>JALJVW010000184.1:4672454-5872454 GCA_024865655.1 Emberiza elegans | reverse complement strand
AGCAGCTTTTAATCACAGATTAACTATTTATTAGAAGAAAGCATACTCTCCTTATCTTAAGGCAGCCTTTGCCATGCCTTTACCAATTCAGTGATGGGGTCTGACTCAGACTCCAAGGTGCTCGCATCTGCCTGGATTTAGGTGCCACTGTGGATCAGGCAGTTCAGTGGGCAGGTCTGGGCTGACTGTGCACACACACCCCTGTGGTGAAGCTCTCCCAAGGCTTTCCTTCTTCCCCAGGTCACCAAGGAATGCCCCAGGTCACCCAAATGCTGCCTGTGACACAACTGACCAGAAATGTAACATTGCCTTCCACTTAAGAATGTTAAATGTTACTGATTTGGGCTGGAGGTTTTGTTGCACATTCAGCTTTAGGTGCAACAAAATTTCCAGTTGAATTCACCTGGAAAAATTAAACTCAAAAAAAAAAAGCTTAAAAAAAGGTTTAAAAACCTTGCACGGAGAATAAAGGATTCAACTATAGGAACACCTAAAAGCGACCTCAGATGTCAGCTGAGGCAACGCTCTTGCTAACAGCTGGATAACACTGTCACACTAATGGGCTGCTGAAACACTAACCTTGCTTTGTTTGAGGTTTTTTGGTGCTAGAGGTGACAACAGCAAGGCTTTCCTTGCTGGCCTGTTTGATACTCTGTTAGCTCCCCTCCAGCCTGTGCTAAATGCATTTGGCACAGTATTGATGGAAACAGAGAAAATCAAACCCATTATGCTGTTGCTGAAGCCTTTCCCACTGGCTGTCAGCTTGTTTTGCTATTGACTGCTGTGGTTTATGATGGGTAAAATCTTTATTGGTTCCATTTACTCAGGTTTGTCCCTGTGCCACCACACTCTCCTGGGCTCATCAGGAATGTCCCCAAGAGCAGGGACAGCCCCAGGCCAGGAAACACAGCAGAAGGAAAGGGGGGGGATGTTCAGCTCGCTCCTGCGTGGTGCCCAATGGAAAGGTGGAAAAGGCACCAGCTGGGACCAGCTTTGCTTAGGGAAGGGAGATGAAGCACCCATTCAGCTCTCCAACCCAGTGCCCTCATCTCCTTCCCTCCCCAGGCTTTTCTCAGGCTTGCCTGTTCCAGCTGATTTCACACAGGAATCTCGACCTCACACCAGTGTCATTGCATCTTTTAAGTGTCCCTTGCTGAAAAGGCCCCAGGTCCCTTCCAAACCTGTGGCCACTGAGAAACCACTGTATCCACAGAGCCACCTTCAGCTTTTCCCAGTTCTGCTGTGCCTCTGTAAAATGAACATTTACAGGATAAAATGAAAAAAATACTATAAATGAAAATACAAAGCTTCCCAGCAGCAGCAAGATTTGTGCAAAAACCAGAGGGTCAAACTGACTGAGACACCAAATACATGCACTAAAGGTCACTGACAATCTCCACAATTCTCCCCAGATGCTCACAGCCACTTTTCTTAGCCCATAAAATTGTGTTTCACAAGCTCCAATGATCAGATGTTGAAGAGACATAGTTTAGAAAAGTTAGTTTAGGTGAGAATTTCACTGTTGCTACAGCAATCTCAGGTTAATAATACATTGGCTTCCACCTGGCAAACTGCAGCTTAGGCCAAAGCTGAGAACCACATCTCCAGGAACTGTGAATCAGAGCAAACCTCTCAATCACTTTTATGCTCATCCAGTGCCTTGTTAGGAGGCAGTTATCCACCCTGTAAACTCCTCTTTTATGGGGAACTGTTTGTGTGACTCAATCCCAAATTCAAACAATGTTCCTGAGAGTACAGAAATAGAAGCTCTCTCATTACTGAAACCATTGAACCATTGAACATTTTGTTGCTACAACTCCAAAAGAGATGCCAAAACTCACAACAAGGATCAATAGCCACATGAATATGTGGGGGAACAGCCAGCCCACAACTCCTCCTGCTCCCCAACAGTCCCTGTTCTGGGTGTATGTGGGGTAAATTTGAAGGAGAGAGAAGGGCTCCAAGAGATGTTTGGGCAGGAGGCAGTGCCAGGAAAGCAAGAGGGGCAGCAGGGCCACTCTCTCAGGCTCTGTTTCCAGCTCCTTGCCTCACTTCTGATCCTGCTGATGCTTCATTCCCTGCAACAGGAGCGTCCTGCATGAACTGTGCTGTGCACACAGCATCCAAAGCCTCCTGTAAACACTAAAGCAGGAAAAACTACAAACCCAGTGAACATCCAAGGGAAAAAGCAGCCAGATGTGCCCAATGATCCAGCTCTGTGAGGAGCACTGGGGACCATTCTCATGAGCAGGCAAGGGCAGGAGCTGGGGAACTGCCAGAGGAAGACAGGCCAACCTGGGCAAACCCAGTGGAGATTTAAAATTATCAGGACAAAAGGAGGGTTTGGATTAATTTTCTACACTGAGTGATTAAGATGTAGGACAGTAAAAGATGTTACAAGATTAAATATGTCCTGGGGACTGAAACCACCCTCTTGCTTCCAGAGCCCATTAAAGAGCCATGGTACAGTAACACCTGCCTGTCCCTCCTGAGCTGGGCACATTTAAAGCAGGAAAGATGAGCATTTTGTAAAATTACTGCACCAGCAATCTCAGCACAGAACCTAATTCCAAGGAAAAATTAGCTCTATCCATTTCAGCTGGCAGCTACACAATAGCAGAGGAAAAGGCTCTTGGGGCAGTCTCCATCTCCTCTGTCAGACTCTTTTGGAATAATTGGGGAAGGGATAACAGAAATAAATAATCAAATGACAAGGTATTTCAAATCTATCAGTGCAAGCATGTTGCTCTCTAGGGACTCACAGCTCCTGGGCTGCTCCCTCCACAGCTGGAGCATCCACATCTCTCTACCTTTTCTAAAATCCCTGGGAGGAGAAGGCCCAAGAGGGACCTCAGGGATCAGGAATCAGCCTAAGTGTCCAGCTCTGGCTGAAATCAGCACTCAGCTACTTCAGCACTTAGGAAAACTCTGCAGATGTCTCCTGCGTGTTCCTGATAGCCCAAACATTCTGACCTTAGGGGCAGAAAGATTCCTGTGCCAGAGCAGACCAGACACCACCCAACAGAGGATACTGCCCCAGTTTCAGCTCATTATTTCCCTAATTTCTGAAGATCTGCATGTCTGATCAGTATCTCTGTGCTCCTGATATGATGCTGGGATTATGGGATTATTCCAGAGAGACTCCCAGCAGCCAGGGCAGAGGGGACTCAGGAGCTGCAAACCAAACCCTGCCACACTTAGGCTTCCAAGCTCTCCTAGGGATGGGGTTTAGGCACCTTTTACATATTTCCCTATCTACATGGTGAGATTCTGTCCTAAACCCACATTTTCCCCTGCCTTGTTGCCTTTGCTGCCTTCCTGAGATTCCTGTGGCTGCATCCCACATTGTTGCAGCTGGGCCTGGGAACCAATCAGACTGTGCTTTATTTGGTGAAAGTGCACGGACACAAACCCACACCATGGACTGGTGCAGAACAACACTTGTGAGAGGGGAACACGTTTTGTCAGGGCTTCAGAGGAAGCCAAATGCTCCACATGAACAACTTCCTGGTTTCTCAATGATTTTTTAGTGTTACCTCACTGCAATCAACACACACTGCTGTTACGTTAATATGATGCTGATTAAAGCACTCATCATTTAAAAGTAATCTCAACACAGTTAACAAAGCACAGCATGTATTACTGAGAGCTGTACTAGGCACATTTACCTGCTATAAAGCTGTTGAATTAATGATCTATAATAATTTACCCCCAGACATGGCAAATGGAGCCCCTTGCCCTCTACTTTGCTGTTGGTTGTGAATCTGCAACGTCTTTGTAGCAAAGGCAGCTGAGCTTTCCCGAGGCAGCACACCCCACAACCAGCTGCCCCTTGCCTGGGCTGCACCTGAGACTTTGCAGTGATCCCACAGCTCCCAGCACAGCACGTGTGGCAGCTCCCCCACTGAGGGGACTTCTCCCTAGTGTGGGTGAAGCTGATCCTTGGGCTCTAAATGTTGTGAGCAGCTTCCTGATTGTCACTGTCATATTTTCTGGAAAAATCTCTTTGCTCAGGATCCTTCTACTGGGAGGCTGAGAAGCCTCAGAGAAAAAGGAAAACAGTAATTATCTGATTTGCTGCTCCTGTGTTTTGCTGCTTTGGAATGTGTTTGGACATCGTTTATCCACAGGTGATTGTTTTATTGGTTTCATGTGAATTGTTTTGACTCATTGGCCAATCAGGGTCAAGCTGTGTTGAGGCTTTGGAAAAAGTCACAAGTTTTTCATCATTATCTTTTTAGCCTTCTGGAAGTATTCTTTCTGTATTCTTTAGTATAGCGTTCTTTAATATAATATAGTATCATAAAATAATAAATTAGCCTCCTAAGAACATGGAGTCAGATTTATCTTTCCTTCCTTTGTCTGGGAACCCCACAAATACAATACCTGACCAAAGGGGTGAAGGAAGCACTTTCACTGTAGTACAGTTACAAGACTCAACTCTCTCTCCACGCAGTCCTAACTAAAGGACTTCAATTGCCTTCCATGGACTGGTCTGTCCACCCCTGTGGATGTGTGTCTGTCCAAATCAGGCACCCAGCACAGCCATTCCCAAATCCATGTCCCTCTCAAGCACAGGAATTGAGGCCACTGCTGTTGGCTGCCCCAGCACCTTCTCCTTTTATGTTCCAAGCACCATTTCATCCAACGGGGATGGAATCAGCCAAATGCAGGAAGTGCTCTAGAACCTGAACATGGCAAATCAGCAGGTGCAGTAATTCCTCAAGTTTCTAAATCACCTGCATCCATTTGCAGGATGTGCTCATCCACCACAGTGCTGTGCTCAGCACGAGGGCCTTCAGACAAAGCTGGGATGACTCAGGGAGAGCAGCCCAACTTGAGAGCTCTCCCAGCTGCTTATCTTCACCATCAGAACAAAACAAACATTTCAAACAAGGTCTCCTCTGTTTATTTCCTGGTTATTCATAATGGGAAAGCAATTTACGCATTTCCTCTCCCCAAACATACAAATAATTGAGCAGGGCTGTTGGTTCCAAAGGCTGCTGGAAGTGGTTTGTGTCCTTCTGGCTGAGGTTTACACGGAGCAGCCCGTGACTAATCCCTGCCCCTGGCTCAGGGAGCTCCTCAGGGCCCTTTCCTGCCCTCCTGGGCCACTCCACACTCACTGAGAGATGAGTCAGACTCAAAAATCAAGTGCATGTGTTTGTGTGGGCATGGGCATGTGAGGGGAGGGTTTTCCCTGCCCTCAAATTACCAGGATTTCACTCTGGCCACTCTGAAAGCTTCTTTTATGTTCCAAGGAGGAAGAATTTGCCCCATCAGCAGGCAAAAAGCAACAAGAGACATGTGAGTATTTCCCAAGCAGGTGGTACTGTCTCATTTACCATGTCTGATTAATACTATTAATTAAACTAAAATATAGTAATGTTGTGAAATAGAATAAATTCTAGAAAACTAAAAAAAAAAAAAAAAAAAATTGACATTTTTCTCTACCAGCAGCTGCAAAGTAGCACTGAATCTCCTGAGATTTTTTTAGAATGAAGACAAAAAGAATTATTCTCAGGGTTCTGGGCACAAAATACAGAGATGACTGTAACTACAAACTGCAGGAAAACTCCAAGTAAAACAGTCAGGGGTGGGGGGAGGAGATCCCAAATCCCATTGTATGACATATGTATGACCACAGCAAGTCATGTTAGGGACACAGGCAAAGCAGCCTCCCTACTGCTTTACTGCAGAGGGATCAGCTCAGATACTGTAGTGCTGTGGGCAGGGGAGGTAAAATCAGTGTATAAATGAGCTGTCAGGGCAGCTGCTGGAACAAAATGCAGACAGCATCCCAAAATTTCTGGGGAAAATTGAGACATATAGACAGCCTTGGAGGTTTAAGGCTAGAAAAAGGCTATTAAAACAAAGCAGTCTGGCTTCCTGCCCTGTGGAGACAAAGGAATTTTGATAATAATTCCAGGAATGCCTGGTTTCCTTTTCACTGCTGGAAGTGGATATGGTTGAAAGAAATCTGTGGGCTTTTTCCTGTAAAGAAAATCTTGGCAGAAACAATTGGAGCAAAATTAAATTTATGAATGAGGTTTTTTGTGTGACTTAGGACATGAACATAAGATCTGTAGCAATAAATTACTGCAGGAGGATTATATATTTCATGGCTTTTGTGAGCCTGACAACCAGTTCCAATCCATGTGCACTATTTTTGTCATTCCTTAAAACAACCCTGCTTTCGTGTTCACCCATGGAAACCTGTATCAATTACCTGCAGGAGAAAGCTGCTCTTTTCTCACTTCTTTTACAGCATGCTGAGCACAAGAAGCAAACCCATCCACCCCAGATGAAAACCACAGAACATCCCACAGCGTTTCCTGCATCCACCTGCTCCACATGGGTCTGGAATTGCCTCTGTGGCACCAAGATTTGGCACATTACAGCTGGTAACATCCCTAAATCTTACACAAATATGACTCCCAGCACCCCCCTGATATTTCCTGGAAGGCAACAAGCAATCCTGGCCTCACTAAGGGTACAGGGATCTGCCCTCAGCTTCAAAGCCCACAAAGCTTCCTGTCCTTAGGAAGACTGATAGAAAAACAGAGCACAGGGCTGGAGACTAAAAGGAATCTCCTTTCCTCCCATTCTTCCCAGAGCAGAAATTACAACACACTGACCCCAGAAAGAGCTGGCACACAAAACAAGGCCTGCCTGGAAAGGTGCCAGCAGCTCAGGGAAATTGTAAGCTCACTTTTCCCATAGAATAAACACATTTCAAGGAGGTTCCTTGAAAAACAACAGCAGCAGCTCCTCTGACAGAGCAGCCACTGAGAGCTCCACACTTCCCTACCCAGCCTGCCCTTGCCAAGGGAAAGGGAACTTTCTGGCACAGCTGAAATAACCCTTTTTGGGCACTCAGGTGCCAGTTCTGGTGGGAAGTGAACTCTTCCAGCAGTGGCAAGTCCCACCATTCCTCATCAGCCAAGCCGTGACCAAAGCACTTGGGCAGCAAGGGGAGTGAGAAGCAATGGGAACTGCTTCATTTGCTTTGTTTGTAGAGCTTTGGGTTGGTTTGGTTGCACCTTTTAAAAAAGGCATTGAACACATCTCTAGCCCATATCCCAGGAAGCTGCAGTGAGATTTCCCACCTCAGTCTCCTCCTGCTGCCACTCCTGTTTGTTCAAAGATGATATTCCCAGGTTTCATTCTCACTTGTTGGTGAGGGAATGCTGGCAGAGGCAGCTGACACAGCTGGCTGAGTTCTGCTGAGAGGATTTGTTCCATGCTGACCTGGCCTGGCTCCACAGCGAGCACCCAGGGACAATTTACACAGCAAGAAAAGTGCTCCCACTGCAGAACACACGAGGTGACAAGAGGGGGTTGTTAGAAGGGCTTTTCCTGATTTTAGTCAAGTCCTTCCTTTCGATCCAAGGATGCCCTGAAGGGTTATTCCCACACTCCCAGGAACTCTGACTCCAAGGGATGCTTCCCATGACCAGAGAAAGAGGAAAAGCAACACCAGGATCAAACCAGGCTCACCCAGGTGTACGACTGTGGCAGCCCTTTTTGGTGAAGCCCCTAAGTAAAAAGGACTGAGAGCTGCCTGGCCAACATTTTAATGAGACATCATTTCCATCTAAACATCAGGAGCTTTATTTAAAAGCCATCAAGCCTTGTGTCAGCTTCCAGATTTTTGCTTGCTGATTCCTGTCCTTACTGAGGACATTTTATGTTTTGACAAAAATCCCTCCTTGAGTTAAGCATGTGAACACAAGTTCCTGCTCTGTCTTAGAATATGAAATTGAAGGGCCAAATCTCTAAAGGACTGGAACTTTTAGTAAGAGAAAGATTGAGGGATAGACTCACACCTGGATTTGAAGCTTTTGGAAGGGAAAGACGGGATGGCAGAGTCAAAGAAAGGAAACATGACCTCAGTTTAAACTAACAAGTGAGACAAATCTCTCCTGGTGGAAGTCAGAAGAATGCAGACCTGCTTGGGAAAGTCAAATCAGAGGAAGTGAGTAATTATCAGCAATCTTATTATCAGAAAATAACCTTATCTTTACAGCCTCATTTTCAACATAAACACAGTGTTTCTTATGTGGAACTAAAGAATTCCCTGTAAAGAATTTGTGCTTTTTTCTTGCCATCCTTTACATCCAAAGTCTACAATTCCTTGAGCATCAAACATTTACCACTGGCCACAGTAAATGCTGGCAGTGGCCAATTTTGTCTCAGTGCAATTGTTCACTGTGTCCTGTCAGTTCCTGCTCTGTTCTCCTTGTTCTTGCCAAAGCCCAAACAACATCCACTGCTGGGGCCACCAAAGCAGCTTCTTCCACAGAGCCACAGCACAGCCTGAGTTGGAGCAACAGAGCACATTTCAGAACCACAAAATAAATATACTAAAATAAATTGAAAATTGCTTTTGTCAAAAGCTCTTCCCTTGCAGCAAGAGCTGCCTCAGTTCATAATTCCCAGGTGTTCAGACCCTCCCTGTGTCACAGGGATTTCCTAGGAACAGGACATCCCATCATGGACATGAATTACTGCAAGATCCAGATCAGTTTTCCTAGTCTTTAATCAGAGACACTTCACTCTTCAATATTTAACACACTGACCTAGGACTAATGCAGGACACTCGTGATTTGAGTACCAATTTTTAAAGCACTTCTGAAGTCTCAAGAGGCTTTTCCCACTAAAATTCAGCCCATGCTTAACCTATTTACATAGTCTTTCATCTTCCTGTTGTAAGAACTTTCAATCAAATCTGCTGAGTCAGATAAACCTCTTTACAGGAAAAACGATATTTGTCCTTTGGATTCAGGCTTGAAAAAGATAATGGAAACCACAAGTTTTCACAAATTCTGTAGTAAGTGTTGATATTCTAGGGAAACATCTTTGTGAGTTACTATTTGCTGCTCAGGGAGCACATCTGAGGAAATTCTGCATCACAGAAAAGCTTCCCCATGCTGTAAAAAGATCATTTCCCATTCTGTACATTGCAACTTCTCAAATTAAATTCCTTTCCCTGCTGAAATACCGAATCCAACCCATCCAGCTTACAGTTCATTCAGGGTACTGAGCAGATCACATGTCGAGCCAAAGTCACTTTGATCCTAGGAAAAAAGCACACTGTTGAATCAGCAGAGCCATCCCCTAGATTGAATTTGCCACTAATCCAATCAGATCCAGCACGCACTTTGCCCTCCATGCTGAGCACCCCCTCCCAGTCTATTAAGGACAGAGGATTGTCACAGACACATTTTTGAAAAATCCTTTCCTTAGGATTCTTTCTCCTGAGAAAGCTGAGAGGCCTCAGGAACAAAATGCAAACAATGGTTCTCTGCTGCTGTGGGATGCAACAGGTGGGTCTGGGATTGGTCTCATGTGGTTGTTTCTAATTAATGGCCAATCACAGTCAGCTGGCTCAGACTCTGAGAGTCACAAGCTTTTCTTATCATTCCATTCCTTTCCTTGTAGCCTTCTGATGAAATCCTTTCTTTTATTCTTTTAGTATAGTTTTAATATATAATTCTCTTTATCTCTCTCATTTTATGATATATATTATGTGATAATATATATCATAAAATGATAAATCAGCCTTCTGAAACATGGAGTCAAGATTCTCATCTCTTCCCATGTTGGGACTGCCTGCAAACTTCCACAATTATGTAAATAATAATTTTAAAAATTATATTCCCAAAACAAAAATATAAAATATCCTAGTTTAATTTAAAAAATTCAAAAAGTTATAATCAAACCAATCAATACCCCAATTTAAATATTAACACCTAATATAACCACTAAAAACATAAATATGCCTCTAAAAACCCAAAAAATTAAAAAACAAAACATTCCCTCTTAATTTCAATCCATGAAAATGCCCACATTCACTTATGGGGCATCTGAGCATGGGTTCAGCTGCATCTCCTGCTCTCTGTGCCACTGCTGCTGTAACCTGGAGGGTGGATACCTGTATTTTTATTTTTTTTAAATATGTATTCTTAAAAAAACCTAATCAATACTCAAATTTAAATATTAACACCTAATATAACTACTAAAATCAAAAATACACCTCTAAAACCACAAAAATTAAAACCAAAAAAAAAAAAAACTCCCTCTTAATTCCAATCCATAAAAATGCCCATGTTCACTTATGGTGCATCTGAGCACGGGTTCAGCTGCATCCCCTGCTCTCTGTGCCACTTGGGGGTCACCAAGGCCCAGGGGAGGCCAGGCTTCCTCCTGCCAGAGTTTCCATTGAAATCCAATTGAAAATCAGCCAAATGAAGTCCCCAAAGCAGGGACCAAAACAAGACACAAAGGTGCCTCTCCCTCGTGCCCAGGCAGCTGTGCACACTGCGAGGTTCAGAGCTGCAGCCCCAGAGCAGGGCTGGGCCAGCGCTGCCGGGACAATCCCTTCCCTCTCCAGCAGCCTGCAATGGATATTATGGGCTGGTGTGTGTGCCCATCCTGCTGGAGGTCAGGTCCAGCCCTCCCAGGACAATCCCCCTTCCCTCTCCAGCAGCCTGCAATGGATATTAGGGGCTGGTGTGTGTGCCCATCCTGCTGGAGGTGAGGTCCAGCCCTCCCAGGACAATCCCTTCCCTCTCCAGCAGCCTGCAATGGATATTATGGGCTGGTGTGTGTGCCCATCCTGCTGGAGGTCAGGTCCAGCCCTCCCAGGACAATCCCTTCCCTCTCCAGCAGCCTGCAATGGATATTATGGGCTGGTGTGTGTGCCCATCCTGCTGGAGGTCAGGTCCAGCCCTCCCAGGACAATCCTCCCTCTGGCAGCCTCAAGGTCCAGCCCTCCCTGGAGGAGGTCCAGCCCTTTCCCTTCCCTCTCCAGCAGCCTGCAATGGATATTATGGGCTGGGTGTGTGCCCATCCTGCTGGAGGTCAGGTCCAGCCCTCCCAGGACAATCCCCTTCCCTCTCCAGCAGCCTGCAATGGATATTATGGGCTGGTGTGTGTGCCCATCCTGCTGGAGGTGAGGTCCCAGCCTTTACCTGCTCACTGAGAGTTCCCAGTTTTCACCAGGAATTGCCTCTCACCTGCTGCTCCAGATTTGGAGAGACCTTAAGCCCTTCTCACCCATGGCTCAGGGTCCCAGAGCACAGCAGTGAGTCACTTCCACACTGGAATTAATTCTTCCTGCTCTTGGGAACCACAATACAAAAGTTAATCAAGTGAAAGAGAAATTAAGGATGTTCTTACTCAAAACATCCAGGTCGTATTTCTGGACTCTGCGATTATTTCACATCTGCCATTCATTTGTTAAAGCTCCTCTGTGAAAGCACTGCAGAAAAAATATGTTGATTTGAAATGTCACCTTTAAGGAGCCTCATAGCAAATTTAAGCTCAGTTAGCTCATAGCCCACTAAATTGAAAATCTGTTAAATGAAAGATGAATATGACTGAATTGCAGTTTCCATAATGCAATAGCACATAATCAAAGGTAGGATTGCTGTCCCCAGCAGAATTCTCTCTAGAAAAAAATCTGTTTCATTGTAACAGGACAGGTTAATTACTTTTTGCCCCCCCCAATAAAATTACTTTTATATAGTTTTTGGTTATTACATTAGAACGAATGATGCATGGACAATTTTAAACATGATTTCTCTCTCCATGAAGACAATCAATTAGCAAACTCCCAGGTCCTTCCTGCAGTTTTTACTCTGGGTTTATTGAAATTCTCTTCAGATTTTCCCCATTCTCATTACTCTCGTTGCCTGATAATTTCTGAGACTGGGAATTATTAACTAAGTAATTAACTTCCTTACATCTTCATATCACCCATTAACATAAACCATTACCTTGAACACAGAGAGGTGCCAACAAAAACACCTGAAAGCCCACAGACAGCAGTAAGAGTGGACATCTGCCTCCATGTCCTCAACATTTTGCTCCTCTCTCCTTGTCAAACACATCTCTTACATTTGACATGTTTATCAGCTGCATAAATATGCACATTGTTAAACTTCACACTCAGAAGCATCGCTTTGACCCTGGGGCAGATATTCACATTGTATATTTTTGCAGCTGGAGGACCCACAGAAGAGAAATACGCTTTGAAAAAGGCAGCCAGGTCAAGGCCATAGGAATGAAGATTTAATATTAAGATTTATTTAAGCAAAATAATTTTTTAAAATCATGATCCTTCCCCCAAAAAATAACATTCCAATGAAGTTAGGTCCTGTTGCAAAGAAAGGCGAGGGGACAAGTGTGGAAGGAGAGAAAAGGTCCATTTTCAAGGGTGCCATTTAGGGCCTTTTTCAAGGGGTTAGAACTCCCACAGAACCACCTTGCATGCTAATGAATCCAGCAGGGGAAGGGGCTGTCCTTGGCCACCAGGTGGCTTGTCACCTCTGTTATTTGTGTGACATGTCACTGGTACTTCTGCCATTCTGACTGCTGCTCTGCATCCCCTCTGCAGCCAGCCAGGGACTCAAGGCTTGTTTCTTTCCACGGGTACTTTCAGCAATTGTCCCCCACAGTTTTTGCTCCTAACTGGCCTGTTTTGTTACAGGAACAAATTGTAACCTTTCCAAATTCTCCTTTCCAAATGGGAATTGCCCAGATTTATTCCTGGAGTCTGTCCCATCTCCAGAGAGAAAATGTCTAATTACTCTGTTCATCTCAGAGATTATTCACTCACTCATTTAGCTCCAGGGGAAGTGAGCACTCGTGGCATTTTCTTTTAAAGGCTTCTAATTCTGATAGTGTCACCAATGTAATGAGCATTATGATGTGAATGACCATGACATTTATTTTCCCTAATAAACCAGCTCAAGCAAGGTCCCCATCCCAAAGAGCCACAACAGGAAGCTGCATGGATAAGATGATTAATATGCAGGGGATGAGTGAAAATTTGGTCTTGATTTATTTACTTGAATTAGTCAATGCAAGCAGGGGTGAAGAGAAGCAATTTTCCCTAAAAATGCAGGAAAAGCTTTGTATTCTTCATTCTCTCTCTGGCTTGTGTCAGAAAATCATAAAAATTTTCTAGCTTCCTTTTTAGAAAAATGCAAAGCCAACACATAAAAGCTGCTTTGTATTACAGGAGCTGTGAAGTCAGTGCCTGAAATGATGGACTCTGTGAGAATTTGGTCACAGCTGTCCCCAGGTTGGGAACAATCTGCAAAGAGCCCCTGGACTCCTGGCAAATGGGAACACAGCAGAGGCACAGCTCTTCCCAAAGGTCTGGAGCTGCCATGGGCATCCTTGGAGCAGCTGGTTGTGGCTCTGAAGAGGGACATACAAGTGGCCACCACAGTGGCTCTGGGTTCAAGGTAGATTTGAAACAGATTTAGACACCTTTGAGCAGGATTTGGGTGGAACTCAGGGTGCCAGATCCCAGCTGTGCTCCTTAGGTGCACTGGCTGGGTGGAGAGAAGGCTGAGAAGGGAATTCCCCAGCACAGGAGAATGTCCCAGGGCAGCTCTGCTGTTCTCTGTGGTTCCTCCCACTTCAGCCCAAGGAAAGCACAGCAATCTGATTTTTGCTCCAGTATTTCTCTAGATACCAAACAAAACAGGTACACTGATTTGCATTTTCCCACAACTGCTGCATTAAGAATTGCTCCAGGCACCATTAGAGGAACTCTGCCCAGCCTGGCAGAAGGGACAGGAGATGTTCCCAAGAGCAGAACACCCATTGTCACTGCATCAGCAAACAGGGGAGCTCCTCTTGGGCTGAGACTGAGAAATCGCAGGAGCTCTCCATGGCTCTTTCCCTGCCCCAGAGCCAGCATCACACTGCAACACACAGTGACCACACCACCAGGACAAAGTCCCTAGGAAGGAGCCCTCTGCACCCAGCCAAACCTGGACAGCCCAGGCTTGGCTAACAGAACCCCTCCATTTCTGTCAGGATTAGATGGGATATTTGTGGTGGAAATGCCGCTTCCAACCACTAAAATGCTGCTACCCACTGGAAATGCTGACAGCCACTTGTTGTTTATTAAGTTATGGGTCTGATTTTCAAAGGCAGCCAAGTGCCAGCTTTGTTCCCATTGAAGTCATAAAGAAAAATCTCCCTTGATTTCACAAGAGTCAGGTGAAGACTCAAGACTTTTCAAAAGTTCTTAATTGTATAGAGATGCAAAACCTCACTGAAACAAAATAAGCCTAGAAAAACTGAAAACACTCAAAAAATTCTTCAAGTTTACATCAAGCAAAATTTTGCACTCTGCAGGTATTTCACGTCAAAGCTATAACAGATGTGAAAACCAAAAGGAGCAAGAGTTAATTGAGATCCATGAGTTCTCTGTTTCTTAAATGCATGACTCTTTTGTTCATTAAATGCAGATACAATGCAGAATGACTGAGTCTTAACCTTGCCCTGAAGTTTAATACACAACACTGCAATGTTTCTCAAAGAAGAAGCATCTGTCCTGTGGCAGTAGCACATCAATTTTAAATTATATGAATATTTAGGAAGATATTAATAGGTACCTTAAATAAACAATGTGTCATGAAAATAGCACCACATTCATGTTTTAAATCCCTTAACTGAAAATGTAGTACAGCACTTGCAGGAAGTAATTTTTACTTTCATGAAAGAGTCCAGAACAGTGGCTGAGCACACATTCAGAGCTGGCACCAAAAGAACAAAGGTTTAGCTGGGGATCACAGTTCTCAGGACAAACCCAACATCTTCAATAAATCCCAGTTTGTTTCAGAAGTATCTCCCATCCCATCCCTAGCACATCATCCTCAGCACCCAGTGGTTTAGTTACACCCAGGGAGACAGAGCCCAAGACCCAAAAATCCCTTACAGCACTTCCAAGAGCTGAAATCAGCAGCTGCGATTCCCATGGAACCAACAGAACTTCAGTGCCCTCGAGGCAAAGGTAACACTTACAGATCTCTAGTAAATAATTGTTACTAAAATAACTCCTACAAAGGTATCAGGTAAATCAGGGGCTCTTAAAAAGCAGAGAGGCTTTTCCTGATTCAGATATTTTTCAGGTATATATATTTGAGTGCAAATCCCACAAACCAAATTGCAGGTAAGGGAACAGCCCAACTTGCCAGCCCGGACACCAGAGACCTCACACAGCAGCTCTCCCTCAGAATAAATGGTTCAATGTTGAGTTAGAAACCTCCAGAAATAGAACTTTGAGATGATAATTTTCACATTCCCTTGGCTAAGGTGATGCTCTAAAAAGAAACTGCTGAAAAGAGAGATCTATCACTGAATTAAAAATTCAGGGCAGGTAAGTTCCATGTGGAATGTCTATGTATTTAAGAAATCCATTTATCCCATGCATTTAGATTTCTCCCTGAGCTTCCTTTTTCATAAAATTGTATTTAGAATTAATAGGATTTAGAATTATATTTAGAATTACACAGTCAACACTGTATAGCTTTGTCCATCTTTTTAAGATGCTTTATAAGTTTCACAAATTTCCCAAAGATTTCTCAGCAATTTCAGCTAGATATGGATTTCCCCACATTTTGCAATTCTACAGATATTTGGATTAAAAAAAAAAAAAAACTTAACCAAAATGAAGCTTAAAAAAGTACCTGCTAATGACAACCATTTGCTTAATGGCAGTTGTTCAGCCAGCGCATCAGGAGGCTGCTTACATCTGCCAACAGAAACCATTTGTAAAAATTAGTCTTGTAAACCACCACACATAAATCCATGGAAAATCAATGCCCATGGTTTCTATTAGGAAGTAGCAATGAATTATCCCTTAGCCAAGAAGGAAAATAGGCAGTTTTTGTTTTTTTTCTTTCCACCTGTAAAGTTCTAGAGGCCAGATCCAAATCCTTTCTCAGTGAACTTCTCAGTAACTCCTGTGGGCTTCGGGTGACACCATTCGCCTGTCCTTAATCTTGTCAACAAATTCCATCATTTCCTTTGAGAAAATCCTGCCATTGTTTTAAGTATGTCTAATCCATAAGGACAAAGCTTTAATGAGTTTCTAAATTTGTATCTTAAGATGTAAAATAAAATAAAATTTTAAAAACCCCTGTGACCTAGAATCCATTCAAAAGCACTGCTCGCAGCTTTGCTCCGTGGTGAGGTCTCAGGATGGGATTTATCCCACACCCAGGAGGAAGAGGCACAAAGCAGGAAAGTTTCCAGTGTTTCAGAGATGGTTTTCATATCCCTCACCAGACACCAAAGGGGGCATGGTCTGCATGTCCCCAGCGCTGGGGAAGTGCTACTATTGTATTTGCAGGGAAGCCCCAGTGAAGGAGGGAATGGTGCATCCGACTCCATGTTCTCAGAAGGCTAATTTATTATTTTATGATACTTTATTATATTAAAGAATACTATACTAAACTAAATACAGAAAGGATACTGAATGCTAAAAAGATAATAATGAAAACTTGTGACTCCTTCCAGAGTCCCAACACAGCCTGGACCTGATTGGCCAATGAGTCAAAACAATTCACATGAAACCAATAAAATAACCACCTGTGGGTAACCAATCTCCAAACACATTCCACACCAGCACAACACAGGAGAAGCAAATGAGATAAGAATTGTTTTCCTCTTCTCTGAGGCTTCTCAGCTTCCCAGGAGAAAAAACCTGGGCAAAGGAATTTTTTCAGAGAATGTGAATGCCACATGGCACCTCCCCTCCGTGCAGGTGTGTGTGGCTGGCAGCAGGACGCCATTCCTACATGAGAAACAGCAGTTTTGGTGAAAACAAGGAGTCCAGTAAGGTGGAGGAGGCCCCTGGGTGTCACCATCATATTTTCTGAAAAATCCCTTCACTGGGATTCTTCTCCTGAGAAGCTCAGAAGCCTCAGAGAAAAATGAAAACAATAATTATCTGATTTGCTTCTCCTGTGTTTTGCTGCTTTGGAATGTGGTTTGGACATTGTTTACCAACTGGTCATTGCTTGATTGGTTTCATGTGAATTGTTTTGACTTAATGACCAATCACAGTCCAGCTGTGTCAGGACTCCAGCAAGGCAAGAGTTTTCATTATTATCTATTAGCCTTCTGTCTGTATCCTTTCTCTATTCTTTAGGATAGTTTAGTATAGAATTCTTTAATATAAGTATATAAAATAATAAATTAGCCTTCTGGGAACATGGAGTCAGATTCATCTTCCCTCCCCACAACAGGGGACCCTGAAAATACCACACCTGGGAAAAGCAAGAGATTTCTCCATTCTCACTGTCCATCCCTCAGGTGCTTTAATAAAGGGCAGGATATTGAGCATGGCAAAATGAAAGAGATAAAATTCATAAGAACTCCTGGTGTTCCACGGAGTTTGTTTATATTTTGGCAGTTGTGTAATTTAAAAGAATTGAGCAGCACTTCCCATGCAGGCTTTTTATCAACCTGAGAGCAATAACATCCTTGCCTGCAACCTGGGGTTTATTACACTTCCAGCAAAATGACAGACAAAACACCAACCTTTCACCTGCTTCTAGCCAAGAATTTAAATTCCTTCCAATGGCCCAAATCCATACCCTGCAGGAAGCTGCAAGTCAAAACTGTTAGCTTGGTCCCTTTTAATTTACTTTTTCATTTCAATCTATTCACTTAGATAAAACAAATTAAGGCTGGTAAGCAGGTAGGGGAGTGGAAGACAAGTGAGTGTAAAAATAGATGGGGTTGTACATCCTGCACCTCTTGCTGTGTTAGAACCCTGGTTACTGAGAATTTCAGACTTTCTGTGCTGACAGGCACTGACCCCGAAGAAAACACTGCATTTGACCTGAGGCCATAAAGAAGACTTCCAAAATTAAATTATAGAACCAAGATTATGAGTGTGTAGTTTGAATAGAACTAAAACATCTAAGTCCAAACAAGAAATACCATCTCACACATAAAAAATAAAAAAAAAAACAAGACTCCACAGTCCTGTGGCTCTTTCCTCCTGATGCAGGTGCATTTGTAGGAAGGAATGCCTTTGCTCTCATTCACAGACACTGCTGGAGGGCTCCTCCCTTGGTTCATATTTTATTTCTGCCCAACATTTTCCTTGACTGCTCAGCCACATTCCGACACAGAGGTGTGTGTGTGTATCTTTAGAATGCAATCTGTGTGGTGTTACATCTGCACATCCAGCCCAAACAAATTTCCACTTGCAAATTCCCTTAATTATACCCATAATAAGGCAGAGTGTTTAAAATCACAGCATCCTCAGGAGTACAAGCCAAACCAGGCACACAACCTGTAGCTGCACTGCCAATGCAGGCAGGCTCTGCACAGAGGGATCCCCTCCAAACAAGCACAGCTTTGTGCCTGATCTATTAAAAATTACCAACAATTGATGGGGTAGGACTTGAGAATGAAATGAAGCTTCAGTATAAAAGGGTAAGGACAGCTTTTAAATGGTCCACTCAAGTTGATGTTGGAGCACACAGGAGTTGGCATGATGAGCTGCAGCCAGTGCTCTGTCACTCATGAGTTCTTAACAGCCACATTTCAGTGGTTTTGCTATTATGAATTCCTTCTAAGTATCAAATTTTATTTATATGTTCAAACAACATCTTCATTTCTTTCATTGCTTTTGAATTTCCTGCTACTGCATTTCATAGAGCAGCTCCAACATCTTCTAGAAGTAAAATGAAGCTTCAATCTGTCTTTTGCAGTTACTCATTGTTTATATATTTTCACTTTCCCCCCTGCTTCTCCTCAGAGATTCAAGTCTTTTCCAATTATCCCTGACCAATTAATTCTTTTTTTGTCCCCAAGGAGGAGATGACCAGAGCTTCACTTAATCATTAACAATGAAGCTTATACAAAACACATACATTTGTATTTAGGTTATATTTAGGTTAACTGATATCAAATTCTAGTGGAATTGGACTAATTTATGATATTCAAGTAAGTTGATCTCAAATAAGTTTGTTTTGTTTTGGGATGCATCTTGAGTAAGTTTGTTTTCCCAGGCATGACTCACTTCTAAAGCAAACACCATCCAGAGTGTGGTTTTACTCCCAGAGACATTTGAATCTTTTGCTAAAATAGTGACAGAAGAATAAATATTTGAGAGCTCCTCTGGGAGAAACCTCTGGTCAATCACTGCTTTACCTGGGCCTTTTTTCCTGATCTTGCTCACACCTTGGTTACGAATTCTGTGGATGCTCCCTTTGTTCACCTTTAAATGTCACTCTCTTCTCATGCCCCAACCATTTTTAAGGCAGATTTTCTTAGCTGCTAAAAGGGCATTTGAGAAGGCGCAGCAGCAGTCTAACACTTTCAGCTCCAGTCCTGCACTGTGTCAATTTAATCTCATCACTTGCCTGAAAGTTCTTTCCTTCTCCTTGCTTTGGAACCCACAGACATATGGCAGCAGTTGTCTAGAGGCAAAAAGAAGTGACATGTGGCAGGAGCTGTGAGCAAGCTAAGGAAAATGAACAGGCAGAATGTGAGCTTTTCACTGGAGGTAACAGAGCTAAATATAGAACAGAAGTGTCCCGAATCCAACAGCAGCACTTCCCACAGGGGTGCACTGCTATAAGTACCTGGGTTTTATGGCACACTCCAGGTGAGGAGCAGGATTGCTCCCCAGCTGCAATGCCAGTGCTCCCCCAGTGCAGCCCACAGGACACAACAGCAGGAGCGCTCAGCAGTGAGGGACCAGCAGCTCCCACTCCTCTGCAAGGTCAATACCTCAATACTTTGTTGACAGCAAAAACCATTTCCTGGGGAACTTGCAGGCATTTATTTCCCTGGCTGGTCTCACACTGGTTCAGCAAGAGCCCAGGGAACAGGGCTGGGGACCTGCTCCTGCACTTAGTGAAGTGCAAAATGCACTGTGATGAAATTAGAGGAAAATAGATTTAGTCTACATAGATATGAAGGTATTTGCTTCCTTTTCTTTAATGAAATTATTCCAAACTCAGAGTAGGGACCACCTCACAGCCAGGGTTTATACAAGCCCATGTACCTGTAGACAGATTTTCAGGTGCAAATCAAATATAGAGCAATAGAGATGCTCTTGTGAGTCAGAGGTGTTTAACCCCATGTGCATCACACCCTCACCTGTTTGAAGCTGTCACAAAACTGCTCTGCCCACCCAGACCCCTACAGAGCCCAAGCTGCAGCTGAGAGAGAGGCTCAAACAAAAGCAACATACCCAGCCCACCAGATGTAAAATGATGGATATCCTGTTTTAACTGCTGCCTCTTTATGGGGCTTTTCCTTTACCTTCCCAGGAAATATTGGAAAATCTGTTGTCTTTTGATAAGCTTTAGTTTTAAGCCTTTAAGGAACAAAAGGGAAAATTAGCGGGGTTAATGTCTGAGCACAATAAAAATAACTGCTGCTAAAAATCCCTATAAAAGTGAAATACAGCTTATTCTGCTTGCAGCTTTGCATGCAGCTTGCATTTCTTCCTAGAGCTCCAGCAAAGGCCAGGAGACAGACTATTTATCAGAAAACCATCAAGCTGGAATTTCGTACCAGGCTAAGAGATCCCAGCTGAGCTGTTTACTTCTAAATAAAAGAACCCATGAAGTATGGTATGGAGCTTGAATTCCTTCACTTGGAACCCCAAATGGCATTCTGAATGGCCAGGCCCAGGAAACTCCCTCCAGAGTTTAATTCATCTGACTTTTGAAGTTCTGCTGCACCTGGTAACCAGATCCACTGTGCAGAGCACAGCTTTAGCCAAATCCATATCATGATTTGCATAAAATACCTGGCTGAGCTTACCAGGTAAAATGGACACTTTTATTAAGCAGTAAAGTCAGGGGATGGAAGGAAGATGGAAAAGAAAAACTTCTGCATCACTGGGGTGGCCACTATCCAATCTTTGCAGCTTTCAGAAGAGCTGTCATTATTTGATGTCATGTATGAAATGCCTTGAAGATCTAAAAATTAAGCCAAATCCTCCATCAGTCAGAAGCCCTTTGCATTATGCCACCTTAAATTAGTTAAGGGTTTGGCATCTCATCTGTTCCATTTTTATTCTTTTATCTGGTGATCTGGAACACCCACACAAACCATTCCCCATCCCCTGTGCCTGCAGGGGGCTGGTTGCATGGAGTCACATTCACAAGGTCCTTCTCTAGCAAGACAGAAGGAAAAGGAAGGGAGAGATTTCATTTCCACAGCTCTGTGGTCAGGAGTCATTTTCTTCCCTCCTCATTACAGTGTCTTTGCATTTGTTAAAACACTTTTGGAGAGAAAAAAGAAAGAACGTGAAAGCAACAAGATGTATTAAGATGCATAAACAGCTAACCAAAAAAAAATCTCTGTATTCCAGCTGTTACTAAATCAGAATAAACCAGCTCCTGCAGTCAGACCCCACTCTTACTGAGAACAGAAGTGAAGAAATGGCTGAAAAAATAACTGGCCTCAAGAAAAGCATCATTATTATTTCCTTTCCACTTCAAAACTTTAAATAGATTCAGTCTTCCTTGATTTCATCAAGATGCTGCTTAGGCAAGCCAAGGGAGCTCCAGCCCACCCCTCCAAGGAGGCCGGGACTCCTCAATGCCTTGTGAAGGCTGGCCTAGAACAGAGACTGGATGGAGCTAAAGAATAAAGTAAGGATTTATTAGGAGGCCTCAAACAGATCCTTGGGCAGCACGATCCCAAATGGCCACAAAATGGACAACAGGTCACTGGGTCTCACACTTTTATAAGTTTTGGTCCATTAGCATATTGGAGTTAATTGTGCAATTACAGCTTCGGGTTATGAAGTCCCATCATTCCACTCCACCGTTGTTTGTGCTCTTGGGCCTGAGATCTGGATCAGCTGTCCCTGGGTCCCCAGCTAGAGAAGGAATTGTTTTGCCTCCCTGTTCTGTGGAGAGAGCTCACCATGCCCTAATATGAAGCCTAGACTTACACACTGAAGCAGAATAGAACCTGAAAAATGGAAAAGCAAAAAGCTGAGGCATCATCCTGAGCAGAGCTGTCCTCTCCTGCTCTGACACAGAACGTGTTCCCAGGGCCTGCACGCTCAGCACAACTCAAAGCAGCCCTGACAGCAATTCAGGGCTCTGCTGTTCTGCCACCTCTACTCTCCCTCTGAAACAGTTGCTATTTATGTGTCCTACCAGACACAAACACCCTCAGCACATTCCAGCGCTTCCTGCCTTCCTCCCCTTTTCTTGGCTCTGGTACAACACCTCCAAAACTTGACACCAAACCTGCTTGTTGTTTTAGCCACTCATGGCATTAAGTGTAAGGAATACTGCCTAGAAACCACCCAGTGCCCTTTTCCCCATCCTCCTGTCCTTCAGAGACTTCTCATTCCTGCTGACACTGCCCACCTGCAAAATCTCAGCTGGGGGGAGGATTTCAGTTTGCTTTCTCTAAGGAAATTATTAAAAAAAAATAAGAAAAAAATCACACCATTAAACAAATTGCCTTGCTCATTAGTCAGGCAAACATTTGGGGGTTTTTGTTTCATTCATGTACAAGAGTTTCATTTCTGTTCCCTCTGGATTAAAACCAAACCTTCCACCACAGCAGGTACAGAGGAACTACAACCCACACCCGTGGAGTTGGTTCAGATTTGTTCTGGATTCCCAATATAAAACATCCATTCCTTCTCTACTATTTTTTGCCTTTTTTTTCCTTTCAACCAGGAAAAGCTAAACTGAAGCATGCAGTGCAAAGTGGGCATGTAATACCAAGTGTAATTTATCCTCAGGGAGGCATCAAATCCAAATTCTGCCCTGGGACATAAGGACCAAAGCTTCTGCAAGTTATCAGAAAGAGAAACAGAATTTTGTCAAGATTTAATCAAGACCACAAAGCTCAAGTCATCTGAACTTCCAGAACCAGAAGCTGCAATGATACCCGTGGCTTTAGGAAGTACAGTCAATCTCCTTTCCTTGCTTTTAAAGGCACCTAAAGTAGGCTATGAATCCTATAACTTTCTATCCCAAAGTTTTATCCTGTTTCAAGACCATCTCTCATTCCTTGCTGACAACACTCAGTTTTTTGGAGTTATAATTCTATTAATTAATTCTATTCCAAAAAGCAGCATTTTTGATGCATATGCTGTTCTTGGCCAAAGGCTGTTTTACCCTTTTTCCTGCCTTGAGGGACCATTTTTGTTTGCTAAATATCCCGGGAAGGGACACTACCAGCACTGAAACACACAGCATCTCTCTGATATAAAAATAAACCCAGCCTGCCAATTGTTTGATCAGCCACATCTCACATTCCTGGGCAAGAGAAGCTTGATCATCACCCATCGAGACTTTGCTAGACATGAGTTCCTGCCTCAAGGACAGTAACAAACTGTGGTGTCCCTTCTGACAGCACCCAAAAGGGATTTTAAAGGTACAGTGAATTCAGAACTATGCTGATGTCCCCATTACTCATAATAATAATAAAAAAGTTTCTTATTTCTGCTGAAAGTGAGAAGCACACCATGGAGACAGAATAGAAACAGAAGCAGCATTTGCAAAAGAAATCAGTAACATGTGTTTTACCACTGCAAGCAAAGCCAAGGCTGAGAAGTGCTCAAAGCTCATCTGGAATAAGGCAGAACACCTCGAGGAGATGTGGGAAGCCTCTTCCAGAGGAACAGCAAACGAGGCTCAGTTTGGGCAGGTTTGCTCTGCCCTGCCCTGGGAGGAGCACCCGGCACCAGTCCAGCCACATGAGGAGCATTTCAGAGAGCTACAAAGAACCCACAGAGGTTTGGCTGCTGAGGAAGACAAATAAAAATATTTTTGACCTCAGATACATTTCTCCAATACAAAAATATTTTTCCATAGCAGAAGTTCGATGACTTCACATTCCAGATATCAATAATTTGAAATCACTCTTCTATGACTACCTTGTGCATAAAGCTTAGTCCTTGAAAACAAACCCATGTCTCCCACATCTTTCATTTTCTCACAATTTTTCCAGGGGTGAAGAGTGAGTGCCAACAGCCCTTTAAGGAAAGTGTCTCATGGCCACAGTTGTTTGTCAGACAGTCTGGCCAGACTGAGGGATGAAAACCCAAACATGGATCATTCTGATGAATTCAAGGTGACAGATAACAAAACAGGGAGACGTAGACAGAATATGATGATTGATTTTTACCAAACAGAATATTCCCTGGACTGTTGCACTGCAGGGCCTGGGGTCTGTAATGGAGAGAGGAGCTGTGAGCAGCTCAGTCACCTGATACTTATTTACTTAAAGATGAAGGCCAAAAAACTGACTTAGAGATCATAAAGTTCTTTAGAATTGGAATTTCTGAAGATGTGTAGGGAAGCATAAGGGAAACAGAATTTCCAAGAGAGAAAACAGGTCAGAGAAGGGAGATTTTTTTCCCCAGCATGGAATGATTCTTCTTGACATAGTCCTGCACCATGCCCAGCCCCAGTAGGCATTTTTGATTATAATTAAATCTATTTTATCCACCAAACCAGCAGCAGAGTAGCAGGGACAAAGGGCCAAAGAGAAGATGTAAGGAGGCTGTGATAAAGAGAATAAATAGGTGCTGTGATGAGAGAAGAGAACACAAATCAGCTTCAGGACTCAGAGGAGAGGGGCATACAGGGCTGTGATTGCTTGGAGCACAGGGCAGCACTGCACAGCAGCTCCTGACAAAAAGTGAATGATAATTCCACCACCAATGTTTGCAGAGAGCCTTGGGAAAACTTTCAAGCTCTTGGTATTTCAAAGAGCAAGTAGAAAGAATCTCAGTTGAATATTTCAACCTTTACCCTCTCAGTATTTATGACTGACTCAAAGATAATGGTTTTTCCACCACAGGCTCACCTGTGTTCTTTCCAGAGGTTAAAAATCCAGGTAACGATCCAGACTGACCCTGCTCAGCTTTCAGATGCTGAGAAGAGCCTTGCTTGCAAAAGTACAGCTTCTTTCCTTTTCAATAAATAAAGGATTAAACGAAACACAGAGCGTTTGCTTTTGTCAGCTAAGGCACTGCTGAGCCCTGGTGTCACCCCAGACCTGCACAGGAGCCTGAGCCTAAAGGAGGATTCTGAAACAACCTCTCCCAATGCAAAGTCATCAGGGCAAGGACCAAAACTGCTTAAGGACCACAAAATTCCCACAAAGTCCAACATTTAGCTGCTGCGGAGCCTGTCAGAGCACATATCCTGTGTTGCCTAAGTCCCTGGATGTGGGAAGCACGGCTGATGGCTGCAGCAGCAGACAGAACAGCCCTGGAGGCTGACACTGCTGAGCTGAGCTGCTCTCTGCTCCAGCAGGACTCACCAGAGCTCAGCTCGTACACCCAGCATGGCCAAAACCAGACCTCCAGGACAGACCAGTACAGAAATGGGGATTTTTACAGAGCCCTAAGGAACCTACTGGGGGAGCAGCACAGGTTTTTTTCAAATCCCCATAGTGCCAGAGGCAGAGCCAAGGCTTGCTTGATGAATCAGATAGATTTCTCTTCAGAAAGATAAATCAGAAGAAACCCAAAACTCTGTGTCATGGTGTGCTTGTCACAGGGAGACAACCCCAGCACATTTAATCCTTTTCCTTGCCTCTAACACACCTCTCCCCTCTCCATCTCCTGCTGGCTGGATTCTCCTTCTGCTTTCTGAATCCTCTTCCTGAGCAGGTTTTTCTCCCAAGAGGTTAAAGGGTTAAAGCAGCCACAAGACTGGGAGCTGAAAATTCCCCTGCTGTGGGCATCTCCCAGTGCCTGGGGCTCCAAACTCAGGGCTGTCAGCTGGGATCAGCCCAGGAATGAAGGACCACAAACAGAGGGATCATCCACACACTGCAGCTTCACTCAATCCCTCGGGAGCTTTACAGAGGAAAACCTGGAATTTGATAAGGAACCAAATAAAGAGAGCTATAAACATCATCTGCAGCACAAAACTGCTGCTGCATTAGGTTTGTAAAACATCTCAGGGGAAAAGGGGGGTGTTCTAAAATGCACAACCTTAAAATCTCTCATAGTGAATTTTTGAGTTTGGGTTTTTTTTTTCTTTTAAATTGTTTATCAATCATACAAGATTCCAAGGGATAAAAACAATGAATAATCCGCTCAAAATTAATTCTGCACATTGGTTCAACAGTTTTGAAGGTAATAAATCATCAATCACCAGCACAGGACCACAACATCTATTTTTTGCACGAAGCAGCACTTTATCATGGTAAATTTAGCTGTGTCTCATTAAACTGACTGCAGTCTGTGGCCAGCCAGTAAAACCTGAATAGGTTTTCACATTATATTCCTCAGAGCTCAAAATAAATCACAAAGTTTCAGCCTCATGTATCTAAGTGATCTTTAGAAAATGAATTAACCATTGCCACTACTGAACAGTGTGGGGTTAGTCCAAGCAGCAAAATTTCAAGAGAATCTTTCCTCAGCCTCCATGGCTCCATGACAATCATATTAGAGAGTTAAAAGCTAATTTAGTCTCTATGCAGTGAAGTAGATTTTGTTTATTTGTGGTGGTTTTTGTTTGGGTTGGGGCTTTTTGGAGTGTCAGTGAGTTACTCTGTACCAAGAGGAAAGCACAGTCACAGGCAAAGGTGGCACATCCCATTCCTCCAGAAATCAATGGCAATATTTCTGCCAGAGGATCCAACTGTGCATGATCAATTTCTCATTCAAATTCATTTCTTCTTCCCACTAAAAATGAAATTAAAGCCAAATCTCTCTGCCCCTTCCCCCTGTGGTTTACTGGCCACAATTTTTCACCCCTGTTAATGCTCTAAGAGATGTTCTACATGTGGCCAACTGTGCCAAGGTTTTTTTCCAACCCCACTTGTTTCCTTCACTGCATTCCCACTGATTTTTCATACTCTAGTTATGATGGGAAGTAGAGACTTAAGGAAGGTGTTGACAATTAAACATGAAACATATGTTCCTGTGAAAATAAAATCAAGATAATCATTGTGTGAATGGTTCTCTGCAGCAAGATAAATGTCCCCTCTGCCTCTGACATCCCATTTTTCATCAAAATGGGGTTGAACAGGCTGGGAACTCTGCTTTGGAACTACCCTGTGATCTGCCAACTTCCAGCACCCCAAGTGTTGAAAGGTCAGTTGTTGCTGCTGGCAATCCTAATTCTTATTCCTGCTTCAAGGACTGCACTCCTGGCAGGAGAACAGGCTCAACAACCCCAGTTCAGTAGTTCCTTGATTCCACTTCAAATCCCTCTCCTGCACGTGTAAGAAATCACCTTGGCTGTAAGTGTACGTGGATTTTTCTGTTTTACAACTTTAGTGAGGAGAGTGACTGAAAGAGCAAATGATGCTCTTTTCATTCAAGATATTTAAACACCAGAACATCTCACGTTAGAATTCATTCAAGAAATTATTTACCCTCAAGATTCTGGGCTTACCATTGCACCATGTTTGTTCCTGTGATGCCCACAGGAGGAATTGCAACACAGCAGAACTTCATCCAAAGGTTCCACAATCCTGAGCTTCACCCTCTCCACAATTTAACCAGCACCAAGTTTCTCCATCTAGTTCCATTTTCCAGTGAAATGCTTTAAGAAATTCCTTGGTTTAAGAGGAAAAAAGCTCCAAACCACACCCAAGATCACACAGTAATTGTAATTTTTAACTATCAGTGACTAAAATCTGCATTTCCTCAAGGAGAAGAGCCATCAGCCTACCATTATCTCTTCAGCAAACACTGCTGGCCCTCAGCTGTCACCACAGTGATGTCAAAAGGACGCAGACAAAACCCAATTCCAATCTGCAGAAATGCAATCCCAGATTGTCACAGCCTGAGTGCAAGTCACACACAACTCTTTGAAGCACCAGGCTCTGCAAGGAAGGCTCCCAGACTTTCATCATATCCCTTTGTGGCAGATTTCCTGCCCTCAGGACAGTAATGGATTGGCAACACTTGTATTAATTCTATTTTCTCCCTTGTTGTGGCATCTCAGAGAGACTGTGCATTTGAATATTGAGTTTATTTGTACAGCTCCAGAACAAGCTCTGTGTCACCCCCAGTGCACCTGCCTGCACTGACTATCCCTTGGGTACAGACCTGGAATTTCCCACCAAGAGCTTCACATCCAAGCTGGAACCTGTCCAGGAGCATGGAGGGAATGGGGTGTGCTGGCTGTGAATGAATGCAGCCCACAGCTCTGGAGTTCCCTGAACAGCACTCATTACCTTACAGTGGAACTGGAGATACAAAAACCCTCCCTGATGAACATTTTGACTGTTCACAAACACCCTGGCAGTGGGAGGGATGCAGGGATGGAGGTTCCCAGGCAAATGCACGTGATCGCTTTCTGTTTGCAAACCAAAAAGGCAGTTTCATATTAACCTGTGCAATTAAAACCAAACCTATTTCTTTTCTGAGTAACCTTCCAGGAAAAGCTTTCCATCCCACAGTACCTTTGATTCATGTTAAATTTATCACAATTACCATTTAGACAAACTGAGAGATTAAAGTACTTCAGGTTATGGTTAGATATAGTCCTAAGGCTAAAACTAAGCATTAAAAAATATTCAATAAAGCTTTCAAACCTTCTACCTTTGTAAGGCTACTTAGATAAACTCCTTGACAATGCTGAAAACAAAAAAAAAACCCTCAAAACTCATGTTGGATCAGAAATTTGTAGTTTAACACGTTAGTTACATGGTGCCTTCTACCAGTGTAACATAGGATTAAATTATTACTGAGCAATTCATGGCAGCCTTTGTAACTGAAGTTAATTCACTGCTTTTACCTTAATTAATCTGATCCCATAATAGGTGTACAGATGGACAGTCCTATTTGTGCAGCTGAGTGAGCATTTTCTGGTTGAATTAAAATGAGAGAAGTGATCCCCTAAATGAGCTGCTACCCTGTATGGCCACATATCAAATGAACCATCAAATTCTTACAAATTCACTTCACCTGGGATTTTTCTCCAAGCCCCAAAGCACCTGTAGGAACTTTTTAGTGCCATAAGCTTCAAACAGCTGTTAGGCAGGGACTAACAAGGAGGAATTCCTAGATCCCTGTCTCACTCTCAATAATAAATCACCCACTATCAAAAATAAATCAAGGAAAAGTTCTAGAACTGTAGATTTTAATCTCACAATTGACTTTTAGTTGATTTTTCCAATGTAATTGCTTTTCCACCAGCCATAATAATCAAAGGACTCATAGTAACAACTTGCACAAATCATTAAGACTCATTTAGTAAAAGTGGATAGAAAAAAAATATTTTGCTTTCTCCTTTTTTAATAGGAAAGCTCAGATTCAGCAGCAGAGCTCAACTAACACAGACTATTGACTGATACAGTGGCAGCAGTCATTTGAAAAATTAAATACTCCATAATGAAAAATTTCTGCCTTCCAGCACACAGGGGAAGAATCCTGCTTCACGGAGAACTCTGGGAGAGGAGGAGAGGCCAGACAAAAAGGAATTCACTTTTGTAGAGTATCAGCTGCCAGGACTGCCAAAAGCCCATTCACAGTCATGAGGAAAGACTGGCAGGAGCTCCTCCAGGTGCTCAAACACCAAAAGCCAAGGGGAGCTCAGAGGTGCTATGGAAATAGAAACTGGTGGGGACCAGCAGCACCACGATGGTCACTGGCCATGGCTGGCACGGTGATGGATGCCCTGTTTTCCACCTGCCAGCAGAGCGAGGTGGGCAGGAGACCAAACTGATCCCTGGGACTGACTGAAAAACTACAGCCATTGACAAAACCCTTCAGCTGTGCATTCAGCACCCACAAACAAGTGATGTATAAGTGGTCATTACCCACAGCTTTTCCTACCATTTCAAACTTGGAAACGTTGGAGCTTTGGTTATCTGTACCCTAATTCTGCTCTCCCACAGCTCAAGCAGCAATATTGTTCAAAAACAGAGCAAATTCAAGGTAATCCAACTTTAAGTAACTGGATTATGACATTTTCCCTTGCCCAGAGTCCTCCTAACATTTTTGGTTTTTTAGTCCTTCACTTTACAACCTGTGCACTCTTAGATATAACCTGAATCTATATGACCTCATCCACTTTCTTCTTCTCAAAAAAACCCTCAGAAACCATTTTCTGAGCAACTCTATTGTCTGCACTCAGCAGGGTGAGACTCCAAACCTCCAGCCTCAAACACAGCCTGCTCTCACTGCAGCCCCAAAAGCCACCTCCACATGGGAATGATGTTTCCCCAGAGATGGCAATCAGCCCTGAGCCCAGCTGCAGGAGAAGGGAGATCCTGTGCAGTCCATCCTACTCCTGCCTTTCCACTTCCAGCAATTGTGTGTTTGTTGCTCCATCTGGGATCCCTCAGGGGGAGAGAGCTCTGCCCCCCAGGCAAGACTGGGCCAGCTCCTCCTCTCCTGGAGCCTGGAGATGTTCCATCCCTGCAGCTTTCTCTGAGGTGCCTGGTTTGTGAGGAGCTCCAGCCTGGGCTCAGCACGGCCAAGGCAGCAGAGGGAGCCTGGCACACTGCCCCTGGAGCGCATTCCCCACTGCTGTGTGAGAAGGGTTTCAGATGTGCATCATTCCTGAGATATGGATCTTTATACATTTCCAAATATGTTTGTTTAACAGGCCAATTAGCCTCTCACTAATCATCTCTCATGCTGGGTAAGAGTCTAGCAATGTAGACAAAAAATATACAGAATATTCTAGTTATTCCACTCCTCTGACTCTCCTGGCTGTGCCACACTCAGGAACATTTCCAGTCTCCCTTCATTGTGTATAGATGAATGTGCTGCTGATTTACATTTTTAATGCATGCTCCTGACTCAGGCTTCCCATGGCTCAGGCAGGAGGAACACCATGACTTGGGAAGCCTGTTCACCAGACTGAACACAAACAGAAATGTAACTGGCTTCCATGGGAGGATTCTGGATATTGTACTAGAGCATTCCATGTCTACTGACTGTCAAGAGCTCAGCTTAAAAATAAAATTACTGCTTTGACCCTTTCAAAATACCTGGGATGTGTTTCATAAACTATTTTATTTACTTTATACTACTATCATTATCTCTTACTACTCTCTTTGAATTTCTAACTGCTTGCTGCTGACTTGTCTTATTCAGGGTTTGGAGTTTAATTTCTTGACCCACATCCATGAAAAGTTTGCAATTATAAAAACATGATAATCCCATTAAGTAGCTGTAAAACCAGTTAAACACAGTAGGAATATTTTTACAGGAGAAAATTATATGGGTCTGCAGAAAATTTTACAAGGAAAGATATTTAAACAAGTGCTACCTCAGAAGTAGCACCATATGTTCCTCTACTTCAGCATGAAAGACAAAACGCCTGCAAAATGAAAAGCAATGACTTTTTTCCAAAAGTTACAGCCATGAGATTTTAAAAATGCACACTTATTTCAAGTACCAAATAATCAGAGCAATTAAAAGACTAACAGGTTGCTAAATCGTGCTCAGGACACACAACCTGGTGTTTGCACTGGTTTGTAATTGAATTGCAATTCAAATTCAATTGCAGATGAGAACAGGAGCAGTATGAATGTCTCTAATCTCTGCCCAGGTCTGAAACCTTGGCCCGCACTCAGAGCACATTTTAGCCGAGAGGGGCCATTAAGGACTGGCTGCCTGCACGGCAGGAGGCTGCTGGAACTGCAGGAACCTTGTGCTCCCGAGCAGGATCGGTGCTGTGTCCTGTCAGCACAGCTCCCGGGCCGGGAATGTCCGGGCTGTCACCCCGGCATGGCAAACCCCGGCCCCCCAGCACCGGGAATGTCCGGGCTGTCACCCCGGCATGGCAAACCCCGGCCCCCCAGCACCGGGGAGCTCCGGAGCGGGCCCCGACCCCTGAGCGGGGCCAAACCCTTCCTGAAGCGCCCCTGCTGCTGTGACCTGGCACAGCACAGCTCCAGCTCTTGGCAGGCAGGGAGAACCATCCCCAACGCTCCCCTGAACGCAGCCCCGGCTCCGCAGGACTTTAGGCAAACATTTCAGCCCGCAGTGTTTGACAGAGAGCAGCAGCCGCCTACCTGCCAGAGCAGAGTCTGCCGGCAGCCAGCCAGAACAGCTCTGAAGCCCGAGCTCCTCCCTTCCACATCTGCCAAGGCACAGATGTTCAGCCTGAGCCTCGCCGTGGAGATTTATTTCTGCTAAGCACCACTTCCCCCCTCCCTGGCACAGTCACGATATGCCACGCTGTTGATGGATGCTGAGGGCCAGATGACCATCTTGCCAAAATACTGTGTTCTCTCTTTTTTTAAGAACATTCATTTTCAAATCTTATTCTGAGGGAAGACAAACGCTCCTCTGGATTTTACCAGTTAGCAGCCTGAAATCCACAGCAGAGAGCTGCCCATGCCTCTGGTTGGTACCAGCACCTTCATTTCCCAAAACAAGGCAACTACAGCTATACAGCTACACAACTACTCTGTAACAGTAAAAACAGGACAGAAAGCAGAGCTTCCTCCAGTAAAGCTATCACAGCCCTTCAGGTGGGGATCCATTGTAAATCACTTTGTGTGCCAGGACATCTTTAAGCAGCCCTGTAAATGCAAAAGGTAGATTAATGACTTCTAACAGGAATGCTGCACACACAAAAGAGAATTAAAAATAGCTTTGTTTCCCACTAGCCCAGTTCAGGAAATTCAGGAAGGAAGCATTGCCTCAAAAGTTGATTTTGAAAGGAAACACATTGAAAATGTTTGTCTCGAGCTGATTGTTCATAAAGGTGTTTTCTAGGCATGTGAGTAACTTCAGCCCCAGTTTTTACACCATGCTGAGAACAGACTAATCTAAGAATAAAGTTGTTAGAAAACTGACATGATGCAATGGCATAATCAGCAGCAAAACCTCAGGAAACCTGCACTAATTGGTGGCTGATTAATCCTGTCTTTTGTTTAGCTCATGGTTCTTAACACACAGGTGATGATGGCAATATTTCTGTGGTTGGTAAATTGTTTCCAGAAGTATTGATAAGAGCTGCAAGCAGAACCAGGCACTACTGACAGGTGTGAGATTTCCTCAGGGTGACAGCACACCCACAGCTCTCTATCCACATCAAGGTCTCACCTCCATAAAGACATTTTTTCTGACTGGGCTGCCACCAGGGGAGCGTTCTCACACGTAAATCAATGTTCCACACATCGCTGCTGTCCCAGCCCACACAGGAGCCCTCCAGGGCCACACTCTGTGAGTTCATCCTGCCAAGCTCTCTGGGCAGAGCTGCTTTCCCTTCTCTTCACTCACTCAACACTGCTCTGCTCCCAGACACACTGCAGGCCCAAACTCCAGTCTAAAAGTTGGAGCAAGGACAGGACTTGCCAATGGCTTTGCACAGCTAGCAAGGGAGCAAAGGAAAACAGCAACGTCCTCCTCTGCCTGGGTACCCCAGCCCCACCTCTGGAGTCACAGACCTGCTCTGGGCCTTTCAGATGCTCACAGGACTCCATGGAATCCAGAAAGCTTCTGCAGCACCAACCAGAGCAGAATGCTGGGCCTGAAAAGGACAGACATACTGCAAAGGCCATTTCCAGAAAATGCATTAATGTTGTTAAACTGATGACCAATGTTACAGATTTTCAGTCTTTCCCTCTGATGGTGAATTCAGCACATAACACCAAGGCTGTGGGTCCAATCTCTGCACAGGCCACTTACTGAAGTGTTGGACTCAATGATCTTTGTGGGTCCCTTCCAACTCACAAGAAGCTGTGAATCTGTGGAAATAGATGCCACTGAATATTTCTTTTGCTAGCTTTCAGATCTGACATACCCTTGGGTTTGGGCTTTCCAGCATTTGGCTTTGTGTTCAGAGGGAGAAGTTTTCTGCACAACACATACATAAAAACACAAGTTCACAAAAGCAGAGCAAAAAGGGGCGCAAGGTCTGATTACCCCCATGTCTGATGAGCTCTCCCCAATACCCCACAACTCTCCACAGTCAGCAAACCAACCAGCTGGGCTAGAGGCTACCAGAGCAGTTCAGAGCAATTCTCCAGGCATGGAGAATAAACACAGATGGAGCTGGACATGGACAGACCCACAGGTGACAAGCCAGCACCATGCCAAGCCAAGGTCTACAATCTCACCCACCCCTGGTTCTCCACAGATCTGAGCTGGCTCAAGCCCTCAGTCAGAAGCTGAACCCTGAGCTGAGATTGCTGAAGGGATGGTGCCCAGAAACAGAACTGTACCTGAAATCTGCAGGGCAAGGAGCCCCTTCTGAATTTACACCATTAAACAGAGAAATCTGTGTTTGCTGAAATTTATCTCTGTTTGCAACAGATGTCTCTGGGAGTGGCTGAACTGAGCCTGTGCTCTGCTGATGAGACTCGTGGAGCAGTGAAGAAACTGTCCCAAAACCCTTCCCACTGTGCTGGCACAGACAGGATGGGACACAGATTGGGCCCTTGGGCCCATACCAGCAGTTCCATGAGCTGGGATGCAAACCGAGCAGCTGGCACAGGCAGCAGCCAGCTCTGCTCTAACCTGATGAGCAAAGCCACAGACCAGAGAGCCTCAGTGTCTGGCATCAAAGTGCTCCTGCTTCCCTGGGGAACAGCACTTCCTAATAAACAAAATGCAAATACTCTCTGGATTTTTCTCATTCCAGGGAGTAAAAACTTACTAGTAACTTTCATCTTTCACTACAAATTCTTGCCCAAGATTTTCCAGAGCCTCTTTGCTTCCTGTGCATCGTTATGGGTTTCTGAGAAGCACTGCACAAACAAATAAATCAAAATCTAACAAAACTGGGAAGGTATTAAAAGTACTTAAAGTGTTAAATTTGAGAACAAGCATCACCTGACTGCATCTTTGCAGTCAAGATCATGTTTCCCCTGCAACAAGGACAAGGAATATTCAAAAATCTTTAAGTGACATGCAGGATTAATATCTAACATCAACTGACTTAAAAATACATGTGCTAGGTGCAGCTCTACTGAGCACAAAGCAGCCACATTCCAACTATAGATCTTTTCAGTGATAAATTCAGCAGTGTTTTGCTCTCAACACCAACAGAAATTGTTTCTCATTCAAACATTCTTCACCAATCCTTCAAATATCCATTTTCCAAAGTGACACTGGAATTAACTGTCAGGTTTTCTTAGTTAAGAAAAATGAATAAAATAAAAACAGGAAAGGTGGAATAGAACACATTGCTCAGGAAACTGATTCCAGTGCCTGAAGGATACACTTCAGGTGGCAGCTGATGAGTAAATACACTGGATTTGCATTGCTGTAGAAAGTGGGTCGTGCCAGTCCTTTTGTGCTACATCTCCTTTTGGAGTTCCCCAGCCACCTTTTCAGGATTCCATGGATACAACTGGCTGTACTTGCAATATTGCAATCAATACAAGGCATCAACACTGCTCAACTCATCCTTGACAAATCCAGGATGATGGAGTGGCTTGACAGCACAAAGCTCTGGGATCTGTGCTCCCAAGACAGTCTGATCAGTCACTTCCATGCTCTTGGCCAATCCAGGCTGAATAGAACATTCCAGTCCACTCAAAAGTGAAAAAAAAAAAAAAACTTAGCATTTGATTATGTTCAATGAGAAGCTAAAACACAAAATCCCAATGTCTTCACATTGAAATTAGGGTTTGTTTTAATAAAAACTCAGGATCTTTTCTCTAAAATACGCACACATGCTGTGGTTCTAAGTGGTCCCAATGTAGCCCTCAGCAGTACGGGCTGGAGTGTAGGCCAGGCACTGAGTTCCAACAACAGGAATGAATCAGAGCTCTCAGCACCTGTACCTGGAGGAGACAGATTTGGTATCTTCTGCTGCTCAGTTAACACTGAAGAGCCTTTGGTCTCAGTGGTTGGAGAGCTGGTTAGGAAAAAATCATTGCTGGAATGCTTTCTTGTCATGCTTTCCTTTTGGACTTAGTGACACTGCAAAAACCTAAAATTCAAAATTTAACTTCAGGTTACATAAATTTCTAAAATGGACCCAAACAACAAGGTGAATGACAGTGACAGACAAGTGACTTCATTCAGAGCACTGCATGAGCAGGGATATTTAAGCATCATGTTCTGCCTGGGCATCCCATTTCAGTGCCAGGAGTGAAGGGCTCAAATCCTTGGAAGGATCGGAGTCAATTTGCAGGTTCTGCCTCACAGCAGTCATGTGGTTGTGCTTGATATATTCATCTGCCTCCAGTGGAATGTTCTTTTTGTTTCTCATAATCCAACACTATTTTTAGAGGCTCATCTTAATGTCCTCAGCAATGTTTGCTGACCACAAAAGTCATCAGACGGATTTTGAACATCATTAAAGTTTGTTCATTGTAAACCAAAGACAGGGCTCAGGAGCCAGGAGGGGATGTGGGTCAGGAATCAATGCTTTTCTCCAGGCTTAGCTGCACTTGGCCTAAATGGGAGCTTATCACAGAGTGATGGATCAGCCTTGCACCCTTGGCAGAAAGCACTGACATTTTCCTTTGAACCCAAGTTCACAGGTACAGGCTCCACTGTTGATCAAGGCAAATTTTCACAGCTCACAGGAGCTTAGAGGGATGCAGTGAAAGAAATCTGGTGAGTTTTGAGGTCACACATTTGAAGGAGTTATGTCACTACTGATCAGATTAGAGGTGTTTAATATTACAGGCATAAAGGCTCTGGAATAATTTGTGCAACCTTGAGGAAGTACCAAAGTGGAGACCTTTAGGAGACATTCCATATTGTGGCTGCCACATGGCTCACTGTGCTTTTCCAGCTCTGGCACATCTTTTACTCTGGACAGTGCTTGAACTGCTGTTTCACTGCTCCAAATAACCACTCCATTTATTATATGGACTTCCACAAACCAGAAAAGTTCACATGAATCATGCAAATAAAAAAAAAGGGTAGAAGAAGCATGTTTTTGCTGAGCTGGTCCAGAGCTGCTGCCTTCTTCAATCCCCATGAATGTTAGAGAAACAATGCAAACATGCCCAAAATTTTATAGCAGAAATGAGGAGTAGCACTAAGACTATTTGTTATTCACAGCCTTCACAGAACTGTTCATCTTTTAAGACAGCCTAGCTCAAGATAGCAGCTTTCCCATTCACAATCAATAAATTTGCACACACTTCTATACTGCATACCAAATGCTCATGGACACACATTACAATCCCGGCCCTCCTCTGTGTGCCTTGCAGAATTAAAAACACTTTAAAAAGAAATCTCCAAGTCCACTAAATAAGCACAGAGTCATATCATTGCTGCTTATTTTTCTGAAGGCAATTTTAGTTGATGTCCTTCACCCCATGTTATACTTGTATAACTCATTCCCTCTCACACAGATTATTGTGCTGCTTTCTGCAACAAGCAAAATTCAAAGCTATGTTTCAGTCCTTGCTGATTCTCCTCACAGAGACCACCCTTGAACCAGTGAAGAAGCCCAGGCAGACAGAATTTACATCAAGATCATGACTTGAAGATAATTCTCAGTGCTCCCTCAGTAACTATATATCTCTGCACATGACAATATGACCCAAGATAAGCTGTGCTTCAGTTTACTAATTAAGACATAACTTACATAGACATTACTAGCTCAGAAGCCAATGAATTTTCATTGCCAGTCATTTTCTTATGTACACAAGGCTTTATTATAGCTCATGAAATACCCTATAATTTGGAATGCCTTGCTGTCCCTTACTCCTGTCAAAGTCCCTGCACTTTGTGTGTGTGGCAGTACAAAATGTGAACCCCACACTACAATGACTGCCAGCTCTTCCCTAACGCTTAGCCCGTTCAGCTCCAACCCCTGCACAACTCTCCACTGTTAACTTCATAATAAAAATTAAAAATAAACAATAAAACCCCCATTAATAGGTGAACAGAAGAGACAGGACATTCTGACTGGCAAGCATAATATACACTACAGGGTTGAATGCCTTAAACAAGCAGCACTCACCAAAAATTACTGTAATATACTGACTGTATAAGTGCCATAGTTCTGAGAATTTTACAATTTAATCACAATATTTCTAAACCAATATTTTACTGTTCTAAACTCACAACATAAACTCCAAAAGCTGTGTGAAGAACTGATACCTGAGGTCCTGAGCTCAGGTTAAGGGTACTCTCTCTATGCAAGGACTCGGACAAGGCTTTAATGTGAGGATTTACCATTCTGACACTAAAAAACTAAAATATCACACAAATGTGCCCACTTATTTCAGGCAGACAACACCAACAGCCCTGCAAACTCCTGACAAGCTCACTCAGGTAAAGGCAAGTGGCTCACACCTTGACCCAATCTCCATGGAAAAGAAATAATCTCCTCTGCTGTTTCCTGTACACACCAAAACAAACTCCCACTCACCACTCAGAAAGTACATTGTTTCTCAGAAATGCCCAACGAAATAAAGAAAACAGAAGAAAGATGAATATGCCAGCTCCGTGCCAGGTGTACCACTACCGCAGCCAGGGGGTGGGAGCAGGGCTGGCTCGCAGGGTGTTTGTGGGGACACGCTCGGTGCCGGCGCTGGGATGGATCAGCCGCCCTTCCCTCCCGGAGCGCCGGGCCCAGGGAAGCTCAGGGGACACTCCAGACACGAGAGGCGGCCACACGTCCCCAGGGACGGAGCCAGCGCGGCTCCTCCCCTTCTCCCGCTCGGGAGAGACGGGCGCTGCTCCCGGGGCTGCAGCGAGTCCCCGCACGGGGCTTGGCTGTGGGAGCCACGGGAGCAGCTCCCAAATCCGGGCAGCACCGACCCTCTCCCGCCTCATGGGCTGACAGGGACCCTGCTCCCAGAGAGACCAGGCACACCGGACATGGCTTAAAGGGAATGTCTCTGTTCTGTTCCATCCAAGAACGGCTGAATTAGCATGAAGTCCTCAGTGCAAACCAGAGCCACCTGGGAGAAAGGAGAAGCCAATAAAACTTGGATTCAGGGATTTCCCAGAAGGTGCTTGGGTGTTCTCAGTCTCCCTGCACACCCCACTGCAGCCAGCAGTGCCACAGCACACAAGAGCAAGTCCTGCCCCCCAGCACCTTGGATCAGCCTCTGAGCTGGTCAGGAAACCAGTGCTGAACATCCAGACCATCTGTGAAACCAGGCTGTAGCCATGATATTTTCTGAAAAATCCCTTCCTTAGGATTTTTCTTCCTAAGAAGCTGAGAGGCCTCAGGAACAAAATGTAAACAATGGTTCTGTGCTGCTGTGGGATGCAACAGGTGCATCTGGGATTGGTCTCATGTAGTTGTTTCTGATTAATGGCCAATCACAGTCAGCTGTCTCACACACTCTGTCCAAGACAGAAGCCTTTGTTATCATTCTTTCTTTTGCTATTCTTACCTGGCCTTCTGATGGAATCCTTTCTCCTATTCTTTTAGTATAGTTTTAATATGATATATATCATAAAATAAGAAATCAAGCCTTCTAAAACAGAGTCAAGTCCTCGTCTCTTGCCTCACCCTCAGACCCCTGTGAACTCTGTCACACCAGGCCACTCTCCATAAGGAGAGGCATCACTGCCATTAACATAGCCAGAGTTTTGCTGGAGGGATGATCCACTGCCCACTAAAACAGTCACATCAAAGGGAGTTATGTCAGGGAAGTTAAGGACATGGAATTGTAAACCTCTCCCAAAAGTCCTACAACGTGGGTTTCTAGTAGGTTCATTGTTTTGATACTACAAAACGCATTTTCAACATGATAACTCACTCCCCAAAAAAAGAAGTTGGGTAATAAATGCAGTGTGCTGTATCACATCCATATTCACAACTCATGCCCCAGTTCTCTTACAGTGTGTAACAGCCAGAACCAATTTACAAGTCTGACATCAAACCTACAGAGCTCAATTGCAAGACTCTGATTGACAAAGCTTCAGAGCTCTACACTTCTAAATTAAATACCTGAAATAAACATGACATCACAAGGAAAAAAAAACATCTACTGATCCTGGTAGCCTCTGGTTTCACTCTGAAAAGTAAGGAGTGCTGCCCCAGGCTCCCAGCTGTGCCACCAGGACAGGCCAAATCACACGCAGAGTGCTGTGCAGTGCCATTGATGACAAGCAGATTATTTGCATTTCAACTTGAAGAAACATGAAGTGTAAGAAAACACACATGGAAACATGACATCATGCCACTCTCGAGCCAGCAAAGGGGAGCTGTTTGCACAGAGAGGGTATCAGCTAACTCAGTAACATTGTTAGGAGTTTTTTCCCCTCTGGAGCCACACTGCAGTTTCCCCCTTTTACTCAGTGCAGTGTTTTTTAATTTAATTTTCCTTCCTCACAAATGCATTTATAAGAGAAGGTGTCCAAAATTTATGCTGAGTCTCTGTTTAGCCTCCAAACACCTCTGCTCAAGGAGAGGTGATGCTGCATTTGTTCTGTAAGAGCCCTCACACCTCCAGCAGTACAGGAGGTGTTAGTCAGCACTTTGACTTCTCTTCATTAATAACCTCAGCAGGAAGCAAGCAGCACACATGAAAGCCTTTGGATACCTTCCTTTCACACAAAAGTCAAAGCTCAGAGTAAAACAAAGCACTTCTTAAAATAGAAAGTTGAAAATAAATCACTTAGATTAAAAAACCAACACTCAGACTGCAAATGCTGAAAGCAGATCAATTTATAGAAGCACTTACACCCAGATATCTGTGTCAGAGCTAAACTGTCAAGTATTCTTCTAGGGTCTATTAATGCTCTCTTCTCAAAATGTTTTTACTGCTGGTATTTTCTCATCTAATTTCAGCAATCTTTCTATCCCAAATACTTCTGTTCTCATTACCCAGAGCATTTAGGTGTGATTACAGCAAAAGATTGTTATCATGTTTTATTTGGTTAAAACCTCCAGAATTAAATACATGTGTTTTCAATTAACAGGCACCAGGCCAAATTTAGCTCTCCCATCCCATTTTCTGTCACTCCAAAGTCTAAGGACACTCATGTCAGGAAAATATGTAGGAGAACCATGAAGCAGAGGGTATTTTTAAAGCCTTGTAAATCTTATAAATGAAAGCTGACATGTCATACAAGAAAAAATACCAAGATCAAACCTTTGAGCATAGAAGATGAGAAGAATTATGAAAGGAAATGTTATCACCTCATCCTTTATTCCTCCAGCTGTGCCTGTGAGCGAGAGGCTGAGGTAACTCCCCCACAGCTTAAAACATGCATGAAGGCCAATGATTAATGCATAAACACATCCTGCAAAGCAGCTCCAGCTGCACACATCACATTTCTGACGGCACTGCAACGTTCCACTGCAGCCCCGCTCTGTGAGGAACCTGCAAACCCTCTGCTCCATCCCACACCTCCTTACCTACAGCCCCAGCTCTGGGGAGGTCACACCCCTGTGGAATTCACTGCTTCCCTGGGCTCACCAGCTGCTGACAGCATTGCAAATCCAGCTAAATGGGAGCTGCCAGGAACTCCCACTTCTCCAGGAATAGCCAGGCTGCTCCCAAACACGTTCCAGTTAGGAACAGCAGCTCCAGGTAGAGAGTACAGCACTTTTGGAATGGGGTTTGACATGCAGAGGAACAACTTCTCTTCTCAGACATGATTCAGAGCCCAGCTCAGAGCAAGGAAGATGGGACAGGCTTGTACTGACTCTGGTACATTCTGACTACGTAGTCAAAATATTTTATTTTACTCCTTTAAATATCAAAACATGTTGGTCTCTGCTGTTTATCATTCAGGGCAACCAGCACTTCACTCTTGCTGCTCACATGACAGACCACAAGAACTACAATAAATTTAGGACTTGTGCAAACATCTGCCAGCTAGAGATACCCCAAATTTGAAAACCAACTGGATGGCACCAATGTGATATAATACTGGGATCACAATCAAATATTGTCCTTTTGTGTTGCTCAGCAGAGTTTAGGGTCAGGTTTCCAGGCCATTTCCTAACTCCCATTGTCACAGTTTCAGCATTCTTTACAACAAGCTCAGGGTTTTTATTGCCTGCTCTCAGCTGGCAGGGTCAGGTACACAAAGAACATCAAAATTCACATTTACACATTATTTTCACAATTTATAATGACCAGCACTTCTAGCACTTCCTTATTAACTGTTCCCCACAACTTTACAGGAGCTGATAAAATCAAAACACAAAATACCCAGAAGGATTCAGCCTTGCTGTGAAGACCAAGTATTTCCCTGAAGTTTAAAGCCTTTTTTCACAGCAGAGCTGTCAAGAGTCTCACCAAGTTTGATCAAGGTCAGACAGATGTCAGAATTAAACCTCAAGCTTGCAGCAAATTATATAAATATGAAAGAAGAGAGGTTTGACAACTTTTTGGTGAGAGAAGTTGTCAAACCAAAGAGGACTTCTCTGTAGCAGTGGTTCCATAAAGCACAGGGCAGGCAAAGCTCGGATTAAAGTCAATAAAGAGCCTCCCAGAGCACCAGTGCCCTCTCCAGCACCTTGTGGCCTGAGTCCAATCTTTTGACAGCTGAAATATGCTGCACAATGGATGCCAGTCAACTCAGGAGTAAAGTAACAACTGCTTTCACTGCACTGTTAGGAAAATGGTTCTTAGCAAGGCTACTTGGGGGAAAAATCCCAAAATCAAACAAAGCCTACAGTGCTGGTAGCAGAAAACCCATATCTTCCTTCCCCTATGAATGAGTTTTAGAAATACAGACTTAAAAGCTTGGATCACCTTCTGCACAAACTGTGGTGGACTGATGAGCATCATGGGTGCAAGAAACAAGTCATTTTTAGGGAGTCTGGTTCCACACTTTGTGCTACTTACAGAAGGTCAATTGTAAACATAAAAATCTGAATGGAGAAAAATACAGCATTTAATGGAAGTTGTGCAAGACCACCTTGAATAACGTCTGTATTGCACAGCTTCACATATTTGTCACACGCTCACCTTTTTAATCATTTCCAAGTCTTTAAAAAGAGGAGTCTCTACACTTACCATATTGGGGTTGGTCAGGCCTGTGAAAAACACACATTTCACTGAAAACAACGTGGATTTGCCCCTGCAGAGAGGGGCTAACTGAAGGCATTGTGCAGGCTAATCCCAACAGGTCACTGACCAGTGTGCCAAAGGCTGAGGACAGCGCCCATCTCACAAGCACATCCAACAAGTGGCCGCTTCCACTGATGCCAACGCAGCTTCTCACAGCTGCTCATGAAATGGAAACACAGGAGCTCCACCCAAGACAATTTGCAAAGGCAAAATCACCACTTTCTGTGTAGAGCTCAATTTCAACTCTAAGTGCAAAGGTCTGAGAAAAGGGTTTCCAAGTAGGACACTAATTGCCTTCATGAAAACATCCCAAAGCACATGGAAGAAATAAAAGGCAGCAGGCTATAGGAATTCTGCTAAGTCTAAAATGAGTTATTCCTACAGCAGAGTAAGATGGCTGAACTTTGTAGTTTTCAAAATAACAAGATACTTACATTGTGACTCTGCTAAGACAAATAATTTATTTCCATCAGTAAGGATACACTGCACTTAAAAACAAGGCATGTTCATTGGAAACCTTCCTAAAAGGCAGCAATAAGAACAGCAAAGAAACCCCTTCTTGATCTTCCTGAATTTTTAATTTGTTATGATTAAAAAAATGCAAACTCAAGGCTTTGAAAGGAGCTATCAGATTCATTCCTATTGAGCCTACTCTTCATCTGGGGTCTTTTCCAAAGTTTATGGATAAGGAGAAAAGAAGCCTTCAATCAATAAACAGGAAACTTTAAAATCTTTAAAGCTACAGACAAAGCAGATTAGGAAGGTGGAAAGAAATTGGAGACACTCACCTCCACTCTGCTGACTCAGATATCAGTAGGACAAGAAACATAATGCAATTCCTCTCTTATGCAAACACAAATGCACCTAGGGACAAACAGTTTACATCTACCAGCCACAGAGCAGGGTCAGGGCTGAGATCTTCTCCTTGATACCCCACAACAACATCAAAACTGAACTTTCCCCCTGCTTCTTTAATCTGCCCCACTACTGCTGGATGGACAAACATATGTACTCCAATGAAATCATCTGCTAAAGGAATAATGGTAACACCAGACTCATTGCCTTTCATTTCACACTAAACATCCTTCCTGCTGCAGAAACAGCTGGAACAACACCAAAACTACCTTAGCAATTTTCAAAGGGAGCTTTTGCTCCAAGCATTGACCCACCATTCATTCCGTTGTACAAACTCCTGTGGTGAGGGGACAGCTCATCTGTCACTTGTCTCCTGAGGGTCCCTTCTCTGCTGCCTCCGCTGAGGTGTTTGAGGTGCTCTGGGCTCCCTCCATAGTGCTGTTTGAGGTGCTCTGGGCTCGTACCCCTCACCTTGTGCAGGTGCTCTGTACTTCCACTGGGCGTGTGCTTCTGCAGGTGATCTGGGCTGCCACCGCTGTGCTTTTGGTGCTCAGGGCTGCCACCAGGCCTCTGCTTTTGAAAGTGTTCAGGACTACTACTCAAAACGTGCTTTGGGATAGTTTCTGGGCTGCTGCTGCTGTGCTTTTGTGGTTCAGGTACTTTGACAATGGTTTTGTGATGCTCAGGGCTCGGCCCTTTCAGGTGATGATCAGGACTGCCAGAACTCCTGGGCTTCTGCAGGTGCTCAGGGCTGATACTCCTGTGTTTCTGATGCTCAGGGCTCCCTTCCCCCCGAGGTTTCTGCAGGTGCTCTGGACTGGTGCTTGGGTGGTGTTTGTGATGGTCTGGGCTGTCGGTGCTGCCCGTGCTGGAGGTGCTGCTGCCATCCCCAACATCTCTGATGTAGGCGCTGGTGGCAGTCAGCTGGCACAGGCTGATCTGGCTGTCGATGGAGCTCCGGCTGCCTGCTCCTCCACTCTTCTCCTCATCCAGCAACACACACAACTCCTTCAGCTCCAGGTTCTCCTTAACCACCTCTTCCTGCCTCACTTCCAGCTCTTTCAGCTTCTGCAGGTACAAGGCCACCTCCTTGTGCATGACGCTGGCGCTGTACCTGCCCAGGCGCTGCCACTCGCGGGACACCCTCTTGCCCTTCTGCCGGTCGTCATCCAGGAAGCAGCAGAGGTCCCTCAGCTCCTGGTTATCTTCCTGCAGCTTCTGGTTGATGTCCTTTAAAAGAAAGATCATCATGGCAGAGGGGTCTCTAAAGGAACTGATGTTAAACTGTTACTGCAGACTCGTGTTTAAGCACTCCAGTGAGGCATAAATAATTCCATGTGCAGATCTGGCACGTTGGAACAGCCCCATGCTTTGAGCAAACAAAGCTGCTGTCCAGCAAAAACTTCCCTTAGCTTGGAGCTAATTTCTAATTTCTGATACAGCAGAAAAGTTTCAGGTGCTTAATTAATTTTCATGCTAAATACCAGAGTAATTTAGCTCCCAAATTGGGCAAAGATTGTAAGTGCTCTCATGATGATCTCACTCCCCTGAGAAATATTCACCTGCAAGTTATTGCTAAATAAAAGTGCAAGGTACATCAGAAATTGTGATCTCTTAAATAATTAATATTAACATTTAGACTCCCTAAAGCATAGTCACATATAAAGATTTAGAGATTTTAGAGTTTTTAAAGATAGGGGTTTGCTGGATTTTGATTCTGATTGGCATAAAAAGCCTTGTCAGTTATGAGTTAACCAGGACTGCTTCAACCACTCAGAAATGAAATAATCTGCTCAAATAGATTTTTTCACCCTTAACAAAATGAAGTACATGATTCTATGCCCTTCCCTAAGTGAGAAACAGTCTGAAGCAAATGCTCTGAAGTAAAAAAGTTCAGGGCACTACTACAGCAGAATAAAAGCATTTTCAGTATTTTATCCTTCTAGTTTGGACTTGTAACCATATTTATCTTTCTCCCATCATATCTGTACATATCTGTTCCCTATGTAGGACATTACAGCCAGAGATCAGCCAAAGTTGTTAAAAAGTCAGTCTTACGGAAACACTATCTCAGCTTTTGTAACTTCACTGGATTTAGGTGCATGAATGCCCGTGTTTGTCTGATTTTTGCCTCAAATAACTTGGAATTTCAACAATTTCAACCTGTACTTGACAATGGAAAAAAATCTCAATGAGGCTTTAAGGTGTCCTTAAAAACCTCTGCTAGTGAGAGATGTTTGAAATGATCCCACAGTGGAAAAAAAAAGTGGTGGAAGTGCAGAGTTCCTCAGTGAGGAAGCAGGAGACACCCATCCAGCCGGGCATTCTTACTCATGGAGCAGTTATTTCACACCGGACAAAGGAGGGAGATTCCCAGACACCAACACAGGGCTCAAAAAAACCTCCTTCTCCCAGATTCTTTCTCGAAGTTCCAGCTGAGGCATCTGAACAAAAGGAGGAAGTCAAACAAGACTCAAGGAGTTTGGAATTGAGAGAGGAATTTGTGACTCTGTCCTACCCACCTGAAGTGTGTTTGGTCAGTTATCTGGAAGCTGTGAAATCCAGATACTTTTGCTTGTAATTGGGAGAAAGATACTCTTGTTGTAACTGAACTTCCATTTAAAATATGAGCTTCAGTTTTACTCAATATTACCATGGGTGAGTCTTTTTTACCCTCAGACACCACCAAAGGGACACACATCCTTTGCAGAACACAGGAACTTGGGAGGCAGGAACTGTCTTCCCCCACGAGCTATTTATTTCATGCCACGCTATCATCAAAGACATTTTCTCAATAATTCTGTCGTTTAAAGCCATTCTGCAAGTGAAGAACTCTCTTCTAATGCACTTTCCTGTAATAATTCAGAAGCCCACGCTGCATCTCTGTCTCTTCTCTCCAAGCTCACCTCACTGAAGGAACTTCCTGAAAATTCTCAAAACAATGAGCCAGAAAATGCTCTGTAGTCCTGCCTAGTCAAAGGTAACTTTCTGGCTCTATAACCCACAAGCAAGATATTGCTCTGTAAATAGCAACACTTTCTTCCCAGTCCTCAGAAGTGAGAAGGAAGCATTAGGGACTAAGCTTCTCATCCACAAGAGAGTGAAATTAAGAGTGGATAAGCCGCGACAGACTTGGTGTGCCTCTGACTGCAGCCTGCAGGAGCACACAACCAAGAATGGCTTCATCAGAGATGTGTTACCAGATATCTTTGCAGACAATAAATTAGGGATTGGTTCTGACCATCCCAAACCCGAGCCCAAGGCTTTGCCATCACCTGCCACAGGCTGCACTGCATCCTGGAAACGACCAGCTCTCCCCAGCAGCCTACAGCCTGCCTGACAGACTAAGGCTGCCTAAAATTGTGACACAAAACAGCGTGAAACCCTCATTTCTGTGCACTTCAGGCAGGATCATTTAACCTCACTCACAAGCACGGAACTCTAACACAAAGCTGACAAGACTTCAGCGTTTTTATCTACCCAAAAGAATAGCGGGGCAGAGCACAAACCAGCCGTGCCCCACAGCCTGCCGAATAGCTGCTCATCCCTTAGCCGGACACTTGGATTATTAAGCGGGATCAGACGCTATTCACCCCGCTCCTCATCCACTTTTCTCGGGAGCGGCTCCTCCCAGACCATCCACCTGACGGGATTGCTCCCGGCGGGAGACACCGCACAAACTTCAGGGCTCCCACCCTGCCCACCCCGCTACCTTCAAGCCGCGGATCTCGCCGAGGTGCAGCTGGAGGCGGCGGTTCACCTCGCGGATGAGGTTGCTGTGGTCCAGCATCGCGCTCATCTTCTCGGCCTCGGCGCGCCGGAGGCTGCGGATCAGCTCCTCCTTGCTCCACTTCAGCAGCTCCTCGTCCGACACCTTGGACAAGTCCTCGGCCGGGGCTGCTCCGCAACTTTCCGCCGCCACTTTGGACATGGTGGCGGCCCGGCAGCCCGGGGCACTCGCGGAGCCTCCCCGCGCTCCCGGGGCCGCCCCGCCGCCGCCGCCGCCGGGGGAAAGGGCGAGCCCGGAGCCCGCGGGGTGCCCCCAGCTCCAGCGCTGGGCCGGGGGGAACGAGGGAGACCTCTTCTGGCCCCAGGCAGCGGATCCTGGAAAAAAGGAGGAAAAGGAGGAGGAAAGGGTGTGGAGGAAGCCGGGCCACAGGCTGGGGAGCAAACTTCCCCCGTCGAGAAGGAGAAAAAAAAAGAATAGAAAAAAGACGAAGACAAAAAGATCCCCGAGACAAGCCCGGCTCTTGCAACAGGTCAGCGCCAGCTGCGTGCGCCCGCTCCTCGCCGCAGAGCCAGGGATGCGCGGTGGCTCTCACGGTACCCGCCGCCCCCGGGCTGCGGGATGCAGGGGAGGATGCGAAGTGCCGATGCCGCGCCCCATGGCGGTGGGCAGAGCGGGAAGGCGCGGGAAGGAGCGGCGGCAATGAGCGGAGGGACGGAGCGGAGCGGGCGCTGCCGGCGCCAGTGGCGGGCGCGGGGCCGCTCGCGGCTTTTCAGCGGGGCGCGCGCCACGTGCGGGCGGGGGCGGCGCGGGGCCCGCGCGGCTCGCGGGCGCCCCTGCCGGCCGATGCCCGCCAGCGCGGCCGGGACCATCCCGGGGCGGCCGCCGGGACGGGCGGACACACCCGAGGGACGGACGGACACACCCGAGGGACGGACGGACACACCCGAGGAACGGACGGACACACACACCCGCGGCCGGGACACACCTGCGGCAGCGTCCCGGCCCTCCCGGCCTGTGACCGCCGCGCCCCGGCGAATGAGGCACAAACGCAGCCGCCGGCGCTCCAGCAGCGCGGCAGGTCACACACATTACATCACCGGCGGGCAGCGCCGCCCCGGCTCAGCGCGGCTCGCACCGAGCCTGGGGCAGCTCCTTACTCCGGCTGGAGGTCGCATGTCATAAACTGAACTCGAAACAGGAATTAGGCTTGGGCTGCTTATACACCTTCCCTAAGAATATTCAGCTGCAGTGTAGCAAGAGACTGACATTCCCCCATTCGCTTAGAGATACAAAGACTCTGCATAAATCTGCCTTGCAGATGATTTGAGAATGAAACTTGATAATCCATTCATGCTGCTTACAAAGAAAGATGAGACGGCAGATCTCAGAGGCAGAGGTGGATGAACTGAAACTATTAGATGAGTAATTGGTTGAATCCCTATTTTTCAATCACAAAGTTCCCCCTGAACAACCCCCCTGCGGGCAGAGTAGGCTGCCTCACTTAATGGGCCCTTCCTCCCTCCAGTTCTGCAATTTTAGAATTATGTAGTATTAAAGAAGATTCTAGTTCTTGAGGGGAAAATTGAAGTAGTTAATGCCAGCACGGGCAGATCACAGGGTTGTAGCTGGCTCTGCACAGGCAGCTGCAGAACCTGTCCCAGTTGCTGTCCCAGCCGGCTCCCTTGGCATTTTCCTGCCAGGGCCAGAGGGACAGACTGAGGATTATTTTCTGCTCTTAGTCCTGTTCAAAAGTTGCTGTTCAAATGGTTAAATCAAACACTGTCCCTTTGTTCTTACTGCTAATCCTCTCCCTGAACTGCCAGCTGTACTTGACCACAATAAAAGTTCTCCTGCTCCTATCCATCCTGGGCTACACTTGGACTTTCCCCACTCCAGTCCTCCATGTTTTCCCTTCCCAATTGTCATGAAGAGATGCTCTTTCAGCTGATCCATTTTCCATGTGCAGCCTCCCAGATGCACACCAGACACTCTGGTTCCATCCAGGATGGGTCCTGGCATGGGAATCCCACTTGAGCTGCCCCAGAGGTTCAGCCTGCTGCTCAGGATCTGCCCCTATTCCAAGGAATACCTGTGCCACAGGAGGGGCGCTCAGCTGCAGGAGGAACCCCAAAGCCCATCACTGTCCACAACAGCTCCAACCAAGCACAGAGCTTTGCCAGCATGAAATCCCATTTCTTGAGCAGCACCAAGTATTGTGTGAAAATTTTATTTTCTCTGCAAACTCTATCACTCTCTTAAATCCTCAGATTTTTTTTTTCCCCCACTGCAAAGAACAAAGCTTGAGATAAAAGCATCTGACCAGCCACAGCAAAAATACAGTAAGAGGCCATGAAAAGGAGCTGTCATCTTTTATGCCCAAATATATTTCATTTTAATGCAACTGAAAAAGAAAAGCTTGGCAGCAATAAATAAAGACTTTTCTTCTTCTAATTCAGCAGTGTATGAGTTGAAAGGTCACATGATGTCGGATTTTTAAAAGTTCAAATTAATTTCCATCCATGAAATAAACAGTTAACCGAAAAATGTCCAAGAACTTTCTAATCCCAAAGCTTCAGGGAAGAGTGTCCACTTGCCTCAACGTTACCAGTGTTCCTCTGGAGCAGCATTTCACAGCTTTGATCACAAGGAACCATGGAAAGCACAGATCTGGGATGAACAGCTCCAGGGGACACCGTGTTCCCCACAAATACAAAGCACCTCCACATTTGTGTCTTCAGGAGGCACAGTGTTATTTTACAGGCACCAGTGAGATAGGGGAATTCGCGGAGCATGGACATTGAAGTAGTTCAAACTTCAAAGGTCTGGGACAAACGTAGCTCTAATAATGAAAGCAAAAGTGTATCAAGTGAAACTAATCTGGAACGTTTCTGTAAGGAGAGGATCTAATTTCACATTCACTCATCCTGGTGTAACAAGATCAAAACCAGAGTGGGAAGTGCAACATAATTACTCCCATCTCCTTTAAGTTTAAACCTTTCCTTTTAGACAGCCCACCTCGCTGCCCAAATGCCAAGAACTTCCCTACTGCTGGGCTTTACTCTCAGGGGTGAGGACCACAACTGCCCCAAAACAAACACTCCACTTTGCACATCAAAGCTGCACTTTTGCAATACTCCCCTGAATAATTCTCATTCACAGCCTGAAATGGAGAGTCTGGGCAAATGAGTTTGGAGGCTGCAGGGCTGGGATTGCTGCAGGCCCTGGCCGTGGGGATGGCAGTTCCTGTCCATCCCTCCAGGTGCCAAATGCCAGCAGCAATGTGGATCCACAGCCAATTAAACCTCCAGAGCTGACCATGCTTTGCCAGCTCAGGAACATTTTCACCGCTGTGTCCTGCTCGCACCTGGACATGCAGATACCAAGGAATTGTTGCTGGAAAATTTCTCTGGCGTATCCTCAAGGACTTGCTTTCATTGCTGTCTGCAGACCCTCCAGTGCTTTGAGTCTCTGACTGTTGGGCAGAGTCTCTAAGGATTATTATAACCAATAATAATTATCTGATTATTTTAAACTCTTGGACTTTTCCAATGAGGCCCTAAAGCTATTCGATAGCTCTCTGCCAAAAATATGTCATAGCCAAGTACTTGCCTAGCAGTCATTTTACACAAAGATGGCTAAACTGTTTTTGTTCAGACCTTCCAAAAATAGTTTTGAGAGGAGTTCAGACTTGAAAAATGTCATTCCCAAATTGGAAGGAAGTGGAGAGAGCTTTAAAAATGAAAAGTTCAAGTAATTTTAGTTACAGTTGCTTCTAGATGTTCTCCCCATCAGTCATGTGTCTGTAGCTGACATCCAACACAGCATCCCCAGCATCAGCTGCTCTCCAGCACAGCCTGTCCATTCCCTGCTCCCTGGGCAGAGCTCCACGCCTTCCCATCCCTAAGCAAGGAGAGAGTTCCCTCTCCTCACCTTCACCATGGCCCACCCCAGCCATGCATCTCCTGCCTGCCAGTCCGGCCATTATTGCCTCATTTGTGTCACTGTCACCAGCCCTCTCTGTCCATCCCTAGGTTAAAGATCTCCCCAGCAGCTTTGCCAGCACATTGGCAAAAATGCCTTTGCCTCATTTGGCCGGGTGGATCCCACCTCAACACTTCCTACCAGTCCTTGACACTCAAAGAGGGTCCCATGGTCACAAAAACCAGATCCCTGCTGTCAGTGCCAGCTGTGCCAGCACTTCCTGCCCACAGGATCCTTTCACTGCTCCTCCAGCTCTTTCACCATCACAGGATTCACATTCCAGCCCTGCCTGCCACTCCTGCAGGCTCTGTACAGCATAAATTAGATAATGCATTTTACAGAGCAATACAGATCAACTGTTCCTAATGGAGCCTCCAGCAGTGCTCGGAGTGTTGGTGCATATCAAAGTTAATAGTCTGACACCAGGCCATCCGCACAGCATTTCCTACTTCACTGCATGCCCACTGCCACTGCACAAAGGATATTATGGATAATGTCAGCTGGCTAAAGATGGCCACAAACAAAATCCTTCAGTATTTTGTATTCAAAATACTCAAGACAGTGTTTTGACACCTTTATATTCAAAGCCTTTTACAGATGGAATCCTTGTCCTTTGCTCCGGAGCTGACCCCAGGTGCAAGTAAATGGCAACTCTGAGCAAAGCAAGCCAGGCAACATGCACTTTTCTCATCCCAGAAATACTTCTGAGAGAGAAAAAGGTTCTTGTATTTCCAACTAGGAGAAAATGTAAAAGAAATCTAGAAAAAAATGTTTTCAAATTAATAGTCTGAAGAGAGGAGGGAAGCTCAGCTTGAATTAATCATTGAGCTTTTTAAAACTTCAGAAGTTGCAACTTAAACCCCTTTACTTAATAACTTGTAGTAAATAGTTTCTATTTATTCTGTAAGAAAACTAAATACATGAAAAGTTTTTCTTCTTGAAATTGTTGAGAATTTTGCCTCCATATTTCAAAATTCAGAAATTGTCACAAAGCAAAGTTTTCTGTGAACTTCTTCCTGCTGCCACCTACACCTTCCTTATAGTGCAGCAACCATGCAAGGGTGAGGTAAGCTGGATCAGCTTTGTGAGTCAATGAAAGAATCATGTTAAAATCTACCACTTGTGAATAATAACTGGTTTTCCCATGGATGACTGCACTGACCTGGCTCCTAGAAGCTGTGTGGGATGCAAGGGAGGTGGAAGGAACACACAAGGCCAAGGATGGAGATGGAGCAGGCCTATCCCTGCTGACAGAAGCCTGCATTTGGAGCAGACCAAACACACCCTGACTCAGGCAGCCACCAAAGATGTCCCAGAGGAGAGGAGAATGAGAATGAGAATGAGAATGAGAATGAGACTGTCCTGCTAGGCTTGGGCAGTGCCTGTGGCCCAGCCAGACTTGCAGCTTTCTCTTGGAATCTGTAATAGAATGAAAACTCCTGGAAGGTCTCACGTAGGCACTTTGCCTTTTATTTCAACTGCAGACTTGTGTGTGCCTCCTCCAGGAGGATCCTCCCCCAGGATCCCCAGGTCAGGGATTACTCACAGGAGGTGAGTAAGGAAAAAACCTTTTCCTGAGCCAGGGAAAGACACTGCCACTCAAACTGACAGGGAAATTGCTTCTGCAGGTGTTGGCCCATGCTCCTGAAGCTGCCTGTTCATCTCAGTGAGGTTCATGGAAATGAACATGCTTCAGAACTGCCCAAGGTTAAACAAGTGGGCTGATGGCTGATCCTCAGAGACAACATCAAATATGGGAACAGGCACCTTTCCAACTCAGCAGAAAACATTCCTGAGACAATAACTTAAAGGCACCCATAGATGTTAGAGGGAAATCATTAATTATAACATTTTTATGGCGTTGATTTTATCGTGGAGGGCTTGGCAACTTTTCTGCAGAGCTGACAGTTTGTTCTGGCTGGGATCCAACAGAGACACATAACCAGAGCATCTGCGGGGTTGTTTTAATTGTGCTCCCATTCTTCATTTGGGCAACACCGGACTTGGCTTCCTGTTCATACTTGATCAGTGAGTTAATAAGGGGCCAGATGCTTCTTTCCACCATTGTTGGTGGAAATAAAGTACATGCCCATATGGTGGGGAGTGAGACAAGGTGCCTGTCCTACAGCATCATCCTTTGCTCCCCCAGCCCCAGAAGAATGGCAAATACTGGCACAGTATCCACAGACATGGGGATGGAGACCTTCTGTCCTCCTCTAAGAGGAGGAGGGCATCAATAGAGATTTAAGCATTTATACCATGCTTAGTAAGCACTGGAATGAGATTAAGGCATTATTGATACTTGTTAATAAAACCTTTTTACAAAAAGTGATTACTCACTGCATTGTTTATAAAGCTGTGTGTGCTTAAGTAAAACTAATCTACAACAGGACAGCCGTCCAATGGTTTGTAACACTGTTCTTCATTTAGAATCATCTTAATCTAGCAAAAAACATTTAAATCAGTCACCCATCCACTCACTCTGGCTGACTCATGGTTATGTGATGGCCTTTTACACCCAGCTCCTTCCTCGGTAGGGCAGGATTTTGTCATTTACAACAGATCTCCCAAAATGTCAGGTTCTGCCTGCAGTATGGTGGCTCTGTTGTGAAATCATTGGTTATTTATTCACCCCTTACTCTGTCACAGAGACATCAGTGGTGTGTTGCAGAAGCCAATTGCTCCCTGTCTCTTGCTGCTTCACTGACAGCTTCCACAGTGCAGCTCAGTGGGACTTCCAAATTATCCAAACTTCCCATCCTAAGGTTTTCACATCTTTACTAGCATTACCTATTTACAGAAAGCTAAATTAGATCATTTTGAAGATTTCCCTGGAGTCACTTTAAATACTAGACTGGTTTAAAAACACAAACAAACCCATTCATCGAGCCAAGCATGGGCCCTTGAGTACAAAACTGGAAACTAAGGAACGCCCCCAGGAGACATTTGCACATCAGTCCATATCAGTCTCCTGTCCTCACTGCAAGCCCAAGTCCATCCCAGCACTTCCCAAAGGCAGTGGCCAGGCCACAGCAGCTGGAGAGCTGCTTCCCACAATGTCCCTCCTTGTCTGGGCTCCAGAGCCAGGCCAGCAGCTCGGGAACAGCTCACTTACCCTGCAATGCTGCCCTGCCAGCCCTCACCCAGGCTGCAGCTGAGGGGTGCACAGCTCTGCACAGCTCCTGCTGCAAGAAAGAATTCCAAGACAAAAGGGCTTTAACTTTTAGATAATAAAAGGCAGCAGGAGTAACACAACCTCTCCAGCAGATGAGGCTGTGATAACATTCATTTCCTTTTTACCAGTTGCAGCTCCGGTAATTCCCATTTCCTTATCCCTACTCTTTAACACTGGGCTGTTTTTTCCCCCTGTTCCTTTCTAATTAAAAAACAAACAAACAAAAGGAAAAGAACAGAACAAAAACCCAACAGCAACGACAACAAAATCTTCCAATGTTTGGACTGCTATGAAGTGAAGCATTCAGAGCTTATCTAACAGAACATGGCACTTCCTATTGAGTGCATTCCCTGTGCTGCTCCAGCAGCTCAGAAACCACTGCAATATTTCCTGGGGTTTATATCCCACATCTGAGCAAGGCCTGGGCCCCCAGCTCACTGGCAGCTCCTCACAGGCTCTGCTGGAGCTGGGCAATAACAGGGGTGAAGGAGCTGGCTCAGAGCCCTGTGGGCTCATGCACAGTGTCAGTGAGCACACAGCCTGACCAGGACAGCACACACCTTTTGCCATTTTGTAATTGCTTCCTGCAGATTAGGTTTTCATGACAAAAACAAGAAAAGTAGCCCAGAAAAGGAGAGTTAAGGGTAGGGCAGTAAAACTATCACAATGCCTAGAGGAGTTCTAAGTTTCAGCTGGAATTGAAGCCCAGCTGGATCTAAAGTCATTGCCTACACATCAGTTGGAGACTACAGGACTGTAGAAGGAAGCTGCCTGCTAATAGATAAACTGCTCACTTGCTCCAGCCCTGTGCAGACACCAATGGCTGCAGAAATTAATTCAATTATCAGCTCTGACAATGGAATAAAGACTGCAGTGTATTATCCATGCTGAGCCTCACTGATTTATTTGCACTGCAATAGCACCTGAGACCCCCAGGCATGGAGTGGGATCCCTTGGAGCTGGGGCTCTAGAACCCCTAAAGGAGAGGACTGTCCTCAATCTAGTCCATAAAAAGACAACCCCCTAGAATTTACAAGACTTTACACCTCAGGTTCCTGCAAAGAGGCAGCATTAGTTAAATCTGAGTGTCCCATTTAATATGTGGGCATTTCTCCTGCAAAGCTGCACTGACATTAAACTAAAGAAAGAACAAACCCCGGCTTTGTGGTCAGTTCAGCAAACAGTAATCAACTGAACATTTACCATCATGTCATGCAGCAAGACTTTGAAGTTCTTCTTCTGGTTTGAGGCCACTGAGAGATGCATCTACATATCAATGCATGAGTGCCCCTCTCGGAAGGAAGGTGCACAGTAATTGGACAGGCAGCTCATGAGGTTATTGAGTGAACAACAATCCCCACAGATCACCTTGCTCTGCAACTTTCATCTCCAGGAACACACTCCTTAATTTTTCTGCTGATTCCTCTCAGCAGGAAAAATCCATTAAATATTTAATTAGGCTGTGTTCAATATATTAGGTAAGTGAACCACTCTATCTAGTGCAAACTAAACATTAGATGCTGTATCATTACAACACCGTGCTGCAATGCTATGCACATTATTGGAGATTTTGGTCTATTTGCTTCTGAACAGGAACAGCAAAAGCAAAAGGAACACCCAAATCAGGATTTCTATTCTAAGCATTGTCCTTTGAGTTATTATTACTTAATCAATTCCAGCGGAGATGCATGAACTGGGTATTGGAGTGAGGGGTTTTTTGGCTTGTTTGAGTTTTTAAGGATTTTCTCTACTGAATTCATCAGTAGAGATGAATTTGCTATTGAACAGGAACAGCAAAATCAAAAGGAACACCCAAATCAGGATTTACTTCTGAACAGGAACAGCAAAACCAAAAGGAACACCCAAATCAGGATTTCTATTCTAAGCATCCTCCTTTGAGCTATTATTACTTAATCAATTCCAGAGGAGATGCATGAACTGGGCATTGGAGTGAGGGGTTTTTTGGCTTGTTTGAATTTTTAAGGATTTTCTCTACTGAATTAATCAGTAGGGAAATCCTTGTGTATGGCTTGCACAGCCACGGGCATGACAGACCAGAGTGGACATTCTAAACTGAACAAAACACAGCTAAAACAGAGAGAGGGCAACTTAGCAATTCCAAGAAATAAGATTTAATCTAAGTAAAGCACAAGCCATTCCTTGAAAACGGCCAGCAAAATCCTGCTGACCTCAGTCACTTCCCAGCAATTTGGGATGACACACACCACAATGCTTGCAATACACAGGGAGAGGAAAGAGAATCTCATTGCTGCACGTTTTGTCCCAGCTGAGGTATGAAAAATGCCAAGGGCAAAAGAAATGGATATTTTGCAGTTGAAACAATTGTTTCCAACAAGGAAATATCAGATGCCAAAAATTCCAACCCCCAATCTTCAGAGGATGAGCATTTGCTCTGTTTGTAACATTAGATAAACAATGTGCACAAAGACCTTTGCACAGCAAGCTCCTGCAGCTCCAGCACATGGGAATCCAAGGAGGATCTGCCCCAGAACTGAGATTCCCTAGGCTGGCTCAGCCCGTGCTCCTCAAGGCTACAGAACAGATTGTAACTTTCCAATCTCTGTGGACAGGGACACTTGGGCTCAGTCCTGAAGCACTGCGGATATGATGCCACTATCTAAGCCCCCAGAAGTGACTAACAGAAAGTTGTGATTATGAAAAAAAGAAACTTCGCTGATTTTTAATAGGAAGTCAGTGCTATGGAGGCAGAGACCAGTTAGATATTATAGAATTTGTCCCAAAACTCACTGGCTCCAAAACACGGCTCTCTATTATTTGAAAAGAGCCCTGGACTCATAACCTGTTCAATTACTTCTTACCAGCCTTGGTCCTCATCTCTTTTTAAAAGCAGAATGACATTTAGACAAAGAAAATGAGAGAAACAAAATTAGAAGAGGGAAATAGCTAACAAAAAATAATTAGGGGGGAAAAAATCACATTGCCTGCTTTTTTCTCTTGTCAATGAAAATCCTCACACAGTTGCAGTAATCCAAGTGGTACTCCCTTATGTTGCCAAAAATGCAAAGATGTTCAAGAGAATTTTGCAAGTCAGCCATGTGTCAGAAAATCCCAGCTGATTGAACTTTGATAAATGTCTTTTAAAAAAGAGCAAATGTGTTTGCATTCTTTTTTCCACTATGATGCCTTTTTTATTTTGCTGGGAGATTTTTTAACAGTGGTTCTTATAACCATTAAAATCAAAACATTTGGAAAAAATGCAGAACACAGAGCCCTGTTGCAAACAGACACGGGATGATGTGCAGCTGAGAAATTACTTTTGGAAATAAAACAGGTTCTGGAACTGGACCATCTTCAATTTACACAAACCCAGAATATCCCTGATCTATCTCAGGGGTGAGGGGAAGCAGTTTGGACCAAATTGAAAGGAAAACTTCCCAGAGGTTTTCTTCCAAGAGGATCAGATGTTGATGCTTCCCTCAAAAGCAGCTATTTATAAATAAATAAATAAATAAATAAGGCTGAATAGAAACTGTTATTTTCCATACAACCTTCCAAAGCTCAGACAAAACGAAGGACAAAGTCAGAGGGTTTCATCATGATTACAGACATAAAAAGAAAAGAGAACAAACTACAACCAGATCCTGTTAAAGATACTATTGCTTTAAAGACAACTCCCCTTCTTCAAACAGTGACAGAAATGTGCTGGTCCCACAGGGAAATTTAAAATCTTCTCATCTTTGTGCTATAATCTTGTTTCTCCTCTCGCGGGGACATAAATCACTGCTCAGCCCCGCGCCACATTCTCTGTAGCAGCACCATCAGCAGGCTGGGCTGAGCCTGTGCCAGGATGGCCCTAAGCAAGGAGCATTTTGGGGCAGAGGGAAGCCATGGAAGCCATCAGAGCAACGCTCACGTGGGACAGACCTGAGAGGATTCCTGGGTCAATCTGCACAAACAAGGCAGCAGCCTGAGGTGGATGGATGGGCCCTGCAGCTGCTCACTTTGCCAGGATCCCGGGGACAAGGATGATTCCTGGTATGAAATCATCTTCACCAAGTTTACATCTCAATAATCCACTTAAAATGTACAAGAACTAATTAAATTTAGTGGATAATGATAGTAACAATAGTCCATAGTAATTTCTAGCACTTTCTATCTTCAATGCACTTTACAGGCAATAACTAATTAATGGATAACATGAATTAAAAAATCAATGCCTGAGCATAGCATATGATTAGAATTAACATTTCAATTACTCTCCTTATTTGACCACTACATTTACAAAACACTTCTCACTTCTTTGCACGTGTGTGTAATAATTAGAAAGGATCCTGCACAGCTTATTACAAAGCAATTGTAGAGTTTCAGAGCTGTCCTGTACACTGAGAACTCACATCTGCTCTCCTATTGTCCCTGAAATTCTGCCTTTTCAGATATTTCCACAGACCCCTGTTACTGTAATCCCTTTTTCCTTAAGATTTGCTCATGCACAGGGGGTGCTGTGAAGTTCCTGCAGCTACTGGAGTGCTCACACCCAGACAGAAAAGCTGCATTTGGGAACTTCCAGGGACCAAATCCCAAATCCCATCGGTTCTTCCCACATGGCAAATACCCCCAGCAGATAGCTGGTGAGTGCAGCCCTCACTGATGCACCTCCAAAATCACCTCAAGTGCTAAAAGCAGAGCAGTGCAGAGCTCTCCATGGGCTGACTGCTCTGGATCCACTTCACAGGACATTTCCTTCAGCCAGAGCCTCCAGCAGATTAAATTAAATGCAAGTGTATCAGTGCAGGGGCCAAACGTGGGAGTCTCCCACTAGGCGGAATTGAGGCTTTCAGAAACACAAAACAAAGACACATTTTGGCAACTTGTCTTCCCCTGCTGCCAATTTCAACCTTACAGTTCAGAATTACTTCCTTTCAACATCTGTTGTTTTTGTGGCAAACGAATTGACCTTTGTGAGAGTGAAAAGTTCCTCCTGGGTTTCTTTGCAGACCACTGGCCTGCAGGGATGTCAGTGTCTGGATAACTCACACTTGTTAGACTTTTCCCAACAGTTTTTGAGGGTTTTCAGGTACTAAACCCAACCCAAAGTAACCATCCCCAAAGCCACGAGGACCCACACACATTAGCTACCACACACAGCCTGCAATAAACAGAAACCTCCCACAGCTGACAGGGTGAATGCATTTGCCTTTTCTCCAAAACACCAATTTGCAGCATTTTCCCTGCTGGTGCCTTCCTCCCACTGCCCTCTCCATCTGCAGAGACAGACTTGCAGTTTGTCCTCCTGCTGTTCCACGCACCTTTTTAATGAAAATTAATTCATGTTGCAGCATTTTCCCTGCTAGTTGTGGAGGCTGAGCCTGCCTTGCTGTGCTGCTCTCTGCCTTCCTTCATGGACCAGTGCAAACTGCCCAGCCAGAGTTTCCTGCAGGAATCTCCGTTTCCCACACATCCCCATACAACTGCTGAGTGTTACATGTGTGGAGGGCCAAAAGCATTTCTCCAGTCTGACACCTCTTTAAAAATACCTTTTTCAAAAGACTTCTCTGCTCCTGTCCAGCTCTTCAGGTGGCTGTAGCCTCTCTGAGCAGCTGTTCCTGCTCCAATCCCCTTCCCTTGGTGCTGGTTCCATGTTCCCAGCCAATGCAATCAATAGCACACCTCTCATGTTTGCCTGATTGCATAAAGAAATATAGATCCAGTGCTTCCAGAGCACAGGGTGAGGTGACAAAGGGGAGCACAGCAGTGAAAGCCAACAGCAATCACTCAAACCCTGCTGAATAAAGTTCTTAGGAATAATTCAATTATCAGCTTCCTTTTCCCATTTAAATTCATTAAATGCCCATAAACTTCTAACAGGAAAGGCCAGCACTGATTTTAATCTTGCTCATTACCTCTCCTGCTTCTGACTAATAGGGCTGCAAATATTCATTCTCGTGTTAATTATTTTTTTATAATGTTATTATTCTTTAAAATGGAGTCTTTCTTTCATTTACACAGAAGCTGGCTGGTGAGGTCTATATACTGAATTTTCCAGCTCATTGGATTTTACTCTCAGCCATGAAAAAACTGTGCAACTATGAAGACAAGTTTCAATCTGATCACTCCACAGAAGAGTTTCTGGACACTGTGGATGAAAGAACCATGCTAGTAAAGTTTTCTGAACCCTGAATGGAAATTCTCATTGGAATTCTCATGAACAGGACAGTCCTAAACCCTGAATAGTAACTGTGGGGAATATTTCACAATTTTACAATAGCAATAGTGAGGCAAACAGGTTGAAACTGGAGAAAACCTCCAGGGCCATTACTGCCACATGAGCCCGAGCTGTGCAGCTGAAACATTTGGTAGCCACAGTGTAGGAATCAGATTCAGTGACAGAATTTTCCAAGCAAACAGAAGATGGAAGGGTTCCAGCTACTCTGACATGGAGCCCTCCCCAGGAATCCCCCCGGATCCATCCCTGTGTGCCACCATCACCCTGCGGCCTCCAAAGGGGATAACGAGGGAAAACCACCCAATGTCTACAGCACAGGAAAATGTTTTGGAAGAACAGCAACGAGTCCCAGCTTGGGAGGCTTGGGAGAGCTGGGCAGGGATATTGCTCTGAGCCTAGGAGATTATTTTAGACAAGATTCAGGCACTGGCCCAGAGCACAAGGAAATTTCCACTGCTGTTGGTACTGTACATCACTGGGACAAATAAAGGCTTTCCTAAGCTATCCCCTCCCCACTGCCTTTCAGAAGTACTGCAGTCACAAAATCCAGCAAAAACTTGAAGACTGCAAGAAATGCAAAGTATTTCTCATCTATAAAAATATTCTAAAGCAAAGAGGTATCATATGGAGCAATATTTCATAGGAAATTACAGCCTCATAACTCTGCTTTTTGCTTTTCCATTTAGCACTCCTACCCACCTGCTCTCCCACCCACACACCCCCAGCATTATTAATGTTTCTCAAAGGGCATAAAGTTTTCATAATAAAGAAGGTTTTTGTCCATTATCTAGAGAATAATGTGGTTCATTCAATACGCTCCCTTGGGGAAATAACGTTTGGGTCTGCTCTAGCTATATGCTCTTTCTTGGGACAATACAACCTGATTTTCTTTTGGATTTATAAGAGTTTGGTACTGAACTGTTTGGTACTCTCATAAACCCAAATCTGCCTGGAGACACTGCTTTTCACTGAGGGGGTGTCAGGTGTGCTGCTTGTTATACATCATCGTCCCATACTATGTGTTGTTATGTGTAGAACAAGATGTATCTTTGATCCTAAAAGCTGATTCTGTGTTTTTTTTATCTCATTACTGAAAAGGAGATTGTTAATGCTCAGGTTTTGTACATAAAATTTACTTCAAGGATATGCTTTGTTGCCATTTATTGTTTGCTTCTGGAAAGTTCTTGATTAGCCAGAAATGTGGTGATGTCATTAAATCATACACTTGCAAAACAACCTAAATAAGCATTTCCTTGTGTTAAGGTTAAGGCCAGGCTACAAATTTGAAAGTCAGTGGTGGAGCCAGGGATTTCAGCTGACAGTGCTTTAATATCTACAAGCTTAATGTTATGGTAAAAAACAGCAGGAGCAGTCCAGGCAGGAATGTTTTGGCAGAAGGGAGAAGCAGCTCTCAAAGCAGCCCAGTGCCCTCTAAATGCAAACCAAAGTTTGGATGTGCCCCTGGCAGCGAGGTGACACTGGCACAGAACAGGGGAGCACTGGTACAGGTGTCACACTGTGAAACTCCTGGTCACCTTCAGCAGCACCTAAAACCTCCAAGCCCTCTGTTATTCCACTTTATGGTGACCTAGACTAGAAGAAGCCAGGCAGGAGTAACTACTTGTGTCAAGGCTTGTTAGAGCCCTCAGCAAGGGAGGGGACAGTCCCCTAAACATCACTCCCCCAGCTGAAATAACCAATTCCATAGCAGCCTCATCTGTCCATGAGAAGTACTGCATGGGAAGTAGGGAAACAGCAGTGGAGCGACTTCAGTCAGCTCAGTGAACTGCATGGGTTTGTTATTTAGTGAACATCACCTGGGGATGAACAGACAAACAAACCAACCCCTGGACCTACTCATTGAAATTTTCAAAAATAATTAATATGAGCACTAAAATGGCAGAAATTAGACATAAAGCATCAAATAAGACATAATAGTACTGAGGAGCCAGGAGCTACATTCCTCTCTGGCTTTTATATAGGTAAGTCAAATCCAGCTTAAATAACCTTGCTCTGTACCTGTCTGTGATAAGAGATGCTGACCCAGACTTTTCTTCCTCAGCCTTTGCCACCTATCCAGATGTGCCCACATGGAGCCAGTCACTCCATGGGGTGAGTGGGATCCGAGAGGATGGCTCAGCTCTCCAGGACCCTCTGGATGCATCCCCAGCTCACAGACCCCCGGACTGAGGGCTGCCTGCTTCAGGCCCGCTGTGCCCACAGGGTACACAGGGCAGATCCAGGCCTTTCTGGCCGTGTGTTCCATCAGAGACAGATGGGAAAATGTGTGACTTCAGCGCCACAAACCACAGACCAAGGCTGGGGCAACCCTGGGTGGGAGTCACTGCTAATGGAGAACAGGGTGCCCTGAAAGAAATCCCTGCTGGCATTAATTCAGTCAGAGACTGAGAGATGACCAGGCATCTCCACTGAGGGGGAATCTCCCCGCAGCGCACAGGACGTTTCCTCTGGGGCTCAGAGCTTGGCTCTCCCTTGGAAAAACTTTAAAATAAGGGGGATAAATGTGAGTGACATGTAACACGGCATGTGGGCATCGCCCACAGCTCAAAATACCTGCAGCCTGCGCGGGCGGCTCCCCCCTCAACCAAATCCCCTCACGGCTCATCCCTACGGAGAGCGGCGGGGAAAAGGGCGGGAAAAAGGCGGGAGGGGCCCGCGGCCGGCAGGTGGCGCCCGCACACAGGTGCTGCCTGAGCGCGCCGGCCCCGAGGACATCGGCACGTATAAAATACACACCAATTTTACACTTACATAAATATGTACATCAGCACTCTTCCGGCAGCCTGAGACTCCCGTCCTGCTTTATCTCCACGGAAAAAAGGGGCTTCACTTCAGGCCGTACTCCTTTGGAGTATCCCACGCCTCCGGGCCTGTGGCCTCTAGCCCCCTCTCCCAGCACTGGCAAAGAGGCAATGGCACCGCAAAAAGCGATTGCAGAGAAAATTCCTTTTGCCTAACCAGAGGAAGACCCACGCCTTATGTGACTCTCACAAAGAGCCACTTCCACGGGGGATTCCCAAGAATCTCCTGCCATTTTACAGGGTTTCCCCTCACAGTTCTTGTGTATGGACACGGCACACGACATTTTGTACCGCTGGCCACTTTGAGGTTACCCACTGAAGGGATTCCTTACAAAAAATCCAGGATTACAGAATTGTTTGATAGAGGATGGAAGCTCAGGCCTGGCTTACAGGCAGATGTAAATCAGAGCAGAACGGGATTCCTGTCTGAGTCCGTGCTTTAGCATTCCCTTAGCTGTCAATGCTGTCACACAGTGTCAGACAGAAATCCCTGTGAACGTGAGCTCAGAAGGAGGACGTGAATGGTCTCAGTGACAGAGAGCCATGGCTGAGGCAGGGAAAGGACAGAAATCCTGATCCTCTACTGCTGCTCTAAGCATTGGGACCATCCCTGTGAAAACTGCCACCTGATCTTCCTGCCTCGACTCTCTTCTCTCGCATACAAGTCAGGAAAGTCTGTGCAAGTCAAATCAAATCAAAATAAAACCAAAACCTGAGCCATTTGCTTTTATTGCAGTGTAGTGCACGTAAAGGTGACTGTGCAGTAACTCATGGTTACAGCTCTCAAACCGTGAGGAAATAAAACCAAGGCACATTTCCCAAAAGGACCACAGTCCATCCAGCTGCAGCCCATAAGCTTGAGAGCAGCTGATAAAATAAGCACTAAGAGAGCCAGAATTTGAGTGATGTAGCCACCTCCAAAAGCATTTGTTCCTAGAAACGTGTCTGGGAAATATCTTTCTCCCCCAGTGTGTTGCCTTCCTCTCAGAAAGGTAGGAGGAAACCATGCCCCACCTTAGAGTACTGTTTTTACTAAAACCAGTAGCTGGATTTCTGTGGGATGGGACAATTCCCTCTCTTGAGTGATGCCATCTCACACTCTCTGCTCAATGATCTGTGCCACAGTTTGCTGGCAAAGGGACCTGACAGGCTTGTTCCTGCCTGTGGGGCTGGATAAGTTCATTAGGCTTACAAAGGAGAACAAGCTCAAGTAAAGTGCACACATCACTGTGCCCTTCCTTAATTAAAATGCATGATCACCAAACAGCTGACACCCAAAACACTGCCCACACAAAGCAGGCACACGTCCCTCACTTAACAATGCTTTATTTTCTGTCAAAACTTCTCAGGCAAGGTATTTCATTGGTGACTTTGAGGTTTACTTTTTGAGAGGGACATAAGAGGCTGCAGCATATGGAACTGGGTCTCATAAGCTTCTGGATCTGTTTCAGAAAGCACTTGAAATACCAAGGTTTTCAAGATAATAATTGGAAAATATGTATATCTTTTAGTGAATTGATGACATTTTTTGCAATCAAGGTTTTGCAAAATACCATACAAGCACTGACCTTCTTTTCTGCTGTTTCCCATTTTGTAGCTGATGGCAACGGTCATACATATCTAAAAGATTTGCACCTCAGAAAGAAATATAAGCATCTAATTATACAGGTTTATTTGCAGAATGGGGAAAAAATGTCAGTCCTGTGCTGCACTTTTTAATTTTGCCAGACCTCAAGCAAGAAACATTTGCCACAGGTGTTTCAACACTGCTCTGCCCACTAAGTGTTCCAGAATATATGATCCAAGCTTTCTTCTATCAGCTAACTAATTGATTCTCAGAGAGAATCAGCTTTCCAAAGGTGAGGAAAAATTATTTATGCAATCATTTTTTCTCACAGCAAGCACAGCTTTAAAGGAAATAAAAATTTTACTTGGAATACGATAAGAAAAAAGCATTTCAGCAAGCAGGATTGAGCTGGCTCATGTCGCTTCCGAGAAGAAAAATATATGAGGTTTTTTTAAACTTTGTTCTATTACTTGTGATATAGGGGTTTAGATTTAGGGTTATCTTTTTTATGTCCACTTTTATCACCAACCTTTCCAATGATCTTGTTCATTCTGGCTGCAGAAACTGGGGCACATAATATTATGCCATTTGCAACCCATTACAGAATGTTGTTCCAATGACTTGCAATCGAGTGCAATATAAAGCTGTTTATAAGGCAGTTACTTGAGTACAGAGTTTAACATAACTAAAAGATATTGAAAAGAAAGGCTCTCAGAGCCATCGTACTTTTATTTGCTCATAAAACTATTTTGGAACTTTAATGCTCAAGTGTAAATTTAAGCCAAATTAAAGCGCTGAAATGTTTACTGAGAGTCGTATTTTAGGAACAAGTAACTTCAAAAGTATTAAGAAAACAAAACTGAGATGTGAAGGCATACCTCTGCACAGGACAGCAAAACTCAAACAGGATGGTTTAGGTGGAAAACAGTGAGTTCACTCAAAGTGAGAGGTAATGAATAACCCTCTTATGAAGGTGCTTCACATGCACAAATCCCATCAAACACAAGAGGCTGAGAGACACGTCCAAGCCCCCTTTGAACATCAGGAAAAACTCTAAATCAAATGTACATTTCCTTAAAAGGGGCAGCTCTTTGAGAGGTAAAAATAGTTGAGCTTTGCTAATTTAAGTCCAGGACCTGAAAGTGTTTTGCAAACAGTCCAGGCTCAGCACTGCTCCTGGGAAGTGAAGGTGTTACTGTGTCCTTTTTATAAACACACTGTGGGAAGCAGATTTTTGCTGTCATATATTGAAACATCAGCCACAAGGTAGAAACAATTTTGAAGAACATCTGTCCTTAATGGAGTCTTAGGTCAGCTGCTGCTGCTGGAATGCTGAAGCATTAGTCTGATTCAGCACAGGAAATTCTGTGTTCCCAAAATTGAGGGGAGAGGGGCTAAAGGGGAGCAAAATTTGCTCTGTCACACTGTGAGTGCTGTGAGGTTACTGACACCCCTGACCCAAAGGGAAAATCCTCTGGTCATGGACCCCTGTATGGCAACCAGGAGCAGATGTGGAGGGGCCAGCACAGCACCTGATCCCAGATTATTGCAGGCAGAGGCTGCCCAGGGCCAGGAGAACCATTGCCCTACTGGAGCAGCCCTCTGGGGCAGGATCAGAGGCTGAGCTCTCTGGGAGGGGACAGCAATTCCCCCAAGGAGCTCTGTGGTGGCATTTGGCAGTTTCATTGCTTTCCACATCTTCTGCCGGTTTGCATTACTGCAAAAAGGCAGCATAAAGTGGAAAAAGCACATGTTTTCAGAGTTCTGACAGTTTATACAGTGTGCCATGCAAGACAGCCCAACTATTTTCCTTTTCTGAAAAAAAGATTCCCCTGAGCGAGCCTTAATTCCCAGTTCCAAACTGACTGGCAATTAGGAGTAGATGAGCACTCCACGCTCCATCACAATACAGTTACAACTATTTAAAACCCAATTAATTTCTTTCTAACTTTCCCATCAAGCTGTAAAGTTCCAGTTGGCAAGGATTTTTACTTTGATTTTGAATTCCTGCTTGGAAGATTAACTGAAAATGGATTTGGCTCAAACAGCTGCACCGAACATATTTTGTTTTATTTTGTTGCCATCTCAAATAACAATACTTAGCACTCTTCATCTTCAAAGCATTATACAAACATTGAGTCACATCCCCTCCCAACAATCTCGTGACATCACCTTCTGTGAATAAAATCATTCTCATTGCTAAGAGGTGGAGAAGCAGCAAGAGCTCCACAATCTGTGCGGGGTCACAGGAAAAGCCCTTGGCTGAGGCAGATGGAGGAGCCAGGGGCTCACAGGCCCCTCACTTTATTAACCTCCACTTTTGCAGAGGTGGGAGTTGCTTTGGGGTGGAGTTTTCTTCCCTTTTTTTTATTTTTTCAGCTCTGTTCATCCCAGGATAACAGCCATGGTAGCCAGTTGTGCACGTAGCAGCTTGCAGGGGTTCATGCCTCTACCTGCCCTGCCACCAGAGGCTGAGCATGCACAGCTGGGTCCAGGGCAGGGAGCTCCGTTTTCCCTCACTGAATAAATGGTGTTTTGGGCATGGTCCTGTGCAAGTGTGTCTCTGCCCTCGAGTCACTGAGGCCCGTGGATCTGGCTACGTCCAGCAGGGAAGGAAGGTGATCTTTCTCTTCAGCCACACACTGATCTCCAAAGAGTTCCCCCACTGCCTGTGGGGGGAGGCAGTGCCAGGGCCAGCCCTCAGTCCCTGAGTGCTGTTTACTCAAGGCTCACACACCTCACATGTGGCTTATGGGCCTGAATTAGGAACCTCAGGTCGCTCTGAACTCGCTGGAGGAAAGGTGCCTCCTTTCAGGGGGTAACTCAGAGACCATCATTTAGGCTTTGATGACGACAGAGAGTGCCTGTGCTCCTAAATTAGACATCTAAATCAGTAGTGTGTGCAAAGCAAAGTCGTGTGAACACATCCCTATAAATACATATTCTCTGCAGGGCCAGCTCCCATGAAGTGAGTAAACGTCAGACATGTTGAGCACAGAGCTGTCAGGGCTTCTTTTCCTGAAGAAAACTGACAAAACCCCCCCATGCTATTTTTGGTCCTTTGCACATCTTGGTTTATCTCCCTCCTTATTTGGCTTCTTCCTTGGATTATTGGATTATTCCTTGCAAAACTACAACATTACTTAGAGAGCCCCTTTCCAAAGCATTCTGAGGCACAAGCGACAGAACTGCTCCTCCTGAGCCATGACAGGCATGGGGTGACAAAATCTAGGTTTTGCTGAATTGATGCCTTTGTGAGGTCAAACACTCTCATCTGTAGACTGGGAGGCACTGGGAAGAACTGGCACCAGGAGGCTGAATGATTCCCAGGCCACTACTCTGGCACAGCAGCTTTTAACAAATTATTTCACCTTCATCCTCCTGTGAGGTGCCCACCATCTCAGCAACCACTGCCAGGCGCTTCCTCTGGTAAGTCCTAGTGCCAATTTTTGAATGCAAACTGCTCACAAAATTCCCAAAACCAGCTAAATTGTTACTGCCTCAAGTGCAGGAAATTCCAGACAGGAAGAGGGTCCTTCAACTAAGAAGGCTGGAGCCAGTGAACCTGGGTGCAGAAAGACTGATGAAATTGTACAGAATCTCACTAGAGGTGAGGGCACCCTTGCCACTCTTCTCAGCATAGATAATCTTTCTCTGGTACCTCAAACTAAAAGAAAACGATCACAAATAAACCCACCAGTGACATGCAGCTTTCCAAGTAGCAAGTCTGACTCCAGAGGTGAACACTGTGCCAGCACTGACCTGGCTTGTGTCTTCTGCAGCACTTTCTGGCATTTTAAGTTCCCCACAGGGAGCTGTTATGGCCTTTTATCCCTGGGGTAGTAGGAACACATAAAGAGCACATAAAAAACACACAAGGATTGAAAGAGAATGCAGCTGAAAGAATTTCTGAGAATTTCTTTCTTTCCATAACAACTCCCAATTGATGGCTTTTGTTTCATTCTGGATCTCCTTTGTTCCCTCTGAGACTGTATTAGCAACTGCACACCCAGGGACTGAAATGAACCCATTGTACTCACTACAATGTATCAAGTGTGTAAAATAATCATTTCTTCCTGATTATCATCCATCTGTACACATTCTGGTTGCAGAATGGCACAACACTTCACAATAATCTCTGCGATGGAAGAAGCAAGAACAAAATCTCGTGCTGTTCCTCCTGGACATGCTTATGTGCAGTGAATTAAATGGCACAGAAGGATGAGTTTAATATTGGTATTTCTCATTGTGCCATAACACCACTGAGGTTTACAGGGTAACAACACTGGCAGCTGAATCAGGTTCCCACTGGGATTTGAACAAGACAAGACCTTACATGAACCACCATGGAAGTTTCAGGCTCTGTTTCACACCAGAACAATGTTTTATACAAGCTGCACTTCACAGGAGCATCACTTTTTTCAGGTATGATGAAGTGATGAGCTGTGGAACGAGAAGGAAGAAAGGCAACCAGATACCAAAGGCCTGTATGTATTTATTACTTCAAAGTGAAAACACGGTGCAGACTGGAAGGGGGAAAGGTTCAGTAAAAGCAGTGTCAGCAGAGGAATTTAAAATTGTTCACATATTCCTTGGAAAGAATCCATGGCACTTTCATCTGGTAAGAGTGGTGCTGTGTTAGAAGTTGTGTCATCTGCAAAAGCAAGAAAATAATGATCTAGCTAACACTCGACTCTGAACCATTCTTGACTTGTCCAAGAGCAAACAAAGCAGCATGAGAAGAACAGGAGTAAAAATACACCCTGACCAGTCCAGGGTCAAGAGGAGGTTTTATGGACTGTAACAGCACAGATCCCCTCTCCTAAGAAACAGCTACTATTCCAAATTGCTCCTGACAAGCACTTTTATGAAAATTCCATTGCTAAAAAAATAAACAAGGAGGTAGAATGGCTACTATAAATATAAAAATAAAGAGTAAAAATACATGTGTATGTAACATATATATATATATATATATATAAATATAGACAGAGAATGAAATGTTCTCAGTTAAGTCTGAGACACCATACAAAGAAAATGTGATATTCTTGCCAACTATGAAGATAAAGAGCCCAGCAATTGTGGCCATTAAAGATTTATAGGAGATTGCTGTAAAAAGCAAGAGGCAAAAACCCAGAAGTCACCAAAACCATTTCATTAGACAGGCCAACTTAATTAATTTGTTCAATTTGCTTCTCTTCCATGCCAGGCTGTAAATGCAGGGTGGGAAGCAGGAGGCTAGAGGTGATGGGAACGAAGCTCATTAGGAAGCAATAAAGAAGGAAGAGACACCAGAAAATGAATGTTAGTTCATTGGGAGAATTTTAAAAAATGCCATTTGTCTTCATGACACAGAGGCAGAGAGCTCAGCGGGCCCGTGCATGGGGTGGCTTTGCAGGGACCTCAGGCTCCTGCTGGCCTCTGACCCCAGTGTTCAATCAAGGCAACACTGAGCTGTGCACAGGGCCACCTTGGAGTATCTGGTGAGTAGAGTCCCTAAAGATCACAAGCCAAACCCAGAGTCAAAAGAGACACCTGACAGACCTGCCACAGGATTTCAGCAGGCTGCAGATTGCCAGCGCAGTGCTGACAGTAGAAAATCCCAGCTCATACACACCTTGGCCTCTGCCCAGCCTCACCTGACAGGTCTCAGAGCTCCTTCCTACTCCATGCCTGTGTGACATGTGTGGATGTTACTCTCTGAAGGAGAATTCCGTGCTTCCATGCTGGCCTGGAGTTAAATGCTTTTGAACTGGGAGCATTTAGCCAGGCAAAAATTTTACTTCTGCACAGAAACTCATATCCTATGAGCAGGAATTCAGGGGAAGGCCAGCTCGCCCTTAGGAACGGGGATCCAGATATTGAGCCAGCAGCCTTCTGGAGGAATCTCCATGAGCCACATCCCATAAATAAGTCAGGCTCAATTATTTTATATCAAAACAATATCTTGGCTTTAATGAGTGCAAGTGCCAATACAGAGAGCCCCGCGTTATGAATTGCTATTTTCTCCTTCCCAGCACTTTCTAATTTCCTGCTAAGGAGGCAGCGGAATGGGGTCATTAATCTGAATTAGGAATACCCTGACCTGCTCTGCACTTTATCTGCTAACATTTTCTGGCACAGCAGTATCAGATGGGATTCTGTATGTGAGACAACAGGGGGAGGTGAGAAATGTAGGTCCTGATTTTAAATAACCTCAGCAGAGGGGTGTTTTCACTAACAAACTCTTAAATATAAAAGCAGCACAGGATTCTCTGTCTGTAGCATCACAGGAAATGTGTTGAGCAGACAGCAGATAATATGTTCTTTAAATGAATTAGCATGAGGACTTTTCTACTTTACCTTCAAATTAAATATTGGAATATTATTGCAAATACACTAATGAATAAGATCACAAAACAAATATAAATAGAAATATAAGGTATTAAAATAGAAAAATAGTATAATTAATAACAATGCTCATAAAATTAATGAAAACACTGCTCCATTTATAATACAACTTTTTCACCTGGGAGCCCAAAGGTCCTGACAAAAGACAGGTCATGCTGGGTTTGTGCTTCTCAAGCAGAATTGCACAAAGACACGAACATGATGCAGCCCAAGGGGTCTAACATCTGAAAACACCTACACTCAAGCCTTGCTTTATTTTTTAAGATTATTTTTATGGGACTAAAATAGAAAGTGCAAGCTGTAGTCACAGCGTGCGTTCCCATTGCTCGTGGCACAGGACAGACCCGGACCAACAAAAACCCAGAGCCAGGACTGAGACCTCAGCACTGCCCAGACCCACTGCCAGCCATCCTACAAAGGAATGCACCTCCCTCCAAATAACTTTCCCCAAATGGAAAATCCCTGCACAGTCAGTGGGAGTTTTCCACAGGGTTTAAACTGCTCATGGAAAGGAGAATTTCCAGCAGTCAGCCCAAGGCCCCGATGACATCCTAAGCGAGGTCTCCTGAGTTTCCAGGGCTCCTCTAGCAGGACTGGGCCGAATTCAGAGAGCAGCTTCACAAAGGCCATGCCTGGAATGGTGAAAATTCATCACCTGGGACTCAGCATCCTCACCAGCAGCAGCAGCACAAGAAGCTTTGGCTGAAGACAGAAGAAATGCTGCACACACATCTAACACAGCAGAACACAGCCAGTTCTCACCACAGATTACTCAGTAATTATTCTCCAGTCCCTCTATGTATTTGAGAAGCCAAGAAAAAAGACAGTAGTAAAACTTTCCCCCCCACACACACATATTTCTTTGGTAAAATCTTAATTTTTTTTCCTGCCTATGGCTCTTTTACTAAGCCAAAATCCCTTCAGCATTTGGTTTTACTTAGAACTAAGTGATCTTACCTCTGGCTCCCAGGGTGGCACATCTATTATCAGGCTTGGATAACATGATAAGCAGTTATATCTCAAAGTGCAAACATTTTTCAGCTCTGTGAAGCTCATTGCTAAATGTGTACCTGGGCAGACTAGAACTTAGAGCCAAGGAAGTTTATTAAGGCAGAAGACAAAGCTTTGTCAGTTGTTCATATTTCTGTGCTTGTTATTTGTTGGCTGTGCCTCGATTTTTCTCAAGAGTGAGACAATCAGCTCATTTCAGCCTCTTCCCAGCCTGCTGACATGACAGAGAAGAGGCAGAGAAGCTAATGCTGTGCTCCTGACTTGACAGGTATCAAGAAACAGATTTGAAAGTTTGAGGCTAAGATCCCTCCAATTTTTGTCCAACAGATTCTTCTCCAAACGAGCAGTGCTGCGGTGTCCCCCTCCCTCATCCTTGCACAGCACACAGCAAAGAGCACGAGATGAAATGTTTGTGCTGGAAACAAGATGAGCATTGACAGGTGAGCTGATTTCTTCCCTTATTTGATGTAAGAAGTTTTACAGGAACATCAGAGTTTTGTCTTCCATGAAAAGAGATTACAAAAAATGCAACATACAGGCTACAGAACCAATTTTTTCTACTTCTGTTAACATGTGACACTCACAAGAAATGGGACAGAGCTGGAGAAAATGAAAACTGGTATTATAGCTTCCTACCATTCAGAATCCTGCTAACTTTGTCCCATCTCCCTTTCTTCCCAGGACATGGGAATTCCCATATATGAGATAACTCCCTGGCTTAGAAAGACATTTTGTGCTGGAAAAAAAAAAAAAAAAGATTACAGAGGGCAAAGGGCTAGGAGCTCCTGTCCTGACTGAGTCATTTATCTTTTAAATATACATGCTGGTATATGAGCTAAGGAGAGCAAGGTCGCCTTTTAAAGTGTAGGTGTACCCAGAAAGAACCTCTCTGCTGCTTCTTTAGCTCTGACTTCCTGCTATTCCAGAGAAAGAACTGCAAACTCTGGAGCTGATGACCTGTGGTTTGACAACCACTTGCTCTACACTGGACAGGAGCTGATTCACTTTTTTTTTTTTTTTTTCTATTTCAACCTTTGACTATAAAAAAAATTTATGACATTTTGGCAACCAGTTAAGAGTGCAGGAATTGCTGGTCAGCAGTCCTGCTGCCTCAGCATCCTGCCCTTGCCAGCAGCTTTCAGGAAACCCATCACTTTTTCAGGCAAACTTTACCCCGTCCCCAGGGCCCACCCAGACTGTCCCTGGTGGTTGTGCCCCCATGGTTCAGCATCTCAAACAGCCCTTCCTTAATTTAATATTATTTTGTTTTTAAAATTCACACTGAAGCAAAGTCGATTCCATTTCATTACAACCAAGAATATGAAATAAATGCAATGAACTCATAGCTTAGTTTTAAGTCATTTCAAGAGTGACATCAGGACAACTGAAAACAGTAAACTCTCAACTCTAGAATGAGAAACAATATTTGTTAACTTTGAAGGTGTTCCATTAGCTTCCTTTATTGCACACTACCAACCTTTGAGGAATGGCATCGTTTCTCAAGGAAAACCTCATGATTTTTACTGACATTCCACCCCTGAGCAGTCCTATAGGTGGAATACATTAAAAATAATTAATTCTATCCCCGAATTAATTTCTTGTCCTGTTTGAGCTGTGACACGAACAGGTAAATCCTAAACTCTCTTTCCAAATCCCAGTAAAGCTGAAACATTCTAACACTTTTTTTTCTCTCCTTCCACTGCCATCCAGTTTTTCCAAAGGAAACAGAGCAGCTTTTTTCATGAGCTTTTTGAGAATTTTAGAGGCTGACACTCAGCCATGCAGCAATTCCTAGAAAAAGGAAAGCAGAACAACTGAACATTTGAACTCCCACAAATAACCTCCACGATGATTTTCCACATGACCCAGAAGAATTATTTTTAGAACCAGAAAAGTAGCTTTATTCTCTATTTCCATTTAGTCCTTGCAATGCTGGAAAGGACATTCAGTAAGGATGAGTATTATTATTTCTCCATGATGTGGATTCCCTTGGAAAAGCAGCAATTCCTAGAAGTACCAGCCATGATGAAGACAGGCTGTTCTAAGCACGGTGTAATTCATGGTGAGAGCTTCTCCCTCCCGAGGATTTTCAACCAAAACAGGGCAAACCAAAGATGAGGAGTTTGTTTTGGAGGCTGGGGATCTTCCCTAGCTCCCATTTTGCTGCAGTTTTGTGTGAGAGGGGACAAGCTAACAATGTCTCTACACTTTATATTTCTAGGCAGAAAGGCCTCCAATAACTTGCTACGAATTGAGAGGTTTTGGCAAAAGCTCTAAACTGCCTTTTTTCATCTCAGACCCACCAGGCAACTTCCCTCCATCCCTGATTTCTGCTTTCCACTCTCCAGGGGGGCACTAAGTGCCACTGGATGGTCACAAAAGAGGCTCAGTGGTGCACACCAGACCATCCCATTTTGGCATCCCCATGGCTTCACAGCTCACAGAAAGTCAGGTTATTTCCACAGCATTCCTGCTCTGCTCATTTCTCAGTACATACGTGTTGCTCAAAAGCCCAGCAAATGCAAAATGCTCGTGTCCACCTGGCAGGACCCCACCAGGTCCTGGCTCCCACTGACCCCTCACACAGAATGCGCTGCCTTGCACCTGGAGTGACATTTCCCACACAAATGTACCTGTCTGATTTGCCAATCTCTCCCTTATTTCTACAGCCTGAGGGCAAGCAGCAGCCAATGCCAAATGCTGCCTAAGCAGATTTTTCTGTAGGAATTGCACACAACTTCCATTTGCATGGCACAGGAAACGAAGCCAGAAATTCTATTTCCTGTAAAATCCCATTACATACATCATATTACAACTAACATAGACTAACACAAACTCTGATGAACTCAACCAAAATGCATCTCAGCAAAGGGTTGTGGAGGAGCTGAGCTCTGTTAGAAATTCATGAAAATGAGGGAGATGCATCAATACATTTGGGATTCAGCACAGGTGAGAACCAGGACCTGATTCATGTCTGGTTTCTTCCTCAATATTAAAAGTCCATCCAAACCTCCCATAGCATTTATATCCCTATTTGTCAAATTAAACTGCTCTGTGCAGAACTTTTTGTGCTGTGCAATGCTGCAGATAAAAAAGCTTGGCTTAGGAAATGCTTCTCTTCAAAGCTTTCCCAATGCTGTGTCTCTCTCCTGCAATATCCAGCTGAGACATCAATGACAACATGGATACAAGTTCAGACTAAAACTGGAGTGATTTTTAAGGTAAAAAAAATATTCCATGAGAATAATCCCTTTTAAGGAACCACTGAAAGCTGCTGTGAGAACCATACAATTTATAGTGAATCAAAAGAAGAAACTTCAATTACAGAATTTATAGTTTAAGAATTTTGTACAGTGATTTTTCTTTTGTGGTCTCACAGAAAGTCTTGAAATTTTGTATTGGTTATTTATCAATCTGTGACATACTACGCTACCTATTTTAAGGAAGTTGTATTAATTTGCATGTTTTTGAGAGGCTATCTTGGTTTTGTCCACATTTTATGCACAGGAAGAGTTAAATGCCAGTCTGTAGGAATGTCACAGGAGGTATCTATCCCTCCCTATGTGCAGGGTACAGCCCATGCTCCAGGCCGACGCAAAAATTCATTTAGTGTGGAAACACACTCAGGAATATTCCCAAAATTGCCTTATTGGCCCTTCTTCTTTTGCCCCTGTTCTGGAGAAAAGGAGATGAGTTCTCCCAGAATGTGTAAAGGTTGCTGGGCTTTATCCCTGCCGGGATAAACAAACCCCCCCAGGTTTTGTTCCTTTTTGTCCCTCAGTGAATGAAAACTCTGATTCTGCAGAGGCCAGGAGGAATTTCGGCATAATTCAAGCAATCACACCCCCATCCCCACGAGTGTGCAGGGTCAGTGTGCCAGGTTTTGTTTGCTCAGGTGGCTCCCATCCTTATCTGATTTCTCTCCCTCCGTGGGTCATGGCTGTGCGGAGGAGCACGTTCCATTTCTACAAACAGCATCTCAGCTCTGTAATTAAAATGCAGCATAATCACAAACAATTGAACAGCCATCAATGAGCACAAGGCAGAACAGCTTGTCACACACAAGCCACAGAATTAAGGCTGGAGACAATTTTCATTTGTTTTCTTATTAAGGAACATGAATGAAGCCTTATATTATTTGAGGATGCTTAGAGAATATAGGTATGAGCACTTGGTGGGTTAATCACTTCCAGACAGAAGACTATTGGTAATTTCTTTAATTACAGTACAACTAATCAAACACAGAAAACTCTAAAGAATTGGCCGGTTCCTAATGGATTAGACTGCAGGGGTCCCATCTAATTTCAGCGACTTAACCCACGATTTCCAGTGATGTATTTCTACTCCAACTCCAGAACAAAAACCAAAGCTGCACAGCAGATGGTGAGGTTACCATACCAGTTTCTGTATTTTTATTAATACAGCCACAGCTGAGGTTTGATGGGAAGAGAACATTAACAATCAAGTGAACTGATCGAATGCAGCCCTTGCTATGGAGTCAGGATAATCAGATTAAACTTGCTGCAAAAAGCTAAATTCATAAACCCATAAAAGTCACCTAATTGCAACCTTTGTTCAAAAGAGCAAATACAAGTGTATAAACTGCTGCCTTTGTCTGCTTTAGTGTTTAAGACTGGAATTTCTCTTTATATTGCAGCTTCATTACATTTATTTAAGGGGTTTCAATGTATTAAATAATTTGCTGACATTACCTTAATATTTTCCTAAATTACCTAATTTTCTATTTATTTTTAACATGCCTTTTTTCATATTTTTAAAAGCCTTTTATAAAATTAAAATGTTTATATTTGGCTGATTCTGACATAAAAACAGAAGGAGCCCAGTGAATCAGAAATCAGCTCTTGCTAGAGAAGACCTAAAGAATCCTAAATTTATTCACAGTGACACAAGGAATAATAATTATTTTAACATGGGCTGTGATGGAGAAGGTAATAGAGTGTATTACAATGCATGAAAATAATAACCTGTCTTTAATCCAACATATGGTTTTCATGAAAGATGAACTTTAACTACAGACTAAGCAGAGGGGGAAAAAAAGGAAGGCCAGTGAGTTAACACAGGGACAGATAATTTACTACCTTAATATTAATAGAGAAGGAAAAATATCTCTCTGGCAGAGTCTATTCACACAAGAATGAGAAGATAAATTTCAGGGAAATTCCCTTCATCAAATACAGCAGTTGGAAAGAATGTAAGTGCAATCCTTTGCTTCCCCATCATAAACCAGAAAGGGATTGCCCAAAGAGTTTGAGACACCTCTGGATTTTCACAGCTGATTTGTAATATGCACTTCTGCATCTTGATTCTCCAGAGAATTTGGTATTTTCCTGCTAAATCTCATTTATAGTCCAGCCAATTCTCACCTTGAATTTTCTAGAAGCCTTCTGACCTCAGGTGCACATAGTTAATTCTTCCTCGTAATTTATCTTATCCTTCTTTCCAGCTAATTCAATTACTGCTTGATTAGTGACACAAGACAAAGGAGAAAATAAACCTGGGCTATCATTAATGAACAGAGCCAGGGAATTCACCTGCAGGTTTCCACGAGAGGCCTCTGCAGCAGGGCACAGTGACACGAGGAATGACCAGGGGTCCCTGTGCCACCCCCAGAGTGGCCCTGAGGCCACAGGACAGATCATACACACACTGTGGTCATTTGAGCTGCTCCTGCTCAGCACTGGGTCAGTGCTATGGGATCCAGGCTCCTTCCTCTCTGGAGACTTGGGCAATTTCCCTGAATTCAGTACCCCCATTAAAAGATAGCAAGAATTTTCAATTTATTATCTGGAAAGGAAAATAAAACCACCAGTGCCTCGGTGAAGGGTAGGAGTGGTGTAAGTCACAGAGCTGACAGCTAACTGGGAAATTTGCTTATCCCAGAAATGCTGGTTTGGAGTTATCCAGGGAAAGATGCAGCCCTGCATCCCAATGCAAAGCCCAGAAGTACTGAATTATTTGCTGCACGTGCCTTCACCAGGAGCTTTGTGACTACAGGAAGTTTTAATCAAGTACTCTGAGGGTTCCCCAAATGCTTGAGCACATATTCCAGCACGCTGCTGCTCCTCCTGTCTGCTCACTGAGCAGCATTTGCTCCCTGTGCTCTGAAAACACTTCCCTTTGCTCTGGCTCCAGCCACAGAGGATATGAAAGGCAAGTGGAAGGTAAATTCTGCTGCTCCCAGAGCTCCAGAGAGTCCTCCTGCTGCAGTTTGTTAAACGACACTGTTAACAGCCCTGCTTTAACAGCCCTGCCTTGCCAGCCCCCTGCTCCAGAGCTGCTCTCAAGTCTGCCCAGATGGGAAAATATTTTCCTCCTTGCCATCTCCTCCAGCTGGAAGAGGATTGCTCCTCTGGTAAATCCCACCAAGTGACAGAGCCATGCACTGCTGCAGCACGAGGGAGGTGACACTGCACCTTGTGAGGGAAAACTGCACGTGCTGGCCAAGGTTAGTGGGCTGCTGGGGAGCTCTACTGACAGGAATGGAGTTTTGCCACACAAAACGGGGTATGGAGAATATTAAAAAGGCATCATTTCCCACCATGTCAAATTGCTGCCCAAAAGCAGAGGTTTTAGCATTCATCTAAATGGCCTTTTAGAGCATAAATAGAATATTGTTATCTCCAGAGCAATGCTCCAAAAGGTGATCTCAGATAAAGAGTAGCAGGGAAAGCTGAGGAACCTGACAAAAACAAACATTCTCTGAAGATGAAGACGTTTCTGCTAGCACAGATGGGTTCCAGCAAAAACCACTTCGAGCCAGAACAGAGATTCATCAAAATTATTTCACAGGGTTTGCCACATGGTACCACAGCAGCCTCAGACATTTCAGGGATCTAAAAAGTGTCACCTGGTCTCATGCCCAGGCTCATAAAAACGCTCTGTGGGTGTAAAACTCAAGAAGCAGATAAATGTTATCCTTTGAGGAGACTTGAGCTCCAGAGCATGTTTCAAATGTAAAATTTCACACCCTGCCTCAGGAAACTCAAGCAGCAATTCAGGATATTCCGAGTTCTCCAGTACCACTGCAGCTCCACTGTTTTATTCTCCAGTGTTAACATATGCTTGGCTTGAAAACAGGGACTGCTTTAATCAAGGCTTATTTGGCTATTGTAATTTTGGAATTATGAGATCATCAAAGGACCCAGCTTAGGATAATGACAGTGAATAGAATGACTTTGGCTTAACAGGGGAGTATAAATTATGTCTAAAGAAGATACCTTGTGCCAACTGGTTAAGCAGTGCTCCCACAGATGTTTCATCCATACAAACTTCTCAAATCCCATCTTTTCATTAAAAAATGATCATAAAAATTCAGATGCTCAGCTGAAGATGCTTCACCCAGTGCAACAGACATTTTTTTCTTATTTCATTTAAGCTTTTGAAGCATGGTTTGGAGCTGTGCCCTCTTTGGTGAGCACACTGGAGCTGATCCTGTAATATTTATACAGTGAGTGTTGGATGGAGCAAACCAGAGTTAAGGTGTTGAGCTGCGAGTGCCACGTCCCTGGTGAGTGCAGGGGAGCTGGAGGCAAAACCACAACCAAACAAATTCTTTATTTTCCCATGATCCACAGGAAGAGGAAGCTTTTCCAGGGAGCCTACAGGCAGTGACAAACTATTCAGTGCCTGCTCACTGCTGGCCAGCACCCTGGGGCAGCCAGGGAACCGCGGGATTTGGGACAGCCCTGACACCCCCTGTGCAACTCCCCATGACCCATCCCTGCCCTCCAGAATGCTGTGCATGCCCTGCAGGCCCTGTGGCACCTCCCAGAGCCAGAGGCAGATGCTGTGCATGCCCTGCAGGCCCTGTGGCACCTCCCAGAGCCAGAGCCAGGATGCTGTGCATGCCCTGCAGGCGCTGTGGCACCTCCCAGAGCCAGAGCCAGGATGCTGTGCATGCCCTGCAGCCCCTCTGGCACCTCCCAGAGCCAGAGGCAGATGCTGTGCATGCCCTGCAGGCGCTGTGGCACCTCCCAGAGCCAGAGCCAGATGCTGTGCATGCCCTGCAGGCGCTGTGGCACCTCCCAGAGCCAGAGGCAGGGTGCTGTGCATGCCCTGCAGGCCCTGTGGCACCTCCCAGAGCCAGAGGCAGATGCTGTGCATGCCCTGCAGGCGCTGTGGCACCTCCCAGAGCCAGAGCCAGGATGCTGTGCATGCCCTGCAGCCCCTCTGGCACCTCCCAGAGCCAGAGGCAGATGCTGTGCATGCCCTGCAGGCGCTGTGGCACCTCCCAGAGCCAGAGCCAGATGCTGTGCATGCCCTGCAGGCGCTGTGGCACCTCCCAGAGCCAGAGGCAGGGTGCTGTGCATGCCCTGCAGGCCCTGTGGCACCTCCCAGAGCCAGAGGCAGATGCTGTGCATGCCCTGAAGGTGCTGTGGCACCTCCCAGAGCCAGAGCCAGGGTGCTGTGCATGCCCTGCAGGCCCTGTGGCACCTCCCAGAGCCAGAGGCAGGGTGCTGTGCATGCCCTGCAGGCGCTGTGGCACCTCCCAGAGCCAGAGGCAGATGCTGTGCATGCCCTGCAGGCCCTGTGGCACCTCCCAGAGCCAGAGCCAGGGTGCTGTGCATGCCCTGCAGGCCCTCTGGCACCTCCCAGAGCCAGAGCCAGGATGCTGTGCATGCCCTGCAGGCGCTGTGGCACCTCCCAGAGCCAGAGGCAGATGCTGTGCATGCCCTGCAGCCCCTCTGGCACCTCCCAGAGCCAGAGGCAGGGTGCTGTGCATGCCCTGCAGGCGCTGTGGCACCTCCCAGAGCCAGGATGCTGTGCATGGCAACCTCCCAGAGCCAGAGGCAGATGCTGTGCATGCCCTGCAGGCCCTGTGGCACCTCCCAGAGCCAGAGCCAGGGTGCTGTGCATGCCCTGCAGGCCCTCTGGCACCTCCCAGAGCCAGAGCCAGGATGCTGTGCATGCCCTGCAGGCGCTGTGGCACCTCCCAGAGCCAGAGGCAGATGCTGTGCATGCCCTGCAGCCCCTCTGGCACCTCCCAGAGCCAGAGGCAGATGCTGTGCATGCCCTGCAGCCCCTCTGCAGGGATGGCACCTCCCAGAGCCAGGAACTCAGGCAGCACAGTGAGGAAATTTGTTGAAGGTGCAGCATTTCCGAGCAAACTCACATCCATGGCTCTCCCTGGAACAAGGCTCCCAGTATAGCTGTGGTCAGAGTCTGCTCCAAGGGAAGCTGTGCTTATTTATATTCTGGAGACACATTTGAGCCTTTAGTATCTTGTTTTCCATACTCACTTTAACAAAGCATGCCTTCTCCAAGGTTTGCTAATGAGCCTAGCATACTTAGGGAAAAAATGTAAAATATACAAACAAACTCACTGTCAGATGGGTTTTTCCAAGACCTGGCCTGAAACTCAGAGAAATAAGAAATAAATGCTGTGTCCCTCCAAATATCTTACAAACTCTGACGAAGAAAAAAACCCCAACCTTGATTTTTCAGCCAAATCTCCCAGCTGCTTTTGCAATTCATAACAGCTCTGGCTGAAGAGTTGGTTCATTTTTATAAATCCAGTTCCTTTTCACAAAAAAATGTTACTTTAATAACATCCAAATCCTGATTATTTTGTGCTTAAAACTAAAGTTTGTTAAAAGACAGTGCCTTTTCCTGCACTGCACTTTCACCCAACATACATAAAAACACTCCTAAGTTTCTTTTGGAAAGAGTGTGCCCCTTCCAGAACCAATGCTGTTACTCGGGGATTAGGATGGGTGAATTTGAGAAGAAAAATCATAAATCAAGATCAAAAGGTAGCATCTAAAATCCTGGAGATCAGTAAACCATCAAAACATGCACGGCACTAAATCTTCAAAAACCACACATGTTCAAACTGCAACTAATTGGTGAACAATCAGTGCAAGTTCCCAACTGATAACATCCCTCTGAACACCAGGACACACAAATGTCAGGTTTTGAAGGATATATTTCACTGGATTTCCTTTATGTCCTCTATGCTGATCAGCACAGGGCTCTCAAGGATTTTTCTCCCTTCTTGCAGGTGTAACATTTTCCCTTTGCCACCTCACTGTTCTGATTTCCTTAGAAACTCAGGAGTGGTGTGTATTTTGTGTAAGAAGACATCAGAAAACATTTTTGCCATATATGCACACATTGTTCATGGAATTGTGTGCAAACACATCTGTGAGTTCTCATCTGCCTCACCTGAGCAAGCTCTCCTCCACAGGAGCTCTGTCCTGACAAATGACACAAAAATAACCCTCTAGGAACCAAATGTGGTTCTCAGAAATACATCTGCCAGCCTTGCCACAAAGCCTTTTTCCACCTCCATCACCCAAAATAGCTCTGAAGGATTTCCAAAAAGCCATCCAGACACAAAGCAACTTTCACATGTGGCTTGGAGCCTCTTGTTTCTCACCTACTTCATGACAGAGGAGGGGTCTGGGGAGGTTTGGACCTGATTAAGCCTTTGCCCCACACATGTACCAGAAGTCTCTACAGAGCTGCATCCTTTAATGTGCTTGGTACCACACTTACAGAAGTAAATATTGTAATTTCTGATGTCTGATGAGCTTTTCCTGAAGGACAACCCAACAGATCTTGGCCAGAGGCCGAGCACACAGGAAACACTCAAATAAATAATTCATAGAATTTTGCTTAATGAAAATTTAAGAAGCAAAAAAATCACACCAGCATTAGCAAGTTGTCCTTTGAAGAAGTTGCCTGCCAAGGTCAAAAAGCAGTCACCTGAAAAGGGCTCAACCAGCCAGAGATTCAGATGGAAATCCAGCTTTGTCAGATCAGATGGAAATTCAGATGGAAATTCAGCTCTCTCAGACCAGCTTCTCCAGCTGGTTTTGGTGTGCAGGGAAGCATTTCTTGCTGTGCTCACTGTGCTGCTGAGCACCAGCCACAGCCACTCTGCTCTTGCCTTGTCACAGACACGAGGCCAGCTCAGCAACCAACTCTGCAGAAACTGAAGGGAAACCAAAGACAGCCCAGGCTCTGCCATCCAAACCTTGCAAATGCCACCCCAGGGGCTGATTTGGACCCAGTGCCACCAAGAACTCATGGGCACCCAAAGAGTGACACAGCAGCAACCTGGAGCTCAAGTCTCCTTTCCTCTAAAGCCAGTCCTGTAGGAATTCAGGGAGCAGGGCTCCAAACCCTAACAGGGATTTGGAGAATTTGAGTTTGCTGCTCCAAAAACACACAGTTTGACCAGTCTGCTGTCAGACCAATTCCTACTAAAACAAACATTTAACATGTGCAAATACTAAAAGATGAATTTCCTGTTTGAACAGTCAGCACAACAGAACATTGCCAAAGGAATCATTGCAACATCTGTCAACGTAACCAACCAACTTCCAGCCAGAAAATAGGACAACCATGATCTGTCATCAGAGACAGAAGCAATGCCCCAGCACAGCCTCCCCGTACCAAATTCCACATGGACACAAAAGGTGAGCAGGATGGGGTGCAAGGAAGGGTTCCTGTGATCTCTTACCCTTCCCTTCCTACCCAAATAAGCCAATACCCAGCTTAGGAGTGGAAGCCCCCTTGGTACTCAGGAAAGGAGCCACCCTCCAGGCAGTGACAACCTGGAGACAGTTCTGTTCTCCCCAAAAAATCAGTTGCTTATGACCATGGAGCTGCTTCACTCAGATATTGCATTAACAGAGTTACCAGCCTGGCCAAACCTCCCCAGCAGACATGTGCAGGCATTGCAGTGACAGCAATGACAAGTCATTCATGCTCACAAGAAATTATGCTTTTTTAATAAGTATTTTCAAGGTCTTTGCTCATTTTCTAAGCAATCACAGATTCCTGGTCACTCACAGGGAATCACTGATACCAAAAAGTTTTCATTTCATTTCTAAGGGAAAAGGTGTTGCTGCTGACAGGTGTGTGCTGTCCCTGCAGGTGTGTCCCTGTCCTCAGCATTTCCCTCCTGCAGGGACTCACTGAAAGCTGTTTGGATGTGCAGTGGGACACTCCCATCCATAAGAGATGTCACTTTATCAGTGAAAATGATGCTGATATGGTTGTGGGGGTTTTAACCTTTTTGAGGAGCCAGAAATTCCTCTACAGCCTGAGTGCATGAAAAGTTATTGCACTTGTGTGCAGAAAAGGTAAATTTACCAATTTTGCTTTTAAAATTATGTAGAAAAAGCAGAGGGAGCCAAATTAATGCAGTTGGATTTGCCCACGTGGTTAAAGAATCCTCCAATGCCAAAGAGGTGGTTTCTGGCCACAAGTGGCTGAGGAAAATTTATTTTGTGAACCTGCTGCCAGTGGAAAGGTGGTGGAGACTTTTCTGAGCCACTTCTTAATATTGTGGCACACAGAAAAAGGCAGGGAAAAAGAAAAGAAAGAAGAAAAAAGAAAGAAGAAAAAAGAAAGAAAAAAAGAGTGCAGCAGAGCAGATTCTGCTATCTCAATAGGAGATGCTTCAGAAATGCTGCAGGAGCAGGACAGCTGATTTCCCAGTGTTCCCTCCCAGGGAGAAAGGAGCTGCTGCCATCAGCCAGCTCCAGGCCTGGGATTTGGAAATGTGAACGGGGCCCTTAACTTCCAAAACCCTTCTTCCTGTTTCTATTTTAAACTAAAAGGAGCCACTCAGAACTTGCAGGAGAAGGCACAGACCTAAAGCTCTCCAGGCCAGGGGCACCTGAAACAGCCACAGAAAATGTTCTGCTTGTAAATTGTTGCTGCTCTTTCTAACTCTGTTAACAAAATTTGTAATTTTGTTTTCAAATACAGAAAGTGGAAGCGGAAGAAGGAGAAAAAGCACAATTGGCTCAGCTCAAGTCAGACACTGGAGTCAATGTACCAAACATTTCCAGTGCAAGACCCTGTTTCCAGCTCACTTCCATACATTGTGGATCCTGGTTTCCTTTGGGATACCACCCCCGGACATAATCCAGCTCATTATCAAGAAGCTCTTCTCAATATCCAAGCTCAGTATTCTCTTTTCACTACTTTTATCTTATCAACCTTGATCATGCTTTTCCCCTCGTTCTAAATCACTCCTATATCACTTGGATATATTAATGCTCTCCCTTTTAGTGACAATCAGTGGAGGAGTTGCATCCAGAAAAACTCAAGATGAACTCAATTAATTAATAAGAAAAATTTGTAAATCACTGTCATGCTCTCTAATTAGCCACTTCCCATTCCTGCACAACAGCAAACCCTGTCTTGAGAGTTTGGACTCAATTATTTGACCCAAAGTTTGGAGGATGAAGACCCAAATGCATCTTTAAACACACAGAGCAGTTTCCTGAAGTGAGGCCACGCAGTTTGAAGCAGTTAAATCCAGCTGGCTGCACGATCCATACAGCTGTGGCTTCCCTCAGCTCTTAAATAAAATATTAGGGTGTGTTTCTATTGTTTGTTGGCTGTCATCAGCCCATCCTTCAGCTGACGGGGGTTAAAGGCTATGTAGATTCCTGGGACAGCTGTTTGGTAATTGTCACAGGCAGTTACTTGGTAACCCAGGAAAGGCAATCTCAGGAGGTGGATTCTTGGTTGCTAAGCGATAAATTCAGGTAAAATAACCTTTTCCTGGATTTTATTGCAACTACAGGCTCCAACTGTACGGTCCTGTGCTTTTTTTTTTTTTTTTCCCCTTTCTTCCCAGGGATGGGATTTAAAATAATTGCTGAATAACTTTTCTGGGATCTCATGCAGCATTCTGCACAGGTTAAATGAGGTGGCACAATATTCTACTGCTATTTAAGAGGATAAATCCACAAGGCTTCTACAGCACACTGCAGCACGTGCTGTTTATTGCTGGACGCAGAAGAGTGATTCACACAACAACAAGCTGAGCAAAACAGAGAAAGAGGCAGGTGCTGCTCCAAAAAGGATTTGCTGTTCCTATTTCCCTTTTTGGGGGTAGGAATTTTTTCAATTTACTTATTTTTAAGAAACTGTAACATGCAGGTTTGAGCTGAGCCAGATGCTTTTGTGCCTGAGGCTGGCTGAGCAAAGCACTGCAGCCCCCCCTGCCCTTGGCAGCATCGTAGGGGTCAAACTCCCACATGGACACAAAGTCCTTCAGCAGCTTCCCCGTGTGTGTGTCACAAGCAGGAGCCCAAAAAGAATTTCAGTGCTCTGTAATTTCTTCACCTATGAAACAGACACTGGCAAGACTGATTTTTCTGCACAGCAACCTTATTTATGAAGGCCTTAGAGGGTGAAATCCTCAATCTTCATTTCCAACAAAGGTATTTTTATTGGTTGCTACCTTATCATCACTGAGTAATTCTCATGTCCATTTTCAAGGAAATTACAATGAATCAACACCTGCCTCCCTCCAGAAGAGATGTGCAAACAGAATTTGGCTCAGTTGGCTGCACTAACCCCATCCTGCTGTTACAGAGCAGGACAGGGTCAGGGTGGATGGATGGAGGGTTCAGCACTGGCTCCAGGCTGGGAACCAGGTGGAGCTTCCCAAAGGATCTGTGCAGCCACCCCTGTGTGTCTCAGCCAGCAGCAGCACCCACCAAGGGCAGGCACCAGCCCAGTTTCCTTTTCAGGGGCCTCTGACCAGCACAAAGAAAATTCCATCCCAATTCCTCTAACATCCCACCTTCCTCTCCCTGTGCATCTGAAGGAGGATGTTGGTCCCTGCCCCAGGATCATGCTGTCTGTGCCACTTCACTTCCCACACACACCAGAAGCATTTTGCAGAATTCTCTCACGTTCCTTCAAGGAAAGAAATCAAAGGTGCCTCTGTGCCCAGACTCTTGTACCATGACCTGTGATCTGGGAACAACCAAGCTCTAAAGAGCTGCTGAGCTGGCATCAGGAACCTTCAGGGGGGATTTCTGCAGCCAGCTCTACAAAATCCCAGTGAGCAAGACCAATTCTTGCCTCACTGACAGGAACTTCACCATGTTCAGCCTCACCTTTATTCCCTTGACCAGGAAGAAGTGAACTCCTCAAGCCACACTAAAAACCTAAGGACATCTCAGCTGGCCAAGGAACCATCCTGGTTACTAATAAAAGTTAAAGGAGTGAACTGGAACAGAGAACTGGTTTGAATGAGAAACACACTGACATGTAACAAACTCTTTTGTCACAAAGATCACAGAACGGCTCCCCTTTCAATCACTGTTGAGGAGAAAGAAGATCTGGGCTGTGCATATACAAAACCAGGAGAAAAATTATGGTTTCTAGTGAGACAAAAAGGACATTTTTCATATTTCTGGCGAAGGAAGAAGCCCATTTGCTGATGTTTGCCCTCACACCTGGGGAAGATGGATGAGCCAAGGTTTGAGCCAAGGTTTGGCTCCAGGATGAGCCAAGGTTTGATCCTTGCAGGCCGCTCAGGCAAAAGCTGATGGAGTGCTCAAGCCCTGGTTCTCCACTGAAGGGCCAGTGTAAGTTGTGTTTCCCACTCCTTTTTGTGCCATATGGCAAGTAGAGGAGTCTGGCTGGGATTCCTCATTGATGATTTTAGCTTGATGCTCAATTTCTACAGCCCCAGGAACACCAAGGCTCTAAAGCTGCATTGTTGTTCAAGGTATTAGGTTTGCATGCAAGCAGAGAGAAAATACCAGCTGCTCTAGAAGCCAGGTAAAATGACACACAGAGTCAATATCCAGTGAAAGACTGGGGTCTCACCAAGGAAGAATGGGCAGTGGCTTTCAAACACACAGAAAAGCACAGAAACAAAATCCAGTAGTTGGAAATGGCACAGGGAAGGCATGGGTCACATTTCACACTACAGATTGTAAAGGAAATAAATATTTCAATACATCTTATTTAAAGGTATGAAAATCAGATCAGATTAAACATAGTAATGTTCTATACCCATCTATAAACCACCCACCCTAACCCATTTCACTGCTTCTTCCAAACGGGGGAAAGCAACTGCATCCAAATAAAGAGGCACAAAAATATCTGTTTCTGTGTGATCTGAGGCTGATCCAGCACCTACAGAGTCAATGAAAACATTCCTCTTGACTCCAGTGTGGTTTGGATCAGGCTCCTTGTAAGAGAGAGTCTTATACCAGGGAATTTTCTATGGCAGAAGGAGAACATCTCAGATTCTGTCTCAGAATTTTCTTTCTGTTCCTCAAAAATACTTTTTTGAGGAAACAAGGTGCCATCTTTTGTGAGAGGTTTTCAGGCAGCTTTGAATGCTGAGCAAAATTACTTTGATACAGAAATTTCCCTGATAACTGGTTATTAAATATGTTTTACATGTTATAAAGGCCTGTCTCAAGAATTAAACACAATATTATATCTGTGTTTTGCAGAAAGGAAACAAATGTCCATTTTTCTACAGCATATATATCATACTCTGCCTAGGAGTCATTTCTTCCCTTAAAATTGCATTATTTTCATTAAATTCTTCATCTTTTTTTTTAATGTTTCAGGTGATAATTAAACTTTTAATAATTAAGCAATGCCTTCCTGAGAATGGCCAGGCCCTGTTTCTGTTTCCTTATTCCCTTGCTGCTTGGGCAGTATCCCTACCTAGAGCAGCAGGGATTAAACAAGCCACGACTTTTTGGGACCCAGGCAAACAGAGAGTAGAACAGAGAAGGCAAAGATTTTTTAACTCACACAAACCTTAAAATAGCACCCTCCTTGCTTGTCATTTTTGTCCCTTGACAAGATCTCCAGTAAAAAAAAAAAAAAAATTTTTGCATTTTCAGTCTCACAAAAACCATGGGTTCTCCAGCAACGAGGCAAGGGAAAAAATCAATACTTCCCATGTACCATGTAACCAATAGAATAAGGGCAATGATTTATGTATGGATGGATGCAGACTGAATCAGCTGGGGCCTCAAACACAGGCACACAGAGAAGGAGCCAGAGAGAAAGAGAGGTGTGGGGGTGAGCTGGACTGCAGTGATTATTCCTCCACTATGGGCAGATTTTTTTTTTTCTGCAGCAATAATCCCCCTGGCTGGCGCTGCAGGATGTGGAGGAAGGACTAGCAATGTGTGGAATATATGCTGGACCAGCTTTTCTCTTTTTGCCTCAGAATCATGATGCTGTGTTGAATATTGAGGTACAGTAAAAAAGGAAGAACGATACACGGGCTGCAGTCCTTCAGGCTTCCAGCTACCTCCACCCTAATAAAGAGCTGCCCATTGGGGCAACAAGAAATAGTTTAAAGAGAGTCAAATTATCAACAGGATAAAAATGTACCATCACTGCTTCATGACAAGGAAAAGCAGGAAGGGCTCACTGAAGAGAACTACTCATACCCCAGGAGTTTCTGCTGAGAATAGAGTTTTGTAAATTGGATTACCAGGGACACAGCACCATAAGGTATTTAATGACTGTGGTAACTTTTAGGATATCTAATACTGCTGCTGCTTTAGAAACAAAAGCATCATGCTAAAGATTTACTTGTCTGTTTGTGTGATGTAGGCTAGCAATAAACACTTCTCCAAACTATATTCAATGCTTTATTGCTGTACTGTTAATAAATAGCTCGTGGATGACTTTAAAGTGAGAGTAATTTGCTGCAGAATTGTCAAACTATTTTATTAAAAATACCTCCTGTGTAGTTTGTGCCAAGTGTAAAATAACCCGTAAGCATTCCTGCGACTGCTCGGATCCAGGCTGCATTTACATTTTGCAGAATCAGATGTTGGTTCAGGACTTTCAATGTCTTAGTTTGCCATGAAGTAATTTGCTATAATTCATATTTCTGCCACAATTACCACTGAATCAATTCTCTTTTCTTTCTATAATATTTAGACAACATTTAGACCTTGGTATTTTCAGTCTCTCTCTTGAAAGGTAAAATATTTCAGATAATGCCATAGAACAATAGGAGGCCACCAGTTACATACACCAGTGAGGCAATGTTAGATCAATTAAAGCTTTAAGAATTGGGGGATGTTTGAAAGCATTGGATTTTATAGGTGTCTGGGAATTTATCAGGTCAGAATAGAACAGAAATCATTTCCATTCTGCCTTCCCACTCCATATTATGAAAATCTGCTGGCGAGATTAATCACCAGTTCCCAAACAATTGTGTTTTATGGTGAAAATATCAATGAATATAAGGACAAAATTTAGTTTAAATATAAATAGATTTTTGTTTGCTAATGAATGTGGTTGCATGTCAGCAGACTTTGCACTTGAATGATAAAAATTCAGAGTATTTTGCTTTGCTATTACCTACCTATACTGTGCTTAGCATAACAGAGCACACACCTGTATGGGCATAGCAAAAAAGCAGGAAAATAAAGCCGTGAAAACAGAGTTGGTATTTGATTTCCCAGTCAGCTGACAATGGCAGACAACAATAAATTTCAGAGACTGAAAGTATGTATTTACTCTGCTTTAGAACATGTTTCAAACAGCTCATTCTTAATTCAGTTAGAAAATCCTTCCAGTGGCAAACACTCAACAGCAGTAACAACTATCTGTTCCTCATTCCTCTCTTTTTATTCATCCCACAGATTAAAATCTTGATAAATTTAAACCTTTTAGAGTTATGTTAGGATACAATGGACAAAGATGCAGCCCATGAGCCAAACAAAGCAGAACAGAACACCATCCACAAGAGAAGACACCTCAGCAGCAACTTCTGCTGTAGAAATGAAATGTGCACAATTCAAGGGGAATTTCCCAACTGCCCAAAGTCCTGGGACAGAACAGGGCATGGAGAGTCTTACCTTGGAGCAATAATTGTAATTCTCCTCCTGCTTTGTCTCTCTCAATAAACAGAACAGAAACTCCACAGATGATGCTGGACTTCCCTGAGTTTAGTTTAGCTGCAGCCATAAGGCCGTGGAGCCCTTGGAGGAGCAGAGGGCAGAAGGGAAGAGCCAGAGGAACAGGCACAGCTCCTGCACAGCACCAGGGCCAGGTGAGTCACACAAACAATGCCTTGGGGGCAGGGATGGGGAACTGGGGTTGAAAATTAATGCCAGGATTTTCCTTTCTGCTGGCCCCGCACTGCTTGGATAACTTTAACACAAGGTTCTGCAGTTAAAGCACCTGAGCCAAGCCTGGGTTGGGGTTTGGACAGAGCAGCAGAGTTCATTTTAAAGCAACAACACCCAGGTCTACATTTCATAAACAAAAGGAGAGGAGCACTGTCACTCCTGCAGCCCTGCACTGCTCCCTCACCTCAGAGGTTCTCACTGGCAAAGAACTCCAGAAATTGAACCAGAGTGTTATAATTAGGGAAAGATTACAGAAATTACTGAATTTGCAATACAGAAAATTATCCTAATGTTTCACATGGACCAACAAATGTCTGTTTCTGTCCAGCACATGATGCTCTCTTTGCAAATCACCATTTGAAAATACACTGAAGTTGAAGAGAACGTGGTGAAACACACAGTTGATTTTTTAAAAGCTGACATATAAAATATAGAGGGGAAAATCTTATTTATCATTTTTAAATGAAAATATTTTAGTCTGATGTTATTGCAATTAATTTCCTTAGCATGATTTCCAGCTTTTATTGGAGAAATACACAGTTAGGCTTGCTCCCATTTACACTGCTGGTGAGATTATCAGTAAAATTAAATTATTCTTGTTGATATCTTCCTAGCATTTTTAATATTTGTGCTTTGGAAACAACTAAAAAAAGGAAGTGGTGTGTGACTTTAATTAAATGTGTAGTTTTTAATTAATTTTCTATACCAGGAAATGTATGTATACAACTGTGTGTTAATTTGTTTCCAAACGAATGTGCAGAAATTTCTCATTTCTCTAAAAGCAGCAGGATAATTTAAAATTATTTAGGGACACATTTGCAAATTTTTCTGACATTAAAGTATTGTAGTTTGTCTCATGAATAAGGAAATGTCACAGAATGTCACAGATTGAAATGCCTTATCATGCTGTAAAAACTGGGATACTGTGGAGCAGCAGCATCTGGATTTTTGATGTCTTCATAATTTTTTGCCCCGGTGTGGTCAAAGGATATCAGTATTTGTTGGAAACTGCTAAAGTACTTCTGCAAAGAGCACCACTACACTAAAGCCAGTTCCTGGGGAAATGAACAGCCCAAGATCCTGCCTAACACAAAGCAGAGGGAATGTAACAGAAATGCAATGTCTGCAAGGTGTCAAATTTAATCCACAGTAAAAGGGGGGGGAAATCAACCCAAAAGCATTGCAGGCCCTGATTTTGGAAGTGCTTGGATCACAAAAGCAGCACCCACTCTGAAAACAACCCAGTGCTCTCCAGGCATGGCCTCGGTTCTGGGAAAAAATCTGAGGGGGAAACTGAGCCCTGATATTTGCCACATAACAAGCCCCAAATATTGGTGTATCAATGCCCCCTGAGCAGTTGGAGAGCTGGCAGTGATCATTTGCAATTACTGTAATTGCATTCATTCCTTGCTATCATTTCCTGTGCTTACAGTGCACAACATCGGATTCTTTTATCTCATGCAAACCACCCCAGCTCTGTCAACAGCTCCTGAATTTTTAAACAGGTACCTTTCCCTCCCCTCTTTGATTCTGCCTGAAATTTTCTGACCCCAGATCCTCAGCTAGAGCAACTTCCATGGATTAAACAGTTCTATAGCAGTCACCTAATAAAACACTATTAATTGTAATAGATTTTTGTTTCTTCTTCCAATGATATTTCCATGGCAACATTTTCAGGTTCTATTGTTGAGGGTGTTCTTCATTCCCAGAGCAGGTTAACCACAGGGCAGGAAGGGCAGGCTGTTGGTCAGCTTTTATTTTCTCTGGTCCTTCAGCAAAGGTTAGTTGAGGTCACCAGAAGCCAAAGGGTAATTACTTTTCCTCAACAGGGTTAAAGTCACACAGATTGCTATTGAGACAACTGTATGCACGACCTTCAGGATTTTATGTTCAATCTTCCTTTCTTTCAGCAGAGCAAATGTTAATAAGGAGCAGAGAGGGTAAGAGCCTGGTTAGCTGGACACTCTGCAGTTCTGCTCCTGACTGGCTGAGCAGTTTGGAGTAAAAATGCCCTTAGGTGAGCCCAGATGAAAAAAGGCTGCACAGTGATTAAGTGTGAAAGCTATCAATAGCCAAAAAGGACCTTCTCTAGTCAATTAACAATATTCCAACTCAAATAGGAAATTTTTAGGACAGACAGCATCCCCGTATTATGTTTCAGTGGCTTCCAATTCATCAATAATGCCACCTCCTTCCACTCAAAAGAATGAGCTGGAATTGCAGGTTTTACCTAGGCAAGATTTTAGTGCTCAGTGTCTCAGGCCTGGCTCCTTCTTTCAGCTTCCCATGGAACAGCCAGCAAGGCAGGAGCCTGGTAGGGATGGGGAGAGACTGACCTGATCTGACCTGCAGGGAAAGCCAGGGAGAGAGTTTGGGTAAATGAGGGGTTAATAGATGTGGGGGAAGGAAAATGGGCTGGTAGCACACCAGCATGGTACACAGCGTGGAAATACACTCACACTGGGAACCTACCAACAACAGAGACCCAGTCCATAGAAAATCCCCATGTGGGAGCGCAAATCCAGCTGGATCTCAGGCTGGTGGCTGGTGACAGGTCCAGGTGGCACCTGGAGCTCTGGGAGTCCCTGCTCACAGCACTCCCAGCCAGGCACTGCTCTGCTCCTTTCCCTGCCGCAAACTGAACTTCCCCTGCGGCTCCCCAGGCACCACTGCTCTCATTACCAAAATTAACAGCCCTGGGTTACTTTTTGTGGTACTCCTGAAAGTAAATATTGCAGCAGGGAAAGTCAATAATGCAAAACAAAGGGGGAAAGAAGGGGAGGGGGTTGTCTTTGTCAACATTAGTTTCAGTTTTGTGTTGGCTGGCTTCTCAAGCTCAATGTTGACAAAATAAAATAAATAAATAATATAAAATAAATAAATAATATAAATAAATAAATAATACAAGGATCAGGTCCTGATCATTAAAATATCCATTATAGTCAGGGAAGTGCAACTCAACTTCTTGATTGATGCATTACGGTGTAAACTCAGCACCAGTTATAAATAATCCCAATGCTGATAGATGACAAATGGAGGATTTGGTAATCAATCAATTCAAATGGGGCTAAATGGAAGAATAATGCATCATTTATACTTGGCTGTGGTGTACAGTATGTAAATTATTGAGCACTTGCTATAGTACTGTCACGTCAAAGGGCTGGTGGACAAACATGCTCATAAAATGAAATTATCAGGCTCTGTTTAAGCACCTGTGGGACACAGCCAAAGGGCCACACAAACTTTCTTCTCTCCAGCCTGAACTTCAGAAACTGAACCAGATTGTTATAATTAGGAAAAGATTACAGAAATTAGGGAATCTGCAATGCAGAAAACTATCCTAATGTTTCGCATGTACCAATACATATCCAGCACATGATGTTCTCTTTGCAAATCACCATTTGAAAATGGTGAAGTTGAAACTGAAGTTGAAGAGAACATGGTGGAATCCACAGCTGAATTTTTAAAAGCTGACATATAAAATACTAGAACTTCAGAAATTCAACCAGAGTGCTATAATTAGGGAAAGATTACAGAAATGAGTGAGTCTGCAATACAGAAAATTACCCTAATGAACAGGGGAGAACTGTCTGCTCAGAAGTTTTCCCTTTTCCCAGGGACAGCAACTGCTGTCTCAGAGTTCAAATACCAATTCCCAAACAGAAATCCTGTGAACCAGCATTGCAGACAAGATCAAATTTAGCATAAGGGCATCATGGGATCACCCCCTAAGAAAGAGCTCCAAATACAGCAATCCAAGAATTACAGTGTCAGATGTAACTTGTATCTGCAACATGTAAGGGAATCAAACACTTTGTGCTAGGAAAAGCTGTTTTAAAGGCTCTCAAACCTAATTTCATTATGAAATGACCCTATACAGCAATGACACAGTTACAGTTTGTTCTGAACTTGCAGTCTTACACATCACTAAATTAATTAAGATGCTCCATTTGGAAAGGGAAATTTCACTTGAAAGTGTGGCAGCCCCAGGTAGCAAAAAGCACAGAAATGCCCAGGGGCCACTGACACCACATTGCTCCTGCCTGAACCACAGAATCAGGGAATGATTTGGGCTGGGAGGGATCTTAGATCCAGTTTCATCCACTGCCAAGGGTGGAACCAGTGTAATAGCAGAAGTCCTTCTGTCCCACCTGTTTTGGGAAGATTGGGCTTTCAGGAGAACTTACAAACACCTAGGGCGAGACTAAAAGATCCAAGGAAGCCCCAAGGAAAATCAGACAGCTGTCCTGGATTAACCTGCTTCCTTTGGACTTGTAAACAATGACAAGAGCCACAAAGTGCTGATACTGGCAGGTCAAAGGAACATTTAGGAACATTTATCCACTGGTTTTCCATCATATTTAGAATATAGTTCATCCAATTTCATCCCCAAAACATTCTTAGAGCCAAATGCAGGCTTTCTGATTGCTGTTGAATCATTAAAAGCCACAGTGACATGATACACCTAACAAGCATTTTTATAGATTTAAAAGCCACAAATAGCAAACCCTAGGACTAAAATATAAATTTTAGCTTATTTTTACTTGAGTAAATCTATGGTAGGGTACCCCAATTACTAATGATTAGTAAATGGTCCTTTGGATGCACTTTGCATTTACAAACCCTGACTGAAAATGGCACAGACTTGGAGAAGTCCAACTGCACTTGGCATTTGGGTGCTTTGGAATCTTCCTCTTGGGTTCCTTTTTTGTTTTGTAATGAACAGACACTGTAAAACACTCTGAAAACCACCAAGGCTTCAAAATCATGCTCTCATCTCCAAAGTTTAGCCTGCCTTGGTCACTCTGTTTGTGCCCATGGAGCTCCAAAATAATTTGGGGTTTAGGTGATGAGAACAATTGGAAACCCAATGACATTGAAGCTGTTTCCTGGTGGTTTATCCATTTCCTTCAGTTTTCTTAGCATTCCTGGTCTCAGGATTAGCCATACAAAGAGAAGCATTTTCCACCTGTAGTGTAACTGATGTTTTTAACCTGGGCTTTTAAAAAGTGCAATTAATGATGCTTGTAGCAAAAGAGACATTTTAGATATCAGAGTTTTTAACCAGAAAAACACAGCTCCACCTGCACACACCTTTCCAGGTGATCACCATTAGCACAGGGGGAAAAAACCACTAGGAAACCTATCCTGGAGCTGGCAGAAACCTGCAGCACCCAAGTATCACAAAGGAAAGGTAAAGAGGTTTCCCAAATGATAAAACTGGAAAATGTGCAAATACAACAAGCTGGCAAGTCCCCTTTATCTCAGAACTGCACAATCTTGCCTAATTTCCCATGTCATGGTAAGAAAGGCGAGAGGATAAACATCAATCCCACCTCATCCCTTCAGGTCTGTCCCATAAGCCAGGTGAGAGCTGGGATGTCAGGCTGGGTAACTCTGTTCTAAAAGAAAGACACCAGTGTTACTCTAAATCACCTTTTCCACTTCACCCCTTGTGCCATAAGGGCAGGTGGCAAGTGGGCTGTGGGATCAGTGCTTCTTTGGATGTCACATGTGGGAAAAGCACATCCCTGGCACAGCATTTATCTGTTCACCTGTGACACGTCCTCCCTTCCACACTGTGACCCTCTGCATCTTGATTTCCTGTCAGCTTTTAAAGCCCAGCTAATTAGAAGATTCACTACTCCTTATGATTCCTGACTTACACAGTTTCTAATTAGTCTCTGCAGCAGTCTGCTACCTAAATGAATTGTGATATTCCACTTGGTGAGTTAAATGAGAATCACCAACAAACATTACATTTTCTCCTTAGCATTATTTACCTCACAGCAATTTAACTCTGAGGACAGCACGTTTTAACTTCAACATTCAAATGAAGAAAGGTAGAAGGGAAAAAAAAAAAAAAAGCAGGTTGAACATTAACTCCAATTCCCTTTTCCAAAACAATCCCTCAGATTAGGAGCCCTAATGGGGAAGATCTGTTCCCTGGAGATAGGGCTGAAGGTCTGCACAGAGATAGGCACAGCCAGGCGGGTTGTGGGACAGCCCTGGTGTGCAGAGCTCGGCTCCGTCCCGCGCCGCGGCAGCTCGGAGTGTCCAGAGAGCGCCCCAGAGGTAAGAGATGAATGAGGATTATCCCCAAATTCAGGGATCCCTCCAGAGGGAGGTTGGGCTATGAGCTGCAGGATGCTGAGGGCTGGTTTCTGAGCACTGTGCACCCTCCAGGTTCTGAGCTGACCAATAGCTCAGGGCTGTCCAGCAGAAGCTCTGATGTATCAGTGACTCTGGAGCTGGCCAGTCTGCAAGGCTGGACTCTGACAGAGGCTTTGAACAGTATCTGCTCTGGAAAAAACCCAGAAGTTCTGTCTGTTGTTCCCACTGACCCTTCTGGGAAAGACAGCACCAACAGCGTGATGTTCTTTAGCAACAGAAATTTAAGCAGCAAATCATAAATTTTATTCACTTTGATCTTCATCCAGTGCAGCAGAAAGGCAGGTTGAGCTTGGCACAGCACAGCTCCTGCAGTGGTTTTCAATTTCCAGTTTTAAACACCAACTAAGTTTTTTTAAACCTCATCTTCATTGTGCCAGGCTGAGCTTCGTTTTATTGCATTATGAAAAACTCCATTTACTTTCAAAATCTCAGGCAGGTTGCATCACCTGCTGCAGCCCAGGCACAGCACAGCTCCTGCAGTGGTTGTTAGCAGACTCTGCACTCCCACACCTCCTCATTTTGGGGCACGAGAGTAAAAAGCCTTCCCTGGCTGCTGCACATCTCCTGTAAAGAGAGGTTTTAAAAAGACCAAATTCTCTGTATGAGCAGACAGTCACCGGTCTGAAGATGCAGAAGACTCTAAACAAGTATTTATTAGAGTTTCTTCTTGCTGCTAGTGCTGTTAGAATATTCTGCTGGAATCAGTCGTTTTAGGCAAGACCTAACAACTAAATCCATGTCAGAGTATCTGAAGTGTCTCACTGAATTTGCTCAGGGCAGTTCACACCACTCAGACTCACGGGACTGGATCCAGTTTGTGCTGTGGTTTATGTATTTCTGCCCACAAAAGGCACCTCTGCAAAACCAGCAGGTTTATCTGAACATTCCAGCACCACACACACGCAAAATGCCCTTTCCAGGGACAACTGAGCGTTCAAAAGCTGCTTCAACTGCAACCACAACGTTAATGGTGCTTTGTGGAAATCTCTTGTTATGTATATTTGTAATGGGGCAGATTTGTCCTAATATCCACTACCAACCATTTGTAAAATCATTATTTTAGAAAGCCAAATGAGCAAGGTGCAAAAGAACAACTGAAACAAATTTCTCAATTGAAATAAATTTCAGAAAAGCATAAAAAGACTTTTATACTTTTTGACTGCCACTTTTTATTCATTACTAACTAGGTATTACTTTGCTACAGTTGCTGCCCTTGCCCACAAAAATAGAAGAATCCAAAAATTAGTTATGATCCTCATCCTGTAGATCCCAAAATGTTCCTATCCCTGCAGAAAAAGTAATCCACAGATTCCACAGAGCTGGAAAGAACTTTGCCTATTTTAGTGTCCATCAGATTTCTATCAGCACTGAACATTTTACAGATTTAAAGATTTCCAAAACAACATTTTCCATGTGCAGGTTGAAGTGATTGTATTTCATAACTGCTTTAACAAAAGCTTCCCCTGTTCCATTAATTTAGTTGCCAGGCTGTGCTGCAGCAGCAGACAAAGAGTTAATGTCAAAATACATCTTCTGATACCCCGATTGCCTTTCCCCATCCATTGTTTTCAAACTTCCTTTGAATGGTCAGAAATTTTCTGCCTGAATAAACTCTCAACAGAAAAAAGAACTGGAGCAAAGAGCAAAATGAGTAAAATAAAACCAAACTCTGTGGGCAATATAGAAAGGAGACCTGGTTATAAAATCACCAATTTCTAGCACCAGCATTTATTGTGAAAGTAAGGTCCTTTAAAAATGTAAATTTTACTCCTTGAAGCAAAATTATATAATGGTGACAACATTCTGAACACTATCATAAACCTTGTAAATTTAGCTTTGGATGATTTGATACTCAGAGCAGAAATTAACTCTTCCCATGTCTTTGGAGAACATTTATAAAAATTACCTCCAAAATAACAAATCCCTGCTTTCCTGCTGCTGTTCATGTCTGAGCTTTCCTTTAGACTGAAATGTGGGTGAATTCTACTAAAAGTTATTTGTCACTAATACACAAGAGCTTCCAATTCCAACTGTTTTGCTCACTCTTAGCATTCTCATTTTACTGTCAGAAGCAAAAACTCTATTCTTATATAAAACCAAGAGCTGCATTTCAGTTATGGTTATCTATTGATTCAGTTACACTTGAATTGATCTCAAATTGTTTCAAGCAACTGTTCTGCACCCAAAACACCACATGAACCACAGAAACCAGATCAATAGATCTCAAGTGAAATAATTGTTTTCCTTTGTAAGAGCCCATTACTCCTTGAATGCAGAAGTGTTTGATTGACCTCCAGGAAAGCAGCAGATGTGAATAAACCAAGCACCTCAGGCCTTATCGCTTCAGGAGAGGCCTTGGAAACGCCAGGGAGCACAGGGAACGTGCTCAGAGCTGTGGGAAAGGCCCAGCTGGAAAAGCAGCAAACCTGCTTTGGACTCTGATAAGGGCACAGCAGTGGGACACACAGGGAAAGAACAGATTTGGGGAGTTACTCACTGTGAAAAATGCCAATCATTTGTTTTTAAAATTTTAAAAGTTTAATAGTAATAAAATGGTTATAAAAATAGCAATACAATTAGAGTAATAATAATTTGGACAATTTGAATTAGGACAATATGAGACAATAGAGACAAAGAGTTATGGATGTCCAGGTACCTCTTTCTGGGCAGCTGAGCCCGAAAAAGGACCCACGTTAACAGAGGATTAACCCTTAAAGCACCAGCCTGTTGCATGTTCATACACCTCATCCATGATGCATAAATTCCATTCAAACACAGGATTCTGTCTGGTCAGTGCCAGCTTCTTCCTCTGAATCCTGACAGCGCCTTAGAGGCAGGAAGAAGTTCGTTTTTTCTGATAAAAGGGCAATAAATTCCTTTTCTCTGAAAGATTTAGGAGTCCTGTGGCTGCTGTCTCAGTGCCAGTCCTTTCTTTAAAAAAGTTTCCTACATAGCACAGCTTCTATTTTAACATTTTGTTATAACCTAAAACTATATTTAATGCACTACTTAAGAGAATTAATACAGCATCAATTTCTAACACAACACATATAATACTCATTTTAATATTTGCAAAAAGCCAATCATAAAATACGAATTTTTCACACTCACTCATGAACAGACAGCAAAATATTTCACTAATTAAGGATCTAAGGATTCTCCAGTGACTGGTTTGATATACAAAGTGTTGCTATTAGTGAGGTTTTGGTCCTGTTTTATGACACTGAAGTATTTTTTTCCCAGTTCCTTACTAAATAATTGTAAGGCTTTGTGAGGGCAGTCATTTTCAGGTTACCAATTTTCAGTGCAGCAGCTGAGGAAATCAGGAACACCACGTGAATTCCACTGGCAGGATAAGATTTATACCAGATTAACAATTCAGTGGAGTGCCTGAAGAGAGATTTTATTTCTTTAATAATAAAAATACTGAAAACAAACTAAATGCTCAGATTAGAGCTTAGAATGGTTGTGTAAGGAATATTGGTTGGCTCCTTGCACACATGAGACCGGGTCTGAGCTTTACTCTTTTACGAGTGCAATTAACTGCAAACACCTTGTCATAAACATTGCAAAAGGTCAAAGAGATTGCAACAATTTTGCTAAAGAGATAAATGGTCAAATAAAACATTGAATTGTTAATTCCCAAGTGACAAAAAGCTGCATGAATCAGATCAATAGAAAGACATACAGAACGAATTCTGGGATAAAGGGCAGGTCAACCTTGAAGTGTTATTAACTGGCTCCTGTTGTTTTGCTGGGGCACATCCTGCGTTCCAGCAGGTAACAGGGCTCCCAACAGCAAATTGGTGCTCATAGAGCTAAAACTGAGCAGCAGAGATTGTTGAAACTAAAAGTTCTGGAAGGATTCAGCTCTATTAACTTTGTTTTTATTAAATATTGTCAGACACAAACAACCTCTCGTTCCATCTTATCCCTAAATTCCAGCAGGGAGTGTGTAAGTGACAGGTTTGTCCCTTGAAACTGCATTTTGAATGACTGCAGTCCCTTATTTACCAGTGAGGCAGGATGGGCTCCTATTTTCTGCTTATTTTTAGACTATTAGGAAGACTTTCAGGCTGTTGGGAGGGGACCACCTGAAGAAGCCCCTTCTCAAAACCATTTAATTTTTGATAACCCTCCAGAGCAGACCACAAGATTTAAAGTTATATGCAAATAAAATTATCTCAGCATTATTTAATTAGGGATGTTTACAAGGAAAAGAGAGGCTAAGCTACTCACGGAAGAGAAAGCATCAAAAATTGTAAAATGCTATCACAAATCAGCAACTCAAATATGCACTGGGAAATATCTACCAGTAGCCATGGGAAGGAACCGAGGAACCCCAACTATTCCAAAGTGTTAAATATAAAACACGGACAGCAATGCCTATAACGATCCCATTGGACACTTGAAAATGAACATTTCAAAGGTCAGGAATTTTACTTCTGTCAAATTGAATGCCAGTAATTTGCATAAGACTGAAAGTCAAATATCAGTGTAAATTCCCCCAGTCATATGCAAATGTAATCACCCCGTGCCTCTAACAGCAGTTTTATGTCAGCCAGCATGAAAAATGGAGAGGAATCCCATCAAGCACGTTGGGCTTAGGGATATAAGTACCACAAGACACTAGATGACAAACATCTGTGCTGTGCACATGCCATGAAAACATATTTTACTCTGGCAGCAAATTTTAAGGTGCTGTTAACTACTCATTCAATGTTTTTTATAAATGAAAAAAATGTCTTCTCTTTTGCAGTGCACTTCAGAAATATTTATATTTACACAAACCTTGTGGTAAATTTGAGGTGTAATTTTAGCTTAGAAGAGGAAGGCACATTTGTGGTTTTTTCCAGAAAAGATATTTTCACTCTGCAATTACTAAAAACATCAGTTGATATCTATAGCACAAAGCCTCAGGGCTCACTAAATTAATGGCAGTTATGCCTCTAGAATTAATGGCTCTGGGATCAGGACTGACTTAGGTTTTCCTACAGTATTTAAAATTTAAAGAGAAGCCTAAGATTCTTCCACAATTCTAATATAATGGTAATAAATAACACCCACTAAATGGGTCTGTGTCGAACCAGTCATTTCAGCCAGTAAGTTTATGAAGCAAAAGGGTGTAGAAAGGTTTTTTTATGTAACAAAGGAGAGAATAAGCTGGTGTAAAACTCCTGTCTATTTGCTCATTTTTAGTTAGTTCAGATATAATGTTAGACATTACAGTATTTGTATCACCTGAGATACAACACAGAATACAAATATTCTGTGTTCTGAACATCCTCCTTTTTACCACCACAAGGCATTGATTTAAATAACTACTTTAAATTAAAGAGAGGAAAATAAGCAGCACTTCATGCATATCTCCATCACCAGCAGTGATGCTGATGGAACATAAGCGTTATTATTAAAGTCCATGGCACTTCCTAAATATCCATAAAGTACCAGATATCCTGGAGTGACTGCTGCACTGTCTAAATGCTTCAAAGAGCTCTCACAATTTGTTACAAATTGAATAATGTGACATCCACAAAGTCCAGCAGTTTAACCACAAAAGCCCTTCAGATTCACACATGGAGCCTGGCAAGATGAAGTGCAACTAATTCTCGTGCAGTTTTATTAATTATATCCAAAGGATGTGATTTGACCTCACAACTGTGATCTTTGCAAGAAGAGAGAGACAACTGCTGTGAAAGCGCACATCTGATGCACTCGCAGCTTTCCTTGTTCCATTAAACAGCTCCGCTCCCCTCGTGGGACCCCAGCGGCACAGACACGAACAGCAGAGCCCAGCAGGAGCGTGCTCAGAGCAGGTGCTCCTGTTTGGGCTCTTTGTGGAGCGTGTGGGGCGGAGCAGCGCGGGCTGTGCTCCCCCTGATAGCGGGGATGTACCTGAGAGGGCCGTGCTCCCCCTGATAGCAGGGATGTACCTGCGAGGGCTGTGCTCCCCCTGATAGCAGGGATGTACCTGCGAGGGCTGTGCTCCCCATGGAAGCAGGGATGTACCTGAGAGGGCTGTGCTCCCCATGGAAGCAGGGATGCACCTGTGAGGGCTGTGCTGCCCCTGATAGCGGGGATGTACCTGAGAGGGCTGTGCTGCCCCTGGAAGCAGGGATGTACCTGCGAGGACTGTGCTGCCCCTGGAAGAGGGGATGTACCTGCGAGGGCTCTGCTGCCCCTGGAAGAGGGGATGTACCTGCGAGGGCTCTGCTGCCCTCCCTGGACTTGGGCAGCTCCTGGCAGGCTCTGCTCCTGCACACATGAACACAGGCAGGCTCCTTCTGGAACAGACCCACAATCCAGAATCTAGCAATGAATCAAAGATATTCATCCCACAGACCCACAATCCATAATATAGATGTAAATCAAAGATATTCATCCCAAAGAGAAGCACGTGGATTTAAATGTTGCTCAGCAGGACATTGAAGAGAATAAGGGGTCACAGAACCACCCTGTATGGTAGCAACACAGTGAGAAACAAACCCTTTACACTGCCTGCAAAAAATACAGATTATTAGTGAGACAGCAATTAAAAATATCAGATTTCACTGGCAGTTTTGGTTCTCTTTCCTGCCCTCTTTTCTGCCTCCCTTGCACCCTGCCTGCACAGCCTGACGCCCCTCAGGGAGAGCTTCCCACTGAGCAGTGCTCCCTGCACCAGGGACAAAGAGCTCAGCTCTGCTTTCACCCTGCCCATTGCCACAGCAAACACAGGCAGGGAGGATGGAAAGGGAATCTGGACAAATATGTTCTGGACATACAATTGCCTCCTAATATAGGGACAGTCACTACATCACCTTTTGTTCAAATCCTCAAATACAACAACCACAGGTACAATTGCCCACACAGAAGCTTTTAAAGCCATTTCTCCATGCAAATTGCTTCTGCCACACATCACAACTTTTGTTACCAGGTGCTTGTGCCCAAATTGGACATTTTAACATCTCTGCTCACAAGAAGAGACAAAGAAAACACCAGGTTCTCAATCTCACTGATTCCCTTCCCACCTGTATTACCAGCACAAAAGAATTTTCCAATTCTTTTGCTTGCATGTATTAAGCAAAACTGCATGAGTATAAAATTGCAAGGAGACCAGAATTGCTCATTAAAATCACACTGCTGACCTTTCATAATGGCAATATAGATTGCTGTGACCAAAGAAACAATAAAATTGCATTGGAACTTTTTCAATCTGTGCTCACAGCCACAGATCTCTTCTGCTAAATTAACACAAATTGAAATGATGTGATGCAACTCAGCAGAGGAAGAATGTGATACAGTAAAAGGAGACCTAAGTGTGTTGGTAAAGATAATTAAGAATTTCTGCATTCTAGAATTCAGACCTCGAACAAAACTTAATGTACAATTACATTCTGAATTTCTGTGGTTGATTACAATCATTTCAAGTGAAAACTGAGCACTGCTGACACAAATGTCCAGGTGGGATCACAAACCCAGTTGTAAAGGCTAAACATTTCCTCCAGTTTATGAAGCTGAGGGAGAAAAGACAAGAAAGGCACTAAATGTCCCCAAGGAGCAGCTGTGACACCCAGGGCTGTGTTACTGGTGTGGAGCTAACCCTGCTGACACTGCACTGCCTAACACAAAACAGCTTCAGTCCCACACCACCCTGCAAAACACAGGATGGTAGACAACAGAAATCCATGACTTGAAAGAATTTTCCAATTCTTTATTCCAAACATTAGCAACTGCTGTGGTTCTTGGGGACTTGCTTCTCAAACAGCCACCTGTACAGGCAGCAGAAGGCAAAACCTGGCTGCACCTTGCAAAGCAACACAGGTGACTGCAGATACATCATCCCACACAGCCCTGGACATCAGGAAAATCCAGAAACCCTGGAAAATCAGGACACTGCATTTGTTATTTTCTCATTTCCACCTGTGTTGCAATAGCTCCAAACACCTCTGTTCACAAAGAGAAAAACTCATTTGTGTCTCTAAAGTCCCAGCAAACTTTGACAGAGTTCAGAACAGGTGCTAATTTAGGGCTGAATATAAACTAATGAGACATAAAAATGTCCCTTTGGTAATTCTTTTCCAATGCAGCAGGGGGGCATTTCTTCTCTGCCAGCTCCTCTTATTAAATGTCCATCAATGGGAAATTTGGAGTATCCTTTCAAAGTGTTCCTTTAGGAAAACAGCTGAAACCTCTGAACTGTGCATCACTTCAAAACTCCTGTTAATTCCACAGTTCACATAAACTCATTTTTGAAAATCATCTGCACACATGTTATATACTTGTTTTTAAAAACTTTAGGAACACAGAATAATCTGTTCTCCTGCCCAGCGCCTCCCGAGTTTTTTGCAAACAGCAGGATTTCTTTAATGCTTCTGATTGAATTTTCCTACTTTCTCATTTAAGGCTAGGAAAGCAACTTCTATTCCACACCCCTCTTAGCAGATTGTGGCAAAAGAGGAGAGAGGGGGAAAAAAAAACCCCTCACTAAAGCTCTGACAGATGGTACCCAGCGTTTGACTCATGCTGGGCTCAGCAGGACCTATAGTTTAGAAGGTTAGGACTGTCAAAAAGACTCTGCTTATCAAGTGAATAACAAAGTGTGGACTGCCAGGCTGTTTCCTATAGAAAACTTGTCTTTTCCTTGTAATTCTCAGCTATCTCTCTGGTGCTTCTGAAACTTGTGGAGGAGCAGATGCTTTAGTGTTAGAGGAGGGAGCTGGGAGCTGCCATGGCGGGAGCACGGCAGCAGGGCAGGCCTGGCTCAGGGAGCTGCGCCCCGTGCCGCGCTTTGGGGAGCTCACAGGGGATTTGGGAGCACGGAGAGAACTCTTCCTCCTCTCCCCTCGCCTCCCTTTGCAGCCAGTGACAAATTCATCTGCTCTTAGAGTACTGCCCCAGCCTGAGGAATCGCTGTAGCAAAGTAATTGTGGCAAACTGGGAGCAAAGGCAGCGCTCACCAGGCTTTTGTTTTTAAGTGATTCTGTGAGCTCGAGCTCCCATCAGGCAGCATCCATCCCAGCACAGGGTGTCTGAAGTGCCTGCAAATGTTAGTGAGCAGCACTGGAGCCTGCAGAAACACAGCTGAAAGGTGAACAGCTTGTAGCCATGTTCTCTGGTGAGTATGGACTTTTAAATTCAGGGTGGGGGGAGCCGGTAAATAACTCCTGCTATTAATCACTGCTATAGCTCTGTAAATATTCCTAATGCTTTCTTCCTGAAAATAATGTCAGTTCATCTGTTGAACAAGACCACTGGTTTAGTCATAAAGTAAATTGGTACCAACAGTCAGCAGCTGCTCTTCAACAGTTAGAATTAATGAGATAGTAATTATACAGCAAAATACAATCTTATTATTGCCAACACTCAAGCCTCTGTCATTGCCTCGTTTGCTTTTTGTTCAGAACTATGAAAAATGAAATGACTTAACTGAGTTCTGAAGTTCACAGAATATAATTAATTCAATGTGGGTTCATTGCTGTGTCTGGAATCCAAGTTGCTTTATAACAGACTTAAAACTAAAACTTGGTACCAAGGAGGGCAGGGGGAGGAATCAGTGCTGGTTTGCAGAGCAGCAGAGTGGGGTGACTGCACACAGATGATCAGCCTGAGTTACTGTGCTGCCAGAAAACCTGCAGCAGAATCACCATGTGGGCAAAACCTACATAATAATTATTTATTACTTGATATCACATCAACCTCAAGGAAAAGCCATAACCAGTGTGATGCTCCTGAAGAATATAGCTCAGGGCATGCATGGGACAGGCTGTGTATCAGAAGGGTTTTACCTGGTTTGTGGATTAAAAAATTAAGATAACGCTTTCATTCTTCTTTGACACTCAGGCCTGAAATGTGACTAATTTATTTAAGGCTGTTCCCCTTCAAAAAAGGGAGGGGGAATAGGCTGAGTGTACAACCTGTTGCTTTTCTCCCTCCTTTTCTTGCCTCAGCTCAGTTTTCTTTTCCCAACCCAAGGATCTTCTAACAGATCATGTAGAGATCACAACAGGAAATGGATCTGTCCAAAAACTGGGTTTGATTTCACTTTCATGCAGTCAGTCATGAGCCAAGCAAAGGAAGCCACCCATCAATATAGTTCTGAAACACGTGTGAAAAAGGAGCAGTGTTCTCACACATGATGTATCCCTGCAGAAGGTGGCATTCCCACACCCTTGTTCAGCACAAACCCAGCCCCACACAAGCCATCTCAGGGAACAGACAATTGTCCTTGGCACCTGGGCTCAGGGCAGACAGGTACTGAGCTCCACAGCTCCCAGCAAAGTCTCCTCCAGGTGCTGCCTAAAAATCCCGTGGGATTTGGCACATCCCTGGCCCAGGAGCCATTTTCCTGCTCTTTCTGCTGTTCCAAGGCAGGCCCCAGAGAGGGACTTTGGGCTCAGCCAGGGACACATTGTCCAGCCCTGTGGTCACTTAGCAGCCTGAGTTTTGGGTTTAACCCCTGCATGCATCCATGGGTAACTGATGATGATCCTTGCTGGCATGGGACTGAGCAGCCCATAAAAACCAGAAGCTGCAGCAGTGATGGGATGTGGAACAGAGGGAAGAGAAGCAAAGCGGTTTCATGGATGGATACAGGAGGGAACCTGCTTTAAGCTTCCATATAAAACAAGCTTGCAACAAAGTCACACTGGTCACTGATCTATTCAGGAATGCCCATTTCTCAGAAAAAAAACTTTACAATCTGCAAAACCACTCTTAGAAGATGCACAGTCGTATTCACAGGTGCATTTCAGCCATGATATGACTTATTTGCTTTCTTCTGATGACATAACTCAGTCACCAGTAGCCTTTAATCCTTCCTTGCTTGGATCTGTTGCAAATCTTTGGGAAAAGCTCAGCTGTGAGGGGCAGAAACTTTGTCCTCACCCTCTCCACATCTGCCTGGGATCCAGCTCAGGCCCAGGGGTATCTAAGCTACAAATGAGGTATGTGCTCTGTAACAAAGGCAGCAGATGGGCCAGCCCAGCAACACCTACCAGGGCCGTACCTTTGAGAAAACTCTATCTCAAAACTGTGCTGTTAAACAAATTCCATGAAGGAAGGCCCTGAATACTTGCATTGTTCTTCAGATAATAAAAAATTTTAAAAAGTAATTATTAACCACGATCCTGAGGGCTTGAACCTGCCACTGGGCTGAGAGTTAATTTCAGTGTCTCATCCAAGCTTGGGGAGCTTTGTTTTGTGTCTAGTTCAGGTTACACAGCCAGCACCTTGTTCAAAACAAGACTTCCTCTACCAGTGCAACAGAAGAGCTTCAGAATGCCTCAAAAAAGGATAGATCAGCTTTAACTGCCTCCTCACTCTTTCCAGAAAGATGAAAACCTTTTATTACAAGCTTCCCAGCATGTCACTGAAACATTATCTTTATTTATACCTCAAAGTAAACATACAAACAGCCACTATAAATTTTATCAAACAGACAGGAGAGGGAGCTCTCTCTTCATCCCACTCGATTAGGAATGGATTTTGCTAAATTTATTTAAATCTAACCACATTTTTACTCTGTGTCACATGTGACTTGCCCCTCTTTTGTCCTGGCACTGTCTCCCCTTAGCAAATCGCTCTAGCTCAAACATTCCTGTGTACCACAGAAAAATGTTTATAAATTCAATACATACATCTGTAAGGCATGTTTAATTTTAGTATAGCAAAAAAATGGAGATGTAATTCCTACTGATGAAATTCTGCTTCCTTATGTACTAACACACACATAAATGCATGTGTGTCTGCATTATAGTTATACTTTCATATTTCTCAACTTAAAATACCAAGCAAGTTATTTTTTCATGGTTATCATCCTTTCCATATTCACAGATAATTTTGTATTAATACTGAGATCTATCAATCTAAGAATTCTGGTTGATCCAAGTTCATTTTTAAGATCAATCCCTGAAATATCAAATTCACCAGAAATACATCCAGGCAAAGAAACCACAGCTGACAAAAACCCAGGACAAAAGAAAGTCACAGTAATCTTAATGTCTGCATGTTCTCACTGGTTTTATTTGAAATCTTATTGGAATGGGGTCTTGATTGCCATTCCCAAGACACGATTTTGACAGCAGAAATGCTTGTATCAGCATCTGGATATAATGCTAAAAATCAAACTGTGAGTTCCGTCTGTCTCGCAAAGGCTGGATAATAAGATTTACTTAATCCATTTGAAAGAAAAAAAAATGGTTTTGTCCCCCAATTTGTTGCAACATCTGAAAGTTCACGAGGTTATGACCCCTCTTTAAGAAAGCATCTTCTACCACCTGCAAATACCCCAGGAAAGCAGTTGGAAACAATAAAACACGTGCTAGTTAACCGTTTCCAGGGAAACAGTTATGCTCCAGCAATGGGAGGTTTCAGCCCCACAGTGGCTTTGTCTGAAGAAGACATGGCCCAGCTGTTACTGAATAACCATTGTTGTAGATCATTGGGAAATAACAGTCAGGGCACCAGAGAAGCCCTGTGGAAGTTTTATTTTCCTCGCTGCCAGAGGTACACGGGAATGAAATGACAGAAGAACAACATAAACCAAAATATAGGGACAGGAAAGATACCAAACCCAGTTCCTGGTTAAATACACACAAATGTGTTGCCCCGTGCACTTTTAGGATGGTGATTTTTCTAATGCAACATCCCCTCAGGTCACTAGTGGCAAATATTAACATGAGTAATTAACTATAAAAAAGTTAGTTAGAAACTCAGAAAGTTTCAGAGCCTGAGGATGGAGTTACTCTTTGTGCTTAGAAATGAATCAGCACACACAGCCCATTTTTTGTTCCTTACATCAAAGGGATGCAGCAACAGATTGGTCTCCCGCTCATTATAGGGTTCTCCAGAGCCACACAATAGTTAATTTCATTGTCTGGAAACACAGCACCAGAGTTTGCAGTGCAAATTTTCATTCCCTTGAACACGGAATTTGGCTGACTACACTCATTAATTGGCAGAACAGAGTACATCATTTAACAAGGGTGTTCTGCAGGTTTTGTGTGAAACAGGGAGAGTCAAACCCTCGATCCCAGCAGCCGGGGCAGAGCTCTCAGTAACAGCAGCAAGGTTTCTGTATTTAGGAGAGTTTTTCCCTCATATATTTATCAATTTGCTCACCCTACAAGGATTATTGCTGGCTGTGTTAAAGGCTGCTGTGCTGAAAGGAGCATGCAGAGGCTGCAGCACAGCTCCATTAATGGTGCAGTCCCTTCCCAGCACGGGCAGGACGAGGTGACTGATGGGCTGAGCACAAGAAACACACAGAAGTCACAGGGAAACTGAGATGTTCCATACCCTAAATTTCTTTCTCCTAAAAATACAAGCTGATTCCTCTGGTGCTGCAGGGCGTGGTGAGGGGAAAATGTGGCTCTGGGTGTTCATTTCCCCTTCCTTGTGCTCCATGAGCATTACAAAAAATGACGAGAATGAGTTGTTCTCTAGAAAGAACCTTTTCAACCTCTCCTGATAATCTGCTTAGCAAGGACACAAGCTGTTTCTCATTTGTTTATACTGTACAAGCAGTCACAGTGAGTCACATCTCAGAGAGACTTTTTTTTTTGCATGGATTTTTTAAGAATTTGCTACAAAACATCCTTTCACTTCCAAAAGACAAAGGGAAACAAATAGTGGGCTTAAGTTCCCTTCTAAAGCACATTAAAGATTTTTCACAGCAAAAGACACTAAAGATTTGTTCCTCATCCTTCAAATTCTTTGGATCACTTAGTGTTGGCAAAAACAAATCTTTTACAATGAAAGCTCCACACCAGAACTGAGTAAATTAATCTGAGGCTTTTATAGCCTCCTTTGCTGCTCACAAAAAGAGTATTAAAGTAGGTTAAAGTAGGGTATTTTTTCCTTTCTTTATTTCCTGTGCTTACTGTTTGGAATTAGAAGAAGGTTAGAAACTCTACAGTCCTCTCATTCATTTGTAATTTTTCCCCTTTTTTAAAGCCCTGCACAGTACAAGTCTATTCATAACCTATGCCTTAAAGAATGCCCAATTTAAATGTAAAAATGCACAACAAGACATAACAAGTGGGAGAGTCATAAACGAGGTGAGAATTCCATGGACTGAAGGAGAGAGGTTTGTACCAGAGGAACTGCTGGTGGCTGCAGCCAAAGGGATGGTGATGGCCACTGGAGAACACTCAGATTTCCTCTCATTTCTTTCCCAACACCAACAATTAGACAAAAAAAGGGACAGAGACAAGAGGTTATAGAAAATAGATCATTGCCACTTGATTACAAGTAGAATGTGTGCTGAGAAGGAGAAAATTACAGTTGTTCCAGTAGAGACCAAACAAAAGTAAGGGAGTTGGGCAAGAAGTACTCGACCACAGAAATTCAGAGGAAAGGTGCTGTTCTCAGTCCCAGCTGACTGGGAGGCATCCAAAACGCAACCTCTGGAGGCCAGGGTTCCACTGGGAATGCAGAGTGTCAGATCCAAACAGTATTGAAATCATCAATATTATCATCTAGTTTTCTTGAGTTATAGCTGATCTTTCAAAGACAGAATTTTCTTCAACTTCTTACCCAAAATTCAATTTAAAATATTACACAGAATAGCAGAAAGAAAACATTTCTGTCTCTTCTTCAACCTGGATAAAAGTCACAGACTGGGAAATCTCTGCAGGCAAGTGTGATGTCTTTATAGCATCTCACAATTACCTGTAGAGATTCTACAATCTGCCATCTTTGTGCACAGTAATTACAAACTATTCACTTCTTCAGCCTCTGCACCTCTGCTGAGCTGAGCTGAATTCCATCCAAATTGCCCAATAGCATGGAGCTGACTGCAAGCTTTTTACTTCATCATTTTCATGAGTCAAAAATTGAAAAAAAAAAGCATCAAACCTACATAAATTAACTAACTGGACACTGGAAAAAATACTAAAGGACAAAGTTATTATAGGCTGTTTTTCAACTATGAGGGCTTAATATTCCATTACTAGGCTACACCTCCTGTTAACTGAGCTGAATCACAGCTGGGTTTTCATGGGTCACCAGTTCATGCAGCACTAGATGAGTTCAGCTTTTTTAAAGTGATGATGCTCTGAAGAACTGCTCAGCTGATGAACATTCTCATACCAAGCTCTGGACACAGTGGAACCAAGAATAAGCCACTTTGAAAGAAGAGAATACCCAGCAATACAAGCCTTCATGGGAAAAATAAAGTAACTTTTCATCATTTAAAACATTCCTAGAACTGATATTCGTGAAGTTTTAGCTCATCCTACTGCAATGATATAGAACAAATTAAATGGACAAATATTTATCAGGCTCAGAAAGATGTTTGTGAGACATCCAGGCATTCATCCTGCTCAGAAATGCATTCCTAGGCCAGCTCCCAGTCACTGCACTAGAACCTGTGCCTACACACTCCAGGAAACTCACTCCACCTGCCCAACCCTTACACAAAATTTGGCTGGAAGGACAATTTGGTATGAAAGGACACCAGTGGTGATGCTGAGCTTTTTGTGCAAGGAGACAGAGGAAGCAGGATCACAATGTCACCAAGCTGCAAGTGACAGGCCTGGACCTTCTCAGTCCTCTGCTGCAGGAGTCTCAGACAACACTCGGCCCTTTGAAGAGCCCTCATATCCACTTGCTTCCTGCTGAGAAGTCAAATAGCATCAAATATCAGTCCAATATCACCAAATATCAGTCCAATATCACCAAATATCAGTCCAATATCACCAAATATCAGTCCAATATCAGTCCAATATCACATTTTCATCTCCCTGGGATGAAAAGCTGCCACTCAGGCTGTGCCTCAGCTCCTGCAGGCACAGGGAAAGCCAAGCTGCCTCTTGCTCAGGGTTGCAGCTCTGCCAGCAGCTGCAGGGGAAGGGAGCAGTGCAGAGGGGGTGGGTGTTTTCCAGTGCAGGGGTGTTATTCCAGGGGGAGGAAAACACAGAAACCTGATTCTACTTGGGTACAACAGACTGGACCTCTTGGGAGGGTTTGGGCTCTCATTACAAAATTCTACAAAATCCAGCAGCTGTGCTCCACCCCGTACTGTAAAGGATCAGTGATTTCCACACTCTTTATTGCTTCCTCATTTTACATCTCCTCTGTTCGCCCTGTTTACAAGAAATATATCCTCAGTCTGCGCACTCTTGCTACATTCCCAGTTTCCCAGCACCTGCCAGCAAACCACTACTCCTCCAGAAGAGTCACCACCTTTATTCTAGATTGGAATGTACATAAAGACTGAAATAAGGCCATGAATTTAATCTGCTCTTCTCAAACAAGTGTTAATTGACAAATGACGAGGGCAAGCATTTGCAATACCATGATTACAGCTGATAATTGTGCATGTGGGTACAATTGACTTGTCAGCATCTGCAAATAAAACCTGTGGTGACATCCCAGAATAACTCCAAACAATGGCAAGGCCCCACTCATCTCAATACCAAGTTTGTTTCAACATAAGTTTTATGTATTACTTCTGGACTGGAGGTAAAAGTGCAGTTGGAACAAATGCATTGTCCCCAGTCAGATCCTTACAATTTATCCTTGTTTTTATTGAGCCAACTTGTTCTTGTCTACTGAGTCTTCACTGCTTGAGCAAGTCATAAAATGCTGTGCAATAAAATCATCAGTTACCTTGTATGATTTTGAAAAAATTATCTGATGACTCCACTCAAATATTTTCAATCCCTCTTCAATTATTCAGCCAGCCCAAGCCCTGCAGAGACATCAACAGAGTGCCACACATTCCCAAACTGCTGCTGATGAATGAGATGGAACCTGTCCTTCCATTTGGATTGATAAAAAATGCCCCAAAAAGAAGCTGTGCTGGCAAATCCAGTCCTGAGAAAGAAAGCAAAACTTCATTCCAAGCACTGACTCAAATCAGGGCTAGAATCACTCCAGGCTAATCTCAAATTTTAATCCCTTGATTATTTTATATGATTTTTGGCTTATGACTGTTCTGGTTAAGAGGCTCTTTTGGTTCATCTTGTATGCTTTAAGTTTCTGACACCATTTTCAATCCTTCTTGTTCTCTTCATCCTGCCAGAATTACCCTTAACACCTCCACCTTCAGAATGCTGCCATTGCATTAACCAAAACAAGAAAAAATAAGAGAAAAACAATTTTTTTCTGCAAGTTTCAAAAAGCTGTAGTAATTACCTCAATGACAATAATGTGCACTTATTATTTGCTGGATAAAATCTTGCCTCAGTGAAATCAAGACAAGTTTTTGCATTATCTTCCATGGGATTATTCCAGAACTTTTCATCCTTCCTCTAATGACTTCTTTCCATCTCCATATTTACGAGCAAATCTTTTTAAACAAGAACTACAAATGAGCACTAAAGCTAGGGAACTAGTTGGAACCCATCATGCTGCAATAGTGGAAAATTAAATAGCACAGAGTTAAAAAAAAAAAACCTTTTTGCAGAAGAGAAAGAAAATTCTTAAACATTTTCCACCAGTAAAGAGAGTGTGCAAACTGGTAACACAAATCTGAAGCTGCAGGAAGCCACCAGGGAATGGAGAGTTCTTTTCCTGGTGAGCTGTCCAGGTTTCAAACATTGATTATCTCTTAATTACTAAATAAAAAAAAAAAAAAAAACAGAATCTTTACTTTTAGCAACATGTAGAGCTGGAGCACCACCTTCTATTTATCCAACTCCAAGAGTAAGCAAACCTTCATTATGGCTGAACTTTTCATTGAAGGTTTGCACTGAAAATTACAGTGCAAAAACAAATTGAAGATTCATAATTTGATCTTTGAGCTGGAAGTTCTAAATTCTCTTTGAATCAGTCTTGCACTCATTTAATAATCTTATTATATGCAGGAAAAAGGAAAAAAAAAGTGAAAAAAAGGGAAAAAAGGGAAAAAAGGAAAAAAGGGAAAAAAGGGAAAAAAAGGAAAAAAGGGGAAAAAAGGAAAAAAAAGGGAAAAAAAAGGAAAAAAAAGGAAAAAAAAAAGGAAAAAGGAAAAAAAGGGAAACAGGAAAAAAGGAAAAAAGGAAAAAAGGAAAAAAGGAAAAAAAGGAAAAAAAGAAAAAAAGGAAAGAAGGGGAAAAGAAGGGGAAAAGAAGGGGAAAAGAAGGGGAAAAGAAGGGAAAAGAAGGGGAAAAGAAGGGACAAAAGGGACAAAAAGGAAAATAAAGGGAAAAAAGGAAAAAAAGGAAAAAGGAAAAAAGGAAAAAAAGGAAAAAGGAAAAAGGAAAAAAGGGGGAAAAAAGGAAAAAAAGGAAGAAAGGAAAAAAGGGAAAAAAGGAAAGAAAGGAAAAAAGAGGAAAAAAGGAAAAAAGAGGAAAAAAGGGAAAAAAAGGAAAAAAGGAAAAAAAAAAAAAAAGGAAAAAAGGGAAAAGCTATGCACTTGAGCCCATCAAGGCTGAAGAGCTGAAGATTCAAGCAATTCAAAGTTCAAGTGCCAGGGCTGAGGTTGCCTGGGTGCCATTGCTGTGTCCCCTCTGTGGCTCTGCAGGGTGAGACAGAGTTTAAATGACAGGATTACAGGTGTTAGAGCAAGATGAACATTCTTTTACCACAAGGCATTTTTGCACCAGAGATAAGGGAAAGGACAGTCCAGCCTTTCAGGACTTGGAGCACCTTCTCACTCACAGGGAAGCTATGAGGCAGAAAAACATGTGACCTGTGCAGGGGCCTTCTGTACTATTAATCCACATCTATTTACCATGGTGTTGTAGGCCTTGTCTAAATTCCTGTCTAGAAATGGTCTCCTGCTCCTTTGGATCCTCTGCTTCCACAGAGGTTCCACAAGCACACATTTGGAGGCCTAAATTTGAAGAAATCCTAATCTGAGAGCCATCCTCCACCCACAGCAAGCTGACTGCTTTCAGTGCTGCACCAAAATGGCATTTTCCTGAGAGCCAGCACTGCATGCAGGGCTGGCAGCAAGGAAAGGGCACTGGCCAAAAAACACCAAACAAGAAGGGCAGCCACAGGAACTGACCCCCACAGCTGTAACCCTTTTGTCACCAGTGGAAAGCAACTGAAGCACTACAAAAGAAACCCAGAGAAATCAGAATTCTCCCCAGTGCAGTGTTTAGTAGCCTGGCACACATGAACCAGCAGAAATGATGCATCTCCTGCTCCTTGTGCCTTTTCCTTTCCTTTCACCTTCCCAGATCTGCAACAGATGAGGAAGTCTGGTCATATCTGTGTTCATCTGGAGCTTTGTTCAGGATTTTCTGTACCACCTGATGCCTTCTTTTGTCTGGCAAATACTGTGGAAGTGGCTGAGCAAACATAATGAGCCCACCTGCCAGGCCTGCCTCTGGTTTGTTCCAGCAGCAGCTCGGTGTTCCTGAGGATTTTCTGAGCTGCTCCCCCTCCAAGGCTGCCGGGATTGATTGCAGAGAGAACCCAGCAGTGATGGGCAGGGCTGTGCTCCGTGGCTTTAGGGGAAAGGTAAGGAAAGCAGCTGAGCCTTGCACAAACCCTGATCCCAGAACATGCCCTGGTGTTTGCTGCAGGGCTCAGGCAGGGCAAGGATTTCCCAGGAATTACCTGTGGGCCCGCAGCTGCCCCTCCAGCAGCCAGAGGCTTCCTGCAGGGAATGAACAGTTGGTTCTCCTGGCTTCAGTGTGCTGTGCTTGCAGCAAGGCACAATGAAACACACAGGGAAGGATCTTTTTTATTGTGTCCTGCAGGTAAACACCTCCAGGAAACAACTTGATGTTTTATTTCATCTTCCAGAAAACTTTTATACCTCTTTTGTCCACAACAATCTCTCAATACCTGCTTTTTTCCTAATTTTATCAGATGTCTCCAGTACATCCAACTTTTTTGATTCTTTTCTTGTTTGCAGTTCTGGCACTTTATCCTTAAACATACAAGATTCAGTGCCCAGCAGGAAAGCAGGGTTTGGTTAGAGCTCCCTACCCAGGTGTGCCATCCTGGCTTGAGGGTGCTGCTCAGCAGAGTTCCAGGAGCAGTGAAGGAGGTAAGTGAAGGAGCTGAAGAAACAGGCACATCATTCTCAGATGTTTTACATAAATGGTTTTTGTTCAGAAGTCAGAGAACTCCCTTGAATGGATATTTTATTGTATTCCTTATTATTCAAGGGGAGCCAAGCTGAACCAGAAAGAACAAGTCTGCTTTATCAGTTCACACCCAGACTGGAGCATGCCAAAGATCACCAAATAAACCAGGGTTATTCAGCAAGTTGCTTAATAATAGCTCTCTCAGAGAAGATGCAGAGAGAACCTAAATGTTTTAATGACAGATATCCACAGCACCAGGTGTTGTCTGTGGAATTTTGCCATTTTTTCCTGTGTAGGACATTCAGGGAAGAAATGTAGCTGACATGAACCCACTTGCAGGCCTAACCTGGATGGCTGTGAGTTGGCTTAATCTCAGCTGGCAACTGTGAGCAGTTAATAACTCTCTCACAGTTGTAGCTGGGATTATGCTAAACACAGCAATTTCTTGGCTCTAATGGATTAGCAGACCTGCATGGCACCTTCAGTACAGACCCGGGGGACACTTCTGCAGTGCACAGACCCCAAACACAGCACACACACAGGACGAGCCTCATGGCTTTATCCAGGCCATACACCGACCTCCAGGCTTTGCCCTGCCACCTCCTGCCTTCCCAGCTTCCCTGCTGCAGCATCCTGCAGCAGAACAATCTCTTCATTAACTGGGTTCATTAACTGTGTTCACAGCTCTTTCTGAAGTCACATCTCATTTTGCCCACCCTGAAACTGTTACTTGCCAAAATATCTCCTGAAGCCAGTGATTTAGCCCTGAATGGTAGGGCTGGCAATGACTTTTCTGTGTTCAATCCTTTACATCTGTAATTTTTTTAAGATACATACAGCTCTGTGTCCAGACTTTTCACCAGTTCAAAGGCTGTTGTTCCACCAGAACCACCTTCTGTGATGAATTTTCCATTACCCAAAACAATTACAATCCATTTTCCCCATGTTTATGACCTTGGTAACATCCCAACTCACCCCAGTCAGGATTCTTGCAACTTGCCTGCAGTTGAAGATTCCCTGCTCAAGAGGAACAACCCAAAGATGCAGGAATCAATACAAGATTCCCATTAACATTAGATGGCTTTAGTCAGCCTATGGATACACAGCAGAAAGAAATATTATATACAGCCAGAGCACATAAAATATATTTATTACACCCCAGTTTTGTGGCTGAAAGCTCCAGATGGCCAATCCTTAGAGATACATCCCTAAGTTTTATTTATGTGTGAGATTCCAGGGAGCATCTGTAGCCTGCCAGAAAATATTCCTGTTTTATACCAGGGATCAAAGGAACCTGCTAAAAATTGGCTCACTCTGATGTACAGAAGTTGATGCTCAACAAGACCAGGTATGACCCGAGTTCTTTTTAGTCCTGCAGAATTTTAGAAGAAAATTGTTCTGAGATAAAATTCCCTGTCTGAAACAGCCCTGGTGAAGGGACGCCACTGCTGCCTCAGGAACTGCTAAGAGAAGAACCCCTGATGTAAAAGTGTAGCTTGTGCAGAACATTTATATGGATTTAATCTCATTCCCATTAGTCACCTGACACTCCCCTGCCCACTGTAATTATCTGTGTTCCATACCCAAAGTTGAAGTTAGTGAAAATATCTGTGACTGCAGAGTATCTTAGGACAGACCATGTGTGCCATAAAAGCAGTAACAAAACAAGTAACCAGTTAAACACAACCAGGGCACCCCTGTGGGAAGGGCAGCTTCATTAAATCAGTCAGTCTGACACATTTCAGATTATTTCTTTTTAGACCAACACAGAAATACAAACCCCAGCTGTCTCCAAAATCATTGACTTTCAAACAGAAGTGGGCAGAAGCAGAACTGCTGATGTCTGAGGGCTGGGATGACCATTTGCTGCTTAAGTGGGGTGTGCAACTTGCTCTCAGTACAGCCAGACCTACAGCAAATGGACAAACATCCCTGGCACACACCCATCCAGAGGACACAGCAGGACTATCAAGGCTCAGGTCTGGAAGTGGATGATTCCTTCCCAAGGCAGTGTTTTCTCCAGACCCAGCACAAGTGTGAGAAATGGGACAGTAACATTAGGTCTGTAGTTCTCAGTGCCAAAGGCTGCATTTGAAAGCCCACCCACGCTGGCACTGGGTTGGAGCTTCTTCTGAATTTCACAGCTCACACACAGTGAATTTGCAGACTCGCCCTGCTGCAGGCCTGCATCATTTCCTGCTCTTTTGAGAAGCAGAACACACTTGCTGACTAATTTGTGCTCAGCTATTCAGCCACCAAACAACAGGTCTGAAGAGCTAAAAAGTAAAACTTGCACAAGATATATAATGCTCTTCAGCAGTGCTACCCAGAGTGATTCTTGGTAATATTTATTCTTTATAATATTTATTCTTAGCATTTCTTAGATAAAAGGTATCAATTTGACCCAAAACTGAGCAGAGCAATTAAGTTGGAGTTTTTTCTTCCTAGTACACTGACCTTAAGTTTCAACATTTGAAATCTAAAATTTAAAAAAAAGCAAAACCACTGCAGAGTTTTTGATGTCGCAGATACTGCATCAGGAACTGATTGGATAATAATCACTCACCATCAGTTCCTAATGCATTGCCTTCAGCATCTAAACAAGCATCCAGGAGCTCCTCACAGGAGCAGCGCAATATTCTGATGGTGACACAGGAGCCAAATGTCATCCCACCAAAACCTTGACAGCTCTCCTGCCAAAACACAGCCTTACCTCAAGGGGGAAATCTAAATCAACTGGTGCTGTTGAGTGGGACACCTCACTCCTTCCCAGAGCAGGGTGCTGCCAGATCTAGAACCAGATTGGGAGAAAAAAAATGGAAGGGAAAGAGTTCTGTCCTTTCCTCAGGTGTATTCTCTTCATACAAGACTTACAAGGCATACATAAAATTTAAAGATTGTAATAATGGCAAGAGCCACTTCTGTCCAAAGTATTTCCAAATTACTTGAAATTATTTCAAAGTATTACAAAATTATTCACAATCTGCTTTGTATTATTATAATATGTGGACAAAAATACACCTATGGATTTGTATGTATGTTTCTATGAGAAATGAAAAAGTAGAGAGGAAGCCTTTGCTGATGGAGCAGAAGCCACGTGGAACTGAAGCACAGCAAAGGGCAGTGTGGAACATTAACATGCAACAATTCCCTCAGGGGCTGAACAAAGCTATCCCATTTCAATGGGGTGGGACACCTGGGCAACTGGAAAACATTAATTTGACAAACTTTTATGGCTCTTTGGCTTCTTCTGTCTCCAAAAGAAATCTGAGCCTCACCTGCAGAGCACAGCCCTCACCAACACATTTTCTATTCATAGCACAATTTTCCAGCTAAGCATTGGCTCAGAGCACAGCCACTGGACCCTCCAGTACATCCAAGGATATGTTGGAGGTTTGGATCTCCATTCTGAGCATGAATTTGTGACCTTGAAGCTGAAGGAAGCAGCAAGACATGAACTCTATCACAGAACCTGCTGGTACCTACTGCTCCAAAAGACAACCTGGCAAATTTTACCTGTGTCTGACAGACAGAACATCACCTCCACAGCTCTCTGAGGGGCATGGGGATGTCTCAGCACATAATTAGCACATAGCAGAGTCAAAGACATTGTTTTATTCATTATTCCTATTCAGACCTGAAGCTCAAATACTAAATGCAACCTCCTGGCTGTCTCCATGTGAGTTTTACCCATTTCTTCTACACAGAGATGAGTCTGGCTACAAGCTTTGAATAAGAATGAGGATCTGGAACTCATCTCCATCCCACAAATTGTCAGCATTTTTTAACCAGAGGCATGTTTCATTATGTTCCATTGGTAGGAAGTTAAATGGGTATTCAGATCCTCAATCCATGTATTTGGAGATGAGAAGTGCTGGCACAGGTGCCCAGGTTAAATCCTCAGAGTGAACCATTCCCCAGAGAGAGGAATTTGCATATCCCAAGGTGTCTGGAGGTGCCTCTGAACGTGCAGAGACATGGAGCACCTTCCAGAGCAGGAAACATGGCTGGGGGCAAGAGGAATTCCAGGAGTGAGACAAGGAGCCTGAGTAAGCAGATATTGTCTGCAAGGATGGAAAGGTAAGTGCCAGTTTCACAGCACTGCAGCTCATGCATGACTCTGAACTCATTCCAGCCCCTCTGGAGAATCCACACCTTGCTTTGTCTGGGAGCACATGGAACTGGGACCTCCAACATCCACACAGAACTTGGACTCCTGCACATGGAGATCCACATTGTCTCCAGCTGGCACTGAGGCTCCAAAGGAAACCAAAGTGGTTTCTTAGCCCCTTCTTTTCTCCTTCCTGGGAAAATAATTCAAGGCTACCAAGACTTAGAAATACTGGTCTTGCACTAATTTTTTTTCCCTGCTATTGCCTATCATCTTTAAACAGTTGCATTAAAGGGGAAATACACCAAACATTTTTATTTATTGCTTTACTTATTTTGACCTTTACTACTGCCAAAAATGCATCCAGCACATCATTCATGAGTGAATGGCATCGTTCCACAGCCCAAGCACACACAACATGAGGAATAACTGCTGTAGAAAGGACCTAGCAGTCCAGTTCCAAAGGATTGAAAAACCTCATTACTCCTTGTAGGTTTTATTTAAATTTACAAGACTTGAAGGTGACTTTGTCACTTGACAGTAGTTCTGAAGTGCTCTGAATTTTGGCCTGTTAGATAAATGCAGTTATCTGTGTGGTTCAATGTGCAGCTCTCCATACTCCTGAGTTGTGGGGAGTGGGACAGGCAGCTCTGACCCTTTGGACCACAGAAGAATTAGCATTTTATTACGGATATCTTCAGATGCTGATCAAGCCTAAGCAGAAATGCCGTGAGAAAGCCAATGGGTGGGAAGACTGAAGGGAGCTGATGTCATGGAGTTCATACTGTAATCTAATTCTAGATTGTTTAGGCCTCCCATCTCTCAGGCTCTTCCTCTCTTCCTGTTTCTAGGAAAGCAAAGAGCCTCCACCCTGCTAATGATCCCCCAGGGGAGGCAGTGTCAGGAGGCAGCACTTGCTGCAGCAGAGAAGAGCCACGGCTGCTGCAGCGCACGGCATCAGCTGAGAGCAGCCACGGCCCAACGAGATCAGCCCGGGGAAGGGGGAGGAAGGAGCCTCCTCCCGGGGGAATGCAGCTGATTCAGGGAGGGAGGGGAACAGCTTCGCAGGGAAAACAAACCATGAGCTTCTCAGAACCCCAACAATGGCCATGCGTTCTCTAGGGAGGGTTTGCAGAAAGATGGGAAGAAACATAAACAGAAAGATGTGTGGTTGGAAACACCACTTGAAAATGACATTTCACAGCGAAATGTCAGGGTAGAGTGTTGCAGAAGGTGATGGGGTCCTCACACTTGGTTTTTCCACAACTTTTTTACCTCCCTCCTCCCTGCTGAGTGCTCATGGCCAGCTTCAGAGCTCCCTCACTGAAGCCTCTCTGGGGAAAAAGGATAGAGGCAAAAAAGAGACCATTTACTCCTCCATATTTTTTCCTCCCCTTTCACACTTCTATCCCAGTTCAGCTACTGCAGTGAGAGCCACAAGAAAATGGCATTAACTGTATTTCTCCTTATTTCCCTTATTCTCACTGCCAAGAGAGTATTCAGCAGTTCTTGCCCTGGGACTTCTTTGCCACCCCAGAAGGAAAGGAACCTTTCCATCACTTGCTGCCCCTCCCTGGTTCAGGCTCTGCCAGAGCACAGTGTGCAAATGAGATGCTGCACTTTAACCACAGAGCACCACATCCATTTACAACAGAACAACCCGGGAGAAAAATGAAGAGAGAACAAGGAGGAAGCATTTGATAAGACATTAATTAAATACTAATGTGTTTAATCTCCCCCTCTGCTCTCACTGCTTTTTGTATTTCCTAGGAATCTTTATACAAACAAAAAACTATGCAAGGTAAGCATTCCCTACAACAAAACTTATCTTAATGATAACAAACCAAAGATCCAACTAATTCACCTGGCAGCAACTAAAACAAGGTGCAAGTACAAGGTAAAATAAGAGGTATTTTCCCAAATGCTCTCCAACAATTTGCAGTTCATGAACTCCCTAGGACATATGTTTCCATGCATTTAGCATCCCTAAAAAATTGGTTTTTTTCACAAACCGATCCAATATTTCCCCAAACCCACCTAAACTGCAGCATCCATAAACCTTGAGGCAAGGAGTTCTACAGATTCAGTACATGAAGTAATGGAGATTCACTTCTTTTTGTACCTCTGCTCAGTAGGGGCTCCTTCAAGCTTTACCTTTTTGAAAATTTATTAACTGAGTGTGCTCATGAAAAACAGTAATTCCTCCCCAAAATCATGTAAATTTCACCACACTATTCCACAATTCCTGCTTGAAATGGGAGAAATAACACAGAAACGACAAAACATTGGTGAAGGAGGAAGCCTTGACAATGAGAAAAGAAAATAGGGTGACTGTGGTGAAACAGGTTATGGTATCAAAAGAGAGAATCTGTAATTCCTCCTTTAAGGACCCAAAGAAGACTTTCAGATAACTTTACACATCCTCTGACTTTTGGCTCAAGTATCTCAGCAAGTAAAGGATGTTCTAAATGGCAGCCCCCCCGTCCCCTGACCACATGCTTGGAAATGTTCAGATGCCATATTTATTCCATCAGGCTCATGCAATCAGTCCCACCCAGAGCTGTGCTCCAGAGATGCCAGTGCAGGCTGCAGGCTCTGAGTAACGAGCACGGAGGTCCACGGGCTCCCAGTTTTGGTTAATGCACCTCCCACTTGTCCCATTCCTCAGCACAGACAGGGAAGAGCACAAAGCTGTCCACCCTTTTGGATGACTCCACAGTCCTGATGGAGCAACAGCTCGGGGCACACACTGCAGTTTAGCCACCCACACACGTAGGTTAATGCACTTTTTGATGATTCATAAACCCAGATCTAAGAGCAGAATCAAGGCTTTTGTTCATTATTTTGGAATGAAACATCAACTAACATTTTTTACACATGACTGTCAAGGCAAAATCCTGGACTGCAGAGTCCTGCTTATCTGAAATTATATTCAGCTACGCCCTTCAAGACAAAGCCACATCTATTAAAAGAAATACAGAAAATCCCAAAATCATAATCCTGGAACATTCAGCTGTGTACTGTACTCCATGCAGTTCACTGTGTTCAGATTTTGCAAGGATCCTCCATACAGAAAATGCTATTCCTGCGCTACATAATCCCTACTCACTACGGACTTGTTAGGGATGGATTTGTAAAGTCTTAACTGCAAATTCTTCTGCTTTGGGGTGTCCTTGCTGAGTCTTTAATAACAAAGCTTTGAAGTTTAATTACTCTCTTAGCAGCTGCAACCATTATACTGGAGATATATATACAAGGTGAGTAATAAGGTTGTAAAGTAGGAGTTAGCTTTAAACAAAAAGAAAAAACATGAGGAAAAGTTTTATTCATCAATGGCTTTGACAAAATTAACTTCAGAGTCACACACATCAAGGCCAGCTTCCAAATCAGCAGAATCTGCCCTCTTGCTCCTTCCAGCAAATTCTATTCAATGCCTAATTATGAGAGGCAGAGTCAAGGGGGGGCAGGGTGCAAGAAAATTCACAAGTGCCAGTTCACTTTGCTACTAATATAATGGAAAAAACATGTGCAGAGCAGGCACCCAGAAGAGGAGCTGCCCACAACATCCTGAAGGAAGAGTTACATCAGCAGGGACGACGCCTGTGCTGTGCAGAGCCAGAGTGAGACACCCTGGACACAGAAAACGGCTCTGACATAAAGATCTATTGCCATGCTCCCTTTTTCAGGGAAAGGGGAATGATTAACAACCCATGTGGCAGCTACCAAGGGAAGCATTTCCAAAATATTTCCTATGATTGATCAGCTTCTTTGACCTCCCCACCGTACTGAGATACCCTCGGAGCAAAACTGCTCGTGTTTGCAAAGGGAACACAAAGGAAGGCACTGGAAATGCAGACCCAACTAGAAATCTCCTTTTCCATCATTACTGTTGTTTGCCTGACGACACAGACACAGTTTTGGGTGGTAATGTACACAGACATAAGTAATATCCCATCTGGATACATTTTTCTTACTCTGCTGATTTGGTATATACACCATATAAATACCAAATACAAACTTCTTTTTTTCCTCCTGCCATTTTCCAATCTATTGTGGCAGCCACGTTATTTTTAAATATATATCACATATTCTATTGGTTCTCATCAATGTATATTACAGATGAACACTCACATTTATAACTACATCCCTAATAAACAATGCTGAAGGAATGTTAAAGTTGCAAAGTCCAGGCTACAAATGTCATGAAGTGGCAAGATTCAACTTGTACATTTTACACAATTAGGAAAAAATTTGTTTCTACTTCAATGGTATCTACAGAATATGAAGAGGAAAGACATCAAGGTTATTTAGAACCCTTTGATCCAAATAGCTGGTGCAATATGCCTGCTATCCATCAAAAAAAAAAGTTCAGCACTTTTATATTTTTTTCTAACAAATTCTCCCAATGTTAGATATTTTAAGAAAACTGGAGTCTTTTTTCTTTCTCAGTGCAATACCTACAGTTGATAGGATACTTGTAAATTCTAAGAGACAAAACATGATGGTAAGACATGTTTTTAGCCAATTTACCCTGACTTTATAAAACTGAAATCCCCCCTCTTTGCCATCTAAATACATCGTGTCTGGTGTCTCACCAGAGGAAAACACTAACAGAATTTAGAAACTGTCATCTAAATATTTCTGTAGAAAAATCACAACAATCATATTCTCATTATTTGATAACTTGACTTTACTTCCAATCTCCCTCCACATCAAGATACAACATCAAGAGAGCTTTCCAAACTTGCTGGTTGAGAAGCAGAATTTATCATCTCCCCAAACCATTCCTTTTAGGCTCCAGTAAAAGTACAGGGTCATTATTGATGTGCTAGATTATATCCCATCCCTGAAGCTGCTAAATCAACATGCTCAAAATCACCCTGGCCAGAGAGCACCAGGTTTAGAAGCTCTGCTGAGAACCCATCAGCACTGCAGGGCTCCAAGAGCTGCCTGTGCACTGTGCTGGCTGCAGCTGCAGCCAACGACAGCCCCGGCTGCCTGTGCCAAAGCCCTTACGCAGATGCACAATTGGAACTTGTAAATTACATGGAGAAACAGCTAAGGCTCATGAAACTCCAAAACATTTCTGCTTCGACCAGTGTGGTCAGCAGGGCTGTAATTTCTGTGAATCCAGTATTTGGGCTTCTTGGAATTTATCAGCCCTGCTGGCAGAGCAGTCACGTCTTGTAACTTCCATGTGGGCAGGAATGAGGCTCAAGGAACTTCCAAGCTCCCCAGGGCAGCCGGAGGAACTGGCAAATTCACTTTGACAGATACCTGGTGTTTGTGGGGATCTGCCAAGGCCGTCGGGAAACAGCTCCCGGCTCCTGCGGCTCGCAGCTCTGCGCTGCGGCACCGGCAGGGAGCCCGCGGCAGGGGTTACGCTCCCCCTGGGGCAGGAGAGCGAACGGCTGTGCTGGAAGCAAAGTGATGCTCTTGGCTCTGTGGCTACAGGGCAGCAGAACTTCCGGAGAGATCCAACTGCTCTGCCTCTATGCGGTGCCTGAAGGATGCTGCAAGTGCGGCTCTCAAGCAAATGAACCTCCGCAGGTAGTCTGGGAACATCCGTGACACAGATTGTATCTCCCACAAAATAAAACAGGCAGCAGAGGAGCCGGCAACTACTTCACATTCCAGCCTCGGAGTTATTCTGCAAGGCTTGATGAAAAGTGAAGATGGCCCTAAGCACAGAGCAGTTGTTTGCTCCTCTCTTGAGTGTTCTTCTGTTTGAGAGATCCCACACTACCTGCTGAACTAAAATCTAAATGAGAAGCACTGAACCAAAGTAACACAGGGGCAACACTGAACCCTGGAGAGCCAGGTGGGGTTAGGGGGATGGGACAGATGGGAAAAGCAAGGAAAACAACACCTACTCCTGGATATGCTGTACTGTGTGATGTGGGACAAAATATCCCACATAAAGGGACAGATGTAACAAAATAGTCAGGAAAACAACACCTACTCCTGGATATGCTGTACTGTGTGATATGGGAGAAAATATCCCACATAAAGGGACAGATGTAACAAAATATTAACAAATTACTGTTTCACTGTTGTTTCATATGTAGCAGCTTCAGCTGTTGTGTGCTTCAGTCTAATCCTCTATGCTCAGAAGTCTGATAAGGTTTAACGCCTCAGGCTGTCATTATAAAAATATTACACGTACATCAGTGTGGTGGATTATGAGTTAACATCTATATTAATTAACAGCTATATGAATTGACAGGATATTTTACTCCCTGCCCATAACTGGATAACTGGACTTAGCTATCCCTGGAAGTTTCCATCCAACTTGTCTCCAAGGGTCTATAAAATCACTAAGCAGTTTCTGCAGAGCATCTGCACCTCTCTACACCAAAAACCAGCATCACACACTAAAGTCAGCCTCTGAATTTAACCTGACTCAGGACAGACCAAAGAATACCCTGCCCAATGGAACTGAGCCACAATGTCTAATCTTACCTTACTAGATGGGAGTATTCCCTGGAGGGGAACAGCCATGGAGGTGAGTCAAACATCAGCCCACCAAGGAGAAGACTTTGGCCTCATTCACAGCAACTTAGAGAAGGCCAGGATTCTCTGGAGTGAGGTTTTTGACTGTGGACTCCAGCACCATGCTCTGACTTGCTAGCTCTATGTTCAGAGGGGCTCCTCTCACCTCCTAATCCCAGAGATAACCTGCAGCACCTGCTTTGTGCAGCTGACAGAGAAGCCTCTGCAGAAGCCATGGAAGCAGAGCAGGTGCCACCAGAAAGGCCCTCCCACAGCTGCAATGGCTCTGTGTGTGTGTGTGTGCAGGTATGTGCATGTTCACAGGTCTGTCCACACTTCCAGGGCTTCTGCACCCACCAAAACTGATTCTTGTCTTCCAAGCAGCAGTGCTTTCACTAAGAGCAGAACAAAAGAGACTGCAGGAAACATGAACAGGAAGATATGCCCCATAAGCATGGATAAAGGGAAGCTTGATCCATCAGTGCTCCTCAGACTCTGCCTATTACACTGACTTCCCCAGCAGAAGTCCAACCTCTCATTTGGGTCTTTGAAGACTCTGCACAGGCAAAAAACATTGCTGAAAACTCTTTGCTATCAATGTTATCTTTACTTCTCCTTTTACATACACTGATATTAATACACACAAAGGAACTTTGCAACAGGAGCCTTCATACCCTTCCCCTCTGGATCTCACTCTTTCCCCTCACACATATCCATTGTCATCTCAAGACACACACTGGAGTAACACAGCCCCTCCCAGAGTCCCTTGTGGTGCACTCTGGGAATCTGAAACACTCTGGAATTCCCAGAACCTGAACCTTAAGACAAGTGGTTGCATTTAGGGTTCCTAATCTTGCCAGACTCAGATTCTTTTCTTGAATTTGTCTTACACAACTTTAACCAAATGGAAACAGAAACCATATTTTGCACAGAAGATGAAGATAGAGCAGGAAACTCAGAAACACCACACCAGGAGAGAAATGTTTAACCCTCACTAAGCAGCCGTGCTGCTGCTAAGATCCCAAGGAAAGACACCTCGGTAGGCATTCCCTAACACTGTGTGCTTTCCCTGATATCATACAGGGGCTGGTAATTGCTTTGGAAAGGCAGCTGCTGAGGCCTCACACAGACACAAGGTTTGTAGGTAGCAGCTTGCTCCATGACTTGTATAACTTACTCTTTTCTCCTTCAAGCCACGTTAAAGAGGCAAACTGACTTAAGGGGTGTGGAGGGGAGTTATTACCACAGTTTAAGCAAGAGGAAAATTAGTTTAATTGCATATGTTAGACTCTGCTGGCACTCTCCACAAAGACATTATCCCCCTTTTTAAGGTGAGTCTGCTCAGACAATTCATCATTTTAGCCCATTCCATCCATGAACCCCTTCGTTCATGAACTAGAGCAGAAGACTTTCCAAACTAGAAGTGAAGAGGATTAACGCAGCCTGCAGGGAAGAGTTCTTTCCTCTGCTCTCTGAGAATGACCTTGGACAAAGCACCAATTCAGCAGTTCCAGACCAGGGCAAGTTGGGCTGTGGCTCACATCCCCTCTTCTCCACCGCTGCCCTGACATTTGAGCTGTAATTACCCAGTCTTTTCGGAAACATTTGCACGTTTCTGTTTGCCCTCCAGCCAACACCCTGCGAGCACCGGAGACAGACCCGCTCACGGCGCCACTGGAGGGCAGCACCACATTTCCAGATCCTTTTCCTCCTCTCCCAGAGGAAGGAGTTTCATCTCATTCCAGCACAATGGATCCACAACTTACCACTTCGACTCAAGACTCTCATAAAAGCCTTCTTTGTTTTACAGCAAAGCACGGTGATACCGGTTAATTCCCCACTTCGCTGTGCATTTTTCTTTGGGAAGTTTGGAGTGTCCCTTCGTGCAGGGTTCAGAAGGAACTCTGCTGAGCTTTTTAATGAGGCTCCATTGAGGAAACATCTCTTTATTTTGCCAGGGTGCTGTTTGTTTCCATGGTGCATTCCCAATCTCAAAGGCTTATGGTATTTTCTGCTGCCTGTAAGTGTATATGCAACAATAGCAAATCATCTAAACTCACGTTCTTAAAGGTCAGCATTCTTTTAATGTGCACGTTTACTTAAAACCACAAATCTAAGTTAAGCAATTTTCACCCGAAAATAACTGGATGGCTCAAATTTCCTCGTTTTTTCTTCTTTTCCATTTTCCTGCTATCAACTCCCCTATCATTAGGAGAAATCTCCACCAGTGTTAGATGTGAACATTTGCATTTAGATTTGCTCGTTTGCACGTTCTCCCTGCCTGCTGCCAGGGGGGAGCGCAGTCCCACTCACCACATCCTCAGTGCCCGACAAGGATCCAGGGACGGCAGCTCCACAGTGCCCTCACACATGGCTTGAAGTGCAATTTCCACGGGGGATTAGCCACAGATGTGCATGGACAGAGCCCAAAACATCCACCAAATAAACCCCACACAGAGGTTTTGCCACCCCACCTTTTCTGCTGAAATGACTAAACAGACAATGCATCACTTACCACAACTCTCTCTCAGTTTATCTGATAAGTTCCCCTAATTCTGGTCTCTTATTTCTCAGAAAACTCTGCCAGGCTGCAAGGATTACTAGGGCTCCAAGGCCAGCTGTTGGTTCTATGCCACCACAATCTTGGGAAGCATGGATTGAATTTCCAGCCTCACTCAGGGACCTGGTCCCACTTCTGTCCCCATGCACACCCACCTCACACAACTGCATGGCACTCGGTGCAAGGCAAGAGGGAATTTTTTCTGGCACTGCCATATTAAATTTCTATGAGAACAACCCACTAATAAAAACAATATGTTGTACAAGTTCCTTTTCCTATTAGAAGCCCTACAAGTCAAGCCCCATAACTAAATACTTGTACTGGAAATCTTCCAACCATGACTGGAAAAACACGCTGACACCAAAGTTTATTTTATAAGACACCAGAGGGGTCACTTCCAGATTAGACCAGATTGAATTCTCCTCACATTTTGTGAAACCCTTCAGGAGATTTGTTGTGGCATTCCACAGTTCTCCAGGAAAAAAAAAAAAACAAAAAAAAAAAGCCAAGCATACTGTATAGAGGCTGCAGATGCAAGAGCTGAACACTTCTTTTTAGAAAATACCAACCTACAATAACAAATAATTTTGTTATTCACAAGAGAATCATTGAGTATTGCAAAACTTGATAATTACTGATTCATGACAGATTTAGGAAAAACATCAGCTTAAGTAATCAGGTCAGGGCACTGCTGTTGACCACAGCGTTGGCAAAAGAAACAGTTTCTGTCTTCATATCTTTCATCAAAGTTTAACATTTTACAGTATTTAGCTTTTAGCACTTCATTGGTCCAGGCCAGTAAACAACTGATAGCTTGAGAAGCAGAAGTTCAATTGTGAGCAAACATCTCTAGTTAGTATTATCTTGACATTCACTTACACCATTCACATATTTTTAAATTCAGGCTAGTAAAATCATTGAGGATCCCTGAAAGCTTTAATTTATTACTGCTGTTAATAAATTCACCAGATGATTAATCCCTTTTGCAGCCTGTCACCAAAGGTATGCTTTGTCACACACTGCCAACTGGGAATAAGGATTTCATTCAGATCTCAACGTGGACAAAAAAAACAACCCTACCTTTTTGTGAAGGAAATATGTGTGAACTTCATTTTCTCCTGGAAAATTAGGAGTCTTTCTCTACTAAAGATTACTTCAAATAAATCCATTCCACTTTCTTCCATGCCTCCATGATATTTTTGCCTGACACTGAAAAGGCAGCAGTGCAGTGCAAGAAGGCCTCCTGACTCTAAATGAAGTACTGTAGCAGCACTTCTTTCCCTTCCTAAGGTTCACACTAAAAACCCCAAATTTCTAACAGTGAGAAACTGTTCATCCACACCAAGTAAAGATTTGCTTTGCAGAGGAGAGGATCCTGTCCTTCCCCTTCACCTACCAATGCTAAATCAAGTGTGTTCTAGCTCTTGAAACCCATTTTGAACACCACACCTTGCCACACTTTGGGCCTTCCTCACAGGTCCATTTCCTGCACTGTAGAAGGGTTTCACTAAATAATGGCAGCCCTGCTGGAGGTGAAAGTCAATTGAATGAAGAATCTGGAGTAATTCTATCCAAAAAATGCCACTGACATTCTCTACATGGAAGTGTTTTGTACACATGTTATGTGACTGTTAACTCTGAATCATTATTAGCTCTAAAGGAATGTTGCAAACCCCCTCAATCTTCTACCTTCAGAGAAACAAAATTATATTTCTCTTTGTGCTTTTAGTTAATGTCCTTTTGAATCCACAGAAGGAAAGCATGGGAAAAGCGTGGAAAGGCCCTTTTTAACAACTGCAGTGCCGCAGTCCTGAGGGCAAAGCCACCTCCTCTGGTTTTGTGCACTTCCTTTTAAAGCAGCAAGGAGGAATTTACCAGCAACTACAGGACCTGTCCCCAAAAGCCACATGCACGGCTACCCACAGAAATGGAACAGGCTCCCAACCCACTGCAGTCAGACCACACAAGTTTTGATGCATCTTCAGTGCAAGGCAGAGAAAGAATCTGACCCTTAGTCCTACAGCAGCAAGTGCCAAAAAAGCTATTTTACAATCACACAATCTAACAATCTGCTTCAACAGACTTAAATCATCCATCTTCAGGATGACATATTTCTGTGTGTCCACAGCTTCCTCAGAGATAGCAGTCAGGAGCTCCAGTAACATGTAGAGATTTGTATATTAAAGGCCTTCCTGAAAGATTTACAGATTCCAGGTACTTACAAACTGAGACAGATAATTAATAACTCAGCCACAATTTGCTGACAAAATGTTGAACCAAGGGCTCTCCTTTGATTTAAGCTCAATCAATTCTGCTCTTTCTGCTCCAGTGTTTTCTTGCAGAAGTGGAATTTCTATGGTAAAAGCTCTATTAAGAGATCTACATCTGAAAAATGAAGGATGAACGTGAGCAGAAATGACCAAGCCCTAAAACTCTGACACATTTTAAGTATTGCCTCCAGAAGTCAAAAATTTTTTTCAACCACAGCTCACTGTTTAAAGTGCTGTCAAACATTACAGTAGAAAGGTAATTTTTTTCCAGGAGTAAGGGAGTTGAAAATCAAAAATCTTCTCTACCTAAAATGGGATAAAAAGTAATAAATAGGAAGTCTGGAAGTAAAAACAGTGAGTAGGTAAATCCACTCCCCTCCTCTGCACTGATGCAAGTGGTTTTTGCCACATGCCTCTTGCTCTTTTAGTTGGGATTTTATAAATCCATGAAAATAAATAAATAAATAAATGCATGGAAAGCCATTAATTTGCCAGGGCTTTGGGCTTCCAGAGAATGATAACTCAAACCAATTAATGAAAAGAAGAATGCCTGTGTTACATGTGACTTAAAATGAATTTGCAGTAAGTGATGTGTTAGACTATGACACAAATGACACAAATGACACAAATGACATGCTGGGGCTGTTCTGCAGCCTCTCCACCTCATTGACTTGGAGATGTGGTGTTCCCACTGCCTCACTCCCAAAACTGAATTTTTCTCTGATGTGGGTAAACTCCTCCAGAGCTTATTTTGGGAGCATATAGGGTTATGGGCATTTCTGTGCCAGCTTTTTGTGGTATCATCCTCCAGCCTTTTCCAGAATTTTGATCCCTTTCAACCACAGGTATCTGCAAAGAGGGGTGAGAGGATAACCCCATCAATCTCACAGAGAGGAAAATCCCCACTGGCATTTGGATTCTGCTTTCTGTGTGACAGCTTAAAGACAAGCACTAAGCTTAATATTCCAGGGAATTCAAATGCTCTGATATGCATCCTGTAGGATTAACATGCAGATATTGAGCAGAAAAGTTGTGTCTCTGGACAATAATTAATAGGTTAATTAGGCAGATTGTTTGCCAAGTTCACCCCCACACAATATAAACAAGAAATGATCCTGCTTTTCCCCTATTACTAACCTTTTTTTCTCAAAAGAGAAAGCAAGGAAAATTCAGAAAGTTCAGAAGATGCTTATGGAACCAAATTATTGTTTAATATATCTACTGATCCTGATGTTCCTGAATTGTAAAAAGCAAAGTGGTCCATAGGAAGAGCTCTGCCTCACAAATCTGCTCCTCTAAGGTTCTCTTTCACTACAGATTTCCTGAGAGGTCTCAGTTTGGTTGTGCTGAAAGATCACACTCAGGTTTAGGCCCACGAGGCTCTGCAGAAAGTTTTGTGTTAAGGGTTTCAAACATGAATGTCTGCCTTGAAGGCCTTTAGCACTTTCTGACCATCAGGAATACTCTAAATCCTCTTAAGAAAGGTTAAACTACTCACATGAATTCCCAAAATCTGGAGCTAAATACAATGCTGGGAAATTGCAAAAATGAAAACTAGGGCTTGATGAAAACAGCCTGCTGGAGCTGAGCTGCCAGTCACAAATCCATGCTGGGCATACAAAAGTGTTCCACTCATATCAGCCCACACCTGCCCTTCTCAAAACTGACAGAGGAAGGGAAATGGATTCCCTACACGGAGGAAGGATAAAAAGAGGGCACAGAGTTTTTACTCATCCAAAGCCATGAATGTTGCAGTAGATGAGTTCTGCCTGATTCTCCTTTCAGCTGAGGGGATGCTGAGGTGCCCACAGCCTCACAGACAAACATCCAAACTCCTGGACTTGCAATGGGATCTGAGCATCCAACACAATCACTGTCTTTGGAAATCCTGGACAGGTAAGTGAATGCACCCACCCCACCTCCCTGGGCAAGAGTCCCATCTTTTCCTCATTTCAGAGAGAATGCACCAAGAAATAGATGAAATGATTTGCACAAAGCTTCACAGGAAGCCAAAACTAGAGTTGAAAGCTGTCTCCAACATATTCTGGGTGATACTGGATTTGAATTCTGGCATTTCTATGTTGCCTCTTAGCCAGAGCAAGGAACTGCACTGACACAGCTTAATCAGACAACAGTATATATTCAAGCTAGGATTTTGAATATCAGAAAAGCTGTCTGCTCCTCAGCTGGGTTATATTTCTGGGGAAAAGTTCTCATTTTAACCAAATTGGTTGAAACCTAGTACAGATCAGACTTGAACTCCTATGTGTAGCAATGCTGGTTTTCCAGAAGAAAAAGGAGAAGAAATGACAACTGTAGTGTTATAAAAACCACACATTGACACTGATGAATGTTTTCTGGGCTGCCGTTTCTCTTATCTGGCATGAGAAAGACAAAAAAAGAGAAAGAAAATCACTGCTAGAGAACGGAAAAGAGTCTAAAATGCACAGTATAAAAATGGAAGTCAGAAATACAAGCTAAAGAGAGGAGGAATATTTAAATTGCAGACCATCCCAGTGCAATTTAAGGTACAGCCCAGATTTGCCATATCTGAAATTCCTACCACATCAAAGGGTCTTTACCTGTATGGTTAATCCACAAAAACAGATATTCTGGGGTTGTGAGTAAACTTGTGTAAGATGGACCTCAAACAGCCTTGAAAACACTGAGAAAACACCCATGAACCATATCACAGGAATATCACCAGGACAGGTTTGCAGGCCTGGAAAACCCTCATTCCCTGAGATGCAAGAGGTGATGAACCACGCATGGAAAGAGAAATGGGCTCATCCTTCCCACACACCATCACCCCCTCATTTCTCGTGTTGTTTTCAGCTGTATCTGCAAATCACTCACCCTTCCAAAGCCCTTCAATTCCCAATTTATTAGGGCTGCACAACTGCACCAACAAAAAGATGGAAAACCTCTGGGAAATGCCTTTCCCACACACTCACTCTCTCCCTCTTGTTTCTTTTACTGACAAAGGACTCCAGTGGGAACATTCACCACCTTATCTGGCCATCCAGATTTCTGCTGGAGTCCACAGAAACACACAAAACACAGGATCACATCCCCATAAAATGCAGCAGACAAGCAAATTGCATGCTTGACAAATTGCATGCAGACCACAGGCTTGATCTTTAGCAAAAATCACAATAAAAATGGCAACAACATTATACTTTAATATCCTCAGAGCATTGTTAGTCATTTAAAAATGAATGCACTGGTTTGCCCAAGTTAGCCAGAGGCCTCAGCATAACAAAACTCAGGCAAGATCTCTCATACAGGAGAAAACTTGAAGAAAATAAAGGCTGAAATTCTACTACTACATTTTTCTAATCCATCTCTTGTATCTTTTCTCTGTCAGCTTTCTCTAATTCTGTGTTTGCATCATCTGCCACCTATGAACTCTACTGCAAAGCAATAAACAAAGAACAACAATAAATGTATGTTTAGAGTGAATGGGAGGATTAAGCAGAAGGAGAGAATTTGTTCTCTGTCCCTTGCTACTGACATTTTGGTCCTTATTAAATTTTTGTCATTTCAACACCTGTGATAAGAAATCAATATGGTGAATTTTTACCATATGAAAAGTGAGAGTAATTTCCTAACACAGACTTTCTTTCAAATCAAGTTTAGAGTTCAGTAACACTTCATGGCACACACAATATACTCAGGATGCCTCCCTTGAAGATAAATAAACTTGTAAAATATTACCTCAAATAGAAGTTTAACATTTGTCATGTTTAATCAGCAATAAAAAATCAGACACCTAATTCTTCACAGTTTATCCTTCACCAACATTATGTCACTTCCAAGTTGAAACATGGAAAAAAAATTTGACATTTGCAGGCAGCGTGGCAGAAAGGCAGCCTGCCATGTTATCAAAATAATTTATGTTCTAAAATTCCTGTGAGTCCAACATGAAAATAGCATCTCCAGCTCTGAGTTTAGACAACTCCAGTGTCACTGGATGTGACACACTCAGGGACAGAAACCTCTTAAATTGACACTGATGGTCCCCTGAGCTGACAAACACGAGTTGCTTAAATTCTCCATGTGCTTCATTTTCTGTTCTAGGGAGGGATGTTTGAAACAGGAAAAGGGGGTCAGATCTGGGAGTAGAAGAGATTAAACTGCAATTTTGTTTTCCTCCTTTTTGGGCTAGCCTCTAGTATCAATCTCAGCCTGCTCTAAATTATGTCCAGCTGTCTGCTGCCCCCAGGGACAATTCTAGCAGCCAGAACGAGTTGGGAGTGCAGTGACATTTTAACCACACACAGCCTTCCTTCAGCCTACCTATCCTTGGGTTCTTGAGGACAATGGGGGGTGGCAACACATCCGGCCAGGAAGAAAAAATGTGAACATTGAAGTCATAAACACATTCAAACTGAAGAATTTATGAAAACTGTGGGGTTTAAAGAAATCAAAAACTCGGATGTGACAAAGAGTTCACTAAAACAGTAGGGAATAGAGTGCACAGTTTTCAGAAGGAGCCAAAAGTAAGGAAAAATAGGAAAATTAGGGACCAGCCTGACAGGGCTTCTTCAATTGTTGTAGGGCTTGGCCTCAGCAGTGCCAAGCTGCCCGTGGTCAGCATGGAAGGAGGGATGGTTTGCCCACAGGGACATCCTCAGACACCCCAGATATGTAGATAAGTTGTCCTTCAGCTCGTTCACATACCCCACACTCCCATCAGCGTTTCCAAGCGTTTAAGTTCTGCTCTCCCACACCAGGCACGTTTCCAGTTGTCTCAGCAGGGAATATCTGAACTACCAAATCATGGACTGAGTCTCCCACCTCCATGTAAAGGACTGGCAGCCATCCTTGGCAGAACGGGGCATTTCAGCACATGTGTGACACTGGCTGAAGCCAAGGGAAGGGGGTCCCTGCTCAGCCAGCACACAGACACCCTCCAGAATGATGTTCCTGCTCTTCTCTGCTTTGCAGAACATTTTTCCAAAGGGGAAAAAAAAATCAACTGCAGTCCTGTAATACAGGCAGTGTTTTCCTATGTAGTAGCTTAAGACAAGACTTTTAAAAATTTTTACTTACTCCAGAACCCAGCAACTTAAATTTTCTTCTCTTTGCATGGCATGGATGACAATGCCACAATTCAAATGGCAATTCGATACTCACCAAGTAGTGCTGCCAAGTAGATAAAAGCAGTTATGATGTTATTTTGCATTCATTAGATTATCAGAAATACCTACATTTCTTCCTATTAGCAAGAAACAGGAAAATTTAAAATATATGAGGGACCACATCACAAATAGGAATCCAATGTACACCAACAGAAGTGAACAACTCAGAGTCAATCTAACAATGTGAGGCTGTATTCCTAAATAATGGAATGTGGGCTTTAAAGGAATCATTTTGGAGCAGGAGAACACATGTCAAAAGACAGCCTGTTAAATATGAAATTAACATGCACACAAAAAGACATGCAAAATGTCCTATAATGCAGTCAACTTAGATTTTCTCTATTTCCACCATGTTGTTGCTTCTGTTCTTTATTTAGCAGTGAGGTGTGTGGATTGTAAGTACATTTTCAGGAGTCCCACTTACCTGTAAGCACAGAAACTGCAATGAGGGAGGGAAAATCCTACCTTCTCTCACCTAAAAAATAAAAGATAGGCAACAGATGGCTGCAGCTCCAAGTATTCTAAAACTACCAGCTGGGCTGATTCTAGAACAGATAAGTGGTTTGATTCAGAGACAAAATTAATGAGCACTGTATGGTTGTCCAAAAAAGAACTCATTAAGAACTCATTAATGAATGTTTAAAATTATGGGGTTGTATAGGAAAGCCATTCTCTAGGCAGGCAGCGTCAGAGGTCTGCAGCATAGTAAGACATTTTTTCAGACTTCAGTTCTCCAGGCCCTTCAAGGTCTACATTAAGGAGGCAAAAACTTATTTTAAAACTGAAGATCTCCTGCTGAACTACAGGAAGAGAACAGAGGTGCTCTACTGTGCCATAGGTCCCCCAGAAGCCAAACCTGGGAATTAAATAAAGATCCAGAGAACATGGTCCTGGACACCTTCTCCTCACCCAAACCCTCCAAAGCTTCTAAACCCCAGCAAAGCCTCCTCATCCTTCCTTCTCTCCATGAGCTTTCCCCCTGGGTGGGGAAATAACAGCATTTCATAGCCTGGAAAGATTTTTAGAAGTGAAGATTGCTGCACTTAGGTGGTGTCTGAGGAACAGCATTGCCCTATGGAGGGCTCCTCATGCCTTTCAACTACTGAATTTTTAACAGCCACAACACATCAATAGTCTTGATATTTTAAATTTCCAGGGGAGGTTTAGATTAGATATTACTGAAAAAAATTTCAAGGAATTCAAGCAAAGCACTGAAAGGGGCTGCCCAAAGCAGTGCTGCAGTCACCACCCATGGAAATGTTCAAAAATGCATGGACACAGGATGTGAGGGTAAGAACATTGGAAGCAAGTTCTGTTTGCAACCAAGTGAAGGGTAAGAGATCTAATGGCCTTCTTTGTGAGTTTATTTTCTTTTAGATCTGCTTGTGTTCAGTGTTTGCCTTGCATGTCATGGAAGGAAAGGAAATTACACAAGCTTGGACTGGGGAAAAACCCAGTTTTCCAATCTCATTTCCACATCTGGTTACGGTTGCAAATAAGAACATGGCAGCGATGGATCCGACAGCCTCAAAATTCTTTTTTCCCAGCCTTAAGGATTCTACAGTTCCATGACTCACGACAGACACCAAAACGATGGCCGTGCTGCGCTTCCTCGAAGATCCCAACCGGGACACGGCTGGGGCACCGGGGCGGCGTGAGGGAGCGGCTCCCGGGGCCGGGGCCGGGGCCGCGGCCGCCTTCCCCTCACGGCTTCCCGCGCTGCCACTGCCCGCGCCGGATCCGCGCGCGGGGCTGCCCTCACGGCCCCAACATGGCGGCGGGGCCGCACCTGCCCCGCGCGCTCCCGCGGCGCCGGCAGGGGGCGCGCGCGGCGCCGGCGGGACAGGCGCCCGTTCTATTTAGCCCGGGGCCGGCACCGGGCACGCACCGACAGCGGCGGGGGAACCGCGGCCGCCGGGCACGGACGGACAGACAGCGGCTGACGGCAGCGGGAGAACGGGCACCGCCGGCCGCCGGCGCCGCACGGCACCGGGGGGGAAGGATAGCGAGCGGCAGCCGGCACCGCACGGACACCGCGGGAAACGGAACGAGCGGCCGCCGGCACCGTACCGGCACCGCACGAGCACCGGGGAAAGGGAGCGAGCGGCCGCCGGCAGCGCAGCGGCAGCGGGGCAAGGGGAGCGAGCGGCCGCCGGCAGCGCAGCAGGGGCGGTGCACGGGAGCAGAGACCGGCGCTCGCCCGGTCCCGCAGGTAGGAGCGGGCAGCGCGGGCGGCTCCGTGCCCACCGCCCCCGGGCACGGCTCTGCCCCAGCGGGTCCCTGGCAGAGCCCGGCAGGTGTGGGGTGTCCCCCACGCCTCGCTTTGACCGAAAAATTCCTTTTCCGCCCCAAAGCGTGCGGCGGGCGGGCAGTGCCGCTGCCCGCGCCTCGTCCGGCGCTGCTGCCGGTGAGCGCTGGGGTGTTTTAAACTCCATTGACTGGTTATTTCCGCCCCTCGCTCCCAGCTGGATAAAATCCCCGGGCTGGGAAGCGCGGCCAAGCCTCACCCTCTCCTTGCGGGAGCGAGCGGGCAGCCCGGGCCGCCTGTCCCAGGTAGGGCTGGGTGGGCTCCCCCGGCAGGACGCGGTCCCAGGGGTGCTGCAGCCTCTCCCAGCAAAGCAGACCGCTAAAAGCATTCCTGCTTCATTTGTTTTTCTTTTCTTTCAAGGTTCACGATGTTGACAGCTATGTTCTTGGCTGCGCTCGTTCTTACTACAGTACATTCGCAGGAAACTGAGGAAACCATAACGTACACGGTAAGGTTTAATAGACTCGGAGATAATTACTGCTTTGCGGGGATTCTTTGCTAAATGACCCTTAAGAAAAACCGAATTTCTTGCCAATGTATAGCATGTGCTACAGAGGTCGCTGAGTTTGAATGTTAAGCATAAAATAAGCTGTTCCTGCACTCAAACAGTGTTTAAAAGTTCAAGTTGACAAGACTGAGCAAAATGCATTACAACTGCTTGTTTGGAAAAGTTTATCTGTGTACTCAGTTTGAGGGACTGAACAAAATTAGGAGGTTTTAATATTTTTTAATCCATTTTCATAAAGGCAGGGTCCCTAGGACTTTCATTTGAAATATATGGAGTTTGACAGATAATTAGGTCAAACATTCTTTTGTGTTTTCTTATGGATGTTTCAAGCTGTTTTTAACAAAATGCAAGTACTTCCAAATTTGGGGCTCCTAATGAAGCTTCAGAATCCTGGAGCAATCATGGGACTGTTCTTTTCTGAGCTGGATTTGAGCAGTGGCTTTGCATGGCTTGATAAAATTGTCCAAGAATACTGGAAATAGGTTCTGCTTGCAAGCAAGTGGCAGGCTAAGAGATTTAAAAGCCTTTTTGTCAGGCTTTTTCTTTTCAATCTGCTTGTGTTCAGTGCTTGGCTTGCATAATGCATGTCATGGAAGGAGTGGCAATTACCCCAGCCTGGGCTGGGGAAAAACCCACATTTTCACATCTGATTACAGCTGTAATCCCTGCAACTTGCTTCACATGGGTGGACCTCTGGATATGTGCACACACATCAGCCCAATGCCACACAAGCAGAAAATTCTGCACACATGCAAAAAGTTAGAGAACCACAGCCAAAGCCCAGGATTGTGTCTTATACAAGTAATCCCACTGAAGTCAGTGGGATGGCTCAAGCAAGTAAATATTGCAGAGTTGGACCTTCTTGTAGAAGTCAGGGCTTAAAGAAGCCTCAAGTGAGCATCAGGAAGTCAGTAATAAAATACTTTAACACTGGGCTTTAGAAGCATTAGGGTTTTGAAGGCTGGGAGTAGTTTTATTTAGAGGCTTCTGTGATTTACTTTTGTTTTAAAGGCCCTGTATATAAAAAACTGAAGATGCAAGTACCTTTTGAAAATCTGGACTAAACAGGGATCCCACCCTCCTCCTTTCCCACAGTTATTGTATGAGGGGGGGTTTAATTATGCAGCATTTCACATAATTCTGATTATACCAATTGAACATTTCTAGTAAGCCTATGTGACTTGGGCACCTATGCTCCCTTTTCAAGGAGCTCTTAGCCCTTAGGTGCTTCACTGATGGTTAAATGCTGATCATGTAAAATGAAACAAAAAAACCCTCCAGCTTTGGGAGATTTTGCTCTTGGGATGCTACTGTTTCTCATGCACACATTGTATCCATGGAGGGCCAAATCCTTTGCTATTGTAAAAGCCTTTGGCTGCAGTAATAGATGGACTTGGCTCCTTGCAGTTAAACAGACAGTACTTCTGTTGTGCATTAACAGGAATTGGGTGATTCAGTAAATGCATGAATTAGCTGTTTTCCTTTGGGTTTGCCTTTTCATAGCTACAGTAACTTTGGAGTTGTCAACTCAGCATGTAGTCAATCCTTTAGAGAGTGTCCACTTACCCCTTGGGGAGAAAAACCCTTCCAAGCTACAACTCGCTGCCACATTTGACAAATCACTGGTGTCACCTGCAAGAGAAGAAAATATTTTCAATCCTCCTGCTGAGTCAGAGTCTGTCAGTAACAACTCCCTTAAAATAACTTGAGGATAGGGCCTGCAACAAGTGGATCTTGGCATCAGAAAGTCAAGTTTGCCACTTGTAAGTCCCTCAGCAGCAGAGGAGTTGCAATAAGATTTAGCTTGCTTGACTGTGACTAATTACATTAGTCAACTCCATTCCTTTTTTGTATGGGGCCATTAAAGTAATACCCTGAGCAGCCCAAGATGCACCTACACAGCACAATCTGGTTAATTCAATGATATTTTAATATTTTAACTGTTCCTGCTGCAGTATGTAGCACCATGATCCTTTGCTAATCAGTCTCTGTAACTGTGACCTGCGATTAAAGTGACTGCCCTCTGGATAATTTAATGTTTTTGGGCAGAGGAATAATGAAGATGCAGAGCAGCCTATTTAAAATCTTTCCTGAACTTGCTGGTGTGCATTGATATGAATAGCTGCTGAGTATAGCCTTGTTTGAATTCTGCAAAGTCTTGTGTAAATAAGTAGTCCTGCTGTTATAAACTCTAACCGGTTATTGTGTGTCTCACAATATAAATTGTCCTTCCTAGACTGCAGTTCCTGGAGTCATATGATTAAAAAGCATGTGAATGAATTTCCAGCTGTCATGGGATCCTTCCCCATTGCTAGAGTGCTAATGGGAGAGAGGATGAAGTCCAGGGGCACAGAGTCCTCTTGGTCCCTCTGGCAAACAGAGCCTGAATATGAAAGAGGTTCACCTGTTGGAAAGCAGGGAATGAGAACCAAATTCAGAAAAACTTGTTGCTCTTCATAAAAAGATTTTCATTCTGGTCAGCTTGGTCACTCCAAAGATCATCCAAGGATTCGGCCAAGGAGAGATGGTATAACACAAGGCACAGGAACAAGGGAAGGAGAAGGCAATGGTTTTCTCACTTTGCTCCCCAACCTGCTCACAACAAACAATATTTTGGGAACTTCCCTAGACAGAGGTGCTCTCTGTGTGTCATGGAGCATTCCGAATGGGAATGCTGTAGGAGCATTCTTGTGGGAAGGGACCCACAGGTTTTACTGTTCCTGCACAGCTGTGATGTACCAGTTGCCATTTTTCTAGCCTACCAAGGTATTGCATTTCCCTTTGTGTCACACTTTGAGCTCACTGAATACACTCTACTGTTTTTCCAAAACAAAGAATCCCAAGTAACCAAATTATTATGTTTTTTTTCTCCACAGCAATGCACAGATGGCTATGAATGGGATCCTGTTAGGCAACGGTGCAAAGGTACAGTAAATAATTTTCAAAGACAGACTTGTCACTGGTATTCTTTAAATATTCTCACTGCACACCCCTGTTTTGGACACGGAGGTGTGCGTGCATGTCTCGTCGTGTTCTTTGTGTTAATGGCTGTTGCAGAAGGTTCGACTGTTAAAAGCATGACTTGTGTTGTTGCTAACCACAGATATTGATGAATGTGAAATAGTCCCAGATGCATGTAAAGGTGGGATGAAATGTGTTAACCACTATGGAGGATACCTCTGTCTACCCAGAACAGCGCAAATTATTGTAAATGAGCGAGAAGAAGCAGCAGCTGAATCCACAAGTGGCCGGAACAGCGTCATTCGCCGGACCCCGGCCGACCCCCAGCGCGCCACTCCCAACCCAAGCCACCAAATCCAGTGTGCAGCTGGGTATGAGCAAAGCGACCACAACGTGTGCCAAGGTAAGCCAGGCCTGCCTGCCGCCTTCTGCTCCCATGCAGCTGCAGTGGGGGTGACCACAGAGCCAGGGGATGCCAGCCTGTAGCCCTTGCGCTGACTGGAAGGGGCTGGTGCTCCATGAACACCTTTAAAGATACAAAAATAAAATACAGAAATGTCACTGTTGTTGTTCAAGGCATCAGAACGCGCAGTTTGTTGCAACCTTTGCAGTCTGTTCCATCTGCTTTTGGGCTAAAAAATTGAACTAATTCTGTTGTCTGCAGCTCCTAAAAAACATCTTAAAATGACTCTAGTGAAGCATTTTATGTTGTATTAACTATGTCAGGGAAAGAAAGTGCTGTGAAATGAGTGGGCAATGCAGCAAGGCATAAGCAATTTGGAAAGGTTTGCAGAACTCTGTATTTTTCAGTAAGTGAATGCTGAATGAACAAAAAATAACCACAGGATGAACTTTTGCTTAGAGCAGGCTGCAGTGCAGAAGGGTCCTGTATTTTTATGGTGGATAAGGAATACTCCTCCAGCAGTAGGAACCCAACTTCTGAACAGCCCATGCTCTTGTGATCTCTGTGGAAGTAGCCCTAGGCAGACCCTGCCAGTTTACTCCCAGTCCCAGCCTTGCCACTCTTTGAAACTATGGCAATGAGGAGCTTTCATCTGAGTGTACATACACCACACACAGTGCCAAAAATTCTCAGGGCATTAGCAATGTTAATTGTATGCATTCAGGAACCAGCCTCACAAGCACTTCTGTAAACTAAGACTGTTTCATTTATTATTTTATATAAACAGTTTACTCTTCTACTTGCTGAAGTAACAAATGTTTCGGCCATTGTTTTGTTTTCTTTCATAGAAATATATTCTGCCCCTTGCTCACAAACTTGGCTTTTCAAGCACATTGGAGGGACACCCGTGCAAAGAGAGGGCAAAGCTTGACCCCATGGTTCATCTTTTCCACTTTGTGGCCTGTAGCAGTATAATCACATAAAATAGTACTTGAGGGGCTGTAATCAGGGCAGGCTGTAATACACAGTGGTAGTTTCCTTCTCCCTGGTATTCATGTACACAGGACATTATTTATCACTAGTAAGTAAATTCCCTGTCATTCTGGACCACAGTAATCATCATGGAGGCTGGAGGAGTTATTTTTGTAGGCAAAGCCTCAGAGTTGCATTTCTGGCTTATCTGCTCGTGTCCAACATTTCTGTCACTCTGATTCAAGAATGTCAAGTACAGAACCTACCACAGGAGGTCAGATCTCCTTAACCCTGGGCGTTCACTGGGGGTCATCAGGGGAAAATCAAAATTTTCCTTAGATGGAAAATTGGCTTTTTCCTTAGTTTAACTTGGCAAAGCAGCAGCAAAACCAGGAGCAGAACTGCTGGGTTTGGCCTGGTACTCCCTCCTTCAGGTGATGCTGCTGGCACTGCTCTTCACTGGTGAACTGCAATAAACTGTTCCAACTTCAGCACATAACATTTTTGTTTTGATAAAAAATGCAAGTCATGCTAGAAAATGTTAAAACATGACTGTCCCTTTTGCTATGCCAGCTTTAGGTGTGTAAATTTGGGATACAGTAGGGCAGTTTGGCAGCATTTAGTACCCACAGTTTGTGCTCCAAAGGTTGAGGGTTAGGTTTATCTGAGAGACTGACAACTGGTTAAGGTTCCTGTTTTGTTGAGGAGAAATTGGTGGTGATAGATTACTATTACTTTACTCCATGCTCTGGCTTCCTGGAACTTGCAACTAAATATTTCTACTCAGTTCCCAAATCTTTGGTTAATTTATAACAACAACAAAGTGTTGTTACAGTACCAGAAGTTTTAACCAGCAGGCACACAAGCTATGGTGAAATCTTGGGCTTGACTGCATCAAGCTACTCATTTCCTCATGCCAACATTTCAATCTAAATGCAGAGAGCATGGAAATATTAGTGTTTAAAAGCTGAAATGTATTGGATTGAATGCATTCCAGCTGGAAAAAGGGTAGTGGACAGTGTGCTTGAAATGAAGGATAAAAGAATTTTGGAGCACTTAAAGCATGCATTCAGCTTCATGATCTTCATGCTTTTCACTGCTGAAAATATCTTATAAAAGATAATCTTGATCAGCAATGGTCCCGCTGCGGATTTATTTAATTATGGTTAAAAGACTTTGCTATGATAACTGCTCGAGGCTCCTAGGGAGTGTAACTTACAGATATAGTCACACTTAAGCTTGTTTTATTGTTTAGTAAATCAAATATGAAGTCCAGCTCCTTCTAATTGTTTGCAGATGTATGACATTTTCCTTCCAGTCCAGCAGCACTAAGTATTTTATAACCAATGTGAAAGTGTGGAGACCTCTGTTTCAAACAATAACATGCTCCAAGGAGCTGAATTACTGACATCATGCTGCAGTGTGAGGGCCCTTCTGTTTTAACACAAGTGTCCACTCCCTTTTCAAGCATGGAACAGTGTGGGAATGACAGGCCAAACACACTCCTGGGCTTCCTGTGCTTGGAATAAATGCCCATAAACAACCTGGTCCTGGTGGATTTCACTCCAGTGATGTGCTGATACACATTTTTCTAACTACTAGTTATAAACTAATAGTATAATTACTAGTGAGCAGCAACATGTTCTAGTGTGACCCCATTGATGTTAGAACTGGGGGTAGCAAACATTTCCTTGGACATTTTGGAGATATTCTTTATGAGCAGTGATGCCAGGAACGCCCAAACTGAAGCAAAGATGAGGGAGGTTATTCTGGAGAAAGGTCTCTGATGTGGAAGAAGTTGTGCTTCAACATAAACACTTGAAGTGTGCTTTAAATTCTGAGGTTCTGACCTTACCTAATCCCCTCCATCCCCATCCCAAGCAGTTCCCACTTCACTGTCACTCCTAGATTTGGTCCCTAAGGGAGATTCCCATATGTGGCACCTGGTCACACTTTCAGGAAGCCACTTGGATGTTCAGCCCTGCCCCTGTGAGGGCATCGCTGTAATGGGGAAGAGCAAAAAACAGAGCAAGAAATAATTTAAAACAAATTACTGAGTTAACTCAGGTTCTCAGACATTTTTTCCCTGATAAAAACCATGAATAGCTGCACTCTGTGCCTGCACTCAGGCCTGAGTTTTATTTTACTTTGTTGTTAGGTTCTCTGTGATTTGAGTCTGCTCCTATTGAATTCAAAAGAAAATCACCTAATTAATTCAATTTTGTCAAAACTAGTCTGCAAGAAAATACTGGCTTCTCCTAGAATGTTAATGACACTTGAATGCAAAAAGGGACCAAAAAAGGTACCAAATAACCTGTAAACTTGAGAAGGGAAAAGAACTTATTTTCCTTAATTCCTGTCATGTTGGCAATACAAGCAATAAAGTAACAAACATTTTTGTTCCTCAGCTACATTAGTTTTTGCTATTTCTCCAGCCTGTTTGTAACCCTTTGTGCTGCTGCAATGTCAAGTTCAGGAGGCAGAGATTGCAATACAAGAGATCAGTGCTTGCTTCTGTGGGAGAATGACATTTTTCCAGAGTTCTGCCCAGACTTGGTGGACATTGGTTGCTTTTTTCCTCCTCTATAGAAGGAGGAAAAAAAAGAATTTGCTTTCTGTGCTGTGGTTATTCTTCCCCCTGTAAAATCACTTTAGGTATCCTTACACTGGTAGAGGTTAAGGGGTTTTTTGGTTTTGGGTTTTTGGTACTTTTCAAAGTAACTTGTCATACTCAAGCTATGCTTTTGACTCAAGAAGTTAATTGTGAATAAGTCAAATAAGGCTAAATTTTGCCTGTGTAGAATCCTTTTTGTTGTTGTCCTGTTAAGGAGGGAGGGACAAGGGGGAGCAGTTCATGATGTTTGCCATAGAAAAATCACTTTATATTAAATATATTTACATGCATCAGGGATGTGCAGCTGGCATATAAAGAACATTAAAGGTGTGTGAGTGCAGGTGCATTTGGCTGCCCTTGGCAGAGCCTGGCTGTGCCCTGGCAGGAGGCTCCTCCCTGGCATTTTGGCTGGGGCACTGCAGCTCCTAATGAGCTCCACTCACTGTGCTTTGATTCCCCTCCCTGAGAGCTCCTGGAACGTGCAGCCACATCCAGCCCAGCTGAAACTCAACCTGAAATGCACCCCAGGGGTGCCACTAATGAGCACTCAGGGCCAGACGCCAGGGAGCCTCAGAAGTGCATGGACTGGGATTTTGGAGCCTCTGCACGAAGCTGGCATCTGCTCCTATGGGCTCAACCCATTTTCTAATATAGACACAGCCTCAAATACAGCCATTGATGTTCCTTAGCCATGGAAATGGTTCTGAGAGCTTTTTGTAAAATTTTGTATCATTCCAAGTTTCCCCCCTTCCTGTAGGTAAGGGGTGCTTTTAAAAATGCTTCAGGGCTCCTTGTGGCTGCCCCATCCCTGGAAGTGTCCAGGGCCAGGTTGGATGGGGACTTGGAAGAACCTGGGACAGTGGAAAGTGAAAGGGGTGGAACAAGATGATCCTCAAGTCCCCTTCCAACCCAAACTATTTTGTGATTCCGTGACACCACTAGGCCTGTGGAGTTTGAGGACAGGGTGAGGACAGAGCCTATGGCAGGAGAAATAAGGCCTGGTTGGTGGTTTAGGATGGCAGTAGCTCCAAGTGCTCCCTCAGGCTGTGTGTTTGTGCAGCACTCCAGCACTTGTTGCCAGCTGCAGCCACTCAGAGACTGACCTGGTTACATGTGCCACTTCAATGCTAATTACTGGGATGAGCCATAGGAATTCTGCAGGTCTAAGAGGATCCACAGAATCCACAAGCTGACACTTTCACAGCTCTTTGTTCATAGCTTCCAATTAATTCCTTGTACATTTGGATACATCATGCAGAGATCATCTTTCATCAGCCCATCCCCAACCAACTGTTCAAGCTGTTAATCTGTGAAACTGCTGCACTCTGCTGCAAAGCAGCATCTCTTTAGCAGCCCTCAGGGTCCACAGGGGCGTTCACAAAAACCCATCTTGTTTTGAGGGCCTGGTTTTGGGCATTTTTGAAATCAGGCCACTCTGAATCATCTTCCCATCTGTGCTATTTGCACAGCTGTGGGTGTCAAGTCAAGACCTTGGAGAGATATTCTCTGTTCTGTCTGACCATTTTACTGTGAACATCCATCACCAGCATAAATACTAGCAGCTGCTTTCCTTTCCTGAGTCACTTAGTGCTTTCCCATTGTCCTGACCCCTGCAGGAATACACTCAGTGTGTTACAGTTAAAGATTCCTCCCATTTGCTCATCGTGCTAAGTGTGCTAGAGGCAAGCAAGCTTCCCCAAATTGTATTTACCTTAGCTTCCTGAATTGGGATTATGCAGGCAAGCACTGGACTTCAAGTTTAAGTAAACTCATTAGCAGTTCTCACGGCTTCCTGCAGCAGGAGAATGGGATCACACAGTAGTCACCTCGGCTGTCATCCTTGTGGGCTGCATTTGTTGATTTTAAAGCCTGTTGCCTTAGTAGCTCGGAGGAGGCTCATGTTTTGACAGACAAAACACAGCAAATGGATTCAGGAGGCACATGGCCTGAAGAAAGTCCAAACTCCAGCCATCTGTCCTCCTTCAGAATTCCTCTCTCTAAGCCGGAGGTCTTTTTCCTAATGCAATCAGGAATAACACCAGATAGCAAAGGGGAAGAATGTGCTCATGCCTGGTCCTGACTTGGCATCCCACAGTACTTGGCACCCCCCTCTAAACAGCTCAGAGCATTATTTCTCTCTTGAGGAATTCCCTGTACCTGTTGGAGACACTCAGACCTGTGCATGCCACAAGGCAGGAAAGCCACACCAGGAGTGAGGGCTGTCACCTGCTGCAGCAGAGGGCACAGAACAGGACTTGGGGCAGCACAGGCTGTGCCCCCTGTGCTCCCTGTGCCAAAACCTGCTCTCAAAGGATCAGCATCACAGCGATACAGTTCCCCACCAGTGCCAAGGCACCCTGGCAGCCGCTTTTAGGACCTCTCTCGGGTAATTTTATGGTGACACTATTGCCACTGGGATGTTCTCATGTGCTTGCTCTGAGCAGTTGTTTCCTCCCAGTCTCCTGAGAAAGACTCTGTGCTCCTCCTCTCCCCAGATTTTTGCTCAGGATGATTTTCTCTCAGCCACCACTTTTTTCCTCCATTTTCAAACCTGATTCCTACTTCAGATTAATTAGTGTATAAAGGAAGTGCTCTTACCTGTGTTTTATTTTCACTCTTCTACTCTGGGTTACTGAGTCACATTTGCTAGAATGTTTCTGAAGGGTCTCAGCATTGCAGACACATTTTTCAGAGGTCCAAGATTTTTCTTGAGCATCCCTAGTGATGGAACACAAATTAAGGAAGCTGAAAAACTAGTTCAAGAGCTGAAATTTGGAACTTATTTTCCTCATTTTATTCTCTTTCCAAGTGCTATCTCCCTTCCCATGCTGGCCAGGGAAGATGATAGCTGCTGTTTCTGTGTGCCAAAACAGCCCTGCAGGAAGAACAAAGCTTCCTGCAAAGGCAGCAGAGGCTGAGGAGTTTGATTGCTCCCTGCACCACCCAGGGATACCTGTGCTGCTCTCCCTTGTCCTTTGCTAGGAAATCCCATCTGCTGCCCTACAGCCAAGCCCAGCAGCCTCCAGCACTGCAGGAATTCATTCAGGGTGGTTAGACTTGCTGGTTTTCCTACTGTCAAAACCAGTGGGAGTGTTACAGGACTCCCTCCTAGAGAGATATTTTTGGTCTGATAGAAACCACAAGGAGAGTGTAATTTTTGAGTTCACCTACCAGGTTGCATATTAAACATTCCACATTTTTTGTGGTGTGGTCAACCCCTCTTGTGCAGCACTTTTTCATGGCAACCCCTTTTGTGCTGTGTCTGTGTTAACTGGGATTAATGGAAGCTGAGCTTGACCACCTCCTTTCATTGCACTTAAAGAATATTTATTCTTTTCTTTCCCTCTGTGATGCTTTTTAAGCTGCTTTTTCTGGGCTATCAGCATTTCTGCATGGTCTAGAATAAGTCATGTGAAATGTAAGCCTCCTTTGGGCTAAAGGGTTCTTATCAAAAGGAATTTTGCCACATACCTGTCAAAGGGTTTAGATGCTTCTGTCCACAAGGTTGGAAGATCTCAACTGGGCTTGTAAGATCTCTGTTCTCTGTATGACAGTGGAATAGATAATCAGACACATAAAGTTCATGAGGAAAAAGTACAAAATTTCACAAAGAAATATCTGTTTCATCTTTAATTAGCTAAATTTTGTTTTCATAGCAACCAGATAGCAACAGTTTTGGAGAGAAAATTACTTGCCATAATTCAATAGACAGCAAAATGTAACCTGAAGAAAAAAACTATACTAAATACACAGGAATGCTGCATGTACCTTCTTTCATCTACCTTTTAACTTTACTAAAAATACAAGAGGGATTTGCAAATTACAGAGCTCTGAACTATTTTAGCACATATGTAGTTATTATAAAATACCTTTAATGCTCATTCCCATTTGTGTCTCATTTGTTAATCTGAAACCGTGTTAAAGGCTGGTCCCATTGTAAGCAGAGTAGAGAAATGTCTAGTTTTTGTTAGGTATAATTACATGATCAAAGCTGAAGAAAAGTGACTAAGAAAACATTTGTTGCACACACTTTTACAAGCTACAGGGCTGAGAAAAAGTTCTGAGGCTCAGAAATGAATTAGACCTTTCCTGGCAAAACATATCCCAAGCTCTTAATTAAGCATTTTTAAAGTTAGATATTCAGTAGCCCCTTGTCTGTTGCTGTTACTGAATGGCTTAAATAAATAACTCCAAAGGAAAATTCTTCAATGGAATGACAAAGGGTTCAGTGTGTGAAGGTCTATCTCTTGGGAAGAGATGTTTACTTTGGGAAACTCTCAATCTGGCTTTATTAACTCCTGATTTAAAAAATTCATGCCTTTGAGTGGACATGAATTAATTAAGCCTGTTTTGATGAGCTCTGAGCAGGAGAAGATATTGCTGAGCCTTCCTTTACGAGCTGGATTTAACCAGAAGGAAACTGCTGGCGTGGTGCATGACCCAGTGTGAGATGATTTAAGCAAATCTGACCCTGCACTTGAGCATCTTATGGGATATAAACCCCCATAATTCCAGAAAAGCAGTAATTTGGACAACTGATTCCTGAATATCTTGTAGCTTTATAAATCTAGAAAGAAATCCTTATCAATACTGTAACAGCTGATTGTTGTCAGAAGTACTTAGAATTGGGAAATACAAGGGCTTTTGACAGGTAACAATGTTCTCTGTGGTTTTAAAGAGGTTGCCAACAAGTTAACATTTAATAACAATCTCACACAGAGCAAAGGAATCAAACAAGGCAAAGTGAGCAAAACTGTAAGTGTGATTTTAGTTGATGTGACCTATCTTACAAAAATAAAAACCAGGAGAAACAATCTCTCTCCTGTCTAAACTTACTCTGGAGAGAATTTTAAGCATCTGGGATACAGAGTAGGTAGAATTAAATACTCTTTTAGAAGCAACAAATACTTGCTTGTAGTTTTTAAAGCACTTTCTTCATAAATGAATTTGCTCTCAAGGGACTTTCTAATCAGGAGCCAGTTCTCCACAGAACTTGGAGATAAAACAAGGACTGGGTAAACAAGGACTTGTGTGTCACTCCTTGGGTGAGTTAAAAGCAGGAATATAGGAATATTTCACAGGGCAGTGAGCACAGAATCACATCAGAAATAAGGAGGGCTTTGGAGCAACCCCTGCTCTGCCCCTGGGGGGCTGTGGATGACACCTGACTTCATTCCTCCCAGAAGTTGTTGGAGACTAAATCAGGAAAGAGAGCAGAATCCAAAAGTCATTCCCACTTCCCAAGGGGAAAGAAAAATCGTGTTCTTCCCTGACATCATCCTGCCTGTATGTACTCTGCATCCAGACCTTCCTCAGTCTTATCTGGCTTAACTTGAAGCATCAAGACAGATTTTCTTTCCCACTCTCTCCTTATGTGTTACTGGAGTAGAAAAAAATTTGGGGATGGTTGCAATACCCAAAGATATTGCTGACATTTCCAGCACTTGTTCCCTGGAGCAGAAAGCACTGTACAAGCAGATAAAATTTATAGACTTAACACCTCTGAGCACCTCTTGGCTTTCTGGTGTTTCAGGAGCAGCAAAACTTTCCAGTTGAATTAACCTGAGGTGGAAGAGAGTTGGAACCACACTCCTGAGAGCGTTTGTGCAGGAAAAGTTGGGTGCAGGAAAATTTGGCTGAAGGAAAAACACCCACCCATTTTCCCCATTGCAAACACTGACCATTATTTAAACAATCCAGAAACTGTATTCATAGATTTTAATCTATTAATCAGCATGTGAAAAAGGATGATTTTAGGGAAGGGAAAACTTTTTTGTGTGTGTTCCAAGACAAAGTACTCCTCTGTTAGAAACTGTGGCTCTCTATGCCTATAAAAAGGAAAATTCCCCATTTCTAGACAAGACATTTTTATGAAAAAGTTGCTTCATTATGTATTTAAATCCAAACATTCTCTCCATTCTGGTTACACTCAGAGTTCAGCATCCACTGTGAGGAGAATCTCTTCCTTACTATGTATGCAGATTTATAAGGCTCCAGGCACCTTTGAAATAAATTGAAAGCACAGCCATGTAATAGAGCCAAACCCCAAAACCAGCCAAGGGGATCCACCCAGCAACACCCTCGAACACCCTCAGCTCTTCCCTAAGCACAGCTTTACAGTGCTGGTCTTGATCTTGTCTCTACTTTCTCCACCCTCCTAAAAGCTTCCTGGGGGATTCCCCAGCTCCAGAGCCATGCAGGGGCTGTTTGGGATGCAGGGATAATTCACTTGCTTGGTTTCCTTTCCTCTCAAACAGCTCAGGAGCGGGACAGCTGTCTGCAGAGCCTGGGACAGGGGAATACTGAAAAACAGGAGCAGCAGGAGAGAGCAGCAGCTTGGGGATGGAGAGAGGTTTTAACAGTAGATCAAAGTGTAGCAAAACCATACAGAAATAATCAAGGCAGGTTTGTAGCTGCTTTTTCCCCACTTGGAAATTCACAGTTTGAATATTTGTGATGCTGGAAAGTGGCATGGTTGGAGAAGGAAATGCTTCCCAAACTCTCTGCCATGGGATAGGAGTGAGGTCGACAGTTTAGGAACTTGATCAGACAAAGAACTGGACATTTTATACAGTGAGAGCAGAAGTTAAAAAGCAGCAACTTTTGAAAAGGTTAACAAACCTAATTTGTGCTTAGGGCAGTCCTCAGTTCTTAATGTCAGGATGAGGTTGATTGTTGAAGAGCAGACTGGTTGATATCTGTGCTTTTCTGAGGCATGTCCCAGGGCCCAGTTTGAGAGAGCACAGTCAGCATGTTTTCCATCTCTCTGGATTTGGTGGCTGTTATCGGTGGATTGAGCACCAAGCCAATTCCACAAAGCTCTGGATAATCAGTCTGGTGCACATCAGATGTTCAGTCCCATAATGGAACCACTCCTGGCCCTACAGGCTGCAAAAGGTTGAGCCTTTTTTGGGAGAGCACACACCAGTGTAGTTTTGTTAAAAATTGGGATTGTTAAAAATCCCATCGGGAAATTCAGAAAAAAATTTCTGTAATTCTGACAAAGTGGCATGTTAATAATCTGATTGTTAGCTGTCAAATGCAATTTCTATATCAAAAAGAAATCAGGTATTGATATCAGAACATTGTCATCACAGGATTCAGGGTTTGTTATTGCGGGGGAGAGCAAGCAATACTGAAATTCAGTGACACTGAGTACTGGCACAGCTTCCAGGGGCCTCCAGGGTCCCATTCTCCTGAACAACATGTGCATGGAGAAGGAACTGTCCTTGACTAAAACCAGCCTCATGGGGCATGCACCTCCTACCTTACAGGCTGGACTTGATGCCCCCTTTTAACTCAGAGTATTCCGTGATGTGTGACTGAGCCAGCACATCACGCCCCACAGTTGCTGTGTTCAGTGGTGCATTTGGGACAAAGCAGCAGCAGGAGCAGCTTATATCATTCCTTGCATTTGATTCTTTGTTTTAGTATCTGTCACGTCCAAGCCAGCCAAAAAGCAGCCTCAGCGCATTCTGGCTGGTGAGGCTGAGGGAGCCCCGGGGGCTCCATTCACATGCCTCATGTGTGACCAGGCAGGGGCTGAGGAGCCACTGCACAGCCTGCTCCTCAGGGTGGGGTCCCACCCTGCCACAGCCCCCAGCTGGAAGCTGGAAGCAAGGCATTAAAGACACCAAAGGGACTGGTTGGGATTTTCACATACTCAATGGCCATTGGGGTGTTCAGCCAGCAAGAAAATCCCCAAGTGTGTAAGAAGAGGAAAAACAGCAAAAGGCAGCAGGAACCAAAAGTGGTTTTTCATCTGGCTGTAACATTGTGAGCAGGACAGCCGTGGGATGTGCCTGGATGGAGCCCATCCCCATGGAATGCACCATCACACACAAGGCTGTTCCAGAGCTCCAGAGCTGCCTCTGTCACACACAGCCAGCTTCAGACAGCATTACTGTCCCGTTGGGATGCACTTGGGATGGGCTGCACACACAACAGCCCTTAAAAACTGGAATGATAATATGCAGGTTTTTCCATTCCTATCATTTGTCCTCAATTTGAAAAATTAAATGCTTATGTCCCATAGTTAACTATTCTTAGCACTAATTTCACAGTTTAGCCCAGTGGTGACCAACTGGTTTCCTTACAGTTCTTCTCTTAATTCACAGCTGGGCTGAACTTACTTGCTTTGAACTTAACTTACTTAGTTAGGTTGCATTTAAAAAAAAGAAGTTGTGTGACAGTGTCCACAGGATTTAACCAGAAACCTCACTGCACTCAATTCCTGCCTGAAGAACACTATAAAAAGTCAGAGGAAAGAAAGGTAGCAAAGTTCTCCATTCTGGTTAATAGCTTAGAGTATGTTCACAGCAGCCCAATTCAGGTGACAAGGAGCCTTGGAAGGTCTCCAGCCTGACATCCTGCTCTGCTCTGAGATCAGACCTGGGAGATTTATCCAGTCAGGGCTTGAAAAACCCCATGGAAGTAGAGCAAAGAATTTTTCTGGGCACCTGTTCCACACCTTGACTGCCCTAATGGTGAAAAAAGTTTTCCCTGTACCTAGAATCCCTCCTTACAATTCACCCTGGATTGACACACACAAAAGAGATGGGCTAAAATTGCAGACTTGTTGTTTTCTTACAAATGTGTAAGTGAAAATGTGTTCTCCATAAAGGGAGGTAACAACTGGTCAACCCTTGGTTTGAATGAAAACATTTTCCTGAGGAGCAGACTGGCTGAATGTCATTCCCAGCCTCCCATGACCCAACTCCCACTACAAGTGAATCTCTGCAGCTTTTTAATTTCCAGTTAAAAACAACAACAAAAAAAAATTTCAATGTGTATCCACAAACAAGGAAAGAAGGGAAGTTTCACTGATCCATGACTGTGCTTACTTGAACTCTGAATAACTGCAGATATTTTCATAGCTAGTGCCCACCAAGCTTCTCAAAGTACTGAGAGAATATCAAGACTGATTTTAACAAACAAAACCACTGTTTGTACTTTGAAGTGTCACATGAAGACACCTTCAGTTGCATTCCAGAATTTAAAGCACACATTCAGACCCCAATATTTTCCCTGACACCTTTGCACATGCCTCAGTTTACACAACTGCTCGCTGCTGGCCTCAACCACGTTGTTGCTAGGAACTTTTATTTTAAAACCCCTCACTAAAAACTTGCCAGAGCAAGCCTGCAATACCAGGCACACGCTGATCCTACTCATGGGTGGGTAGGAAATGCTTGAGAGTATCGGAGGGAGTAGCCTTGATCTGGAGGAATTGCCTGTTTACTCAGCTTGCAGCTCCATTGCTGGGACACTTTTCAGATCCCTCTGCTGAATATCCCAGCTTGTCTCACATCTGCCAATGCTGCCCCTTTTAGATACCCTTCAATTCTTGTTTCTCTCCAATTCCTTACTCTCCCCTCCTCTTTTCTTTATTAAACTCTTGGCAACGAGGGCCAAAACCTGACTGAAAACAGCAGTTCACACTGTGGTCCTGGATAAATTATGGTACAATTAGCAACGTCACTTTCAAAAAGTTAATGAAATAAAGCTGCTCCTTTAGGAAACCAGAGACTTTACAGCTGATGATTTATGGTGACTCAAACAGGACTGTGAATTTGCAGTGCCAGATGAGGCCATGCTGTCACTTCTACTCACTAAATACCTCGTGCCACTTCTCTAGGAAATGAGGCCTGGCCTGGTTACAAGAACCAACTCCTCAGTATCTTCTCTGTAAAATCTTCTCCCTTCGGGAAGTTGAATTTCCAGCTTGTTGATGATCTGCAAACCAGATAATTTTTGTCCTTTCTGAGGAGCAGATGGATGCAGGGGCTGCTTTGGGACAGAGTGACACGTAACTGTGCATCCCCAGAGATCCTTCCAGGAACCTCTCAGATTGATTTTCTGGCTCAAGGGGCCTTGCTCTCCACCACTGGACATTCTGGACAAGTACATGTACATGTAATAAGTGTGGAGCCTTGTGGGGTAAATAAAAATTCCTGCACAAATAAGAGGAATAATAAATCAAGCCCAAGTTTTGAGGCAATATGAAAAATTAACCTGTTTGCTGAACCTTCTCTAGATAAGAGGTCATTGTTCTTTGCTTTGAAAAGATTTTTGTTTTTAATATGTATTTAGCCTTACTTATCTATTATACTTTGCTTCCTTTTTATTTTCCTTTCATTGAAAACAAGACCTAACTCCTTAAAAATTGCTTGGACTTGATCCTAAAACACATTGAACACTTCCCAGTCAAGAAAATAACAGGGTAAAAGGACCTTCATTACTTGGATTTCATTTGTCAGAGGTGTTTTGGAACCTCTAAAATCCCTGCAGAAGACCCTGTGGTTATTAGCTGAGATATTATTTCTTTTCTTTCATGCTGATTTTTTTTTGCCTGTCCATGAAATCTCCAAAGCAAACTAACAGTCTGTTAGATCCTAAATAAATTTAGATACAGATCTCACTACAGAGGATGTTCAATTAACTGCTAGAAACCGATCTTGTCATTAGTCTTCCACTGGTGTTTTGCATATTTATTGGTAGCATCTGATTCATTAAACCCAGCCTCTAAATCAGGGCTGTTGGTTAAATGCTATCTATGAAAGTTTTCAAGCTACTGAAGCCCACATGTTTTCAGTCTTATAAAAACTTCCTCTCCTCTTCAGTAGAGTGTTATAAAACCTTATATCTTGAAAAAGCTGTTAAAAAAAATGTTTACAATCCACAACTTTCATTACCTGGTTCTTGCTGTCCCCTGAAATGTCCCCCTCTGTCCTCTCTGTTTGCTGCTTGAACATCATCCTGGGTTTTGGTTCAGGGTTTGGAGCAGCACAACAAGGGAATCCTTCTCCACAGCCAGAGCTTCTGAAAGCCAAGAGAAGAGAGAAATCCAGGCTGGACCTCCCAAACTCACACAATGAATTTGAGGTTGATTAGCTTGGGAGAAGGCTTAATGCTGCACACATTGGTTTGGGTTATTCCAGCTAACAACTGTAACTGCATAAATAATAGAATTAGTAAATTACTTTAAAAAATTATTTTAAAACACTCCAACTTTAGAATTTTAAGCAATCCCCCCCTTTATCCTATAAGTAAGAAATGAATGTGCTCATAGATCATTTATTCTTTCTCCACTATAAACAGACTGTCTTCCTAATACTCAACTACATCTCTCCTTCCTTCACCTTTTCATTCTATACCTTGCTCTTGGCATTAATTACTTGGATATAATTAACCTCCCTAGATTCATCTTTTGCCAGTTCGCCTCTTGCCTCATCAGTTCCTGGAAGGCAGCACTTCCAGGAGGAAAGTGGCCACCAGTCAATTTTGTTGCCATGCACCAGCTCAGTGAGGATGGCATGGAGCTGTCCTTACCTGCTGCACCACAAGGCTGAGTGGGCAATCAGTGCACTGGAATTAAACCCATCTGGAAGGCATTTGAGGCAGGCAGGCATCTCTGAGAACCCCAAGTGTGATTGACTGCTTTTTCCAATAGCTTTGATGAAAGTCTAAATTGAGAAATCTCTTCTTCCATCCTGCAAGAATTTATGAGCAGAATTTCTTTTGACCATCCACCACTGGCCTGTGTTCAGCAGCATCTGAGGCCCTCATGTTTCCCTGTGGATCCTGCCCAGCCATGAACCTCTGCAGTGGATTTTAATCACACATTCATGGCTGTCTGCTTAAAGCTCCAGCCAGCCAAATAATGTACTGACAATGTCCTGGGCATCCCTCAGATGTGCCAGGATGCAGACAGGCATCCCTGGCACTTGGCTCATACATTCTATTTGCAAGAGCATAAAGATCTGGGATCTCATGCCTTTTAAAGAGGGGAACAGAACACACAGAGAACCAAGCAAAAACCCTTTGGGGAAAGAAAAACAAAGGACTAAAAAGGTCCTCAATGATTTTTCAGGAAGAAAGGCTACAAGAAAGATAGAGAGGAAATTTTTGCAATTAATTTCTTTGCATTGAGAGAGTAGGTTTACATCAGATACCAGGAAAACAATTCTTGGCTTGAGGAGAAGCCTGGCACAGGTTCCCCAGAGGAGCTGTGGCTGCCCCATCGCTGGAAGTGTCCAAGGCCAGGTTGGACAGGGCTTGGAGCAAGCTGCAACAGTGGAAGGTGTCCCTGCCCATGAAAATGGGGCTGGAATTGGATGAGCTTTAAGACTCCTTCCAACCCCAGCCATTCTATGATTCTAAAGCTTCCCACTCATCTTTCTTCCTGGGGCCAGAAGCAAGAGAAGCATCTCAAGCCACAAAGTACTAAAAAACTTGTCCAGTGAATCTGTCAAGGCTTGTTCCTTCCCTTCCCCCTGGTAGCTGCAAAGCCAAATCCTTTTATTCCTGCCGTTCTCCGGAGGCAAAATCTCGGTTTGGACAGGCACCAGTGCTAATGATTGTCCCACAGATCTCCTCCCTGTGTCCTGGATCTGTGCTGCTGGAGCTTTCCAAGCCCTGCCAGAGATCCAGGGCTCTCCTGAGGTGGAGCAATGGCCCAGACCAATGTTCCCTCCTTGGAGCCTGTCCTTGGCTCTGCTGCTCGCGGAGCATCAACACGTTCTGGGGAGCACCCACACTTGGTCACAACCACAAATGGCTTCAAAAGCAACAATTTTCTTTAATTTGGTTCTAAAGTGCTCTTTCAGGAACGTCATCAACTTACAGGCACTAGCAGGGATTGTTGGAGGAGCTGCTTTTCCTCTCACGGCCACCTTGCAAAAGCTGATTTTCTCACCGGGCTGTGTTCTGACAAAGCCTGGCTGTCTCTCCATGCTCCCTTACCTGTGTTCTGTACATTTTAAGATCATCTGGAGACTTGCACAGGGCTGTATCTATTTTAGAGTGTTTTTATTGGCAGCTGGTGTATACTACCATGCACCCACGTGAACAAAATTACAGAGCCCGGACAACTTTTGTACAGAATTCCTTTGGCCACAGTTTCTCTGTGGGTTTCATTTGGCAGAAGTGATATCAAGCAGAAGTCTTTCCCTCAGCTTCTGATGTCAACTAAAATGCACCTTATAAATAGAAAACACAGGCATTAGGAGCAGTGCCTTTGGGCAATCAGCCACCTTTGGGCTATGGGAAAAATTCAGTTAGATATGATTCATAAATATAATGAATAGGGTGCCATAAACTCGCCTTGCTCTTCACAAACAAAGGCACATCCTCTGCCTTGAAAAATTACAAGGGCAGAACCCAAAGGAACAGGGAAAGAAAAACAGAAGAGTGGCAGATTTAAGGGGGAGAAGGAAAGTATAATGTTGAAGCCAACCAAGCAATGTGTGGAGCAAAACTCCACTGGATCCCCCCATGCCCCGCTCCTGCTGAGCTCCAGGCTGGCTTTCCAGAGCTCACCGTGGAAGACATTTCCAAAGGCACTCAGTTTGTTCTTCAGGCTCTGCTTTAGCTGAAGGCTCCTATTGATTACAGCTGGAGCTGGATCAAGCTGGGGCTGCCTGTGTTCTGCTGGCAGCCTCTGCTTTGTAAATACCTTTCATCTCATCCAGCAGTGATGATGATGTGCTGGGATGATGTGGCAGCAATTATTTATCTGCTGCGTTGGGTTTTCTCCTCCACGCTTGCCAAGAGCCCTGAAGTCAGGCCATACAGAGGGATGCTGACATCTTTACATTTCCATTAAATCTTCCTGCTTCTTCTGAAGGAATTCTAACAGCTCTACTGTCATTTCAGCAGTCATTTCTTTCCTCACTCTCACACTGATAGATTTGGAAGCACTGAACCTATTCCACCAGATTTAGCAAGTTTAAACTTGTCACAAATAACCTTGTTATCTGATAGCTCTCCCCAAAGGAAAACCCCTCCAAGCCTCCCTTCTCCCAGGTTTCTGAGCATCCTGTCAATATCCAAAGATGAAGCAGGAAAAGCAGGCAGGGTAGGCCTTGGTTACCCTCTCAATGGATTTACACACTTGCTTAATACCATGTAAATACTGACAAATAAAGCATGGATCTTGTCAAACTTAAGAACTTCGCAAATAAGGAGCATTAGAAACAGCAAATAGAGCTGAAGTATCTACTGCCAAGTCAGTGAGAGATCCCACGTCCTGCCTGGCAATCACTCTAAATACATCCTTTCTCCCACTTCATGTGACCTTTCCAGGTCAGCAATGTTGTGTGTTAGTTTAATATTTTAAAACTGGAACTTTACTGGTATTTGGCCTACTTTTTGCTATTTATTTTCTAAACAAATGATAGCCACTCCCTTCTCAAGCTAACCTTTTAAGCTTCGCCAGGAGTCTGTGAAGATCACAAGGTATTTAAAAAAAAAAAACAACAAGAAAAGAAAAAGAAAAAAAATCACATGCTCAGGCAAACAAAGCAGGTTGCTGCACTTCCCCCTCCCTCCAGCCCTGCAGCTGGATGTTCAGAATGCTTCAGGAGTTCTCCACTTACTCTAGGAAACACTGCTGAAATCTCATTTGCAGTGAAAAGTGCCAGGATTATGGTAGCACAACATCTATTCTGAGGCAAACCCATGCAACTTCCCAGCCAAACACCAGGGGAAAAAAAAATAAAAGAAAGAAAGGAGCAAAGCTGTCCCAATTGCTACTTCTACTTGATTGCTTAAAGACAGCTGGGAAGGCAGATCCTCAGCCTGAGAGCAGAGCACATCCCAATTTTAAGGCAAAAGAAATTTGGAAGAAAAAATAGCTCTCTCTTCCCAAGGAAACTTCTGGTTTTTAGAATGTTCATTTTTATTTATTACTGACTCAATGAAAGAACAAAGTATTTTTGGTGTCTTTTTTTTTGTCTTTTTTTTTGTTCCCAAACACAGAAAAAAAATGTGGCTAAACCCCAGAAAAATCTTAGAGTGGGGCCAAAAATAATAATAATGTTTTCAGAATTTTTTTGTCAGGTTTTTGAAAGAACAACAAATACTTCCCAAGCACTGCTGTAACTTACTAACGCCAGTGGGCTGCACACCCTCAATTTATTTCAGTTACCCCTCTCATCCATCTCCCCTTCTCCAAAACCTCCCCTGGGCTCCTGTCTTGATTTTCCCATGTTCATTTTCCTTCCTTCATTAGTACTAATACTGCTTTTTCTTTTTTTTTTTTTTTTTTTATTTTACCTTCAAAGGATTGATTTCTTTTCCCCTGGTGCCTCTGCCTCACTTTTGATCCTGCCTGGCTTTGCCTCTCCTATCTATTCTCTTGCAAACAAAGAATTTTTAAAACTTCAAACTCAATTTTAAGCCCTCCTCATGTGAAGAATTACAAGGAAAATTGAATTTTCCACTTAAGTTCTAAGGAGGAGGCAGTTAATAAGAATTCTTAGGGAAAAATAGACAAACAAAAATTTATAAGATCCAGTTTCTGATGGTTTTCGTTAGATCAGAACTGCCTAACACTGCTTGTTTTTGGCACAGTCAAATTTATATTGCCACAGAAACCTTAACTTCTGCACACCCTTTCACTTCACTTGAACTGTGCAACCTGAACATTGTGTTTTTCTATCCCAGCTCTTCCAGTCCCCTCCCATCCCCAGAGTATATTTTGGACCAAATCAACTGAAGTGTCTTTTTTTAACTACTATTTCCATAGTTTGCTTTTACTCTTCTATCATTCAGAAGCTGTAGGAGGCGTGAAAGTGAGAATTTCTTTTAACCATTTCTATTTCACAGCCCAGTGCCTGCCAATTACACTCGAAATAGGTTTTAGATACATTTCTTCAAAACAAGGCATCTGTGGGTACATCCAGCCACGTGCTAAAAGTATCACATAACCACACAGGAAAAATTCAGAACTAAATAATGCCTTCAAAGGCATTTCTGAGGCTGGAACAGCATCAGGAATCTGCTTATTTACGTGGGGAGCTGTGGAGATTGCAGCATGTTGGTACTGCCAACAGATAGGATGATTAGTGCTAAAAACAATATCATCATTTAGATAAGCCCTCTGCTTTGGAGAGCTGCTATTGAACTCAGCTTGAACTTAAATGTTCTCAGCTTGGAAACTGGAATTCCTAAAAAGGCTCATTCAGCCTGCAAAAGCTGAAGGGGAATGAGATGGTATTGATAAAATGAGGCTCATATCAAATATTCTAAGTCACTTGTCCTACATCTGAAGTTCCTTCTAAAGGTTCCTTGTTTCTTGTGGCAGCAGAGCTGCTCTGATCAGCAACACATCCACCACCAAAAAACCCCCAAAGTCAGGTTCTGTACTTCTGACTGGGACTAAACCACTGGAAGGCATGCCAGCATACAAGATAAGCAACATCTTTTGCAGGAGCTGTTTTCTGAGCTCTCTCAGAATGGAAGTTGATTTTTGAAGTATGCCCTGAACACACTTTTTGGGTAGATATTTATATTTTCCTTTGCAGAGATCCAGCAGCTGCCAGTGTAAGTGCTGTGAAAATGCTTGCAAAGCTTTAATGAGCTTCAACTTCCTAATTAAAAACCACAATGAGCTTTCAGGCCTTGATTTCCCCAATATTGCAGGTTGTAGCAGTGATATTTTGTTCAGTCAAGCCTAGCTAAAGGAAAATGCTTACGAGGTTTCCAAGGAGAGAAATAAACAAAATGGAAATGAAGAGGGAACTTGGAACTTTCAAGTGTACGTAATTAAGAAAAAAATACATCCTTCAGATAATTCTGGAAAGTATTAGGAGATATTCATAATTCATAAGCAGTTGTTTGGTTTTCTTTCAAGCAAGGGGGCAGCTTTACATCAAACACTGACTAGCTTTTCCATTAACTTAAGTAAACAAACCAGTATGTTTCAAGTTAACTGAACATCCTTTTTTATTTTTTACTTTTTTTAATAACTGTGTGAATTAGAAATAAGAACAAGACATTTACTTTCAAATAGGAAATTAGTTTGCATGCTATTTCTTCATGTTAAAAATACTTTGGAACACTCACAAAAACAACGTTAAGCTGAATTTATGGAAGTGTTCCATATCAGTTTTGAAGATGATATGCCAGATGTCGGGGAGAACTCTTTCATCTGCAATAATGGAATAGTTTCATCCACCCTTGTTGTTTTTGAGCGCAGTCCAAGTGTATTGGTCATCATGGGTGGGTGATCCCCACTTGGGCAGGCATGAACCAAAAAGCACAAGTTGTTAGACCTCTAGCATAAAATCACAAGAAAGCAACAGCAGGAAATACTCTACTGAAAGTAAAAATAAGCTGTTGCAAAATGTAAATCAAAAAGTTTACCATTATGACAATTCATGCTTTGAAGCACTCAGACTTGCAGATACATTGCTCTGAATTAGTGGATTGTAATGATTCCATTTATGGCTCCAGCAAAAATAAAGCAAATAATACAAATTTTAAATGAATTTAGATCCATCAAAAGCATGGAATACTTTTGTTTTCAATGAGTGGGAAGACTAATGGTTAACAATGTGGTCTTCTAATGGGGAGTTAAAGTGCTCTTCCCTTTGAGAAACTTTAAGCACAAGGACAGATTATTGTCCATGTTCTTATTTTAACAATACCCATTGGAGTAACACTGGATAGGAAATCCTTTTGGGAACAGTTTGTGGCCTCAGACTAACACCATATCAGCCACACCACTCTCACTTGCACTGATCATTTTAATGTGTTACCAATGTTTTATGTGTCACATTAATTCACTGTGGCTATGGTTAGATAATGAGGTATCCATCTAATATCCATCTAATTCCAAAGGATCTTGGAATTAGAAGCCATTTCCCATGTGCAATGCACCTCCCAGAGTGTTTGATGTGTGCTGGAGAGGAAAGGAGCATCTCACACAGACAGAAAGAGCAGGAGAAAGGAAGAAAAGAATTTTTAAATGCATCAATTCAAAGCTTCATTCATTTTTTTTCTCCCTTCTCAGCTGCCTGCCTCTCACAAGCATGTGGGAGATGTTCTAGTGCTGAAAGCCATGGTTCCCTCCTTTATTGAGCTGTTGTGGGTGATAAGTCAATTTGCTTTGGACATACCAGAGACAATAGATAATTGTGACAGAAAACTTGAGGGCAGGCTCACTTAGGCCAGCCTGTTAACTCTGGCCTGTTCATGGAGGGATGCTTTTCCTGTACCTTCCTATTCCTGGAATCTCTGGGCTTGAGTAACTTGCCCAAATCCACAGAGGTTGCTCTGGACACTTTTGCAGTCCAAATACAAAAATCACACAATGAGTTGTGGGGCATTCAATTCTCTTTTTGCACATTTATCAGATTTACCACATCAATGCTGTGCTTCTCTTGTGTTCTGCCATGACCCCCAGGAGCAGGAGGAGATGAATCCTCAAGGAACTTGCTTTGCTGCACTCTCTCCTGGGAGAGGGGAAATGTTTCAGCATACCAAATGGAGCTCAGTTTTTCAGGAAAATCTCGTTAATTTAAACATTCTACCTCACCTATTTGCTTTAAATGTAGGTCTTGGCTCTCACATCTCTTTTTCCTGTGCAAACAAGTATTTGTGCAGGTTACCTTCGCTCAACTGTGAAAACTTGTTACCAGGGCAATCGGGCCAATATACCTCACATGAAAGGGCAAAGAAAAATTTAAAAGGGAAAAACCAGCAAAAAAGGGGGAGGTTTTGGGCTGCTGCAGAGCTGTGCAGAATTAGAGAAGGTCCCTCATGACACCACTGGAAAGTGACAGCACTTGGAGTGAAGGTCTCTGCATTAGCAGGTTTTGCCACTCCAGGAATGGGAAATTTCTCAAGATATTTCATCTGCTGCTGCCTCCTGCCCTGGTGTTATGTAACAGATCCAGTGCTGGGCTCTACCACCACAAAGCAGAACCTCCCAACACCAACGAGTTAAAAGCTGTCTGGGCACCCAGCCCAGATGAATAACATTGCAAATGTTGAAGGAAGTAGCAAGGGAAATAGAAAAGCCTTTGACAGAAATTGTTGATAGCTTGCTAAGGCTGGGGAGGGAACCAGGGAATTTGGAGGTTGCTAAAGTCATTCCTATGTGTAAGAAAGGATCAGGGAGGATCCAGGAAACTACATAGCAGTGAGCCTGGCTTCAGTTGCAAGAACAATATAAGGAACATAAACAAGGGACAGAATACTTAATTTGGTCAAATAAAATAAGCCCATAGTCATGGATGAACTGTAGAGGTCTAATTCCTCCAAGTATGTTATCTTCAGGTGGTTCTTTCTAAAAGATGCTAGTATGAAGCATCTTACAGACAGAATAGAAGTTAATGAAGTGGTCAGAAAGGGAAAGTTTTGACAGAAGCCTGAGGTTCAGTAAATTGTCAGTGATGCTGCAGCCCCGTGCAGATCACTGTGTGGCTGATATCAGACCGTCTGGTGCCATTGCTGACGTGGGAGCTGATGTTTGCTCTTCAGATGAATCAATTGGAAAAATAGACCAAGTCATTTTCTGGCCTCACTCACACTGAGAACTCAAAGAATTTAGACCCATTAAGTAAAATATTTATGGTTTACATTCAAAACAAATTGAGAACAGGTTCACTGCAGCCCATAACAAGTGCAACACTGACATTGGCGGGACGATCATGGATTTGGATTTCTATGAACCATTCAGGAGCTGGTCTACTGATGCTCCTCAGTGGGGACAGAAATAAGAATTTCAAGCCCATAAAATATTTTAAGAGCATTCTTTTCTAGTGTAGTGGAATATTAAGGTTGCTATGGACCAGGAGAGAGAAAAGCAATCTGGAAACATTTTGTTTGGACAGAGGAGGATGTACACAGAGAGCAAGAAGATGCTGTAATATATTGCAATATTTTGAGAGCCAGCAAGCAGCTGAACACTTCAGTCACAGGAGCAAGAGACACTTGAGTTAGTTAAGAAAACATTTCTCCAGCTCTGAGCACAACATACAGGTATGTGCTGGAAAGGAGGAGAAAAGCTTCAAGTGGTTTAAATAAGATGAAGGTGGATGTGGACAGCATTTTTTCTCTAGAAGTCCAAAGCCCTGGTGAAATGCATCTCCTGGTTTTATGAGCTGCTTCTAATGATACGAAGCAAATTGCAGAGATTAAGCTGTTGCATAAGTGAGCGAGCAGCATGAGTCAGGGGGTTTGGGAAAAGTGAGTCACAGCGGGAAGGGAATGGAGCCAGGGCTGGAGCTGAGAAAGAGAGACTAGCAAGAAAATTTTAAGGATCTAGATAAGAGCCTGGGAGAATGGAGCACAGGAGAGAAGCAGAAACACTGCCTCTAAAAGAGAGAGCCATACATGAGGGTTAGGGAAAGCTATAGCTAGAAAGCAAGTCAGGCAAAATTCTTGTACACAACTGCGGTTGAAATCCAGAGCAGGCTGCCAAAGTCAGCAGTGGAGGGACAGAATTGTGCAAATCACTTCAAGAGGCAGTGTGGGCACATTTTTGGAAAATGAGGGAATCACTGGGTATAGCCATTAGTGAGGCTTGTGGAATTAAAACTATGAAACGCAAGTTGATTTATACTTTGGAGGAATACAGGAGGGAGCTCTGCTGCCCTCCATGGCTCTCACACCAAGGCTGTAGCACCCTGCAGACCTCAGGTGCTTGCCTGTGCAACTCAGAGCATTCTCTTAACTCACAGAGTTATGGATGGCACAGACTTGCAAAAGGAGCTTTCTAGAACAGCCCTGGGAATTGCTGCAAAGGCAGGATTTACACTGGGGTCTGAAGGCCCTATTTACCACAGCACAGCTGAGAATTTATATTCACATTTCTGGAGGAGCAGAGGAGTTCACACATCACTTAACTGAGACATGGTGTCCTTAATTGTTGTGTTTCTGCCCCACTTCTCCTTCGACTCTGACCTTGACTTTAATTCAAAGATTTCATACAGCAAATTAATAAAGGCTTGCACTACCCAGCCCATTCTGAGCACAGCAAGGTTTGCCCAAGCACAAGCCTGCAGGAAACACAGAGTGAGATTAAAGACTCTGTTGTGATGCTTTATGGATCTGAACTCAAAGTGTTCAGAGAACCCGAATTCTGTGCTTTGAACATCCCCAACTTCAGAACTGTCACATCCTTCCAGTGCAACATTCTGGATGTAACACTTACAAACTACAGACAGAAATTAAAGTCCTCCATCTGAACCCATTTTGCAAATAGTTTTTGTAACCAAAGTACAAATAAATCCCTTAATAAGTTTGATTTTGGGTGGCCTAATGAAAGACTACATAATCCCCTCAGTTCAGTTATTACAGTGATCAAGACATTGAAGGTAACCCAGCTCCATTTTTAAGTAAGATTGATCTGCAAAAGGATTGTTAAAGACACCCAGACTATTTCAAAGGAATTTTTCCACCTACACAGGATGTAACTGTCCAGAGGAAAACTGTCTGGGAATAAAAATCTGAGAATCTCATCAATCAGACTCAGAGATACAGTGAGTTTAAGAACTAACCTGTATTTCACAGGTTGCATGCATCAACAATCAAACACCATTCAGGTTTTTAACTAACTAATACAAACTTACAGCCCTTGTTTATGTGTAGTGAACAGCACAACCTTTAGAAATATTAGCTGAGATGAGAAAAAGAAAAAAAGAAAGAGCAGATCACTTTCATTACTAGTTACTGGTGTAATTTATGTGGCTTACCTAGACAAACAAATGCTTGTACAACATCTAGAAATGAAATTTTAAAAAGTGATGGGGAATGAGTTGGGAGTGTTTTCAGGTGTTTTCTTATCAGGCAAGGTATTTGCTTAAGGCAGAAGCCTCAGCGATGGAATGAGGTGCTGAAACAGTTCTGGAGATGAACTTTATCATGATGACACTAAATTTGGAAAAGAGGATGTAAAGGAAAGATGCTCAAGAATGAGCTTGTAAAAGCCCCATATTTTCTTTCTAGATCTGTTTCTTATACTGCACTCATCACTGTGGTATCTTGAGCGCTTTCCAGTAGTGCATTAAGCAACATGACAAACATCTGTCACATGTTTGTTCTCTCACCCTCTCCCCAGAGGGACAAGTGTGTGCAATGGAGAGCCTTGTTTTAATTTTTTTTAATTATTATAAATACACATGCACGTAACACATCATTAAACATTCATGCTAGAGAGGAAAGGTCAGATAATTTTATCTTGCTCTCAGGATCAGAGCTGGTGAGCTCTGTGATGTCCCTGTATCACACCCTTGCCCCAGATTGCAGTGTCTTCTCAGAGACCAAATCATGGCCATGGGTGTCTGCACCAGGCAGAAACCAACAGTTTGGATTCCCAACGCCTCATTTACTGTTCCCACTTCAGCCCAGGGATTCTGTCAAGAAACAGCAAATGGAATGAGGTGGTAGAATTTAGGGAAGATCATGGGCTTCCCATATTTGATGCAGACTAAAAGCAGGATTTGATGGAATCTCAAAATCACTGTCAGGTCAGAGAGCACTGTGAGAGTCATGGTAAATCTAGGAATTTCATGGATTGAAAAAGTCTGATTTCAACAATGGAATGAAGACCTGGGAGTGAATTATTTCCTTACAGGGGGGCATAACCGGGAAAACAATCTGGAAACTTGAGTTTGGTCAGACCCTGAAGAACTGCAGATAGACAACCTGCCCACTCCAGAGCCACAAACACAACATGGGAATCCCAAATTAATCCCCAGTCCCCAGTGTGGGATGGTGCCATTTCCCATGGGCAGAGAAGGAGGTGTGCCTTGGTAAATAAATAACTCTGCCTCTACCACCTCAGAGAGAAATGGAGCTGCTCTGCCACATGCCAAGGAAACTCCAGTATTGCTGTTGCCTCCCTCTGATGACTCCCACACCTCTATTTCTCCAGTAACTCTCTGGACACTTGGAAACAGAGTGTTTCTGTAATGGACAGGGATCTGGGTCACACTGAGTGCCAAGAGCTGGAGCCTCCCCTGGCCCCGCTCACAGGCAGAGCTGCAGCATCACTGCTAAATCCACCAGAGCTCCTTCCCATACTCCACAAGGGCTGGGCTGCTCTGGGATTGCACCAACACAATCCACATTTGGCTCTGCTTTCAGCAGGGAAATCCTCACTCACTTCCTCACCCCTGTATCAGTCACAGCAGTAGGACCCATCTGTAACTACTGCAATTCTGGAGATGCCAGCACTGAAACCTTTCCAGGTGCCTGCTGCTCTCCTCCCTCCCGGTTTCCCTCAAACACAACCTTTAGGCCACCAGCCTTGCTCTACCAGCAAGGATTTCCCTGCTCAGGTGGGAGCAGACCCAAGCATGGCAACCTCACCACCTTCCCTGGAGAAGGCAGGAGGCTGCCTCATCCCCACACCTTTTAGAAACCCAGATCTTGGCCAGAACATCAAAACCCTCCAAGGGTTTCCACATGGGGAAGCAGCAAGCAGCAATAATTGTTTTTCTGTCCAGCTGAACTTACCATCGGGAACAGCCAAAAACCATGAGTGCATAAGTAAATTTATGAATCATTTTAGCTTGAGTAGCTTATTATTCAATACATTTTAACTAATCCATCTTAAAAGGCAACTTCATGTTTACTCATATATGAAGCTCCTAAAGATCAAATAAACCTGCTTTGTTCCAGCACAGTCTACAACAAAAAGGACTGGAGCTGTACAAGTATTTTATTTCCAGCTTTTGTAGGAACCGGGAGCACAAAGCTCATGAGATCCCTGCAAAGACTTGCCTTGAGCTGCCTGGTGTTGGGGTGGCAGGAGGCAGCCAGACCCAAAAGTCTTCTTCACAGCTGGGAATGTGCTTTGCAGTGTCAGGACATAACAGTGAGCTCAGCAAATCCTGCACCAGCACAGCAGCTTCAGGGCTGGCACTGGGCAGAAATGCATAGAGCAGCCTAACTTCCCCGTGGAATAAAGGGAAGATGTATGTAAAATATTTGGACGTTTGGGGAGAGGGCAAACGTTGAGAATTAATTCAAACTGTTGATGGTTTATTTTTTATTGAATCTTGTGGTCCAAATTGTTTTCATTTGCTATGAGAAAGAATCCATCATTTTTTCCAAAGCACCACCCAGAATCTGCCACTGGTGATGTTCTGACATCCCCAGTGCCTATACAAATAGAGAGGTCAGCTGAGATTTGTAAACTAGAGATCATAAGTTTTAAGGAATTTGTTTATTCAGCCTAGAGTCTCCAAATTGTGTACGATGCCAAAATTAAAAAGTCATCTCACTGTACTGTGTCATGTTACAATAAAAAGCTCTCCAACATTTTGGATGCTCAGATGAGAAAGCAAATTGTAATTCATTTGTCAGCACATGCAGTTTAATTATAATTAAGTACCTCGAGCAGTCATAATGAGCAGGCAAAATGAAAATGCTCTTTTTATACTTGTATAAACCTGCATTGAGTGCAAACTAAAAGCTGCCTGAATTACTCCGAAAAGCATCGGGCTAGAACTTGCAGTTTTAGCTGTACTGAGCAAATACAAACACACAAACTGTTTCCAGAGACTTGAACAGATTGACTGAATTAGCAGAATTTTCATGGGAATGATGAGAAGGCCACCACATACCCAGTTCCAAGTCCCTGTCCAAAGCATGGAGCACAGGAACCATGCAAGGGATCAGCAGAGTCCTTTTAGTACCAACAAAACAACATTTCTAACTCCTCTTCTTCTTGAGAAAGAGCTGAACTGCATTTGCTGAAATTTTCTGGAGTAACTCAGCATGAAACATCCAACCAGCGTGAGAAAAAAAACCAAAGCAAAACAAAACAGGCCAATTATTCAAATATGATGAAGCTGCAAGAAGTTCACAGAAAATTCTAGACTGACAAGTGCAAAATATTAATGGTATTTGACAAACAAATGTTTAAAATAACCATATCTGGAAATATCTACAAAGGCAGTGTATGAGAATTAAAACATTACTAGATTTCTAATAGCTGCAAATGTTGAGATGACATCTTGGGAGTGCATCTGAACTTTTCTGCCTGCACTTCTAAGTAGCTTGAAGATGTGTAAAGTATTTAGCCTGTGGAAATACTTTAAGTAAATGTAATGACTAATATTGCACATGTTTTCTTTTTTATAAAGATATAGATGAATGTGCAACTGGAACCCACACTTGCAGAGCTGACCAAGTGTGTGTCAATTTAAGAGGCTCCTTCAGCTGCCAGTGCCTTCCAGGCTACCAGAAACGAGGGGAGCAGTGTGTTGGTAAGTGCTGCTTTCCATCCAGTGGTTTCCTTTCATTATCCACAGTTGCAAACTTCATATTGCTCATAAAGCAGGTGGGTATGTGTGGTGTGAAACAGCTGTCTGACTTTGGAATGCAATGGAATAGTCACTTTACCACAGTAATTAATCACTAAAACATGGGATGAGGAGCTATTTTAAGGCTAATCAACACTTGGCGTTCACAAGCTGAGTTCTGCTAATAGTTCCCATTGTCTGATTGCTTGTGTTGGGGCATTGCCCGGTGTCCCAGAGACTGCCACGAGTCCCTGGTGGCAGCAAAGCGCCTTCCCCCGAGATTCAGCTCCAGCTCCGTGGGGCACAGCACTCCCTCCCCCAGCCCTGCTCCAGGACTCGGCTTCCTGAGCACAAATGACAGAGATGGAAACTCTGAATGCAGGTACAGGAGAGCTGCAGCCTCTAAAACCCACCAGGCTTTATTGTCCATGCCAAGATAAGCTGTTGGCACCCTTGGGAGCCTTGAAAGCATGGCATGGAATTAAATCCAAGTGCAGGGCAAGCACCACATCTCTCCTGTCCCATCCTCAGGTGGGGACATCATGCCAAAGTGCCATCCCCTTGTTCCTGCATTTGACACCTCTTTAATCACCATTTCAATGGATAAAATACTTCTAGAACCACTCCAGCCACAAGCCCTGGGTTTGTGAGATAATAAAAACAACTATGAAGGAAGAGAGTCACATCTACACATCAGGAGGTGATATTTGAGACAGCCTCTTCTGAGACACTGCCCTGGTTTTATGCAGCTTAGGAGAACAGCATGTGGGGTTGGGGTTTTTTCCTCAACAGAACTCAAGGTTTTCCTCTTTCAGGGATCCTGCATTTCAAAGTGTCTAAGAATTTAATTTTTTTTTTTCCTATTCTTAATCCCTTCTCTTCTTGCTAAGGCTACAGGTAAGAAACTGAGAAGATTTTAGTACACACCTAGAATAACTTCAGTTTATTGGGCATGACTCTTTCTTCAGAATCCAAGGGCTGGAGAAATAATAAGAATAAAAATTCCTATCTCTTTCCTAAGAGACATAGATCAGATCTCAAACTGTCAAACTGGTGTAAACACAGGTGTATCTGATTTTTCTCAGTTCTCTGTGCAGGAGTAGAATGACTAATTTGGAATGTAGGTAGATTAATATTTTGGAAGGTCGTGCATTTAAATGTTTTTTAATATCTGGGGTTTATTTGGATTTTTTATATAGCAGGTAAATTATATTACTGCCATGCAACAGCACTTCTGATATCAAGACCCATGGTCCTAAATGAAAGTCAGGAAACAGGACAGAAGTGAGAAGAAATGGGAGTGAGAGACCCTTATACCTAAATGTGAACATATTTATGCATCTAAATCCATCCATGAAGAGGTCTGGAAAGTGAAATTTCCCTTCTCCTATTTAGGTCAAAACCAAGAATAACACCTGTGTTACATATTACACACTGACCTAAATTACAAGTACATCCCAACAGTTAGTACTGTCAGCATTTCAGAATAAAGCCTGTCTTTAGGGACTTTCTAACAGCTTAGCCAGAAAATGTTCTTGGGGCCAGATCTTGATAGAGGTTCTCCATATGGGAGGAAATGTTTCTCAAATTTGAAAGAAATTTTTCCAGACTATTTTGGCTCAAAGGTAGAAGGAGAAAAAGAGACATTTTTAACAACTGGTTGATTTTAATCTAAATTCACTAACAGTTTGTGACCTTTTTTCTATTTTTTTTATTTGCTTATTCACATATTACCACATGAGCCTCTTCTGAAATGCATGGCTGCAGGGAGAATGAATTGTTTTCCAGCATCACTTCAAACAGATTTGGCCCAATTGATCAGATGAATCTCAGCCCTTGGATCTGCCCAGGGCTGATGTGCCGAATCCCACAAGGAAATTCCCACTGAATAAGAGCCAGATCCTGAAAGCATTTATGTGTATAAATGTACCAATGCATTGCTCATATGTATAATCCTATTTTTTAAGTTACTTATAAGAGCTTAGTCCTGTAAAAGTCAAGGATGGAAATCTACTGTGCCGCCTTAATTTATTCCATTTCCACTTCCAAATTTCTCTCTGCAACAAGAGTTACAGTGACAATTGCTACTGTATGGATAGCCAGGAATTTTCCAGCAGAAGCCTTCTCATTCACAATCATCCAAAACATTCCACTAAGTCCAGCCCTAAATTAGACAAAAAAAGGGTTAACTTGTAAAGATTATTTTTTCACTTCATATTAAAACAAACACTTTCCTCATTATTAAAAAAGTCTTGGCCTCTTTTTAAACACATCTATGGTGGAAACAGCTGGAGGTAGGAAATGCAAGATCTGGCATGGATGTGGGAAGTGCCTTTCTTTGTTCCAGTGAATACTGCTCTGATTTGTGTGAGTGTTGATCCTTTGAAATGTCCCATTGTGTACAAGCCCAGAGCACAGCCTTGGGTTTCTTCACTGAGCTCCAGCCACCGCAGCTCAAGGCAGCCACTGCACACACACACACTCATGATAATGGAATAATAAAACATGTTTTCCACACAAAGCCAGAGCCACTGTCTCCTCCAGAGTGCAGGGAAGCCTTTTAAAATGCAGAGGGGTAAGAGAATGGGGTGGTGCAGGCAGGTGAAAGCCCTGCTCCGATGCACAGCAGGAATGCTGACTCTTGGAAAGGCAGACTGCTCCACCTCAACAGCAGGGCTGACCTGCAAGGAGAGGCTGCGGAAGGCTCTCAGTGCCTGAGATGCACAGCCAGGTGTGCTGCTGCTGGGTGGGAAGGGATCCAGGACAGGCAGCCAGGGGAATGGGAGCAATGGGAAACCCTTGGAGAGCCAGGCAGGGTCTGGGGATCCCTGTGGAAGCACAACCACCTGTTTCCTTTTCAGGCCCATTAATTCTCTATCCTTGCCATTCCCCTGTACTTGCACAGAAAATCTGGACTGTTCCTAATGGAGCTGAAAAGATTTAGTACATGCCAGGAGTGCTGCATGCAATTTTTGGGAAAATGAGCTCCAAGCCACATTGGCTGTGTTGGTCAGCACCGTGTCTGATCCTGAGGGATCAGGGAAAGCTGAACAAAACACTGGGTTTTACCTACACAAAATAAACCAGACCAAGTGCTACTGCAGGACTGAGTCAATAAAATAAAGTTGGAATGCACAGTGAAGACAAGGAGCATAAAAGCTTGTTACAAAACAGTCACAGGAAAAGTTCAAGTGTATCTTGTAATATCCAAGGAAGCAGTGCCCAGCTCACATAAGCCTTCCTCCTGCTTTTAACCAAGTGCAATTAACTTTCCTCAGACACAGTGACAGCAGGGAGGTGCTGTGCTTCCATGTGAACTAACTGGTGTTTTTGGTGCCCCAGACATCGACGAGTGCACCCTGCCCCCGTACTGCCACCACCGCTGCGTGAACACGCCCGGCTCCTACTACTGCCAGTGCAACGCTGGCTTCCAGCTGGCATCCAACAACCACACCTGCGTAGGTAAGCACTGCTGAGGACTCCCCAACAGCCCCCCAGACACACTGACACCAGCACATGCACAAACTGAAATAAAATCAACACCAACCAGGAAAAGACTGCACTGGGAGGCTCCTCTGTGAGTGAGCCGAGAGTTACAGGAGGGTTGGAGAATAACAGACATTCAAGTAAGATCTAAATTTTTTTTCTGGCATAGCAGATTTCCAAGAAACACCTAAAGCCTTATATTCAGTATTTAATCCTAGATTGAATTGTTCTTTCAGTTCTGCTTTATTATTTCCTGGTATTCCCAGTTCACATGACACAGGCGAGAACTGAGAATCAAAGCAATCGATACTATACCTCTGCAGTTAAGGGTAATTGTCACAGACACATTTTATGAAAAATCCTTTCCTTAGGATTTTTTCTCCTGAGAAGCTGAGAGGCCTCAGGAACAAAATGTAAACAATGGTTATCTGCTGCTGTGGGATGCAACAGGTGCATCTGGGATTGGTCTCATGTGGTTGTTTCTAATTAATGGCCAATCACAGTCAGCTGTACAGACTGTCTCAGTCAGTCACAAGCCTTTGTTATCATTCCTTTTCTATTCTTAGCCAGCCTTCTGATGAAATCCTTTCTTCTATTCTTTTAGTATAGTTTTAATATAATATATACCATAAAATAATAAATCAAGCCTTCTGAGACATAGAGTCAACATTCTCATCTCTTCCCTCATCCTAAGACCCCTGCAAACACCATCACAGGTAATTACCCTCAGCACGTGGTAAAGAAAGCCTTTAGGTCACATTTGAATATCTAGAAAAATTAGAAATTGAAACAAGGGTTGCTAAGAGTGACCTTTCAGTTATGATGTTGCCCTTAGAAATAAAACATTAAGTTAAGCTGCACAGTAAAACTTCAAGACTGATGTCCAGTTTGAAATCACAACATCTGTTCTAGAAGGATGAGAGTAATAGTAAAAGGTAACTGTTTGCAGAAGCACAGAGAGAATGGCTATAAAATCAAGAGAATCATGATGGAGATGGTCAGCTCTTTTTGTGTATATAAAATCTATACTTTTATATATGATATAATTTTATATTTTATATAATACATGTTTCTATGTGTTATATACATAGAGAAATCAGGCTGTGTTTTCCAGCTTCCACCATCCCTTCCAAACATTGCCAACCCTCATCAAGCACCCTGGCACAGTGCACAGCTCTGCACTGAGACAGGAACTGCTTGGTTCTCAGCAGATCACAGGATTTTAAAAATTGCCCACAGACACAACAGAACCAGGTGACAAAAGTCACTGACATGTCCCTTTCCATGGCTCAAATGGAAGGTGGATTCTTTCAGCACTTCACCAGACACCCCTTCTCTGGCTTTCCAGCCTCCCAACCTCATCAGGCACATTTCTAGCAGGTAAAGGGGAGGAAAGCTTAAGGAGAAGATTTATGAATGGATGGTTGCTGCATCAAGACAAACTCTCGCATCTGCCCCAGCAGCACTTGACAGCTGTAGCTATTACATTTGTGTCACGACTTCTGCCTCTATTGAAAATGGGTCAATATTTCTTGGGAAATGAACAGAACTGGGGCTTTGGCCACCAAATTTATTCCTCCTGGTAGTATTGGAGGAGGAATGATGTACATCCTTTGCACTGCTGCCAGAAATGAACTCAGAGGGGAAAAAAAAGACTTTGTGATGAGTTTTCCCTGTTATCATTCATTTTCAGGACTAGGAGGTTCATTATGCAGAGAATTCATATCCTCTTCTTTGGTTTCAGTTTTCTGAGTGCCTCATCTTTGTCAGTTTTTAGGTGTATCTGTAAATTTACAGTGTTGCTGACATTTATAAGCCATGAACTCAAAGGTTTTTCTCAAAGCACAGCTCTCTGCTCATGGAGATAATCTGATAAACACAAACATGAATTGAAAACATGCAGGATGGAAATACAAGGGAAAACACTAAAATCCACAGACTGACAGGAGCAGCAGTTAATCACCAGCCTGTGCCAAACAAGGGCTATAGATTCCAGAGGTGATTAGACTTATATAAACTCCCCATTAAAAATTGCTTCTCTTCTCATACCAGTGTCCTCAAAATGTTCTTGGGATGGGCAACACCATGGAAAATGTAGCACAGAAAAATACCTTCCCCCAATATGGTTTAGGCCTTAGAGCTCTGCAGAACTCTACTGGCCTCAAAGGCTCATGTTATAATTGCAATGGAATTTAAAAGAACAAATTTTCAGAGTAAAAAATAGCTCAAATAAATCTTAACCACTGCATGCTGAGAGGTCTTATCAGTATGTGTTCCTTATATCAATTATTTATAGAGACTTGGCATTTCATACCTGAAAAAAAGGCACTGGAATGTGGAGCTTAATAGCCACATTAAACATTTTTGGGAGAATTCATCACGCATTAGAATAACTCTCATTCCTGGAAAAATACTGGTTTTTACATGGAATGTAAAGCACAGATCTAACATTGCTCCAGTGTCTGCAGATCTACATTGAGAGAGCCAACTGAGCTTCTGCTGAGCAACAGGCCCAGCCTAAGGACTAATCCACCAAGCCTAATTACCACCTACACAAGAAAAAATCTCATTTTTCTTTTCAGACATAAATGAATGTGATGCCAACAACCCATGTGCACAGCAGTGCTACAATATCTTGGGTTCTTTCATTTGCCAGTGTAATCCAGGCTTTGAGCTAAGCAGTGACAGAATCAACTGTGAAGGTGAGCCTCTTTTTTGTCTTGGAAAAGCAATTTTTTTGTTGGTTTTGTTTCTACTGAAGCCTTCTGTGAACTAAAGGACAAAATAGAAGTGGAGACATTCTGTGGGGAGAGTTTGTAGCCAAAACCCTTAAGATATTTAATTTTATGGTACAAAGGAGGCTAATTCACACCTGAGCAGCTGCAGCTGCTTTCAGGTACAGGTAGGAATGGGTCTCCCTATAGCAAGTGCAAAACAGGACAGAGATTGCTGCACTTCAGATCCCAAGTAGGAAGAAAGAGGTTTCTGAACCCTGATTGCACAAACTCCCTGGAATTGTGGGTGGTCTAATGCTGATGATCATTAAATGAATTGGAAAGGAATGCACAGCAAAAACAAGGGCAATTTTGTGTGTTGTTAGGCTCCTCTGAAAACAAAACCTCCAATTCCTGATTTTAAGGGGGCCACAAGTGTGCTTTTGAGGTGCTTTGCAGCCTGTGTACACAAGCAGCATGCCTCCTGTTTGATTACACAATCAACACTTTATTTCCTCTGCCAGAGGCTCCACAGGGGTGCCCTAATCTCCTTTTGGACACATGGTGACCTCACCCTTAGAGCCCACATCCTTTCTACCAGCCTCGAAGGCAGAGGTCCCTGCTTCAGCACTGCCCTCCCCAGTGAGCTGGGAGAGCTGTTACACATGCTCCCTCTGCTTAACCTAATCTTAGGTTAATAATAAAAATAATAGTAGTAATAATAATAGGTTAACCAAGCTGCTTACCCTAATCCTACTTGAACAGAACAGGGAACAGCAAGCATGCAGCCTCCAAGGACACCCCTGAGGCCAGCCCAAGAGCTGGGCTCAGCTCAGAGGCAGGAGGAGGGAGGTCTGTGCTTTCCAAGCCAAGCCCTCCTCTTGATGGGTTTAAACTATTTCCTGTTGATGGCATGCGCTGTTCAGTTCAGTTTCACACCAGGCCTCCCTCACGAGGGACTGATGGATACACAAGGATAAAGAAGCAGGAGAATGGTATCCACTGATTATTATTAGAAGGCAAAAAAAAGTCTTTCTTTCCCAGAGAGCTACTCCATGAGTGTAGGGCACAAGTACAAAGGCAACATTTTTGCCTTACTAACTAATCTCCCAGCTGTGGGTTTTTTCCTCAAAGTCATCACATTTTGGAATACTGCAAGTATACACAATTTCAAGAGTTATTTTCCCAAATCTGTTCTGAAGTTTAATTTAGCTTCTGCTTCCTCAAATCCAAACTTCTTCTTTTGGAGGATTACTAACAAAATCCCAGCAGAGCTCACCCTTCCATTCTCAAGGTATTAAGCAGCACATTTCAGGTTTTGGATAGCTCTTTTTAGATATTTTTTCCCCCCAAGCATTTAGCTATTCTATTTAGTTCTGCAACAAGGTAAATTCCAAAAGCCAGTAACACAAAGCTCTTTTGCTCTCTGCAGACACTGACGAATGCAGAACCTCAAGTTACTTATGTCAGTACCAGTGTGTCAACGAGCCAGGGAAGTTCTCCTGCGTGTGCCCTGAAGGGTACCAGGTAGTAGGAGGCAGGACATGCCAAGGTAAGTGCCCTCCCCTTGGCAGGCTCAGCCCTGCGTTTTTTACACCACTTCAGGCTAAGGGTGATTGCTGGCTAAATGCTTGTATTGCATGACAGGATTACTGTGCTGATAGCAGAAGATATGGTGATAAAGCACTTGATGATTCATTAAATATCTTCTAATCTCATTTGAATCCTTCAGCTCAAACTCCAAGTCCTTTGGATTCCTAAGACAAAATTTCAGGTTTTGCAGCCCTCAGGTAAAACTTGTCTTGGATGTTAAGGTAGTGGCTCTAAATTTGAGATCAACATCCCCAAATAAATCCAGGCCATTTTTTACAGACATGAAATGTGGCTTTATATCATGTTTCTTTTCAGAGAGATTCCTAAATCCAGTCACAGTAAAAATTAAAGATATGTTTCTTCTGATAAAGAGAAAAAAATGCAAGCCTTCAGCAGCTTAGATAATCTGTGTGTAGAAAAATAAATGTTCTGGCCAGGTGCCACCAAATGCCAGGATTTTCAAGTTTGTGGTTTTTTCTCAGTGATGCTAAAAGTCTCTGCATCTTATTAGAATATATTGTTCTGCAATATTCTAAGTGCAAGAACTATTGCTTCTGTAATGCAGAACCAGATTGAACAGAACATATTTTTAGAAATAGAGGTGTGATAATTAGGGCCAGAAAGCATGAGAAAATAACTCTTACCAGCATTTTGTCTTACAAAATCCTGATTAACTTCTTTTCCTTCTGAAGAACAGCAGCTGACACTGAGCATTGCAGGATGGGTGATATAAGCATCTAAAAACCTGTTTGTGCCTTCCAAGAGATTACATTTGGATAAAGCCTTTCTGTGCCTGTATGAAATTTAGGAGACCGTGTGGGTAGACAGTGGGGTTCTGACAGGAAATGAGCATTAATACAGTGCAAGGCTCACAGTCTCCACCTCCCTTCAGGGCTCTTTTCTCAGGCAGAAGAAGCTCTACTTTGCACAATAAATGAGTTTTCACTATTCCTTCTAAAGCTATTTTGGTGAAAATGTAGCCATTAATGAAGCACTTTAGATCATGAAACCCAGGTTATTACAACTGAGAAGCCACAAAAGGCAGGTAATCACAATTCTTCCTTGAGACCTTTTCTCCAGGACACCTTTGGCTGTAAAATCATTCTTTGCTAATTATAAACTTGACAGCACTTCCACAGTTGCATTATATATGATTAATGTGCATCTCCAGTCAGCTAAAAACATTGTCTTGCTTAACAGCCAATAAGCAAGTTTATTCCACTTCTGCACAGAGAAACCCTTTATAGTTAGGTCCTAGAAATCTAGACAAGGACATGGAAAGCTGATGGGTTTCAACAGACAAGCAGGTTTTTTGTAGTACTTTTGTAGCAACCCTGTTTCCATCTGCTTTGACACAGCATCTCCTTATTCCTAGATATAAATGAGTGTGAGACCACTAATGAATGCAGAGAGGATGAAATCTGCTGGAATTACCACGGAGGGTTCCGTTGTTACCCCAGAAATCCTTGTCAAGAGCCCTACATCCTTACCTCGGAGAAGTAAGGGAAAAATGAAATCTTGGGTTTTAGGCTCATCCTGAAGAAGGGCCATGATGGAATGAAGAGAACACTGTATTTTAATGCCTTTTGCTGTGCTCTCCCCCTGTCTGTGTGGCAGCCGCTGCGTGTGCCCCGTGTCCAACGCCATTTGCCGGGAGCTGCCCTACTCGGTGGTGTACAAGTACATGAGCATCCGCTCCGACAGGACCGTGCCCTCCGACATCTTCCAGATCCAGGCCACCAGCATCTACCCCAATACCATCAACACCTTCAGGATCAAGTCTGGCAACGAGAACGGAGAGTTCTACCTGAGGGTGAGTACTCAGATGGCACTCAGGCCCTGCCTCCACACAACCCCAAAAGTCCCCATAAGGCTTCCACAATACCCCAAAGTTCAGCAGCTTTTGGTGCTTCCTTACCAAGTGTGCTGTGTTTCCAGTTTTTAACAAGCCTTTTACTTTCCTACCTGAAAACCCTAAACTGTGACTCCAACTCTCAGGAATATTTAGCAATCCTGGGACAGCCATGTCAGATTCACATGAAATAACTCCCTGCCTTCCCCTCTCTGTACCAACACCTCAGATAAATCTGTTTAGGACACAATTATAAAAAGACTCCTTGTACAATTACATTAATTACATTTCTCGTTTTGCAAAAGAAGAAATCAATAACAGCATTCTAGAAATCTGTGCCCCATCCCAAGCTAAGCTCAGACCAACTTACAGCACTGTTGAGACATAGTTAAACCTTTATTTCCCATAGGAAAAACCAAGTAAGTTCAAAATACTTGGGATAGCAGTATTTCCTGTTAGTGGGATACATTCAAGTAGATACACATGAATGGGAGTGTCTAGAACATCTGCTTTTTAAGCAGATGGTTTTTGGGAAGAAATCTCATTTTCTTGAACCCCTATAATATTTACAAATTCCTGGGAAATCCTTTCTTCATATATGGCTTTATACTCTGTAAAACAGATTCAGCACAAAAACATTCTATCAGAAATACAGTAATTGGGAGGTTTTCACGTTTCATTATTTTTCTTCAAATCAGGAGATTATGGGCTTTTGATAGTACAACAAGTGTACCAAGCTGTGGTACTGCCATTTACACCATGTTTACCCAAGGTGAGAACAGGGAACTACTCATCCATAAATCATTTGTTGTGACATAACAAATCCAGGGGAAAACACTGGATTACAGGTTACACATCAAAACCCTCTAACTACCCCCAAAATACAAACAGCTACATGCTTAAAGTAAAAGCAAGATCACTGCAGGTCCCACTTGGGTTAGACCCCAGTGTGGCCCTCAGACTGAACCTTGGAGTAACAATTCCCACCTCCTGTTGCCACCCAACAAGAAATCACAAGCCTTAAATAAGGAACCACGTGTTTATTCCTGCCAGGGGACTGTGGTAAACAAAAGCTTACTTGGAAATTATTCCTACTGTTGTAGTAAAATGCTGAGCTGGCTCCTGCATGCAGCAGCAGATGGATTGGATTCATCTGTGCACCCAACTCACGTGACACGGGGAGAAAATATTTGTAGTAGGCCAAGGGAGAGATGGAGTTGACCCTTCTATCATCATCTGGAAAAGGCAAAGCTGTTGGACAAACCAGCAGCATAACCCAGAGAGGGAAAAGAGCTTTGAAGCAAACCAAAGATGGGGATAGCAGTAGGCACACACCAGTAACAAAAATTCCCAGTGTTTACAGGGACAGCACAACTTCTGGAGCATGAGCCACAAGACAGATTTTTGAGTTTCCCTCCTCTGAACAAACTAACTCCCTGTTAAAGACATTAGAGTTCTTGTTTCACTTGTTCTCTCTCTATTTTAAAACCTGGTAGATGGGGTTAAAACAAAAACCATCTTGGGATAGATTACCACTTCCCACATCCTCTGGGGGAGTCAGCATAACCAGGAACAGATTTTGCAGCACACTTTATTCCTGTGGGCCTCACTCAGGTGGAGCTTTCCCTGCAGCACAGCCAGGTGTGAGATTAGCCATGGCCCTTTGGAAGTGTTAAAAGCGCCCTTGCCTGGTGCAGGCCTGTGCTGAGGCAGAGCACTGAGCGGGACACACAGAGCCCTGGGAGAGCAGCAGGAGCTGCTGTGGGCTGGGCTGAGCCGGGCTGTGCTGTTGTTATTGTTGCAGCAAACCAGCACGGTGAGCGCCATGCTGGTGCTGGTGAAGTCCCTGTCGGGCCCCAGGGAGCACATCGTGGACCTGGAGATGCTGACGGTGAACAGCCTGAACTACCGCACGAGCTCGGTGCTGCGGCTAACCATCATCGTGGGCCCCTACGCCTTCTAGCGCCCGCAGCAACCCCACAGCCAAAGAATAGTACCCCAAACAAAGCACTTACTATTTTTATTTATAGATTTTGCTCTCTTTTTTAAAAGAATTTGTTTAGTAAGTTGATCTCTCCTATTCGCACGTTACACCTGTAATTCCTAATTAGAAGATGTGTTCCATAGTATAACATGGGCATTGTCACTTTCTGTATAAAGATTTCAATCTTTTTTTTTATTACCTTCCTTGGACTAGATACATACTATGCTTTTATATGGGAACTGTATGTTCATACTATCCTGTAAAGCTTCACACACCCTTCCTAGCCAAATAGGTCATGCAATTTAAAAGTGATCTTCTGTTTTGTTTTTATTTTAAATTCTAATGCAGCTACACTGAATCTCAAAAAAGAAAAAAATTATGTAGTACAAATGATACACAAAGTAACGGTTATCTGATAAGCTAAAATATATTTCTTTTTTTTAACTACTTTGTAACAAAAGGTAACAGTAAATAAAAATCTATTTCTGTAGACATTTATGTGCTATCACGGTTGGTTTTTCTAATCTGAGTTGGAGGTAAAGTGACATTGTGAGAAATGCTTTGCATCAGGTTTTTGTATGCAGATTGCGTTAACCATACCATGGAATAACATTACGCTCTCTCCAAGAAAAATAGACCATAGGAAGAAAATGTCTCCAACAAAGAAAGAAACTCCAAATGGGAAATCATCAGGCAGGGCACAAATATCCATGAGAACACTGTTAGTAGTTACTGCTCAGAGGGAGGCAGCATTTTCAGACTGAAGTTAACATACTATTTTCCAGAAATATTATGTTGTATACTAAGAATTGAGTGCATTTTCTTATTAAGTTATATCATTTTCAGGCACTCGGTCCTGTTCTTGCTCTTACAACTCAGATGTATCATGTACAGTGTTCATAAAATTTATTTCTAATTCAAGAACTAATAACATCTTTTGTAATATGTAAAATCTTATTTCTTGTTTAAAATGTAGTAGTTAATCCTTTGATGTACAAAATTTTTAATAAAGATCTCTTACCATATTGTATTTTGTCTCTTTTGAGGTAGTTTGTTACTACTGCTGTTATTGTCACGTACTGTGGGAGTTGGCAAAGTTGTTTTGAGGTCTGAACAGTCAGAGGGATCCAGATCTCAGCCTGTACAGGAGGAGTTCTTGGAAGACTCACAACACAATTCCTTTGTAGAAGAAGGAGCCTGCTGCCTACTGAGATTTAGTTTTACTGACAGCAAAAGTTCAGAACAAAACTTCGAGCAGGCCACAACCACTGTGGTTGAGGGCAACAGATCCCCCTGCCCGGGCAGACTGCAGAGCAGGACCCCATTATCCAATGATCATTCCTGCAGGAAGTCATTTGTGGCTTTAAACAAACATTTCATCTGCCAAAAGGCTCAGAGCACGTGGCTGCAGCACAGGCCAGGAAATGGTGCTGGTGCTGGGTCACGTTCTCTGCCTGGGGCCCGAAGCAGTGGGGTGAGACCCCTGGTATTCCTCATCCCTCCCAGCAGGGAGGGGATCCCCAGGACAAATCCAGTTGTTGCTCTGTAGTGGGATTTAACTGGGGTTTGCCATGGTGAAAAGTCTCAGCTACAGAGTTTGGCTTGTAGGGAGCTCCTTTTCCTCCCCATTCATGGCTCCAAATCCACTCAGTCTGAAAGGCAGCTCCTCATTCCACACAAGAACCAAGCAAGATGCCTCCAGCCTCCTGCTCCTCCATGCAATTCCCATGGCAAATGGCACATGCTCACCTCTACGCATCCTTTCATTAATTTTGTCTCTCAATGCAGGCTGCCCTCATGAGCTGTGTTGCCCCTCAGGCACCCCCCTCCACCCCCAACATCAGCACTGTTCTTTTACACCAACTTTTAACTTCTAAATTGTGCAATTCAGCATTGCCCATACCAAGAAAATCAGTTTTGGTGCTTTTAAGTTTAAAATGGGCAATTGTCTCTTGAGAGGTGCAATTCAGCATTGCCCATACCAAGAAAATCAGTTTTGGTGCTTTTAAGTTTAAAATGGGCAATTGTCTCTTGAGAGGTGCCCAGAGGAGGCTCAAGTGGCTTTGCCTCCTTGAGACCCCAAACTTGAAGGGCACCAGGCTGGTCCCTGGAGCAAGCTAAGGAATCATAAATCACCCCTGAAGTCTCCAAGCTACCAAGCTCTGCCCCAAGGATTTACTCTACTGGTTTTTATATCAATTTCACCAACAGCCCTTTTAAACCTTCCTTTTAAAACTCTGCTCATCTGACAATAACTCAAAATTGATCACTATATATAAAAATATTTCTACACCTCTCAAAGGGCAGAAGCAGCAAAGACAGTTGTACCTCACACATGTGCCCAGGTCATGCTCAGCCTGCTCAGCCTGCACACCTCACTGTGCAGGATACTTGGCTCAATCCACTTCATTTACACACAATTGCCCTGCTCCGTGTCTGTTTGCAATATCCAGGTGCCCAGCAGACCACTGAGAGCCCAAAGTGTCAGAGGTTGTCACAGCTCTGGAGTGCAGATGCAGCCATGTGTCACTGTTCTGCAGGCTGGTTGAGCCTGAAGGTGTCACTGGGTGTGGGCAGCGCTTCCATGAGAGCCAGGAGCTGGAATAACAGCAGCCCCTCCAAACCAAAACAGGAGCAGAGCTGAGCTGAGCAGAAACTGGCGGGGGGTGGCTGGTTTTGTTTTGGGTAGGGGTGGGGTACATGACTGAGCCTGAAAGGAACCCACAGTCAGAATGAGAAGATGGTTCAGAGGAGCCTGAACATGGAGAGCTTTTGTACACCAAAAAACCTGCATGTTTTTAAGAGGGAAACCTACAGGTCCTCCAGTTCTCCAGGCAAGCAGAGCTTCACCTGTTCCCTACAATTTGTACAGAAGTGCAGCAAACATGCAACAACAGTTTGAAAAGCTACTTGGATAAGGGATACTAAAATCCCAAGAAATTACAAGAGCAGAATCTTTGCTCATCCTTCTCTGTATCCCACTGCCATGACCATTACCAAGAGCACACTCCAGGAAGAATTCTCATATAAATCTGTCAATGTTGGAGAAGAATCTAAATCAGGATCACATGCAAAGTTTAGTATCTTCTCAGAAACAGAAAACAGGGAGAAAAGAGAGGGGGAAAATGGGACTGAGTAAACAGAACTCAAGGAAATCAAAATGCAAGTTCATTCACTTCCCCAGGACCACCTGAACAGAGTGCAGTGGGATTATTTTGCTTGGAAGGCTCACAAATGCAAGTTTGTTGTCGAACCCCGTTTCCATGGCTGCAAAGAGTTGCTTGTGTTTTGAATGATCATCCGTGTTTCTAACTTTATAAGTCTCCTAATAAAATATAGAACAGCTGCTGCCCCAGTCAGCTGTTGAGCATATGGAGCCCACCAGGGACAAAGCCCACTGTTAACACAGAGAATTATTTCTAACGCCCTCACATATCTAAACCTCCCCATCATCTCAGCAAAATGGCACAATTCCACACTTCCCAGCTGGGGGAACACCTGCGTCATGCAAAGCTGCACTGGGCTGCATCTGCTACAAAACCCAACTTTATTTCATCTGGCCAGCAGAAAAAAGTGATCAGCGTCAGTGAATAGGGCAAAAAGTTAACTGTGCTCTCTATCTGGGGAAAAGCAGATGTCTAGTTAAGATGTTTATACAGCAAACATTTCTGTATATATTAGGAGGAAAGAGAGCTGTTTAATAAAACAGGGTTGGGTTAGAGTTGCCAAAGCAAATTTGAAGGGCAGTACAACAGCTTTTGTAATTTTTTGCATGGGAAAAGATATGAAATCCTGTTTTATATTATTGATTATGTGCATTGAACAAGTAATTTTTTTGAATGACCTCAAAATTAACTCCTTAAAGTCTCACACTTACTGTGTGCATTTGTTCAGCAGAAAAAACTGCAAATATCATGTCACAAATATGACAAGGTAGCATTGAAGGCACCCCCTGATTTATTCTCTGCTATCTCAGCAATCTCCTTGATACTGGCTGAGGGACCAAGACACAGCAATACTTCCTGCAGACCAAAATACTGGAACCAGGTGAGCTCCAGGTTTTGTTTGCAAACACCTTCACTCTGTCAGTCACATGCTTTCTCATGAGATAAATTATTTTGCTTTCTGCTCCAGAATCCCAGTGGTCCCAGAAGCAACAGCAGCACTCTGCATCCCTGCTCCCTCACAGAAATGCATCTGGATAATTAGTATTTTTTTAATGGTAATAATATTTTTGTAACTTCTACCTAACCACAAAGTACATTCATACTCAAACAGGAAAAATATTCAAAAGGTATAGCTCTCAGCTAAGCACTCCAGCAGCCCCTACCCTGCAAGCACACTCTGCTGCACTTCATTGCATTGCTGTAATAAAACATTTTTTTTTCTCTCCCCCCAACCCTTAAGACACCCACTAAAGCTTCTGCAAGTCCACAAAAACTCCCAAAGCAAAGACATGGCCCATCCCCATTCGTACACCTGAACAAGCACACAGAAAGGCTTTCAAATGGAGCAGCCTCCCAGCTGGGTTGACAAAAGCAACATATTTATGGTGTTAAACTCTGAAACCACAGCCATGGAAGTTACACAGGCACCTCAAGGTTTAAATCCTGCCAGTGCCACTCCAGAAACATCTGAATGTGTGACCACCTCCTCTGGAGGGTCACATTTTCTTCTTGCACTGGAGTGTTCCTGGAGTATCTCTGTGCAACATACAGGAATGTTTCCTATACAGAATATATACAACAAACACCCAAGTGGGAAGTCAAAAGAGCAAAATTCCTGCAGGCGGCATGGAAACTAGGAAAACAAACAAATTTTGGAAGCTCGGAGCAAGGGCTGCAGAGGGGAAGCCAACATACCAAAACAGCAGGGTAAAAGGCATTATTAAAATCAATAAGTCATTCTCTGAGAAGCTGAGGCTGTACATGAACACGGCAAATGGAAATGTTCCTGAGCTCTGCAAGGTCAGGGGTGAAAACAAACACGGCAGGCCAAAGGAGCAGCTTGCAAATGCCTGCACTGGCAAATCAAAACTCCCCCAAATCACAGCAAAAGCTACATCCCAGGAGGCTGATGGGGCCGCACATCAGGGAGACAAGCAAATGTAATGCCATGGCAAAAAAAATGAAGTGAAACTTTCTGTTGCATGCCTGGAGGAGGAATTAGGCACAACAGCACTGTGCCAGAGCTGCTCTTGCAGGCAATGCATCAAAGGACCTGCCCCAGAGTAAGAAGTGGATAAAAGAAGGGGAACAGAACATTTTGCTAATGATATCCAGTTGTTCAGGTAAAGATGAGCATCCTCTGGAAAACAGAGCCCTTACAGTGCTCTGAGTATTGAGCAGGAAATGCCAAATAAAACCAAAGGGGATAAATGCAAAGTGATGCACATGCAGGAAGTTATCCCAGCTTTATTTGAACAGCAAAGGCCTCTGGACTGACCACCACCTCCCAGGAGAGCATCAGGGTTATGGCAGACCATGCAAAGAGGAAACCACAACTCCACAAAGCTAATCCAGCATCAGGAATAACTGGGGATCAGAGCAGGGAATGAAGCTGAACCTTTGCACACTTGTGCAAATGCACTACAGCATAAACACAGCTTGGAGCTTGGGTCCTGTCCCCTTCTTACAGCAGGATGCTGGCAATGTTAAAGCCCAGAGCAGGCTGAGATTTAAGTGCACACATCCACAGCAAAGCCTCCCAAGAGCCATTAAATACGTGGCTGTCCTGGACAGGAGCCTTTCCCCTGACAGGGAAGCATTTCCAGTTTGCCATCGGCAGCTCCGGAGCTGCTGCACGCCCTTGCCAGGAGCTCTGCCGTCAGCACCAGCCCTTCTGATGCCAAATGCCCAAAACCTGGAAATGTCACCAAAAGAGGGGAGCAGCCTGCACAGAGCACGTTGGTGCTGCCTCCATGCCTGCATTAGCGAGGGTTTTGTGTAGCTGCTGCCAGCACCACGTTCAGTGCCCAAATATCACACCCAGCTCAGCAGTGGCCACAACTGCACCAAAGCCAACTCAGCCAGCAGCAAATGTTTGCAAAAAAAGTCGCCTTCAAGGGAGAAAAATTTCACTCCTGCCCAGCTTAAAGGCACTGCCTGGGGGAAGGCAGCAGGAACCAGAGCACTGCAGACAATGGTGTTTCCAGGAAAGCTGTTTCTGAACACACTAATCAGGCATGAATTGATCCTTGGAGTGATTAAAGCAGAGATTTGCATTTGCTGCTTTCTCTCCCCAGAATAAACCTGGTTTATTTTGCAATTTTGTAACCCAGGATCAGTCCAGAGACTGCACCCCAATATTTAGTAGGGCTGTTTTGTTTCAGGAGAGCTCTACAAGTTGGCAGAGGTAGGTAGGCAGAGGAACATGAACCAACATGCCAAGAACTCTCTGCAAGGCCTGTGATTCTGTACTAAAAACCGAATCACAAGGATCAAAATAGTAACATGAAACTTTAATGGGGTCAGGAGATTTCTGCCTCTGCTCTGGTATGCTGAGGAGGAAGGATTTGAATTGTACAGTGAACACGTCCAATAAAGCACTGGCATTCCATGGACAATCAACCATTCCAGGCTGAAAGCTACTCAGTTCTAACACAAGCAAACAGTTGCAGGAATATGTTTCCTTTCTTGCTTTAAAAATTTTTTACCTACATTCTCTGGGGTGACAGAACTTAGCAGGCCACAATGTCATTCCTGTGAAGCTTCACTTGCTCTTTTATCAAAGGCTGTTTGCATGTGAGTGTAAAGAAAAGCTGGAGAGGCACCACACTCACAGCACAGCAATCAAAGATGCAGATAAAGCTCTCCTGAAGGATTACTCACATACCTGCTACAGGTGTAGGATACAGAAAGAAATTAAGATCCAACTCAGAACCAACATCCCACCCAAATCCACCTGCCTGCAGGTACCCAGGTAATGGAAACACATCTCTAAGCTGGCAGCTTGTTGGCACAAAAGAAAGCACTTAAGTCACTATTCATCTTGTCATAATTTGATGCTTGTACCTAGGCCAAAATCCCTAAACCAGGCTATTTGCAAATGTTAAATCCAGTAGCTTGGTATGTTTCTCTTCCCCAGACTGGGATAAGCATTAACCAGCTCAGGAAAAAAAATAAAACATACTCATAAAATTTCCAGATTCTGGTTTTTAGCCTCTATTACTGAATTTACAAGATTATTTTCAATTTGAGCACTGAGTGTTCAAGCACGTTTTGGAGAAGGGTGGAACACCCCCAGCCCTTCTTTACTCTGCCTCTTCACTGAGCTGTGGGCAGCACCACAACACATCCTCCACCACAGCATATTCTTATTTGAATTTAACCCTTCCACTGCTGTTATACTGCTGCAGGGATATTTTTTAGCTCTGCACAGCAGGATATTTCTTCACCCCTGAAATCACCTGGATTTGCACACACTCAGACACTTGGGATCAAGGCTTTTGGTCCGATTGCTCCTGACCACCATCACCCAAAACGAAAATACTGTGCTTCGGCGGTGGGAGGAAAGTATTTTCTGGAAATTTATAATGATCAGCCTGGCCTTCAAAAAATTAGACAGAGCTTTCAAGCGGTGGAAGGTATTTGGTGATGAGGGGTTGCTGCCTCACACCACAGGCCCCAAACCCCCTGTGACCAGCTATTTAACCTGGGGTATTTCAACAGCTGTCCTGGGCAGAAGCTTGCTGAGGTTGCCTGGAGTCCCCAAAAGGATCTAAAATATTTGTAGTAATTCCCTGAACAAGCCCAAGAGGCTTCCTCGAAGCAGAGCCCTCAGCTCTGTTGACTTCTTTTTTAAAAGGTAATATAAATTCCACTTACGCTGGTTTGTTTTGATGTTGAAAATTGGTCTCCATAGACATGGTTGAAATCATGCCCTGCAGCACCGAGGCTGGAGCCAACAACCACACAGCCCTTCGCCAGTGCAGAGCTCAGGAGGCTTCAGAGGTGTAAATGCCATCCCACCCAGCACAGCAGCACCAGGGGAGCACAGGGAAAGGGACAGGGTGCCCCATCCCACAGGAAACCCCACAGCTGTGGCCACCCAGGCACTGGGAGAAGTCTATGGGGTGCCCCCACATCACCCTCAACTCATTGCTCACACATTTCCTTCACCAGGCACTGACAAGGCTTAAAGAGCACAAGGGAAGCCTAAAATATTAATTTTCGTTAATTTTTAAAGCCTCGTTGCCCTGTAGGAGCTCCCTCAAAGGCTGACATGCAGCTAGGACCACAGCAGTGTTTGCCAAGCAGAAAGAGCAATAAAAAGAAATCAGGGTGAGAGAATCAGGGGGAATATATGGAGAAATGACAAGTCGAGGTTTTTATATGGAAATTTATATCGAGGGCAGCATTCCTGTCTAACACAAGCATTTTAATACTTCCGGATGCAAGCCCCAAGCCAAAATCCAGTGAGGTCTGATGTTACGATAGTGTTTAAGCTCGGGATGCTGAATGTTTTGCAAGAGCTACAGGTTTTCCCATTGCCAAAAACCATGCAGAAAAACAACAAAAAAGCTTTTAATTCTACCCCAATGACCCCTCCACACTGTCCCAGCACAGAGCAGAAACGAGTCCTGAGGCACCAAACCGCCCAAGTGGATTTGAACACAGAGGTGCTGCAGAGCCTGCCCACCCCATCCCCAAAAAAGGGGATGGCCTATATTTGGGAAAGGCAGGGAATGGCCTAAAATATTTGGGAAAGCATTATTTCCATGACACTGTTTTCTTCCCTTCTCTGAAGCAGCTCTAAGGCTGCTTCAGCCACCCCCTGCACCACCCCGGGGTGGTTTTGCAGCACTCCCCAACACCACAAATCCCAGGCAGCGAGGAGGAATTCCCTGGAAAGCTGGCTCAGGCTGGGATGAGGCACAGGATGGCCTGGTTGAGGGGATATCAGGCTGAGATCAAAGCAGGAGACGCTGCCCAGGTCAGCAGTGCAGCGAGCGTGAGCCCACGAGCGATAAAGTGTTCAGAACAGCTTGTCCCAGAGCTGCTGCTCTGCGCCTGCCAAGGCCCATTTCTGCTTGGTTTATGCACCATGCCAATTCCTCCCCAATAAGATTAAGCTGCCTCCAGGCAATTTCAACTTACACATCTGATATTTGGAGCATTTGCTATGCTCTGCAGCTCAGGAGCAGGCACAGCCCCTGTGCTGCCACTTCCCCTCTTCACCTCACGTCACCTTTGCAGAGGCACTTGCTCCCATTTAAGCTCACACCTTTTCTGTGATTTTCACACATCAAGGGAATAACATTTTTCTGAAGAGCAGGACAGAACCATCAGTGCCATAGGGATCAACCTGACAGTAAAGTGTACAGGACCTGCTTACTTGTATCCATCATCCTGGAGAAGAGTTTCCCCCTCTTAAGATTGTTCAGAGCTCATGAAATCCATTAATTAATCACAAATACCAAACCTAGAAACAAATAAATGCTGTTTGAAGCCTAAAAGCTTGGTTTCAAGACCATTCCGAGTGGTTTCAAGTTAAAAAGGCAGATACCCAATTAAAAATATTCAATAATCTTGAAAGTCTCCAAATTCCTTATTTGTTTATTTATCCAACTACACATGAATAATTTTAGTCTAGCACAGGCCTGTTTGGGTGCCAGATCGTGTTTGCAAGTCTGCCCTGTGAAAGGCAAACGTACAGTTGAACTTGGATGCTATGTAAGTATCAGCCAGCTATTAGCAGTGATTGCTAAACAATTTTTCCAAAAATTAGATCCAACAAAGCTCAATGCCTGTGGTTGTTGCTGGTTACCTCTGTGAGGAAAACAGTTACTAATACACAACTGGTTGGGCTCAAATGATAAATGTAACTAAAAGGCTGTAAACAGCAATTCTACTTTATAGAGATTTTTTTCCCAGCATTAAATCCAATTTCTGTACACACCAACAACATGGACAGACCTAAAGGGACATTTGTGTGCACAGGAACCATGATCACCTTGATTCAGCTCACAAAACACCAGAACATTTTGTATATGCACCTCCAAAACCATTGGTTAAACCACTGAGATGAAACAGTTGTGTAACAGAGTTATAAAGAAGACCATGGAAAAGCAGAAGAGGAAAGAAACTTCCTGAGGGTTTGGCATTGTTACTATTAGTGATGGCTGAATTTTGCCTTATTTCCAATGCAGTCAGATCTTCAAATAAAACTTGAACACCATCTGTTTGCCATGATCCAGAGACAACAAGGGTTGGAGACCAGGAGTCACGATGATGGCAATAGTTATACACAGGTTTTGCCTACAGATCCAGCCTGGGACCTGTGAGAAAGGCTCTACCTGGAACAAGGGAAAAAGTTTCCTCTAAATGCAGACCCATTTCTAACTGAATCAGCATTGGATATGTGGAAAGAATATATTTACAAGGGAAAAGATTTTACAAGAAAATTTTGCAAATGTAACCAATTCCTGCATGGAAAGAGTCTCTGGAACAGCAGGGCAGAAAGCACTGGCTTTACAGCCACTGGGCAAGAATGGTTTGCAAAACCTCTGCACCTCAATCTGTGCTATAATTATACAGCTCATTAGTTTAATCACTAACAACTCCAGACTCCTCATGCTGAAATCAAGAGTGTTGCTTTTCTGATCTGGGAAGCTCTCAGAAATCCATTTTTTTAAAGCTGCTATTTTTTAGAAGGCTGACAAAACCAGGAACATTAAAACTCTATATATTCAGGAACTGAAGTAAATCAACTAAATAAACATCCAAAAAAAAGCACCAAGAAAAGCCCTAGAGCAAACTTAATTGTGATAACTGAGTTTAATGATGTTAAATGGCAAAGCTCATCATAAAAAAATTACAACTGAAACTTCCCCCCAGTATTACTCAGGGCAGGTTTCACTCCACTTAACTTGGACAACAGGAACAGGATTCACAATTCATTTAGTCAAGGAAAACCTGTGGGGAGCAGGAGGGCTGAGGAAGCAAATCCATAATTAACTCCATTTGGAGGCACAGTTATGATACGAGTGCGCACTAATCCTTCATTTGTGCTCCTAAATTTGTAGCCAAGATTTGCACATTTCCCTGAACGAGAATAAATCTGTGCAAGGCTTTGCTCTGACATTCGCTTGGTGTTAAGGCCACTCTGTCCCAGGCAAAAGCAGCCCAAGTTGGCACACGGTGTCCCAGCCCTCCCTTCTGCCAGCAGGCAGGGGACACAGGGACTCAGGGATGGCAGCACAGCCATGCCAAGCTCCAAGGGCCAGCCCAGGAGGCACCATGGGCAGGTTATAGAAGGGAAACCCCTTCAGGAAGTGTTGGGGAAGATGAAACAGGAAAGCCTTATAAATATGATTGTCTGGCAAAAGATTTTGAGAATATAGAAACTGTAAGTGAGATTGAAATGAAAGCAAGCTTTGAGATCCCTCAGTTACTGAACAACTGGAAAACAATGGTGTGGCTGGCTGAAGGCAATCCCCTTTTGATGAAACAATACCCTCTGCTTGCAGGCAGGTCCAAGGGTCAGAGCAGACCCTACCAGCTTGGCAGAAGGGGCCCAAAGAGGAGTTTTTAGGGTTTAAAACATAACACAGTATGGTAATGTAAGATTCTTATAGTCCGTATGCAAATGCTATAGGATTTGTATATTGCACTAGATTGGTTAGTGAGAATCAGAATATTCAACACAGCAGAAGATTTATTGTATTGTAACAGGAACCTCACTCTCTCACCCTCTTTACCCCTCTCTTCTCTCGGGCCTGCTCTGAGCTGTGGCTGGCAGCTCCCAGCAGGGCCCTGCCCCCAGGCCCTTGGCAATAAACCCCAAGTTCCAAAAGGCCCCTGCCCCCAGGCCCTTGGCAATAAACCCCAAGTTCCATGACCTGGCTTCAGAGATCTCTCGTCTCCATCCATCCCGACCATCCTACCCCCCAGTGCTCCTCCAAGGAAGCATCCATTACCTCCCACCCAGTTAAAGGTGGGTGCTGAACAGCCCCCAGATTGCCACAAAGGCACCCTCAGCATTGTTGCACTGCAATCCTCAAAAGCATTTTCCCTCTTGCATGGAACCAAGGCCTTGTGCTCAGGGCCAGCCCTGGCCAGGGATCCCAGTGCAGAAGCCAACAAACCCCAAACCTTGCAGAGTCAGCCAAGAAATTGGGTTTTATTCCAGAAGCTCACAAACCTCAGAGGCTCCCAAACCTCAGAGGCTTCAAATTCTACCCAGGGTTAAAAACCCAGCCCTGGCCTCAAAACTTTGTGGCATGGCAAGCGAAGAGAGGATTTTCTTGGCATTGCTTTTTTTTTTTTTGCACAGCCTCCTTAGAGGCTGTGAATTTGCTGGTGCCCATCAGCACCTTGCACTGTACCCCTGTTAGATCAGAAATTGCTGTGCAAGTCCAGCCATGTGCCACTGCTCTCAAAAGTATCAGGTCAGGAAGAAAAGACAAGATTTACAGATGAGAGATTTTTTTTTTTCTGCCCATGGCAGGCACAGAATTACATCTGCTTGAGGATTTCACAAGTAGAAACTACTCAACAATTGCTTGGAATTGGAAAATAGGTACAATCCTAAAGGAAAAAAGCCACTGAGAAAAGAGTCAGCAAAGAGCTCAGAGTCAGTGATACCCTGGATATTGCTGCCCTGGCTTTGTGTTTCTATTTGCCTGTACACACAATCATTTTTAATATCCTGAAAACACCATTAACAATGAAAAAATCATTATTAAAAGGGTTTTTGTCAGAACTGTGTTGGAACCTCTGAAGGCAGAAGGATAGAGTATCACCTGTCCTGGGAATAATATGCTGGGAGTTGTTGATAAAGATCATTCCAGTGACACAGGTAAAGATCAGGGAGTACCACTGAGAAACTCCTGGTTTCCTTCAGATGCTCTTCCCACCCACCACACAAACACCTACAAACAGCTTATAAAGATCAGGCTTGGGATGCTCTGAAGACAACACCTGAAACAAGATCAAGGCCAAACACACAGTATGAAGTTATGAGACAATAAAATAAAACAAAGGCTGCAGCTGAATCACTGAACTGTTACCAGCTGTGGAGCAAATACCTGTTACTGGGAGCAGCTGCTGCTACACTATAAAAATTTTACATGTTCTGCACATTTCAGACCCCAAATCAGGGCTGACTCTAGTTTTAAAATGCAGATACCTCTATAAATATAAACAATTACCACTCTGCTCCTGCTTTGAGTAACACTGGCATTTTTCAAGCCAGTTTCAACTTGTGCAGGTAACTGTGTGAATTAAATACCACACCAAATTCTTTACTAACTTTTCTTTCAACAAGGTAGCAATGTGTAAGTATAGCTATAGTAAGTGCTGATGAGATTTATAACTGGGTCCCAAATATAAATCATATTTTTATCATCCCCAGAAACTTTTTATTGCTGTTTTCATCCTTCATTTTATAGGTCATATCTCCTCTCCATCAGGAGGACCTATATCAAGGTGTAACTCTTTACTTCATACCCTGAAAAAAAATACAGATTTTTTTCCCCAAGGAAAAGAAAAAATTAATGCAAACATTTAGGGATTCCAAGGAATCCTTCTGAGGAAATAAGTATGTGCATTCATGGTAAAATCTCAACCCTCCACACAAGGAGCTTGACCCAGCCCTGGTGAAGCCAGTGACATTTGTCACAGCAAGAGGATGGAGCCAAACACCCTGGAAATGGATCAAGGACATGGCATGGGTTGACAAACTGCTTCATCATTGGCTCTTAATTTAAGCTTAGACCTCCATTACAAGGCAAGTGGGTGAGAACAGCAAAAAAAACCCCATATCAATCACCACATCCACACAGTTCCCAACTCCTATTTTTAGTTTTGCTTTGAAATTGAGGACAAAAATGCAAAGCACCATGCCAAAGGGGAACAGCCATGATCCACAGGACTCTGAGCTGCAAGGCTGCTGCTTTATTTCAAGCGTGCTGTCCACCACACTCTGCACTGCTGCAAGTTCAGACCTCATCAACATCCAACTTCTAATAAGATTTCAAAGGCTTTTCCCTGGAGTTTCTCAGAGAGCAAAGAAAAAAGGGATTCAGTGGCTGAGATGCTTTAACAATGGACAAGCTGTGGTCAAAAAGCTCTCCTGTCTTTCTCCACTATCTGCATCTTTCTGCTTGGCACCTTCAGCAGCTTGGAGGTTTCCAGAGCTTTGTTCTTTGTTAGAGAGGCTCTATGAATCACTGTCTAGCTTTTGCTTCTCTTATTTGAAAATGCTTCTTAAAATTATTTCAATGGTTTAAGGAGCCATTAAATAGCTATTGCAAAATGTCCCATCCACAGGTAAATAATCACAACTTCTCAACTTGGGGTTTGAAGAGCTCCAAATTCACCTTTTTGGACTGATTTTGTGCCATCATCCAACACATACCACAAATCAATCACACTTTTACCTGCAATCACTCAAGGAATTCAGGGCCTTGGGTCATTTCAGACCTTCTTGTATTCCTTGGTATGTACCATAACTCCCACCAGATGCATTCAGTATTAGAGCTTTGGCTCTTCACAGCCAACAAAGGTCTGCAGGGCCTCTCAGGGTGACAGAGAAGAGCCCTGAGCAGTGCTGAGCCCTCAAATGGGATTTTTGGAGTGTTTTCTAGGCTACAAAACATTTTAACTTGGGCACCCTAAAATTGACTTGACAGAGAGCAAGCACACGTATCAGGAAGCTTTGTGCATGATGTGCACTGACGTTTTTTACACTACAGGTCAAAGTCATTTGTACTGTTAGACGTGCACACATATCAGGAAGCTTTGTGGGCTACACATGATGTTCATTTACATTTTTTACACTACAGGTCAAAGTCATTTGTACTGTTAGAAGTGGTGCTAATTCAGTTTAGAAATCAGGAATCTGAACATTACCCCACACATGGAGAGTGCTCTTGCATTCAGCTTTGCTCAGCTCCTTTGTTAAAGGCACAGCATTGAATGATCAGAGCACACAGAAATGCCTGAAAAGGCTTTAAAATCACACCTCTAGGTGCTCCTCTTAAATCCATGAATTTAGGGTCTCTTCAGCTCCTCTCCATTCCCATTGCACACAAAAAGGGAACAGGCGCAGTCCATAGCAAATTCTGTAAAATTTACTATTTCTGTAGATCTATCTCTTAGCTTCAAATAAAAAATCCTTACTGTGCCAATCACGCAAATTAAGAACTGACATGAAAACCAAGCTGTTGTTTTCTGGTACTCCATAAATATTCAGGGAACCTCGGAAGTTTCCAAGCGAGCCACGGAAGGGTTGCGTGGGCAGGAGCTGCACCCTGCAGGCACCGCCAGGGAACAGCAGAACGGAGCCCGGCCCGCGCCGTGCCCAGCTCAGCAGTGCCACCGTATGGCAGAGAGTTATTTTTAATAAACACAAACCAAACCACACATTTTTGGGTTTTACTCTGTTCAGAGAGCTTCCTGCCAACGTGGGCACGGTATTCTCAATTTCTGTACTACCGAAAAGCCAAGACATGGTGGAGACCCCCCACGAGAGAAAAAAGGGAATTAAAATGTGATGTTTCACATTGTCTTTAACACTTGTTATTCAGTGAAAAGGCTAAAAAACCAAGTAACTCTCACAGTGGTTGCTCATCCTTCTGATTTTCTGGTGCAGCCAGTGTTCCAGGCCCATCTACTAATTTCTTCCCTCTGTCCAATGGCAGGAGCAGCCCCCAGCACACACCTGAGCCCCAGCTCAACACCCACTGCCAAAGTATATCAACCACTTCAAATAAAGCACATTCACTTCAAAGCCACGCTGCAAATAAAATAAACACTTACAGAATCTCACCTGCTACAACAAACAGGTCTATGAATTTAATAAGTAAATATATACAAACAGAACATCCATGTGGTACCTGTCCCACTGACCTGGAATATTTCTGCTTCCTGGGGAGGTGGTGAAAGAGAAAGCAGCTCAATAAAGAGGTACAAAATACAAAGGTAACACCTTTAAAAAGCACAGAGTTTGTCAGAGGGAAGAGTTTTCCTTTCATTAGATAGAAATACACATTAAGACAATGGACATCATTATTTCAGCACAGTCCAGGCTGAGCAAGGAAATTCAAGTGGTTTTAAGTGTCAAAGAACCCAAATGCACAGCTCCCAAAAGGCAGTACCTGCTCAAGGACATTGAAAACTCCTGGAAAGAAGAACATAGAGGCTCTGTGTCTGAGTCATATGGAGAGGTTTCACTCAGAACATTCAACCAGTGCCCACCACCCTGCAGAACTGCCCCTGCCAGCTCACAGAACAGGTTGGAGTCCAATCCCCAGCACAGCTACAAGCTCCCTGCAGCTGGACACAGACATTTCCACTCCAGCCCCTCAGTTTCAGGGGCTGCTCCCACCCTTTGCATCTGCTGAGCCTGTTTTGACCTGGCAGAAGTTGCAATTGCCCAAGTCTGGGTTTTTCCTCCATGTGAACCACCTAAGAGCTGGCCTGTGGAGACACATTACATCCCATACACCAGCAGGAAGGCTTGGTTGAGCCCAGTTTATTGATTTATAAGATGCTTTAACTCTCAACTTAAGATAACATATAAGATAAAAGAGAGATAAAGAAAACATGAAGGAATTGACTCCACTAGTTCAAGTGAGGTGCTCATATCTTCTTTGGGATTATGCTTCTATTGTCTCCTACCACAAGGAGGGGGAAAAAAAAGCAACCACTTTCCTGAAGTCCTTCACTAAAGTTTAGGTTGCACAGCAATAAAAACTAGGACTCAAATGGTTTCAAAGTTCACTGCTGAAGAAAAAAAATTATACCTTATGTGCCCATTACACTGTGGGCATGACACACAGGCTTTATACACACATGCACTTTGACTACTGACATATCCAAACAAATCTTCTGAAAAATAAAAGTTTTCTCTGACAATTATTCAACCCTTTGTCTTTCTTGCTCCTTATAGAGTGCAAAAATAAAATATAAAAAAAAACCCCAACACAGCCAGTTCACTTTAGAAACCACAGCACTGCTTTGAGAAAGTGGATTTGCATCTTTAACTCTTTCTCATGTGTTCAAGCAGTCCCATAAAACAAATAGTTATAGAAATCTCCAACTTACTTGGCAGGACAGCACACCTTCAGCTTACTCACCTACACCTTCTTCTTCTTCTTCTTCCTTGACAGGGAAAAGCACAGGCTTCAGTTCCCTCACCTAGACCTTCTACTTGAATCCACCTTCCATTCCCAGAGCACAGGGAATGCTGCAATTTCCTACCTGCTCAGGGAGCAGAGCAGCACAGAGCCCTCAGGAATGTAGGGAAGGAAAAGAAGGGTGGTGCTGCCCTAAAATAGGATGAGACACAGGTGCCCCAACAAGATCCAGGAGGCAGATGGGCAATCTGTTAAATATAATCAGCTTCCCTTTTTATTTCACTCAAATCAAAGATTACACCCACCTGCCACAGCCATTGTGATTGCAAAGTTCCTCCATGTGAGTTTTCTGAAGAACACTGAGACAGTGGAGTTACAGCAGCGAAGGAAATCCAGGGGCATCTGAAAGCCATCCCAAGAGATACAGCAGGAAATTCAATTAAAGTAAAGTAAAGATAAACAGGACAGGAATGAGGAGAGAAAACCAAGTGGAAATAAGTTGGTTTAAAGTCATGCAATTTCAATGGATTCTCCCAAAGCTACTTTAGAAAGTTAGCATGAGAGATCTGTATCCTGCTAAAACAAATTTATTAGTTTCAAAGAAGTTACTTGCTCAGGTGCAGCATCCCAGGACTATTTAATGATGCCATAATTGCTCTTCACAGTTTGCAGGAAGCCAGAAGGGGATGCCCCACCTGGGCATGGTGGATTGGCTGGAAAACCTGTGGGAATCTTTCCTGGAACAACTGCAGGTACGATTTGTTATCAGCAATGATGGGAAAAAAGGGGAAATAAATCACGTCAGGTTGTTTGTTTGTTTGTTTGGTTTGGTTTTAATTTAAGTTCTATATGGAGTTGCTTTTATAGGGCTAGGTCAGTGCAATGGGTTCCTCTTTAAAATAAAATTATAATAAATCAAAAAGCGTGCAGAGCTTTACGCCAAACCTATGTAAGGGGCTCAATTTAATCTTGTTTGACAGAAAAACTTGAGCCCAAGGAAAAACAGAGCCATAAGAAGCCATGCAGTGGAGGAGTGCATGGAAAATGGTCACAGCCTCTTCCTAGGGCAGTTGGTTGCACGTTTACCATTCCTTCAAATAGCCACACATCATTTTTTCACAAGTGTCTGACACTTTACAAGTGTCTGTCTCTCACTTGAAGCGAGAGATTTACTGAGCTGCAGGATGGGGATGGATAGAATTGGGTGATCAGCTACAGATGGACCCTGAAATAAATAAATAAATGGCGAAATAAATAAGTGGCTTGAGGCTAAGTGGATGATAATTAATTCCCTCAGGAAGCATGGAAAACTTTAGTGCAGGAGAGCTCTCTGCTGCTCTCTCCTCCCACCCAGTGAGCTGGAGAGGAGGGGGCACAGACAAAGGGGCCAAAAGGAGCTGCTTCAGCTGCTCCTAAATAAAACCCAACTTTTATTAACAACCTATAGGACCCATAGAGCATAAAACCATGGAAGAATGTCACAGGGAGATATTTAATATGTTTATTTCAGTGTGGCAGAGGCTGCTAGAAAAGGCTCAGAAATTACTGCTGCTCTCCTGAAAGCTTTAATAATCATCTTTTTTTGTGGCTTGTTTTGGGGTTTCTGTTTGAATTTTCAATAGTGGAATTAAAAAAGAAACAAACCAGAGAAAATTTAATGAAGAGGAAAATGAAGTGCAAATCTTTCTTAATAAATGAATCACAGTTTTTTTCATTATATTAAACATTAATTTTGTTTGCTGCCTAGAATCTTCAATGAAATCCAAGCTCTGGTTTCCTTTTCCTATGACAGTGGTTCTATGGCCATAGTCTGTTAGTCCATGACAGGGATGAAACATTCATTTATCATCTTGGTGAGTGTGAGAATAGCAATAATTACATAAAAAACATTCCAAACAATTGTCTGTTTGTCATTCAGTTTGAATGGGAGTTCAAGAGAATATGGGGAACATTTCTGCTCTGCCACTTAATACATTCTTGTATCAAAGAAAACTGTACCAATAAATTGTAAATCTAGATAAAGTTAACAGCCCTTTTGCCCAGGCCAAATCCCAAGTTTCTGATCATTTTACTTCTCTCTTTTGTGCCTTGCCAAAAAGATAAGAAACATGTTGGCCCAAAAGGAAAATTATTGCTTGGACTGCTCTCCCAGTGAATCTGTTTCTTATAAAAGCAGCTTGGACAGAAAACCTGAATTAAGTAAACAAGCAATATCAAAATAGCTTTAGAAATAAAATAGTAGTAAGTTTTTAAGATTTTTAATACTTACTTGCCAAATTTAAATTGTTACATGCAGATGGCAGATGAGTTCAAGGTGATGTGTGACAGATATGTGTGGGATTAAATAGAATATAAACTATCTCACTGTTGGTGTGATCACATCTCCACAATCACATTATCGTTCACTCACCTCAGAGACATAACTAGCACTAATTAATAATCTATTTTGCATTCCACTGAGGAATAATTAATAAACTGACAAAACCACTGTGCCCTGAGTGACATTCTGATGCACTCTGAGCATGTAAGAGCACAAGAAGTTTGTGACAAGCAATATCTGTATTCTATTCTTGCACATTGCAGATTATTTTGGTGTTCCTGGCTTAAAAGTGTGTTTTGGTTGGGGTTTGGTGACTTTTTGGGGGGGGGTTTGGGGTTTTTTGGTTTTTGGTTTTGGGGGTTGGGGCTGTGTTGGCTTTTTGTGGGGTTCTTTTGGTTTTGGGGGTTTTTTTGTTTGTTTGGTTTGGGTTTTGTTGGTGTTTTGGGAGTTTTATTTGTTGTTGGTTTTTTTTTTTTTTGGGGGGGGGAAGTTTTTTTTCCTTGTAGTTTTTTTGGATTTTGTTGTGGAGGTGTTTTTTGTTTGTTTGGGTTTTTTGGAGGGTTTGGTTTTTTGGGTTTTTTTTGGTGGGTGTATGACCGAACAAGGACTGAGGAATTAATTTAAATCCCCAGGGCAGGTATTTTTCCCCTCACGAATTCCAGCCGGCCGCGGGGCTGCCCCTCAGGCGGTGCCTTTACCAACCCTCCAGGCGCCTCCCGGGCTCCTGAGGCGGCAGTCCGGTACCGGTGTTCTCTTCCTCGCTCCAAGCCCCCGTTCGAGCGACTTTTCCTCAGCTTCCAGCCCGAGGTGGCTCCAAGGCCGCCTCAGGCGCCACCTCGGAGCTTTTTCTGCCGCTTTTTACCTCAGGATTCGGGAGTGGCGGCGCGGACGCACTCGCGCGCTCTGCGCTGCCTGACCCTCGCCAGCCGCTGTAGCGCCCGTACGGAACCGAAAGCGGCGCGGCGGCGCCTCGGCCAATCCGCTCCGCTCTCACTGCGCGGCGCCGCTGGCCCGAGCCAATCGCGCGGCCGCCCTTTCCTGCCGGGGGCGCTATGGCGGCCGCCACGAGCTGCGGCCGCGCCGCGCTGGGCGCGCTGGCCCGGGATGGCGGCGGGGCCGCGGCGCGGTGGCGGCGGCTCCTGCCCCCGGGTCGCCCCGCCCTGCCCTGGCTGTGTGCCCGCGGTGCCGCGGCGGGGCCCGAGCCCGGGCCCGGGCGGGCCGTGACGGTGGAGGTGGGCGGCAGGTGAGGGGTGTGGAGGGCGGCAGGGCCGAGCGCTGGCCCGGCTGGAGAGTAACGCGAACGTGAGGGGAAATGGTGCAAAATGCGGGACGTGTCGAGCTTAACTGAGGTTATAACTGAGCTTATCCTCAGCCGGGACGTTCTTTGGTGTCGGGTCTTGGTGTGCTGGCAAGCAAGAAGGGAGCCCGGAGCAGTTGGATCAGCCTTGTCATGGCTGAGTCAAGAGGCTGAGGAGCCCTAAGGATGTAATAAATCAAGATATTGATGGATGTCTATGTGTACATTGCCAACTTAGCAAAATATTCCAGGCCACCAAGTTGATCAGAGGGGTGGAGACCTCTTCGGTGAGGAAAGGCTGAGAGAATTGGGATTGTTCAGCCTGGAGAAGAAAAGCTTGGGGTGACCTAATTGTGGCCTTCCAGGAGCTGCTTAGAAAGGTGCAGAGACTCTGTGAGGGTGTGCACTTACAGGACAAAGGGGAATGGGTGGAAATTGAAACACAGTAGATTTAAATGGGATATTAGGGGAAGAATGTTCCCTGTGAGGTCCTGGCACAGAGAAGCTGTGGCTGCCCCATCCCTGGATGTGTTTAAAGCCAGGTTGGATGGGGCTTGGAGCTACCTGGGATGGTGGAGGGGTGGAATGCAATGATCTTCAGTGTCCCTTCCCACCCAAACCATCCTGTGACTCTATAGCTGAAGTATGTTCATTATAACAATAAAAATCACGTAAGGATCTTGCCCAGGTGCTCCCCTGAGCATGTGAACGATTTACCTGGGATAACTTGTATAAAAATTGCTGACTAGTCATAATAGGGTGGCTGTGCTTGGGAAGGGACCAGCTCTAGATTTCTGTGTGTCAACAATGGCATGGGAAGTCAGGAGGGTGTGCTGGCCTTGTGCAGTAGCACACGCCACAAGCCTGGAATAAATAATCCATATTTTTATATCTTGCTCTCAAGTGTGTCCTCGTTGCCTTGTTGCTCTCCATTCTCTGCCACAAAGGAGGGAATATTCTGCAGCTGTGCTGGGAGGTGTGCAAGCAGCTCCCCTCAGCCTTGAGGGTGTTTTCCACTGGCTGAACCCCAGCTGGGACAGGTGATGAGCCACCTTTGTAACTCCTAGGGATAGCTACAAGGCTTTGCTTCAAGGTAAAGGAAGCAGGACACTTGAAATTTAAGTGGATTTGGTCACTTTTGCTCAAAGTGTTTCAATTTTTATATCTAAGGAAGAATTTTGTATCTCCTGTGAAGTACAGCCTTTATTCTGTGCAGTTGGGGCTATAGATGAATGCAGAAATTGGTGGGAAATGTGCAGGAATTCACTAGAAACTTGTGTAACAGGTTCTTTCTTTCCTTTAGAAAGATGGAGCTGTCTTCTGGAAAACTTGCCAAGTTTGCAGATGGATCTGCTGTTGTTCAGGTAAAACCAAAAAATAGTCAAAATTTGTGCAGCTTCAAATTCCTGTATCCTAGAAGTCATTGTTTGGGCATCAGAGCCCGTGGGATATAGAACCTGAAGTGGCAATTTCATCCCTAATGAGGGGACAGCTGTATTTTATAGGAAAAAATTAAGTTTGAAAAGAAAAACAGGGCATGAACTGTGGATTTATGTGGTGGCTTTCTGCAGAGTATCATTCTTAAGAATTACTGGCTTGTGAATAAGTTTAGAACATTGGAAGTTATTTTCTTTTCAGATAACTTCAGTTTTTACCTATTTTTCTTAACCCAGCTAGGTGACACAGCAGTGATGGTCACAGCGGTCAGCAAAACCAAGCCCTCTCCATCTCAGTTTATGCCATTAGTGGTAAGTACTAATGATTAGTTAAGTAAGTACTAAGTAGTAATTAAGTACTAAGAATTAGTTTGGTGCTAATCAAATGATGAACTTAGCAGTCATAGTCCTTAAACAGTGGAGTTCAGGATGCTGGGGGGAGTGAGGAATGCCAACAGTAGATGGTAGAGCCTGACTTGAGAATTGCAGTTGATGATAAAATAAAATGATAAAAAGGATTATGATCAAAAGGATCCCTGTTGAGCCCTGGATGTTGCCTGCCTTGGCTTTAGTCTCCCCCAAGCCCTTGTGGCTTTTGCCACACCATCCAAGCTCAGATGTTTGGGTTGGTTTGTGTGGAAAACTGGTGGGATTGTGAGGCTCAAAGGGCTGGGATTGTTAAGGGTGGGAAGTTGATAACTGGGGTTGGAACTGGATGATCCCAAGGGTCCCTTGTGAGGGTTTCTGTGGCTCTGCAGTAAATAATCAGTTGTCATTAATCACGCCTGAATTTTCTTTGGAAGGTTGACTACCGGCAGAAAGCTGCTGCAGCAGGAAGAATTCCTACAAACTATCTGAGAAGAGAGCTTGGTTCCACTGATAAGGAAATTCTTACAAGCAGAGTAATAGGTAGGCTGACACCTTTTATTTATAATGTACTTTAAATGTTGCCCTTTTCTTGCGAGTGTTTGAAAATACCATTTATAATGCTATTATAAATACTATTTGTAATGTTGTCAGAAAACAAACATGTCATTTATTTATCAATATGATTGAAATTTTAAGATTATATATGTCATGCTAAATACATTTCTGCATTCTCTACTTTTTCTTTTTTTTTTGTTTAAAACCCCCATTTTGTCAGTTTCTTGAGGGGTCATTGCAGGACAAACTGAATATTAATTACTGAAACCCAAATGTTTATGGATTCTTATGAATTCTTATGAAAAGTTTGATTATTTCCTTTGCAGATCGCTCAATCAGACCACTCTTCCCAGCAGGCTACTTTTATGATACACAGGTAGGTCATGGCACCTTCAAAATGGAAAACTTGGATATGGCCAAGGAAAATTTCATTATACACACCCTGTTTTAGGAAAAAACTATTTTTGTTTAGCATCAAGGAGGGGTTTGCACTTCACAAACAAGTGTAATGTTGCTCCTTGTCTTGAATTATTTATTATTACATCCTGCTTTCCAAATTTTGTTGTCAAGATGCAGGAACAAAATTAAAATCTCCTCTGTACAACAGAGGAAAGATGCTAATAGTAAATATTTTATATATGATGTGATACAATATTATCCATTAATGGGGCTTTATTGTCAGCTTTCTATTTTAAATACCTGAAAAAAATTCCATGTGAAACATAGACTTGTGTAGATACCTGGGTTTTTTTAGTGTCCTTAACTTTGTGTTGACAGTTAATAAAAATGTATAGATCAAAATTATTCATTGTCTTTTATCTTATGCCAGATCCTTTGTAATCTTTTAGCAGTAGATGGTGTCAATGATCCTGATATTCTGGCAATTAACGGAGGTAAGAAGGCTGTGAGAAATTGGTGCTTTGGTGGGATTTAATGAGATCAGTTTTTTCCTAATCCAGATTTTTGTCTTCCTTTCAGCTTCTGCAGCGCTTGCCTTGTCTGATATCCCCTGGAATGGTCCTATTGGTAAGTAAATATTTTTAAATTATGGGTGATTCTAATGGAATGGAGCATTTAGATCACAGTATCACAGTGGTACTTTGTTTTTAAAGTAGAAGCTGAATCTAAACATTAAATTTCAAGTATTGGAAATAATTTTACCATGGATAGGATTATTGCACTTCAAGGGATTCTTCTTTTCTGGACTAAATGCACTTTTGAGAGGAAATATGATGTAGAAATAGTGTACTGTAGAGACCAATAAATTAATTTTCTGCTAAGAGAAACATATCTATTGAAATGCTTTGTTTGGAAAATAGCTGCTTCAGAATTCTTCTCCTCAGGGGACTCAAAAAGAGATTTATTTCATTGTGAGTAATTTCTGGGAAGAGAAAAGATCTACCCAAGAACAAATATTGAACAAGTGTCTTCCTTCAGCTGTTTTTTTTTTTTTCTAAAAATATGTGCTGAAATGACAAAAAACTCCCAGTACAGTCACAGCACTGTGTGTAATACTGGCATTTGTCCTACCCAGTAATAATAGTCAAAAACAGAATAGGTAATTTTGTCTTCTAGATTTGTTCTTAATATCCAGTCAACGTGCTGATATTTTAAAATAAGTCTGTAGCTTTAATTATTGTTATTAGCTGTGTAAGTTTCAAAGTACAGTGATGCCCTAAAGAAGTTAATTATTGTAATAATAAATGACTTTCTGGAGTTTCTTTGCAGGTGCAGTGAGGGTGGGGCTGGTGGATGGAGAGACTGTTATCAATCCAACTCGGAAAGAGATGGCCTCTAGTACTCTAAATTTAGTTGTTGCTGGAGCTGCACAAAATCAAGTTGGTAAGTTAATTGTTGTCTGTTGGGGGCTTGGAAATCTTTGCAGATGTTTTCCTTGTCTTTGAAATGTGGATTTTTATACAACAGTGATAGGTAACTTTTGGTTGAGTAGACTCCCTCATATTTATGCAGTTTAATGTTAGATTGCTGTTGAACAATAAAACGGGAATTCACTGAATTTTTATCTTTCCATTGCCAGTTATGTTGGAAGCAACTGCTGAGAACATCTTGCAGCAAGATTTCTGCCATGCCATCAAAGTAGGGGTGAAGCAGACCCAGCACATCGTCCAGGGCATCCAGCAGCTGGTCAAGGAGCGGGGTGTGGTCAAGAGAACTGTCCAGAAATTATTTATTGCTCCTGAAGAGATTGTGGAACTTGCAAAGAAGTAAGTTCAGAACAAATGATGCAGATGGAGGAATGTTTGTGAGTCTGGTGCTTTCACCAGATTGGTATTTCACTGAATACTTTTTTCAAATATTTAGTCCTCAAAAAAATCCCTAATTGCAGAAGTGTTTTTTAAGCTGTGTTTTCAAAAATTCTTCCTTTTCTCCCTAAAGACTTGCTTCTAACAAGATCTATGCAGTGTTCACAGATTCAAGCCATGATAAAGTAAGTAATCAATCGTGATATAATTATTTTTTGAGTTAATATAATAATGAAACTGTAGGAGGATTGAGTTCTTTAAGCTTTTAGCTCTTTAAGCTCTGTCCCTGAAGGTGCTTTAAGGAAACACTGGATGTGCCATGGTCTGGTTGACAAGGTGGTGATCATAGGTTGGATTTGATGATTTCAGGGCCTTTTTCCAACCTCAGTGCTACTGTAATTTAAGCATGTCTCCTTCCCTGCATCTATTTATAATAATAATAATTTTTTTTTTCTCTAAGTTTTTAACCTGACCAGAATATTTGCTTGTGTTATGTGGAGGTGGAGACTCCCTTTCCCTAAGGAGTCTCATGGAAAGGAAGAGGGGAAATAAGTGCAGGTGACTCCTGAAAGGTTTGGTTGGGCACAAGAGCAGTGTTCTGCTTGGGAAAAACTATCAGTCACTGGGATATCTCCAGGGAAGAGGTGGATTGCCCAATTTGGAACATTTTTAGGATTTAGATGGGGAGAGTGCTGGGCCAGCTTGTCTAGGCTGCTTTTGCCAAGAAAGGTTGGACCACACAACCCTTGAGGTCCCTTCCAGCCTCAAAAATCAATAATGAAGTTATTGATTTTTGTATTTGTGCAACAGTTCTGTTTCTTATTCCTTAAATTTTTGCAGATCTTTAAACCAAATAGCCCCAAACCTCTGTTGTTCTGCCCTGTAGAGTTAACTGGTTACAAATCCTCTGTTGCAGATTTCAAGAGATGAGGCAATCAACAAAATAAGGCTTGAAACAGAAGAACAGCTGAAAGGTACCAGTTTTTTGTTAATATTTTGAGAATGCTTTATGGAGGTAGCACTGCTTGGAGTTAGAGTATCTTCTTTGTTGGAAGCTATTTTAGTAAAATTTCTATAAAATTAATTTCCCAACAATTTCTTTTCTATACCCAGAAAAATTTCCAGAGGCTGAGCCTTACGAAATCATGGAATCTTTCAATGTGGTTTCAAAGGACATTTTTAGAAATCTTGTGCTAAATGAATATAGAAGGTGGGTGTGCCAAACTCCTACTGATAATATTTCTGTCACCTTTTAATCCAAGACTGTGGTTGAGCTGATGTCTTCATCTCTTTGTCACTTCAGGTGTGATGGGAGAGATTTGACTTCCCTCAGAGACATTAAATGTGAAGTGAACATGTTCAAAATGCTTCATGGATCAGCCTTGTTTCAAAGAGGTCAAACACAGGTAGGTCACTTAAACATCAGAAATGATCAATGAACTATCAAAAGCTGAGAGATTTGGATCTTTTGTTTAAATGCCAGGTTTCCTTTTTCTTCACATTTAAATAGCAATAAGCAGAAGTGGTGTGTGGGTTGGGAAGTACATTGGTGTGTAGGGCACTGCTAAATTGGGCACATCATGAGAAATCTTTTAAAAGCAGCTTCATACGCAACCTGAGCCAAATAGGGAAAATTTACCCCAAAAATTGCAATAATGAGAGGATTTTTTTCTCTTCTTTGCCAAGAGTGTCAGCTGTTGGGTGGATTGAATTAAGATCATATCCAAGATTTGGTCTTCTGTACTTTTATAGCTCTCTTTGCTAGAGGACTGTCAGCCATGGATCTGATTTCGTATTGCACTGACTTAGGGTGGCAGTTCAGACCGTGATTTACTCCTCAGTGTTGTCCCCTTATCCCACTAAAAATAACACCCACCCCAAGTCCATGTGGGAAACAGGCACAAACAACATTGTGCCTGCAGCTGGCCCTGTCTCTTACATGTTATTAGGGAGCAAACTGTTCTTGGCTCCTACTTAAGCAGCATTAAATGAGCATTTTTAAATGGGGCTACTTGTAAGAATGTGTGGTCTTTACAGATTAAGAGTAAGTTTGTGTGATGGAGAGAAAAAGGTTCTACAAGTGGTAGCTGATGGAGCTCATTCTTTTTGATTCTTCATAACCAGTAATGTTTATGAAGGCTGGAAGGGTTTAAGAGGGGTTTATTTTTTATTTTAGCTCATTTTCATTTTAGGTTCTGTGTACAGTTACATTTGACTCTCTAGAATCCAGTGTCAAGTCAGATGTTATCTCCACAGCAGTGAGGTACGTATGTCTTGGTGATTTGGCAGTAGTAACAAGAGGGTGAGCATTTAAGCACATTTGATGAAATCCCCTTGAACTTCACATAGATACTTGGTTAGGACTGAAAAATGTGTGAAAGTAGACTTTGAAGTTTTCCAGAGATCATGGCATGGGCTTGTGTTAGGGTGACATTAATTCCATGCCCACATTTGAAACTGGAGAGTGTTAAAGGCAACATCCAGTCTGGTCTGGTTTATATATTTAAAATATTTCTGGAGAATTTAACTTAGGATGTAGCAAGCTGGTCCTTGTGCTTTGAACCCTTCATTGCTGAAGTGAAATTGGTTCCCTTTAGAGCCACATTGCAGTGATGTCACCCCAGTGATTTCATCCCAGTGTGGGAGCTTTTACATTTTAATGTCTCAGCTTTACTGTAGTTAAATCTTTGTTCCCTGCAAGAGTTTGTAATATTCTCTAATTTTGGTAGCTGTGGGTGATCAGCAAATGTATTGACTTGTTGGTTTTGGCTGGGTCCATTTGTTATTAATTTGAATTACCTGTTGTGTGTAACAAATGTTTGGTTGCTCCTGTTTTGACATGGTCTTAGTTTTTAATTAATAGTGGAATTAAAGATAAAAACTTCATGCTGCATTATGAGGTGAGACTTCTCCTGTGTTACAACTTTCTGCATGATTCACAGAAGGGTTTAATGTCTTGCTTTTAAAGGTGCAGTTGATCACTTCCAAGGTTATAAATTAGTTCTAGATTTGCTAAAATGTATTTATGCTAATTCATGCATGAATTTATGAACAGAAGTGCTGGTTTCCTGAAAAGCAGTAGGTAATTTGTAAATTGCCAGTTTATACAGGCTTTTAATGCCATAGCATTAGGTGAGCTCCTTCAGAACAGGTTCTTACTGAAAGCAGGATTAACCTGTGCTATTATTTTTAGTAAACTCTATTAATATGTTCAGCTGATGTGGCACAGCAATAGTAAATAAATGCTTTTACATCTTGGATCTCTCTCAGCCTTTGGAGCTTGCCCAAAGTATTTCCTACAGGCAACAGGCAGATCTTGTTCCATTATCTCTGACAGAAATAACATTTCTGCTAGGTTGTCTGACAAGTTCCTTTGGAGGAAGCTTCTTGTGTTCTCTCTTAGCTACCTTGCTACTGCTTTATTCTCTTTTGTCTTGTGGAAGTAAAACATTTACTAAACATTACCTAAACTGGTCCTGGTTTGCAAACCAAGTGACTGATAGAAGTCATGTGGTGGTGTGATTATTTTATTTTTCATGTATATTTACTTTGAGATGCACCAAAGTGTATGATTTAAAATGGAAAAGAAAAGCAGGTTAATTTTCTGTGTACACATTTTTTTGTTTCCTAGTTTCCACCTTATGCAACCAATGAGATTGGCAAAGTTACTGGGATGAACAGAAGGGAGCTTGGACATGGTAAGTCCAGATGGAGAAATGCCATGCTGAAAGTTCCAATATTTTATCTGATTTTTATTTATGGATCACTTAGTGGGTTTTTTTTTTTTTTTTAAACAGGTGCACTGGCAGAACGAGCTTTGAAACCAGTTATACCCCAGGATTTCCCATTCACAATCAGAGTTACTTCTGAAGTCTTAGAATCCAATGGTATTAGGATTTTCTTGTTTCTAACCTAGGCTGGAGACTAAATTGGGTTCTTAAAAAGCTTTGTTTTGACAAACTTGGTTTATAGGCATGCTAAATAATAGATTTCAGTTTAAATGTTCTTAAAACTATCACCTGAAGTATTTTCAAATAAAAAGCACCTTCATGAAGAATGGAGCTTTCAAAATGGTATTTGGGGGCATTTTTATGCTACAGAATGTGGAAAATAACTGTAGTTTGTATTGAGACCCATTTTTCAGTGTTTAATCCTGGTTTTTTTCCTCTATTCCAACTCCAGGCTCCTCCTCAATGGCTTCTGCCTGCGGTGGAAGTTTAGCATTAATGGATGCAGGTACCAAATAAGGCACTTACAAGGATAAACCACGTGTGATAATGTGCTGCAGGATCTGGACATGACCAAAAGCTTCAAAAATGTATTTTTCTTGCCACTCCTAGGAGTTCCAGTGTCCAATGCAGTGGCAGGTGTAGCCATAGGCCTCGTTACCAAGTGCAGTCAGGGCAAGGGGGATATTGAGGATTATCGCTTGCTGACAGACATCCTGGTGAGTGCTCCTCACATCCTCCTCCTCAAATTGCTGCTGCTCACTGCTGAGAAATATCTCTTGTGGTTTCTTCTGGAACCTTCCACCCAGTCAATTCTAGAGCATCACTCCTTGTCACAAACACATTCTATGAAAAATCCTTTTGACGGGATTTTTCTCCTGAGAAGCCGAGAGGCCTCAGAAATGAAATGTAAACAATAATGATCTGCTGCTGTGGAATGCAACAGGTGGATCTGTGATTGGCCTCATGTGGTTGTTTCTAATTAATGACCAATCAAAGGTCCAGCTGGATCAGGACTCTGGACAGTCACAGGATTTTATTATCATTCTTTTCTATTCCTTTCAAGCCTTCTGATGAAATCCTTTCTTCTATTCTTTTAGTATAGTTTTAGTATGTCGTTTTCTTTTAATATAATATATATCACAAAATAATAAATCAGCCTTCTGAAACCTGGAGTCAAGATTCTCATCTCTTCCCTCATCCTGTGAACACCACCACAAGTCCTGGAAAAAATTTGTTTTATCTCCCAAATTTCCCCCTCATTTTGAAAAATTTGTATGAAATGTCCACTCATGTTTGTTATTTTTTCTGGTTTTAGTTATTTAAGCATTCATAAGCTTTCTCTTTCCAATTAATTTTGTCTTTGCTCATGGGAGAAAAAGATGAATATTACTGAAAGACACTACATATTGGGTGGAGAATGAGCACTTGGAAGAGGGGATGGGGAGGAAAATGTGCAGTCACTGACAGCACAAGATCAGCTGTGGATCAGAAACTTGGCCACAAAAACTCTTTGATTTGCAAGGAGAGAAGGAAGCAGTTAACAGTTAATCCTGAACAGCAAAATAAAGCTGAAAAACACTTGGAAGTATTAAAAAGTAATTCCTTTTTTTGGTGTAGTGGGATGAAATGACTCCAACTTGGTTTTGTCTGTCTGTGCTGGCAGGGAATTGAAGATTACTATGGAGATATGGATTTCAAGATGGCAGGCACCAACAAAGGGATAACAGCACTGCAGGTATTGTGAGATGGAATTTTCCTCAAGTGAAACTCAGAGTATTAAAAGAGCTTTCCTGACATGCTGATGGCACTTAATTCTTCTCATGTCAGGTTGATCTGAAGCTGCCAGGAATACCAATAAAAATTGTGGTGGAGGCTATTCAGCAAGCTACAGGTAGGTCTGTTCTTGCATTTACACCCATTTCATTAGATTAAATTATAAATGGAATTAAGTTGTATGAAACTAAGCAATTAACTATTCATTTTTTGTTCTCATTGTGGAAAAAAACAAGCTCCTGTCTTTATGGGTTTGGCTTAATCAGTAAGCTCCATACCAATTTCAAAGTAACTTCAGCCATTGCGTGATTTGGACTAACACACGTTGCATGACTTTGTTTAAATTCGACAGGATAATGTTATAAAAATAACAGCAAACTTCCTCTCATTTCACATAAATTCAGCTATATTTGCAAGTGAAACTTGCTGCCATCTGTATTCTGACATGTGCAGCTAAAATATTCTTGAAGCACATGAGAAAATGAAGCTACGTGGTTTTAATAAGGATTTAATGAGTTGGAAAACTTTCAGCCTGATGTTCTCCAGTAGGCAGGAGACAGGTTTTGACAAGGAATGTTTTTCTACTGTATAACAAAAACCCCTTATATTTATTTTAATCATATACAAAATCATTAATTTTTTCTGTTATTATTCCCTTTAGCTGCAAAGAGGGAGATTTTACAAATTATGAACCAAGCACTGGCAAAACCCAGACCTAACAGAAAAGAAAGTGGACCAGTTGTAGGTAATGTTATTGTGTGAATTCATAGCTTTCATAATTACCTTTTTAACAATAAACTGCTTAAAATACTTTTTTAATGATTTCTTGTTATATATTTTTGCCCTTGTCCTGTGAGGCTAATTTGTGGAGGGGTTGTGCTTATTTTTTGTTATTTTGGGGGGATTTTTATTGCCATGTGGGGCAGCACTCCTATTTCAGTGTACACCAGAAAACAGAATTGAAGTGCAGTTATGTGAAGCTCTCACAAAATCAGAATTGATGTAGCTGAGAGTATCAGTATGGTTTAAGGTAATTTGCAGTCATCAGAGTTTATTCTGTATCTTCATTTATCTCAGTTCTTACCTGTAATTACATCCCTGTTCAGCAGATACCACAGGTAGCTGTAGGAGATTAGAAGCTCCAGGAATGTGCCCTTTTGTGTGATAGCTTTCAAGATGATTATATTTAGCACTTCAAAGGATTTCTAAATGTTCTTTCAGAAACCATCCACGTTCCATTATCAAAAAGATTAAGATTCGTTGGTCCTGGGGCTTACAATTTGAAAAAACTTCAAGCACAGACTGGTGAGACATTTTTGATTCCTGTGATGATTTATCCTCACGTGTTCTCTTTGTTTCAGACTTGTATGTTGAGCTGTTTCAATGCTCAGTGCAAACTGAAAATAAAAAAATTCTGGTATCTGTAGAATACAGGGAGATGCTGTGCTTTGGACCTGAAAGCCTTAATGCTGTGGTGAACTTGATTAATGCTTCTCAGGGGATTGGGGTGGAGAAAAGGAGGAAAAATCCTATTTCCCTTTGGTTGGAAGCCTGTCTGGTCTGGCCACAGAACTCTAGAAGGGCAAAGAATTTTACCATTCTGGCTCCAAAACACTTTCATTTCCCTCAGCTATTAATACAAGTATTATTAAAAATCTCTGAGAAATTGATTCATAATCCTCAACATTTATTCAGGTTTTTTTGCAGCCTTTAAAGGATTATAAAAATAATTTTATGTTCTTTTATGGCCCACAAGTTTATTGAGGTATTTGCAAGGAGGTGGTGGCCACATGCAGTTGTTCAATGCCTAAATTGAACAAGATTAAATAACGATTAGAACTCTGAGGTCTTAATGAGTGTGCAAAACCCTTCTGCTCTGAGCAAGTCTTTTGTGAGTGTGATTCTGGGCAGTGTGCCCCTGACTGCTGTCCCCAATCCCCTTTTTCAGGTGTGACTGTCAGCCAGCTGGATGAGGAGACATATTCTGTGTTTGCCCCCACGCCGGGGGCAATGCACGAAGCCAGGGAATTCATTGGGGAGATCTGCAAGGATGATGTAAGCTCACACTTCTGCCTTCAGCTCCAGAGTTTGCTCTTTGTGGCTTCCTGTCTTACCCATTGCTTTTTTTTCTTTTGCAGCAAGAAGTTAATTTGGAATTTGGGGCAATTTATACAGCCACAATTACTGAAATAAGGTATAAAAAGTGCTTTGGAGTTGAAATTAACTTATTTACATAGCTATATTATGTTATGTTAATATATGATATATTATATACATTATATATTAGGTATGTACACATACCTAATTATAATGTAAAATAATCATTGATTTTTAAGAATGCCAAACTTATACTGGGGATATTGGCACCTGCATCATCTCAGATACTTTTTCTGGTGAAAATATTTTGTTTCCTGATAAAGCTGCATTTTTTTTGTGCTGTTTCTTTTATTTTTAGAATGTCTCTAAGGCCTTTTTCATCTTTCAGTCTGAAAGGGATGATATTAATTTGCTTTCCACTTTTCATCACAGTGTTTGAATTGTAAAAATTACATTTGAGGTGGTACCTATTAGTGAAATAAGAAATTCTTATCCATTTTCAGTTAAAGAAAAATGAGTGGACATGTTATGGTAGATGAAAGATTTTTAAAAAGAGATGAGTAAAATTTTGTTTATGAGAAGTTTACAGGTGCTTGCTTTGGGGACCATGTGCAGGGTGAAAAGTGGATTTTTCTTGAAGCCCTTTGAAATAACTGTGCTGTTCCTGCTGCAGGGATTCTGGAGTGATGGTAAAACTGTACCCAAACATGACCCCAGTATTGCTTCATAATTCACAGCTGGATCAAAGAAAGGTAAGCCATCCTTCAACAGGTATAAAATGGGCAATTAGATTTATTTTTAACCAGTTGGCATGGCTGTAACACACTTACTGTTGTTCCACAGTCCATTTCCATGTTAAAAGCTGTTAATTAGCAGCACTTTTTTGTTCTAATTCTTCCTGCCCTGTACCTAAAGCTGTAAAGAATCAACTGTGTGACTGCTGCAGTTGTTTTTACACCAAGTTCTTTGGCTCTGAAATACCCTTTTCCATTAATATTCAGAAATCTGTTGTTCTTAAGGTAGTGCTGAGCCACTGGGCTGAAGTGCAGCATCAAGAACCTCTGAATGAAGGGATTTTTATAACCAACTCTAATAATTTTATTTCTGAAAAACACTGTGTTCTAGATTAAACACCCTAGTGCCCTGGGATTAGAAGTTGGACAAGAAATTCAGGTAATTATTTTTAACATTAAAATGCTACTAAAATGCTGCTTGTATTTTAAAATTTGGGGATTTTTCTAATTGTTTATTTAGTGTTTATGAAGAAAATATTTTTCCTCATTGGATTCCCTTTCTGTGCTAGTTAAAGGCCTGATCATTCAAATCAGATTTATTTAATGTTTTCCTCTTGCTATCTAGGCACCACAGTATTTGATGGCAATATAGGCTAAAGGATGCCTATTTATTGCTTTTCTAGCATCAAACTGATAAAAATTTAAATCTTTGAAGGAAAATGCTATTTCCAGCTCTTGAAGTTGCTCAGTGTGAGATTGCTTTGTTCCCTTACCAGGTTAAGTACTTTGGCCGTGATCCCACTGATGGCAGAATGAGGCTGTCCCGTAAAATCCTGCAGTCCCCAGCCAGCAGCAGCCTGAAAACCCTGACAGAAAAGAACAGCATTGTCCTGGGAGGGGCTGTTCCACAGACATCCACCTCATCCCAGTGACAGGTAAGGCCAGCACAGCAGCTCAGCTGACTCAGGGCTGCACTGCCAGCTCTGCTAAGAATTCTGCCAGTCTGGGTTTGGAGCGAGTTGTAGCTGTAGGAAATTTGATATTATAGAATTGGTTCAAATGGCCTTGACAGTCACAAGCAGTCTAGACAGCCCCCTGTGTCCAAACCAAACTTCCTTGTTCCATCACCATTATCCTTTTTCTCTGCCTTTTAAAGAAAAAAACCCAAAGAGGGTATTGGAAGAGAACAAAAAATAAGCTGCTTTCTTAAGTTAACAGTGGAGAAATTTCAGTCAATTAAGGAAATGGCCAAAGCTCTTCCTTAGAAGAAGTTTTCAAGCATGTATTTGACTGTCAGAAGGTTCATGCCTCAACTTTTCCCAAAATTTGTGTGGGTTTTCTTGTTCTTGGAAAGCTGCTAGAACAGGAAAATGTCTGATGTAAAAGTCAGGAGCAGTTACACAGCAAGATTGGCAAATGCACAGTGCACCAGTGGGAACTCAAGGCAGTCTGTGGCAGCCTTCTAGGAATGATTGACAGCACAAAAAGAAGGGAAATTCACTGAAGAAATCTTGGTTTTAAGGAACATGTTTGAATCTCATACCTTGATATAATGAGTTGGTTACAAAGTGTTTTCTCTCTTTCAGGAAAAAAAGGTGTTGGTGAAAATACAAGTGACCTTTGCTAGAACCTTCTCGAGAACCTGCAGGTGGATGGGAGTGAATCATATTTATAAAATAGACACTACTTATGCTTAAAGGTGATGTAGAACTTCAAAGCCTTCAAATTGATTAAAAACTTTAAAATAAAACCAGGAACAAGCAACGCCCTCATCTTGTGTAGCAAGGTTGAGATGGGAATACAAGAACATGGAATTCTGTGGACTGAGAAGATATTTCAGTGCTAAAGGTTATTCTCTTTTGAGTTATCAACTCATAATAAAACTGTGAATATGAGAAGTAAAAGCTGAACAGCTCTTTTGTGGGAGAAAGAATGATCCTGTATGCTTGGTCAGGAGCCACACTTGGCCAAAGTTTTAGTGGCTTTTCAGTGTACAAGAATGTTGAGCAACACATAAAGACTTGGAAGTATCACCTTTAACATGATGGATGCTGGTTTAGATTAATGCATCACTCTCAAAATGTTCAGACCTGCTACAATATCTGAGCAAGGCTGAAACATCACCCCTTATCTCCTGGGTTCATTAGCACTGACTTTAAAAATGCATAATTAAAACATTAAAATTAAAATACTTTCTTGGAATGAACAATTGATGTGATAAATCTTTCCTTAAAACACTCTCATTAGGAGTGTCTTAATCCTTCTATTAATTATGTTGCATCAGTGAGTTCAGTGATCTCTTTCAGACTTCAAAACATTTCCCAAGGGCTCATGAGAGTGACTCGTTTTTCTACTGTGAGGTACAGACTTTGAAAATCAAACAGGGTCCTTCAGATGTTCAGCAATTTGTATGCAGGACTAATAAGAAAATCAACTTCCCACCTGGTGGTAGGTGGGCTCTGAACCACCTGAAAAAAAACAAAGCACTGGGGAGAGAAGTGGGAATGTACAGTAAAAATTACTCTTTTTTTAAATTCTAAGTCAAAGTATTAAAGAAGAAAGAAATGACTGGTATGCTGCTCTGTAGTTGTCTCTGTCTTTCATCATGCAAGATTGAAAAATTGAAAAAAAAGTTTGGAAAGACTGAAGAAAGATTTCCTTGGCAATCTTTTCCTCCTTTTTGAAGGCTGTGTCTTATTATTTAGTAGTAAGAATTCAGATGTCACTTCTTACCATGACAGTTGACTGATACATGATTGTTACATAGGAATAGGGTTAATAAAATTGTGTAGGTCAATGTTAAAGTCCCTGAACAGAAACTCTTCCCAGAAATGGACCTCCAAGGTTTATCTCCCTTTATTGTACACTAATTTCTGAGGCTGTGTTGTGGGGCTGCTCTCAGTAAAGCAGCTCCTGCAGTGCTGGGGCATTGTCTGGTTGGTGGATGATGATAAAGGAGCAGAGTGACTTTAATGTTGCTGTGGCAGAACCTGTACAGTCAGCCTGACTCGGTGCATCTGGAACCAGCTTCAGGCCCTGTGGGCAGGGGCGGGGAAGAGCGCAGTGGGAAGTGGCTGGGAGGAGCAGAAAGCTGCTCTCTTACCTGAGGAGAGCAGCTCCATGGAGCCAAGAGTTGGGCAAGTGCTGCTGCTCTGACCCTTCCTGGAGGGAAGGACATCCCAGGCTGGAGGAGCTCAGCTCTCAGGTGGGATCAGCCATGATCAGAAACCAGGTGGGTGCAGAGTGCTCCAGAGAACAAGCTCAGTCCTTTCACAGCAGATGGTTTGTTGTGTTTGAAATAGTGATTTGTTTCTTCTTTCTTACTGCTCAGCATAATTAGCTTCTGTAATGACCTGTCTTAAGTGGAGCCATTGGAAGGAATTGCCTTGGAGAGTGGAGCTGGGCAGGTGCAGCATTGCAGCAGCTCAGCAGGGCCAGAAATGCCTTTATTTGACAAGTCTGAAGTTTTCATGCAGGTGCAAAGAGTCAGGAGCTGAGGTATCTTTAAATGCCAGCAATAAATATTACAAGTGCTATCATAAAAGTATAAGAGCTGCCCTAATTGTTCTTCTGGGATTAGCTGCCAGAGGGAATGATACAGTCTCTTAATTTCACTCCAAGAAATTTTAAGTGATTTAGGAATGAGTTGCCTGTCTTGCTTGGGAAAACAAAAAAAAAGGAGCTCTCTGATGCTCATGTAGTGACACTTGTGAGTTGCTCTGTCTGCTGTCTACCCTAATGAAACCCTTTGCTTTGGTGAAGAACAGAGAATTCTCAACACTGATAACTTGCTGGGGGTAATGGGGAAGGATGAGCTGCTGGCAGGTGCAGCACTACCGTGGAAAACGTTGCTTTGCTTTCTGTGTGTCCTAAAGAGCAGAGACTCTGCTGCTTTGCTGGTCTTAGCCTGGGTTTAAATCCAGTATGTGACATTTGTTGGGGCAAGTATTGTGTGTCTTGTCCAGGCCAAGCCCCCAGAATTGACTTGCTGGTTGTGGGTACTGATGGCAGGGTCGTGCTGGGCTTTACAGCCCCCTGGATGGTGTTTTGGGCAAAGAGAAGCCCCACATCTGGTGAGTGCAATCCCACTGTGTTCTGGAGTGATATTTTTCCACAGAGGTCATTGAGTTCATGGAGAGACCATGGATTTATTTCACAGCTGAAGCATGAGAAACAGTTTTTCATGCCAATTCTAATTCATGTATCTCCTTTCCGTAGCTATTCACCATAAGAATTTGCTCCAAAATACTCTGCTGTGGTTTCTTGCTGTTTTATATATCCTGAGAAGTGCTGCACTTAATCAGGAGTAGAAGTCATGCTTTTGGTTTTGTGCATTTGGTTTGAAGAGCCCAAAAGCACGCACAGAAGCCGTGCAGAGGGGAGAGAGAGTTCATGAGCAACAGATGTCCTGAGGCAGAAATACTCTGTGGCCATTGGGGTTTGTGTTCCTTTTTGTGTGTTTGCTTTTTATTGAGCTTTCTCTAAGGTAGAAATATGCTCAGTTTATAATACCTGGCCAGGAAAGGCCACTAAAACACAGCAGGGAAGGCTTGTTTGGAACCTGACTGAAAACTGGTTCATGTGACTCTCAGTCCAGGGTTTTGAAACCACTTAACATGGTCTTTTCATAGTTACTGACTCACTATTATCCATAATGATGCACATGTCCCAAGGTGTGCTCCTATCCAGCTAAATAGAAATGTATAGGAGAATTCTCAGAGGTGTATCTTATCTTTTCTTGGTGACTGAATCTTTAGAGGCCTGCTACAATGAATATCAGAGCAGAAGCTGAGACTTGAATGTTACTTAGATGTTAAAGTTTTCTACATCTGCCCAGAGAATGTTTGGAAAAGTTGCAGATAGTTACTTTGAGTGGCAGGGTTGGTTGGAAACACTTTCTTTCCCTTCCTCGGGAGCCACATTTGAACTTGAGAGCCGGGGAATGCCAGTCGTGTGAATAAGGAGCCCTACCGGTGTGACTGCTTTCACCGTGAGGCAAGAGCCAGGAAAGTCTGGCTTTGTCTGGGAATGAGGCACACCCTGGCCTCAGGAGAACTTGTCCTCCTTCCTTCCCCTTCAGAGCCTCAAAAATTGGGTTTGGAGACACAGTCAGGCTTCTCCTCGTCCCCAGTTTACTGCTGTTGCACACAGCTTCACTCTCTGAACACTTTGGGTCCTTTTTTCCCTATTCCCACCCAAGCATGGAGATGTAATTATGTTTTTGTTGGAGATGGTATTTAGCGTTGAAAACCTAAGATATACAGACTCCACGATGCTTGGCAAGTGGTCTGTCTTAAATTGTATGCTGTAAGGGCTAATTAAGCGCGTTTCTCTCTTTTTTGAAGCTTCACCTTCAGTTTAGCTTTCGAGCCTTGTGTGGAGATGTACAAAGCAGGCACAGACGGCGTGTTACAGTATGGCTGCTGCTGTAAGGAGATGCCGCTCACTAACCTTTCTGCCGTTTTGTGATGCAGGGGACACCTTTTCTTCTTAAAGATTGAAACTCTGTTTCAGTTGCGTGTGCTGTTTAAATTTACCCTGGCCGGGGCGTGGAGCTCGCCCGTCGTTTTGTGTGGCGGCGGTGGGTGGCACTTGCTGTAGCGTGAGGGGGGGAGGCGTGCGTTTCGTCAGCGGTGGCACCAGCTTATAGACAGACTTTAAAAAAAAAGAAAAAAAGAAAATTACGTTTTTTCGGGGGAACATGTGAGCCCTTTAGACGCCTCGGGCGTTCAAAGGCAGCGCTGCGCCCACACCCCGCTGTGGGTGAGGGCAGCCGCCATTTTGTCGCCCCCTCCCCGTTCCCGCCTCGGCGCCGCGAGGGAGCGCGCGCGGGCCCCGCCCCGCGGCCCCGCCCCTGTGGCCGCCGTCCCGTCGGCGGCGCGGCGGCAGCGGGCGGCCGCCGTAGCCCCTGCGAGGGGAGCCCGTGCCCGGGCGGGGAGGAAGAGAAAGGCGGCCCGAGCCGGGTTACAAGATGGCGGCGGCGCTGTAGTGGCTGCTGAGGCGGAGCGGCGCCAGCGAGGCCCGGGCCGGGGCGCGGCGGCGCTGACTCGCCATGGGAAGCGGCGCGTTAAAGGTCCCGCGGTGCCCCTGAGCGGCCCGGCGGCCCCGCTTGCTCCCCGGCGCCCTCGCTCCATCGCCCCCGCGGAGGCGGAGCGGGCCCGGGGCTGCACCATGTCGGACACCCGCCGGCGGGTGAAGGTCTACACGCTCAACGAGGATCGGCAATGGGACGACAGGGGCACCGGGCACGTCTCCTCCAGCTACGTGGAGCGGCTGAAGGGGATGTCGCTGCTGGTGCGCGCCGAGTCGGACGGTGAGAGCGTGGCCGGGGCTGCCCAGGCCGCTTCCCCTCGCCCCACGCCCGGCTCCGGGCCCCGACCGCCGGGGCCGCCCCCACCATCGCCGGGCTCGGCTGGTGGTGCCTTCCCTTGGGACACCCCAGAGGAATATTGTTGTTATTGTTATTATTTCCCCTCTCCGTGCCTTCCCTTATCTTGCGGATCGTGTGAAGTTTCCTTAGCGCACAAGCCACACGGTTTGCTACCGTGGTCTTAGACTTTCCCCCTCCCAGTTGATAGAATTATGGAATATGCTGAGCTGGAAGGGACCCATCGGGATCATCAAAGTCCATCTCCTGGCCCTGCACGGGGCTCCCAACAATCCCACCGTGTCCCTGGGAGCGTTATCCAGGCGCTCCTGCAGCTCTGGCAGCCTCGGGACCATTCCCTGGGGAGCCTGGGCAGTGCCCGACCACCCTGTGGGGGGAACCTTTCCCTGATCTCCATCCTAAACCTCCCTAAAGCTCCACGCTGTTACCCCAGGCTGCTGCAGCTCCCCGGCCCGAACAGAGCTGAAGCCGTGACATGTGAGGACATTTTGTTCTCTTTCAGAGCAATATCCTTTGCTCTTCAGGTGCTCTTTTCCACCCTTCCTTACTGCTGTGAAAAAAGTTGTTTGTTTGTTGCTCTTTTTCTCCTCAGGAATTCCCTGCTTGTGTTCCAGTCGGGTTGGCATCCCTTGTGTTTTATTGCACTTTAAAGTCACCTTAAAGGGTCTTTTCTAGAGGGGGGAGGTACGTGCTCCCCACTTTGTCAGCCGACAGGTGCTAATGTGCTAAATAAACCACCTAAGACTGGTATAAATTGCTCGGAGCTGTTGCCAGGAGACATACACTACTTGCATACACAAGATGAAGTCCCCGCGTTTATAGTAGCTGTGATTCACTTCTGAAGGGCAGCTGAAGGGAATCAAAGCAAGTGGCCCACGTGGCTCCTCTGGACAAAAACATTTTTATGCTGGGCAGCACATTACCTGCTGGAATTTGTGTGGTTGGCCTAAAATTCCACCAAAAAAAGCTGGTTCTTGCACAGATTTCAGGAGAAAAGAGTGCTACAGTGGATTTTGGACTAAAGTAAAGGAGGAAATGTATTTTGATAGGGATATTCCTGTTGAATTTTGTCTTACCTGGCTTATTTTAGGAAATTATATTTAAAGGAGGCGGTTCTTGTGGATTTTCTGTGAGATTTGGATTAAGCTGAGAGTCTGTTGGCTGGCACGTGGGCAATGGTGTGAGTTGTGTGGAGATGTTTGTTTGGTTGGATTCAGTAAATCTCTCTTCATACCTTTTTCAGGTTCACTACTGTTAGAATCGAAGATAAATCCAAATACTGCATATCAAAAACAGCAGGCAAGTATTATTGCTAGGCTTTACTTTCTCTGGTTGCTGGTGCTGAGGAATTGTTTTGTGCTTGGAGTAATTGCATTCTTTTCAGGAAAAAAGGAAAAGCAGGAGGACATGCAATTTTTTATGGTGGTTTTTATAGGTGAAAAAATTTATAGGTGTTTTTAGAGGTGAAAAAATTACTTAGAAGCTTGTGGGTACTGAACACTTTGCATTCTGGAAATTAATATGTGGGTCCTCTAGAAAAATACATTTTCGACTTTAGGATTTGATGATAATATGTGCAACTTGGAAAACTATTGAAATCATTACAGGAAAGATAGTTGGAAACATGTATGTGTAATTTTTGTCTCCCATGCCAGGCCATCTGAAATAATTGCAAAATTAGAGAGGCAAAACTTTGACCAGCTCTGTTGAAGTGTATTTATTTATTATTGAGTTCTTTTTCTGGAAATAGCATGAAGGAATTTGTCCTTGTGGGACTCCTTTCTTTGTTGTTGCTGTTTAGTTTTTATTTTAAGCCCTGAAAGCTCCTGTTGTCCTAGGTAAGGCCATGGTGAGAGTTACTTTTCCTAGGGGTAAACCTCCTGCAAGACCAAGAAGTAAAACAGTTGGGAGCTGTGTTAATAGGTTATTTTTGTTTCATCCACTGAAAAAAAATCAGCTTACTGAATCTCTTTTGCTTTTATTGTTTTCTTTTTTCAGCATGCATTTTTGATGTCTCTGCCTGCATTGTTCTCATGGGTTTTCTGGAGTTTTTTCTCTCTGTTGCTTTGTTCTACAGTAGAGTCTCTGTTCCTTCGGTGGCTGATACTTGTTCTTTATCGTTGTGGTATCCAGGAGTGTTTCAGCGCTGTAGAAAACAGTAATTTTGTTCTTCCTAAGTCACAGAGGGACACATCTTTGAGGATTCTGTTATAGTGACAAGTTACAGTGTGAGCATTTGAGAAGGAGACTTTGTTATCTTGTGGATGTTGTTGGCTCGCTTTGGGGTAGGAGTGAGGTGGAGTTTGGGGCCAGCCTTTCCAGGGGGCTGTTTGCTGTGCTTTCTGCTTTTCTCTTGTTAGGGGTTGGTGGCTGGGGGCTTTCCTTGGGGGGGCCGTGCTGAGCCAGGAGCTCTGCAGAGCCAAGAGTCTTGAACTGCTTCCTGTTTGCTGGAGGAAACCTACACGTAGTGAAATACAAACGCAGATTGTGTTTCTGTAAAGTTGTAAAATGCTTCCCTTCACGCCCTATTCCTGAAACTACAACTGATTAATTGTAGGCCTTTTTACGTAATTGGTAGCAAATTTTCAAGCTACTTAAGTAGCTTTTGTTACCATTTTTCTTGTGGAAAGGGTAGATCATAGTTTAGAAACACTCAAGCTGAGGTTTATTTTGGCTGGCTTTTATTTCTGATACTAATGCTTGTGTGTCCATGTGGCAGAAAGCTTTTTCTTCACTGTTTGCTCCTTAAGAAAAAAACTTTTTCTTCACTGTGTGTTCCTACAACTGATTAATTGTAGGCTTTTTTGTGGCTACTTAAGTAGCTTTTTGTTACCATTTTTCTTGTGGAAAGGGTAGATCATAGTTTAGAAACACTCAAGCTGAGGTTTATTTTGGCTGGCTTTTATTTTTTAATGCTTGTGTGTCCATTGACTTAAGAAAAAAACTTTTTCTTCACTGTGTGTTCCTTAAGGTTTGCACGACCTCGTACACGTTTTAGTTGACCCAGAGCATTGTCCTCGAGGTGATGGTCTTGGATTTGGGGAAAGCTGCAGGGTGGTGCACCTGAATGGAAGAGAAACATGCCCTGCCTACACATCTGTCATGTAAATGACTTGACTGGACTTAGAGGGCACTTAACGCTTCATTTTGGTTTGCACGACAGCGACCTGTGAAAGAAGGAAACCAGCACTGATTTTTCGGTGCTGTGCATCAGTCTGTGACTTCCAGCATTGCGCTGTTAGTGCCAAGTCGTGCTGCAGCTATTGACTAACCCCAAACAGGACAGGCCTGTTACCTCCTGCTCCAGTGGTGTTTGTGGTTCCTGGGGAATTCATTCTGCCCAGGTGTTGGGCACACTCTCATCATGACTTTCCCTTTCTCATGGGAAATTTGGCTTGGATGGGTTGGACACAGGTGCCAAGCTGCTCAACATAAAATGTAAATTATCTCTAGTTAGATGAATGCAAAGAACATGAGAGCCTGGAGAGCTTCAGGTCCCCCTGGATTTTGGGGCATAGGCTTTGGGAGTTCCACACCTCTGCTGGACACCCCACGTTAGCCAGAGGGCAGGCTCAGATGTGTTCTGGAGGCTCTGGCAGGAGTGGTTTTAAAGGTTCCACCACACCCATTCGATGTTTCAACCTCTGCTTGAGGTTACTGTTCCCTGGCCCAGCTGGCAGGAGAGCGAGTCCATGGCTGAAAGATGTGGAGCTGCTGCAGAAATCCTTACTGGAGTGCTGCCTTCTGCTGTTAGCTGCTGCAGAAATCCTTACTGGAGTGCTGCCTTCTGCTGTTAGCTTTGCTTGGGTGTGCTCTGTGTGCAGCTCTGAGATGAAGGTGGTGTGCAGATCCTGTCTTTTGCCCAGAGTTGCCATCACTCATGTGACAGCAGAGCGCTTTGCTTGAGGCAGAATAGGAGTTCCCGGTGGCCAGGACTGAACACATTTGCAGGGGTGCTGTTAAAGCCAGCCCCAGCAGTTGCCAGAGGGCTTCCTCACTCCTGTTTCATCCAGAGGCAGGTTCGATGTGCGACTGAGTCAGTTGAAACATGTCTTCCTGCTGGATTCGTTTTATCCCCACGTGTTCCCCATCTGCTTCCCTGTGCAGCACACTGCTGCTGGCATGGGGACGTGGTGCAGGAGGCAGGGTGGAGGAGCAGACACTGCACACCAGCACCAGCCCTGGAGAAGGGTTTGAACTGCTCTGAGTTGCAGTTTCTGTTCAGAATTAATCTTTTTTGTCTTCATGGTGCTTGAGCGAATTAAGGAACGCTGCTGTTGCTGGTGGATGGAGCAGCGTGGCCTCTAAGCAGGTGGGAGTAGTGGAGCCTGGCCTGGAAGGTGTCTGTCTGTCTGTCTGCTCTTGGTGGGTTGTCTGAGGTCATGCAGGAAGTGTGTGCCAGATGAGTACGTCTTATATTGGTTTTGGACAATTATTTTCTGTTGAAACCATCTTTCAGTCTTTCTGAAATATTTTTGGAAGAGCTTATATAACTTCTGCTTTGTGTGGGCAGTACAGATTGTAACAAGTACCATTCAGTAACTGGAGAATTTTCACAAATTTTTGACTGCAGTCCCTGGGTGCCTGGAGTCATTTTAAGTTACTGCATTAATTCTCTTCCTTGAATCATCCTGGGCTATGAATAGGGCTGCTGAGTGTGTGTGTCCTTCTTTGTTCAGTGAAGCACCTCTGAGGCTCAGCTTACCTGCAGTGCATTGATTTTGAATGTCAGGGCATCGGTACTTGCACAGAATGTTTCAAGGTAAACATTTCAGATTTGGAATTCTGTAGCAGCCATCAAATTGTACTTAAGAATTTTTTTTTTATTAATCTCTGAACAAGAACCAGATCAGGGAGCTGATGAGGCTTTTCAGTGCATGCAGTTGACAATTATTATTTTTCCCTTGAAGCTCAGTTGAGTTGTTTACTCTGAAATGGCCCAAGGTAAATACAGAGATCCAGAGGTCCTGAGCTGGAGATGAGGGGGGACAGCTGTGAGTGAAAACCATCTCAGCCTCAAGAACTTGGATGAGTTGTGAGTGGAGCCTGACAGCAGAGAGGCTCCCTAGTAATATTTCTCTGTAGGAGAAAAGTGCAGGTGTAATATGGGACACTGTAATAGAAATAAACAATTCACAACAGTGCTGAAACCACAGTGCATTGAACTCTGTTCTTCCCACAACAGGGAAACTTTGTTTCTCTAAAGAAATGTGTAAAAATTAGTAAGAAAGGGAAAAAATTCTGTGCAAATTCCATTGTTTTTAATGTGGCCTGTGATTATTTTGGGAGAAGGAAATGGATCTGTTGGTAGTCAATGGTGATGTTATTCTTAGCTTTATTTTCAAAGAAAGAAAGGGCAAAGCCAAAACACCCAAGATACACAACTCCCCATGGATACTGAGGAATTAGGATTGCTGTAGAAATGAAGGATTAATGCTGTATCAGTGCTGGGAATGTTCATTCATGTTCCAGTGGCAGCTGGGAAGTTGTGTTTGTTGAGACAGATGTGTGTTTTCCAAATAACTGCTGGTGGGAGGGAACCTGCTGTCCCATGCCAGCGGTCCTTCCCAGATGTCAGTCCCCTCACACCTGGAGGTAGAGGGTGCTCCCCAACCTGTGTAAGCCCAGATAATTGTATTTACAAAGGTCTGTTTAAAACTTACTGCCCCTGAAGCTTCCTAAGGAATATCATCAGGTGTTTCTTTGGGTTTCCTTGCTGAGCTTAAAGATACCACTCTTAGTATTTTGTGTTCACTAACCAGCCTTGATGAGTTGTGTGGTGAATATTGAACATTGTAAATGTGGGAATTAAATTACCTTTCTCACCATTAAGCAAGTGCTTAAAAAACACTTCAGTATTTAAAAAACTGTAACTGTGGAAGTCAGACTTGGAAGGTTGAACAGTTTTGCTGGAGCTCATCAAATAATCTGGAGAGTTAGCAGAGAGCTGCTCAGTTTGGGTATTTTTATATGAAGGTGAGTTTGCTGTAGGATGGGGAACTGTTCTCCTGCTTTTGTGTGGGGCAGAGTTAATTCCACCAGCAGCTGGTGCAGTGCTGTGGTTGGATTTCGGGTGAGGATGGCACTGACAGCACAGGGATGTTGTAGTTGGTGCTGGGCAGTGCTTCCCTTCAGTCAAGGACTGGCGAGTTCCCCGTGCTCTGGCAGTGAGGAGCTGCCCAGGGAGCTGTGAGGGACCTGGCCAGGACAGCTGACCTGGCCACAGGGATGTTCCACCCCTGGGATAACAGGGGCAGGGATAAACTGGGGGGGTGGCCAGGAGGGGCCAGTCACTGCTCAGGTGGTGCTGAGCAGCTCTCACCTGTCATGGTTCATTCCTTTCTTCCCCTTCATTTTTTTGCTATAACTATTATAATTGCTCATTATATTTTACTTCATTTTTGAAACAGTTCTTACCTCAAGAACAGAACTTTCACCTTGTCCTGGTTCTCCTTCCTGTCCCAGTGGTGAGAGGAAGTGAGTGAGCAGCTGTGTGGGACTTCCTTGGCAGCTGGGTTGAACCACAACCACTCTGTATTGTCTTGAATAAATATTCAACTGAATGTTGAAGTACAGGCCTGCATTCCTCACAGGACAGCAGCAAGTGTCCTAATGAAGCCTCTTCAAAAACCATTTTAGCCTATTCAGAAATTCCATCAAAACTCCCAGGTCTGCTGTGCAAGTGCACAAATTGAATTCATGAAGACAGTAGTAACAGAAGGAAAACCTGCCTCAAATGAAAATATCTGGCAAGATGGTTGTAACTTTTGTAGGAACTTGGGAGTTTTGTATTATTCAGGCTGTATGGCTTTTAATTCAGAAAGGAATATTTGAATATTTAGCTAGGCCTTATATCTCACTTCGATATAAACACCTTCTGAGGGGAAAACTGAAATCTTGGGGGATTTGTTTCTGTCTTACTAAATATGAAAATATGTAACCTGTTGTATTGTAGGTTTTCTTAATCTAGTGTATGCATTCCCATTTCAAGACTGTTGGCTCAAGACACGTATCTTGCAGAAAATGCCATCATAAGCAGCTTGGATATGAAAAATAGTATCTTTAAATGTGTTTTGTCTAAGGTAGTGGTCATAAAATAACTAGAAAGAAAGTTGATGTATGGCAAAATGAGTGATATAATATTTTAGTGTTTTATGCTCTTTTTGACAAGTGTAACTTTAATTAAAATTATTTATTCTGTAGACATTGGCTTTAAAGGAATAGAGGTTAATATGTAGCGCAGATCTGTTTCAGAAACAATTACTTTCTTGGTTTTGTCTCAAACAGGACACCCTGATTGTTTGGTCAGAAGCAGAGAACTATGATTTAGCACTGAGTTTTCAAGAAAAAGCTGGCTGTGATGAAATTTGGGAAAAAATCTGCCAGGTACAGTAAATTGAAACATGCTGTGTGTTCCAGGTCTTTTAGTGTCTTCTGTGATTTGATGTATTTGTGCATCCTTTTTAAACCTGCTTGTAAAGCAAGCAAATATTTGTTCATTTCCTGTGCAAGGTCTTAAATTGCCCCTGCTCAGAGCACCAGTTGTTGTTCTCATGATTGAATGTCAGGCCTTGGAAAAATCACTGTAATGGTGAGACTCAGGTGGTCGGTGTTCTGGGGCAGCTGGCGTGGTTGTGTTTACTAGAAAGGGACTGCCAGAGTTCCAGGCTTTAATTGTGCTCCTCCCAGCTGGCCTCAGGAAGCAGCTCTCACTTGTTGGAGTGCAGTGGAGCTGCCAAAGTGCTGTAAGAACCAGAGATCTCAGATCCCATTGCAGTTGGGATGTGTTGTTACTTTGGTTACTGACCTGCTCATTTTGGGAACACTTTGGGATCAGGCAGTAACTGTGTGCACTCTTCCCTTAGGTTCAGGGTAAGGATCCTTCAGTGGAAGTCACGCAGGACCTGATTGAGTCAGAAGAGGAACACATCGAGGAAATGCCTGAAACCAGTCCTCTGATTGACCTTCCTGCTTGTGAACTCAACAAACTTGAAGAGATTGCTGACCTAGTTACCTCTGTTCTTTCCTCACCCATCCGTAGGGAAAAGCTGGCCCTGGCCTTGGAGAACGAAGGCTACATTAAAAAACTGCTGCAGCTTTTCCAAGTCTGTGAGAATTTAGAGAACACCGAAGGTTTGCATCATTTGTATGAAATTATTCGAGGGATTTTGTTCCTCAACAAAGCAACTCTGTTTGAGGTGATGTTCTCTGACGAGTGTATTATGGATGTGGTCGGATGCCTCGAGTATGATCCTTCTTTGGCTCAGCCAAAACGGCACAGGGAGTTCTTGACCAAAACAGCAAAATTTAAGGAGGTTATTCCTATTACAGACTCTGAACTCAGGCAAAAAATCCACCAGACTTACAGGGTACAGTATATTCAGGACATCATCTTGCCGACACCATCTGTTTTTGAAGAGAATTTTCTTTCTACCCTCACTTCCTTTATTTTCTTCAACAAAGTTGAGATTGTCAGTATGTTGCAGGTAAGTGGTTCTTCATATGGTCTGGATGGATTGTTTGTAGATACCTGTAGCTATAGTTTCAAAATGGATTGCAGTTAATCACACATCATTTACACCATGTTTTGAATGCTTGCCCTGCTCTCTGATACCTTTGATTTTGTATTTTGAAGGGATACATCTCAGGTGAGTATAATAATATATTTTTAATGGGTTGTAAAGCTGAAGATTTTTCTTCTTGACTCCCAAACAACATAAAATTTTGGATCAAGTTTGTGTAGGTATTTAGAGAACAGGCAACTTGTTGTATTCTGTACTAGGGTCATTGTGCTGTTTTTGTGACAAATTCTGGATCCGTGATTCAAAAGAGCACGTTCAGAACCATTCCTGTTACACTACTGTTACATCGTGGTACTAATTTCAAATGTTCCTCTTGTCTTAAAGATTAAGTAACTAGTTGCTGGGGTTTTTTCATACAGATATCCAGAAGTATTAATTAATAAATAACCTAGCTATTACTTCATGAAAAACTGTCCTGCACACTGTGGTCAGAAGAGGCTCCAAGGTGGTTGGACCCTGGAAGGGGTCTCGGTGGAGAGCTGGGTGAATTCGTGGCATTTTGGGGTTTTCAGTTGGTGCTGTGTTGTGCAAACTCATGGGTACCCAAGTGGCTTTATTCTGTTTATCTGTGCCCAAAAATGGTCCATTTGTGTAGGATACATCACATACTCCTGGGGTGAGTGTGGAGAGCCTCTGTGAAACACCAAGAGTTGAGGAAAAGAGGAAGGGATAAAAATGGTGGAAAGAAAGGGACACTGGAGACATAACATATCCATATGCAATATACTGATGAGTTCAGATATGGGTGAAATGTGGTAAAGAGTTTAATAGAGGACTGGAAAATAAAACTGAGGAATTGCAGAGAATTGCATGAGTATGCTATTTGATTTCTTTCTACTATCTTCTTTGTGGCTCAATAGCAGAAAGAAACAAAAAAAAAATCCCTCTTGCAAAATTATTAGCTTTGTGTCAAATAAAGATTTTCCTTTCAATTCTTTTGCATATATTTTCAAAAACTAAAAATAAATTCAGTATTATGCTCTTGAGGGCACAGTCCAGTTTGCATTTAGAGATTTTTAAGTCTATAGAGTTCTTTTTCTTCACTGGGGCTCTACAGTACTGAATATTTAATTGTGCAGTAACAGAGAATTTTGATTTGCTGTTACCTCGAGTACTCCTTGCAGAAGGTTCTGAAATTCTCTGACAGTTCCTTGCTGGGTTTGCCATCGTAGGTGGAGTATATGCACACAGGTTTGCCTGCTGATTCTATAGCCTGTAGCTGAGATGTGTGCTGATTTACAGATAATGTTGATCCTTGAGAATTACAGGTTGAGAAGAAAGCACACATGGAAAAGATGTTGCAGCACACTTGAGGAAAATTCCCACTTCAGGTCGTGGGGACCTGAGGTCCAGGACTGCTTTCACAGGCCTGTGGTGTAAATCAGCTTGTTGGGCACAAGAACTCCAAAGCTCCTTTGGGTTTGGGGAACACATGGGATGTCCTGTTACCCTAAATACACTGGCAAAGCTCCCTGGGAGGAGGCAGTTTAGAGGAGCAGCAGCAGATTGTGTTTGCCAGCAGCAAAGCTCCTTTCTACGTGCCACGGGGCACTAGAGCCCAGTGCTGCTGCTGGGGCAGCCACGTGGGAAAGGAAAGGAACCTCCATCTCTCCATCCCCTGCTTCAGGACACAGGATGGGCTGAGCAGCAGCCCTAGGCAAGCAGGAGATGTTTCTGTGCTCAGCTGTTCTGCAGTAGGGATTTCCTACTCTATCTGCTGTTGATTGTAGTGTGCTTTGGGGTTTTTTTTGTACCAGGCTTAATTAAGCTGTTTAAGCCAGCAAAGCTTAAAATAAAACTAAATCTGTGTGTGTTGCACTCCCTGTGATGTTGATTCCAGATATCATTTGTTTGTAAAGCACTTCTATCCCCACATCTTGAAATTGTCAGGAAAAGGTTTGCCAGTGTTTGGTTGGCGTTGCTGTAACTGTAAAAATTCTGTATTGTTACTCTAATAAAGCAGACAGATTTTAGTGACAGCACACAGCAAAATAGAGAGGTAAGCACACTCTGTGTTATGCAATGTCAAGTTCGTGTATATTTATTGGAATGTTCTGTTCAATTTTGTTCAATGCACGAGTTTATTGAGTTGAATTGGTACAGTGATGCAAAATTTTGTAAAGCTGTAGCATGTTACTGTTTGCTGTCAGATTTATATTGTCTTTAAAAGGAAACAGAAACATTTGAATTTGAGAGAACTCCAACACTATTTTCAGTGTGAAAGATTACATAATAGTCAAAGGGCAGAAAGTGCCTGAGCCCTTGAGAGATGCTGATGTTCGCTCTGGTTTTTGGGTACCTCTTGATCTTATGGGGTAACTGAAATGCTTTGCAAGAAGTGAGGTGTTCCTGTGTATATTAAATATCTCTTGGTAACAGAGGATGTGAATGTGAAAATCCAGTAATAGTCCATAAAGTTTCCAGCTTGGCAAAGCAGAGCACGTGCAAGTGGGAGAGGCTGTTTTATTGTGAGTAAGGGACTGGGGACATGGCTGCAGAGTTGTCCCTTGGCTGGCACTTCATAGTTGCAGTTTTAGGAACCATCACTGAGCTCAGCTTCACCTGGCTCTGCTCTCCTGGAGCTGCTGCAGCTGCTCAGAGGAAGTGCTGAAACAAACAATGCCCTGGGAAAGATCCCACTGCATGTGTGCTCTGGCATTTGTCTCTTTGGGGTAAATTGGATGGAGAGCTGGACTTTCTGCAGGGTTGGCTCCTGTAGGAGTGGAAGTTGTTTTCAGAGGCTCTGTGTAAGGTGTGTTCCTTTTGTGTGTTACACAGGAAGATGAGAAGTTTTTATCAGAAGTTTTTGCACAATTGACAGACGAAGCTACAGACGATGACAAACGGTGTGAACTGGTAAGTGCCAGCCCCTGTCAGAGTGAAACTCTCCTGCAGTCACTGAGGGATTGCTGTACAATCAGCCAGCACACCAACTCTGCCCCAAAATGGAACTGTTTGATCCTTTCAGAGAGTTTTCTGACCCAAATGCTCTGACTCCTTTTTCCCTGTGTGACAGGTGAACTTCTTCAAGGAATTCTGCGCCTTTTCTCAGACGTTACAACCTCAGAACAGAGATGCGTTTTTCAAAACTTTGGCAAAGTTGGGAATTCTTCCAGCTCTTGAAATTGTAATGGTGAGTGAAACTTCAAGCTGGTTTTAACCAAGTAGAAGAGCTACAGCCACGGAAGCAGTTTTGGCTCTGCTGAGCCCCTCTGTGTCAGTTTTGCTGTGCTAGGAGTGGGAGTTGATCGGAGCATTCCCAATGCAGAGGCTGCCCCAGCTCGAAGTGCCTGACCTGGCTGCTCTGGGTGTTTCACTCCGTGGTCAGCGCAGTCCTTGGGACAAGGGGGTGTAAAAGCTGGCAGAGGCTCTTTGTGCAGCTGGATTGTTGTTGTGGTTGTTGCTGGCCCAGGGCCTGAGAAGTATTTTTAGATAATCTTGAACTGTTGGCTGGTTCCTCCCAAAAGATCCCATAATCCCGTCGTTAGCAGATTAATCTGTCCTAATCAGCAGTGGGAAAACAGAATTTCTTTCACTCCTGTGGTTGAAGCAGCTGTTGCTGCCTGAACATTGCAATTCATTTTGCTGGTTTATTGTTGTTTTTCTGTAACCCTATTACTGTGTTTCTCATAGAAACTCTGGGAATGAGATGTTCCCAAAACTTAAAACTAGCTATTACTTTCAGCTTTATTTGATAATAAATACCAGCTTAATTTGTCCTTGCTAATCAATTTCTCTCTTTATTAGGGAATGGATGATCTGCAAGTTAGATCTGCTGCTACAGATATATTTTCTTATCTAGTAGAATTTAGCCCATCCATGGTCCGAGAATTTGTGATGCAAGAGGCCCAGCAGAGTGATGATGTAAGTCACAGTGGTTTGCAGTTTGTTGAGTCTTTGGGCAAGGAGGAAACAAACAAAACAGCAAAACAAACCTCTAGGAAGTACAGGAACAAGGAGGTTTAATATACAAACATTTCTGAGCGTGTTGGTGCTGTATGAGTTTACAATTTTGGAAATCTGACTAACAAGGGTTGTAGGTGTGGAGGGTTGTGCCTGCCAGAATTTCTGTATCCAAATGCAACTCTCAGTTCTTCAGTTTCATTTAAAATTGTCTTCAGAAAATTACAGAGACTATGGAAATGACTTTCCACTCTTGAAACTGTGTCTAACTGTTGGGTGGTGTGTTTGTTTGGGATTTTTCTGCAGGACATCCTCCTCATCAACGTGGTCATTGAGCAGATGATCTGCGACACGGACCCGGAGCTGGGGGGAGCTGTTCAGTTGATGGGGCTGCTGAGAACTCTGATTGACCCAGAGAACATGCTGGCCACAGCCAATGTAAGGAGGTCTGGGGGTACAGATGCTGCACTGTCTCAGCAGAGCTGAAACCCTGACATTCCCTGTGTTTGCTCTGATACTGAATTTAAACGAGCCAAAAATAAGCTTAACGGTTCCATTTTGGGCCATTGTGCAGGTGTTTATTAACAAAAGTTTTGTCAAGCTTTTTGAGTTGTTGATGTTTTTTCAGTAGATGTTTGCATGGTGGGGATTTTTTGGTGATGGTGAGCTTGGTTAGTTGCCCCAAAATGTCAAAAACTGATCTTCCCTGAGCAAAGACAATCCTGCAGGCCCAACAGGTTTACAGGCAGACCTGAAGGAACCAGTAGAATTCTGTATGGGCTGTTTCCTGTGTTACTGTTCTCTCTTATTTAAAAACTTTTGTACAAATCTCAGTGTTTAATAAAATTATTTTTGTTTTAGAAAACAGAAAAGAGTGAATTTCTCAATTTCTTCTACAACCATTGTATGCATGTTCTCACTGCTCCACTTCTGGCCAATACATCAGAGGACAAATGTGAAAAAGGTACTGAATATTTCCATTTTCTTTGTCTTCCTTTCAGGCCTGTAGTGTTTGGCAGTGACTGACAGTGCTGGTGCCAGGCATCAGCCTGAGATGCCAGCTGGGAATGTGCTTGTGGAAAGGTGCTGCTCCCCCAGGGGCAGGGGCTCTGTGGGCAGCAGCTCTCAGCTCCTTCCAGCAGCCCTGGATGCTGCTGTGCTTTGTGCAAGATGCACTTCCTTGATGTTAATCATGCTAATCATTGTTAATTGTATTTAAAAAATGCTTCCTGTAAAGCAGAGAGTGTCTGTAATTCAAATGCAGTGTCTGTAAATTAAAATGCACTCATTTTAATGTGTTATTTAAAAAATTTAGTATTGATGCTTTTATTTTATATCATATTCCCAAGGTTTAGGTTATACATTTTCACCTAGATGGGTTTAAAACTAAGATAAATTAAATACAGAAGTCTCACCTGGCTGCATTCCTGCTGTGTGTTTATGTTCCTGTAGCTCACAAACATTTGATCTGATGAAAAATCTGACCCCTTGGTAGAATTGATTGTTTGTCCCCATCTTTTACATCTTGACAGTGCTTTGAAAACCTTTTTCTGATTTTTGTTTTTGTTTTCTCTTTATCAGATGCAGTAGTTGGATCCACTAAGAGTAATACAATTTGTCCTGGTAAGTGTGAATTGACTTTGAGTTTTGAAACTTGTCTTGTGTGCTGTGTACAGTATTCTATTAAAAAAATAAGTTAGGCATACCCATATTTTATTTCTTTTAATACTTTTTACTGAAGAAAAAAGTATGTTTGATTCACTTGAAATGACTGGAAGCTGAAGGAACATTTTCATCTGTTTTTAAGTTAGTGGGGTTTGGTTTTTTCCTAGTCAACCTTGCTCCTGAAAGTTGAAATGGTTCATTTTTCCTGCAGATAATTACCAAACAGCACAACTGCTTGCCTTAATTTTGGAGCTGCTTACTTTTTGTGTGGAACACCACACATATCACATCAAGAATTACATTATGAACAAAGATTTGCTAAGAAGAGTCCTGGTATTGATGAATTCAAAACACACATTTCTGGCCTTGTGTGAGTATGGAGCTGTTGTGATTTCCTTCCTCCAGGCACGGTGGGGCTGTGTGGAAGGTGTTCAGTGAACATTTGGCATTTGTGGTAATGGGTGTGGGTGAGATTTGCAATGCTCTGGGTTTGGGGGCCTGGGGTGGTGTCCTCAGGGGTCCCAGGATGAGGGAAGAGATGAGAATCTTGACTCCAGGTTTCAGAAGGCTGATTTATTATTTTATGATATATATGATATTAAAAGAAAATGATAAATTAAAACTATACTAAAAGAAAGGATTTCATCAGAAGGGTTGCAAGGAATAGAAAAGAATTGAAATGATAATAAAATCTTGTGACTGACCAGAGAGTCTGAGCCAGCTGACTGTGATTGGCCATTAATTAGAAACAACCACATGAGACCAATCCCAGACCCACCTGTTGCATTCCACAGCAGCAGATAACCATTGTTTACATTTTGTTTCTGAAGCCTCTCAGCTTCTCAGGAGAAAAAATCCTAAGCAAAGGATTTTTCATAAACTATGTCCATGACAGGGGCCCGTCTTCCCCTGGGTAACATGAGGGGTTTCAGTTCTTTCCACAAGGCATATGGTTATTAACTCCTTGAATTGTTCTTCCCCCAGGTGCTCTTCGCTTTATGAGGAGGATAATTGGGCTGAAAGATGAATTCTACAACCGTTACATCACCAAGGGAAACCTCTTTGAGCCCGTGATCAACGCCCTGCTGGACAATGGCACTCGCTACAACCTGCTCAACTCGGCTGTCATCGAGCTCTTCGAGTTCATCCGGGTGGTGAGTGCGGCTGCAGCCCTCACAGGAGCACCCCTGGAAAACCAGGACTTGCAGCAGCTCCTGAGCCACTGCCGCCAGTGCCCTCATGTGTGGGAGGCTGTGTGCTCTGTTAAAGTGAAGGGGGTTTTAGTTGTAGGAAATGGCAGCTGCTGTCTTTTCCAGCAAGGAGAACATTAGGAATTGTAGGATTTGCCTGATTTGATAGAGGGGCACTGACCAAAAGGTTCCTGGTCCCACATGAGCTGCTGTAGTTGCTGAGGACTGGGAGAGCTGGAGCCTGTGGGGAAGACAGGGCACAGCTCTCCTACATAAAAGATGTTTGTTTAACAGAAGTGTCACAAATGCAGCTGGGACACTGCTGGGTCCATTGTCTTTCTGTGGGAAGCCTAATAATTATTTCTCAATCTCATCTCTTTTATTAAGGATAAATCTGATTTCATGCTTCACATTTGTATAATGTTGTACAATAATGCTTTGGCTCTAGGCAAGAAATCAGTTACACTCAAACTAAACTCAAAAGCTTTCTGAACTTCTGCTTGTGCCCATTTGAGGCTGAAAGCCTGTTCTGTTCTTCTGCAGGAAGATATTAAGTCCCTTATTGCACATATAGTTGAAAACTTCTATAATGCACTTGAATCTATTGAGTATGTTCAGACGTTCAAGGGACTGAAGACAAAATACGAGCAGGAGAAGGACCGACAGAGCCAGAAGCTGAACAGGTAGGCCCCAGTTTCTGTGCCCTGAGCCTGGCAGGGGCTGCTGCTCTGCTCTGCTCTTGCTTTTCTCTTTCCCAGAGGGCAGCAGGAGGCTGGGACTGGGGTTGGGTTTCATTCTTGGTGAAAACTTCTCAGATTAGAGGAAAGCCCCATCTGTCTTTCCTTGTGGCCGAGTGTAATAGAGCTGATGTTGGCCAGTGGAATAAATGTTATGTTCAGAAAAGTCTCTAAGAGAAGAGAGAGAACTCTCTCAGAGAAGAGTAAAATGTTGCTCTGTCACTCTGATTTGGGATTCAGTCAGGCTCGTCATCAGCTGGGGTGTTGGTGAGTCTTGGGGTGAGGGCAGAACCAGAGCTGGAGCTGCATTGTCCTTTCAAATGCACTGGATTCTCTCTAAAGCTCTGGAGGCATTTCTGATCCCGAGCCTGAAGCAGCAGCCAAGCTGGAATCCTGTGTGTCTCTTACAGTGTCCCATCCATATTGCGTAGCAATAGATTCCGCAGGGATGCCAGAGCCTTGGAGGAGGATGAAGAAATGTGGTTCAATGAAGATGAAGAGGAAGAAGGCGAAGCTGTTGTACCTCCAGTTGAGAAGTCAAAACAGGAGGATGATTTTCCAGATAGCTATGAGAAATTTATGGAAACTAAAAAAGGTATTTACTGTGTTTGAGCTTGTTGGCACTGGAAGTGCTCCATGGCAGTATCACCCAAACTAACCTGTGGTTGTGCTCTGTACCTCGAGCAGCAGCACAGGGTGTTCCATGTAATTGAGTCTTGACATCCAAATGTGTCTTCACAAGCCAGTTTAGGATTAAATAACGAGTTTAAATGGTATCCAAAAGCAGGACTCTGAACGTGCCTGTGTGCTCCAGGTGAGCCACGTCCCCGTGCCCTCAGCATCCAGGCCCTGCTCAGTTTGCTGCTGGTGGGCTCAGGATGGGCTTGGTTGGGGAACAGAATTGCAGCAGAATTGGAACCAAAATACCTGCTGGCTGTCTCCTGCGATTGCACTGTGATGTGGATTGTACTCCTTGGTGTGCAGCTGATACCTAAGTGTGACAATGTTTGTCCCTCAGCTAAGGAGAGTGAAGACAAAGAGAATCTTCCAAAAAGGACTTCAGCTGGGGGATTCAAATTCACTTTTTCCCACTCAGCCAGCGCAGCCAACGGTGCGAACGGTGCAAACAGCAAATCCGTGGCAGCTCAGACATCACCAGCCAGCTCCAACGGCTCCTCTTCCAAGAGCACGGCCCTGAGCCCTGCAGTGCCGGCCCCCAAGGTGGGAGAACTCGTGTGGGGCTGTGCCAGGGGACAGCAGCACCTCCCTGGGGGGGTAAATTCAGCCTGAGCCCTGCAGTGAATCCCTCACTGCTCCAGGGAGGTCTCAGTGGGGCTGGACTCTGTTGGTGCACTCTCATCCCACATCCTCTGCATCGTTTCACTGTTCCTGCTTTTTGTTCCTGCTCACTTGCTGCTCTGTGTATGTGATGTACACAGGAAACTGGGGTTTCTGGGAGCTCTGTTAATGCTGGGGGATTGCTCAGTGGTTTTGAGGAGAGAAATGCAGTGAGTGAGCCCTGGGTGGTGCCTGACTGAGCCTGGCATTATTGGAATCCTCAGCCATGGAGCTCCTGAGCACTGCAGGACAGTGTAGCAGGGAGTGATTGCCCACCCTAAGGCTGAGCACAAAGGGATGTCAGCCTGCACCTTGGAGTTTGTGTCTGTCCCACTGGGCTGAAGGCGATTTTTAAACAATTCCCAATCCAGACCCAGAGCAGTGAGGAAGCTCCAGTACATTTTGCAGTTTGAGGTTCAAACCCATTTTCCGGACAAATGGGACTTGGAGTGCCCTGGATGGTTTGGCTGGAGGTTTTGTTCAATATTTGACCTTTCTAGGTACTTCTTCAATATAAAAACTTCTTTTTTCCTTTTTCTAATTGGCAGGGAAGTCTAGTTGGGCTAGTGGATTATCCTGATGATGAAGACGATGATGAAGAGGAGGAGACATCTCCAAGGAAAAGACCTCGTCTGGGTTCATAAAAGAAACCAAAACTTTGGAATAAGAACTTTCATTATGGGGTTTCAAATGCTGCAACTGTTTCAAGAGCTAAAAAGAATCTGAATCAGAAAGCTTTCTCCCATGAGTATATAAGATAATACAAGGAGTAGCAAAAGAAACTCAGTGTATCAGCTAGAAAGGGTTAGTTCTGTAAACACAAATCTTCCAAGGAACTTAATGTCTTTCTAGAAAGTAAGGAGTCTGCCATTCAGGCTGTCAAAAAAAAGAAAATTTAAAAAAAAAGGTGGGTTAGTATTCTCAGAACCTGGATGATGGCTTCTCAGCAAGGAAAGTCTCAGGTGTCGGGAGGGAAAGGGGGAGGGAAAGGTATGGTAACACTTTTTTAAAAATATTGCAGGGTTTCCCCATTGTTTAACAGAACTAGGAAAAAAATTCAAGCTTAAATTTTGAACCCAGTAATCTTAATTTTGTAATGGTGCTGTCAGTTGTGTTCTTTTAGCAATGCCTCTTTTAAAAAAATTTTAAGGGAAAACTAACTCTGTTTGCATAAGAACAATCCATATTTTGGGACCATTTATTACCAACTAAACTGCATTTCTCATGATTGGAGGGAGGGACGCTGCAGTTATAGTGCATGTTGAGTTGTTTAAAACAGTTAAAATAAGTTTTAATTTGTATGTTCCAAGAGGAGAGAATGGAAGCTGGATTCAAAATGGAAGGTTTTGCTTGTTTTGTCAGTGAGACGTCCAGAAATATCAATGCCAAGGAGCAGAGGCTTCCCAAGGGCCTGCAGGAGCTGCTTGTGTCATGGTGGGGCTGCACCCAGCACATCCCTCAGCTTGGGCAGAGCCTGAATTCCAGCGTGCTCCACGTGTCCCAAGGGCTGCCTCCTCCTGGAGCAGCTCTTTCCCTGTTTGGGAGCTGCATGCTTGAGGTGGGAATAAAAACCACTCACAGGTTTTTCATAGTGATGGACTGAGCAGCATTTTAACACCAGAGTCAGTTTGGACCAAGACAGGATTATTGCCAGGAGAACACCTCGAGGGCTTGGAGATGGAATCCACAAGCAGCACCTGAACCTGGGGTGGTACAAAAGCTGCTTTTTTAAAACACAAAAGCACATTCCACATAGGTGAGTGAACTGTGACAGGAATAGGGGAGTTCATGGCAAGGTGACAGAGGCAAACAGTCCAGGTTTTATTTTCAAGAGCAGCACATGAACTGTAAATATTTTAATGTTAGTTTGCCCATATGTGATCTGAGATCATGACCGAGTGAGAGGAGATTTCCCAGCGACTGTGTCAGAGATGTTCAAGATGGAACCAGCTGCAATCCACCACATAGATCACTCTTGTAATACGTGTTATGGGTCCATTTCTCCTGGAATAGTTTAAACTGAAGCAGTTTCTCTGTTTTGGAGATTTTTGTAGTTAGTTTTAATTTTAGCTCTTGTTTGGAAAAGATGGGCTGTCTGTGTAGATATGAAGTATAGTTTTTTCCATAAAACAGAAGTTTATTTTGTATTAAAGATACCACTGTACTTGTTTTACACCATTTGTATACATGTGGTGATATTAATGCTGAACTGTAAAATTCAGGAATTAAAATGTGACCCTGTAATTCCATAATTATTGCTTTTGTTTGGTTTGTTACACATGGTAAGTGAACTCAGACTTTGCAATGTGGCTGTTGTAGGATATTGTTTAAGGTTTCAGCAGTTAACTCCATACCACTGGATGGAATCCCAGAGGGAATGGGTGAGCTCTTCCCAAGGTGTGAGCACGACACAGGTGCTGTGACCGACCTGGGGACAGTGGAGTTGTCCCCAGAGAGCTCCAGGCCACGCAGCACAGGACTCTGAGGGAACAGCCATCAGCTCCAGAGCCAAGGAAGTATTTGCTGGTGGAGAAGCTGCAGCACCATCCTCGTGTGCTCACTCTCGAGCTGCTTTGCTTCCCAGTGGGTTCTGTCTCCATCAGTAAAGATTCCCAGGCTGTGAAAGCCGCAGGTACCTGGGAGGTGCCTTCACTCACCTGAGGAGCAGAAGAGGCAGCACCTGGAGCGTGGACCCCTGTTCCTGCCCCTCTTCAGAGCCTCCCAAGCCGAGTTCTCCCCAGGACTCCCAAGGAGCGTCGGTCCTTGCTCTGCTCCTCACGGCGCCAACGCTGCTGCAGTGCAGCAGGAGCTTTAACAACACTCACACAAACAGGAGCTGGCTTCACAGCACAACCAACAATGGCGTGAATTTTTACAGCTCCTAGGAAAGCACTGGCTGAAGTGGCAGTAGCCATCCTGTTAAACACCAGCCTGCACTCCCAGGAGAAGGTGAGACCCAGCAGTCCCTGGCTTTTCCCTGGGGCTGTCACCCCTCGGTGCTGGTTCCATCTGCCCTCGTGGGCAGCCACGTTTGTTCTCTCTGGGCCCTTCCACTGCCACTTTCGGGGAAAGAACAGAACATCTGCCAACGTGTACCAGTTATAAATGCTATTTTAATAAAAATTCCATGAAACTTGAAGGGGTGGGTTTGTCTCTTTGCTGTGAGTAGCTGTGGCCTGTCATGGCCAAGGGGGACCCCTCAGTGAGGCCATGCCAATGGCAAAGGGGTGACCTCTCCTGGCTTCTTTTTGAGTCTCTGAAAGCCAAACCAGAAAAGGACTTTAAAAAGAATTCTGCTGCTCTGGCAGTGAATTGCTGGGAACAGTCTCAGCTTTGCACTAAAGCAACTCCTTTTATTTAAAGTTGCATTTATTGCAAACTGGGACCTGGGAAACTGCCCCAAAAGCCTGTAAACCTCTGTAACCTGGAGTTAATTTGTGAATGTACTGACCCCCAAGGTACATTGGCTTTCTCACAAATGAGGTGGTCGAGGGTGCACTTCCTTGTGAAACCAGACTTTATTTCACTGCACAGCTGAGAAAGAGCCATTTGTTTATAACGGGCTAATGAAAGGAACCACATTCTGCACTGCTGAAATGAAAAAGTTCCAATGTTGAGCTCGGAGCTGTTGCCACAGGAACTCCTTTCCCAGCTCTCCAGGTGCCTCTGCTCGCAGGGCTGGAGCAGGGCTGTGCTCTGCAGTGCTGGCACGGCCTTGCACAGTCAGGGAGTTTCCAGCACTCTGGAAAACGAGTGTTCATGGTGTGGTTCAGTGGCATTTGCAATAGGGAGTTACCAGGTACTGAGCTGCTTGTCTGAGAGTTCTATAAATCCCAGGGCAAGATTGGAAATCCCTTCACTTACTGATAATTTACTCTAAAACATCCTTGTGGTCTTGGGGTCAGCAATGAGCCTCTTAAAACTACCGCTTATTAATGACTTCTTCTTTCAGCTTTTCTGCAAGCATCTTCCTCTTCTGGAGCAGCCTCTGCTTCTCTTCTGACACTTCCTAAAAGCAGAGTGAAAACAACACTGCAATGAGCAAGCAGCAGCCCCACCACGGAGCAGAGGGGTGCATGGGGCTCCTCCACCACCCTGCCCTCTCCCCCTGCCCTGATCTGTGTCTTGGGAGCCCCAACTTCAGCTCCTGCTCAACAATTGTCCTGAAGGCTCCCCAGGCACCTTCTGGGCATAATAAAATGCACAGAAACTCTGAAAAACATCTGAGGTAACAGAAAGACTTTGGACTTTAGTTCATACCCCTAGGTACTTGCTCTATAAAGGAGAGTAGTGATTTTGGATTGGAAACAGAGCAGTTTCTACATTGTTTTGTAGAGGGGTTTAATGTCTTCTAGTGTTTTCCCTCTTTTTGAGACAGTTTTCAAACATTTGCAAAAGAAAAAGTAAATCCCTGAGATTTGGGGAGCCCAAACAGTAGGTCAGGGACTAGGAGCATTTTATCCATTCATGAACTGAATTTAATCAGGAGGGTTTGATGATGCTGAAGCCAACCAATGCCAACTCCATCACTGAAACTTTCACCCCAAAGTTTCTGCAAAACCAGTAAGTTGGAAATATTGCCCCCCTTGGTCTTTGTTCTTTTTAAGCCATTCCCACTCTGCAGCAGCAGCATGGACACCTGCAGTGAAAGCCTGTGGGTTTATATGAAAGTGCTTCACCTCTTTGGGAGGGGATTCCTCCTCTTTCTGATCACTGTTGGGTGCTGCTGCATTATTTTTTGAGTCTTTCTTTGTAGCCAGCAGCAGGTCTCGTTTTTTCTTTAGGTAATCCTCACGTTGCTTCAGCTGCTGCTTTTCAGTTTCTGATAAATCCTGGGGGGAAAAAATTGAAAATTTTGAAATTAATTCTTTTGTATCAATGTCCCGTGCAAGAAAAGCACAATTTACATCCTATTTGCTTCCAAAATTACCAGGTGAAAACAAACCCAAGTTGAAGCCTCAAATCAGAGCTGTCTCCTAAGAAATTACCAAAGGACTGAATGCTGAATTCTACTCTGAAACCAGAAATCATGAGCTGAATTTGTGCTAACTAAACTGTGAATAACATGAGTGTTTACACATTTGTTTTTTAAAAAACCCAAAATAACCCAAATCTATTTGATTACAATAACAGAATTTCTGTATTTAAATATAATACTATTTTAAATATATATTCTACATGCAATCTTCTCTTTTTGCATTCTAGTTCTATGTTTGGCTTCTTTTAAATTTTGTTTTTAACTTACAGGTCCTTTCACCCCAGCTTTTTGCACTGTGTTCTCTGAACCTTTCCCAGCAGACCTTTTCTTAGTGTCTTCTTTCCCCTTGGTACAAGAGGGCTGGGGTAAGTTTTCAGTTCCTTTTTGTACTGGGCAAACTGGTTTGGGGTCTTCTTTTGTAGATTTATGAGATCCCTCTAAGGAATTTTACACAGAAAACAATTAGAACAGAAATACATGAGATAAAAAGAATCAATCAGAACAGAACATCATGGAACAGTAAAAGATCCCATGTTGGAAGGCATTCCTACAGAGCAAATACACTTTACTCACAGCTTTATCCAGCCAAGTTCTGAAAATCTTGACAGAAGTGGATTCTTGAATCATTTAAAACCAGCATCATGTTGCCCACTCAGCACTGCACTCCCCCTAAAGTTACCTAATGGGCATTTTGGACTTCCTTCAGAATCCTCAGCTCCCTCAGTGGATTCCTTAACTGTTACAGCTTCTCTTGAATCTCCTGGGAAGTGGTGGGGAACACCTGGAGCTTTGTGTTTAGCACGTGCCTTGAATTAGAAAACAAACAAACCCAAGAGTTACATTCCCTGGCACTGCACCCCAGGTACTGAACTGTCCACACAAAGGAATCTCCCACAAGAACTTCCAATCAAAACTGCATTGTTCACATGACAGATAATCCAGGCCTTCCCTCAGAATTTCTGCCTAGAAATTGTCTGTGCTGTTGATCAGCGATGGCATTCACGTCAGAACCCCACAGCATTCATTAAATCATGAAATTATTTTGTGTTGAAACATTATTTTAACAAAAACCATCACTGAACACTGTCACCTTCTCTGGCCAGGTGAACTTTGGGGCTCTGCAATCTTGGCTTGTTAATCAAAAATATTGCTATTCTTGGTGTTCCACAGAGATTTGGATAAAACCTGCCTGATGTCCCAGTCAAAGGGAGGTTTAGTGCCATGATTCCACAATTTAGACACCCCCATTTCCATTCAGTTCCTTTCTCTGTGGTTTACTCTGATGCACACCCAGGGATGTCTCCTGGAGAGGGTTTCTGGGTGCTGCTGATTAGTTCTCCCTTGTGAACGTTTAATGAATAACTACATTGTCTATGAATGATCCTGAAGGGAATTCCTGTGGGATTAGGGGTGCTGCCATCTGCAAGCAGCTTACACTTGGAAGGCTCTTTGATCCTGACAATATCAGCAATTCAGCTGCTCCCTGGATCTGCAAGGATTTCAGGGTTCAGGTGCTGAGCAGGGAATGTGCTGCTTGTGGGATTTTGCATTGATGGAAGGGACCTGGGCACAGCCAGGACAGAATATCAGGGCATTCCTTAATCATCCCCATAACTCACACACAAAGGTAAGACACTCACTTCTTCAGTCCTCTTTCTCTCTTGCTCTATTTCATACTCTTCCTTAGATTTTCTGTAACAATAAACATGAGGAAATGCTCAAAACTCATGGAGTGGTAGTGATTTTCAGGGAAATTCAACACTGCTTAAATATTTGAGGACTATCAAAGCAATTACAAGGTAATATGAATTTGTCAGTATCCAAAATATTTCCATGACTTAAGTCTTAATAGAAATAAATAATTGGGATAAACACACAAGAGTCCTAAACTACCTTGGTGCTAAAATAATTGTATAAGAATTTCCAGGACTTATTTAACCCTTTATTTCATTTGCTAATTTAAAGACAGGAAGGGAAGTATTCCCAGAATCCAGAGAGAAAATAGCATTATCTAATATAACCTGGATGGTTATATTAGATAATGGTTATATATGGTGTATATATATATATATATATATATTATATATAGATAGATAGATAGATAGATAATGGTTATATATATTATATTAGATAATGGTTATATATAGTGTGTATATATATATATTATATATATATATAGGTATATATATAATGGTTATATATATTATATTAGATAATGGTTATATATGGTGTGTATATATATATATAGGTATATATATAATGGTTATATATATTATATTGGATAATGGTTATATATGGTGTATATATATATTATATATATAGGTGTATATATATAATGGTTATATATATTATATTGGATAATGGTTATATATGGTATATATATTATATATATATAGGTATATATATAATGGTTATATATATTATATTAGATAATGGTTATATATGGTATATATATATAATATATATATAGGTATATATATAATGGTTATATATATTATATTAGATAATGGTTATATATGTTGTATATATATATTATATATAGGTATATATATGATGGTTATATATATTATATTAGATAATGGTTATATATATTATATATTAATCAGCTATTATTTGTTTCTGTGTCTGTGAACTGGGAGTGGGGAAGAATCTGCAGAAGTTGCACTGCTCTCACACAGATCACAGCCACAGTTCTCCCTCACTGTTTCAATATTCCTGAGCACACCCAGTGCCCAGCACCACCCATTTTCCCTCAGGCTGGATGTTGACAAGAATATTCCTGTTATCTGTAAGATGAAGGCAGTTTCCTTGAAAAGGCTGGAAGAGTTAGGTCCTACAGACCTGTATTTTAAAATAACTAAGTGGGACTGATTGATTCCTTACCTTAGAACCTCCCTGAGTATTTTCATTTCCTCCTGTTCAATTTCACTGAATACATCAGAACCCTCTGTCAAACACTCAGGCACTACACCTGGAAGAAAACAAGATTTATGCATTATTCTAAGGAAAATGATTTTGTGCTCCAGTTGACAGATAAGAAAAGAAAATTAAAAAAAAAAAAAACCAAACAAATAAAAGAAAATCACATTCACAAAACCAAAGCCATGTGAACTGTTTCCACAAAGATCCTAGAGGAAAAGGTCCTAAATCTTGTTAGGAAAAAGGCAATGAAAGTTTTGACATCAAAGGTTAAGCCAAACTCTGCACTGACATTTGTGGCATTTCCTGTTGCAATTCAGCCATGGGCACCTGAACCACCCCAGATGTAGCTGTTATGTGAAAGGTGACATTTGAAAAATTATTCTCTGAAAAACACATACAGTAAGAAGCAAGTAAAACAAAAGACATGGAAGGAAGGAGTAGGATTAAAATCCTTTCAGAAGCATCAACAGAGCAGCAAAGTTGGGTGTGGATTATTTTCTCTTCTTTCTCATGCAGGTATGAGCATGATGAAGGCCTTAACCTGTGCTTCCTGAATGGATTTTTCAGTGTGAGTTGCACAGAAAGCACAGCAGACACTGCAGCATCCGTGCCATGCAGGGAGCAGAGTTCCAGGTGTTGACAGTGTTCCTTTTGAGGAACTGCTCTGACTGCTTTAACTCAGAAATGCCACCAAAATTCTGCCACAGAAAACTCAGTCAAGTTTCACAGAGAAATTCAGAGAAACAGACCTGGAAAATCTGTTACCCTTCCAGTGCAGACAGCTGTCACTGAGAGTGCAAGCCAGGACTAAGTCATGAAATCCCAGTATCATCAACTGGGAGTTCTCCTGTAACTGGAGCAGAACCAGCACCCCACACTCATTTATGAATGGCTTAAACAGTCATCAAAAGAACACTAAAATCCTTCAGAGAAGCCCCCACATTCACCACTGCTCACCATTTCTTTCTTTGATGATTCGAATTGCTTGCAGTTGCATTTCAATATTTTTCTGTACCATCATTTTTTTAAATAGCCTAAAATCTTCTGCTGCCAACACTGTTTGCAGAATGGCCTGTGGGAGGAAAGATATGCACCAAATTAAACCCCCTCAGAAATCCTAACCAGCTCAGTCTGTTTGAAATTAGCTTGATGTTTCAATTCTGGGGAGCATGTTTTTAATAATTCTATTTCATTCTCCTATCTGTCTGTTTTTCCAGATATCCAAGAAGAGCTCATGGTCAGGAAAATAACTTGGTGGGTTACGTCTTTCGATAACCAATATCTGACAATATTATAATATTATGACAAAACTGGGTTCCCCAGTGTCAGTTTACAGCTGCAGTTCAATTGAAAATCACAATTTCACCATGAAAACTTTTTCAAGTTTCATCTCCTGCCAGCTGTGTTAGGGAAAACACCAAGCTACGAATGAAATCCTTAATGAAGGCAAATACCTGGGAGGTGTGGGTCTTTGCAAGAGGAGAAGAAAAAGCTTCTTGAAATTTCTCCTCATTAATTCCAACTTCTTTAAGGTAGTCCTCTAGTAACCTCTCCACCTGTAAGAAATGATAAGCCTTACCTTCCAAGGTTTTGCCCTGATTTTCTGTTCTTTTCTGCTACTGTGGTTTATAAACTCCAAGGAAAATCACTACAATAGCAGAAATGACTTTTCTGATTTCAAGCTTTATTTGTTTTCATGAACTGTTCAAAATGTGCATTTTTATTGCTAAATTTGATGACTCCTTAACATATTTTCTCCAATTTCCAGGACTCTCACCCATGTACCTTTTCCCCAGACTCCTGGCTAGTATTCCTCATGGCTTTTTGATGAGAGTAAAAGGCTGTGCCTGAAAGACTTTGGGGTCAGAGCAGAAATGAATGCTGGTTTGTATTTATTCAATCAAAGCTTTTTAATATCAGGTGTTTCCCAGCCTCATTACAGAAAGTGTTAGAAATCTGCATGTACTATTTTATAGGTATTTAAGCTCCAAAAACCTCCTGCAGTTTTTTCTGATCATTGAAAGATAATTCAAAAGATTTCCCAGACTCATTAGTGAACAAAATCCAAGTTGTGAGTGTTCTCAGACATCCTGCTTCTTATCATTTTCACTTGACAGAAAATAACATTATCAAGCTTATAAATATAATCTTGAAGGTAGTGGATATATTAATTTTAATGATGAATATGTAAAGCAGCCTAAGAGTGTCACAGTTTCTTTTCCACGTACCTGATCTTTAGGCATATAAATGCATACGACAACTACAACTCACAGGATTTCTAAATAACACATGGAAAAATCCTGAATAACAATAATAACCCAATCAGGAGTTCATCTAAATACTCATTTAACATTTTAAATTCTTTTGCTTAGAAATTTACCACAGATAGTGAATAATGCTCACCAGAGCTTGGTACTCCTGATAAATTTCTGTGTATGACAACTTGCTTTCTTCTTCATCATCAAAAACTGAGGAGGGGGAAGAAGAAACATTTTGCAGTCAGTGTACAAACCACCACAATTAACTTACACCCTAAACAGCAACATTAACCTTTACAGGGTAATATATTTAATCCATGAAAATATAGGCCATGATTTCTAAAAGTCCTGTGGTTTCCCACACACTCAGGCTACGTGTGTGCTTTTGATAATTGAAAGTAATTGAGCTGCATAATTTAATATTGGGAAAATGTATCTTCACAATAGACTTGTGAACAAGTTGAGGATTCAGCAGGTGCATTCACTAAAAATAAGTTTTAATATAAGAACTGCCCCATGGTTCTGTGTAAGGTTGTTCTATATCACATCAAGCAGGAAACTTCTCACTCTCTATGTATTTACATGGAAAATGTATTTATTAATGACTTACAGCATTTTTTAAATGCCATTCATGTAGTGAGAAGCCAAGGTGATGCAGGAAAATGAGTCCCTGCCTGCACAAGCAGATAAACCCAAAGAGGAAATGCGGTGCAGTTAAATTATATTTTAATTATATCTATCCTGATGTAGGAAAAATGGACATTCCTATACTAAAGTCCATATTAATCATATTCATGTAAATTCATATTAAAATCCCTGACTGGAACTACTCATGATCCCTATGCTGCAGAATACGTGGAACAAGGAGAAAATAAGAACTGAAACCTAAGGTTTGGGGGAGGGGTGGGGGTTAATTTCCATTTTTTCATGCCAACAACTAAGAGAGGTAATGTAAAACCTGGCAATTAAAGCAGAGGCTTAGAAATAAATCTGCCTCAATCCCCTTCAAGATTAGCCACTTGGACAAGTCACTTGCCAGGAACATGCTTTGAAGTCTTTTGAAGAATGGCAATTCTGTTTAAATTGGTGGGATTTATTCTTCATGTACATGTGACATCTCCGATGGTGCTGATGCCTGTGCAACCTTCACCCAAACTCACAGCGACTTTCTGAAGGCATCCAAGGTCCTTGCCAGCTGTGGACAGCCCTGGGGCCACAGCACTCCCGACCTGGACACAGTGTGAGCTGAGGTGGCACTTCCCAAAGCAGCATCACTTTCTGCCACACAAGTGCAATGACAGAAATCCAGTGACACGTTTCATTCTTCCCCCAAAAGCAGAGGAAAATCTGCTTTTTAATCATACTTTGAAAAACTAACATTGCTTGTGGGCTTTGCACAGGGCAAAATTTTTAATGAAGAAATTAAAATAAAAGGCTTACAAATATCTAGGATTAAATTCAAATGGTAGGGGAGGTATTATAGATACCAGTTCTATGCAACCGACATGTGAAAAATGCATATTTTATGACTGCTTTTCGTAAATATTAAAATGAATATTATATGTGTTGTGTTAGAAAGTGATGCTGTATTAATTCTCTTAAGTAGTGTGTTAAATATAGCTTTAGGTTATAACAAAATGTTAAAATAGAAACTGTGCTATGTAGGATACTTTTTTAAAGAAAGGACTCACAGCGGGATAGCAGCCACAGGACACCTAAATCTTTCAGAGAAAGGGAATTTATTGCCCTTTATCAGAAGAAATGAACTTCTTCCTGCCTCTAAGGCGCTGTCAGGATTCAGAGGAAGAAGCTGACACTGACCAGGCAGAATCCTGTGTTTGAATGGAATTTATGCATCATGGATGAGGTGTATGAACATGCAACAGGCTGGTGCTTTTAAGGGTTAATCCTCTGTTAACGTGGGTCCTTTTTCGGGCTCGTGCTGCCCAGAAAGAGGTACCCGGATATCCATAATTCCTTGTTTCTATTGTCTCATATTGTCCTAACCCAAACTGTCCAAATTATTATTACTCTAATTATATTACTATTTTAATAACCATTTTTTTACTATTAAACTTTTAAAATTTTAAAAACAAGTGACTGGCATTTTTCACAATTGTATTACCAAAGTCAGGAGAGTGAAGACACTTGACAGCCTCTGTTGTCTCCTCCTGGCTGGGGATCACTCCCAGCTCTTGCAGACCCCAACTTTCCCCTTTTTCCAACTGTGCCCTTTTCCCCCACCCTTCCTGCCCTGGGCATCCCAAGCAGGGGTGACACAGGGATGTCACCACGCAGTGACAGTTCCCTGGCGCTGCCAAGGGGATGTTCCTGCTGCAGAGCAGAGTGGGAAGCTGGCACGCCCCGTGCTCTGTCCCAGGCTGGGGACACCAGGGGATGAGGTTCAGTGCCAAGTAAAGCAAGCTGCAGTCAGCATCTCCTCTCAGCTAAGTGGCTTTAAGGAGTACTTGGAACAGAGACCTTGGATTCTCTTGAGTCAGGGCTTCCGAATCACGTAGTCATTATTCCTTACGGGTTTGGCACAGTCTCTGGTGGCCCAACAGGGATAAAAATCTGAAGAACCACAGTATGTATGTCCCCACAGTATGAAGACAAGCCAGGGGACACAGATGTCCTGGGAGACACTCATTATCTTCTTGTTAAAACTGAAATTTTGGCTAGGACCCCTCAAATGGGACAACACACACCCCTCTATTTAATTTCAGTTTGATGTAAAAGGAAATCAAGCTGTAAAAAATTAATCAAGTTTCCAGAAAGAGGGAGAGAGAGAAAGCAAACACTTACTAATACATAGAAAACCATTACAGTAAGTTTACAAGTTGAAGTGCAAGGACTTGGCAAAGTAACTACAGTTCTAAAATGAATTCCTCACACACCAATTACCAAAAGCCAGATTGTATTTTTGAGGAGTCACAAATCATTGTCAGTTAATCAGAGTGTTGCTAATTTGCTTGTCCAGCCCAAAGATGAAATGTTTTGGGACTCTATCCTGACAAAGTGTGTCAGTACCAAGCCAGCAGTGGAATGAGCACAGCAGGCAGTGACCATCACGAGCCTGCCTCACGCTAGGTGGAAATTTACAGCGGTTCCACAAATCTTCTTACTGTCAGTAAATTCCCCTCAACCTTCTAAGGAGAAGGGATCATTGCTCCTGAGAGGGATAAATCAATTCCCTCGATAGCTAAACCCAGACCCTTTGCAAGATAACCAGAGCATTTAGCCCACCCCAAGTTTAGGCAGATTTCCCAGGACAAAGCTTCCAGCCCAGGTTTCTCTAACCCCTCCTAGCTGTGAGTGCTCCAGGAGCTTTCCCTTCCTCTTTTCCCAGTTTTAAGAGGGAAAGCTGTACAGACTCATGACAATTGTGCCTCATGCAAAGTTTGCAGGGGGTAGAAACGATTCAGGAAGAAACTGAGAAGCTATTTTTTTTCAAGAATCACTACCAAAAGCTGCCTTTGTTTTTCCAAAGGGCTTAGCCACTGCTTTCAGACTTGCCCGAATTGTCATTACTTTGCTACTGTAAGGACCCAGGGGTTTTTGGCAGCAGCAGTTGTTCTGTAAGCAGGAGTAACTCAGCCAAATCTCTGCATCAGACAGTCTATTTCCTCCTTCCCCCTCTGCACACACAAACCTGCGCAGGCCTCCCCTGGCCGCAGGGCAGTCCTGGCCCTCCTCACTGCCCGTACTTCCACTTCACCCAGGCTGCTCCCCAAACCATGCCTGGACGGTCCCAATGGAAGAAAGGGAAGTTTGAACTGGAGTTGTTTCCGAGCTAAACTCACACACAGGACCATCTACAAAACATTGCCGGTCACCACTGACAGTGCTGACTATCATTTTTGCGAGGCACTAAAACTCAGGGGTTTTCACCTGTTGACTGACAGCATTCACATAATTGCAGGGATTTCACTTTGGGCCTTCTCCTCAACGTCGCACTGACAACACGGCGCTTTCGGTTGTCCGGACCGGTTTCCTAAGGAAAACTCCCGGCTCTGGGAGAGCTCTGGAGGCCGTGCCGGGGTCCGGGGCGCCGCAGGGTGCAGCGCTCGCTCGGTGTCAGCCGCGAGCTCACGCCATAATCCCAGGACGAGCTCATGGATGCGAACGGCACCTCCTGGCCCACGGCTCGCCCGGGGCACACGGCGGGTCCGGGCAGCCCCCGCGGGGAGCGCGGCCGGCGGGGCCCAGTGCGCGCCCCCGCACAGAGCGCCCCGGGGCCGCGGGGACACCGCACCGGGACAGGCCCCGCCGCGGGCCCGGGACACCCAACCCGCCCCGCCCGGCGCCCCGCTCACCCTCGCAGTTGTGCTCCATGAACTCCAGGATGGGGATGGACCAGGCGGGCCCCCGCAGGAAGCCGGCGATGGTGTCCACCACCCACTCCACGTCGTCCTCCTCCCCGGCCGCCATGGCCAGCGGCGCGGCCGCTATGGCAACCGGCGTCACGGGGCGGGACCGTGGGCCGGGAGCCGCCCGCCCTCACGGCATTCCCGGGAACGCGGCGCGGCGGGAAGCGGGGCTGAGGGGAGCGGCCGGGCTGAGGGGAGCGGCCGGGCTGAGGGGAGCGGCCGGGCTGAGGGGAGCGGCCGGGCTGAGGGGAGCGGCCGCTGGATCCCGGCCGCCTGACAAGCGGGTCCTGCACAACAATGGAAAGAGAAGAAATGAGCGCCTGCGGTGATTGTTGGTCGCTGGTGTTGAGGGAAATGGAGCAGGGGAATAGGCGGATCAGCCGGGCTTCCCTGTGCTCGGGGATAGCCGGGATGTGAGGGATACAGCCCTGAGCCCTCCGGAGAGCCCCAGCTGCTCCAACGCCTCCCTCACCCGCGCTTTCACAGTGCAGTCCAGGTTGGGCTTTATGTCACAGATGCGTTTTCTGAAAAATCCTTTCCTTAGGATTTTTTCTCCTGAGAAGCCGAGAGGCCTCAGGAACAAATATAAACAATGGTTCTCTGCTGCTGGGGAATGCAACAGGTGGGTCTGGGATTGGTCTCGTGTGGTTGTTTCTAATTAATGGCCAATCACAGTCAGCTGTCCGGACTGCCTCAGTCAGTCACAAGCCTTTGTTATCATTCCTTTTCTATTCTTAGCCAGCCTTCTGATGAAATCCTTTCTTATGTTCTTTTAGTATAGTTTTAATATAATATATATCATAAAACAATAAATCAAGCCTTCTGAAACATGGAGTCAACATTCTCGTCTCTTCCCTCATCCTAAGACCACTACAGGATATATTTGAATTTTATCAAAAAATTATGCCAGATGGTGGAAAATTCCTGTTAGCCCCTATTTTACCATGTGCAGAATGCAGTGACATTGTGGAGCAAACAATAACATGTTCCTGTTAGCTGTTGAAGCTGGTGCTCTAATTCTGATGTTAATAGCTCATCAGGCCTTCATAAGAACACGGATAATTTGTAACTTAGTAATGCTGCAAAAACCTAAAAGTGCTGGAATTAAAAAATCATTTACAAGGCAAATGGTAAGAAGGTTTACATTGATGCTTAATCATTTGGGTATTTCTTAGGGCTGGTGGCTGTGGTATATTCCTTTTCTCCACTAAAATCAAGGTAATTTCTCTCACTGTCCTCATCTCTTGCACTGCTGTCAAATGGAAAAGTTTTTCCCAATGTTTAAATGTATGTTCTTCCTAATACTGGATGATTGCTTGCCTAACTGATGCTTTTCATTGGTAAGTAAAAATTAAAAAAAAAAAAAACACCCAAAATAACCTCTTGGTCCTTTTGGAAAGATTTTAATGACCACAAACAGTGGCAGTTCCAGTTTGTTACATCAGGATCGGGCTTGGTCTTGCTCAAGAACTCTTGTAGCCATTAATGAGATTTTACCTGCACAAAGTTTCAGTGCTGGGGGAAGGATAATTTGTTTTGTCACTATTTTTTCTCAAAGGTAACAATTCTATGCCCTCAGAACTGCAGAGGAGTACCTGATTATCATTTAAACAAGAATCGGCACTGGAAAATCTTCAAATTTTCCTTTTGCAGGCCACTTTTTTTCACCATCAGCGCTTCCATGTCTACAGCCAGTTTTGTGGTCTGACAGCATCAGCAGTATGATATATTCACTTCCTATTTGTTGCATAAAAATTTAAACCATTTCATCAAAGTTACAAGAAAAATTGCTGCAGTAATGAGTATGAGGAAATTCTGTCCTCTGGAATCAAATCCATTTTGTCACCTCACAGGAAACTGCCTGATGTGACCATGTTCTGTCCATAGATGCCAGGGGAAACATTGGAGTTGGTGGTTTAGTTGTTAATAACACAAAAGATGGAGCAGGAAATGCTCCCTTGTCTGAATCACAAAAAGCATTTATTGCTTGATTTTCTGTGTATATGTATGTATACATATATGTATATATTTATATATGTATTTATACACGCACACACTGACAGGTAAATTTTGTCAAAGCCTTTCCAGTCTCTGTGTTCCACTGAATTCTTTATGTCAGCACCCAACTCTCTTCACATCCAGTGGGTTCGCTCACAAGCACAATAATAATAAAGTTTGAAATTCCAGAATCTTGAGAATATCTGACTTCTTTTTGCTGAAAGCTGGTTTTGATCTGTTGCTGAATTTATAAATTTCTTTATCCATTTATAAATAGAGAGGCAGATGAGTTTCTTAGCTATTGGCAGAGGTGGTTTTAACATCTCTTCTAATTTCTTCAGTGTGGATAATTTTGTAGCTTTTGAGCAATTTAAAGGATACTGGCAAAAGTGCAATTATCAGATGAACAGTTCAACAGTATCATTTTTAATTAGTCTTTTGTTTAGGCTTTAATTCTCCCATCCACCTAGTTTATAATAGTCTTACTACTGCAACAGCTATAAATATTTTTACCTTAGTAAACTTAATGCAACTTTTCCAGTTTGTTTCTATAAATTTTAGTTTGGGAGGGATTTTTTTTTTTTTTTTTTTAATAACTCTCACCTCCAAGAGAACACTGAGCTCAAGCTTCTGAAAACCTGTGGTGCAAAGGCCTTTCCTTTCAGTCCAGCAGACAGAATTAAATGTGACTTCTGTATAAAAGGTTGAAAATTAAAACACTACTCACTTTGGGTTTATTGGCAATAATTTATTGTGGAGAATTTTTGGTTAAATATGTTATACTTCAGGGACTTCACTGCACTTTAGTCAAAGCTAAACTAGGAGAGAAATTGGTTCTGAGCAATGCAGACACATTGAAGAAGTGCCTGAAGTCAAGTAAGGAATTGTGAGTTATCTTCATTTTCCTCCCCTCTGGGACATTGAGCTCCTGCAGGAACTTCTAAAGATCTTCCTATTTCGGTCATTTTCTTTCATTTTATAAAGCTGTTCTTTTCTCTTGTGACTCGAAGGTTTTATACAAATGTCAGGCTGTTTCACAGAATCCATTCTGCCTGAGAGGCCACTCCTAATATAATTATCTCATAACAAGCACATGCTTTTTCCTGTAATAATGCTTCTTAGCTAAATTATCTAATCTTAAAAGCATCTCAAGTGTCCAACATCTAATGCTTTCTCTTTGTAGCTTGTGAAAAAAGAGACACTAGAGCTACAAGAATATTATTTCTTCTCTTGTTTAGATTTTTTTTTCATTTATATACTTGCCACAAACCATGCACGTTTTGCCCACACATTTATCTGAAAGTCTATCTATACACCTGATTACATATTTTCCTGAAGCAAATTTTGTTGTTTATTTAGCAACAATAGGATTCATTCCCATATACACTTTTCATAGGGATTTTCTCCACACACATTGACCTGGTGTTTTAGTAATTTGCAGTGCTTTTGCCATTGTTTTTTCTGTGGTGTCTGCACCTCTTGAATTCCAAAAAGTCTTGTAACAGTTTAGATTTTTCTGTCCAATTTCAGCTGATTGTTATTGATGGAAGATGAACTACAGCAAGGTGAAGCCTGTGGTTTGATCTGAAGCCTGTGAGCTTTGTTATTCTAATCTCTGCTGGCATGGAGTTCTGCAGCCATGAGCAAGTTAAAAAAGGAAAAAGGAAAAGTCCTGTGACCTTTCTTTGGAAGTGGAGGGTTTCACTGAACCAGGAAAGGTGGCATCTGTGGAGGATGAATTGGTATCAATAAGGGTATGAGATGGTTAGAAATAGTACAATAATAAATTGCCAGATGCATGGGCATTTTATTCATTGCAGAATAAGAGTGGGAGGGAGGTCAGGGAACATGGTTGCCACAAATCCATTATAATAATAGGTAAAAAAAAAAAAATATAACCTTCAGTTGTGTATTGATTTTGGGGTAAGATCTTTATTTCTGAGCTTAGGAGACTTTCTACACAAGTCCAGCTTCTAACACCTTCAGCCAAGAGTCATGAAAGCTCTGCAGAAAGACTTCTGCACAAAAACTCATTTCACTTTCTCTTCAGTTTTTACCACTGTGAGAATTATGCATTTTTAATTCCTTTGTAGAGCTTCCCTTAAAAAGGATTCCTCAATATTAGGATTACTGAAGTGTTTCCTGGGGCTGTGTGGGACTAGAAGAGGTCTGAAGGCTGCCCAGCCTTGGAGTTTCCTTGACTGCACAGTGCAAGAGAGAATTTATTTGAGGCATGAGTTTGGTTTGAGTCACTGAGTGTTACCTCAGGGCTTGGCTTTCAAGGAGGCATTTACAGACAAAGTGCTGGTTCTGGGGGCTCTGGGAAAGAACTGGAGTTTGCATTCCTGACTTTTATTACCCACATGTTTCAGTTGCCCCCAAGAACTTTGGCTAATTGCACTGTATTGTTGATTATAAAAGCCAAAGAAAAACCCCAAGGAAAACAATGCACTGGAGTGCCTCACAGAAACTGTGCTTTCTACTGCTGAAACAGAAAAATCAATGGGGTGTACAAGAAAGAAATACTTCCACAGAGATACAGATGGAAGTGCTTTGTACAGAACCTCATCAGTCCTGTTTCATGGATTTCAAATGTACATGACTTGTAGCAAGTGGGATATTGGAAGAATTACACAGGTGAGCAGAGTACAGGTGCTGGAGAGCAGCACTTTGCCCCATGTTCCAGGGTGTTCTCTGGCTCCCAGGTGCAGAAGGGACTCCACGCTCTCAGCTCACACTCTGGCTGTGCCAACTCCCTGATGTGATGGAGCCCCGTGTCCAGGGTGACACAGGAGTGCCAGGGTGACTTGTTCTGAGATCTGGGCAGAGCCCAGGAATTCCAGACCCCTCACTCCACCCCATTAACTCTCCTCACTGCTGCAATTGGCCTTCCAGCAACTGGCAGGTTTGGGGGACATTGCCCAAAGGGGTTTTGCCACCACAGCCAGCAGAGGGAGAGCAGAGATGCTGCTGTGGTGCTATTTCCTTTTTCTAAGGGGCTGTCCTAGGTTACAATATTAAGATATATCCTATTCCGATCCCTTATCTCCTGTTAACGAGCCCATCAATGCCTTCTGCATGGCTCAGGGATAACTCCCTGCAGGAGCCATTTCTGGTTAATGACTCACAGAATGATCACAGCCCATTGTGAGATGTTCCACCCAGGGGGGAGGAGCTAAGCATCCCCACCTGGATATAATCTGGGATTTGGGACAGAGCAGGCAGTCTTTCTGTTGGATTCTCAGAGGAATGGCTGGTTTTCCATTGGATCCTCAGAGGAAGACTACACCCTTTCTACAGGATCACTGCTCCAACAGAACCACATCTGCTGCTCCAGGAGGGCTGCAGCCACCAATGCACCTGGACTGCTACCAACAGGGGGTGTCAGGCTGTATTCTGATTTTGTCAGTGCTTTTTCTTTTGTATTATTACACGTACTTTGGTTTTCTTTTCCTAATAAATTGTATTTCTGACTTGGAGGCTCTCACTGGTTTTGCTTTCAAAGCAGAACAGGTGCCTCAGGCTCATAGCAGAGGCTCTGTCTGGAGCAGAGGAAGAGCTGGGGGGTGTTGGACACGGCCAGGAGCTGCTGAGCTGTGTCTCTCTGGATATCTGGATACAGCTGGCACACCAGTAGGTGTGACTCAGGAAGGCATAAAGACCAGGGCTGTGAGACAGAGAGTGGAGCTTTTCACAGCTTCATGGACAGGGTAAATGATAGCAGCACAAGCAGGGCTGCTCCTGTCCTTACTTGGAGGACACACTGTAGGATTCCAGTGTGTGCATGGTGTTCATTAAGCTCTGTAACTTTTAATAGTTAATTTTTATGAAAGCACCATGAGTTATTTATTAAGTAGTTTGTATTTGTGGACTATGAGAATTTTACTTGAGCTTTAATGTTGTGATTTTTAAAAAAACAAGTTGGCAATGATACTTTTATAACATTTTCATGATCAAATGATGCTATGAGTAACTGTGGGTTATTTTGTGACTGAATTATGGATTACATCCCAGTGGAGCTCAGAGATGTGGGCTGTGCTGTCATTTCAGAGGGCTTATTTCACCCTGCATGTCTTGCTCATGCTTTTTAACCTTGAAAAATTTGCCAAGTATATCAAGTGTATGAAACTTGTCACCAGTCTTTACAAAGATGTGAAGAAGCAGGCTAGTTAGTTTTTGTCAGAAACAAAGACCAGGAATGAGGTGAAATGAGCTGTACCAAAAATTGTGATTTCAAATTAGTTTGACAATGGAAGGTGGACAGCAGGAAGTGACCAGTGCACAAAGCTTTTTGCCCTGACTTTTTCTGTCCGGTCCTGGTTCTGCTTTCTGGAGAGGAGTAAAAGCCCCCTGTGCTTTCAGCTGAAGGGCTCAGAAGTCAGCCATGAACTTTAGTTTTCAATAGCCTGCCTGGAGATAAACCACTGTCCCCAAAATGAAGGAGCTTTGGGGATGTTGGCAGACCAGGATTATCATTCCTTGTTTGTTGGTGGTTAGGGCTCTTGGGGTTTTATTGTCTTGGGGCTGGGGTTTTTGGGTGTGGGGTGGTGATGATGTTTCCTTAGCCAGTTGCTGGTACTGGTTCCTCAGAGCGTGTTCAGAAGTGTTTGCCCTGATATTTCTCTGGGAGGTTTTATGGAGTTCTGCTGGTTTGCATATGCCTGTGGTGGGCTGGCAAATGGGGCTCTGAGGCTCACGGGGTGAAGCTAATCCGTGCTTCTGCACTCTTGGCAGAAATCCTGGCAGGACTTTAGGCCATGAGGGAAGTTGGATGGAGGACAAGGGTCGGGGGGAGGTTGGAAATTGCATTTAAGACTCTGCTGGGAGTCTTAATACTGGTAATGTGCTCACTGAGATAAAGTAGGAAAAGTGCTGGTTGGGAAAGCTGTCAAGAGCCCAGTCAGATCCATTTTGGAGCTATGGATCAGAAGGCTCCTTCCTGACACTTTGCTTGGCTGGACAGGCTTAGTTTACTATTTCAGAGCAAACAACAAAGCAGCTCTGCATTGTGGTGCCAGAGTAGTAATAGAGCACTTCCTGCACTTGAAATTCAATTTTACATTCCCTGCAGAAATACACATGGTTTTCACTGAACTAAATGGAGTTTAGCATGTTTGGTATGAATATTACTGGCTCCTTGCTGTTTGTATGCATTTTTGTGCCAGAATGCTTTTATATGAGAAAAATATGTCCTGAAAGCTTTTGTAGGGATGAAACACCGTACTTTGTACTTGGAAAATGCCTCCAGAAGGTCTCATGTGGTGTTGTGTATTAATCTGTAATAGGCTGGAGTGATTTGAACTGACCTTCACAAAGTGTTTTGCTGAGTGAACACGTTCTGTAGCAGGGTTTTCATTTGTAAATCCAGGATGCCAGAGGGAATAAGGGATGGGAAAAAGAAGAACTTCCAGAGTAGCAAACTCTGAAGCAGAGCCAACATGAAGGAATGAGATAAGGGAGTTGTTGAGCAAAAGGTACAAGTGAATTAAGTGGGTTTTTCTGCCAGGCCTCCACTGCTCACCACAGAATACATGAGCGAGGAGCTCTGACACTAAGGACAGGGAGCTTGGAAAGAGAAGGTGACAGTTCCTGACAGGCTGTGGTGGTTGTGTTGGTTAGGAGCAGCTGGCTGGAGATACACGGGGCAAGGGTTATTATTTATCAGGTGCACAGTGAGGGAAGTGTAAAGCTGATGGCATACAGCCGCAAGATAATCACCAACATCTCAATTGCAGGTCTGCATCTTTGGGTGCGCACAAGAGTGGAGAGCTGGCAGATAAAAGGGCTGAGAGCTTTGTTACCAGGGCCCACCCCAGCACTTGCTGCTCCTCAGGGCTCAGGCAGTCCCTTGCATGAAGCTCTTTGAGTCTAATGCCACTCCTGCAAAGGACATCGAGGCTCCAAGATCCCAGAGCAAGCTGCCTGGGCTGCTGAGAGGCAGGCTGGGTGGAAAAGCACCAGGAGGAGCGCGAAGCAAAGCACAGCTCTGAGGCATGGATATCACAGGCAGTGCCAGCTCACTGCCCCCTCAAACCCCGCTCTGCACAGAGCAGCTGTGGGATATCGCGCCAGTCACCGCCTGCATCCTGCGGCTTCAGATCGTTTCAATCAGCAGAAACTGAGCTCAGTACAATTAATTTGTTCCATTCCCCTATGTGGGCACACCCTGGAACAGAAGCAACTTTTGATTTTCAAATTAGCAGTTCTCTTATGAGATTTTATACATTACACTTTCAGAATTTCTCATATGCTGTTCCTCTTGTACTTTTTCCATGTCAGGGAATTTCTGTTTTAACACGCTTTTGCCTTTTCTGCTCATAATGTGGCATATCATAAATCTTGTTTATTTCTGAAACCTTTCTTACCTGCCATTATTTCTGAGGATTTTCCCCCATTTTCATCCTTTGAATCAAAACCTTTTTATGTTGCTCTTTACTGCAAACCAGCAGTGTTATTTTTGTTGAGATTTGGTAGACTTTTTTGTTGCTTTGGGGAGGTGGGCATTTCAGTTGCGTAGGCTTAGGATTAGCCAAAATTACAGAGAGGCTTGGAAGGAACAAGACCTCTTTGAATCCACATCAGCCCAATAAAAAAAAATCTGTAGAAATACCATTTCCAACTTTCTGGGCCTCATTTGTAGGAAAAAGTACTAAGTTTAATTTCTAATTTTAATTGTAGTCACCCTCAAGCTGTCTACTCCTATGCATACATTTATATATAAAAATCCTCACGGGGGCACTCTTGGTTTAAGCACAATGTAGAGGAGGAGCAGTTTCATCTTGGTTTTCCTTTGTAGTAGACTGACAAAAAAAAAAAGCTGAAGGAGCTCCTACAATGACTTTCAAGTCACAGTTAAAAATAAGCTAAAATAAATGTTACATAAGGCAAAGGAGCTTCAATTCTGTAATTCTGGTGTAAAGCAAATCTAGTTATATAATCTCTACTGCCAGAATTTTGACTTTCACTTAAAATAGGGTCATGGTAGGAATGAAAGGTCAATATTTAGAAATTTGGGATTTAGTTGACTTACCTGTCTCGTTGTTTTTCCTATTTCTTTTGCAACCATTCGGGTTTTTTGTATGTAAAAGAAGGGGGGAAGTAAACTGTCCCTGGATGTGATGTTGTGGCTTTCCTGCTGTTACAGGTTATGATTGGTTCATATATTTTAATACATATATAACCCACAGTGAGAGAGAAATCCAAGATACCTATGGGAAGAATTTGTTTGGTAATTTGAAGGAAGCTTCCTGCTTGAGTCCATTTCTCAAGCCCACAACAATTGAACTGAAATGATTTCTGAGTTTGTATATTGTTAAGCTTCTTGACCAGCTGGAGTTCTCTTTGTTATCATTATTAATAAGCAAAATTATTAGTTGTTCAAAGAGCAGACATATTATTGATCAAAAAAATGTCATCACCAAACAGCCCAAGAAAAATTAGGGGGAAGGGAAGAAAATGACATTAAACACTTATTTTTGCTTTTTTTTTTGCCTTGTTGCAAGAACATTTAGTAGGTGCAACTGAACTGTGCCATGGGCTCTTGAGTGAGGAATTCCTTGGAAGAAACAAGCCTTGTATTCTTCACAAGAAGGATTAGCAGTTCCTAAATGCCTGACTAATTTCTTAAACACAGTCCATGTCGCTGGTACAAAGGGAACTCCAGAGCTCCCAATACTTCACTGCTCCCTGCTTCCACTTAACTGCATCAGGACAGAAGCAGGAAAAGAAAGAACTAGACAGGGCAGAAGATCTGGGCTCGAGCAGCCATGAAGTCAAGTCAGTCTGAATCATTTGCAATGTGTATTTCCACTCGGTGCGAAAGGATCAGCTCTGAAATGTTATAAAAAACTCCTCACAAGCTGGAAGCGTGGCAGTCATCTTTTTAAAGGAAGTGTGGATGAGCTGGGGGAAGTGTGCAGGGAGCAGAGAGGGATCACTGGAGTCAGAGGCTGCTCGTGGGCTGTTCCCGCTGTTGGTGCACAAACCCTCCTGCAGCAGCTCCGTGTGCTCTGTGCTCCGCAGGCACCCAGGCTGGGAGCTGCAGGGCGCTCAGCAGAGGCAGGAGACCCCTCCGTGCCTTGGGATAATGATCATTATTACTGCCAACACCCCTTCTGGGTGACTGTCAGCTTCAGCTATAGCACAAAATTGCCCGTCCTCGTTCGTTAATTAATTTTGTTTGTAAAATACTCCTCTGAGGGAGAGGGAATAAATGTTACCATTAAGGGCTTAAATAGGCTTTCAGATGAAATGCCATAACCAGCTGCAGGTCAGCAACAAACCATTCTTTGTTAAGGTGTTTTCCTTTTGCAGAGATACAGCCTGAATAAGCTGAATAATCTCATCCTTTTAAGGCAGACTGTTAAGGTGGACTAATTCTATGATGAAAAATATTCTATAGCTCATAACAGCAGGAAGAAATAAATTTCAAACTGTTCGTTATTTTAGTAGAGCATTTTCAGTGTGAAAAGGGCTACAATCTTCTACTTTCTATATTAAATATATCTATTATATTTTAATACTTTATATATTTTTGTTTTGTTACTAATATTTAACAGTAATAACCTTCAGAGGAATTAAACCTTCTCTGGCCCACACAAGAATTATCAAGCGCTGAAATCAAGGCTGATATATATATAAAAACAGAATTCTAATCTGACCCAGTTTATTTTTTAAAAATTAAACAAATCATGGACTCTTTTAGATTGAAAAAGATGTTTGAGTCCATTTATATATTAGCCATTCCCCCAGCCCTGCCAAGGCCACCAGTAAAGCACAGTTTAGTGCATCTGGATGGTTTAATCCCTCCAGGGATGGGAACTCCATCGCTCCCTTGGGCACCCTGTTTCAGGAGTAATTTTAGGCAACTGCTTCTTAATTTTAGCATTAAAAATAAGGAATGTGTTAAATTGCTTCATAATAGATTTTAAAAGACCCAGGCAACTGACATCTCAGGATAAGGCTGAAATTAGAAGGAAATTTAGTATTTTGCTGAACCATCCTTTCACCTTTCAGCCACCGTGCACACTGTACCCTTAATTCAGAAGTTGTTTTACAGAAGGAAATATAAAAATCAGAAAGAACTTCAATATTGTATTACCACCTTAGGGAAAAATAGAGCATTCTGTAGATACATAAAGCTGGCAAGAAGAATCCACAGAGGGAGATATTTAGGCCCTGGAGAGGGATAGGCAGGAAATAGCTGTTGATGACAGTGGTTTGCAAAAGCCTAAATAAAATGACCAAATGTATCACTGTGGGTTTTTGCAGAAGCAAAATTACCTGTTGTAGAAAAATGCTCCAGTAAGAAATTTTAAAGGGTGGAAGATATGGATTTTAAAATGGCATATGAGATGAACATAGGTAAGAATTCCAATTTTGTGTTCATCTCCAGTTAAATTCACAATTCAGCTGGTGTCACAGTGAATGGAACCTCTAGATTAATGCAAACAAAGGGGTCATGCAGTTAACAGTGGTGTCTGAAAGAGGTGTGAGTGAGTGGGTTGTTCCCAGTTCCAGGTAACCCAGGAATCCACCCTCTTTCAAGAAGCTTCATCAGGAATGCTATCTAGTAAGTCTAATTACTATTTTTTTATTCTGGCATTAATTACTTTTTAATGACCTGTAGTTTTTTCTGTTAATTAGTTCATATATTTTAATATCAGTCTTTTTAATGCTGTAAATAACTTGTGTTTTTTTTGTTCTATAAGCTTGTCAAATTATTTTCCCAAAGGCAAAATAGGGATATCTTAAAAGCTTTTAATTGTTTCACCAGTATTTCATGGAGAGAAAAGCTGTTTTCAGACGTAAATAATTGGACAAATAACCAGGGGTAAAATCAGACATGAAATGAATAGGATAATCCTGAGGGAGGGAGCTCAGAAGAGCAGAGGCTTGGCCAGAAGTGACTCTACTACAGCTGCATTCTTTGTGCTGTGCATTTTTTCATACCTAAGTCCACATACACAAATGGAAATGTCAAGGACAGAAATGTTCTCCACCCAGTTCATTATTTCCTGACCTTGGGAAGAGCCACCTCCAGCTGGTGAGGAATGCCTCTCTAATGAGACAGGCTAACATCAAAGGTGAGGCAGGGCTCTGGAACTTAACAACCTCTCCTGAGCTCAGAAATCTGGGTCTGATGGCAGCGCTGCCCAAGCTCCTGGGGTCAAGTGATATCCACACTGCAAAATGTGAGTGAAAGGAGGGAGGCACCAGCAAGAGTCCATGGAAAAGGACAGGGAGCCAATTACCAGAGATGTGGTGTTTGTGAGGGCAAGTAAACTTAATGCCATAAGAAAGCAAAACTGAGGCAAATGGAGTTTTAAAGAGGTACAAAAGTCTTTCCCAGGCATAAAAAACCCTTCTGTTTTGTGAAGCTGAATGGGAAGAGTGCTCCATGCAGAAGGAAAACACCAGAGAAGAAAACCAGCTCAACATTTCTGTACATCAGGGATCCAAGATGATGGCTACAGGCCTAGTGCTGTAGGTACAATTCCAGGGTGTTGCTTTCCCACAGATCTGCAGATCCACGGGCAGCTGTGGCTGCTAACAATGAGCAGCCTGGGCTGCACTCTGCTCCTCAGCAGAGGAAATGCAGAGCGTGCTCTGTAATTCATCTCTCTGACCCAGTTCATAAGAAACCCTGCTCGCACTGGCAGGATCCCCTCTGACAGAAGGCATGTCAGCAAGAGCTTTTGCTCAGTCTCACTCCACTGGCCGCAGCAGAAGTGAGTACCAAAGCTATTGTCCTGGTAACCGCTGCTCTTGCTGTAATGCTCAAGGCTTGCTCTTAGGAAAAGAACACTCTATTTCCTTTATATGCAGGAAATAACAAGGGGGAATTCACAAACAGCGTTGTTAGACAGTCTTGCAGTTCACAGATGACAGCTGGAAATAGATAAATGTTTTATTGGCTAAACAGGAAAAGGAGCCGAATTGTAATACTAATTTCTTTGAAAGGGAGTATTTCTCTGACACTCTTTTAAGGATTTAAACCTATGGAAAATCTTAGGAATGGCTATTAAATGTAAAAATCAAGATAAATACTTGGTTTATTTCTGATCACATCAGTTGGCCTCCCAGTAACATTCTTCCTGCCTGTCCAACTGATTGAAGAGAAACAAGAAGCTGCAGGCTCCTCCCTCCTCAGATGAATCCCAGTATTAAATGTGATATTTTCACCAAATGTTTCACCTTTTAAGTACTGTCTATGTAGTCCTTGAAGGAAAGTGTGAATATGTTTGGTAGGCATGGCTAGAAATGGTCAGTGGCTGTTCTTGCAATGAACATTGTGCCTGACAGGAAATTCTGATGCATTTCACACTGGTGCCCATACAGGACATTCTTTGTCTGCTGTCTCTGTAGTAATTTCTTGCTATCTGCCACAATTGGACACAAACTGCAAAATGTCTGGGATCTGTAAAAAATCTTAAATGGACAACACCAACTTTCCCCAAGCTCCTACTGTTTTCTTCTTAATTTTTCACTCAGAATAGCCTCATTTTGAGGTTACTTACCATTTTCTCAGGAAGTTCCCTTAAAGTTGATGGGGAATTTTGGTCACGTCAGAGCAGACACTGTAGCAGGGAAGAAAGCTTCGAGAATTGTTGTGGAATTTTCAGTTCTTTATTAATGTTACAGAGGGATTTCCCCTTCTTTCCACTCCTGTGGAACAAAAAGTAACTTTTAGTCTGCTGTATTTGCAGCACCTTTAGGAATTCATAGCTATACTTGAAAAGGCTCAGCCCCTCAGTGCCCTTTCTCTTTATTGCCCCATTTTGACAGGGAATAGGGTTTGATAGGGAAATGGGATTCTCTGGGAGCAAACAGGACAGGGAAGGTGGCTGTCATTGTCATTGGCTTGGAGTTTCCACCAGACACTGTCCTATCAAGCCAGCCCATAACCAGAACATTCCAGTTTTGGCTGTGGTTTCATAACCCTGCTGTGGATCCCAAACATCCACGCTCGGTCCCTGTTTTTCCCTGTTCTGAGGTCCCATCAGGCAAAGGCTGTTAACCCAGCAGTGCTGGCTGGGAGGCAGAGCCAGCAGCGTCACCTCTTTCCTCTGCTGTGTGTGAGAGGAAGAGAAAACCACTGCATCTTGCATCAGCCAAAAAGGGAAGTTGGTTGTCATCTACTCCCCAAAGCGTCCCCTCCCTTGGCTCACTGCGGGCAGGGCTGACCAGAAAGGATTTGACCAACCCTGACAAGGTAAGTGGGGCTGAACATGGTCACACTTTCCTGGTGTCTGCAGATTCAAGGCATCAGGCCTTTTCTGGATGTTCTTTTTCAATTTGTATTTTGCAATAGCAGGTACAGGAAATGCTGCCATGAGCAAAAAAAAGTTCCCTGAGAAGATGAAGTAACTCTGCAATTTGCGGATCTGGGATCTAGGCACGGAAAATTTATAATTTCCATGTCTTCTGTGTAGAGTCTTTGTGGCACGTGGAAGATGCAAAAGAAAGGAGATGGGGTGCTTTACCTGTACAAGAACAAACATGGCTGTCCTAACAACAAGGTAATCTCTAAATCTGTTTGTTCAGAAGCAGTAGGTCATACCCTGTATTAAATACTGACAGTGCTGCTCCAGAAAATGAGACGTGAAAGAACAAGATTGTCCTCTACGCATTTTTTCAAATTATAAAAAGGATATTTTTTTTAGTTCCAAAATATTCCTGAAGGTACACTTTTAGAATAGTTAGAATTCAGTTTTATAATAATGTTTCTTCTCTCTTTTGGGTCAGCTAACTTCAGTTGTCAAGTTCTTCAGCTTCTGGGATTGACCACCCTAAGTGCAGCCATCAAACTTTCTTTTAGGAGCCTTCCCAGGTAAAAAGTGCCAAAACAATGCACACAAATATGTCACAAGCTACAGGTTTCAGTAGTGTAGTCCTGTAGAGCTGTGACTTCTAAGTATTTCCTTGAAAATACTCCTGGGACTCCTGAGAGCTACGCTGAAAATGAAAGCCTTCCGTATTCAGCTCAAGATCAGAGAAATAACTCGAAAGGCAAACATTGAAATCCATTTTAAGGGTTGTCTGTCAAACAAGGGCTGAGCAATCAAAGGCTGACAGCTTCCTGTCCTAGGGCGAGTTGTCTCACCTCGCTGAGGTGGCTGCAGTCCAGGCTCTCCTGGCTCTGACTGCAGTGCAAACATCTGCCCTGGCAGCGGTTCCTGCTGGTCGGTGTCTGTGTGCACCTGAAAGGAGGTAAATGTTCTCACACTGCGTGGGACAAAGTGGCAGCTGCTTGGAAGGAACTTCAGAGTTTCTTCACAGGTTTTCAGGGCTCTTAGTCTTGGGAGGAAAAAAAAAAAAGAAAACAAAACCCAACCCAAACCAAAACCGAAAACAAAACTCCTCTGACTGTGTCTGGATACCTTCTCTGAAATTTTATCTTGTACCAATCTCCAGTTCAAATAGAGAACTGTAAATCATTCGAGGTAAAACAGCTGACAGTACATTTCACAGCTAAAATGTAGAGCTCTTTCTGCAGGAACAGTGATCAACAGCAATGCTGAGCACACAGGCCAACTGCATGATGAGGATGGAAGCAAAAACATCTAAAACCATTTAATTCAATTTTTAATGCTAGGGAATCTCAGTATGAAATGGTTTCTGTGAGCCAGCTGCTGTTACTACTACATGGGCTATCAACTCCTACTGGCTGGGCTCTAATTCCTAGAAATTGCCTGATGCCAAAGTCATTACTGCCTAATTAGAGCCCAGAAGAAACAAGGGGATGAGGCAGGGAAGTTCCATGGCATTGTGGGCACAGTCGCATGTTTACAGACTGCTGCCAGCCCGGGCAGCGCGGCGGTTGGCTGGGCAGGCTTGTACAAAAATGCTTTTGTGGCTGCCCTTAAGGGCTGGCAATTTATTGGCAGTTATTTCACCCATGGATCACCAGGTTCTTATTCAGAACCAAGACTGCAGAGTTTTCCTTTGCCCTTCCTTATTTCTTTTGTTTCACAGCAGGGCTGAGTTCAGTCTAGGGATCTGTGAGAATCAAAGTCATTTAACTATGCAACATTGTCTAACTTTAAAAAAAATCCTTAGAATGCAAAAGGCAGTCTAATATTACAAGGTCCATAATTTATTTTTCTTATCTGTTACTTAGGCATTCTGGGAAACAAGTCACGATTGGAATTGGGTTTTTTCCCAATCTTGGACATTAGGAAAAATGTATATCTGGTATTTGGGTTAAGGAAAACCTTATCTGTTTAGCTGTTACTTGATTTTTTTTTCCAAAAGCACTTAACTTCAGTCACTTCTATTGCAATGTTTTGTAGGATTTGGTTTTTTTTTTTTTTTTAATTAGGTGTGCAAAATGAAAGGTATTTGAAAAAATACTGCCGCAATTTAATTTATACCACACAGAAGAGAAGCTGGATTTAGTTTGAGATTTCATAAATGCTTTGCCAATGAACCACATAATGTATTAAGCAGATATATCCATGCATATTAATGCAGGATTGAATACTGAAAGCACAAGAAGCAGGAGAAGGCTCAGAGAAGGGACAATGATCAGGCCAGCACACTGCTTGTCATCCTCTGATTCCCCACAAAATCTTTCCAGAAAGTTGGATTTGACCTTAACATGGGTGTGTTTGGATTCCACCTTCTGAGAAGAAAACCTGTCCTGCTTCTGGATTCCACTTCCTGAGGGGAAACCTGCCCTGCTTCTGGATTCCACTTCCTGAGGGTAAGAGTTTTTCTCCTCACAGGCACCTTTATCCTCAAAAAGGAAAATGGAAGTACATCTCATTCCTGCACTGAGTTTTTCCCTCATGGGCCCCTCTTTTCCCCAAAGGAGAATGAAAGAGCATCTTTTCCTCCCACACTTGGATACCTTTATTCCCTAAACGGGCAATGGAGAGTCAGCTCTCTCCCACACCAAGCTTTTCCCTCATGGGTACCCCTTATTCCCCGAGAGGGGAATGGAAGAACATCTCCTTCCCACCCTCCTCCCCTCACGGGCATCTTTATTCCCCCAGGGGGGATCTAAGAGCCTCTCCCTTCCTCCCTCTCTCCCTTCCGTGCTTTTTTCCCCACGGACACCTTTATGCTCCTAAAGGAAAGGGAGAATATCCCTCCCCCGTGCCAAGTTTTTTCCCCACGGGCACCTTTAGTCCCCAAGGAGGGAATGGAAGAGCATTTCCCTCCCTCAGGGGTGCCTTTATTCCCCAAAGGGGAAAGGAAGAGAATCTCCTTCCCGCCCTTCTCCCGTCTTGGGCACCACCCCTCACGGGCACCTCTATTGCCCCAAAGGGTAAGGGGAGAGCATCTCCCTTTTTCCCCTCCTTTTTCCTTTACGGGCCCGTTTATTCTCCGAAGGGAAATGGAGAATATCCCTCCTGCGCTGAGTTTTTCCCTCACGGGCACCTTTATTCCCTAGGGGAGGAATGGAAGAGCATCTGCCTCCCTTACACGCTTTTCCCCTCACGGGTACCCACCCTCTCCAAAGAGAAGAGCATCTCCTTCCCGCCCTTTTCCCCTCACAGGCACCTTCATTGCACAAGAGGTGATTGGAAGAGCCTCTCTCTCCCTCTCTCACGCTCTTTTTCCCTTACGGGCACTTTTATTCTTCTGGGTTGAGATTTCCCCTCGCGGGCATCTTTATTCCTCAAAGGAGAATGAAAGAGCATCTTTCCCTCCTACACTTTTTGCCTCACGGGCACCGTTATTCTCCTAAGGGAAATGGAGAATATCCCTCCCGCGCTGAGTTTTCCCCTCACGGGCATCTTTATCCCACAAGAGGGGAATGGAAGAGCATCTCCCTCACGGGCACCTCTATTCTCCCAAAAGGGGGATTAAAAGAACACTGACATCCCTCAGGGGCACCTTTATTCCCGGAGCGGGGAAGGGACGAGGCTCTCTCCCCCTCGCCCCGCCGAAGGCTGAGCGGTGCCCGCAGCCGCATCGCGCGCGCGCGCGCCGGGCGCGAGTCCTGCAGCGGTTTGGCCGCGGCCCCGCCCCTTTCTAATCGCGCCGCCATCCCCGAGCGGCGGCGGAGGGATACCCGGCTCAGGGCGGAGGGATCCGCACGCCGGAGCCGGCGGCCGGGCAGGGAGGGCGGGAGGCAGGCAGGGAGGGAAGGAGGACGAGGACGAGGCGAGCGATGCGGCGCGACCGCGCTGGCTGAGGCGAGGTGGCCCCGCAGTTCGGCAGGACGAGGGGTGGGGAGCGGAGCGGAGCTGGAGCCGCGGGAGCGGCGGCGGAGCGGCTGGAGAACAGCTGGGGAGGGGTCGGGGGGCGCTCCGGGAGCGGCGAGGGGAGAGCGGAGGCTGAGGGGAGCGGCCAGCGCGGGGGAAGGGCGAGGCTGCGGGGCCGGGCGGCGTGTGCCGGTCCTGCCGCTCTCTGGCGCCGTAGTTGAGTGGAAAAGGGAAGGGATAGAAAAGGGAACTGATTTAAAATAGCCCCCGATCCCTCCGGGGGCCGGTTCCCTGTCGGTGCCATTGCGGGGGGGCAGCGGGGCTCTGGTGCAGCCGCAGCCCGGGGGGCTTGGCCGCGAGAGGGGCGGGGGGCGCTGCCCTCGCTGCTCCCCGAGCCCGGGCTCGGGGCTTTTTTTGTGGGGAAGGGGCAGGATGAGCTCGCGGAGTTTCGCTGGAATTTCTCCTTCCTTTCTGAGGCGCTGCCGCTGCTGAAGCAGATTTTTCCTTCCTCTCTTTTTTTTTTGTCTGATGCAGAATCCCAGTAGCTAGGCAGCCTCCCTCTTTTCTTTCCTTCCTTCCTTCCTTCCACCTCTTCGCTATGTAGGAAGGGAGAGGCATCAATGGAAAGGCTGAAATACGCGTAGATGGACTTTCGGATGCATTTTTTCTCGAAAGAAGAAGATAAATCCCGCTTGTCAGTGCACTGACTTTTGTTGGTGTTGCATCGCTTGGTAAAAATGGGGTTCACTCACTCCAGCTGAATCCTTGGAGCATTCCAGAGAGTTGCTGCAGTGAAGGACTTACCTTGATTTTTTGCATCAGAGGAGCTGCATTGATGTTAACCATTTTTTTGTAAAATGGAGAACGAGATCTTCACACCCCTTCTGGAGCAGTTCATGTCGAGCCCTCTTGTCACCTGGGTAAGCGTTCATTTTCCCCTCACACGTTCCTGGTTTGATTTGCTCATTGTTTGAGAAGAGCCTTGCGGCAGGGGAGCGAGGTGGACTCGGTGTCACGGTGCTGCTGCTGCTGCTTCTGTTCCAGGTGAAGACGTTCGGACCGCTGGCTGGAGGAAATGGGACCAACCTGGAGGAATATGTGGCGCTGGTGGATGGAGTGTATCTGAACGAAGTCATGCTGCAAATGTGAGTGTGGGCAAGCGCTGCCTTGGGGTAATTTTTTGCTGCCTTATGAAAAATCCTTTCCCCCCCTCTCCCCTTATTGACCTTGGTAAATTACTTTCATTTGTGCGTGACCCGGTCATGTGGTGAGTTAAGAGGAGACTTGGGATCCTGGCAGATCCCGACTCCACACAGCTGAATGTCCGAGCAATGTATTTGCAGGATGTATAGTGTGATACAGGCTGAATCATCATTGTAGAACTTACTGGAAAATGGGATGACTGTAAATAGTTTCCCAGATTTCCACTGAGAGGAATAAAAAAGGTTCATCCTGCTGTAAGTCATGCTCATAAAAAAAATTTGGAATAAATTTGCTTGGCTAATAAGGTTCTAATCCATATCTTGGTGCCCGTGACATGCAACTTAAGGATGGCATGCAACTCACATAGGGCTGTTCATGAGCAAAAGGACTGCCCTTCAACTCCTTCCTCTTCATTTTCCACACTTCCTAATTAGAGTAGATAGCAGTTGAGCAATAAAGCTGGTGCTTTAATTGTGAGTGTAGAGTGTTTTCTGGCTGTAGCCGACAGAAGAAATGTTTATACACGGGGTTGTAAACTGTTTATTGAAAACTCTGCTTGTCAGAAAAAATCCTTTACAGTGGCTCTCTGTTAATCATAATTTTGACTGGAATGTTGCCCACTACTGTCATGCTGGAGAGTAACACTTGTCAGGTGTCTAGTGATATAATCATAAAAGTGTTACTAGTGCAAAAATTTCTACATACCTTATTTTTTTCTTTTGACATTTTGGGTCTCTGCAGAGAAATCCATCCATTTTCTGTGTAGGTATGAAAAGCTGTGGGCTTGTGGCCGGCTGGGTGCATCCATCAGTGTGTGAGCAGCCTGTGTTGGCAGCTGTTCCTCAGGAACACTGCTCAGGGATGGGCATCCTCCTGCTCTGTTTGTAGCTTTTATTCATGTTTAGTGCTTTAAAAGTTACTACCCTTGGCGTTCAGCTTGTGTAACCAGTCTGTGTCAGAAGAGCAACACTTTACCACATTTAAGTGTGAATTCTCAGCCCTTTGAAACCAGTATTTCCTTTGTCACCTACTTCTGTACAACTAAGACTCCCAAGTATTCACTTCTAGTATTCACTCTAATGTTGAAAAACATGGAAGACTTGGTGGAATGGAACTCTTTGAAAAAAAAATCTGAGTGGAATCTGGCACACTTTAATAGAAATTTAAGTGATACATTTCACTGAAGAATAGTATTTTTATTTTACGACTCCTTTCTTTTTTTCTTGGATTGCACAAAGTAAGTAGATTGTCAGCTGTGGCCACGCATTTGATATGTAGAACTTCTATGGGATATCAAAGTTTGACAGCTGGAAGGCAAATTTAGCACTGGAACAATGTGATTTTGAGAAATATAGTCTTAAACTTTTTCCAGTCAATTTTTTAATACTGAGTATAAATTGATGCGTGTATGTAAAATGGAAAAGTGTGGAGAAGGAACATTCCCATGCCTGAGGCACCGTGTGTTGGATTTGGCTGTGACTTAGTGCATCCTTGACCCCATGCCATGATTACTGTGCTTAGGCAGCATTGGGTGTGTATGTGTAAAAAATACACATTGGAGATGTAAATTAAAAAAAAAAATTAGTTTGGTATTCAGAACAGTGAAAACTACCTCAAACTGGAGATGTGTGCAAAAGCATTGGTGTACAAATAAAATTAATTTTAGAAATATGTCACTACACTGGAAGGCCCTGTGGGAGCGGAGACGTAGCACGGCTGGTTACTGCTTAGAATTGCCTCTTAGAACTCTGCTCATATTTTGGGAAAGTTCAGTTTGTTTTGGGTTTTGTGCCAGGATTGAAATAGGGGAAAAATTGTTTCATTTTTTGCAGTGTGGTCCTGTCTGTGGTGAAGTCACTGTGGAAACCTGTGTTAACTTTTAGCCCTGTGCATTTTGAATATCCATCTATTAAGCAAGTGTCTTCATTTGCAAAAACACTTCCAAGCTGCAGCTCTAACTAATCATCAACACAGATTATTCAGTGTTTTCTGGTTTTATTTCTCTTTTATTTTCCTTTTGTTAATATTTATTTACTAACATATATTGAGGAAATGCGGCAGAAAAATTTGTGTCATGTGACTTCAAAAGAAGGCTGTTTTTTGTCAGAATGTTTGGCTTGGGGAAGTTTGTTTGGTTTGGTTTGGTTTTTTTAAAGCTCAGTGACTTCACTTGAGAGCTAGAGGTCTGTGGTTAGGAACTATGGCAGTGGGGGCTGTTAGAGGTGCTGTGGTCCTTCATTTTCCACACTTTAATTTTATTTTAGATAGCCAGTTGAGAAAATAAAGCTGGTGCTTTAATTGTGAGTGTAGAGGTTTTCTGGCTGTAGCCGACAGAAGAAATGTTTTACACGGGGTTGTAAACTGTTTATTGAAAACTCTTTTTGTCAGTTAGAGAAAAATCCTTTACAGTGGCTCTCTGTTAATCATAATTTTGACTGGAATGTTGCCCACTACTGTCATGCTGAGAGTAACACTTGTCAGGTGTCTAGTGATATAATCATAAAAGTGTTACTAGTGCAAAATTTCTACATACCTTATTTTTTTTTTTTGACATTTTGGGTCTCTGCAGAGAAATCCATCCATTTTCTGTGTAGGTATGAAAAGCTGTGGGCTTGTGGGCCGGCTGGGTGCATCCATCAGTGTGTGAGCAGCCTGTGTTGGCAGCTGTTCCTCAGGAACACTGCTCAGGGATGGGCATCCTCCTGCTCTGTTTGTATTTATTTTTATTCATGTTTAGTGCTTTAAAAGTTACTACCCTTGAGAGAATGTTCAGCTTGTGTAACCAGTCTGTGTCAGAAGAGCAACACTTTACCACATTTAAGTGTGAATTCTCAGCCCTTTGAAACCAGTATTTCCTTTGTCACCTATCTGTACAACTAAGACTCCCAAGTATTCACTTCTAGTATTCACTCTAATGTTGAAAAACATGGAAGACTTGGTGGAATGGAACTCTTTGAAAAAAAAATCTGAGTGGAATCTGGCACACTTTAATAGAAATTTAAGTGATACATTTCACTGAAGAATAGTATTTTTATTTTACGACTCCTTTCTTTTTTTCTTGGATTGCACAAAGTAAGTAGATTGTCAGCTGTGGCCACGCATTTGATACGTAGAACTTGTATGGGATATCAAAGTTTGACAGCTGGAAGGCAAATTTAGCACTGGAACAATGTGATTTTGAGAAATATAGTCTTAAACTTTTTCCAGTCAGTTTTTTAATACTGAGTATAAACTGATGCGTGTATGTAAAATGGAAAAGTGTGGAGAAGGAACATTCCCATGCCTGAGGCACCGTGTGTTGGATTTGGCTGTGACTTTGTGCATCCTTGACCCCATGCCATGATTACTGTGCTTAGGCAGCATTGTGTGTGTATGTGTAAAAAATACACATTGGAGATGTAAATTAAAAAAAAAAAATAGTTTGGTATTCAGAACAGTGAAAACTACCTCAAACTGGAGATGTGTGCAAAAGCATTGGTGTACAAATAAAATTAATTTTAGAAATATGTCACTACACTGGAAGGCCCTGTGGGAGCGGAGACGTAGCACGGCTGGTTACTGCTTAGAATTGCCTCTTAGAACTCTGCTCATATTTTGGGAAAGTTCAGTTTGTTTTGGGTTTTGTGCCAGGATTGAAATAGGGGAAAAATTGTTTCATGTTTTGCAGTGTGGTCCTGTCTGTGGTGAAGTCACTGTGGAAACCTGTGTTAACTTTTAGCCCTGTGCATTTTGAATATCCATCTATTAAGCAAGTGTCTTCATTTGCAAAAACACTGCAGCTCTAACTAATCATCAACACAGATTATTCAGTGTTTTCTGTTCTTATTTCTCTTTTATTTTCCTTTTGTTAATATTTATTTACTAACATATATTGAGGAAATGCGGCAGAAAAATTTGTGTCATGTGACTTCAAAAGAAGGCTGTTTTTTGTCAGAATGTTTGGCTTGGGGAAGTTTGTTTGGTTTGGTTTTTTTAAAGCTCAGTGACTTCACTTGAGAGCTAGAGGTCTGTGGTTAGGAACTATGGCAGTGGGGGCTGTTAGAGGTGCTGTGGTCCTGCTGTATATGTGCTTTAATTCTTATTTTTTCTTGCCAAATGTTGAAAAAACAAATTCTGTGACCATAAAAGTGAGTGTTAATATTGGATTAGGCATGGTTTGTAAACAGTTACACAGTCCAAAAGGAAAAAAAAGTGGCTTTGTTAGTTAGAGAAGGTTTTTTGTCCAGTTAGAGAAGAGTTAATCCTGCCCTCCATCATCTGCAAGTGAGAATCCAGCATTTGGTTCTCCTTGTGCTTGTCTGGATCAACTTTATTTTCAACAATTGCAATGATTCAGACAGGGAAGGGAGGTGTCAGCACTGGGACAGTTGCAGGATGCTGCTGGTGCTCAGATTTATCAGCACTGAGTTTATTAGTACCTCATCCATGAGAGAACTCATTGCATTCCTGGTATGATTTTTACCTTTGGATGTTGTGGGACATGTGAAAAGTCACCCAGATTCTTTTCACTGACCACTTACATCTGAAGGCTTTTCCTTGCTGGAGATGCTACAGGCCAATTGGTGTTATTTTTTTAAATTTTATTTTTAATTAAGGAGATTCCCAGTGTTTATAATATTAGCTCCTAACTCGAGAGAATGTCTCTAATTTCCTGTTTAAATTTAGGTCCCGTGCTTCAGAAGTATCCGGTTACTTACCTTCTGCTGGGATCACTCAGTATCTGATTCTTGTGCATAGAAACCCATCTGTCTTTCTAAATCTGAGCCTTTATCTTTGTGCTCTTTGATACAAAAAAGGGGTCATGCATCTTGGAAATAAATCAGAGCCCCAGAGATCACTGCCCTGGTGTTCTGCCATGGCAGGGAGGTGGAGGAGCATGCCAGGAATGCTTCATACCTTCACTGCACCTCTGTGTCCTAGTGCTTCTAATTTGTGTTTATAAAGTGCTCCTGGGCTGGAGTGGAGTCTGTTGTGTGTGGTACTGAAATCAGGGAAGCAGCAGCGTTCAGTGGATTAGTCACCTGTTGCACACCCAATTACAATTGCAGTAAAATAATACTCAGTTGTCCTGGAGATATTTTTCCAGATCCTGATTAACATCACCTCAGGTTTTTTAATAGCACTCTACTGTTTATAAACTCCTCTGATCCAAAAAAAACCCCACAGTATTTTTACAGAAACACTCATTTTCTGCATGGTATTTATTTCCATTTTTGATAGATCATGTTCTCTGATACTTGTTAACTGAATTCCAGTAGGATTGGGTAAGAAACGAAGAAAGTCTTTCAGTATGAGCTGTGGTTCCCAAACTGACAAGAGTCTTGCTGGGTCCTTTGAATAAAAGGAGACAGCTGCAAGTACTTACAAGATTGGGGCTTTCATTGCATTTACCACCACCATTAATATTTGGTCAAGCAACAAAGACTTGAAACAGTATTTTAGCTTTAATTGTTTTATATTACTGTGCTTTGTATTTGTGGAAATAAATCTGGTTTAAAGGAAGTATTGGACCCAGACTGTATGCAGAGTTGGTAATGTACAGAACCAAACTCTGGAACTGAATTAATTTAATCCACTGTCTGGAAAACCTGGCTGCTTTCATCCCAGTGTGCCTTTTATAACTTTGGTCTTCATTACATAAATTAAGTGATACTTTCCATATCAGTCTTTGCATCCAGACATGCTGAAAACTACTTCCAAGATGCATCTTTCATTCTTCTCCTGGGTTTTTCCCCTTTTACCATTCTCCCACTGTTTTTTGGTGACTGAATCCACTAGCAGGCCTTTCACAGCATCAGATTTTCCAGGTGGACTGGCTGCCTGGTGGTGTGTGCCTAGAATGTGGACAGCTTCCTTGGCTGCTGTTTGCAGCTCTCAGCCTTCACTTGTGTGCTTTTTTCCAAGCACTTCAGCTTGCCAGCCCATACTCCTGGCTTGCCTATATCTTCCCCTGAAAACTGGACTCTGTCTCCAGAGCCGGAGCCAGCTGCCAGGCTCTGTGAAAGAGTGCAGCCTCTCAATCCATTAACTCCTTCTTGGGAAGAGCAGCTTCAGCCAGGCCCTGCCTGCGTGGGGAAATGGAAAAGGGTTTGGAGGAAAAGGAAATTGACTTTGGCAGCAGTAGTAGGAACGTGTATTTTAGGAAAAGGTCAGATATTATTTACAGATAATATTATTATCCACACCTTTATCACTTCATGGTGTAGATTTACACTTCCCACATGTGTTTTGTCAGGTTTTCCACAGGTCCAAGGTGTCACTTGGACTTTGTTGCTCCCGAGAGTAGTTCAGCAGCAGCAGGGCTGAGATTTTTCTTCAGGAAAGCTGAATTTGTAACAATCCCTTTTTTTTTAAAGAAGCAAATTCTTTAATAAGTGGTCCAGCACAATGTGCACCAGGACTGTTGAAATTAAACCTTTTTGATTAGAGAAGAGGAAATGTGGTTCTTAGTGTAATGATGAATAATTTTAGTTGGGACCATCAGCCTGCAGTGAGCTCTGGATTGGGCAGGTGAGGTGGACACAGGCTGATCCCTGCACCTGTGGGTGCTTGGGTTTTTGAGAGATAGAGGGGAAAATGCATGGGATGAACACGGAATGCTTGAAGTGCTTGATCTTGGCTTGTCTCTGTTTTACTAGTTTTTGTTATGATTTTGTACCCTTTCCACAGCTGATGTCCACTTTCCTTCATCCTGGCTACCCTGATTTATTTCTGAGCAGTAAACTACTCTGTTGTTCACTCTTGTTCTGTGCAAAATCTTGAAGATTAGGAATTAAATCATCTTACTTTCCTTTACACATCCACATCCACTTCTGTCCTCTCTCCTTTATGTGCCATCTTGGTTATCTTTCTTTGACTCTGTTTTCTTATTTCTTTTGGTAGCTTGCTACTGACCCCATCCTTACACTAGGCTAGTACCTTGGGCCAGGCAATAAATCTGAATTTAAAACTAGTTTTTAATACATACAGAGAGTTCTGTTAAGCCTGTCAACCTATTCCATAAATAGCCCTCTTAGATGTAATATCAAAATAACTTGTCTCAGCATTGGAAGCATTCTGGCAAGGCAAGAACATACATTCACTGTGGCTTTGCAGTTCCTTTTTCAGAGAATTTTGCATTTCACATTCTACATGCTGTTTCAAAGCACTCCATGAGAATGAGAGCAGCAGTAAAATCCAGTTTTACGTGAGCTACAGGCACCTGGCTGATCAGCTTGTACCCTTCGGTGGCAAGGTTGTGCTGCTGCAGCTTTCATGGGGGTGCTGCTTTCATGCTCTGGGGGTCTCTCCACCACAAACCTTTGCAAAGTATTGCTCTGATCTTCCTTTTGGAATCCAACCTAGTTAACTGAATTTGGGTGCTAAATCAAGCTCACCTTATCTTACACCAAATTTGAGATTTACTTCTAGATTTTCTTCATTTGTTTATTCTGTTAGGAGGGGATTTTTGAGTTTTGTGTTTGTTCATATGTTCTTATTTTTGTTTCCTATTTTTCCCTAAGCTAAATAGCAATTTGTTGCCTTCCTTGTCTTTTGTAATGCACCACTTTTCCCTAGGTAGTAATTATTCAGGGATCAAGAGGTTTTTCCAAGATGCTGCTTTGTTAGAGCACGTGACCTCAGTGGTCAAAGATTATTTGGGAATGACTGCGGGAGAGTGTCTGTGTTTGTTTGCTTTGCTCAGAGTCCAGCCTTTATCCTGAAGATGCTCCAGAGGAGTTGTTGAGCACTGTTTGCAAAATGCCTCCCTTTTGTTTAATGGGATGAATTGAAGCAAGGCTACTGCTTGACCCAAGCAAAAATTGTGATGTTGGATTTTGGGATGGGAAATTGTAAGGGATGAACCCATAAATGGTGTCTGCTGTATTCCTCATTGAGTGAGTCTTTGTGTTGCACATTTAGAGACACTCCAATACTTGCTTTCTTTCCTGTGGTGACAGAAGACAGTCCACTTAGGTTTCTTACAGAAATTTTATCTTGGTTTAAGCTTCGGGGAAATATTTGCTCTAGTTTTTCTCTGTGTGGTATCTTTGTTTTTCTTAAATAAGCCCCTGAGCAAAAAGTGTCTGCTGGAATTTCCTGGTAGCTTGGGAATACACTTGCTGTACATTTGGAGTGTTGTGTGTGCTGGGCAAAACCAGAATACAGAGACAGGGAGATGCATGAGAGAATGCAGGCAAATGTCACATTGTCACTAGTCTAACAGTGGGTGTAGAGAGAGATGAAAAAAAGGTGTATTTTATTATTAATCAAAATATGTATTTTATTATTAATCATTTACTTATAGAGGGTTTATTTCCCTTCATAAGAAAGGAAATTATCTATAGTCATGGTGTTCCAACCAAAAGCATTTCATGGAAATGTGTGTGGTGTTTTTTTTTACAACTGAAGATATTTCTAGTCACTAAAACTGCAATATTTGTTCAGCTTTGGTGCCATCACACAGCAGCATTTCCTGTAGTTGTTAATGCTGAGTACTGAGGTGTTTACATGTGTGGGCAGACTATTTGTGACACTGAAGTGAGAACTAATTTTCTGGAGAATTTGTAGCTTCAGCCAAGTTTAAATTCAAGAGTAAAATGAGTGAATATTTTTCCAAGTCTTTCAAAGGAGAAATAATTTTTGGTAGTGCTGTGATTATCAAATAAAGCAAAGTACATACTGCTGTGCTGCTGTTAGTTAGAATCCAAGAAAATAAACTTGTCCTTGCAAACTCCTCTTAAAAGTTGGCGGTTTTTTTCAGCTTAAATAAAAAAGACTGCATAAATTGTCCCTTATGTGACTATTTTAAATGTGGCAGTGGCTGCGTGTGAAGGTGATGTTACCGCTGGGGGTGGCGATGTTCGGATGTTTGCAGAGTGCCCATCATCAGTTGCTTTGAGGTGTTAATCACAAAGCTAAGTAGTTCTCATCTGCTCTGCTTTTTGGTACTGAACTGAATAGATCTTGAAAATTTGGACTCGTTTCAGAAGTAAAAAATGTTGGCTCTGAAAGGGAAAATAACAGGCAGTGCTTGAAGTCAGAACTTCAGACTTCGATATCCTCAGTATTTTGCTTCTGTGGCATGTCAGTCTTGTTGCTTTCCTGGCCTTTGCCCTGTACACTCTTGCATCCTTGGGCACCTTTGGGTTTGGTTTAATTAGGAAAATTGTGTGGCGCAAGCACTACAGCAGTTTAATTCTCCCTTTTCAAATGATATTTCCTGCTAAACCTTCTGTAGTTAAAAAAACCTTCAAAACCAACAAAAAAACCCCTTCCAAACCCAAGCAAACCAACAAGATCTTCCTTGAAAGATATTTAGATTTGTGGGGTAGAGTGTGTTTGTCAGACTTTCTGGTTCTCATGTGTTTTTCCTCACTAAAAAAAATCTGTTTGTTGATGTTTCTTGTGGGAATTCTCAAATTTTTAATACCTACGTGTGTTTATTTTGTGTGTTAAGTGTTCTGTGCTGCTCTGAATCCTGTAGATTTTCCTTATTTTGTGTGTTAAGTGTTCTGTGCTGCTCTGAATCCTGTAGATTTTCCTTATTTTGTGTGTTAAGTGTTCTGTGCTGCTCTGGTTCCTGTACATTTTCCTTCCTGTGAGTGACACTTGTTCATTTGGTGGCAGCCAGATTACCTTTTGCCAGCTGTGCCATTCATTGATTTGTTGTGAGGAGCTCACCCAGGTTACTGGTGTGGTCAGCAGTGACTCACTAGGTTCAACTTCTGGCAGAAAGCTTGATTTTTACATATTACCTTTGAGTGTGATAGGAAAAGAATAGTCAAGGTGAAACAATAGTAATGAAGTTATTTCATACTATTTGATGAAATATCTCATAAAAGGAGCAGTTCAGAGCTTAAAGACAGTGGCTGCTGTATAAAGTTGGAACTGAGGGTCTGCCACAGACACATTTTATGAAAAATCCTTTCCTTAGGATTTTTTCCTCCTGAGAAGCTGAGAGGCCTCAGGAACAAACTGTAAACAATGGTGGAATGCAACAGGTGCATCTGGGATTGGTCTGATGTGGTTGTTTCTAATTAATGGCCAATCACAGCCCAGCTGGCTCGGACTGTCTCAGTCACAAGTCTTTGTTACTATTCTTTTTGTATTCTTAGCCAGCCTTCTGATGAAATCCTTTCTTCTATTGTTTTAGTATAGTTTTAATATGATACATATCATAAAATAATAAATCAGGCCTTCTGAAACATAAAGTCATATCCTTGTCTCTTCCCTCATCCTTGAACCCCTGTGAACACGGTCACAAGGGTCCAAGGTTTTGGTCTTCTCCACAAGAGTTTGCTTAGTCACAGATGTGTTTAGTCAAACAGGTGAACTGTTTTACCTCCTTTCTTGTTTTCTCACACGTTTTCCTCGCCTGCATACATCTTCTTTACTGCAGTTAGGGAAAAGAGAACAAAAACAAATCTGGGCTGTTCCTGCACTTTGTTTAAACCCTGGGAGGAGGAAATGAAAGCTCAGTCAGCAGACCTGTTGAATGCCCTGTGTTTCAGCCTGGTGGTGGCACATTCCCGTGGCCCTGGCAGTGTGGGGCTGTCAGGGGATGTCTCTCCGCGCTGATGGGGACCAGGCGGTGGCTGTGATGTGCAGCAGGTCCCCATCCCTGGGGCAGGGAGACACAGGCAGGACGCAGCTGCAGCTTTTCCTGCACCCTGCAGCCTTGAGGGACCGTGCAGCTTGAGCAGTTGAGGCACTCAGATGCTGAGGCTGGCCGAGGGAAGCTGTGTGCATGTGCTCAGTATGCACAGATACGTTCTTGGCAGTGCTCCCTGTGATCCCACCAGCCACTCTGTTTGGGTCAGGCCACTTGGTCGTGGTTTGGTTGTTTTTTATTTTTCAGTCGGCACAGGGCTTCAGCCTCCTGGGAGTTTGTGATGTTGGACATAATCCTAGGAAGTGGGGTTTTGTGCAAGGGCCAAAAGACATTTGATGTTAGGCCTGCTTCCTAAAGCTCGCAGGATCACGAGGCAGAAAACGTTGGATACAGCTGTTGGACTTCTGGCACTCACAGGCAGCCCTTGCTAAGGGCAGAGTTAGCACAGTGCCCTTAAATGGAGGTATTAATATTGATTTTGTGGCAAAGTGTATCTCAGTGTTTGGGATATCTTCAGATGTTTGAGCAGATGACCATTTCAACACTGCATTGGTTGCTGCTCAAGCAGTATCGTCTCAAGGATAGAAATACAGTGTTTTACAACTAAAAGGTAGATTGTAAAAGTTAAGCAATTTGAAGATTTTCCATTGTTCTCTAGTGAAAGCCCCATGGTTATTTGTACTTTTTTATTGTTTTGTCAGTAAAAGGACACTGCTGTATTAAGTCTCTTTGTAAAACACGTTTTGAGCGTGCTTATTATTTTTGTGCCAGTAGTAAATAATGAAGCTGCTGTTTTATTGGTTGAAGTCTATCCCAAAATTCTGTTATCAGTAATTACTGAAGTATTTAACAGATACTTCAGCATTCCAGTTAAAAGGACTGGGCAGAAAAGAAACTTTATTAGGCGTGCAGCATTTATTTGTACAAGTGAATGCTGTGCTGCTGTAAGCTGAACCACAGGGTAGCATTTCACTGAACTCACCAAATACATTCAAACAATGGTATATTTCAAATTAGGGAGCGTTATGATACCAGACTTAATCATTAAGTACCATCAAGGAACAGATGGCAAGGGAGGACACAACTGGTTTGCAGTCTGCATAGATTTAAGCATGAGGCCATTAAGCTATCACATTCCCATTTCTGATAGATTTTGGTCAATGAAAAATTAAAGACACATAATCCCTGATTATATGAAGTCTCAATCTGTGATTCATGACACTGGTAGTATTTCAAAAATCACTGAAGTTCCCTGTGTAATCAGGAGTTTTAAACTAATGCATTATTGGGATAGATGCTCCTGTCTGGTTTTATTGCTATTGAAATTAATGTATCTTGTCATAAGTAGGTTGCTCTTAAATGTAAAATTGCTTCGGGGGATCTTTTACCGCTCTGCTTCCTATCGACTTCTGGACAGATTTGCCCTATTTTGCTGGGCTGTTTGCCACTGAAGCAGCTCAGTATCCCCACCTCATAAAAGGAGCAGTTCAGAGAGCATGGATGGCCTTAAAAATGTTTATAGTAGCCACCAGAACCTGATGGTTTGAAAAAGCTGCTTTTTAAAGCTGTGTCTTAAACTGGCAACATAGACCTTCAAAATTATTTATTTTGTGTCCTGTATTTCCATCAGTTTATTTCGGTGTCATTGGACCTATTTACTATTACATACTATCACTATTGTATACTATACTATTATACACTATACTATACTATTATACACTATACTATATACTAATATACTATTATATACTATTCTAGTAAACAGAATTGTTTTGCATTAATAAAAATATAATTGTAAACATTTTACTGGTCACAGAAATTCAACAGTTCAATTTATGGGTATAAGTTCTTCATTAAAATCTTTAATTAATTAGTTTTCCAGAACTGTAAATGAGTTTAGAGTTGCTCTTAGAAGGTTGTGGCAGTTCATATTTAGAATTTTATCTTTTTGTATGAAAAGTAGTTGCACATAGACTTCATGTTTAGTAAAAAGTATTAGGATGCCATGACTTGGACCAGCCTGAAAAAATTTCTACAAACCACATAAAATGGAAATGTGCAGCCAGCATCCTGCTATGTTATTTCCTCTTGAAGAGGGACAAATTAAGGTGTCAGTATTTGAGATGATGAACTATATTGACTAAATAAAATTTGAAATTCTGTTTAGTGGATTAACGAGCATTCAGGTTGCAGTCTTTGAGAAAATGAGACCTGGTTATCAGTATTGGAAGTGAAGGTGGGTTTAGTTGTTTGGTTTTTTTTAAATAAGGAATTTCCTGTTCAAAGACCTAATCACGGTCCTTTCATAGCACTGGTGTGAGGAGGGACCTGTCAGGTCTGTGCTTGGCTGTTCCACACACAAACCTGACAGTTCTAACACAATCTGAAAGGTAGAAATAAATCAGTGCCTGAAGATTAGGGAGCTCTGCTGAACACCAGCACAGAGGCTGCTTGGGGGGAATCCCTCAGTTTTCAACATTTACTTTTCAGCACAGGGTGATTTTAGTAGGTAGCCTATAAAACATCTGTGTTTATAACCATTTAATGGCATCCTGTGGTTAGAAAGATCTCAGTTACTGCAGCACAGAGGTGAAGTCCTGTTTGCCCTGGAAGGTGCTGAGGGCAGGATTGCACTCTGGCAAGCACAGGAAACAATTTTTTGTCCAAGTCACTCATCCTAGTCATGGCTAACATGTGCTGATTGAGAGTTTCAAAGACAACTGACCTGCCATTGTTGAAGAATAATGAGCCAAGAGGACATTCATTACCAAAAAACCAGAAAAAGGAATCTACTACCAATAGTGAGTTACTGAGGGTAAAAGTTTAATTAAATTAAAAATGATTGGTAGAGAGTAGTACTGATACCTCACTACCTTGCTTTTATTGAACCTTAAGACCAGTGGGTTAAACTTCTTGTTCCCACTCCTTGCTTCCAAGTTCTGCTGAAAAATGTTAAGGGAACTTGAAGTTTGGGGTTTCTGTTGGACCCTTTGTCATAATCTTTTGGAAAAGATTAAAATTACTAAAATAGTTTTTTTCTGTGCACCAGGTTGTCCCAAGGCTGACATTCTGATTTTCAGTGCTGGTCATTTGTACTAGCAGAGCATCTTGAAACTGGACAGTGGAGTTTCTCCTAGTGGTACAAAATGCAGCTCCAGAGCACGTCTGCAGCCCAGGTTTTCCCAGCAAAATTCACAATCTCAGTAAACTGCTTCCTGCAATTTAAGCCAACAGCAAAAAGCCAAACCAAAACAAAAAACCCTCCAAATTCTGTTTTAAGCTACAGGAATGAATCATTTTGGCACTAAGCTCCTCATGGAAGGAGGTGAGGTTGTTAAAGCAGCCCTTCCCTGCTGGCTGGGCTGATCCTGTGGTGTCGTGAAGATCCAGTGCTATGCAAATATTGAAGTTTTTGTTCATCCAGGATCAATCTCAATATCCTAATGCAGCTTTGGAAATGAGAAAATGGAAATCCTGAGCTTTTATGACGTTTGTGTTTTGAGTTCTTGTGGTTGCACACTAATTTTAGTGTTGATGCTAAAATAAGAGCTGGCACAACATCCAGGAAACCCCTGTGCCCTGTTTTGAGTGCTCTAAAGGGACAGGCATCTGAAATGTGTGGCTGTAGAAATGCTGCTGAAGATGATGAAAAAGCCAGAGATAATCCCATGGTCATTAAGATTAAAGATGAAGATTAAGGGCCCAAATCGGCCTTTTGGAGATATGCATGTAGAAATAGGAGACTTCAGCTGATCTCTGTAGGTCAGCAGGATTTATTGTGGATTTTCTCTTCTGATTTTAACAAATTTGAATGAATTCAGTGTGGAAAGGAGTCCAGTTCTGTGCATCTGCTAAGCATAATTATTTTTAGCCCATTTAGTTGCTTTTACAGCTACAGGTTGGCTGATGTAATAAACCCAAGGTCACATCTTAGTCACATGGCTAATATGTTCTAAAATGTGTTTTAATTGTTTATAATATTTTTAGGAACGTGGTGATGAGCACTTAGGAATGAGGCAATTACCCATGTCCTAATTTTCCTAGATATCTAATAATAAATACAGAAAAAAGATAACTGGGTCTGCTGCTTTTCTTTTAGAAATGTCTGTGTGCTGGAGGTGCATTTTTTATATGACCTGACTTCCTTTCCCAGCAGTGGTTTTTCTATTATTTCTATTTGTGTTTATAAGGCAGGAAATGCTGATAGCAATAAACTGAAGAAAAGACATATATATATTTTAAAATCTAATATGATAAAAGTTAAGCGAGCCGTAAAAGGCAAATAAAGTTTGTGTAGGTAACTTATATATAAATGAAAAGTATTTAATTTTTGTACAGAGAGCATGTGAAACTACCAATCAAAGGGATAAATTGCATCTGAATGAGTCATGATACCACAATATTTAGGTCATTTTTGTTTTATAGCAAATAACTCCTCTTTCAGCATTTGATTCTGACTCTAATCCTTTGCCTGTCAGTGAGTTATTGAATTCCATTACTTTTGCACATTACCAGGATCATTCTCCATTGACATAGTATTTTTTGAAGGTTGTTCTTTGGGGTTTTTTCTCCTGAAGTTTGCCAGTGGCTGTTCTGGAAAGTGTATTCTGTATTCCATTGTTTAAATCATTAATGACAATGTTGAATAAAACCAGAGCCAGCAGACACATCTCCCTGCTGGGAGCCCTGGTTTGACAGGGAGGAATTGGTAGTTTGTTTTTGAGTGCAGCATCCCAGCCAGCTCTCATTTATCTGATCATAATAATATCATTGAACAATACAATAATACCATTAAATATCAAAAGTTGCATTATCAAGAATCTGTAAAAGGCAGAAACTTCACATTGGCCATTCCTTAGGAATTCTTTAAACATTTCAGGGAGTGTTATGGGGTGTGCTTTGATTCCCCGTGGTTTTCCATGGGAAATCCCAATGAATGGTTGTCCTGCTGTCCTCTGTGTGTTACAAGGTATTGAAAAGGGTGACTCATCTGCCTTTCCTCAGATCCTTGCTGCTTTGTGAAGGGAAAAGTGATTGATTTCCTCCCTGAAGCCAAGACAATCCAGAGAAAAATCTGGTAGTGTACGATAGTACAGGACAAAAACCCCAATTAATAATCCCTTTGTTGTCACATTCCAGCAATCTGTAAATACATTTAAAACAGTTTAGTGTGCGTTAGCACGATGTGTTTCATATTCATCATCACTCTAAAAGTTAAAAATTACATTTTGTTCCTAGCACATACCATCATAGAGCCACAAAAACTTTCCTGTCAGAGCCATTCCCTGGGAGTTGGGGTGGGTGCTGCCAGTTTCAGGCTGCACTGGCAGCAAACAGCAAACAGGAGGAAAGGCTGGTGCCTCTGTCAGAGACACATTTCAAGCTCCTTCCATCTTCCACAACTCCTTATTGATTTGTGGAGGGAAAAGCAAGGCTGGTTATCAAGACAAGGAATGGCTGTGCTGGCACATTAACAATACAATTTGTTTTGTAGAGAAAGCTTTAAAGATTAATGTTCAGTGTGTTTAATGTATTCTTTTTTCTGCTCTTTTTGCAGCAATCCAAAGTCTGCTAATCAGAGGATAAACAAAAAAGTAAACAATGATGCATCATTAAGGATTCAAAATTTGTCTATTTTGGTGAAACAAATCAAAACTTACTATCAGGTCAGTAATTGTTTGTTGTGCTATGTTTTGCCTGGAATTATTTCTAAGTTTTCTTCTATAGTTAGGGCTTTAAGGGTAACAGGAGTAAGATGAACAAGAGATGATTGTTTATCTGGTCAAATTTCTTATCGCTGTTCACAGGTATAAAGGTGGTGTGAAAGCACTTTTGTATGAATAATGATCTGTTTACAGAATAGATACTCTGTGTGTGCAGTTACTCCTGTGGTTGGTATTTTCTGAGTTGAAGCAAGTTTTGTGCCAGTGAAAGAGATTATTACATGTGCATTTAGTTTTGTAAATGGAATTTTTGTTAGAAAAACGTGATGGAATTTACTGGGCTTGGAATTAATTTGGGAATTTGTAGTAAATGCAGTGAGGATCCAAGAGATGTAGAAGAGCCACTGAAGTTTGATGGAGGAGGAGCTGGTCCTGTGCCTGGATGGATGCTGATCCTGATGCTGAGCTGGACAGGGTGCTGTACCCATGGGCACGCCACAGCTGGCACTGCTGTCACCAGTGTCCCTTTGGTGTGGCTTTAGTGCCCGTCCCCACTCCCCTGCTCCTTTCTGCCCGGAGAGCCCAGACCTGGCAGAAATCCTTTGCTCTGCCTCTCCCCTCACCTCCTGGCCTGGAGTCTGCTGCTCCTCCTGTGTCCACACACAGTGTGTGCTTCCCAAAACTGGGAGTGCAGTGAGGATTCCCAGCCTGTCACTGCTTCCCAAAATTCTGAGTGCAGTGAGGATTCCAGCTGTCACTGCTTCCCAAAATTCTGAGTGCAGTGAGGATTCCCAGCTGTCACTGCTTCCCAAACCTGGGAGTGCAGTGAGGATTCCCAGCTGTCACTGCTTCCCAAAACTGGGAGTGCAGTGAGGATTCCCAGCTTGTCACTGCTTCCCAAAACTGGGAGTGCAGTGAGGATTCCCAGCTGTCACTGCTTCCCAAAATTCTGAGTGCAGTGAGGATTCCAGTTGTCACTGCTTCCCAGAACTGGGAGTGCAGTGAGGATTTCCAGCCTGTCACTGCTTCCCAAAATTCTGAGTGCAGTGAGGATTTCCAGCTGTCACTGCTTGCCAAAACTGGGAGTGCAGTGAAGATTCCAGCTGTCACTGCTTCCCAAAATTCTGAGTGCAGTGAGGATTCCCAGCTGTCACTGTCAAAACTGCAGTGAGGATTTCCCTGTCACTGCTTCCCAAACCTGGGAGTGCAGTGAGGGAGCTGTCACTGCTTCCCAAAACTGGGAGTGCAGTGAGGATTCCCAGCTGTCACTGCTTCCCAAAACTGGGAGTGCTGCCTGTCCTTCCCAAAACTGGGAGTGCAGTGAGGATTCCCAGCCTGTCACCCCTTCCCAAAACTGGGAGTGCAGTGAGGATTCCCAGCTGTCACTGCTTCCCAAAACTGGGAGTGCAGTGAGGATTTCCAGCTGTCACTACTTCCCAAAACTGGGAGTGCAGTGAGGATTCCCAGCTGTCACTGCTTCCCAAAACTGGGAGTGCAGTGAGGATTCCCAGCTTGTCACTGCTTCCCAAAACTGCGAGTGCAGTGAGACTTCCCAGCTGTCACTGCCCTGAGCAGCCATGGAACATCTTCCCAGCACTTCCCTTTTCTCCTGCACATGGATTTGTGTGCTGCCTGCTAAGGCCCATATGCTTTTCCTTTTTCTAGAGGGAGTCATTTTCCAGCAGGCATTAGTGTTCCACAACTGGTGCAGCAGGAGGCACAAACACGGACAGGATTGATCTTTTTTGGAGCCCAGAGCATTCCCCATCCTGCACTGGCCTCATGGTATCACCAGTCCAGGTGCTCCAGGACCAGGCAGAATTGCTGGCATTTGGGTACCTTTGGATGGTTCAGGATTGCAGATGTTGCTCCAAACCTTTGTGATAGAAACATTTTTATTAGAGGTTTTTAAAATAAAAAATTATTCTTTTTTAACAAATGCTAAAACCAGTCACCATGCCTTTAGTGGTCCAAGCTATATTGAACTGCCCTTTTTTAATTGTTTTGTACACTTTCCTCCCCTTCTCAGCCTTTCAGGGTTTTGGTCACCATGCAAACACGTGCTGGTGTTTCTAGCAGGAGTGAAGGCTGGAGAGCTCCTTGGAACCTCAAATTGCTTTTTGCACGTGTAGATACTCACTCCCTACAGCGCCTGCAGGGAGGTTTGTGCTCTGTGGCAGCTGAAGTGTTAAAGGATGGGCTGTTTCACAGAGGGGTCACTTGAGTTCCTGTCACCTGGGAAATTCCCCAAGGCAGGAAAGCTGGGGCTTGATGGATGCCTTGGAATCAAACTGAGAGGCCTCCCTTAGGCTGGGGAGAGGCAGGAGCCTCACAGCCCAGTGCTCCTGAAAACTGAGAGTACAGGAACGCTGCCTGGGGCTGTTCCTGGGATCCCAGGGAGGGGACAGACACCGCTCACTGCACTGAGACAGGATTTTCCTGGGGTTGCCATCAGACACTGATGAATGTGGGAATTTGGGATTTTTAGCACTATGTTAACCTAAGTCTTTAACACTTCTCATTGAGAGCTTGTCCATGCTGGTTTGTTCCATGTGGTTTTATAACATCTGTGGAAAACCTTCTCTCAGTTTAGTGGAAAATTATATCGGTGCTGTGGATGTACCTGTCAAAAACCTGCACTGGTAGGATGTAACATTCAAAATTAAGGTGTTATGTGAGATTAGTCAGATTTTTTTTGTTCCTGTATCATCTTTGTTATTGTCTGGAATTACAGTTCTGGTCCTGCACCAGTAATTGGAGTGTGTACATTTCTTGGCAGTGTAAGAGCATGGAACTGTTCTCAGCAGTTAGTTCAAGAGAAATTACTCTAAATTTTTGATGGGCTCAGAGGTTTAATCCAGTGAGTGTCCATGGCTCGCAGCAGATTTGACTGAGGAGGTGAAAATCTTCAGTAAAATAAATGCTAGTGAACTGTGCAAGTTTGTGCAAGCAAAGCCAGTGCTGGGTTAACACCAAGAGACAGAAAAGGTGTCAGACATCTCTGGGGCGAGGCAGAGGTGTTGTAAGGAAACAGGTGATCCTGTCTGTTCAGGACACATGTTCTGCTTACTGCTGCTCATACTCTGCTTTATGATAGCATCATGGAATTATTTGAGATGCTACCAAAAACCACCCCCAAAAAACAACAAAAGCAAACAACAAAAAGCCACTCTAAAAATACGTGATTTTCCTTTCATGGTAGCTGTCGACACTCATTAAATTCATTATATTTTATCTGTTTTATATTGATTTAAAACATCCTATGGTGCACGTCATGTCTTATTTTTATTTGAAAATCATCTTTATCAAAGACTTGAGAAGTCCAGGTGTCACAGTTGATTGAATTTCATGATATTGGAGGAGGTCAAAGCTGTTTTCTCCCTCCTTATAATTTGTCTTAGGCATGTCCAGAGAGAATGGATATTTTGCAGTCTACTATTAATTCAGATATAATATTGATGTTGTTTATGAACAGATGGGAACTTTCAAGTATAGCTAATAATTTCTACTGGTGTTTTTCAAGAAATATTGGTGTTTTGTTCAATTTGACCTAAAGCAAGTGGACCTGTGTTAGTTTATTGCTTACAGTGACACCTGGGCTCTTCTGGAATATGTTGATTTTGAGTAGGAACATTTTATATAATAATGGATCTGTCACTGTGGAAACACAAAAAGCCTGACTATAGGATGGCATCTGCTGGGAATAAATATCTGGGAGCAGGAGAAAGACTATTCTGCTTCAGGAGAATTAGGCTCTGTCTAGACTGGGGATTTGACCCGATTACAGCCATTACAGGAGCTCCATTGATGGAATCCATGGCACAGATAGGCAGAGCTGCTGCCTGGTGTGTGGCACTTCCCAGCTAAAATTCCATGGGATTGTGCACACAGGGGTTTGTACCTTTATATTCACAGCTGGCCCAGTGTCACTGCAGCAAAAACCCCTGGGATTTTCACATCCACCTTTTGGTGAGGCCAAAGAAACTGTGAAATAAAGGAAATAGGGTTTTTTGCAATAGAAATGCACTTTAGAGCCAATAAAACAAATATGTATCAATAGGTTAGTCAGGGAAACATGAGCATAATAAATTTAAAGGGTTTTGCTGCATTCTGAGACTCGAGATCTCGTTGGCTTAAGATCCCTAAGCCAGCTCATTGCCACGAGAGGATTTTGCTGTGTGAGATGATTGTGCAAACCAGTAAAACAAAGCTTCTGTAGAAGTAACTCATATTTGTTAGTTGTTTTTTAATTAGAGTGCAAATAATTAAGTATTGTATGAATTGTATGCATGAAGTCCTGAAAAATATTAAAACTGTTTAATTAATACTGATTTCTCTTTAATGGGTGTTGGCATTTGATGTTTGCTTTCATTCAGTACATACGATGTAAATAATGTTTTAATTAACTTTTATAGGAGACTTTGCAGCAGTTGATCATGATGTCTTTGCCAAATGTGCTAATAATTGGCAAAAATCCTTTTTCTGGTAAGTTTATTTTTGACTAAGATAAAAATGTATACTGGTGTGATCATTTATATTCTTTCACTGGAAATAAAATTCCGGTAGGGTTGAGCCTTTCAACAGAAGATTGTTTATCAACTAAGTGGTTTAATAATGATGAGTAATGATTTAATAATGATTTTCTTTGTCCACACAAAGGGTCCACACTCTAAGAAATGTGTTCTGTCACAGCCTCAGCCCTGGCTTTCACTAGGATTTATACTGAGCCCAGTGCATTTCCCAGCAACCAGTGAACCACTGATGGCACAAAGTTAAAGTTTCATGTACTCCCAGCTACTGCACCTTCAACTTTCTTTACCTGTGTCCCTGCTGAGGGAATTGGCAGTTCAGTGCATCTCACTTGATCCAGCTCCTGATCCTTGTTTCTCCTTCCCCCAAACTCTCCTGCTTCTCTTGCATCCATACCTGAAAAATATTGCAATTACCTTCTTGTTTTCTCCCCTGAACTGACACTGTCTTCTCCATGCTCCCACCTTCTCTGCTTCCAGCTCTGAGAGTTGCAATTTTCAGACCAAGAAAATTAGCCAGTGTGGATCCAGCTGACTGTCCACAGCCTCTTGGGGATCTCTGCACCATGCTCTCAATTCCAGCAGCACGGAGCAGACACACCTGGCCTGCATGGAGCCACTGTGGATTGGGCAGAATTTATTTCCCTAGGTCTAATGTGCCCCAGGTGTTGTCCTGCTGACGTTCTGCCACCTCAGCAGAGAGGTCAGGAACTGCTCTACCAGGCTGTGTGGCTTCCCCTGGCTGCTTTGGTTTCTTTGGGATGTCTTCTCTGCTGCTGTGTCTGTGGGCCAGGGGGTTCCTCATGAGCCAGAAGAACCATCTGTGTTTCCTCACTTCCCAGTCCCAGGGCTCATAACATTGATATTTTCCATATCCCATCTGCACATATCCCATCTCTGTAGGTATCTTGCTTTAATTCTTTTGGGTTTTACTTTCTGCTTCTGAGCATTGCTGCTTTTGCTTCCGAGGTCACAGCTTTTTCAGTTTTTCTATGTGCAGCTGCTGTCATATGCACCAAGAAGTGTGAATGTGGTCTCCTCCTTTCCAAAAGAACAGAATGCATCGTGCTTTTTTAATTTTAATTCCAGACTCTCTTAAGGTTTTCAAAAGACTCCATGGATTTGCCTAGAAAGCAGATTTACTGGAAAAACAGATTTTAAAAACCCCCAGCTCATAGTATTGTTTTGTAGTGACATTTTTTACTCTGTTCAAGATACTGAGAGAAAATGTTTTAACAATATTGTGTAGTGTAAGATGATATTTCACTGAAAATTCACTATCAAACCCCACAGAGATAATATTGCCTTCAGTTGTATACATTCAATTTTATGGTTTGGTCATTTTTAAAGAGTTGTCTTTGTGTTTTGGGATCTGTGGTTTGGCAGCTCTGCTGGTGTGTGCTTTGCTCTTCTGTGGGGATTTTGTTGGATTTGTGAGAAAGCTTGGATTTTTCTGTCGTGTAGCGCTCACATTTTTAAAAAGTGGTTATGCTTGGACAACGTTTTTGAAGGTGTTTCAGCTCCCTGCTGGAGTTCAACCACAGAGTTTGGTCTGAACTAGAATATTGACCTGTTCTTCTGGGTTCTGTCCAGAACCTTTCCCCTTTGAAAGTTAGGGCTGCTCTTGCTGTGTCAGCTTGGAAAAGGATCTCATCCCTACATTGGATTTTTAAGCTTTTTTTTAAGTGGAGGGAAGTGAAACCTCAGGGATCTTTGGAGACACTTGCTGTGTAAATCTGGTTGCATCGAGGCAAGCCCCAGAATAAAAGTCATTTCCCTGATAAAGACTTGGATTTGGTCCACTAAAACTTAAGCTGGAGGTGTGATTTTTCACAGGGATGTTTCCCAGTTTTTGCCCTTTGCACTTAGGGAAGGATTAGTAGAGAAATCCCAGAAGATGCCAAATTGCAGATGGCAGGAGCAGCTACCAGAGGCAGTTGGCTCATGGAGGAAAATGCAGGGAGAAAGCTGGAGTTGAGTTTTGGTAAAACAGGTCAGCAGGGATTTTATCAGGAAATATTTCCTGAGCTGATTGGCAGGAAGGAGGAGAAAACTGGAGGAGAGCTACAGCCTGTGACTGTAAATGTTAAATTAAATTGCAAGGGGATAATGATGAGGCAGAGGGGAAGGGGAAAGATGAAAGTTCACATTCCTGAGGGAGCAGGGCAGGGAGGATGGAAGCCTGCAGAGGCTGTGAAAGTCAGCGATAAGGGTGAGCACAGGGTAAGGACAAAATTCAGCAGCAGGTTGAAGGGTGTAAAACAGAATCATCTATTTCTGTGTTTCTGGTGGAGGAAAAGGAAGAAAAACAGAAGATAAGGGAAGCTGAGGTGGTTCAGTATTTTGCTCTGTTCCTTCAGGGAATGTGGGGGAGAGACAAGGAATCAATGTTCAGGCAGGTGTTTGAAAGGCAGTCAGGAGATGAAGAGTGAAGAGGAGCTTAGGGATTGCTTAAAAATTAAGAAAATGTGATTAATTTATTGGGGTAAGTGAATGCAGGCTATGAGGAGCTGTTGGATTCTCCTGTTGCACTGTTCCTGTTAACCTTTATTGATAAGACAGAAAGCCAGGTGGAATTCCCCTTCTTCAGCTGAAGCAGCTTCTGGTGAAACACATTCCTTGATGGTTTTTTTATTTCTCCTTAAAAGACTTCACTGCTTGAGCCTTTGGGATACAAGAAATCTGAATAAATGACTGCAAATCTCCCATTTGAGTCTATGTTTTTTGTAATGTATTTATCTACCTGAGAAACCTCTTGAAAAATTGCAATATTCCCTGATCATTGGGATTATACACATTATGAAGCTCCCTCCAAAAGCAGCAGCTCGAGTCAGTGCCTAAACTGTTTTGTCATCCTTGAAGCATTTGCTTCAGGGCTTTTATGTTCTAGATATAGAATATATTTCTATATTTAGTAGCAAGATGAGGACATTGTGGATGTAAAAAGTAAGAAACATTTTTATTAATCTGTAAACAGAGTTCTTTAACTTAAGCTTCTTTAGTAGATTAAGATACTTAAGGCCAGATTTGGAAATACATTTTGATTTTTTGGATGTGCAGATGAATATCTAATACAGCTTTGTTAGGAATTTAAATGAACTTGTCACCTAAACTCTTCCAAAGTGGGAGTGACAGGTAATTTAAGCACTTTTGTAACTATCTTGAGAGACCTGAGATTACCATTGAAAACTTGATTGTAGGTCTCCAAAGCATTTCTAAAAATGTCACTCTGAAGTTTTGCTTTTTGAAGGGCTCAGTTTTTTTTTTTTCCATTTGAAAATGTTGTGGCTGTTAAGGTGTTTGGTTACTCTGGAAGTCAGCAGTCAAATGGCAAAAAGGAATGAGCTGAAAGCTCCTCTGGTTCTTTACTAAACTAGGTTAACATAAATGATACGGAAATAACAAGAAAACCTCCTGTTTTCTGAGGGATAGGGGAAGAAGCTTTAATTACAATTGTACAGTTGCCATTTTTTCTATTTTTCTTCTCAGAGCCAGGTACTGAAGAAGTAAAAAAGCTCCTCCTGCTTTTGCTTGGTTGTGCAGTTCAGGTGAGTTTAATTATGTTTGTCTCCATGAAACTTTTGAATTACTGATCTCTTTTCTTACTATTTTAATACTGGGGGTAGTATAAAACTTCTTCCTTTGGTGGTAAAACTGCACTCCTTGAAAAATTGGAATATTCTGATTTTTAATTAAATGGCTGCAGCCCTACACCTGTTATTGCACAAATACCTCCCATACCACCATAATGGGTTATTAATTTCAGTAGTGTTAATTTACCTGATACTGTAAAGAAAGGGAGGAAATGGTAAAGTGCTGAAAATTAACTCACTGCCCTGTTTCATATTTTTAATGAACTATCACAGAATTTGAATAAGTAGCAATTTTAAGAAACCTCTTTCTTGTACCATTTCAATTTGATTTTCCTTGTATCATTTAATTAGTGTTGAAAGTTATAATTACTGTAACATGGCATGAACCATGGATTTACTGGTCACCAGAATTACTGGATAGTAATTGAGTCATGTGGCCATTGCAATGTCAGCTTTAGAAATTTTAGCTCTTAAGAAATGCAAAAGAGGAATGAAAATACTTGCAATTATACATATAAATGTGTATAAAATAGATGTCTCTATTTTTAGTGTCAGAAAAAAGAAGAATTTATTGAAAGAATCCAAAGTCTGGATTTTGATACCAGAGCAGCTGTTGCAGCCCATATTCAGGAGGTATTTTGGGGGTTTTTTCCTTTTAATTTTGGGGATTTTTTGAGATGGAATATTGTATTGCAGGAGGGGGAGTTGCACGTGTTCAATGGCAAGTAAATCACATATGTGATTTGCATATTGAGTGGTTGTAGTAAGCAAAAAAGGCTTTATTTTTTCACTTGATTCACAAAAAGATTTAATGATTGAGCATTTTGGGGTTTTATTTTTAGAGCAGTACCAGAAAGCAAGTTGGTTGCTTCATGGATTTCTTAGTTACACACAGCAAATTTAGTTTAGTGAAATCTTCATATGCAAATTTCTTTATAAAATATAATTCTAATCAAATGCATGTGGTAGGTAATTTATAATGTTTTTGTCACCTTGCCAGAAGGACAAGGTGCTGCTTCCAGCTGGACAAAAAACTCTTCCTTTACATACAATTAAATATATTTTAAATGTTTTTTCATACCTTATCCAGAAAATTTAACCTCTAGAGTTGCAGCTTTATTTTCTTGATGCTTCCTTTCTACTCTTAAAATTCCAAGAGGATGTTTTTTCTCTTTCATTTCACCCCGTGTAGGTAACTCATAATCAGGAAAATGTGTTTGACCTGCAGTGGATGGATGTCATTGTGCTGACACAAGAGTATGTTGAGCCTCTCCTGAAAAATATGGCATTGCATTTAAAAAGGCTTATAGATGAAAGAGATGAGCACTCAGAGGTATGGATGTGGGTTGGTGCTTAAGAGAAATACAAGAAATCTTTTTTTTTTGAGGTAATGCAGCTCAGGATTTTTATAGCTAACAGTTTAATTTTCTGCTGACATGTTAAAGCAAGGATTCCTGACTGCCAGGATGTTGTTTCAGGGAGTTCTTCTGTGCATATTTATTAAATAATGTAGGAAACATAAAGCAGAAATAAAGTAGGACTGATAAGAGGTGATCTTTTCCATGTAGCCAGAGTGGGAAACAACTTCAGCATTCATCAGTTTTTCGTCATTTTTCATCATTCATCATTGCTGAAAACAGAGACTCCAAAGCTGTATCAGCTGCATTTACCAGGAATCAATAACCCATCAATTTGCAAGGCAGTCACTGGGAGCTGTTCTATTCCCATGTCCTCTTGTCCAGGTGTGAGGGGGATAACGCAGAATCCATATCAGCAGAGGAGGTTTTGCAGGCTTATCTTGAGGCACAGTTGTTGTACCATGTTAGAATCGAGGAACAGAACTGTATTTACTACAAAGTTAGAGTTGTGAATCATCTTGGAGGGCCCAGATTTGCCCCTCAGTAGAGTGAGTGTGTCATTGTTGCAGTTATTCCAGATATTCCTTTGACAGTTTTTCCAGATCACAGCCTTGATAGGAATAAAACAGAAGGGGAGAGGATGGGGGTGATGCCTTTGTGCAAAGCAAAGGAAAAATACTTTAAACTATGAGAGATGTTCATATTTGGCTAACACCTTTATTTTTAGGGGGAAATGGGAATGTTCCTGTAAGATCTGATGTTTTATTCATTTATCAAGGATGAAGAACATGACTTTGTTTAGAAATAGGTGTTCATTTTTTAGAGGTGGTGGTTTTCAAGGAATTCACACCTTTCATTAGCCAGTCTGTTCTGAGTAGTGGCCATTTTGTGGGCTTAAAAGTCTGAAGAGAAAAACAAAATTTAAAATAGCAGAAAACTATAATTTAAAACAGCAGAAGGTGCTGTTCAAAAGCTGTGGCTCTTTGCTTTAGGCATAGATGTGCAGGCAGAACTTCTGATTTCTTCAAGGCCAGAACCTCTCCATCATTGTGGTGCCATTGCAGTGTTTGCTATGAATGCCACCCAGAGGTGGCTCTGTGAGGGCCCCTCCGGACTTTTCCCTGTGCTCTGCCCCTCAGACCATCATCGAGCTGTCGGAGGAGCGGGACTGCCTGCGGTTCCTGCCGCACGCCTCGGCCGCGCAGTCCCCGTGCGGCTCCCCCGGCATGAAGCGCACCGAGAGCCGGCAGCACCTGAGCGTGGAGCTCGCCGACGCCAAGGCCAAGATCAGGAGGCTCAGGCAGGAGCTGTGAGTACAATTCACACTCAGATCCTTTCCACACAGCTGGTCCTCTTCAGACCAATTCACAGAATCACAGAATGATGAGGCTGGAAGAGATCTCTAAGATCATCCAGTCCAAGCTATGCCCTAACACCTCAACTAGAGTACAGCACCCAGTGCCATGTCTAGTCCTTTTTTAACCACATCCAGAGATGGTGATTCTGCCACCTCCCTGGGGAGAGCACTCCAGTACTTTGCCATTCTTTCAGTGAAAAATTTCTTCCTAATCTCCAACCTGTACTTTCCCTGACTTGAGACTGTGTCCTCTGGTAGTGTCAGAGACCGACCCCCACCTACCTACAACCTCCCTTCAGGAAGTTGTAGAGAGTGATAAGGTCACCTCTAAGCCTCCTCTTCTCCAGGCTGAACAGCCCCAGTTCCTTCAAACATTCCTCACAGGGTTTGTGTTCCAAACCCCTCACCAGCCTTGTTGCCCTCCTTCTCATCCTGCAAGGCACAGGGAATTTCCCCAGGATCTGGAACAAGTTGTTCCTGGCTTCAGCAGTCACAAGACACAGTTGTTTTCTGTTTATTGGTATGGCTTGACAGTGTAGACCTTCAAAAACTTAGGAAATTTTTGAAAGTTTGAAGTTTTGAAAGTCTACATGGTACACACTCAAACATCTCAACGTCCTTCCCAAACTGAGGGCCCAGAACTGGACACAGCACTCAAGGTGTGAAGTGCAGGGGCAGAATGACCTCCCTGTTCCTGCTGCCCACACAATTCCTAACGCAGGCCAGGATGCCACTGGCCTTCTTGGCCACCTGGGCACACTGCTGGGTCATATTCAACCACCCAGTCCCTTTCTGCCTGGGCACTGTCCAGCCACACTGTCCCCAGCCTGTAATTTTTTGTCCTTTCAAAAGTTTTTTTTAGTTATTGCTCCCCAGGAGGGATATTTTTATAATACAAGATGATTTGTGGACCCATGGGACGAATACAGTGTTTCATCTGTGTTTGTCTCTGTTTGTATTCATAATGATGTTTTGACCTAAATTTTATTCTCTGATGTCCCTGAAATCGTGGATTAAAGGTGGAAGTCTCACAAATTTCAGCATTTTGTTCTCTAACCAGGTGATCATTAAAAGGAGATGAGGCAGGAGGGATTCTTTCTCAGCAGCATGATTTGGTGACCTGTTTCCACCAAGAAATACTCACCTATGGTTAATTCATGGCTCAAAATCCTTGCAGATAGGACAAAAAATTTCCATTAGAATGCTTTCCTGTCTCCCACCTCTTTGTTCCTGAGTAAAAGATTTCTTGTCTGCACAACGCTTCCTTGCTCCTGAAAAGTGCTCCTGGTTCTGTAGGTTTCTGTGGGCTCTTTGTCTTCATAGTCGAGGAGCAGATCTGAGCAGAGTGAGGAGTTATTTAAAGAGAAGATCAATAACAGACCTGTGGAGAATCTGCTTCTCCCTGTAGCAACGTGTCAGTTGTTTTAGCAGAGTGAAGTGTGTGTGTGTTCTGAATTAAAATGCTCCATCTGAAGAGATTCAATATGTGTAGAAACAACATAAATAAAGATTTATTTTTTTTTAAATTCAGCAATGGGGAGAGGAGACAGGTAAACTAAATCACAAGCTGAAGGTAGCATAAGTCACAATTCCCAGAGTTTGTTGATCAGATGATTTCTAGCTGGCTGGATTAGGGATCTTGTTGATTTAGTCTGAGGATCCCCTTCCCCCACTACAGCATGGTCCTCATGAGGAACAGAGGACAAAAGCTGGGGCTCTTTTTCCCTGATGTCTGTGTTATTTTGTGTCTCCTGCAATGAGCCCGCCCAGGATATTCTATAAACAGCTGCACCAGGAAAATTAGTGAAAAAATTGCTGTTATTAGTTTGATTGACAGTTAATAGATAGCCTAAACAGTGAACACTGGTATGTTCTGTATAATTTAGTCCAATCCTCTCCAGTCTGTAGCTGAAGCGTGCAATTAGGGCAACACTGATGGCTCAGAACAGTCCACATTTTGCACTCTTATTTGAATTCAGTTGGTAAATAATTTCCCTTTACATGTAGCAGTATCTTAAAATACCAGACTTGATGAATTAACTTCTGTCTGCAGCATTTAGTGTTAAATGCTGCATCTATTTGATAAATTTTAAATTACATTAATCCCAGACTTGGAAATACTCAGCATAAAATTTATTTATAATCTGGTTTTGGCAGTGAACCTTCATACCTGGTTTAATTTGCAGGGTAGCTGATGTAATTTCCTATAAAAGGTCTGTAAAGATTATTTTTCAGTTGGATGCAAACCAGGGAATACAGAAACCCCAAAGAAGGAATTTGCACACCTCATTTTCTGCATGTTGAGTTCTGTGTGTTCCCATGTAGAACAATAACAGGAATATGGATGCTGATGGAAAAGTTACAGAAATCAGGAATAAATTTGTGTTTGTGCCTGGTTTCTGAGCACCTCTGGAGGGGGAAAGCTGGGACAGGGATGCTGCACTGAGCTGTGCAGAGCTGAGCTTCCTGTGCTTGTAGGCTCGGTGACCTTTTCCAAACAATCCTTTTCCAAAAAGATCATTCATGGTGAAATTGGCTCATTTTTAATTAGAGCTAACAATTGCTAAAACATACCTCATTTTTGTTGGTATGATTGCTTTGAGATAGCAATTATACATTTCAGTGCATTAAATTTTCTTATTTCCCCCTTTCTACTTTACTCCCTTACTTGTATTCCAGAGTGTGGAATAAGACAGTAAGACATTTGAATATGCAACACTTCTTTTAAGAATATTCAATATTGGCAGGTTTTTCTACAGCAAATACTGTTTGTTCTGAGGTGCAGTTGAATTTTGAGCATCAGGTGTTCTTTGTCTGTGAGAGAATTAAATATTTCCTTTGCACTTACTCATGGTTTAAGAAACTCATTTTTAAGGATTGGGAAATGAGTTGGAGGTTAAGAATGAGTCATGTAAGAATTGTAGAATTCTATGTCAAATTGTTTTTATCACGGGTTTCTGAGAAGACTACAACAGACACTGTTGTTTCCACAAAGTTAAAATTCATTGTGTGTTTCATGAAATTACTGAGCTTCTTAAGCAGTATCTTCTTCCTCAGTTCAGTCAAGACACCTAAACCCCTTAATTCTGCTCTGCAAGAAAAGGAAAAATTACAGAGCTTCAAAAGTGCTCTTAAAATTGGCTTTACTTGATTGTGACAAGGGGTCAGTGTCTGGTTCTCCTGGAAAGAATTTGGACCTTTTGAATGTGTCATTAGAAATTATTCTGAGTTGAGCTTTGGATGTGGATCTCCTGGTGCACATCCATGTGTAATGTCTGTGATTTTTACACAAAATCCCTCATTGCAAAAATTCCTTATTTTGCACCCTATGTGTCCTGCATGAGTAGGAAACAAAATCTAAAGCACTGTGAGAAGTCTAACAACATTTAAAATACTAGATAAAGACTAAAACCAAAAGGATAACTAAATCTTGATGGCAACCCTAAATTTCACACTCTGATGTGTCTGAAAATGTGGGTTAAATGTGGAAGCCTCACAAATCTCAGCATTTTGGTCTCAAACCTGGTGATCATTAGCAGTTTTTGTGGCCATGTTTAACTGGTTTGTGTTTTCTCCTTCAAGTGAGGAAAAGACTGAGCAGCTGCTTGACTGTAAACAAGAGCTGGAACAGATGGAAGCTGAACTGAAGAGACTTCAGCAAGAGGTGTGCGTTTAATCATTTTATTATTTTAAGAAAAGTTACCACCACCAGAACAATTCAACACTCTTTTTTGATATTAAGTATGTTTTCATGTTTATTTTTTTTATTTTGCATTCTGAACCTGACTGTGTGTAATTTATTCCTTTATTTGGTATATTATGATGGGAAAAAATGCCCTAACTTAGGTTAGTGTTTCTTCTCTAATTTTTTTTGTTTCTTCATTCAAGCAATTCACCACCAGTGCATCCTCTGAAAGGATCTTCTTAAAGTGAAAGTGCTCCAGTTTTGTCTGACTTTTCTTTATACTTTTTGTGGTGATAATGAGGGGAAAAAACTTAAATATATCATAAATATGCAATTTTAAAAAATGCCCTTAGGTTAGTATTTCTTCTCTAATTTTTTTGTCTCTTCATTCAAGCAATTTGCCACCAGTGCATCCTCTGAAGGGATCTGCTTAAAGTGAAAGTGCTCCAGTTCTGTCTGATTTTTCTTAATACTTTGTGTGATGATATTTAAGGTTTTTCCCCTCATTACATCATAAATACACAATTAAAAAGAATGCCCTAACTTAGGTTAGTATTTCTTCTCTAATTTTTTTGTTTCTTGATTCAAGCAATTTGCCACCAGTGCATCCTCTGAAAGAATCTTATTAAAATGAAACTGCTTCAGTTTTGTCTAGTTCTTCTTAATACTTTGTGTGGTGATAATAAGGGGAAAAACCTTAAATTCATCACAAACGTAAAATATATGATGTGGTGTTGTGAGGGTCCCCAGGATGAGGTGAGAGATGAGAATTTGACTCCCAAGTTCTCAGAAGGCTGATTTATTGTTTTATGATATTAAATTATATTAAAAAAAAAAAACTATACTAAACTAAAAACTAAAACTGTACAAAAGAAAGAGAAAGGATACATCAGAAGGCTGGACAAGAATGAATAATAAAAACCTGTGACAGACCAGAGAGTCTGACAAAGCTGGACTGGGATTGGTCATTAAGTAAAAACAATTCACATGCTGGGATAAACAGTTCTCCAAATCACATTGCAAAAGAGCAAAACAGGGAGAAACTGAAGCTGCTCAGGAGGCAAAATCCTGGCAAAGAGATTTTTCAGAAAATAAAATGGTGACACTATATATATATATATATATATACACACACTTATAGTGAGTCCTTGAAAAAGCCCAGTGCAGTTTCCTTGGAAATGCAATCACGTACAAACCTGTACAATATATTGGATTTTTCTTTGGATTTCTCAGAATTACCAATACCCTTGCTGCATTCCTGTCTCTCTGTGTCCCAGAACATGAACCTGCTGTCGGACGCGCGCTCCGCCCGGGTGTACCGGGACGAGCTGGACGCGCTGCGGGAGAAGGCGATCCGCGTGGACAAGCTGGAGAGCGAAGTCAGCCGCTACAAAGAGAGGCTCCATGACATTGAGTTCTACAAAGCCAGGGTGGAGGTGAATAAATCCAGGGGAAAATCACCCACAGCCACTGTGGGAACACCTGGGGGGTAGGATGGATGCAGGCGAGAGATCTCTGAAGCCAGGTCCTGGAACAGGAACTTGGGGTTTATTGCCAAGGGCCTGGGGGCAGAGCCCTGCTGGGAGCTGCCAGCCACAGCTCAGAGCAGGCCCAAGAGAAGAGAGGGGAGAGAGTAAAGGATTAAAAAGGGATGAGTAAAAGGGTAAGAAGAGTAAAAAGGGGGCATAAGGGAGTGTAAGAGGTTCCAAGAAATTACAATACAATAAATGTTCTTCTGTGTTGAATATTCTGATTCTCACTAACCAATCTAGTACAAGATACAAATCCTACAGCATTTCCATACAGCCTGTAGGAATCATTACATTACCATACTGTGTTACATTTTAAACCCTAAAAACTCCTCTTTGGGCCCCTTCTGCCAAGCTGGTAGGGTCTGCTCTGACCCTTGGGCCTGCCTGCAAGCAGAGGGTATTGTTTCATCAAAAGGGGATTGCCTTCAGCCAGCCACACCATTGTTTTCCAGTTGTTCAGTAACTGAGGGATCTCAAAGCTTGCTTTCATTTCAATCTCACTTATAGTTTCTATATTCTCAAAATCTTTTGCCAGACAATCATAAGGCTTTCCTGTTTCATCTTCCCCAACAAGCCCCCATTCTTTAATGTGGCCTCTGCTGGGTTTTGGGGTATCCCTGGTGGGCTGCAGTGGGTCTGGATAGTGCAGTCCTGCGCAGCACAGCCTGTCCAAGCTCCCAAGCATTCCCATGTCAGAATTCAGGACTTCCCTCTGGCTGTCCTGGATTGCCAGGACCCCTGCCAGGGGGCTGGCACAGAGCCCAAGGCACCTGTGATTTTGATTATGACCCACAGAACAAATTACCAACCTTATATGAAGATCTGCAAGCCATGAAAGTATAAGTAGAATAATAATCAGTTTGTCACAAGGTAGAAAAATAGATTTTTTGGGGTTTTTAGAATGGGGGTTCAGAGGGTGGAGGAATCTGGGCGTATCCAGCCTTTCTCCTTCTTCTTCTTCTTGGCCTCCATCTTCTGCTGTGATGGTGGCACTTTTGGATTGGTTTAAGGTCAAAGCTCACTGTCTAACATAGGTGATAGGTATTGGGAAGTTATGGTAAATAATGTACACGTAGTTTTTAGGATAAAAAGATAACACCACCCCAAGGTGGTCACAGTGCCTCTGCCTGTCCTGCTGAGCAGACCTCAGCAGGCCAGGAGAAAGAATTTTATAGATAAGAAACAAAAAACAACCTTGAAACTGAGAACTGAAGAGTTGTGACTCCTTCTTCAACCACCAGGCTGGGAAAAGAGACTTTGTGATGTATCTTGGGGTCACTGTGAGCAGCTAAAGCCCCCAGACCCCCAGCCACAGGTCACCTTAGCAAGGTTAGGTGATGGCAGCTCCAGTGATTATCAGATTATCGTTTTGTGATTGCAGCTCTTTGCTTGCTGGGTGCCTTAGGCAGTCCCAGGAGAGAGAGGAGAAGGCTGTGTGAGGTTCCACAGGATTGTCTTCATTGAATCTCCTGTGAAGGTTCTCAGGGACAGCTCTTCTGCCCAACTGGGCACAAGTAGGGGTTTCTTTAGGGTACAGAGGTTTTAGGAATTGTCCAGTAGTAAGGGTTAAAGGAAAGTGACCTGTAGCCTTACAGGGGCTTCTAAGGTCCAGCAATCATGACTGGGCATTTCCTGTCTTGGGCTGCTGAACGTGGGGGCATTGCAGCTCCTGGGCCTGCCACAATTCTTCTCTTGCCTGGGGCTTTTCCAAAGTATGTTTGGAAATTGAAGCGTTGGGATGGCAGTCAGGCTTTTGTGACAAATTCCATTTTTTGGGGAATTATTTCCATATCTAATGGCATGGAAGTCAGCAGTGTTGACCAGAGCTCTAAGCTAGCAGGGCCAGTGGAAGCCTCTGTGAAGAATGGATTGAGAAACCCACAGAGGAATTAATTCAAAAAATGCTATAAATATAATAATTCCTTTTTCCTCCTCTAGGTCTCCTAAGGGAAAGCAACTTTCTGAGGAAAGGAGGGCTGTTCACATAAATGAGTACAGGACAATGGCACAAAATACACTAAAAAAAGATGTACCAACACCAGGCAAGGGGAACTTAGAGTTCTGGCATGAATTAGTAATTTAGGAGGCAAATCAACATGCAGGAATTGATCAGGCCATCATTCTGTCTGAAAATGACAAATTTGATGGGCAAGTGCCATATGGTATGAAAATCAGTAAAGGAAAACAGATAAGTGTACAGGATTTGATAACAGTGGAAGTTTCATTTTTATAGAATGTTTAAATTAATAAACCCCCTAAAAATCATTTATGTGTTTTCATAGCTTGTAAATTGTTGGATATTTCAAGCATTCTTCAGCACAGATAAATACTAATTAGTTGGGTTTGCTTCATAATAATTATTTGTGTAGGGAGGAGTATGAAGGATATTTATGTGATCCTTTTGCAGATTTTGCAGCTGACTGTGTGCTGAAGTTTGAAAAGTTCTGCCTTTGTATCATGAGGAAAATTGCCAATTATGTATTTTACACATTACTTTCATCAGATGCTATTAAAAAAATCCTCTGTGTACCAAAATTAAAGCTGCTCAGGCCCTTTGAGAGTGTGGCTGGTTGTATTTTAAGATTGTGGGTGCATTTTCAGCATCATGGCCTGACTTTGGGCCCAGTGGCCTATAAACCTAATTTTGGGCAGTACATGCAGTACATCTTTCCAGATCACAGCCAAATCACAGAGATTCTGATGCTTTAAATATAATCATCAACACCTTATTTGTTTAATGGCTTAGGGAGTATTTCATTTCTGTCAAATTTTATTTTCACAGAAATTCATAGGTTGCATTTCTATGGAATTGCTGTGAATGTGCTTTTTATAAAAAGTCTGTTTCAGCTCCCAGTTTTAGTTTGGGTTTCTGGTTTGGAAGCTGGTTGTGATGTGTATCAAAGTTTGCATGAGCTGGGGACTGCTTCTGGTTTGGGATTTATTTGTTGTTGTTCCATTTTTGCAGGAGTTAAAGGAAGACAATCAAGTGTTGCTGGAAACCAAGACAATGTTGGAAGATCAGTTGGAGGGGACCCGAGCTCGTTCAGATAAACTGCACGAGTTAGAAAAAGAGAATTTACAGCTGAAAGCTAAATTGCATGACATGGAGATGGTGAGTGGCAGGGGAGGGTGGCAAAGGCAACTGATACACACTGAATTTAATTCCTATTTTTAAGAAAAGCCTTCAAAATAGCAAGGAAGAGAAGGATTGTGATGATAAATGCAGAGATTCAAGAGCAATAGGTTTGATTTTTTTAATGTGACTCAATTGTCACTTAAATATTGTGTTTATCCCAATCACTTTGCTTCCTGATATTCAGAGAGAAGTAAACTTTGGAAGAGAAAGGAGTGATTGCTGTAGGTTAAGAGGAGAAGAGGTTCTTTGTAATGTTCTTTGTGTTGTCCCCTACAAAGTTCTCTCAACTTTTCCCAGTTCTTCCCCATCTCAGTGTCTAGGCAGACCAGAAAAAGCACTTTGCCCTTCCCTGTGACAACATAATAAAGATAATATAGTATAGACATCAATAAAATACAGATAATTAAATACTTTGCAGATGTTGAGACTTTTCTTTTAACCTGTGAAATCATTTCCAAGGAGCGTGATATGGACAGAAAGAAGATTGAGGAGCTCATGGAGGAAAACATGACCCTAGAAATGGCTCAGAAACAAAGTATGGATGAGTCTTTGCATCTTGGCTGGGAGCTGGAGCAGATAAACAGGACTACTGAACTTTCTGAAGGTAAACATAAGTGACTGAAATTGAAATCTCAGAGGCTGGGTAGCATTAGGAAATTAAATGTCCTTATTTCTGAAGTACAGAGTGTGCTGTCCTGTGGAGAAATGCTGATTCCCATGTATCCATTGAGATACAGCCTACATGAGAAGTCTGTTCTGTGGTTCTTGGTCAGTTAAATAGCTGTATAAACCCCATAAATGCCTGGAAATTCCATTATTTGCCATTCACACTTCTGTACTGTGCAGCACAGATCATGAGTCCTCTGGCTTTGCTGTTCTCCCAAGTTAAGGAGAAGGGCTGTGGTAAAAATTTTGATTCTTCAGTATAACATGCTTGGATACAAACTGGATTCTGTGCAAAGCACTTGTGGAATTTGGAGACACATCCTGAGTTGTGGGAAACAAATCTGTGCTGTGATTAGGAGAGTAGAACATATTTTAATTTCTAATATTTCTAATCCTCATCAGCTCTGGTCACCAAGAGGGCATTGGAAGGACCTTCAGAGGCTGTTAAATCCTCTAAAAATGCAGAATCTGAACAATTCTGGCTAATAAGTCAGCTTTTATTTGAATAATGGTGTTTTTGTTCTGCAGTGCCACAGAAATCACTGGGCCATGAGGTGAATGAGCTGACATCCAGCAGGTTACTGAAGCTGGAAATGGAAAACCAAAGTTTGCTGAAGACTGTGGAAGAGCTGCAAAGTGCAGTGGGCTCTGTGGAAGGCAGCAGCTCAAGGATTCTGAAAATGGAAAAAGAAAACCAAAGACTTAGCAAGAAGGTAAAGGTCAGGGTCTGCTTGGATGGTGTGAGAGCTGCCTCATGTTCTCTGCTGTTTTCTTCCTAAAGGGTAATTTTATGAATTGTTGTTATTTTGGGTAAGGCATTACAAGGGTCTGAGTGGAGTTACAGTGTTTGTAAGTTTATGGTGAAAAATAAAACCACCTCCAAGAGGTTTTTTCTTTTTTATTATGTGAGTGTCACCAGTTTATTTAGAAAGGTCTTAGATCAGTGAGGGAAAAAAATAATAATATATTGGAGATATGATGAGTAAGGAAAGTGGTTTAGAATAGCGGAGAGCATTAATTTTGGTAATTATGAAGCAGAAGAAAGTGTGTGTGCAGTGGGGCAGAGTGAGTGATGAGTCTGAGCTGAAAACTTGGTCCTGTGTCCTCGTTTTAGCTGAGGGAGGGAGAAGGTGGGTCAAGGAATTGATAAACAGCTCAAGAGGGGAGTTTGTCAGGTTTAACTGTGCTGAGCTAAGGACTTTTCTCCTCCAATTATGTGTATCAAATAGAATCATTTAGTCAGTGGTATTTATAGAGAATAAAAATGAGGAAAAAAAATAAGCTGGGCCTAATTACAGTGGAGTGAAAATGTCTAAAGTTCCTGAAATAGCTTTGACTTCAGCAGCTATTTCAGGTGAAAGACTGTTCTTAGAGTGGCTAAGAGATAATTAAAAAAAAAAATTAAAGAAATCCCTACTGCATTCCATGCTTCCAGAAGTTTTCTGATTCCTAAGAAGCTGCTCTTTTTTGGAGCAGCCTCTGTGCTGTGCCCAAAAGCAAGCTGGGAGGTACAAAAGGAAGGAATACACAAATATCATTCAGGTCAACTTGTTACTGCTTAAATGTGGCAGAGAAATCATGCTTGGGTATTTTAAATTTTAAATAGCTTTGCTCTCTGCAAGTTGGAAACACTTGACAAAACAAACCCATAGATTTAATTCCCAAGGAATCATCTTAATTATCTCTTGAAATAGTTAAGTAAGATCAAACAACATTCAACCTTCCTAAGTTAAAAGGATCTTGGAGGAGCAGTATAAATCTCACTGAAATGGAATTTTAAGAGAAAAAAAAGATGCTTGAGGAAATATCCAGAGCCTGAGAAAATCTGACCTTTTTTTTTTTTTTCACACTAAAGTACTTTATAGATACAGTGTTCTGAGCCAGGGAGAAAATTCTGGCAGGAGTAAATGTATTCCCAGAAGAAATTAATGTTTCAATTAAAGATTAGAAAATTCTGTTTAATTCTTTCCCTTAAGCTTCTTTATTCATTTCTATAAGGGTGCCTTCAACCCAGCTGAGACTGTCATTTTTAAGCACATTTTAAAACTTTTGTTTCTCTTCCCAGCTTGAAGAGCTGGAGAATGAAATTAGCCAAGAGAAACAAAGTCTTCAGAACAGTCAAAATCAGAATAAAGATTTGCTGAAAGAAAAAGCCCAGCTTGAAAAGACACTTGAAGCACTTAGAGAGAACTCCGAGCGACAAGTGAGTAGCACAACCCAAAGTTTTACTGCTGCTTTGTGCTCTGCTGGTCTCCTTTTGGAGGATTTGACAGACATAAAGGGATTGTAAATGGGGTGGATTTGCCAAAAGGAGGTTCCTGCAGGAAAACAGCTTTGCTGGGAGCTGCAGGCAGCGAGAGACGTGACTCATTTCTGGCTGGGGCTTTCCTGGTGGGTTCAGGGCTTTGTAACACTCCCACAGCTTCGTGGAGCTGCTGGAGCTGCTTGGAGAGAGAAACTCAGCCAGGAGAGAAAATTGGGAACTTTGGAGGGAGGCCAGACGCCTCCCAGAGGAGGGAGCAGGTCCCAGGAGCTGGCAGTGCTTGGAGTAATGTTGGAGTGGTGATGGGAATTCCAGCAGCCTCAGGTCCAGCTCCATCATTCTGCCCTGCACTGGGAGGGGTTCCTGCTGGGAGCACCTGGGTTGATTTGTGGCTGCCAAAAACTGGCATCTGAATCTCTGTACAGGATGTACCTGGTGGACACTGGCACCTCCTGAGGTGTCTGCAGAGCAGGCACCAGGAAAAAGAGCTCTGGAATTCCCAGATTTAGGAATTGAGTCCTTCAGAATTAGAACTGTGTGACTGTGTTCACAGGGGTCCGAGGATGGGGGAAGAGAGGAGGATCTGACTCCGTGTTTCAGACAGCTTGATTTATTACTTTATGATATATATAATATTAAAACTATACTAAAAGAGTAGAAGAAAGGATTTCATCAGAAGGGTAGCTAAGAATAGAAAAGGAATGATAACAAAGGCTTCTGTCTCGGACAGAGAGTCCGAGCCAGCTGGACTGTGATTGGCCATTGATTAGAAACAACCACACGAGACCAATCCCAGATCCACCTGTTGCATTCCACAGCAGCAGAGAACCATTGTTTACATTTTGTTCCTGAGGCCTCTCAGCTTATCATGAGAAAAAATCCTAAAGAAAAGATTTTTCAAAAAATATCATAACTACAGAACTGCTGTTAGCTTTTATAAATTCTGTTTATACCTCCTGATGACATGGCCATTTAGTTTAATTTCTGGGCTCTGGAAGCTCCAGGAATTCCCAGATTTATGAATTGAGTCTTTCAAAATTAGAACTACTCTCAACTTCTATAAATTCAATTTATACCTCCTGATGACATGGCCATTTAGTTTAATTTAAAGTACAGGATTCTGAAATGCAGAATATTATATTTCCAAAAATACTGAATATTTTTAAAGGCCATTAATCAGTAAATGGAATTCCAGAAGGAAGAAAAGACGGAGGTGGAAAAAAGAAAAGCTTGGCATGGAAGGTTTGCTTTCATTTAAAGATAAATATCTTGTTTTAGGACTGATATTTCAGTGGGACTATTTCTGCTTAAAAATAATATACTTAGGGGCTGATGGGTCAACAACATCTTCCATATTTCTTCCAAAATCCTCTGCTGGAGTTGAGTGTAGGAGTCATTTGGATGAGATAAAATTCATTTGATCTCATCCAAAATCCTGGAGGCATTTGTTTTTTGTAGATTTGGGATTATAGCAGCAGAATTCACGGACATTATTCAGTGCCATGGCAGGTGCTCCAGAGCTGTGGTTTTAGGCACCTGTTAAGGAGTTTCTGGTGAATATTCCAGAGCAGTTTGTCATTGCTGGGAGCTGTGGGTCTGTAATTAATAGTTCCATTCAGATTTCACTGTGGAAGAGCAGCCTGTAATTTTCTCAGTCTGTTTTTCATTGCAAGCAGCACTTTTGCTTTTCTCCCAAACAATTTATTGTTGAACCATCCCTTACACTGGGTTATTAGTGTACATTTAAATATTGATCCAAACTGTTTCGCTGGATTTTGCTGTCTGGTGTTACATGCCCAAATAATTCCAAATGATTTGGAGCAATCAAAAAATACTAAAAATTAAGGTGTAGGTTCTGCCTTTATCCTTGAGGTAGATGTGGGAAAATGTTTCCTAGGAAAATAATTCCAATATAATTTACTTTCTCTGGAGCTGGTTTGGAACAGAATATCCAAAGATTCTTTTTAACTCAAAAATCAGTGTAACTTTGGTGTGTTGCTTCTCAAATTGTTGTTGAATGTGATCAGGATTTCCTCATCTCCCACCCATCACTTCTACTTTTTCCAAGTGAAATAAAGAGAATTTTGTGTCCCGCACCTTCCTCCATCTCAGGTTTGGTTCAGAACTTGCTGCAGTCCTGTTCTTTGTGCACACCCAGCTCTGAAAATCAGAGTGTAAGAAAAAACAATATCTAAACATGGGTAAACATAAATGAAAGTTAAATTTGCTAGGAAGTAGGTAAAGCTTTCTTTTGATTTGTGCTTTATTAGTTTTGGGTTTACATTTATTTATTAATATTAAAGAGGAAGAGATTTGAACATTTACTTTGTTGTCAAACTTGAAGTAATGTTTGTAATTCTTCACATAAACATTAGCAGAGTAAAAGATTTTCTTTAACTTAAAATAAAAGCTGAATATTATATGAGTATCTTATTTTATATATGAAAGCAATTCCTTGTTGGCAAGTTGTTTATCACTTTACCATTTTTCTACCCAAATTAGATTAAACTCTTAGAACAGGAAAATGAACACTTGAATCAAACTGTGGCTTCTCTAAGGCAGCGCTCACAAATCAGTGCTGAGGCAAGAATGAAAGAAATTGAGAAGGAAAATAAAATCCTCCATGAGTCTATCAAAGAGACCAGCAGTAAGTTAAATAAAATTGAATTTGAAAAAAAACAAGTCAGGAAAGAACTGGAACACTACAAAGAGAAAGGGGAGAGAGCAGAAGAATTAGAGAACGAGCTGCATCGTCTGGAGAAGGAAAATGAGTTATTGCAGAAGAAAATCACCAACCTAAAAATCACTTGTGAGAAGATTGAGGCCTTAGAACAAGAGAATTCTGACCTGGAGACGGAGAACAGAAAGCTGAAAAAAACCTTGGATAGCCTGAAAAACCTCACTTTTCAATTGGAATCCTTAGAAAAGGAGAATTCCCAACTGGACGAAGAAAATTTAGAGTTACGGAGGACAATCGAATCCTTGAAGTGTACAAGCATTAAAGTGGCACAGTTACAGTTAGAAAATAAGGAGCTGGAGAGTGAAAAGGAGCAGCTCAAAAAAAGCCTTGAGCTGATGAAAGCCTCTTTTAAAAAGACTGAACGCTTGGAAGTCAGTTACCAAGGCCTGGACACAGAAAACCAAAGGCTACAGAAAGCCCTGGAAAACAGCAATAAGAAAATTCAGCAATTAGAGAGCGAATTACAAGATTTAGAGACTGAAAATCAAACCCTGCAAAAGAACTTGGAAGAGTTAAAAATCTCCAGTAAGCGCCTGGAGCAGTTGGAAAAGGAGAATAAGTTGTTAGAACAAGAGACTTCTCAACTGGAAAAGGATAAGAAACAGCTGGAAAAGGAAAATAAAAGGCTTCGACAGCAAGCAGAAATTAAAGATAGTACCTTAGAAGAAAATAATGTCAAAATCAGTAATCTGGAAAGGGAAAATAAATCTTTATTTAAAGAAATAGTTGTGTATAAAGAGTCGTGTCTGCGCCTGAAAGAGCTGGAAAAGGAAAATAAGGAGCTGGTGAAAAGAGCTACCATTGATAAGAAAACCCTGGTCACTCTGAGAGAGGTAAACACGGAGGAGTTTCCATTCCCATCATAATCTGTGTATAATGTACAGAAATTATATCTGGGTGTCTGATTTGGGGTTTTGTTCTGCATTAATCTGTGTGCTATTAATACCTTTATGCATTAGATAATCAAAATTGTATAATCAGTCATGGAAAAGAAGAATATCATGTTTCTGGGATGCTTCCCCTTCACTGGCATGTTCTAGACCAAATTTAAAGAGAAATTCTAAAGGAAATCTTAAACAGAAAGGAAGAGAGCACAGGGAAATCATATTCTAGTTGCAGTGTAATGTCTGATACAGCTGAAAGCTGGCAGCTGCAAGGAGACTTCAAGCTGAATTATTCCAGTCATGGAGGGATATAACACCCTTGTCTCAGCACTCCTAGAGCTCAGACTACGTTACTTTATTTTGTTGAAATTTTTATTATTTATTTTATTTTTATTTATTTTATTTTGCTATAAATACTGACTGTACTTTTTTCTGTGCAAGGACTTGGTGAATGAGAAATTGAAGACTCAACAGATGAACAATGATCTGGAAAAACTGGCCCACGAGCTTGAGAAAATTGGCTTGAACAAGGAGCGTCTCCTGCACGACGAGCAGAGCAGTGATGACAGGTGGGAATGACAAAAAGGACAGATGAGGATCTTTTTTATTCTTAAAGTGATTTTGCAGTCTGGTTCTGTGCATACTCTTAACATTTTTAAGGCACACTCATAGACCCAAAAAGGAACTTGATATTTTTGGAAATTAATTAGTTGGTGTGCTTTCACATTCAGCTGACTGTGACAGTGAGTTGCCACTTTTTGTTGCTAAGAGACTCATTGAAGTATGTCAGGAGATACAGTTAATTATAATTAAAGTGTTTTATGCTCTAGTCAGCAGCAGCAACAGCAGCAGCAAAAGATAATTAGCTCAAAGCAGGGTTTTTTTCCTTTTTGTCTGCCTGTCTGACACAAATGGTATTTTGTAACATAATGATTACCTTAAACTGTCTCACTCTTTCCTTGCAACCATTTCTTTCTAATTCTTCCATCCTAAAGGAAAAGCTGCATTCCCCTTTCCCCTGGTGGGAAGTACCCAGTGCTTGAGTGTCTCCAGAACTTGGTGGTGGCTCCATGACTCCTCCACACCTGCACTGGAAAGCAGCTGCTGCCCTGACATCTGTCTCCTCTGCTGCATTTTCCTCCTCTGCCTTATCCTGCAGGGATTTAGGGGAAATTGGTGACAGCGTGGGCTTCCAGCCAAGCTTTGCTGTGCAGTTGTACCAGTGCAGTTCTGCTGTCATGGTCTGTTCTTAGAGCTGATTGTGCTGAGCGTGGAGATTGATCTGGGGCCTTCTGTGTGCAAAGGAACCCAAAGAACACCTGGGGTGTGAATCCAGCTGGGGTTGGAATCCAGCTTCCCTTTGCCAGTGCTCCGACCCAGGGGCAGTGCCAGGGTCCTGTGTGACCCCTCTTGGTTTTTGCTGGTGGCTTTCACCTGCTTTCCTCAGCTCCCAGATGAGTTCAGGAGAAGTTCTCAGAACTTGAACTGGTTGGATTTCTTCTGATTTAAGCATTTCTGTGTCACATACAGCACTTGCTAAGCATTTGGTGTGTCCTTAGGTAAATATACCCAATAAAAACCAGCAGATCTTGATCCAAGGTGAAGCCCAAATGGAGCAACATTTAATCAAGTTCTAGTTTAGAGGTGGTTGGGCTCTGCTGCTGGCTTGAGCTTCTCCCCAAGCTCCATGTAGAGAGCTGGAGGATCATGAAAGGGCAATGTTTGTTTTCAAAGTGAGAGACAGGATTGGTTTGAAATTTTCCTGTGCCCATAAATATCCTGCTTTTCCATTGTTCTCAATTTCTTCATTCATCCCTGGATTGCTTTCCTGACATAACAATACATAGGTAAGTCATTGCCAGCTCTTCCATCAGGGCTGTGAAGAGCTGGGTTCATTATGGATAAAATGACTTCCCAGTGGAGTTTTTCACCTGCCTCTGTCATTCTGGTAATGGAAATTAAAAATGTGCCATTTTCCTCCTCCTGACTGGAAGGAGCTGCTTGTGGTTTTTAAGGAATGATCTTTGGTAGCACCCTCAGAGTCTTTCCATTGAGGTCTAAACTGGCCAGGTTTTATGAGTTAACTTGGAAGTGTTTTCCATTTTCTCTTCCTGCTGTCCTTGCACAAACAGTTTTATGGATTCTGACTCTGAATCCAAAATAACCCAACTTGCAGTTATATTCAGAAATGTGTTCCATCTTTCATTGTTCAAAGTGGAAGTGGGTATTGCATCTCTGCTATTATTATTTTTCCTCCTTTGTTTTCTATAGAACTGTGTTATTTTTCAGTAGCAGGAGTTACTTGTAGCCAAATCTGTGCTTCAGCCCAAGAAGGTGAAATTCTGTATATTCTACTAGTCACAGGCTGCCTACTATTCCATAAATCCTTGGGAATTAGTTGTCAGATCAGAAAATCTCAGATTCCCCTCCTGCTGCATGATGCTGCTGGACAGCTTTCTGCTTATTAATTCTCTTCCCATTGGTCTTCTGCTCCAGTTCCTGACTGGATCTGATGCCATTGTCCATTCAGGAGTCTGCTGCACTTTATTCCCTTCACTAAATTGATGGATCCTTCAGCAGCCAGGATTGGAAAGGGGGGAATATCAGTGTTGGGTTTATTTTATCCAGCTGTGGGCAGGAGTGGGGTGTTCCCCAGATTCTGAGCCACACACAGGGACTGAACTGCTTAGGGGTGATTAATGAGTGTGGCTTTTGGTATTAATGAGTTTGGGTTTTGTTTCCCATAAAGGATGTGCAGTTCTAAATCAATCCAGTTTAATCTGACCACTTCTCTCTCCAACATTGACATTTTGGGGGGTTTTTGGTGCCCTACAATATCATGAATGTGGTTAAAAATGGAAGCTTTGCCCATCAAGGGTGGCAGCAGTCTTAAAATACCAGCAGCTGGGCTGAGTGAGCAATTTGCACATTGATGCACCAAACAAGTGTGCACCTGCACAGGGCTGTGCTCCTTCTCCTTGCCTGGCCTCTCCTTTGGAGCTGCAGGAAATGGGAACTGATGAAAATCTTGCTCTCCAAATACTTCACATCCTAATTGAGTTCAGGTCCCCGCTGCATTGGCTGCAGTGGAGCCAGAAGGAATGCAGGCACCACTCACTAATGGTGCACAGAAACCCAGCACCCCCCTGGTGTGCCTCAGTGGGGCTTCTTCTGGGTCTAACACCTTCTAAAGAAAGGAGGGGTCAAAAATGGTTTTGACAACCATCTTCTGGTTATTTTTGACATACAACTTGCTGTGGATGCTGAGGTGCCTTCATACTTTTGACCTCAGCACTCAGGGATTTTGGAATGTAGCTATGAGTCTTTTCTAGAACCTTTTAGAATGTAAATACCTCCAGTAATTATTGAAAATACAGACTCTTTTGTTGTTGGCCAGTAGGTACAAGCTTTTGGAGTCCAAATTAGAATCCACACTCAAGAAGTCTCTGGAAATAAAAGAAGAAAAAATTGCTGCTTTGGAGGCTCGTTTGGAAGAATCAACAAATCTGAACCAGCAGCTGCGTCAGGAGCTGAAAACAGTAAGGAAAAGGGCATTTTTCTGGAATGTTAAATGAGCTGGTGTTATTTCTGCTTTTTGGGTAAGATAGCAAAAAAGGGGCATCATTCAGGTCATAGAAAGCAAGACAAAGGTGTGAATGCTTTTAAGACTGTGTTGAAGTCACATGAGAAGTTGTTGAGCTTATTCACTGGCCATGAAAACGTCAGCTGGATAAATAACCTGGAGTTGATTTGATTTGAGATGTCATTTCCAGTTACGTTTTCTGGCCTACCTTGAGCAGCCTGAGTGGAATGGTTAAAAAAAGAAATTCTCTTACCTTGGTTGTAGAATTTTAGTATAAAAGTTGGGGGGTACAGTTAAAAACACTGAAATAAAATATAAAAAAATAGAGGTCTGCTGTTTGTTGGGGTTAAACTGTCCATATCCATAAATAATTTGTACATCATCTCCCCAAACATATGCTAAACCAAATTTACAAATGCAGTAACAGCACTTCCTGCTCTTTGAGAAGGGTCATGGTCAGGTAATAAAGTAATAAATTTGGAAGTACAAAATGGAAAATTCTAAACCTAACCTAAATTGTCCTAAATAATTCCAGGTGAAGAAAAACTATGAAGCTCTCAAGCAGAGACAAGAAGAGGAAAGGATGGTTCAGAATTCTCCTCCGAGAAGTGGAGAAGGAAATCAGTCTGTCAATAAGTGGGAGAAAGAAAATCAGGAGACTACTAGAGAATTACTGAAAGTTAAAGATAGATTAATCGAGGTGGAGAGGAATGTAAGATGTGTTTCAAATATGATTCTGGTGGTAATAATTTGTGGTGAGCTGTGCCAGTAATGCAAATGAGGGTGCTGTTAAGACCCTTTAATTTATCGCCTTGTTTCCATCCCAGGCACCTGTTCAAATTAGAATCCACACTCAAGAAGTCTCTGGAAATAAAAAAGAAAAAAATTGCTGCTTTGGGCTCGTTTGGAAGAATCAACAAATCTGAACCAGCAGCTGCGTCAGGAGCTGAAAACAGTAAGGAAAAGGGCATTTTCTGGAATGTTAAATGAGCTGGTGTTATTTCTGCTTTTGGGTAAGATAGCAAAAAGGGGGCATCATTCAGGTCATAGAAAGCAAGACAAAGGTGTGAATGCTTTTAAGACTGTGTTGAAGTCACATGAGAAGTTGTTGAGCTTATTCACTGGCCATGAAAACGTCAGCTGGATAAATAACCTGGAGTTGATTTGATTTGAGATGTCATTTCCAGTTACGTTTTCTGGCCTACCTTGAGCAGCCTGAGTGGAATGGTTAAAAAAAGAAATTCTCTTACCTTGGTTGTAGAATTTTAGTATAAAAGTTGGGGGGTACAGTTAAAAACACTGAAATAAAATATAAAAAAATAGAGGTCTGCTGTTTGTTGGGGTTAAACTGTCCATATCCATAAATAATTTGTACATCATCTCCCCAAACATATGCTAAACCAAATTTACAAATGCAGTAACAGCACTTCCTGCTCTTTGAGAAGGGTCATGGTCAGGTAATAAAGTAATAAATTTGGAAGTACAAAATGGAAAATTCTAAACCTAACCTAAATTGTCCTAAATAATTCCAGGTGAAGAAGAACTATGAAGCTCTCAAGCAGAGACAAGAAGAGGAAAGGATGGTTCAGAATTCTCCTCCGAGAAGTGGAGAAGGAAATCAGTCTGTCAATAAGTGGGAGAAAGAAAATCAGGAGACTACTAGAGAATTACTGAAAGTTAAAGATAGATTAATCGAGGTGGAGAGGAATGTAAGATGTGTTTTAAATATGATTCTGGTGGTAATAATTTGTGGTGAGCTGTGCCAGTAATGCAAATGAGGGTGCTGTTAAGACCCTTTAATTTATCGCCTTGTTTCCATCCCAGGCACAATCTGAATTAAATGCAGTGTGTGGAGCAGCTGGATTCTGCTCTGTGGGGTGCCATAAAGCACTTGACAGGCATTTTAAAAGGAAATGGGAAAACCTGCATTTGCCCTTTGGCGTGCACAGCTCTCTCTCCAGTCCCTGTTACATAATCCCTATTTGCACCAGTCCTGGAGGTTCCTCTCCTGTTTCTCCATAGGTGCAACATCTGTTCCCTGTTCTTCCAGCGATAAATCCCCCCAAAGTGTGTTTGTTCTGCAGTTTTATCCCACCCTGTAAATCTCTGCATGCTCCTGCTGCTTTCTGTGGTCTGGGGAGCACTTCTGTTTTATCTTGGGGTTCCTGGAGCAGCTGGGAGCTGAGGTTTCGTGTGGTTTGCACCCCCAGAACGCGACGCTGCAGGCGGAGAAGCAGGCGCTGAAAACGCAGCTCAAGCAGCTCGAGACGCAGAACAACAACCTGCAAGCCCAGATCCTGGCCCTGCAGAGACAGACCGTGTCCCTGCAGGAGCAAAACACAACTCTGCAAACTCAGAATGCCAAGCTGCAGGTAATGCTGCCTTTGTTTGCTTTCAAAAATAAAATTAATTTTTTTTCCCAAAGGAAAACTTAAAATACGTTGTTACCGTTAGCTTTACAATCACATTTGGCTTCCTGCAGAGACATGGGAAAGAAGGTGATGTAAAAAAACTCTGCAGTCAAAAATAGTTTGTTTGCTGATGAATAACTACATTTTTAGAAATCTGTTTTGATTCTTTGTCCAGTGTAAAATCTTTATACTTAGAAGTAAAGTAGAGTCTCTTACCTCAGTCTTCCAAGATTCCTTGAGATTGTATTGTATTTATACATCTAAGTTAGATCCGGGAAGTAGTGTGTCCAACCATAATCTGATAAATTTTATCTATTTTTATAAATATCACAAAAACCCCAAAAGTAAAGCCATGCCTAAAAGGAAAATCAAGATACTTAAATACAGAAGATTTTCAAAAAACCAAAAGAAAATGGCAGGCTACATAAATATGTGAAGACTTGAATTTAGATAACTGAGAGGCAGTAAAAAAGGTCATGTGGGACCATGGAAATTATAAAAATGGTTGTCCCCAGAGTCTTGCAGTTCTTCTGGCCAAAATTCAGATGCTGTCCTTATAGTTTAATAGGGTTATTAAATATGTATCTTTTTTCTTTAAACATTAAGTATTCTTGTTAATCAGTTTAATGCTTTTGGCGTTCTAAGAATCAAAACTCCTTCAAGAGGGGATAAAAACCCCACAATGCAGCAGAAATAGTAAAGGGTGTCAGAAAGGATGGAGGGCTGATGGAAATCAAGATTTCAAGGACTGTTTAAATGGAACAAATGATGCTTTTGGTGAATGCCTGGAGTTTCCTCCTGGAAAGCAGAATGGTTTTGTCCCATGGATGCACTTTCTGCTGCCATGCTGAAATGTCATTAGTGCCCAGCACTCGAGTCAAACAGGACATTGGTGCACACCCTGTGCCACCTCTGGTTGTTAAAAACCAGTGGATATGACATGGAAGTGTCCCATTTAACCAGCTGAGGGGGGATTGCTGGGATTCAGAGCTCTCTGAGGGCTTTGTAATTCCCTTCATCATCAAACCCCAGGAATGTCTTTGTAGTTCCTTTTTTGCCTCATGCCCAGCAGAGCAGGCCTTTCCTCTCTGGCAAAACAATTCTCTCTGAACTGCAAATCCAAATGGAAGTTGAAATATATTCAGGAAAATCAAAGTGATGAACTGTTGGCTAAATCTGAAGTGCAGGCTGAGCTGCTCTACCTGGACTGTGCCAAAATTGTTCCTCAGCAGCTAATTCTTCTCTTCCTGCTGATACCCATTAGGAGCAGCCAAGGGAAAGGATTGTCTGAAGGGGTAACTGGGAATTCTGACCTAACCAAACTCAGGATTCAGCCTGGGAAGTTTCCCAGCACACCCATGCCATCAGACATGACTTCATTTCCAGTGAAAGATTCAGCTTTCTCATCTGTAACAAAGAACCCTGCAGTTGCAGCAGGAAGGGATTTGTTCCCTGGTAACAGCAGGAACTGGAGTGAGAGATGGAATTTTTTTTCCTTACTAGATACCCCGAGGGTATTAGAAGGCTCAGTAGTTTGTGGTTTCCATCTCTTGCACAGGAGAGAGAAGGAAGCTGATACAGGTCAGGGACAAGCACCAGTTCTTTAAGATGCCCAGGGATTTCTCCAGAGGCACAAAAAGTGAAGTTGTTGGTTGATGGGGGCTTTTTAAAACTGTTTAATGTTGAAGGCTTTAGTGCATTAATACACATGAATACTGTTCTGGGACAGTTGTTGGAGAGCTGGTGCTGTTCCACAAAAGAGCACAGAACAGAACATGGGGAGTTCTTCCAGGTGCTGTTATTTATCTCCCTCTCTCTGTTAAATGGATGTTCCTGTTGGAACTCTCATTGTGAAGGAATGTGTGGATGCCATGAAGATTTCATGGTGACAGTACAGAATTTTTTAAAACATAAATCTGCATGCCAGTGTGAAAGTTCCTTTTGTTTTAGTCAGTCACAGATTTGGCTTTTATCAGGATCACTGGTGATCCATTTCTCCAAGGTATCTCGGTGCTGAAGGAAAACAGCCCTGTCAGCAAGAGAACATTTTAACACATGTTGAAAGGTAAATAATAATTTGATCATCCCAGTAAATCCAATCACATACTTCAGTGCTTTCTACTAAAAAATACTCGTGGAACATTTTGAATTGGAGCTGTCTCCTGGGATGTAGGAAAAGGTGGTCTGTGGCATTCACATTCTCTGAAAAAATTCCTTCTTCCGCGATTTTTCTCCTGGGAAGCTGAGAAGCTTTAGAGAAAAGGAAAAACAATTCTTGTCTCATTTGCTTCTCCTGTGCTGTGCTGATGTGGAATGTGTTTGGAGATTGGTTACCCACAGGTGATTGTTCCATTGGATTCGGCTGTGAGTTGTTTTCACTCTTTGGCCAATCGGGGCCAAGCTGTGTTGGGACTCTGGGAAGAGTCACGAGTTTTCATTGTTATCTTTTTTTCATTATTACCTTTTTTTCATTATTATCTTTTTAGCATTCACTAAGTAGCTTTTCTGTATTCTTTAGTATAGTATAGTATTCTTTAATATAATAATAATAAAATATAATAATAATATAATGTCTTATTCTATATAATAATACAGAATAATATATATTATAAATATATGTAATATATATTATATAATATAGTATATTATATAAATATACTATTGATACAACATTAATATTATTGATATTGTAATATTGTTATAATATGGTAGTATGATCTTATAATATCATATAGTAATATGATATATTAATATAATATGTTGATATTATTGATGTTGTAATATTATTATAATGTGATAATAAAATATGATAATAATAGTAATATATAATAATGATATAATATAATAAATTAGCCTTCTGAGAAATGGAGTCAGATGCATCACTCCTGCCTTCATCAGGGCATCCCCTACAAATACAACAGTTGCCAGTGGAACAACCAGAAGGTTGAGAAGGGTTAAACCCAAGAAATCTCTGGGAGGTGGGAGATAAAATAACGGAGAGCGCTCCCCGTTTGTGGCTGCAGGTTGAGAATTCCACGCTGAACTCGCAGAGCACGTCGCTGATGAACCAGAACGCGCAGCTGCTGATCCAGCAGTCGGCCCTGGAGAACGAGAACGAGGCGGTGCTGAAGGAGCGCGAGGACCTGAAGGGGCTCTACGAGGCCCTGCTCAAGGACCACGAGCGCCTGGAGCAGCTGCACGAGCGCCAGGCCGCCGAGTACGAGTCCCTGATCGCCAAGCACGGCAGCCTCAAGGCTGCCCACAAGAACCTGGAGGTGGAGCACAAGGACTTGGAGGATAGGTAAGTGCTCAGGCAAACCATTCAGGAGGAATGGCTCTCGGGGGGGGTACCGGTTGTTGGTTTCTCTGGGTCTGGATTGAAGGCGCTTGAGGCAGTATTTCATGTTTGGACTCAAGTGTTTATTATTTGTTATCAGTAAAATAGCCTCACTACTGTGAGTTGGGCAGCTTTTCATCAGAAGGCACAAAATGGCCAACAACCTCTTGTTACAAGGCCTTTTAAGACTAAACTGTCCAATGAAGAACTAACACCTAGATTACTTTCCCTTTTAACCCAATAACTGATCCCAAAGAGCCTCCAATGGGACTTTTCTGCCCAATTAGAAAACATCACCCAAATCCATGAAGAAGGAGCAAGAAGAAACCCAGGATGACACCCTGTGCCCTCCATCTTCCTTCCATCCACAACATACTAAAAATCCCCAAACCTAAATTTCTCACCCAAGTGTTAACACCTACACTGCTCTCTAGAATCTGTTGCACACTTTTATGGATTCCATTCTATCTTGAATCTAGGAAACTTTCTCCATGAATGAAGGTCAAAGTCAGTGCTCCCCTGGGGGTCAGGGCACCCCAGAGCAGACAGAGAAATATTCCTGGTGCCCTGAGCTTCCACAGCTTTCTAATAAAATGATAGAATGAATAAAATAACCATCACTCAATCACTAGATTATGACTTTAACAGAGGCCATTTCATCAAAATCCCCTTTTTGGTCATTCCACAAAAGGAATTGTCTTTGCAGGTACAACAAGTTCTGTCTTTGCAGGTACAACCAATTGTATTCTTCACAGGTACAATCAGTTGTATTGTCTTTGCAGGTACAATCAGTTGCTGAAACAGAAAGTGCAGCTGGAAGAGCTGGAGAAGGTTCTCAAGACAGAGCAGGACAAAATGCTGCAGCAAAGTGAGAAGCATGAAACTGTGGCAGCAGAATATAAAAAGCTTCGGGACGAAAATGAAAGGTAAAGAGAATTCTGGCACCTGAGCACCTGCCAGTGCAGCCCAAACAAGTGGTGTGTTCCTCACATTTCTTTGACACCTGGCACTGCTATTGCAAATATTCCTGATTCCACAAAAGTAATGATTATATCCTGAGGGGATGTGTGGGACAAAGGGAGCCCAGGAAATGTGTAACCTCCATGATTGCCAAAGTTTGGGCCATTCCTGTTTTGTGTTGGCAGGAAATCCTGGTTGTTTTGTTAGATTATTTTATTTTGAAAAGCAGCATCTTAAAACCAGTTGTGACATAGAGATGCTGCTTTGTATTTAAATGTACAGAGAGCAGTGCTTGGCTCAAAGGCAGAACACATTCCTAGGAAAATCAGGCTGGGATAACTTGCAGTATGTGAGCAATATACACACAGTAAGGAATTTGTGTGTATATTTTATGGAGTAGTTGGAAATGTCATGTTTCAGAGGGAGTGTGTGTAACAAATTCATTTCCAGCACTCTCTGATGGTGTCTTTGCATCCCAGGCTCACTCACACATACACTCAGCTCCTGAGGGAGAATGAAGTGCTGCAGACTGACCACAAGAATCTGAAAACGTTGTTGAACAATTCCAAACTGGAGCAAACACGGTTGGAAGCTGAGTTTTCCAAACTCAAAGAACAGTACCAGCAACTGGATATTACATCAACAAAGCTAAATAACCAGTGTGAGGTATGTGGGAATTGTGCTGTTTGTAATGGCTGGAATCACTGGAATATTTTTATAACTGTGTTTATGGGTTCATAAAATCATGTGAAGTGCTGGAGTATCAGTCATTTATAGATAATGAAGTGGATCCAATTAATTTGCCTGCTGTACAGGCAGTACACAATCTCAGGCTCGTATTAGGGAAATGGTTTAAATTATTTAAAGCATCAAAGAGGCTTTTATCAGTTGATTCGTGATTTCAATTTGAGTTTGATTTAAGAACCCCTATGTAGACCTAAATTTACTTGATAATCTCATTATCTCTGTGTAAAACACACTCACATATAAATGCATGGACAATTTCCTCTGTTTTAACAGCTGCTCAGCCAACTGAAAGGAAACCTGGAGGAGGAAAACAGACACCTGCTGGATCAAATCCAGACCTTAATGCTGCAGAACAGAACATTACTGGAGCAGAACATGGAAAGCAAGGATCTCTTCCATGTAGAGCAAAGGCAGTACATGTGAGTTGTGAAAACAAGAAAGGCACTGGGATTAGGGCACTGACACCAATACCTGCATTTTTCTAAAAAAGTTTCTGTTAAATATAGAATTTAAGACATGTGCTGCTTCTGAAATGTTTCTCTTTAAAATAAGAATTTCAGTGATAAATATAAAACAGATAAAATACCAACATTAAATTTGTAGTTCTAAAGGATCAGTACAACTGGGTTCATTACTGATGGTGGAAATAAGGAATAAAACTGGTATTTATTCCTCATTCTACTACTGGCAAAATTTAGATTTGTAATAACTGTCTTTGTAGATTGATGATATTCATACATGAGTCTACATTCATTGTAGATTAATTTGTAGATTTGTAATCTAAACTTATTTAGTGGACTCAAGAGAAGAGAAAATGTGCTTATCTAAATGACAGAGCACTTTATTTAAAAAGGAGAAATGTGCAAAAAAGGCAAATGGAATTTTATTCCATTTTATATGATGAAGTTAAGCCTAGGGCTGATTGTTTGCTGTATCTCTTGCTTTTTCAGTAAGAACCAAGGGTTACATATGAATTCCACACAAAAGGTGACAATTGTCAGATAACGGATTCCCAGAGGAATGTGCTGCCCACACATCCTGTGTACATTTTTGAAGCATAAATTATCATTAATTTCTGTTTGCAGTGACAAACTAAACGAATTGAGGCGGCAGAAGGAGAAACTGGAGGAGAAGATAATGGATCAGTATAAATTTTATGAGCCATCTCCACCAAGAAGGTACTGCTGAATAAATATTATGTAAAATAAACCAGCTCTAAAGCATGGCAGGCCTGTTCTTTCCCGCTGAAAATCAAGATTCCATTACAGTTGTGGGATCAGAATCACGTCTGTCTTGCATAAAAATGAGTTGGCTCTGCAGGCCTAAGCAGTGTGTTGTAAATGCAGTGAATGTGCTGTGGTTTTGATGACAGAAGGGGCAACTGGATCACCCTGAAGATGAGGAAGCTGATCAAGTCCAAGAAGGACGGGAACCGCGAGCGCCTCAAGTCGGTGACGCTGACGCCCACGCGCTCCGAGTCCAGCGAGGGATTCCTGCAGCTGCCCCACCAGGACAGCCAGGACAGCTCCTCCGTGGGCTCCAACTCCCTGGAGGATGGGCAGACCCTGGGCACCAAAAAGAGTAGCAGTGAGTACTGCAAACCGCTTCGTTCCCTGAATAAACCTTGGCTAAATGTTGGAAACGACTGCGTGTTGTGGAGGATTTGTAAAGGTCGTTTTTAAGTCTGTAGGAACGAAGCCTGAATTAATTTATTAAGGGCAGAACTTCTTGCAAACTCCCTGAAGTGTTGGAGCAGAGCTATTTTTGAGCATTTCTGTATCTCAAAATGCAAGTGTTAAAATACACTCACAGTGCCTGGGTAAGATGAAGCAGGCGCTGGTACTGGGTCAGGTGAGCAGGATTTGGGATAGAATGTCAGGTGTCACCACAAGGACCCTTTTTGTTTCTCCCTCTTGTCCCAGCATGACTCTTTCCCCTTGTCTTGGAAGTGTTTTCCAAGCTGTGGCTGTGCTAACATCCTTGAGTTGCTAAAAACACCTTCTGTCTGAAGGTGTTCCCCCAGCATCTCACAAAACCAACCATGAAATTTGGATATGCAACAGGAAGTGTTAATGTAGAAACCAACCTGTTAAAAATACAGGAATTGTTACTGGTCCTGAAATTGGAGTGAAGCGGTTGAGAGGGAGAATGAGGACCTACAGAAGTGTGATTAGATGGAATATTCCAGATGTGCTGACTTTGAAAGATTTGATAGCCATCCCATTAGGGTGCCCCCATTAGGATATATAAGGCCAGATTCTGTTTATTATTATTTATTATCTGTGTCTTTTGCTCTTCACTTTTGGCATGAATCATAAACTGCCCAGTTTCTCACAACTTGAGAGGTAGTTACAGCCAAGTTATCAGGATGTAATGGTTCTGCTTAATAGCTATGCACCAAAAGCATTTTGGCTGTGCATGTAAAAGCATCAGAATCCATGTGCATTAACAGTCACTTCCAATGTTTGCACTACTACTTTTAAATTTAATGTATTGGGTTTCAAAAGACAGCAGGTCTGGGGTTTGTGCCAGCTGTGAATTACTACAGCCATTATGATGTGGGGATTTTTTCTTCTGTGCTTCTTGCAGAAGCTTAGTCAAAGTTAAAAACATCCTAAAAATGCTATTACAGGAAAAGTTAAAATCAGATCTGTAATTTTTTAATAACTGAAGCAAATAGTTCAAGGTACATTTTAGCACTTTTAATACTAACTTACCCATTTGGGGAGCTCAGCCTTTTTCAATGTAAGCATCAAAACAGGTACTTTTAAACTTTTTAAAAAGCAACTGTTGCTTTTACATCCAAACCGTGAGTGGTGTGGAACTGGGGAGTGACTGGAGCTGTCCTGGATGTGTGTCAGTGGGAGCTGGGAGTGTGCACGCTGTGGTTCAGCCCATCTGCATCTGTGTCAGCAATGTCGTGATGTTCTGGAAGGGCTTTTCTGTGACAGTTTTCTTTGCATGATCCTTGGGACCTTGTAGTGTGCAGTTACCCTCCTGGGGAGCCACGGCTGCAGTTACGGTGGCTGAGCCTCAAAAGAGGTTTGAAGCTGTTCAGACCTCATTAATTTTCTACTCCATGGACCTTGCTCATGTTTCCCTTAATCCCAGTGTATTTATCCACAAACTGGAAGGGCTGATCTAATTCCGGATCCTGACCTTCCTCCGTTACACATGTCGCCATGGAAACCAGAGTTTTGGAGAGAATTTGGATGCATTTTGTGCCAACTCAGCTCTGACAGTCTGAGGCAGAGATCTGAGACAGTTTGTGCCTCACAAAGCAGAGAGAATATCTCAGTGTGACGAGTGCTGGTGATGGTGCACATTTTGCAGTCTTCTTCTGCTCCCAGAGTGACTGTAAGTCCTGAATCCCGGGATTTGGGTCCTTTCTTTCCCATGGGAAGCAGTTTGGCAGGAGCAGCTTCCACTGAAGGAGCTGCAGGAGGGGGCGGACATGTGAGTGCAGCCTGTCTGTGCCAGTGCTCAGGTGCTGGAGCTCCCTGTGCTGGCTGAAGGCAGCTCTGGCTCTGAAGAGTTCTGTGCCTCCCTGACCTCCAGCGAGGTGAAATGTCCTGAGTGTCCCTGAGGAGGCAGGAGAAGGCAGCTCACCTTCCCTGGCACAAACCAGCGGTGTTTGAGCTGGAGGACTGAGGATCTGACACAGTGATCTCCAGGATACACAGGGCTCACAGCCCCCATTCCCTGTCAGAGATACTGATTTCAAAAGTGTTTGTTGTGTGTGACATCTGTAGTTTTTCCTCTTTTGTGGGTGGCGATGGAGATTGTGTTTTTCCAGCACAAGCCACTTTCTCATGCAAATGTTTCCAGGTGAGCTGTTATCTCCCTGGGAAAGGTGATCTTGGCACAAAAATCAGGTTACCCTGTTCTCAGAGAACACCACCTGAGGTCTCACAGCGTGGCCAGAGCCTGTGTCTGATCCCTGTGGGAAGGAGGGGGTGCCTGCAGGGCTTTTGCTGTCCCAGCACAGGTTAACCCTGCAGGAAGGGTGTGCTCCTGACTGCAGGGTTTCACCTTGGCTTTCCATGGCTCCTTGTTCCCAGGTACTGCCCACAAATTATCACTGATCACCCTCAGCATCAGGTGAGTGCCATGGACCTGACACCTGCTCTGTGCAGGGCTTTTCCTCTGGATGGGGCCATTCTGAGCTTTTCCAGACAAAACCCAAGGCAGGCAGAGGGGATTTTTGTTTTCTATGGAGAAGTACAGATATCCTTTACTGGCTTCTACTTTAGCCATTTCATGAAATTAGTAAATTCCCAAGGAATTAGGGCTGTTAGTAAAATGGCATCTCTGCTAGGAACACCAGTTGCAGATATGCCATGTCACAGAGGGAATAAAAGGAGTGTTCTGGGCTCCCAATACCGAGGCATTTTGAAGATTTCAGCCTCATATCTTCTTCTGTGTGTGAACAAAAACATGTCAGGATTTTAATACAGAATTCCCCAGAGGATTTCAGGCAAGCAGGAGAGTTACAAAATGGAGCATTTCCTGCTCACTTGAGGAATTCTGCAACGCTCATCATTCATTCTCAGCTCAGAAAGCAAGAAGGTATTCATGGAATACTGAAAAGAAAAAGAACAAAAAAGTTGATTGCTGCTGTAGCTCTGCCACCCCAGGATTAATCACTAGAATTAGTATTCCAGGACATTTTCTGAGGTGAGATATTACTGACACTGTTTCCCCTCCAAGCATTTTGCCTTTTGATGCAGGATTTGCAGGACATCAGTGGTTCCAGGGGACTTTCCTGGTGGGCACAGTTGCTGAGAGCCATCCATCAGCCCAGTTGGAGGGGATCTGTGTTACTGGACAGGAAGGACAGATGACTCAAACAGTCCTTGAGCATCCTCTGGTTACTTTTCCATAAGATTAAGGAGTTTTTAGTGAAGAGGAGTCAGTTATCTTCCATAAAGGATCACAGAGGGATGAGTTATTTTGTCTGTAAAGGATTACAGAAGTTACAGAGGAAATGTTTTTCCTGTGTTGCCTTGATGACAAAGAGTAGGGATAGGCAGAATGACCTCTGTGGTTGGATTGGTTTGTGAACCTGTTCTGTGGGTGCAGGCCTGGGAAGAGCTGATGGAGAGGCAGGAGTAGGGAATGTTTCAGTGCACTTGTAAATGGTATCTATGGTATATATGCACTGCTCTGTACACAGAACTGCTGTGTGCCAGGCTGGGGGAGCAGGGCACACCTCCCAAAAGGGGCTGCAGAGACAAAGCAGGCAAAGCCTGGGCTGCCAGAGCTCTGCAGAAGCCAGAGCTGCTGCCATCTCTGCAGAAATTCACCACTTTGGGGAATTCCATCCTGTGGCCCCTTCTGGATCTTTCCATGGTGGCTCCTGTGCCTGGCATCAGCCCCCAGACTTACCCCAGGCAGGTCAGCAGTTCCTAATGCAGAGTTCCTGACTCCAAGGACAAGATTAACTCGTGACTTCCCCCTCCTCCCTCTTTTAATACTATTTGTAATTTTAACTCTGTAATTCTCCTGGTAGAATTTAACTCGGTTTTCCTTGGGCCCTCCCAAAACGTTACAGCAACACTCACATTTGGATTTTCTTTTGCTGTTTTGGGTTTTTTTTTCCTTTGGTGTTTTTTTCAGCTAAAATACTTGCACATTTGAAGCAGATTGATTTTAGTATTTTACTAAAATACTGCCCACAAATTACATTGATCAGAAGGCCCTTGCAGGTTTTCTATGAGACAGTAGATGACCAAAGTTATTACTGAGCACAGAATGGAAGAACTGAAGACTGATAATAGACTGTGTCCTCTCAGATTTGCAGGCAAAGCAACAGAAGTTATTAACCCCCCAAAATAACAATGTGAACATATTTTAACATAGAAATTGTACTTAGAGTTGCTTTCATTTTCAGCTTTTTTTGCTTCACATTTTTCTTTATGTTCAAAAAAAATGCTGTTTCTCACAGTAAAAATTACATAGTGGTCAATTCCTGTAATCACCTGCAAAGAAGTTACATTTATTTTTTCCAAGAGCTTCAAACTGTATTAATTACCCTCTGCACTGTAATTTTCAGTGCATTTCTCAGTGATCTGTGGAAGTTTTCCTAGTGCAGTTTTCCTGTTTCAGTGTACTTTCATATTTCATTATCACCCAGAAGCAGGAGAATGATAGCTTTTAGCATAAGCATACCTAGCTTAAACTCAGACATTCATTTCTGTCCTTAGTTTCAACATTTAACTTCCATCTGTTCTTCTCCCTTTTTTTCTTTCATTTCCCTGTTTCCGTTTTTCCTCATGCTATGACATAAAAGTGGGTGCACTGAAAAGACTGCCCTTTTTGAGGAACAGACCGAAGGAAAAAGACAAAATGAAGGCCTTCTACCGTCGCTCCATGTGTAAGACTTTATGACAGTTCAGCTTCTTCTCAATGGCTACACTGGCTTCCGTTACTAATTTTTCACTAACCTCTCCCTGGACTGCGCTCTATTTTTCCTCCTCTTTTGCAATGTGCAAGTCCTGCTACGGTACAAGGAGCTGGAGCTTTTTCTTTTTACTTTTTCTCTTCCCCCTCCCTGTTTTTTTTTTTTAAAAAAAACAGCTTTGGCACTGAATACTTTATGTGTGTGCAGCTGTGCACACACAGGTAGCCACACGTTGCCATGCACATGCATATAATCTATTCAGTGCCTTGTGACTGCATATATTTGTATACATAGCTGTCTATATACACATGGCCCCATGTGTATATGAATTTACAGTGCACTGTGTTAACGGAAATACTTTGAAATGACACGTTTCATAAGCCTTTTGTTCAGAAGTCACTGTAATTTATTTTTTGTTGTTGTTTAAAGCAAGTGTAGGAGATTGTGCAAGGCTCTCTGGTGGTCTGTCACTCTGCGAGCGTTCATCAGTTCTCGTTGCCAGAATGCTGCATTGATTTCTTTTGTTTCGTTTTGTTTTCTAATGAGGGGTGGACAGTTTTCTCGAGTTGGGGGAAGTAAAGGTGAATATCATCAGCTGTGGTATTTTTCAGATCCTCTCTCTGTTGCTCTGTAAACCCCAGTGTGCCTGCAGTAACCTGCACTGTACAAGGATCCCGTGGCAGCGCCGGCACTCCCTTGGCTGAGCACCCGTGCCCGTTTTGTCCCCGCTCATCCCATTTTCTCACGGCAAGCGGCTGGCAGAGCCTCTAACAGCACCTGGCGCATGGCGATCCCTGCCACTCCCGTTTTGAGCACCTCCCTGGGCTCAGGAGCCCCAATCCCCTCCCTCCCTGCCTCCCTCCTGCCGAGCCTGTTGCATGCGGTACCCGGGGTGTGGTTTGCTCCTGCCGGCTGCTGCTGCTGCTGCGGGCGCTTTAATGCTTAGAAAACTGTCCGACCTTTGCAATGCAAATTAACAACCCGAGCAGGTACATTGCCCACGCTGATCATTTGCTTTCATTTGCATCCCAGCCATGAATGACCTGGTGCAGTCCATGGTCCTGGCAGGAGGACAATGGACAGGTAGTTCTGAGCATCTGGAGGGTCCTGATGATATATCCACGGGTAAAAGGAGGAAGGAATTGGGAGCTATGGCCTTCTCTACTACAGCTATCAACTTTGCCACTGTCAACTCCTCCACAGGCTTCAGATCCAAGCAGTTGCTAAATAATAAAGGTATAGGTAGAAGCTTTTTGCACCGTGATGTAACTATGTAAATATTGGTTTGACTTAATGTTTTCAGTTTTTCAATCTTAATGATTGAGTTGCAGTGCTAAGATAATGAACCGGTTTAATAACTGCAGTTATAAAATGTTTCAAGGTTTTTCCTAAGTAAAAATTGATTGCTTTGAAAAATATTTTAATTTTTACTGCTTTACCAATGACAAGTATTTTAATAATATTTCCACTTTATTTTGTTTTACATCTTCCTTTATGTCTCTGTGTGTAGATACTACATCCTTTGAAGATGTAAGTCCACAAGGTATTAGTGATGATTCTAGTACAGGATCAAGAGTTCATGGTAAGATGTGAGCTTTCATTAAATGAATTAAGGATATATGATGTGAATGTTAATGAACTTGTGAAAATACAGTGAATGGCATCATTGCAATGAGCATGCTCTCTCTGATTTTCATATCTCTCTAATGTATTCTATCATTTCTTCAGATTCTCCTTTCTCTCTTAACTACTACATCAGACAGATGTTCTGTATCTCTGGTAGAAAGTATTTGTGAAGTGCATCTGAACAGGATCAAAACATTTTCCCTTTTAGTGGGAAAATGTTTTCACTTCCATTTGGAGTTAATAGTAAATAAAGGAAGTTAGCATTTCAGTCTTAAAAAATCAAGTCCAAATCTGGCCTGAGTTTTCAATGTTTATTGTTCAGTGAACCCCAAATTTGCAATGTGCTGTAGTTTATAAAATACTTATGTGTTCCTTCAAGTAAAGCTTTGAAGTGAAAATTAGGCTATTAATAGAAGTGGAGTTTTAACTGTACTATAAACATTTACAACGAGTACAAGCAGCAAACATTTTGGAGGCTACTAACAGTGCATTTCCCTTGTATTGGCTTAGGAGTACAGGACTTTATCTGTGCAGATGCTCTTGCTCCTCCTGTCCGTGGCATTCCAGCCCTGTGCAGGGTTCCCTGTCAGATCTGTTGTAAGTGCCCTGACCACAGCAGCCCCTGCATGCCCCTGTCTGAGCCCCGCTTCCCCACTCAGTTTCAATTCTAAACTAGACTCTCTCTCTTTTCCTCTCCTCTGTACCTCGCTATTCCTGTAGTGCCCTTTTCCAAAGTGTCCTCTTGGACTGCCTGGAAATTCCTTCGCTTTCTGATCTGTAAGAAACCACTTTGTTCCCATGGGCATGTTCAGCCTGGGAGGTCGTGCATGATCCTCTGAGCATTCTGGCAGCAGAATGTGAAGGTGCAGTGTCCTCTGCTAAAATGTTGTTCATCATGGTGTCTCCTAATTTTCCATTCAGCTTCCAGACCAGCCAGCCTTGATAGTGGCAGGACATCCACTAGCAATAGCAATAACAATGCTTCACTCCATGAAGTCAAAGGTATGCTGGGGGTGAATTCACATCCGTGCTTCATTTCCATTCTTTTCTCTGTAAGATCATCTGTAGAGGTTCAAAAACCTCCCACTGCACAGCACAGCCTGTGCTTCCTTGAGTGTTTCACAGCCTTCATTCCCCAGATTAGAAGCACAGGTATTTTGTGGTTTTAGTAAATATTACAGAGGTGGTGTTAGTTTTTAAGTTAACTGTTTTAAATCAAACCTAACCTGGATAACATTGCTTTAATAAGGAAAATAAGAATTCCCCCCCAAAGTACTTTAAAAGCTTTTTAAGCTGAGAAGTTGCTCCTTTTTTTTTTTTTTTTTTTTTTTACTCCAAGCATCCTCCTGCACTGCCCTGCTGCTGTGAGCTGTGTGCTGTACAACTGCACAAAATGGCACAAGTGATTCATGCTAGAAGCCTTTATATTTTGGTTTTAATATATTATGAGCATAGCTGGATTTATCAGTGTTCTCTAAATTTTATGTATGAAGAACCCTGATGTATTTTTGTATCTCGTGGCTTTTTTAGCTGGAGACAGACTAAATTCGAGCACTGCCAGCTCAAGAGTTCATTTAATATCCATGGCTTGCATCTCTTAAATGGTGTCTGTTTGTCTGGAAATTTAGGAATGAATGCTAGCTGAATATTTCTGATAGTTTATTTTATATCTGTTGGATTGCTCCCTTCTGTAAAAGATCCCTTGAGGTCCTCCTTGCCCCAGTGTCTGTACAGGATTAGGCATTTCCACTGTAAACAATTTATCTTGGTTCAAACTTCATTTCATTTCTTAGGAGTGCCATGAAGCTGGAAATACTTGATTATCCATCAGTATTTTTTAAGCAACTCATAGTTCCTGACAAATAAAATGAACTGGTGTTGTGGAATTAATTTTGCATCTAACACCATGTGCTTCCTGCAGGTCCCAGTTGTAACAAACTAGGAGTACCAGCAGGAATTGTTGGAGAAGCACCATTCCTGACTAGTTCTTGTTGGAGAAAATATTTTCTTTCCACTCAATCCTTTCTATTTCCTTCAACATTTAATTACCCTGTGCCTCTCAGTGATGCTGAATAAGAGTGGAGATGTCTCTTTAACCTCTTGGAATGTATTATTATGTAGGTGGAGGCCCAGATTATAAGTGAAAGGTAGTTTTTATTTTTAAAAAATTGTGCCATGTTTGAAGAGCTGCAAAAGGTAAGTCAAGGAGTCAAAGGAGTGTAATTTTACAGAGTAAAAAATAACAACTGGGCTTTTTTTTAGTCTTCTGAATAGAATGAATGCTAACTGAACCTGGTAACATTCCAGGTTTCAGTGGGTTTATGCAGGTTTACAGCTTCTTGGTGTGTTTCTAATGGAAATACTTCCTGCCTTCCCCCAAAGCAGGTGCAGTGACCAGCCAGAGCAGGCCCCAGAGCCACAGCAGTGGGGAGTTCAGCCTGCTCCAGGAGCACGAGGCCTGGTCCAGCAGCAGCAGCAGCCCCATCCAGTACCTGAAGGGCCACACCAGGTCCAGCCCCGTGCTCCAGCACAGGACCCCCGAGAGTCACGGCAAGCCCCCCAAAACGGGCTCCCCTGGCAGTGAAGTGGTCACCCTGCAGCAGTTCCTGGAGGAAAGCAACAAGAGTAACTCCAGCGAGGTCAGTGTGAGAGGATTTAACTACTCAGGGCCCCTCTGTGGGCTCAGAATTAATGCAAGGCACAGTGAGTAGAATTCCTGAAAGATTCCTTGGAGCTGGGGGTCACACCTGCACTGATAGGTCCCAGGCACTGTCTCCTGATGCACTGTCTGGTTTCTCCAGCAGGAAATGTGTGGAATTTTGCAGTTTGACCCTCAGTGGTCCCTGGATTGGGTAGGAAGGTCAGCCTGTACTGACAAAGATGTGCAGTGCATGGGACACCAGAGCTTGGCGTGGGTTCACTCTTCTTCTTCCAGTCCAGCAGCAGCTGCTGTCACATCTGTCCTGTATCAACCACAAGGAAGATGTTTGACTTCATTCCCTGAGGAGACTCCTGTCTGCTTCAGTTTCATCTTCTTAACAGTACTGGGAAACAAAAAGTGACCTTGGAGCTTACTGAAATCTGACAGGAGTAAGATGAAGGGAATGTTTCTGTAAATCAGTGACAGTTTCTAAGAAGCCTCAAATCACCTCATCTCTGCTGGAATTCCAGGTTCTGCATCCCTGGTTCTTGAGCAGATCTGCCCAAACTCCTGTAGGATATCATGCTGTAGGATAAAGCCAGCCAATCACTGTGACTGGGGCCTCTCAGGGGTGAGGATCCAGGGTTTTCTGGGCAGGTGGCACAGATCTGGAGAAAATTCTGCATTTTTTGGTTAGATACTTAACATGATTCTCACTCATGGCCTCCCTGAGAAGGATTTTTGGGGTTTAAGCACTAGACAGTGCTCTTCTGGCAATATGAAATAAAAAAACCCATCTAAATCATCAAGCCAGATCCACTGCTGTTCACAAATCCCAGAACCCCTTTCATATCCTCACAGACCCATTCTGGGTGGAAGGGTATATTCAAGCTTTCCAGTCCTCTGCCAGAGCATTTCCCTAATTCCTTTAGCTTAATTCTTCCCTAGCTGTCTCTGGTACCATTTTAAAAACACCTGCTGTCTTTCTTCACTGAGTGTGAATACTATCCACCTAAACTCTTTTTTTGTGAACTGTACAGAGGATGCCTACATATGTATCATAAAGTTTAATTCTGCTTTTAGCTTAGTTCTTCTGTAGTTATCTCTGGTACCATTTTGAAAACAACTGCTGTCTTTCTTCACCAAGTCTGAATATTATTCACCTAAATTCTTTTTTTGTAAACTGTACAGAAGACTCCTAAGTATGCATCATGTTTAGTGTTTAATATGTTTATGTTTAATGTTTAGTATGTATCATGTTTAATGTTTAATATGTTTAAAATATTTAATACTGCTTTTAGAGATGAGAAATTTAGAAAAAACCCAAATCTTTGTAGAATTGTTCATTTATGCTCAGAAAAATAGCTTAAGAAAAGGTAAAAATTGTAGTTTAGAAACTTATGTTTTCTGGTTTTACAGATGAAGTGTGCAAGTGAAGAGAACCTTTTAGATGAAGTGATGAGGAGCTTGTCTGAGTCTGCGGAGCTGGCAGGGAGGGAGAAGCTGCGGAAGCAGCCGGCAGCTGGCTGTGGGATCGTGAGATCCCTGAGTGTCAGAACCACAGGGGATTTCTCGGATGGACGATCCCTCAAACCAGAGCAGCTGGTGAGGCCCAGCCTCAGGAAGGCTGAGGATCTCTACTTCAGCAGCTCTCCCATCAAATTCACCCCCGGCGCCCAGGGGAAGCCCCGCTCCGTGAAGGAAAAGATCCAAGCGACGGTGACCCAGCGACAATCCAGGGACTGCAACCCCTACGCCACCTTACCTCGTGCCAGCAGCGTGATTTCCACGGCAGAAGGAAGCACCCGAAGGACAAGCATCCATGATTTTTTGTCTAAGGACAGTAGGCCGCCCGTGCCCGTGGATGCAGCCGCAGCCCCGGCCGACAGGAGTGCTCCGCCCAGCTCCAGTGAGTACTCGGCTCTGCGGGTGTCCTCTCCTTGTGTTCACTGTGTGCCTCAGAGGGGGGAGCGTGGCCCGCAGGGAGAGGCAGCTCCCACGCTCCCAGCGCGTCCTGTAGGAGGTAACTCTGAGCTTGCCAAGCCTTCCAGGATGGAAAGGCCAGGTGGTCGGGAGAGGACTTTGCCGAGCGCGGGCGTGTTCTGGGATAAAGCCAGCGGCTCTGGGAGTGGCAGTGCAGGGTCCTTCACTGCGCCCCAGCCCTTCTTATCCCTCAACACCGAATTAGTCAGCAATATCAGTGGATTGCCCCCGAGATCCACCTCCAAAGCAGCTGACCAGGCAAACGTGTCAGCGTTTAGGTCAGTGCTGAGGAGCCAGGAGCAGCCTTGTGCTGCTCCAAAGGCCCAGGGTGACCCAGGGGCGGCTCTGACTGGGGACCCTGTCCCTGCCCCCGGCCCCGGCGAGGCCCAGTCCCCGCTGCTGGTCTCGGAAGATAACCAGACCCTGTGGTATGAGTATGGCTGTGTATGAAAGAAAGCTGTATTATTAAATATTTATGTCTAACATGCCATAAAGGTGTTCTCCATGTCCACTGGATGACAGAGGAAACTTGCCTCCCATGAAGGAATCATTGCTGGTTTATCCGCGGGGTGGTTGTTCCCTGTGGACTGTGGCATGTTTGAATGTGGAATTGTAACCCCACCAAAGTCTGCATGAAACATTAATTGCACTGTGTATATTTTGCATGCCTTTATAATACAAGCTCTATTTTTATTTGTCACGCATTGCAAATATTTTGGTGTTTTCCTGTTGGTTACTGCTGCATGTTAAACCAAGCGCATGCCCGGGACGGCGCAGGGAACAGCATTCCTGGGACAAGGACAGCACTGGCAGTGGAGCTCGAGCTCTCAGGGCTATCAGTAATACACTGAATATCTACCTGGAGGGGAAAAAAAACCCTTTTTTTTCTTCTTTCAAAAATGAGGTATTAATGGAAAGAAACATTTGGAGATATCTCAGTGTCATCTTACCCTTTTCATTTATGCTGTGTCATGGCATAAATGCACGAGGAACAAGTGCCCAGTAATCCCAATAATTCAGTGCCTCTAGTTTGCCCAGTAAATATTAATTACTGTCCATACTGAGTAATAAACACACAGACCATTCATAATCCTGAACAGAAATGATAATTCATACAAAGAGGTGATAAATAGTTGCATGATACCCAGCACTTGTCATGAAAAAATGACCTTTTCCACCTTTCCCTTTGGTCTGCTTTGTCTTTCCAGTCGTGGGTACAACTGTGGTGAAGTGTTTGGTTTTATCAGGGCTCAAACAACAGGCTCCTTGTCATGCATAGGAATAAAAAACTGTCTTGAGTATGGTGGAAATTCATTTTTTCTTGTCAATGGAAGTACCACTGATGTCATAGAAAACAAATGGTGTAACAAAATAACAGAGAATGTTAAATTAATGCAGTTAAATAAAAGAAAAAATAACAAAGTTGCTTGCAAGGTTATGGGAGGATATGAATACTTCAGCAAATATCCTTAAATTCCAGATGAGCAGCTAAAGAGAAATGTTGAAAAGTAATTAGTTTATGTGCCACTGTCTCTGCACATGCTTGAAACTTCTCAATGGTAAATTCAAACAGAGTTTAAAAATTATATCAGATGTAAGCTATAATTACACTAGGCTTTGGACATGAGCACTTCTTTGCAAGAGGACATTGGTTATGGCAGTTATAAAAAATTGGAATGACAGTGTAGCTAGAGGAAAAATAATTAAAATTGAAAATATATATTGAAAACAAGTGTCACATTCTGTTTTGTACAATTGCATTTATTCTGCCAGCAGCTTTGTGGCAGTCACAGAAGCACTGTGGGGGCTGAACTTTTAATTCCTTAGTGCTTAATTAGGGAGGGGCAGTGAATCCATAGCTCCCAAGGACGAGCAGCAGCTATCCCATGTGGGAGTCTGGAAGGACTCTGTTTTGTTTGGGATGGGAAGCCCTGCAGTTCAGGAGCAAGGGGAGGATATTGGATGTGTGTGGAGAATAAATTGCCTGTTGGAGCATGTGGCACAGTCCTTCCTCAGGTCTGTACCACTTCTTGTCACTGGGCTGATAAAGCTCTCACTTCTCCCAGGACTGGGCACCATCAGTTATTGCTGTGCTCCCTCTGGAACTATCTCAGCAGCAAAATAATGAGAAACCTGAGCTATATAATCCCAATTTCACACGTGTTTACTCTCACAGAGCAAGACCAGTGTTCTGGTCCTGGGTCATGCATTTGACTTCACTCCAGCTCATCTGTAGTTGGGTTGGGATTCGGTTGGAGCTGAGGAGCACCAGCATCCCAAGTGATGTGTGCACAAGGCGTTTTGCAAGTTGTTTAAAGAATTACAATCCTAGAGAGCCCTTAATACCAACTCATCCTGAGCTGCCAGGCTCTGGCTTTTCTTCCCTGTGCCCTGCAGAGCCACTGCTCAGAACAAGGTGTGCAGCTGCTTTAGGTCGCCTCTGGCTGCAGAAACCTCAGGTGTGGTGTTGCCTCCTCCTCTTGCTTAGGTACTTAGACAGTCACACCTACAAAAACTTCCAGTATTGTCCTCAGCTTCCCTCTTAAACCCCAAGGGCTTTGGAATTGCCAGGCATGAGTGTCCTGGAGCACCAGTGTCTCCAGTCTGCTGGAGTTGGAGACTAACCTTGACCAGCTCAAGCACTGGTTTATTAATTGGCAAGGAATTGCATTTCAGTTCTGAGGAGAATAACTTGTTTTGTTCCACTGAGTTCAGCAGCAGAATGTTCTGCAAGAGAGTCTGAATAATGTCCTATCAACGTTTGTTTGTTATCAACATTTGTTTGTTACATATGAAAAAAAAAGAAAATGTTGTCATGGACAGAAGGATTTTTTTCTCCTTCACATTTTGGATGTTTGTGGATGTCTATCTATGTTCTAGTAGTGGAAGGTTCCATGGAATTCTTTCCATTCCCAATCCTGCTGCTGCTCAGCCCCACGTGCATGGCAGGATGGAGCCCTTGCTCATTCCTTGGTTCCTGCTGCCTTGGGCAGTGCTGAGTTAGGACTTTGCATGACACTGATAAACACTAAATGTGTGGCTGCTGCCCAGAAAGGTTCTGTCGCTCAGGCTCAGCCGTTTGCTCACAGTTGGGGTTTGCCTGGCTCAGGGTTTGCTTGATGCTTTGCTTCCAGTGACCGGGAATTCACATCTGCATTTTGCATGTTCGAGCTGTTGCATGCAAAGACAGTTTTGTGGTTGTGGAGCTGAATGTGAACGTTTCTGTCGGTGTGCAGCAGGTCAAAACACAATGAAAGAAGTTCTCTGCTAGGGCCAGTCAGCTGTGATTGCACCTCAGTATTGCTTTTTATTTCCATTCATGCAGAAATGTAGGGTTGGTGTAGCTCAAGGTGACGTGCATCTGACTGTTTAGGAATAACACCTGGCTGCTGGAAATGCTGAGATGAATTTTGTCAGTGAGTGTAGATGAGCAGGCACTTGCAGTGAGTTTCTTCTGTCCCTCTCCTCTGTCCTTTCCTCCTAAAAACAACCAGGAAGTGTTCATGTATCCTTTTGCTCTCCTGATGAGTAGAATGTGTTTTAATGCATGAGGGTTTTTTTTCATGTCCTGATAAACACGATGAATAACCTGAAATGCTTTTCTCTGCAGATGTGGAAGCTATCCCAGAAAGCAGAAATTCAAAAAGCAGGTCTAGGGAGCAACAAAGCTCCTAATTCTATTACCCACTACCTGAGCTGTGGGCCAAGTGGTGAGTTTCCTGCCCAACCTGTAAATGAGATGAATTTCATTTACAACAAACTAACAGCATTCCATCTCAGCCCCAGAGCACATTGCATTAACCAGATGTAAATCCTGCTTGCTTCCCTGGCTTCTCTCGCGCTCACCCGTTAGCCCGGGGCCGGTGGCTCTCCAGAGCTTCTTCCAGAGGCAGGGAACCTCATCCTGCTCAGCCTTTTGCCTGTAAAAATGACATTTAGTTTTAGTTTTCCAATGTCCTGAAGAAGAAAGTTCAAAGAAATCCCATATTATTAAGAAATAATACTGTAGTCAGTTTTTTTAGACAGGGACAGGTAAATCTGAGAGAAGAGTTGAACAAAACTCAGAGTATTCAGTACCCCACGGAATCTGTCTTTTTATAAAGCTTGGTTTTGGTGTTCTGTCCTCTTCTCGACTTCCCTGAGCCCCTTTGGTGCATGCTGTTAGTGCTGTTAGTGACTGAACTCTGTGTGTTGTGCCTCTACACTTGAAGCTTTTTCTTACACTCTTTTCTCTTTCTGCCTTTCGACTGAACACAGAGAGAAAAGTGTCCTTCAGTATCTCAGTGTGAAGCCTTTATATCTGAAGTAACAAGACAGCGACTGTAGGAATCATTAATAAAAATTAAGGGAATTTTTTACATTCTTCGTGACTAGAGCAGGCAAGAAATAAAACCTACCTACCTACCTTCCTTCCTTCCTTGAATCAAGGAGCTCTACTGGAGTCTACTGCCGAAAATGTGTAGATGGTCTTAGGAATTATTGCACATTGCACTGTTAAGATCTACTGAATAAAGGACAGTTCTCATCTCCCTAAGGACCAAGGATTTTAAGGTCTCAAGAATTACTCCAGGGGAAAAAAAAAAACAAAACAAAACTTCTTTCATCTTCTGTTTTTGAAATTAGCCACTGATTTGCTTAAGCTTCTGCTAATAATTAGCCAAACCCCCCCAAAACTAGCAGTTTCTATTTGCGTCTGTAAATCTAAAGGAAATGCTGTAGAATTTTGTTGAAATGGACTGTATATACAGATACAAAAACCTCACAGCTACTGGCACTTCACTGCCTTATTTGGTTAGCATAATCTGCATGAAATTGCTCTTAAGAAAGTTTATGCTGATTTTTGTTGCATACTGCAAGAGAAAAATTTGTTTACATCCATGGAAAAGCTTGGTAACTAACAGAAGTGGGAGTCATGGGATAATGGTATTATAGAGACATTGTTTGTCCTTTGTGTTTTTCACATTCCCCAGTTACTCTGCATATGTATGTTCAGATGTTTCTGACAGGAAATTGTCGGGTATGGTTTTTCTATAACTTTTATTTTAATATAAGGCTGTTTTCCACAAATGCCATTTCCAGGATAAGACTGTCTTACAATGTTTGTGTATTGACTAATTTTTTTTTTTTTTTTTTAACTGTTTGTCTTTTGACATGAGCTGATTGTGGCTTAGGAGGTTTCTTGATGGCAAAAAGAAATGTAAATAATATCATATGCATTTTACAATCAGTTCCCTCTAAGGTTATCTTTTACTAGATACATTTTGTTCATTATTGATTTATATTAAAGTCAACAAACATTATTGGTACATTTGGTGGTCGCATATATTTGTCTGGAAAGATTTGCAGCGAGCTCAAAGAAAGTTGATGGGAACTGAGACCCAAAACGAGTTGTTCTATTTTATTAAAGCCAGTAAGCACATTCCTGTTCCTCATGTAAAGGGCTGAGTTCCCTGTGTCACCTCCGAGTGTCCAGCAGGCAGGTGCATAGTGTCACCTGCAGCTTCCTCAGGAGGTGAGCCCCACTGCTGAAGGCAGTTCAACACATTCAAAAGCTTGAAATCTTCTCAAAAAGGGGAAAAAAAGAGGCATGCACAATAAGCTTTAGAAGGGGAAATTTTCTGTTTGTTTTCTTGAAAATGAGTTTGTTGTGAAACTGTCTTTGGGATAAAATGGGCTAAAAGGTCTGTACTAAGGGCACTGTGGGTATGCCAGACAATTCAAAGGCCATAAAGATCAGGAAGATCTCTCTTCACTCTGAATGCCAGCAGGTTCAAGCTCATTTCAGGACCTGGGTTCTCCTCACGCTCTGCTGACAGAGGACTGAGCATCTCAAACCCCCAGCCAGAAGCATTTCTCACGTTGCTGTTACAGAAAAGTGCAGGGCTTGAACCAGGAGATGGAAACTGCAGTGCCAAATGCTGCCAGGATCCCGGCTGGCTGGCGGTGTCTGGGACTGTCACTGTCACGACTGTGGCACACGCTGCTGCGTGTGGAGCACTGCTGGGCAGTGTCCCTGCCCTCAGCAGGGCTGGCTGTGTCCTTTCCAGCACACAGGGATCCCCTCCTGCTCCCCTGACCAGCTCAGCTCCCCTCAAGCTGCTGCTTCACTTTGCTTCGCTTTGCTTTGCAGAGAAGTTCCCTGGCACTGGAGCAGTCGGGTGCCTCTCTGTGCTCTGCCAATTCCCCTTTCCTTCTTCCTTTCTTCACCTTCCCACTCCGTGCCCTTAAAGGGAAATATAAAAAACCAAATTTAACCTGGGAGCAGCTTCAGTTCCTGCTGCTCCCAATGCCAGGGATGCACATGGCAGCTTTGTACCCCAGGAATCCCAACCCCAGCACTGCCAGTCCCAGGTTACAGAGGAGGTTCTCACACCATACAATGTGTATGTTCTATTTACTTTTCTGATAGTCTCTGAGGATTTAGTAACATTCCCAACACTTATTATTTCTAAATTTTGTCCAGGACATGATGCAGCCTAACAAAGGGAGCTCATGTGTGATTTTTAGGGGTAGCTGATGATGTATGTGTAAATAATGCTTTGATATTAATAAAACTGCCTTAAAGGAATGTACCAAGGTGTGAAACAGAACTTAAAAAGCTCTTATTTAAAACTGTAATTTCCTTTACATATTGATTTTTTTAATGTTTGCCATTGTATACATTTATTAATGATGTTATTAAAATGCCAAACCAAATAATTTTTATTCTTATTTTGTGTGTGTATATTTATACACACTTTTTTTCTGGAAACTGATGTTACTGGAAGGGTATTGGTGTCGTGGTGATGTGTGCAGTGAGTATTTCTTCTGGAAGGAAACTGATAAAACTGTAGCAGAATTTTTTTGGACCATGTGTACTTTGTTCTGTGTGATTTGTGTAGAGCTGGGTAGCTTCTAACTGTACTCTATTTTGATACTACTATTTAAAAAAAAAAAAGAGACACTGATTTCATAAGTAAATACAAAAAGAAATCATTCTAGATTTGCCAGGTGTAGTATTTGAAGCCTGGTAGATATTTTTGCTGAGATGAGTCTCAGGATCCCTTCTGAGGATGAAGTTAGTCACAGTTTAGGCAGGATTGTGCACGTCCTTCAAACAATTGGTCACATTTAAAACATTCCAGATTTTAAAACCTTGGCAAGTCAAATCTAATACTCTTTCTTTAAAGTGATAAGGGATTTAGGGGTACCACAACAAAAAACGTTAAGGGGGAGGGAGAGTGAATGGCAGAGAAAAGAGCAAGGTAAATACTACATTTAAAGACATGTCCTAATGTATCAATGTGGAGCTAATTTGGTGGTGCATCTGTCAATCCAGAGCTCATTCATCTACCCAGTATTCCAAAAACCAGATGTTCCTTTCAGTGCATAAAATCTCATGTATCTGGACATCTCTCTAGTACTCTTCCTACAGCTGCAGCATTTTTTGATACCTTCTTTCACACTGGACATGAGTCCCATGATAAATGGGGTTGGTTTGTGTCTGTTGGAGGTGGAGAACTGATGGTGAAGGGTTCTGTCACCCAGATCTTTCCAGATGAAGGGAACATGGTAAGGCTGTGAGTGAAGGAACTTGCCTTACTGTAGATGATGATTTTTCCTACTCAGTTAATAGTAATTGTTCATTCACCCAAGATCACAAATGTTTTTACATGTTTTTAATTCGTGCACCTGTGGTTTTGGTTTCAGTTCATGCTGATGCTCCTTGCCCTGGAGGCATTGTTTGTACCGACATTTTCCTTGGGCTGCATCCTAAAGCCTTCAGCCCCCATCACCCTCGGATTCCATCCCTCACTCACCGCTCCCCTGGCTTTGGGTTTTGGGGGTGCTCATTGCCATGGGATGTTTACTGGACTTGAGGGAGTCTCTGCTGCTTCTGTCTTCAGCACACCGTGATAGAAAAATGACAATCAAATGCATTTCCTGTAGTGTGGGTGAGCTGGTTTTTTTTAGGTAAAAAGAATAAAGTAGTAAGATATAAATGGGTTCAGGGACAGTTACTCTATCCTGGGAGTATTGAAAGGTGTCCTACAACTTGGAATTTGTTCTTTCCTAGTGATGTCAAGTTCAAACCTTCAAGACCAGTCCCATGCCTGGGAAATTCTAGTTTTATCCATTTAGTGACAAAGACTATAGTAGTATTTAAATAATGCCTTTTCTACTTACTAGCTACTTAGTGGTAGATTGCAAAATGTCTTTTTAAGAACATTGTTAACCTTCTAATAACTGAAAGGCAGTATTTTTTCTCACTAGATTATACACTACAAATTTACATAACTGAAATAAATGAAAAAGGAGTAAGCCATTTTTTTCAAGTTTTATTTGTAATGAGATTTTTCACCAGTTTTGCTCTACAAAAATCTATGAGTAGCAGTAGAAAAATGAACTTCCTCTACTTAATGTCTTCATCGAAGTGTACGATGACGGGATCATGGCCTGTTGATCTCACAAACTTCAGGAAGTCATCGGGGCTTAAGCCCATGGTTGCAGAATTTGTCATTGGATGGAAATACACCTTTTCATGGCCCCCTTGGAGCAGGGCAGCGTCCAGCACCAGCCTCACATCTCCCTGGTCACAGAAGAGGGCGAGCGGCGTGGCACAGCCCTGACCCACTCGCAGCTTTTCCAGCATGGCGTTCTCATCAGCAAATCTGAGGTTTCCGCTTCCAACACCCAGTTTTTTACCAAGTTCGTTCAAATTGACCTGCCTGTCGTGCAGGACGGTCACCAGCCAGAACCCTTTCTTCTTTTTGTCTTTAAGAAACAGGTTTTTACTGTGAGCTCCTTTCATGTGTTGGACGTGGGGCATCATTTCCTCAACAGTGAACACCTGGAAAACAGCAGCAGTGCGGTGTCAGACTCTATATCCCATTAGACTCCCAGTCGTGTGCTGGCAGGTATCTTTTGTTAAATATTTAGAAAATGCTGAATGTTCTACTCGGCCTAAAAGCTGTACCCTTTTATGAAGGAATTTTAACAGAACACGAATAAAATGTGATGAACTGCTCCGGCACACTTTCAGAATCGTTTCTGTCTCGTGTATGCAGCAGAATTTGCCTCGCTTTAAAGGCAGCGCTGGGAGCGCTCCCGTTTGCGGCTCCACGCACGTGGAATGACGTGGCTTGTAAGTGGGAGCGAGCAGAAGTTTGGAAAGCAGCTTGGATGCCGCCGACTTCAGGGAAAAGAAGTGGGCGAGCCACCCTACGGGGGGTGGATCTGGAGGCAGAGTCAAAGCGACCAAAAAACGTCCCCAGCCATTCTGCCAGGCCCTGCGAGAGCTTCCACATTGATACTTCTGCTAAAGCCGCGGGGGCAGGATCTCATCCCGCCCTGTCCCGCTGGCAAGGCAGGGTTTATTCCCGGGTTTAAGGAGGCTCCGTACCTGGGGGTGCTCGGCGGTGACGGTGGCGATGCCCAGGTCCCGCAGCCGCCGCTCCAGCGCCTCCCGCAGCTCGGCCGCCATCGCGCTCCGGGCCCGCCCGCTCTGGGCCCGCCCCCGGCAGCGCCCTGCCCCGAAGAACCGGCAAATCCATTAAAATCGCGCTCGTTTTTGCTAAGGAACACCCCCCTGGGATCAGGCCGTGGGTGTAATATGTCCCCATCCCACCTGAGCCTTCCCTCCTGCACGGTTCAATAAATTTCGTGTTCCTTAAAGCCATTTCCTTCCCAAATAGCGACATTAGTGCATTGCTTCGGCACACGTTCTGTGGGGACTGTATTTGGTTCAAGTGTTGGCTTCAAGCAGATATTTGTCTCCGTTTAACCTATTAATTGTTTTAAACATGTTCTTACTCTAATTTCAGGTTCTAGCGTGTTCCTTGCTGAAACTTCCTTTCAGTTTTGCTGGAAATGCTGCTAGATAAGAAAGTTACAAAAAAAAAAAAAAAAAAAAGCTAAAAAGAAAATAAAAATACATGATACACCCTATAAACAAAAACTGCATAATTGGTAATTTTTTAAAATCAATAATAATCAGGAATTGCAACTAAGGGACAAAGCCAAACATTAATGGCCACACAGTTGGAAAATATTTCTACAACCCAAACCATCGCCCTGACCTATGACTTCAATAATTATTTGTTTCCAGTTGGCCCTTCAGAAAAACGAGCAATCTGTAATAAGCTTTAAATTAAAACAGTGTGACTCTGCAGTGAAGAGACATGTGGATAAAATATGATCCCATGCTAATTCCCAGAGCCTTACAGCAGCACACAGGGAGATTTCCAGGCAGCATCCACTGGAAGATGAACTCAAAAAGCAGATTTGCAGTAAATTCTGATGACTGTTTCGCAGGCTAAATCTATCTTTGCATTAAAACATTTTTCAGGTCAGCCCCAGGATGTGTTGCCCTCGTAGTGGCCCTTCCTTCCCAGCATGTCTTCTGTGCTAGAACACTGCTTTTAATGTGCTTTGCACAACTTTTTTTTTTTTTTTTTTTTTATTGTGATCTATTTTTGAGAAATACACAGCTCAGATATATGAAGGAAATGATGGTCATTATTTGTCACACACAATTTGCAGTGTCCACACAGGGATCACCACAGCATCAGGCAGATCCCTGGGATTATCCCTGGGTTTTACAATCAGCATTAACCAGGTAACATTAAGGATTTTTCATTTGTAGAGCTTCATCTTACATTTTTGTTTTCTCCACTCCATTATTTTATGGATGCCAAATTAGAGAGGACGTAAAAATCAGGCACCTTAAAGCTTTAGATTGCATGCGTGTGGGGAGGGCTTTGTAGAGAGGAAGCTGCTGTCTCATGGCAGGAAGGAGTAAAACAGATTTAAGTGTGTAGATAGATAAATAGATGTTTTAAAAAATAAGTTTCAAAACCCCAGAATAGGCACAAACTCAGAAAACCCCTGTCCCGTGATGGGTCCGTGTCCCGCCTCCCCTCAGGGCCTTTCCCGCCTCCCGTGAGGCGCGGCCCCGCCCCCGGCCGGGCAGCCCCGGGGTCGCAGCTGCGCCTGCGCCGTTCCCCTCGCGCCCCCTGGCGGCGCATGCGCAGAGAGCGGCGCTCCGGGCGTGAGGCGCTGAGGGAACGCGGAGTCTTTTTCCTTCCTTCTTCCCTTCCCTCTTTTCCTCCTTCATTCCTTCCTTCATTCCTTGGGGTCAAGGCCGGCACCCGGGGGCTCGGAGAAAGGCGCTGGCCCCGCGGGGAGGGCGGGCTGCAGCTGACAGGTATTAACCAGGCAGAGCCATGGGCAGGAGAGCAGCAGGAGCGGGAATGTCGCTGTTCCGCGCCGGGAGCCGGGAAGGGTTTTCCGCAGGCAGAGCCTGGCTGGGTTTTGCTGCTGTGAGCTGGGCCAGCGGGCCTTGACCTTGTGTTGTCTGTGTGTGTGTGGGCAGCGTCCTGTGGCAGCTCCGCGGCTCCCTCGGCTTTACCGATTCAGCCCCTTTGCGGTTCTCTTTAGGGTTAAAAACCCCACCAAAACAGCTCGGTTTGGTTGGTTGAGTTTGTCATGTGCTCGCTTGCTGCAGGAATCCGGGTGCAAGGGAGGTTTTAAAGGGCCCGCAGCCATTCTGGGAAGGAAGCGAGAGCGTTCCCTGCCTTTGGGAGGGTGACACAAGGACACCTGTGAGTGGGGACACGGAGGGAACAGAGACTCCGTCCCCGAGCAGGACAGAATCACAGAATGGTTCGGGTTGGAAGGGACCTTAAAGACCATCCTGCTCCACCCCGTGCCATGGGCAGGGACACCTTCCAGTGTCCCAGGGAGCCCCGTCCAAGCCGGCCTTGGGCACTTGCAGGGATGTGGCAGCCACAGCTTCTCTGGGGACCCTGTGCCAGGGCAGAACAGGCAGCTCTGGGCAGCAAGAGAAGCTCAGGGTGTGGTACGGGATAATTGGCAAAACGACTCAAACCGAAGTTAAGATGGTTAAAACAAGATATGGGATGATCTGACAGAAGCTTCATTGCTGAGCCAGGGCTTAGCCTCGCTGGAGGTCTCTGAGCACACATCAGCACTGCTGTCACGGCCATGCTGTGGTCTTTCAGTGGCGCTTTTGTCTTGAAATGCTCAGAAAAGGGGCATTTAGCAGGTGTGTTTTGCTGGCTTAGAGAGGTACTTGACATTTGGGTAATTCTGTAGGTATAGTATGAGGAGTGCAAATGTGGGGTTTTTGTAGGAGTTGTTAAAGAACCTGCAGTGGGGGAATTAATATAAGAGGTAATATAAGGTTTATATAAGAGACCAATGGAGAAAGATGAAAGATCTGTAAGTTGTTAGTAGATCCATGTGTCTGCCATAGAGAAGTGGAAAAAGGTGAAGCAGAAAGAAATGGAAAAACTGGAACAGTTCCTAAACAGTTTAATTTTGCCAGCATTAAAAAGCCTGTTTGGAAACATAACATTTGTGCCCCGTGTTCCTGTACATTTTGTCCTGAGAAGGAGGATCCTGGAGCCTCGAGGCTGACCTCAGTGTGTGCTTTGTGTTTTTAGTGGGGAAATGAACCAAGGGTTGCTGCTGAGGTTTGAAAATCTGGTGCAGCTCCGTGGTGCCTGCCAGCAGCTGCGTGCCCTGTCCTCCAGGAAAGTGTGTGGAGCACGATGGAAGCCTGTGGAGTTGTCTGCACATCCCGTGGGCTCCCTCCCTCTGCATGCACAGCTCTGGCCAAAACACAGATTAATCAGTGCTGCCTTACCACAGTGCAGACATCTCGCCACAAAGGAGGTAATTAAGGACATCCAGTAATCCCTGGGTCTGTGTGGGAAGCACAAGAGCCCAGTTTGAACATTTGAATTAAAAACAAAAAAAAGCACTTTATTCATGAGTATAGAGAAGTTGTCATAATAATACTTTACTTAATGTATAATTTTTTTGCCATTCCCTCTCAAATACTGACTTAGACCAGTAACATCATGAATTTTTGCTGTCACTGGAGAAGATTATTGCAAACAAAAATGGAAATGATTTTATTGGTTTTTGTCCTTGTTCTGAAAAATTAAAAATGCAAAAAGATTAAGGGTAGTGTGCTATACATTTGAAATGTTCATTATGATGTGTTAACTCATTCATTAGTTGTAATTAATTGGTATTATTGTAAAGAAGATGTGTTCACATTATATGGCTTGAGACCATTGTCTTTTTAATATTGTTTTTGTTGTATCTTAGTTTATATTCCTGTGTATGTGTCTTAATTCCATGTAGGAGACAAAAAAGAAGAAAAGGAAGATTCCCCTGACAAAAGGTGAGGTGGAGATAAGGCAGAAGATGACTGTGGAGGAACTGGCACAAGCTATGGGCAAAGACATAGGTGAGAGCCTGCTTTGGGGTCAGAAACAGCGACATCTGTCACACCCCTGCCACCAGTGGGAGAGGAAAAGGTGTCTTCAGTGGCCTGAGTGGTTGTGGATCCATCCCAAGGGAAATGTTGGGAGACACAATGCAGACTAAAGAGAAAAAATGGTGGGCCATCCAAATGGCCAGGCCAGCCATTTAAATGTGAAGAAGCCATGTCTGTCTGTCTGTCTGTCCTGTCCAGCAGAAAGGCCTCAGATCCAGGCAGGCTGCTCCTTGTGCCTGTGCTTCCCAGGGGCTCAGTTATTCCGAAAGGAAAACGCTGCACCCCGGTCTGTCAGAGCTGGACCCCCGTGAGTTAAGAACTCATGACTAAAGAGCTTCAGCCCAAAATCCAGAGTAGGAGTAGGAATCTTGGGTTCAGGAGCAACTTGTGTTTCATTAGAACAGGCCTTTGATTCACTGGGAGTGCCAAGACTGTCTGGAATTGCTCCCTGTAACAATTTTTGACCACTGTGATAGTTCTGTGCTTCTACAACCAAAGAAAGGAGCATGTGATGAGATTTACCAAATTTCCTTCCTCCCTGAATCACTCCTTTGCTCTTTGCTTTAGATGAGTTTCAGCTGTTTTCTCTTTTGGAGTTAGTGGAAAAGTAAGCCATGAATATGTGAGTGGAAAATAAGATTCTAGCAGCTAACAGAGTAGTAATTTTCAGTAAATCTGCAAAAAGTTCTTCTCTGCAAGTACCTAGATTAATGGCAACTTCTAGATAAATCTAACTATAGGAAAACTGCTTGGTGAATAGTACTTATTAGCACCAAGAAAATAATAGGAAAATCTGATGAAGTGAGTTGGATTTTTTTGTCCCACGTGTTTTTGTGGATGTAATTGTTAAATTTGTTTATGTTTGCTGCAGATCATATTTATGAAGTGCTGCTGTACACAAACATTAACCTTGATTCAGTGGAACCAGATTCCATCTTAAGTGAAGACCACATCAAGATGATTGTTCAGAAATCAGGAATGAAGTACAAATCAGCAAAACTGAAAGAGGAAAAGGAAAGAAAAAACGCAGATGCTGTCAAGAGGCAAGTTGTGAGCTGCTCTTTTTGGCTCTTTTTATTCTATTCCTTTGTGCAGGTGTTTGGGGAGGAGGCAGCTTTGACTGTGTGGCATTGAGTGCTGTGGTGGCTGTGACCCAATGAATTTTTTTTCGGCATTTCAACCCCTGTTTTTGCTGCAATTACAGACCTCCTGCAGACCCAGCAGTGCTGACCCCACGGCCCCCAGTTGTCACCATCCTGGGACACGTGGATCATGGCAAGACAACGCTGCTGGACAGCCTGAGGAAAACCCAGGTGGCAGCGATGGAAGCAGGAGGCATCACACAACACATTGGAGCTTTTATTGGTAAGATCCAAGTTCACCTGCTCAGCTGAAACACAGTTTCCTCCCCATCTCACACAGTTTCCTCCCCATCTCACACAGCAGGCTGTGTTCACTGGGGAGAAAAAGTTGCCACATAAATGGTGAGAAAGGAAACTATAACATAAAATGTCTGTTGCTGATACCTGTCATAACTATGTACAGAGAACTTTGAGATTGATTGCCTGCACAAGTTGATATTAGATTATTTGGGGTTATGGAAGATCCCAGGACACTTTCTTGTTCCTGAGGATTTCATGGCACCTTTGACCTTCATGCCAACAATGACCTGACTGCCTAAAACATGTCATTATTATTAAAATGCCCTCAAAGGGGTGGTGCTTGGTGTACAACGCATCAGATGAAGCTGGCTGAAATGCTGATGTTGAGCTGTACCATTTGTCACAGTGCACATGCCTTCTGGGGAGAAGATCACCTTCCTGGACACCCCTGGCCATGCAGCCTTCTCAGCCATGCGGGCCAGGGGCACCAACGTCACCGACATTGTCATTCTGGTGGTGGCAGCAGAGGATGGAGTGATGCAGCAAACCATAGAGTCCATCCAGCACGCCAAGAATGCAGGAGGTACAGAGTGGGGGGCTTTGGGAACCTTGCTTTACCTCTGAGAAAAGCCTCCTTGGACTGGAATCCACAGAACCTGGGAAGTGACTGTCCTAGTCCCATTCATCATCCCCTGTGATGTTTGAAATGTACTCAATGTTGCAGTAATACAGAAAGATCCTAAAATATGAATATTTAGCAAGACAGGGGTTCATTGTTTGGGATTTTTTTTTACCTCCATCTGTACCTTCCTCCTGGTAGCTCAGATCTGGATGGCTGCTCAGGGAAGAGGCACCAAGTGAGATGATCTGTTCTAAATGCCCATAACTTGCTCTAACCTTTTCTGGCAGCTGTGCTGGGAGCAGCAGGTTTTGGTTAGGTTGGTGCTGAGTTTGTGTGTTCTCTTTTTAGTTCCTCTTATCCTGGCCATTAATAAATGTGACAAACCTGAAGCTGATCCTGAAAGAGTAAAGAAGGAATTGCTGGCTCACGATGTGGTGTGTGAAGAGTTTGGAGGTGATGTTCAGGCTGTAAATATTTCTGCCCTCAAGGTAAGATTGTGGTAGAAAAAAAATGATGCTGTTCAGGGATGTCTAATATATACAGAGAAATGCATTTTTATTTGGCAGCTGGAAAATAAAATGCTTCTCTTCCTGGTATTTAATCTCTTGCCATGAGGCAAGAGCCAGAATCATTTGAAAACACTGAAATGTATTTTGAGGCTCAGACTTCCAGCAAGCCATAGTATCTCATTTTTCTGCTGGTAATTCAGTCCAGCAGTCTTGTATCTGATGTCTGGAAGTCTCGCCTGGGTGTTGAATGTCCTCACATTTCATTGAGAGAATTTGGCACTAAGGGTTGGACTTCTGATCCCACTTTGCTTGGGCACTTCCTTTATTCTGTGTGGTTTTGTGTGGTTTTATGCAGGGGGAAAACCTGATGGTTTTGGCAGAGGCAACTGTTGCTCTGGCAGAGATGCTGGAACTGAAGGCAGATGCCACGGGGCCAGTGGAGGGAACCATCATTGAGTCTCGGAAAGACAAAGGGAAAGGGTGAGTCCAGTGCCAGCTCTGCACTTTGTGACAGCACAGACACACTGGGCAGGGACCTGTGCCTCAGTGAATAAAGCCAGGACACTTCCTTTGCAGTGTTCCCAGCCAAAGCCTTGAAACACCACTCTGCCACACAAGAGGTTCTAAACTGATGGGGCAAAATTCATCACATCCCTGAAATGAAAATCCTGTAACAGGAAATAATTTCAAATGGTAGAACTTAAGTGGCTTTTAAAATGTCTTTTAAAAAGTAGGAATGATGAAGTTAACAGTCAATACATACAAAATTCATGACTAATTTTGTGTAACATGACATTCTACCCTTAAGTATCTTAGTCCATTGGCAGGTTCTATGAACAAGGGGTGTTCTGCCCTCTTTAAAAATGAGCTGAATTCTACAAGGTTGTTGGGATTTGTTGTTTAGGGTTGGAGTTTTTTTGGGGGGGGGTTCACTTGATGTGTAAAATCATCCTGTTTGCTGGGTTCACAAAAGTCAGATTTTGGATTGATCTGCAGAAATGAAGAGTACAGTACAGATTTTGGGGCTTTTTAACTCACTGAAACATTTGGTGAGTGCTCTAGTAAATCATCACAGGAATATAAATTAGGAGTTTATGGATGACACTTGGGACACTGCATTCTGCCAGTGATGGATCACAAATCCGTTCTGGCTGTGTTGTGCCTGCACTGGCCGTGAAGACAGGGAGAACCATCACTTGAATTTTGTCTGTTATTTTTCTCCTCTGCTCTTCACTAGTCCACTCACCACAGCCATCATCCAGAGAGGAACTCTGAGGAAAGGCTGTGTTCTGGTTGCAGGGAAGACCTGGGCTAAAGTGCGTTTCCTGTTCGATGAGAATGGCAAAGCTGTGGATGCAGCCTCACCAGGCACCCCCGTGGAAATCATGGGCTGGAAGGAAAGCCCTTCAGCAGGAGATGAAATCCTTGAAGTAGAGTCTGAGGTACACAAAGAACTCTTCAGTGAAAGGCTCACACTGCTGAAAGGATGAGAAGGAGCTGAGTGACAAAATAAGTGAGAGTTTTTAATCACCTGCATAATCCCATGAAATGTCGAGCGTGGGGATTAAGGGGCCTGAGCTGATGCTCTGGAAGAGGAATGAGGGTTTGCATTTTGCCTCTTTCTTTTCCACCTTTCCCCTGCTGGACTGTCCTCATCTCCACTGGAACAATCCAGTACTTGAGGAGATCAGTGTTTTAATTTGAGAAAGACATAACTCTTGCCTGACAAAAAGAAAATGCATAAAATACAGCTTGAAATAGGTGTTTTGTGAGAACTGGAAAAACACCACATGAAAGAATGAACAATAATTCTCTTCTGCAATGCAGAGATACTATAAAAATAGCCCTTGAGTCATGTGGTAGCTCAGGGAGGAAGAGCTCTTGTCTCATTCTCTGCCATCTGTGCAGCAAAACTATAGTTAAAAGGGAAGGAAAATGAGTGAGCCTGTAGAGAGGCTGTGAAAGGATGAAATTGCAGTGTTCTGATGCAGTGCTTTAAAGGTAATGATTCTGTCTTCCTGCCCAGCAAAGGGCACAGGAAGTTGTGGCTTGGAGGACCTATGTTGAACAACAGGAGAAGATGAAGAAGGATCTGGAAGTTATTGAAGCAAAACAAAAGGAGCACAGGGTGGAATATGAGAAGCAGCAGCAGAAGCTGGCCCACCTGACCTGGAGACAGAGGAAGGCAGTGCTGTACAAGGCCAACAAGCAACTGATGTTCTCAAGGCCTAAGGAGAGGACAGAGATGGATGAAAACACACTGTCATTAATAGTTAAAGGTGCTGTGCCTGTCTGTGTGCTGCTCCTTTGGGTCTGTGCTTCTCAAATGCTCAGTCTGAAACAGAGCTCTAAACTAAACACAGCTTCTGTTACCAAAAGTTTGATCAGTTTATGATCAGTTTAAAACTTACTGAACTTCTCTCCTAAGAGCCGGGGCATCAGAAAACATCCACTGGTCGGGAGGATGTGCTGCCAGCAGGGCCAGAGCAACAGGAAAACTTGACATGCTTGATGCACTTACCCAGGGGCTCCTGAGTAAAACCCATACATATAAACCCCTAATATATATATATATACACACACACACACATATAAACCCCTATATATGTAAAAAAAGTCCCAAGCTCTAAGCATTTGGCATCAGCAAAATAGAGGAGAATAACAATTATGTATTGAAGTATGATAGGAGGAAGTTGGTTTAACCCCATTTAGTGATACTCAAGCAGTGACTGTAGTTTAAAACCTGCATACTTGACCTGACAGTGACAGCAGATGTAGAGCCTCTGGCCCTTCAGTGTTTATCCTGTTTATTTTTGGAATTAACAGACATTTTGGATGGGTTTTAACATATTACTGAAAATATAGTGACAGATGTCAGAAGGCTTTCTGTTGTATAGTGTGGAGTTGACATTAGTTGTTTTTCTGAGTCTTTGACTTGCACAAAGCCAGCAGTACTTTCATTTATCTGTGCAGGTGATGTGGATGGATCTGTTGAAGCTATTCTGAACATTCTGGACAGCTATGACTGTGAGGATGAATGCAAACTAGATATTGTCTACTTTGGAATGGGAGATATCAGTGAAAACGATATCAGCCTTGCTGAAGCGTTTAATGGTGGGTGTTTCAAAATCATTTTATAGTTTTGAAATTACTGACTTAGTGAAATGGATAGGCCTCAGCCAGGTTTTGGTTTCTCAATGATAATTAGCAGCATCAATGAGGTAGATTTTTGTGAATGTTGAAAATGTTTCCTTGAACATCAGACCAGTGCAGAAGGGGAGGCTCAAAGTCTCACAGAAATGGAAGGACTCTGGGAAAGTTCTTGCCAGAAATTCAGTTGTTAAGGTTAAACTCTAGCTCTTCATTCAGGCTGTTTTATGATGCTTACACAGGGCAAAGCTAGAAAAGCAGGTTAGAAAATCATTTTCTCTTTGCTCAGGGAGGCAACTGGATCTAGGACTGAGTCAGTTGTTGCTGTTCATACCCCTTAATTCTCACCTGCTGCAGGGAGTGAGGTCACTGCACATGCCATAGAGGCCACAGGTGCACAAAAATAGTTTAGGATTCACTTCCAGCTTTATTTGGACAACCTAGAGAGATCTGTGTCCTTTACGTGAGCTGTGTGTGTTATTTTCTGCTTTGATACCTCCAGTCTCTCATCAGGGACCTTCTGTGGGCTTTTTGGGGCCATTTATTTTGGTAGGTTTGTAGCAGTCCATGAGCCATAGCAGGAGAGGCAAATGGTCCCCCCTTAAAAGAGAAGCAGGAATAAAATGCACCCTGTGCTGCACAATTTCACTTTAACTGCTCAAAGACTGATCCCTTGCAGTCAGCATTTGACAGTTGTTTCATTTTTCAGGTGTAATATTTGGATTCAGTGTGAAAGCCAATGAAAGCATCAAAAAGCTGGCTGATAAAAAGGGAGTAAAAATTAAACTTCACAACATTATCTACAAACTTATAGAAGACTTGAAGGATGAGCTGAACAGCAGGCTGCCCCCAACTTTGGTGGAGACTACAGTAGGTGAGTTTTCATTGATACATTTTTGCCTCAAAATGTGGCAAATTTTATACTCCTATAAAAATGCACCCTGCTTCTACCTCGTGCCAGTTTGTTATTCCTGTGGACTTCAACTTCACTTTTTTGTTTTAGGGGAAGCTTCTGTTCTTGACACCTTCTCTGTCACAGTAGGAAAAAACAAAATTCCAGTGGCTGGATGCAGAGTGCACAAGGGGCTGCTGGACAGAAAAATGAAGTTTAAGCTAATCCGTAACAGGGATGTTATTTGGAAAGGTGAGTGGACTTGCCACAGAAGGTGGATTTGTGCTTAGTATTTTTAGATATTGCTAGTTCCCTGGGAAATCAGTGCAAAGAAATCCTGAATTCTGTCCAGGATGGAGAGGAAAGCCACCAAATGGCAGTGGATTGTTCCCAGGGCTTTTTCCAACCATCCTCTCTGGTGGGCAAATAGGAGCATGTCAGGATGTACCTGCCAAAAGGATCTGCTGACTTCCATTAACCACAAGCACCCCCCATCCCTACGTTTTCCTGTTTTCCCTGTGGAGCCCAGAGTGAAACATTAATCCTGCAGGAAGGGCAAACCAAACCTCTGCTCTGCTGCTGCTCTTTCATTCATTTTCTCTTTGTAGGATCACTGTCATCACTGAAGCACCATAAAGATGATGTTCAGGTAATAAAAACAGGAATGGATTGTGGATTGAGTTTGGACAAAAATCTGGAGTTCAGTATTGGAGATGAAATTATCTGTTATGAAGAAAAAGAAGTTCAACAGACAACTTCCTGGGACCCAGGATTTTAAAGACATTTCAACATGTGAACACTAAAGGACAATATGTTATGATCCTGGCTGGCTTTTAAGTCTTAATATTAAATGAACTTTCAGAGATGCACAGGAGCTGTTCTTTACATCAGAGCAGATACATTTTATATCTTAAAATGTTCTGCTCTTCTAGCATGCCAAGCAACCAGCCACCCTCACTGGAACATGGGATAAACCACTGGAGTAACTCCAAGCACTTCAAGTGTGCAAAACCATGACAGTAAAGTATTTCTGATGACAATCTCTTGGCTCCAAATTAGCTGAGCCATCTCCTCCCTCCCCTCCCAGCACTGCTGTGCATTATTTCAATGTTGGCTGCATTTTGTCACCAGGACTCCTGGTCACCCCACTCTTCAGCACTGACCCACTCTGGACCTCTGAAGTTGCTATTTTTCCACACCAGAACTGTCTCACATTAAAGGAGACCACTTTTAAGGTTAGCTTGGGTGTTGGTTTTCTTCCTTTCACAACTGGTACCCAATATTCTTTAAATCCAACTGCTGCTTAGTTTTACACTCAGTATTTCACCCTAGCTGGCTGGCAGCACCCCACAGATTTTCCTCACTGATCAGCAGAGAGGAAACACAGCGCCACAGAAAGAAACCCTTCAGCCATACGGAAGTTCAGATTTTTATTGTCTGGTACATTTACTTGTCTTCTGGCTTATTGAAGCAGTATGTCAGACAGCACTTGCCACAGTAGTGCCTGTCAAAGTGGCTGGCCATGAACACTCCAGCCCCACACTCCTCCGAGGGGCACTCCCGGCGCAGGCGGCTGATCTTGCCGTTCTCATCCACCTGGGAGGACAAACAGACAGTGGCTCACATACCCTCTCCTCCTTTCAGCAACAATAATCATTTTGAGTGTTCTCCATTGGCATAATAGTTTTTGTAACAGCAGCTACGCCAAACGTGTCAGAAGTGCCCAATTGCAACAGGTTATGTCTTTTATTTACCACGTGGGATATTTGCAAATAGAGTTTAAATATTAAATACACCAGAATCTGACCAGTTACAGGCTCCACACCCTCCCTGGTGAGGGCTGAGTTTCTATCAAGCTCCCCCCCCAAATTAGTCCTACCTACCTTGTAGTACTTGAGCACTGCAAGCTTAACCTTCTTCCTCTTATGCTTGTTCTTCTTGGGAGTTGTGTAAGACTTCTTCTTCCTTTTCTTAGCACCACCACGAAGTCTCAGCACCAGGTGAAGGGTTGATTCCTGTTTGTAAAGCACATGAAACAGACTCAAAATGCTTTCTCAAGGCAACTGCAGCATTTAAACAGGCCTCTTCCTTCTACCTATGGAAAGTACATCTTGAGTGCCAGGCATATAGGAAAGCTTTAAAATAATTATTTTTTGTTAACGTGGCATCTCAAGCTCCCAGCATCAACACTATGCCAATCCCTTGATTTGGCTGAATTTATTAGAAACATTTCTCAATCTCAGCAGCAAATCTCAGTCAGCTCTGCCCGTGCCAGCTCCTGGCTACTGCACTGCCGTGTCCTGCCTTTCCTACTCACTTTCTGAATGTTGTAGTCGGACAGTGTGCGTCCATCCTCCAGCTGCTTCCCAGCGAAGATCAGCCGCTGCTGATCCGGAGGGATGCCTGATGGTGACAGAAATCAGGAATAAATGAGGGATGTGAGCTACGGCATGCTGTAATAAAATCAAGATTGCTGCAGGGAATTACCTGTAAGACACAAAATCCACACATCAGAGAACAGAATAATGTATATAACATATACTGATTGATATCAATATATAATAACAAGCAGCTTTAGAACTTACCCTCCTTATCCTGGATCTTCGCTTTCACATTTTCTATAGTATCGGAAGGTTCAACCTAGTACGAAACAGAACAACAGAATCAGAACGCGCTGCACGTTTTAATTATCCCAGCAAGGCCGAAAAACCACGAGGTGCTCCCGGCCCAGGCCCGGTGCTGCCACGGCCATTCCGGGCCCCACCGCGTGCTCAGAACCGCCTGAGGCAGCGCAGGGCCGCGATTCCCCGCACATCCCGGGCTCTGCCGGCACATCCCCGCCTTCCGGAGCACCGGCAGGCACGGGCGGCGCGGCGCGGCAGTGGCGGCTCACCTCGAGGGTGATGGTTTTCCCCGTGAGGGTCTTCACGAAGATCTGCATGGCGAGGCGGGCACGGGGGACGGCGGGGACGGCGGGGCCGGAGCGCGGGCTGCCCGCGCTGCTCGCGGAATGGCGGCGGCGGCCCGAGAGAGCGCCGCGCCCGCACGCACGGGGTTTCCGTGCACGCCGCAGGGGGAAGTGCGGCGGACTGGGACTACGGCTCCCGGCATGCCTCGTCAGCGGCGGCCGCGGCCGAGCCTGCTGGGAGATGTAGTCCCGGCATGGGAGGAGTGGGCGGGAACTGCGGCTCCCACAGTGCACCGCGGTGGCAGTCGTGAGGGGAGGAGGAGCCGCCATGAGGGGAAGAGGAGGGGCCGCCGTGACGAGTGAGGCGGGGCCGCCGTGAGGGGAGAAGGAGGAGCTACCATGACGAGTGAGGCGGGGCCGCCGTGAGGGGGGAGGAGGAGCTGCCATGAGGGGAGGAGGCGGGGTCGCCGTGAAGGCGGACTTCTCCAGCTTGGTGACTCGTTTTTTTTGTGCGTTGTAGTGGCTGTCGGTGGAATTGTTATTCCAGGGCTAGGAGGTTTTTGATTTACCTGCGTCTCCGTCAAGGCCAGGTTGGACACGACTTGGAGCAGCCTGGTCTAGTGGGAGGTGTCCATGCCCATAGCGGGGGATGGAAGTGGATGAGCTTTAAGGTCTTTTTCCGTCCAAACATTCTGGCGTTCTGTGATTCTCTGCAGCCTAAAATCCCAGAGTTCGATATCCTGGTTCTTGAGGAGGCAGTTTAAACACGCCTCATAGACACTTTGCCACCTACAGATTCCTCGAGATCAATTCCAGGTTTATATCTGGGCAAAGATTTTTAAAACTAGAAAAGCTGTAGATAAATTGGGAATAAAGGAGCCCTGAGTCATGATTTGGAGATTAGTTATTAGGTGGTTTTATACTTGTGAGTCGAAAACAGGAAAAGCTAAAGCAGAATCGGGACCTGCTTGAATAAATCAGCTGAGGCCATTTTAACAATTTCAACACTTCAGTGTTTTGGTGACAAAATGAGAAAGTGGGCTGTGTTGGGTAAGGGCTGTCTGAGGAGTGTTACATTGTATGCAATAATGCATTTTGTAAGATAATAAATTGTTTTCAAGTAAATGAGAACTTGACAGCGTGTTAAAAGTGGTTTGCTGGGTTTTTGTCTCCAGTTGGTGTAAACAGACTGGTGGTGACCTCTGTGTTGTGACAGAAATCAAGGATTGATACATGTTCGGCTGGTTTTTGTGCTCCCGTAAAACACTGCAGTGGAGTCAGGGTCACTACAACGAATTCCTAATCCCAGGAATAACAGTAGGATTCAAAAGCTGCTTTTTGTAACTTTATGGGAGTTTTGAAATGATAAAGCTGCCCTAAACCAGGAGAAAATCAACAAAACTGAAAAGACCCATGACATTTATGTCACATGCCCTGTGCTAACATTACCAGCCCTTCTGTGCAAAGGTTGTTGCTGAAATTCCTGAGGGATTCCTGCCTGCCTGCCTCTGTCTGCCTTTTTCAGACACTGACAGGGGAAAGGCCTAGAACAAATCAAGATTCCAGGTCTTGGAGATGGATAGGAAAAAGGGATGCTGGCTCTGCTTTTAAATCTTGAGTTGGATGGGTATTTTAAGATACTAAAATGCACAGCCCCTGCGCCCTGGTTCTCCACAGCTGTAAGTAAATTTACACTACATGTAGTGCCCACCCAGAGAAAATAAATGGTGTTCCAGCTGTCCAAATAAGTGCTGGTTACCTTAGTTTTAAATGATATTGGTGATTATTTCATCTCAGGTGAATTTAGAGACTGCCTCATAATGAAAACCCTTTCTGCACTTTCATCATCTTGAATGACGTTGCTTTGCTTTTGGGGCTGTTTTTTTTGTTATCTTAGAGCAGCACCGTGAAGCTGCTCTATTATTTGCTCTATTCTTTTTATTTTCCTTATGCCACACTTATTAGAGTGTTCCAGAAAGTTGTTTTCCTGTTCATTCTCTCTCTATAAATGTCATATCCAAAAATACATCTGTGGATAATGCAGTTTGGTACTGTATGCAAGGATATCCTCACTTCAGCCAAATGGAAATGTGAGGTGTTTATTGCCAGAATCAAGAGTGGTTAAAGGAATGCAGTTTTTTCTTACAGGAGTTTAAAACCTCTGGAATCTGAGCCCTCAGCTCTGTTATACTATAAGAAAATAGTATTAGTTAAAATTAATTTATTTTATTTTTAAAATAATTTAATTTTATATTTTAATATCAATTTAAATATTTACCTATTTATTTTTATATTATATTTAAATATAAATATTTTATATATTATATATTTTTTATTATATTAAATATTTTAAAATATTTTAAAAATATAATTTATTTGAATTTAAAATTTTATAATCAATATTTAAAATATGTGCAAAACATGTTAATTAATACGTTATTAATTTAAATGTCTCTGGCTTCTTTCATTTGTATTTTTAAATGTTTCCATTCTTCTTTTATTTTCATATGGCTGCCTGCTGATAATCATGTATAACTTGGCTAACATGAAAACCTGAATTTAACTAGTGCTGCAAAAGGTGTTTCATAAAAAATTATCTGCCTGAGGGAATTTTTTCAGTTCTTAAAAAAAAATATCTTCAGTTTTAAAAAATATTTTTTCTTAGAAATCTATTAGTTTGTAAGGGTTGTGGTTGTTTGGTTTGGGGGTTTTTATTGCTATTTTTTAAGGCTTTAATGGTTTTGACTGTGAATTTGGCTCTGACATGTGGATTGATGAGATGTTCCTGGGGTTATCCTTCCTGCCATGTTTTGTATTTTGTGATGTCCCTGGTAAAACAGTGGAAGAGTCCCTTGGATATTTGGAAAGGAAGAAGAGGTTTGTGTGCTGTAGCAATCTGAAATCTCCCAGTTCACACATCACACTGAATGCAGCCCTTCCAGAATATGTTTTTTTGAGACCCTTTTGGTGTTTATAAAGTGTTGCTGTGACAGCCATGCACATGCAGTCCTTTTTCATCCATTTTCACAGGGTCTTCCTTGTCCCTTTCCCTAAAGGAACTGAAATTGCAGGGCTCAGCTGTTCTGTGTGTTGTGAAAACTGCCAAGGAAATCTTGGATCTGTCTCTGTGTGTACAGATGAAAGAGTACAGCTTGAGGCTTTTCCAAAAGAATCCCAGTCCTGGCAGGACTGACATTAAACGCTGTTGAAACCCCCAATAATGCACAGCTCTATTTCTGGGTGCTCAGATCTCATTGCTGATGTAATCCCTGGGTATCAGACCCACCAATTAGTTCATTAACTCATCTCCTACAGCCTGCTGAGTAGCTGCTGCTCAAAAATAGCTCTCTCCTGGTTCTAGCCATTGATTAATTAGATTAGTTCTTCCCAAATCACAGATGCTATATTTTCTGTAATTTCACTTGAAAAGCAATATATTCTAAGGACATCCAGCCCCCTGAGATTTACCTGTCAGTGGTGAAATGAGGCCTTTTCTTTCTTCTATATGTTCTCTCCCTTAGACACCATTTTTAATTCTTATTTTATTTCCTGGCCATATTTCAGACCATTTTATGGGAAGATTTTCAGGTTACCATCTCTTCTAGTGCTTCTAGATATTGTCATTCTAGGATATTTCTATTTATGTTCTTTGTATCCATGTTTTCAGGTAAAAGGTTGATATTATACATGGATATTATACATGGATACATATTTGTATCCATGTTTTCAAGGAAAATGTTGGATATCAATATCACCTCCAGCCTTCCCACAGTGTTCAGGGAAATCAGTCAAGATCATTGTGTGGCTTTATGGCAGGGAAAGGGAGAGGTAACTGTACACAAGTACAGAATCATCTTGCCAGCTGGTTTTTCAGATGATTGCTTCTTTCTGCATTAATTCACTGCTCAGTCCACTGTGGATTAGAAAATAACAATTTTCATTTATGAGAGCTGGTTTTAACCTCAAAAAGATTTTTTCACCCAAAAGGTGGGTTTGGGCTGTTGGAAGAAATGCAAAAAAAAAAAAAAAAAAAAAAGAAAACACAACAAAAGTTTTAATAACAAACTTTGGAACGTGAAATTTTAACTTAGCTCTGATTCCAGCCTACAAATTGCTTTGGCTCCAGTGCTCCCTTGGGCAGCTTTCCATGGAGAGAGCTCTGCAGGCACTTGGATTCAGGGGACCCTCTGTGAGCTGACTCTTGGACAAGCTGCAAGTGCAGCACTTGGTGCTCAGGACACAAAAACAAACGGAGTCCTGCTTGCTCCAAGGCCTGGAAGCTTCCAGAGGGGCTTTTCCTTGCACTCCCAGCCCCAGGGGCAGAAGCTCTCCAGGCAGAGATGCAGCAAGTGCCAGGAAACCACTCTGCAGGCAAGCTAACACATGTCTGCTGGACTGAGCTAAAGTGCTTGAATTTAAAGACAAAATTTCTGAAAATTAGGTTTTCTGCATCCACACATAGTTATTTGCATCCAGGGTGCTTTTTGTGTCTTGCTCCAATGAACTGCCCCTGACTCTGTGCCTGCAGCTCCTCTGCCATCCTGGTGCTGTCATGGGTTTTGAGTGCAAGCAGGGATTTTGGCCTTTAAACCTTTTAAACTAAAATACATGCTGTTTCTTTTCTGTGTCATTCATTTCATCACCTTGATTTTTTTCAACTCAGTCTTTGGATTTCTAATCCACATGGAAATCAGTGAGTGAGTTCTGCAGTATGCTTAATATGAATAGTAAAAAGCTTAATATGAATAGTAAAAAGCTTTTTAGGGCAAATGGGGTTTACTTTTCCTTAGATGCATCGTTATTCTAAATGATACCAGCAGTACTTTGTGAGGCTGGGCTGAGACAGAAGTTGCTTGGGGAGAAAATAAGCACGACAAGTTATCTCAGGATGGAATTCTTGAAGATGAGAAAGATGCCAGGCTGATGGAACAGGTTTGCTGGTCACTCCTCTGCACAACAACAGAGGGAGCACTTAGAGCAGGCAAGCGAGGAATCCTCCGGCTCTGGATGAGCTGCGGGAAACTCTGAGCATCACAAACAATGCTGAGAATGCTTCTACCAGCTAGCAGTTATCTGTCCGTGCGATGTGTCTGTGTGAGGATGTGGGCATGGCTGTATTTTTACTTTCTTCCGAGGAGAAGAAAGCTCTGCAGTGGGCTGGAGATGGAAAGGAAATGCTTTGTGCATCTGTGTTGCCAGCCTCAGTAGGTCGGGTCTGTCCTCGCTGGAGTTGCACAAGGGTTTGGAGTCAGTGCGAGTGAGCAGGGTAGGCATGTCCCAGTGCTTGGATTTTTTGGTTTGTTCCCTGTTTGGTCATTGCTGCAGTCATGGCACAAATGAGATTATCGAGATAATTAACAAATCCTGTCAAAACAACAAACACCTGCCTAGAACAAATGTGGGCTTTGGTCACGTGCACCCACCGGCTCCTTGGGCTGCTGTGGCAATGGTCTGGGCTGCCAATGTGAGAGCTTGGCCAGGCTGATCCTTAAGGAATGGATAATTCAGCCTTAAGGAAGGAAAGATGCCCAGCTGCAGATTGCCTGGGGGCTGTTGGCAGAGCCTCTTTGAGCTCAGCCAGTATCAACAGGAAGAATGCTGAATGTCATTTGCTCTTGTAACTGTGATACATGTTCCCAACTAACATTTACCTCAGTAATTAGGCTACATGTAGCTGCTGCTGGTTTGTTTCAGTTTTAATACATTTTAGCACTCTTTAAAAGTGTATTTATTATATGGATAAATCTACAGAATTAGGGTTCACAAGAGAACTGTAGGTAAAGGAAGAATTACTGTTTTAGAGCTATTGGAAGTACTGTGTGGATGAGGAATAGAGAAAGGTATGGAAGTTCTCTTTGCAACATGTGGAGTGATGTGCCCTCAAGGATGCAACCCTTCAGGATGTAGCTCAGTGTAGATCAGATTGGGACCAAAAGAGTGAAAAAAGTGAATGAAAAGGTCACTCACTGACTTTGTTACTGCACAGAAGCTGACCATGCAAGACAGCACTCCCCAGAGTGATTTCATGGTTCTGGTTTAATGCTTGCAGCAGCTGAGAAGTGAAAGTGCTTGTTAAATCAAACAAGACAGTGGTGGACCAAACCACAAAGTTTTAATCAATTTTTTCCTCCCTTTGTAGCCATTTCCACAGTGCAGCAGGGATTTCTAGCAGGGATGCATGACCAAATGGCAGGCCTGAGTTAGGTGCTGCTGTTGTTGACCTTTTTACTTGTTGGTTGTTTTTTATTCAGCATCCTCTGGAGTTTTAGAAATCAAGCTCCATAAGGAAGTGCAGGTGCAGTGTCAAATAAATATTATCTAAAGCAAACTGAGAAGGATTGTACTGGTGTGGCCTTGTGTGCCTCTCTTTCCTTCAGAAGAGCTTGGTGTCTCCCAGTCTAAGACTCAGTTGCTAATCATCCATTGAGATTTAAACCAATTTAGATGCATGATTTATTCAGTAAGCTCAAGAATTTTCAGTCACTTCATCTTGAAAAAAAATCTAAAAAATTCTCTAGCAAGATGGCAATATATTTTTACCCATTTACTTTTACTGTCCATGAAAGCCAAGCAGTATTTTAGCAATTTTCAAACACCCAAAGTTCCATATAAAGAAGAATTGCAGTTTCATAAGAGCTAGAGACATCTGTAAATGCCCAAACAAGTTTAAGGACCCGAGCCTTGCAAAGCTTTGCCTCCAGTCTCTGATATTATTTTGAAGGAAAGGTTGGTGGGTTCCCACCAGGAGGAGCATGAGTGCTGCCTTGTCACCTCAGTGGTAAGAGAGGTTCTGAAACATTTTGGATACTGGCAGTACTCATATTTATTTTTTCTTTTTTATTATTCAAACTTAGATGTTATCATTTTCTCAGGGCCTGACTGACTTGGATGAAGCTGTCTGGTCAAATGATACAGTAGTTGTGAGTTTCTAAAATACTTGGAGAATGAGCAAAATCTACAGATGCACAGCATCATGGTCCTATGCAATTTATTACTGCCAGCCTGTGAGAAGCTGAATTTCTTCCTGTCTCTGCTTGACTGGTGTGCTGCAGTCACTCCCCAAGGTCAGCCACAGCATTAGACCTGGATTTATGCAGAAATGAGGCTGTTAATTAATGAGATCTTCCTGAATGGGACATTAAAGGCATGGGAATGGGAGGAAATGGGAGGTTACTTCCATAGCCTAATACCCAGGACACTTACCTGAAGGAGGAAGTCGTAAGCTGTTCTTCCTGCTTCATGGAATTCTTCTGATTTAAAATTAATTCATTATTCATCTTCTGTCTTTAATTCATGATTCACTGAAAAAGTACAAAGCCCATCCAAGATCTGCTTCCAGCTGAGTGCCCTTACCACAGGGAAGATGGGTTTCCTCCCCCTCACTAAGAAATTTCATTTGAGCTTGAGGAAGTGATAATATTATTTTTATTCAAGTCTTGTCTTTGTGAGCTTTTTTTTTAATATTACTCTGACAAGTTTTATGGAGTGGAGATGGGCATAACTAAGCTTTTTGCATGCTTTAAGCACAAATCTCTTCTGTGATGTGAGAGGTTTTCTGAAGTCATCCAAAGCCAAATAAAATTTTGTGTTACAGCTTTTACCAAATGAAAATCATGGCTAGGAGGTTATCTGTATAAAAGAATTTGTGTAGAGAAACAGATAAATGATAAATGTATTATACTGATAAGAGTCTATATGTGATATTCATGAGGACTTTTTAAGGGAAATCAGGATATTAATTTTTTTTATGTTGTTTCTTCAAGCTCTTACCATTATTTCACTTTTTTTCTTCTGTACCTCCTTGTACCTCCATGGGCAAATTATCCTTCAACTTGAAATCTCAGCATGGGAGGAGCAATCTCTCCCTGAGAGATTAATGATATTAGCACGGTGACCTAATGGGGTAAATGGGGTTTATTTCCATCCCTCTGTAATCCCATGGAAATCCATGAGTCACACTAAGGGTGCTTGGCCTTGGTCCCTTTCCTTCAATGAACTCCATGACTTTTTCTGCTCTCAGAGCTGGATACAAACCCCTGATTTGTTGAAGCAATTGGTCAGAGCCATGGAAAAGGCACCTCTGGCCAACGATCCAGGCTCTCCCAAGCCCAGAGACAGGAACACTTTTGACAGATGGTTTGGAAACTTCCAGAGAAATCCTGGAAGTTTTATTCCAAATGAATGGATGGAATCTGCTGTCTAGTCACAGTGCTCGAGACTTCATTAACTAAAGCTTCTCCCTGAATTTAGTAAGCCATAAATTCTGGCCTGTGCTTTGCTCCAGTGATACTCAGTCTGGCTATTCTGCTGGATAGCTGAAAATGGAAGTAGGCTATCTCTGCAGAAAGCAGAGCAAAAAAATGAAGGATTATCTTCTGAGGTTTTTGTGGTTGGGCTGTCAGCTTGAGCTCCAGTTGTTCTCTATTTTATGCTCTGCAAAAATAAGCATAGTCTAAAAAAAATATTTTTTAAAGTTCTATAAATACGGTGCAGGGGACAGGATTAGTGAGCCTGCAGCTGCTGAGGGCACTTGGGTAGGATGGAGTAAATTAATTTTGAATGAAGCTCACATTGAAATTTTAAAGGCCAAATCGTTTCCCACTAACTCACCATTAGTGCCTGATGCAACTGGGACTTCTAGCTAACTGTGCTTCTCCTTCAGGAGTAAAAATTAAATTATGGTAAAAAGAGAGTGAAGTGTCATTTAAGACATGTCAGCACAGACTATTCCATGCTTGATGTTGCAAGTGAGAGTTGCTCAAAAGCAGAGAAGCCTGCACAGCCCTCCCTCCTGGAATCACCAGAGCAGCAAGCAGTCAATTACCAGCATTTGATCATAAACTATCAAGGGAGGGGGAGGCAGCCCGTGGAGTTTCATAAACTGTAGGAACACAAAACTGTGTAAGAATGCTATTACAAAAAAAATCTTCCAATAAAACAATATTAGAAAAGAAATCTCTGCTGGATATCTTGCAGAGATTATTATTTCTTGCCGAGCTATAGCACCAAGACTACATTCTCATTTCACCAGATATTGCTCAAATACCAAGAGACAGACAGCAAAGATGAAAAGAAAGCACACTACAAATATTGAAGTAGATCTGGAAAGGTCACTGATAGACACTTTAGTTCTGGTTACTTTTCTGAATTCTAAAATGCACAATGAAAAGAGCAGAGGGGGAAAGAGACACTGCATAATAATTTGAATTTTTTAGCTCAGAGTCTGATTCTAGAGATTAATTGCCGGTTAATTTGTACAGCTGAGTTCTACTTGGACCAAAATTAGAGAATAACAAATGTGGTTGCATTAGGAATATAATCTGGGTGTCGTAGATAACCTAAACAACACTTGCTTGACAGCCTTGAGTGCTAGGTTATTTTATTCATAATTGCACAAAGTATAAGATGGTTAAACGCCCTGCCCCTGCTAAGGAGGTTGCATCTCACTCAGCCGAGTGCTCATTTCCTGAGGCTGCTGCTGCTGCCAGCGCCCGGCGGGACCGGGCCCCTCTCCCCGCTCCCCTCCTCAGCTGCCGTTGCTCAGGCAACGGGATCGTTCAGCAGCACCGCAACAGCAGAAGGAAGCTGTAAGGGTGGGAGGAGAGATTTCCCAAGGGCTGTGGGAAGGGTGGAGGAAAGAGAGGGAGAATATTGGTACATGTCTCAGAGAAGGTATTTGCCCTTGTACAGAGCGCTGCCAGAGGCTCCTCCAAAGCGCTGCTGTTCTGCTGCTTTGGAAGTTCCCCATTTGGAGCAGCTTCTTTCCCTCTCTTGGCTTTTGCAAGGGGTGAGCAGATGGAATGAGGTGCCAGGTGCTGGAGTGTTGGTGTCCTCCTGGAAGGGCTTGAGGGTTCATGCAGTGCCTGGTACACCTGGGAGGAGGCATGTGGTCACCTGCTGTGCTGGGCCAGGAGCAAAGCCAAAGCTCTGACACAGAGCAGTGGGACCTCGAGGAGCCATTGCCACTGGGACCGTGTTCACAGGGGTCCGAGGAAGAGGGAACAGACGGGGATCTGACTCCATGTTTCAGAAGGCTGGATTTATTACTTTATGATATATATTATATTAAAGCTATACTAAAAGAATAGAAGAAAGGATTTCATCAGAAGGGTAGCTAAGAATAGGAAGAGAAAATAATGATAACAAAGGCTTCTGTCTCAGACTCTCTGTCTGAGCCAGCTGGGCTGTGATTGGCCATTAATTAGAAACAACCACACAAGACCAATCCCAGACCCACCTGTTGCATTCCACAGCAGCAGAGAACCATTGTTTACATTTTGTTCCTGAGGCCTCTTAGCTTCTCAGGAGGAAAAATCCTAAGGCAAGGATTTTTCATAAAATGTGTCTATGACAGGCAGCACTCAGGGCTTTCCTCCCCTTGGCTCTCAGGAGACCTTGCTCCGTGTCCTGGGGGCTCTTGCCTCAAGAATCACAACCAGAAAGCTTCTGGTAGCTGATTTACTGTCACCCTTGAGCCAGAAATGACACAAACTCACTCGAAGGCTGGTTTGCAGAAGAGCGTGTAATACAAAAAATCCTCTCTTTTATAGACAGATTCAACGCTTGATTGGCTAGCTAACAAAAGCATCTTTCTCACAAACAGTGCTTGAGAAGAACAGGAAAACAGAGTAGGAAAACACCACCTGCAGGTTGTTTGTACTAACAAGCTATCATCATTTTTCTACAACTCCCTAAAAAGTCTCACAAGTGCACTGTGAGCAAACAAAGCTCGTTTTCTCACTTTCTGACCAGGCTGTTGCATCCACAGTTGACCAAGTAGGGAAGATGGTGTCTGTAATCATCCTCTTATAGGGGTGAGAAATTATTAAAAAGGAAAAAAGCACAACCCCACACACCTCCTCACATTTCTGCATTTGGGGTATTGATCCCTTTATCAAAGCTGGTCAAAATAAAAGCTTGTTACTGAAATTCCTTTGAATTAACGCTGATGGAAAAATAACTATTACTTAGATCTTAACATCACCTCTTCATTATAATTTGATTTAATAGCTATTACTTTCATTACAACAGTACCAGAACATGAACACTCTGTAGGCTTAATGCAGTCTGTCCTTGCAATTCTGATTTCCAGTTAATTAAAATTGATTGGCTGACCTGACATTTATATTTATCACAACATATGAAGGATCCAGGTTTTCCTTCACATGAATTTTACTGCTGTTCTCTGTTAGGTGTTTTGTGCAAAAAAGCTTTACATAATGTCAGATACAGTAAAAAAAGCATCTTAATCTTTTGAAGTTGCATTGTACTCAAAGCTATTACAAACAACAAGATTTTCCCCCTTAATTGCAAAGAATTACATTGTTTGGATCAAACTGTTTCTTTTTGTGGTCATTTTTTGAAAGTTTTGAACTTAATTCTTACAGCAATGCTGACAAAATCTTGGTTATAATTGTATGATTAGCACTTCTCATGTTGGCCAATACTATTATCTCATCACTTCCCTTGTAGAAATGCACATGTGTTGTGTCTCATCTCTGACACTAAATTCCTTGGAGCCCTGATTGTCTTTTGTTCTATATATAGTTGTCCTGCAAATGAAGTCTTGTTCTCGAGCAGGGCTCTTGTGCAGGGTGGTGACAGAAACCACAACTTCCTCCTGTTTGTTTTCCCATTAAAATGGGCAGTGAAGGCAGCAGCAGAGCAATGGCACTGACAGACTTGTTCCTGCTGGGGACCGCTCCCCGAGGCTGCAGGGGCTGCTGGAAGTGCTTTTGCCACTGCTGCAGAACAAATACTCAGTCAGGCTTTTACACTTCGCCTCCGAGTTTGAAGTTCATTTCTTGAGAAGTACGGTTGGCTACTGTGACTGTGTTCACAGGAGTCTGAGGATCTGACTCCATGTTTCAGAAGGCTTGATTTATTACTTTATGATATATATTATATTAAAACTATACTAAAAGAATAGAAGAAAGGATTTCATCAGAAGGCTGGCTAAGAATAGAAAAGGAAGAAGAATGATAAAAAGGCTTGTGTCTTGGACTCTCTGTCTGAGCCAGCTGGGCTGTGATTGGCCGTTAATTAGAAACAACCACATGAGACCAATCCCAGACCCACCTGTTGCATTCCACAGCAGCAGAGAACCATTGTTTACATTTTGTTCCTGAGGCCTCTCAGCTGCTCAAGAGTAAAAATCCTAAGGCAAGGATTTTTCATAAAATGTGTCTGTGACAGGCTACATTTGGATCAGTCCTCACAGAGGGAATTCTTTGGAATGAGATGTAAAATTTTGAGCCAATAAGGGGAATAAATAGAATTTATTAGATCAGGGTAGGGAGTGGTGAGGTAAGTGGAAAGGTGTCGGAAAGGGAAGAAAAGTTAGTTAGGAGTCATATCCAAGGCAATGAAAGAACAGGAGAGAGGAGCTGGCATGGGGATTCTGTGCTGCAATCTCAGGCACTTATTGGGTATTTAAAGCTTTGGGACACAGCATCCCGGATGTCACATTGGTGGGAAGCTGTGACTTTGTACCGTGAATGTGTGATGTTATTCCATTCCAATGTACCTGTCGCATCACCAGGTACATAAATAGTTGGGTTTGTGTTATAACCCTTCTCATCTGTGAAAGAATTGATGGCTCCACAGCAGAGATGGGCACTGTAGTGCTGCACAGAAAGGAAAGCTGAAAGAGGACACCTGGATGCAAGTGGGGAAGGAGGAGAGGAAAGTTGAATATTATTTATGAACTTTGAGATGGGAGAAAAACAAAACAGGAGAAAACTGTAGGAGAGGATACAGAAATTTAAGGGAGCATAGGCACTCCTTGAGCTGTGAAAATCAAATAATGCAAATGTTTCTGGGTGAACAGCAGGGGAATGCTCAAGAAAACAACCATGAATTCATAAAAAAGATTGAAGGAATGTCAAAAGACAGGTATAGCTTTATTTTTCATGTAGAAAAGACTATTATCCAGTGGCTGTATAGCTTGTATGCCTTTCCTTTTTAATTCCTCTAGGCGAGTTGTTTTGGGGTTTCGGTTGGGGTTTTTTTATTATTATTGTTAAACAAAAAGCTCCTTTTCACTGAGCTCTTCAGTAGAAGGAGACATAGAAACCCCAAAAATGAATGGAATTGTTTACAGTCATATCAGTATTGAACTGCAAACTGCAAAAAGTGAAATTATTCTGGTTAGGAGGGAGTATTTCTTTCCAATGTGGGAATTACAATCTCAGGGGGAGATGATGGTTTCTCCTCTGGGATATTTGAAGCTGCATTGGAGAGGAGAGCAGGGGTGAGCGGTGGGTGCTGAGCGTTGTGTGGGAGCACAGCAGCAGTGCAGGGTCAGTGCCATGTCAGCAGAGCCAGCACTGCTGTGCCATTTGCAGCAGGTCTGCACCTTTAATTAGACTCACAGACAAGTAATGCTGCGTGAATTTGCATCCCAACAGTTGCATTCCAGGCTGGGATTTGAAGTGCTAACAGGAACTGGCAGCTGCTCATGGAATATTTGAATACAAGGTTATAGTCAGGATTTTCCTTCAGCACTGAGTATGGGTATAAATATTCTTATGCATCAGGATTAATACATCCCTCATTAGTTGCCCATGTCTAAATCCTCTTTGCACTGAGATACTTACAGGGTGGGTTTAGTTATTCTTAGGGTTGATCCTTTGGCAAAAAAATGTATGACAGGGTTTAATAGTCGTACACTTGCTTCTGCTAAGCCCTGCTATTAAATATACTCTAATTTCCATTTGGTGAGTATATGCAATTTGTCTTCATAGCTGTGGTTCTAGGAACAGGTTTGTATTTTTCTTTAGCTGATGTTTCCAATTTGAGTTTTGTGTCATCAGCAGAGAATTTTAGAGCTGAATTTCTTCCTCATTCTACAGCCTACATGTGGCAGGAGGTTTTTTTTGAAGAGGAGCAGCTCAATGGTCTTCTCATTCCAAAATGCTTTGGGAAATTCCCTGGTTGATTCATACACTTGTAAATTTAGATTATGTTTGTCACACACAAATAATGCCAAATTCTCTTGTGCCTCATGGGAGTATCTGACTCTTAGAGGTATTTATTCTGCTGGCTTTGGAATGACAGAGATCTGTACAAACAGCAGTTTGTCCTTCTCAGAACGGTGGTGCGATGCCTTTGTCTGCAGAGAGAGAGTCGGGGCTAGGAATAGGCATGAATGGAGTCTGACATCCTGTGTTTGGGAGCTGCAGGGAAACTGGGATTCGTGGTCTTAAGGGATTCATGGCTTTGAGCCCAGCTCCTGGCACAAACCCCACTTTTATCTCTTGGCAAGGGGAGAATCAGCCTCACTGCGGCTCAGAATGACCACGAGGCTTGGATCGTGGAGTCAAAACCTACACATTTTGGGGCTTGGGATGAACTGCTGAGACACGGTGGGGTACCAGCAGCACAAACAGGACAGGCCATAGCAGGTTTGGGAGCTCTGTTGGACGTTTGGGAGCTTTGCTGCCCTGGACGTTTGGGAGCTTTGCTGCCCGTTTGTGTAGCGCACTCCCACCTCTGAAGGGAAAATGCTCCTGGAAGCGCAGAGGTGGCCGCGATCAATGAGTGGCCGGCAGGTGGCGCCCGAGAACACCGAGTGCCGCAGCCGCTCTTGGCTCGGCGCCACCCCGGGCAGCTCCCGAGGAGCTCCACGTGCGATGTCTCCTGGAATTCCATCCCACAGCAACAAGTGGGGCACCAAAGCGACACCCAGCCAGTGCTCCGTGTGAGAACTGAGCCTGTGTGGGGGCTGCTTGCGGTACTGGTGACAGGGACAGACGGCAGAGGCATGGCAGGCAGGAAATAAAATCCCTCCTTCCAGTGGCTTCATGAAGTAGTGAGTTATCTGAAACAAATTCATGTGGCGGATAAACTCCTTGTAAAGCCTTGCAGAAGGCCAGGCCATTGCAAATAAATAATTGCTGGCTGGGTGTAATAGGGATGGCATGTCAGGAATGATTTTTTTTCTTAGTCATGCTTTGCAACATGTGTTCAAATATTTCTTTGCTCTCATAAATATTGGAGAGAATAAGATGGGAGCCTCGATAGTGGAGCTTTCTTCTCTTGCTCAGCACTCAGGTGAAAACACAGAGGGGTTAAAGATGGATTAGATAAGCATTCTTGAGGGAGTAGAGGACTCTGGGAACAGTACTCAGGCCTATTCATTGTGAAGGATGCAAAAACTGCCTGGCCCTTTTCTGGTTGGAAAAGCACAATGTTTGTATTGGGTTTTATCTGATGTACAGCTTCAGTTGGTTTTGTTGGATTGGATGATTATTTTTTCCCTGGATATCTTTCTTTTTAACTGTTTCAGGGTACCCAAAGTGTCCGCACAGTTCTGTTCAGGTGTCCTTTCCCTGGTGTGTCCCATGTGCCTTAAAATGCCAGCAGGACTGAAAATAAAACTGTGACCCATAAATGAATACTAAAACTGTCATGTAATGCCATCTTGTCAAGATACAAAAATTTACTTTTAGTGAGGCAATTTATTCTCTGCAGAGTTCTCTGCCTGATTATTTCAGAACGTTTTTGTTGACTTCAATGGGAAGGAAGCGAGGCTATGCCATGAATATACTTTGGGTGCCTATTTTGATTTAATCTTGTATATTTGCTAGATGATGGGTGTGGAGAAGAGTCAGAGCATGTAATTATTATGTGTTAATTAGTGCCCTAAAGCTATATTTAATTAAACCTTTAATAGCAACAGATTACAAATATTCTTGGGAAATAAATTCCTCTTTGTGAGGCAGGACCATTGTAGTGCAGCCTGGCTACAAACCCGCAGCCTGACAGCTTGCACCATCCAACGCTGATGTTTCTGTGGGGAAAGATGAGAACACGGGGAGCGAAGGGCAAAGTGTCAGTGCCACCATTTCAGCAGCTGAATCCATTCTGTCTGTCTCTGCCAAGCAGCCTATTAAACCTTTTAGCATGATGCTGTCTGTGACAATAGGAGCTGGTCCATTTATACTCACAGCTTCACTGAGAGGGTAGCAGGAATACCCTTCAATAGTGCTACAGATAAAACCCCACAGAGAACATGGAGCAGAAGTTGCTTTAAATGTGCTGTTTTCAGTGCATTGTAGCACGTGTTCCCTACCTAAGGGTGTTCAACGTACAGCCTAAATGGCATGGCACTGAAGTCCTACATGGGATTGAAAGTATGAAACTGTGTCTATAATTTCCATTTATTCTCTGCCTTCTGTTGAACTCTTTGACCCTTTACAAGCCCCTTTGTCTCTTTTCTTCCATGTGTCCCCTTTGTAATTCTCAGTATAGTTCAGGATGGCACAAAGAAAATGTGCCAAGCTGAGCAGAAGTCCATTCCTAAGACCTGTCAAAAACATTTTCTCAGCTTTGCTGCACTTCAAAGCAGCAATGTTATCCTTTCCTAAGGTTTGCTTCCTTGTTTAGCAATAGTTCAGAAATTCAATATGCCATTTGCTTATGCACTGTGATTTGTTTCACAGAAAAAGCTACTTTTTTTGCAGTGATGCTAGTTAAGAACCCAAATTTGGTTTGGTTTCCCAAAGTACAAATATTGTTAGAGGTTTCTGAGTTATGGTACTGCTTAGAAACAGATCTCAAAGACTTTCATCCCACTCAGCTGGGACTCTGAGTTCTGTGAAATTGCAACGTGCAAGGTACTGAAGGAATGGGCAGAGCTTGAACTCTTGTTCATGGTGAGGTATCAACTGTGCTGATCCAAAATCCAAATAAAGAGAAGGCAAAGGTAGATGTGTAGCCAGTGAATATTTAGGCAGAATTAAAAATAAAACTGTGGCAGTAAAACCCCTCAGATCCTGTGGAAAGTGTTGCTGCTCACTGAGCACACTTGGGAGAAAAGCTTGGGAGAAAAAGCTTCTGAGACTTCTGGAGCCACTGGCAGAGGCCTCCCAGTCACGGCTGGAGACTGTGGAGCATTCGTTATTCCATGGACAAAGAGAGCCCTCAGCTCAGCGAGACAGACCTGTGCTCCAGATCAACAGAACAATCAAATATGACATTCATAATTGCAGTGAGCTGAGCAGAGAGGGGAAACTGCCCTGATTTGCCTATGCAAATGCAGCACCTCCCTGCCGTGTACCTGCACTGTGGGAAACTGCTCAGCAAACCCACACTGGGGCTTCTCCTGTCCACACTTGTGCTGCCACGCTATGCAAATCTTTACATTCCCACTTGTTTACTCTGTGCATTTCCCTTCTCTTTAGTTACCTCCCAAATAATTAAATAACTAAACAGCTTATTTCCTGCAAAGATCTGTTGGCCAGTAAGTTTATTTGCTACTTTGCTATTGACCAGGGTTGTAATTGCTGCAAAATGTGTTTCTATTTCATGGTACAGTTTGGTTTTCTTACTCAGTGTCTACAAAGGTACTGCTGCTGAATACCCATTTTTTGGTACCTTTCTGGTTAAATGAAGTTTTCCTCTGTCAGGCTTTCAAGTCAACAGATGCTAGCAAGGCAGGCTGAGTGGTCTAAGCTAAAAGAAGATTTTGTCCCCAAAGCTGCAGTCTGGGGAAACCTCCAGTAAATTCCTGGTCCCCATATGCTGTTATGCAGAACAACATGTGGTGTCCTGCTGTCCTTTCCAGGGAAGCAGTGTTTGGGAGGGTGAGCTCTGTCTGCCACCACGATGGATAGATTCATTTTTGCAGGGTTTTGTACACAGCTATTGGTATTACTTCCAGGCTCTGTTTCTGTGTAGAATGAACTGATCTTGAGACTTCCAGGAGGAAAGAAGCATCAGAAGAGAGAAAATCAATCTTTGTTCCACTAGGTGCTCTTTAAGGAAAGAAGATATGCAAATGATTTTGGATTTCTTTCTGAGAAAAGAATTTCTTTCTTTCTTTCAGTTACAGCACACAGCACACTGCTGCTGGCTGTGTCCTCACTGAGCCCTTTGCTCCTTGGTGGGCACTGCAGTAAATCCTCGGAATATTTACACTGCTGCCATAGTGTTCGTGTCTCACACCTGCAGCAGATTTGGCCTTCACCTTCAGAGTTTCCTTATCCTCTGAAGGTTTCTTCACTTGGATTTACAGAGCAGAGATCTCCCAGCTCCTCCTTAAAGCCTTGCTGCTGAGGCCCCACCATTTGCTGTTAGGTAATTGAGGTTATTGTAACACATTACTTGAGGGGCATACAAGAGAAGAGACTTCATCTGATATTCCAAAATAAATGCTGACACAGTTTTTCAGTTAAAAAAAGTTTGTCAGAATATTTTAGAAACTAACCATTAGATGCTAATATTTCTAGACTAACAGGAATAGAAATCAGAATTAATGAGTTCTCTGCAGGTACATCTGTCACATATTTAATGATGTGAGGCATATTTCATGCTCACAGCACTCTGCCAACATTATACAACCCTTGTAATGCTCTCTGCAGTAAATACCAATCTTGCTTTGCTGCTAGGGTAAATGAAACTCAGTTCCAGCCTGTAAGAGTGTCTCCCCCTGAAGTCAGTGGAGATAGACATGGCTTGGGCTGGGCATTATTCATGAGTGCCCGTGTCCTTGTCTGAGCCCTGTGCACAGCACGGGGCTCTGCAGGGCCTGCATCTCTCGGGATCTTTTGCTGCTCGCTGTGACCCCAGAGATGTTAAAATCTGTTTTCCCAGCCCAGCTCTTGGAGAATGAGTCGGAGCTCTTCAGTTCTCGGTCTCAAGGTTGTTTATTGTGTCTTATCTACAAAAAGTTTTCTCCTGCCCTGCCGAGGTCCGTCCAGCAGGACAGTTCCAGGCACTCTGCCTGCCCCCAGGGCGGTGTTATGTCTTTATACTAAAAACTACCTCTACAATGTTTACAATTCCTTCCCAATACCTATCTCCTATGTTAGACAGTGAGCTTCTACTCTAGACCAATCTGTAAGTGCCACCATCACAGCACAAGATGGAGGCCAAGGAGAAAAAGGAGAAAGGCTGGACACGCCCAGATCCCTCCATCTTGCTCCCTGAACCCCCATTCCAGAAACTCCAAAATCTACCTTTTCACACCGTGATGACTTCACTATTATTCTGCTTAAACTGTTGTGGCTTGCTGATCTTCATAAAAGGTTGGTAATTTCTCCACGGGCCATAATCAAACCCACAGGCATTTTGGGCTCTGTGCCAGGGTTCCTGAGCCCCCTGGCAGGGCTCCTGGCTGTTCTGGGCAGCCAGAGGGGTGCCCTGGGTTCCCACATGCTTCACTTGGGTGCAGCAGCTGCTGAAGCCCCAGACACAGAGGAGCAGCTGTTTCCAAACATACCTGTTGAGCTGCTCAAGGCTTCTGGGGCAGAGATAAATGCTAAATAAATACATTTGCTTGCAGAACAAAGTTTAACCTGGAACAACACTGTCAGGTTTCCAGTGGGTGGTCATTAAGGGACTGATTTGTCTCTGTTACCATTCTGCCTTCTGTAAAATTACAATACTAATTGCTCCTATCTTAGAAGAAACTGGAAGGAGAAATATTTCTCCAGTGCTGGGAGAGGGTTGATCTAATAGAAATATGTCTAAATCTTTCTTATAACAGAATAAGAGTACCAAGCTAACATGCACTGCTGTCCTTGAGAGTGCACATTCACTGACAGAGGCATCCTCTTCTTTGGGCAAACTGTATTCATTCCAAATAAACTGGGAGACACTGGGCTCTCCCAGCCTTTCCATCATTTACAATATGGCCACAAACAAATTGCATCTGGGCTTCATTTAACCTGAAGTTTCTAAAAGAGTCGATTCATAATTGGAAATTTGTTTCAAATTCACTGCTTTTGGCTCATTTGGCTCGCTCTCATTTTTAGTCCCCAGCAGTACAACTGTTCTGACCATTAGGAGTTTTTGAGGTAAAAGTTGAATATAAGGAACACAGGCATTATAGTTTCAACAGCTGCTGCAGTTCTGCCTGGGAGATTGGTGTTGGCAAGCGCTGAATTCACTTCCCCAAAGCAGAAAAACCACTCCCAATTGCTTTGAGCATGGTCCTGGGAGATGCTCATGTTTCTTTTTGAACTGCCTTATTTCAGGACAGACATTTTCAGGCACAGAGGGGGACCTAAAAGAGAAGCTTTAATTTGAATTTTAACTTCTCTCTTATCTAGGGGCTGTTTGAAGGTCTGTGGGAATCCCATTAAAAGCTTAATTTCTAAAGTTCAGTTCCAATTCTGAATTTTCTCTGGGCTAAAAACAAGGAGAATTTTTTCCCACCTGGATCTCTGGTATAGACTGTGTCTTTGACATCACTCTTGGTGGCACTGGCAGAACAGAAAACCTTTCATTTTGTCCATTAAGGGAATCTCCATTTACCCTGTGTGATAAAAACTGTTCTCATGAACATCATGTGCCTTAGAATTTTGTTCTTGAACTGTAGATGAGAAATTATTTCTTGTCCTGGCAAATGGAGACTGCACTACATGGAAATATTTGGGTTTCCAGAAGCATCTCCTGCTGCACAGGAGTTCTGAGGTTCCCTGTCACAGTGCTCACACACCTCTGTGTCACCTCTGTGCTAATGCTATTTCCCCTTCCTTTCTGGTGCATCACAGCATCTCTTGTTTTGTGCCTGGGCTTTCAGATTGGTCTCTTCCTGCAGACCAGAATCCAGCCCAAAGGACCTCTTTGCACAGGGATCATCTTGGCTGCTGCCCAGGAGCTTCCCAAGAATATATTAGTGACCAGAATCACCCAGCAGCACTCACTGATTCCCTCACAAGGGCTTCTCAGGAATATCTTCTTTTTAAGGATGTACAAACAAGAGTTGTTGGTAAGAACTGTTGATGCCTCACCACTGTTAGTGACCCTGGCCTAAAAAAAACAAGGTACTTCTGTTGTTGTTCTTTTGCTTTATATTGAGCTGTAGCATCTGGAAGGACTGCTTTAAAAAAAATAAATAAAAATCCAGGGTGATGGAATCCTGCCAGGACAGTCCTGGTGACTGCAGGCTGAATGCCTGGCTTTAACAAGTGCCAGTCTGCCCTGGAAATTGTGGTGTGGCCTCCAGGGATCCAACCTGACCCTGAACTGGACTGTCCAGAAAAGGGAAAATGACTCTCCTCAGGAGTGATGCAGCCAGGGAACTTCCAGGTCTCAGTCAAACAAGCTGGGCTTGCTTAAAACTAGTTTTTGTTTCTGTGAATTGGATCTCAGGCTTCAGTAAAGATCCATCCAGTTCTGGTTTTCCTACTTCAGTCTAGGGAAAACACTCTGTGTGCTACAGGAAAAGCTTTATCAGCTGAATAACAAATGCTGGGTGGAGCAGTAATTTGTGTAGAATGTCTGTGAGGGCTGCACAAACATCAGCAACTGGGCAAGAAAGGATGCTGAAGTGGAAGGGGATCATGTCTTGGGTCCATTCTCCATCTAAAAGGGATGTTCAAACTGCATCAAAATACCAATAACTCTGCTTTGATACTACTGAAACAAATTCCTGAGAATGATGTGTGAGAAAAAAGGATGGGTTTAATTATTTTAATGTAATCTGTGAAGTTTAATTAGGTATTCAGTTTTAAATCCAGTTATGTTTGCATGTGGCTTTAGTGCCTCCTCTTAATTCAAGAGGCCATGTGACCCTGTTATTCTCTCAGACTGCCCTGCAAAAGGCCTGTAAAGTTGAAATCAGAAATATTCATTACTTTTCTCTGTGACCTTCTTCATTTTAGTTCTGAAAATTTGTTTACTAACAATCTACAAAATGTGAGTCAGATTCACTTAAAAAACCAGAAAATTAGACAAACTTGAGTCAGCCAAATTAGCTGTTCCTTCCTTTTGTCAGAATTGAACCTCAGGGAGGTCTCAGAAGAGGCCCCTCCTGCCTTCTTTATTGAAGAAATATTGTACCTTGCATATAATTCCAATTTGTGAGGATTTAAGTTGTAGAGAGAGTGAACTGAGCTGTCCAGTGTTCAGCCCCCTGTGCTGTTCCTGGTCCCAGTTTGTCCTTCTGGGCCTCTCTAGGGTCACTTGCACGTTGGTCATTGCCTCAGCTTCTCCTTGCAGTGCAGTGTGAATGATGCTGAGCTGGGATCCAGGCCTGTGTAACCCCCGAGCAGGGGCTGTGCTTTCCTGCCCTGCAGTTCATGTTTCGCTCCGAGTCACGCTCCAGCAGGCTCAGCAGCTGTGCATGGGAAAGGCTGCCACAGGCCTGTGCTTTTCATGTCAAGGCAGAGTCTGAAAGAAATCCAGCTTGATCAATATCAGCTGTGCTCATTTTAGGTGCAATTAAAGGTTTGCAGCTGTGCATGGCTTGGGAACACCATGGACAGTTGTTTCTCCAGCTTTGATTGCAGTTGTTTTGTATGCCCACCTTTTGGTTGAAAGGAATGAGTCCCTTCCAAAGTGGCAAGAGCCACATGTGGATGTGTGGGCCTGGCCACCTCTGTTTAACTGCTTTGGATGGATGTTTGTGACAGCCCCAGCTATAACCAAACTCCCACCCACCTTCTTGATTCCACTAGGATTTGATTCTGAGAATCACATGTGCCCATCTGTGCTACCAACTCTCTGTGGCAGCCAGGTACACAAGCCCCCACTGCACAAATGAATAGTGCATCAGTGTTCAAGTGCAGCTTTCTCCTCTGAATTCCTCTGTCTCCTATTGACACTTCTCTGTATTATATATTTCATAATTGGGCAGCTCATGCATAAAAGATCCTTATTGATCAGCCATGATGTGAAGAAGTGCTGTTCAGACTTGGCATGGAGTTGAGCAGAAGTCAAATCAAGGACAGGGCTGGCAAGTGTTCAGGCTCAGGCACCACAGTGCTGAAATCTGCATTTATTCTAATCTGTTCAGATACGATTTCTGCAATGCAGCCAGTGGCTAAGGCTGACCTTAAATCCAAAGAATCCTTGGCAGTTGGTCTGTTTCCAAAGGCTTAATCCCTTTTGGTCTTGAATTTCTTTTGTTCCTCCTTGTGCCTCCACAGAGTTTAATGGTATTTCTATGGCTGTGCTCGTTTTCCTGAAGCAGTCCTGCAAATTACTTATGGATTATTGGTATTTGTGCACTTTCTTTTTGAAGTAATAATTTCCCTTAATCCTACTTCTGCAGAGTGTTTCAGCTGACATGCAAGCACACTTGGAATTGCATCAGGGCTGCTCTGTGTGTCCAGAGGCAGGACCCAGTGTGGTACAAGGCACTCCTCCAGAGAGCCTGAGCTGAGCACTCTGCTTTCCTGCCTGTGGTTAAAGTCCAGCACAGCTCAGCAGCTCAGTGAGTGTGGTGTGCTGTGATACAAGTGTTATGATGGGAACAAAGAGGGACAAGCAGGAAGCAAGCTGTGCTGCCCCAAGTCCCCATCTGTGATCTCTCTAGGTAACCTGGCAATGCTTTATTTTATTGTAGTAGGAGAACTCTTTAATAGGCAGAATCAGCTCTCTGTGGCTATGCAGACAGGAGATTTCATCCTTTTTGCTCCTTCCTGCAGAACGTCCTTGTGTCAGCCTGGAGAGAGCAGCTGCCTTCTGCTCTGGGGAGGAGGTTACCATGAGCAGGTTCCTGGGCGCATTTTCAGTGCCTTCATCCTCTAGCCCCTGGTTCCAGCAGTCGGTGATCAAAGTCCTGCAGGTGGGCAGTGCTTGCACTGTCTGATTACATACAGAGCTGCAAAAGATGTTTGGGTCTCTAGAAATTTAGGGCTTCAAATTCAAGAAACTCTTCAAGGTACATCTGAGTTAGACTTCTTCTGAGGGAGGTGATGCTCCCCTTCTACTCTGTTCTTGTGAAACCCCACCTGGAATATTGTATATGGTTCTGGTATTGTATATGTATTGTATATAATTGGTATTGTATATAATATTGTATATGGTTCTTCTCAACATGAGAAGGACATGGAACTGCTGGAGAGATCCCAAAGGAGGCCACAAAGTTGATGAGGGGACTGGAGCACCTCACCTGTGGAGACCTCCCAGCACCTTCCAGGATCTGCAGGGCTCTGCAAGGAAGATAGAGTGATCTCTTCACCAGGATCGGGAGTGACAGGATGAGGGGGAACGGCTTCAAACTGAAAGGGGGGAAATTTAGATACACAGAAGGAATTCTTCTCTGTGAAGGTGGAGAAACCCTGGCACAGGCTGCCCACAGGAGCTGTGGCTGCCCCATCCCTGGCAGTGTCCAAGGCCAGGTTGGCCAAGGCTTGGAGCAACCTGGGATGGTGGAATGTGTCCCTGCCTATGGCAGGGAGAAGAACAAGATGATCTCTAAGATCCCTTCCAAACCATTCTTTTATTCTCTTTTATTCCCTTTTATTCTAATATTTATATATTTATTTCAGGGACAACAAGATGCACCTTACCAGTTACATGCTCTTCCAGATAAAAATCAAAACAACCCAAAACCCAACCCTCTAAATACTCTAAGAATTTATTTTTTATTATCACCATGACAGTGTGTTTTTCCCTTTGACTTATTTCCTGGAAACAGCTGAATCATTTCTTGCTCAAAAGCTCGCCAAAATTTGCAGCCAGTGGCATGGAAAATTTTGACCCAGAGGTTTGTAAAAAGCTCAAGTCAGATTGTTTTAATGGGGAGTGGCAGGAATGTTCACAGTGTGGAAATCTGGGAGCCCAGAGTGTAATCCACATATCTGTAAACAGAACTGTAATGTTAGATCTCCCAGGGGAATAGAAGAGGAAAAAAATTTCTTCTCTTAAAGGTATGCAAAAGATTTTAAAGCAATTTTTAAAGCAATTTTTAAAGCAATTTTTTCACTACTAGTGATTGTGCTCCTGTGGGTAAGCAAGGCCAGCACATTAGATTTTAAAGTGTTCCGGTGGAAATCTGGGAGCCCAGAGTGTAATCCACATATCTGTAAACAGAACTGTAATGTTAGATCACCCAGGGGAATAGAAGAGGAAAAACTTTTTCTTCTGTTTAAGGAACGCAAAAGATTTCCAAAGCCATCATTTTTCACTGCTAGCGATTGTGTTCCCAGTGATTCACTACAAGTGATTGTGGGCAAGCAAGGCCGGCGCATTCGATGTGCGAGTGTTCCGGAAACGTGACCCTTCCTGTAAATCTGAGCGACATGACTGCCTTGGTTTCAGCCCAAGTGTAGATGCGTATCTCAGCACGGCGGCTGGAAGCTTTGCTGCCTGTGGCAGCCGCTGTTCAGCACAGGCTGAGGTTCCCTATCACATGCTCAGTGAGATTCCGCAGGACAAAGCTGTGTAAATTGAATGACACTAACACCACCTATGGATTCGGGGCTGGTGCATTTGCATCACAAATGCCCTTACAGCGTGCATGCCCCGCACTCACCAATTAGGCTTTCTTCCCAACCCTCTTGGTCCTTCAGAAAAAAAAAGGGGAGGTTTTTTCTTTCCTGATGGACTTGCGAAGAAAAGCTGCTAATGAAGGGCTGATGAATGGTCCGATTGTGTTGCTGTTTGTGTAGTTTCACCTTCATTTGCATCAGTACCAGGCACAGATCCCGAGACTCATTTTTCACTTTTCAGTGCTCCTCTTCTTTGGGCCCTGCCTGCTGTAGGACCAACCAAACAAGCACATTTATCTTTGCCTCCTGGAACACGGACCCGGAATATTTCCCTTCGTGCATCCCAGGGGCCTACACGTGGTGGGATGGGACCTCTCCCCAGCACATCTGGCTTCTGTTGCAGTTGATTTGGGAATCTGACACCAGCTGGAGTGACACAAAATGTACTGGGAGCCCTCACTGCTTTCCCTCGGGAACGCTTAATGCATCATCTCTAAGGGTGTCTCCATTTCCTGCTTCAAGGAATGGATCTCCTGTTTAGTATCTTTTCCCAGCAGTTCCCACAGCGTGTGTGACGCTCTAAAATCAGTCCCCACACCTCCAAGACCAGGGAAAGCACACAAACAGCGTGTCAAATTGCTCACACAAAACATCCCATAATGATCCAATCAGAACTGAGTCCATTCTGCAAACAGTGGAGCAATCCCTCCTCTCTTCCTGTAGGAGCACACGAGCCCACACAAGCCACGTTTGACTGGTGACTCTTCAGTTCTGCCGTTCTTTGGTTCTTCCTATTTTTCCTGTCATCCTGAAAACATAGCAACTGCCAAAAAAAAAAATGATTTTCTTTTTAAAGAAGGAAAAAAAGAGAATGAAAGAATGTGGCCCTTTGTTTTCTATATCTGTTCGGGGAACAAGCTTCATTGATTGAGTGCCAGGAAGGGGATAATGCAATCTCCCATTCGGCCTGTTTGCATCTTTTTCCAGGCTGACAGTTAAAGTCTGCTGGCTACAGATGGCCTTTGACAACTGACAACACTCGCTGTTATGCCAGTGCATGACTTCATCTGTGTGACACTGCATGTGACTGCAGCTTTCTTCCTCTTTGCTTGCAGGAACTATTCTCCATTTCAGGAGCACCAGAAGAACAGAGGAAGTTTCCCTTGCCAGAACCAGAAGCCTAAAAATGCCTTCCAGACATTGGAAAAACAGTATTGTTGGAATATTGTTGTTTTTGGGGCTTTAACCGCCAAGTCTGAAGTTCAGAGGCCAAATTTGGTAAAAGCTTCCATAGTTTTTGAATGGACCATCTGGCTTCTGTTGCAGTTGATTTGGGAATCTGACACCAGCTGGGTGACACAAAATGTACTGGGAGCCCTCACTGCTTTCCCTCGGGAACGCAATGCATCATCTCTAAGGGTGTCTCCATTTCCTGCTTCAAGGAATGGATCTCCTGTTTAGTATCTTTTCCCAGCAGTTCCCACAGCGTGTGTGACGCTCTAAAATCAGTCCCCACACCTCCAAGAGCAGGGAAAGCACACAAACAGCGTGTCAAATTGCTCACACAAAACATCCCATAATGATCCAATCAGAACTGAGTCCATTCTGCAAACAGTGGAGCAATCCCTCCTCTCTTCCTGTAGGAGCACACGAGCCCACACAAGCCACGTTTGACTGGTGACTCTTCGGTTCTGCCGTTCTTTGGTTCTTCCTATTTTTCCTGTCATTCTGAAAACATAGCAACTGCCAAAAAAATAATTATTTTCTTTTTAAAGAAGGAAAAAAAGAGAATGAAAGAATGTGGCCCTTTGTTTTCTATATCTGTTCGGGGAACAAGCTTCATTGATTGAATGCCAGGAAGGGGATAATGCAATCTCCCATTCGGCCTGTTTGCATCTTTTTCCAGGCTGACAGTTAAAGTCTGCTGGCTACAGATGGCCTTTGACAACTGACAACACTCGCTGTTATGCCAGTGCATGACTTCATCTGTGTGACACTGCATGTGACTGCAGCTTTCTTCCTCTTTGCTTGCAGGAACTATTCTCCATTTCAGGAGCACCAGAAGAACAGAGGAAGTTTCCCTTGCCAGAACCAGAAGCCTAAAAATGCCTTCCAGGCCCTGGAAAAACAGTATTGTTGGAATATTGTTGTTTGCTTGGGGCTTTAACCGCCAAGTCTGAAGTTCAGAGGCCAAATTTGGTAAAGCTTCCATAGTTTTTTGAATGGACATTTTTCAACGCTGGTAAGGCCCACATGGACATTTCAGAGTGTTCCACACTCCAGAGTGCTTCCCAAAGGGACACCAAGCTTTGCAGCTTGGTCTGAAGTTCAGAGGCCAAATTTGGTAAAGCTTCCATAGTTTTTTGAATGGACATTTTTCAACGCTGGTAAGGCCCACATGGACATTTCAGAGTGTCCCACACTCCAGAGTGCTTCCCAAAGGGACACCAAGCTTGCAGCTTGTGCTGGAGGTGCAAAGGCTGCAGACCTGTGCTGGAATTTGGAGGAGTTTTTGTCTTCTGTGAATCTTGGCAAGCTCAGGGAATGCTGCAAGTTGAATGAATGAAGTCATCCATCATCTAGCAGTAACTGGAGTAGGTTGAACTCATTCCCATTCTGTCTTTTGCTTCAGAAGCAGGAAAAAAATAAGGCTTATATTCTAGACTTTTCTTTTTGCCACTTTTAAACACAGGTCACAATTTGAATTATGGTTAGCAGCTATTAGCTTGTCCTAATTTTTATTATAACTTATGATCTAACCTTGGTTCTCAGGCCTCTTCTAACACATGTAATTAACTACTGGATTTTTTTAAAAAGGGAAAATACTTTTGTATTTTCTTCAATGTTTTTTTCTGTTTATTGCTCTAGGCAGGTAGAGAGCTGAGGTAACAGAGTGGTGTGGTTCACATACAGGTGCTGTCAAAGTAGTCCATCATGGATCAGGGATGAAATTTAGCAAATACTGGGCCTCATATCAGAAGAAGACAGCCAAAGAGTTAAATAGAGACAAAATTACTGGAAGACATATTTTTCATCTTTTTTTAGTTGTAGGGAACCCAGGAAGCCTCCTCTGAGCTATATGGCACAAGCATTTCAAAGTTTTCATGTTAGTGATTCAGTTTTAGCAAACAAAGTGTTTTTCAATATCTGGGCAACAATGGAGAGTGTATATAATGAGCTCTGTTTCTTTGAAGATCACATTTCAGTGGTCCTGTCTTCACCATGGAGCCACCTTCCTGTGAAAATGCCACTGCCATGAGGCTGTGAACCATGCTAATAAATAGGGAAATCAATGTGCTTAGCTGAAATGTATTTTCTTTGAGTGATTGTGTTGTTGAGTCTGTCAAAAACTGTGGGCAGCCTGGGAGGCACATAAAAACTGACATCCCAAAAGTTGTTTGTATTAGTGAGGAGAGCCCAGCATCTGCAGAGCATGAGTGAATTCCATAACAGTTTCAAAAGGCAGTTTATTCAAATAAAATTTAACTGTCCCTCATAACTAAAACATCTTAGTTAGAGGAGAGTTAAGGAAACAAACCAGCATGCTGAGAAGCTGATTCTCTCTCTGTCTTGCAAGCAGGCCAAATAAACCTCTGTGTGTTGAATAAGTCACAGAATAGGTCTGTGACTCCTCAGAGGATCACTTCTCCAAGCACCACTGGTAAAATAATGTTCCCCACATCCTGCTGAGAATGAGTGGGACAGATGCTGCAGCTTTCATTTGACACTTGTCCCATCTGGTCAGATGGTAATCTAAGGGATGACAAAAGAGAGGAATGACACTGACAAAAAGAATTTCTATCCTAGTTCCTTTAGTCATGTGCTGGACCTGCTGGATGAACAGTCAGGGTCACATCCAGCGTGTTGGGAGTGCTGAGTTACAGTTCCTGTTCTGTGCTGAAATCCATCACCTCTTCTATCAGGCAGTGATTGATCTCTTCAAGCTGGCAGGCACATGGCCAGCTAAATGTCACCTCTGCTGTGATGCTCCAACCAGCCTCTTCACACACAGCTACCAAAATATTCATATTATTCTGATAAAGTTTCCTGATGCAACACAGCTTCTAAAAGATCTTGGATCAAACAAATTGATTGCTCATTCTGCCCTTGGTTCTTGGGACAGTGGATGAATCTGCTTTCTTGTTTTGGGACTTCAGAATGTGTGAGTTTTCCTCTTGTTCAGGCTGATCTTTCTCTTTGTGATGACGTGAAGTTGAGCCCTTGGAAAGGACAGGGAAGAGCAGCAGCAGCTTGGCTCTGAGCAATCACTTTGGCTGCCACTCTGGGAGAGAACAGGCTGGTGACTGGCAGTGATATAAATACTCAGGGCTGGATTGACAGTATGCAGGACATGAGCCTGCTGGGAACAGTGAAATTGAGACATGACTTCTTTCTTCTTTTGTGCTCCTTTGTGAAGGCATGAAGCAACAAGTTTCTTTCCTTCCCCAGAATAAGCTGTTAGAGGACAAATGGAGCTCAGCGGCGAGGAGTTGTTGGTATTGTTTTCCACTTGGTTTCAAGTTCTGCAAACAAAGCTAGAGCTGGTAAGTGAATATTGCTTAGCCTGGGTGCCTGGACCTTCCCAAAAGTGCCGAGTCTCAAGGCTGTTCTTGCTCCTCCTCAGCTAAAGAGGGGCTGTGTGAATGACAGAGAACTTTGGTGTTGGCTACATGGGGCGGTTATTGCTGTAGTTCACCCCATTTCCTATCAGTTTGAGGCTTGATGCAAAAGATGGTGAGTTTTGGTGACAGTGAAGACACAGGTCTCAGTGGTGGTTAGGGGGCTGCATTTAAAATCTGATTAATGTGGTGACATCAGTACTGGGGAATGTTATTTGTGGTCAAAAGTGCCAAAGAGATCAATGGTTCCACTCCAAGACTAACCATTAAAAAAAAGAAGCTTTAAATGGCTTTCTAGTATGCTTGTTCCCTGAATGTTAAACTGATCATTGGAGCCCTTTTTAACTTGCCCACTCATGGGCCAGCTCAAACCAGTGTGGTTACTCAGAAGCACTCATCATACCCAGGTGGGATGAATGTGAGTGCTGAGCTAAAGAGCAACAATCCTGCCTATCAACAAACCTAAAACTGTATCAGGTCTGAAACTTTTCCTAATAATGGAGCTAGGACCATGAATATTTAACTGTGTTGTGGAGTTGCATGTGAAGCAGAACCATTTCATTTCTGTACTTACATTTATGCCCTTTATTTCCTCTCTTCCTTTGGGGCATTTTCATGTACACAGCAGGAGCACACCTGAGATGGGCTCTGAAAATTGTTGTGTAATCTGTAGGCAAAGAGCATAGCAGGGGAAAGGCATGAAAGGAAAACTACCAGATTGTGAAAGGGGACCAAGACTGACTTTCTGCATTGTTCTTATTGGCACATGCTGTTTCTGCTTCACATTCTTAGGTTGCTGAGAAACCCTGTCATCTGCAAACAAAACCAGCTCCTGCAGGATGGAGTGTGTGCAGAATGTAAAGAGGGAGGTGTCTGTAGGCAGCCTACAGAAGCTTGCCACGTTGCTTCCATGCACACAAAAAGTTCCTGACTTTTGGTACCAGACTCACCACCCTGACAGGCAACGTGGCTGCACTTAAGGTATTTCATGTCAGGAAGTTTTTTCTGAAGACTTGACTCACATATTCTTAAGCAGTAGATACAAAGCTGGTATTAAGTTATGCCTTATGATCCAAAGCACTGGTCAGTGTTGTATTGAAATTACAGCATGTGGAATTATAGCATGTAATTTTCACCAGGAACACCCATCTCAGGGCTTGTGGCTATTTCTCCATACCCTTGAAAAACATTGGTAGTTTTAGTACTAGATTTGGTAAATTCTTGCAGAATATCTCTGGTTCCTACTTTATTGGTGATAGAATTTGATCCTGTAGTATCTGTAATAGTTTGGTCTCTTTCCATTTTCTGTGTCCTGCCATCCCTTCATCTCAGGATGAAATAAAGAGACTCAGTTGTGAATTCCTTTCTGAGCTGTTCCCCAGCATTTATCCACTGAGGGCCAAACCTGTCCTTGGATATTTAGAAGCATAGCTCTAACTAGGAAATGCTGAAATAAAAAAAAATTAAAATAAAATAAAATAAAATAAAATAAAATAAAATAAAATAAAATAAAATAAAATAAAATAAAATAAAATAAAATAAAATAAAATAAAATAAAATAAAATAAAATAAAATAAAATGTATTCCCAGTGGTGAAACAATGAACATTTTCTCAGGCAAAAGCTGCTTAGCCAGACAGCCTGAGAGCAAAGGCCTGGCTGCATTCAAGATCCCTACAGGAAGACACTGCTGGTAATGAAGCTTGTCACCAGGAAGCTGGTGGCAGCAGATGGCAGTGCACAGCCTGGGCCAGGGGTCTCCTCACATTCCAGCTCCCCATTATATCTGCACGGGGCTTCTCTCCTTAATAGGGGAGTCGGAGCTGGGCTTAATGGGCTCTGACTAATGACTAAAAAGGGGGAAAGATGAAGAATTGGCTCCTTTGTGATTTTCCTTTCTTTCTTTCACCCATCTTTGACAGGCTGTAAATGGATTTTCTGTAGCTGCTGCATTTCTCTGGGGAAATGAGCAGGGTGTGTTTTTGGATGATTAGTCCTTATCTGGAGGGTTGGTACACAGTCCTTGCACTGCATCCCTGTGAGACCAAGGAGGCCTTTAAGTTTCCAAGTGGGAATTCCTACCGGGATGTTGATGGGGGAAAAAATTGTCTAAATTCTGTTCATGCCCAAGGCAGTAACAAGACCTGTCAGACTTCATGGCTTGTGACTAAAGCGGGCTCGGGCCAGCATGTGACTACCTGGCTCCTCTTTAGGAGCTGTGCCACTGACCGTGTGTCAGCACCGTGGGCAGAGAAAGGACTCCATTGTCTCCATTGCCTCAGCTCACCCTCCTGCCTTTTAGAAGGATTCAGATTTCCAGATAATTCTGTGTATGTTCAACAGACAGATTTTGGTGATAAGGTTAAGAAATATAAATGTTTATCCTTCAAGCTTAGCATGTAATTCCATCTTGCAGGAAAACTCAGTGGAGTAAATTCCCTGATGCCCCATGTTTGTGCTCTGCTGGCAGAGAGCTTGGCATGTGCCATGTCACAGTGTTTGTAGGAAGTGGTTTTTTTGGATCAGAATTTCACAGGTGCAGTCCTGAAAAAAGAATGAGGATGATTCATGAACTGAGAAAAACCCTCTCTGTATATGGAAAAACCAAAACCAAACCTTTGTAATCAATCTATAATCCAACAGAAAAAAGTGCTGTCTGTACCGCTATGTCTTAGGGGAGTCTGTAAGGCAGGGAAGGAAAAACCTTTAATTCAGGCAAGCTTTTTTCAAAGCTGAATAATCTGAGAATATTTGGGCTTTTTTTCGAAGTACATAGAGTCCCCAGACAGATGCAGCCATCAGCTTTTCCAAAAGCCCAATATGGTTGTGCCACTGCACTGTGCTGAAAGGGATTGCAGAGGATATTTAGTGGGGATTCCCACTTGGCTGTTTGTGGGAAGAATGACCTAGTGCTGGGTCTTGGCAGGTGAAAATGTGTGAAACACGACAGGGGCTGGAAAAGAGAAGAAAAACCTCTCACAGATGGGGAAATGTACAGATAGTTTAGGCTACAGATTTTGGCTTAGGACACCTGAAATATTTGAGAGAACTTTACACAGCATGTTCCTTAGAGCTGAGTGATATCCCAGTGTCTCTAGGACATTTCATATCATCTCACTTGGCCTGAAAACAATGAATTGACTTGGTTTAAGCAGGTAACACATGGAGATAAAGGTTACATTGACAAAGGGAGGTGAGTGGCAGATAGAAAATGGATTCTGCTGTTTATCACTCTGAGAGTAAGCCAGAAAGAACAGTAAAGCCTGTCACAGTTTAAAGTAGTGTCTTTTATGTGTCTGCAAGTTGAGGAAGTCAAGCCATGAAGATTTCATGTCTGTGGAATTCAGGAGAAAGATTCCCTAAGGAGTTGGGGGTAATCTGGAGACTAAGGCTGGGGGACAAGCTTTGCTGGCACCTCACAGGTCTGTGTCTCCTCTAATAGTCACCAATGAATTTTATGAATTTCCTCAAATAATAATAAAAAAATTGTTTAAAAACCATAAAAAATTAGAGGGTATTTGAAGGAAACAAGCATAGAAAGATGGAAATAACTATATTTCTCCAAAAGAGGAAGGGAATGAAGGCAGAGTGTTGAGGGGAGGTGTGTCTGACAGGATGAATGGTTTGAGAAGAGGCTACTCCAGGCTCACTGCAGTGGCCTTTGCTCTGCTGGCATTTACAGTCAGAGGTTCTGCTCCTCCACAAGAAACAAGGGCAAGCCTAAAAACCACAGACACCTCCAGGAGGCACTTAGGCTCAGCTGGCCTCAATGACACAGGGTAATTAACATAATTGGCATCTCCTTGTTTATGGTAGCTGAGGATCTGGCCAAAATAAGTGCAGTGTGTAGCACAATTGTAATGTACCTTCAATTCACAAAACATTTGAAACACTTGTAATTGCTGGTATATCCTGTCAATAACCAGGCTCAGTCATTTATGTCTGTTTGAACTCCACCTGGAAGAAGCAATAGCAGATTTTCTGACTCAGGTATGTAAAATGAAGGCTTTTTTTTCAGCCAGGAGACATTTGCATGTGGTAGATCACCCACACTTTGATAACATAAATAATGAAGTGGTAACATGCTCTTAGTACACTACTAATTGGTTGCAATGGAAGTAAATGGCCTAGGTTGAAAATTGCTTAATGGGCAACTTGAGATAGGTTTCCTTTGTTTGAGAGCTTGTTTAGGTGTTTATAGTACAGATAACAGAGTTTTGGTAGAAAGTTTTTAGCCTAAGTCTAAAGAGCAAGATCAAAATTCTAGAAAAAAAACCCAGTCTTTTTCAGACAGGCTTTATTTGCATTTTGAAACAAGAAAAAGACAAAAATTATCTGCCTGCAGTTGGTGGATGGAGAGAAAGAAAAGAATGATCAATAGAGCATGGAAATGAACGAAGAATAATTGTAGACCTGTCAGTGGAAGTATTTTTTTTCAAACAGGAACTCAGTTTCAGCTGTCTCAGTTTTCCCACCGGGTGCTCCCTTCAGTACTTTCACTTTCCATGGCAGAACTTTCACTGATCATTTCTGCAGCTGGACATTCCACATTTCTGCCTTCTCCCTGGAGATAAATACTGAATATCTTACAGCCCGGGTAGTTGCTGTCTGGGCTATAAGGGGGAAAGGGACATTTATTGAATTAATTTTTCTGGTCAGAAAGTAGTGAAATAATTCTCTGCTTAACTTGCTGTGTGAATTTCTGTTATGCTTGAGCAGGATTATCTCATGCTTTTGCATGACTGCTGTGAATTAAGTCTCTACCAAAGGTTTTACACATCCATCTGCTGTTCCTCTTTACCATCGTGAATCTGCTGGAGGATCCCATTTGGAAGAGGCTGAAGTTGGGATATCTTTCAGTTATACTGAAGCACTCCTGGATTCCTGGGATCAAACAGGGCTAATTCTGCAGTGCCTTGGGGCTGCACAGAAATAATGGGAGCAGGGACTGAGGCAAATTCTCAGGGATAGTTCCTGAAATTCAGGTCCTCTCTTTGAGCTAATTCTTTATGCACCTCAGTGTTGCTGTTAGGCAACACAGCCTTATTTCCTCGAGTAAAATTCACATGGGCAGGTGAGGCTTGTTGAGTATTTTTGGCTCCAGTGTAAACATGAAACAATGTAAATCAAAGTCTGCTGGATGTTTTTTTATTGCTGTTGTAATCTTGTTCCTTTAATACACAAACAGTAAAATACAATTTAGGGGAAGCTAAAAACTTAAGGTTTATTGGAATATTTACCAGTGAAACGGCCCAAACTTGATATCTTTGTGATGATGTAAATTACTGCAGCCTAATGTGAGTATCTGCTGATGTATGAGGCCTGTGAACATTTCTGCATTTTTCAAGTCAGAGGATGGATATTTGTCATTAACTGTTTCATGAAAATTGAGTGCAGATCCCAGCCTGACAGCCTGGTTTACCCTGCACCTGTTAAAGACAATTGCAGGGGGTTTCTTCTGAGTGCCATCATATTTTTGGCTGGAGTCTGCAACTTCTATACACATGAATGATTTTGTTTTTGTGAATACTTTTACTGAACTCTGCATGGAAATATTTTCAATGTGGAGCCTTGGGCAGTGTAAATTCTTCAGAGGAGCAATTATTATGCCTAATTTTTGGCTCTGTTGTAACAGGAATTATAATTTAAACACATATCAGAAATATATTTGTAATAACTGAAGTGGCAAATACACTTTCTAAGATGTGCTTTTAGAAAGGACATAGCACTTACTAACCATTGAGAAGAAATTTACAGGAGAGAAAAAACATTGGGTTTATGTAGGCTTGGAGACAAAATCTAAATTTGACAGGTAGACTTGTCTGTGTCCCTGCATTTGACTTGGCATGCTACAGGTGTTTAGGAAAATGGAGATTAATTTTTTAACTGACTACATTTGAAAATAAACTTACTGTCAGTGTTGTAGGTCAAATAAAATCTGGCCTCAGTGCTCACACTCCTGTGGGCTTCAGTTGAAATGCTTATGGTAAATCAGGTCTGGGCTTGACTATCAACCATTTGTTGATCTTTTCATGAAAGATCAAACTAAACTCTTGCTGTGATCAAGCAAATTTCTACTGATGTTCCAATCATTCCAACTAATTTCAGACCATGTCAGCCATTGGCCTAGTTTTTTACATAATGGGATATTAGCATAGATTTTGGTTTTTGTATGGATATCTGGGAACACTCAAATATATTCTGTCATTTGCCCAAAATTTTTGAGCCAAGTTTTCCATGTTAAATAATTATATCTGGATGAAGTTATAAACTCAGATTAGTACTTTACACTGCTGAGTGAGTTTCACCGATTTAGTATGGAAATGTGTTAGATTGTGCAAGATTTCCTGCTGCAACACCTCTCTTACTGAAACCTCTCCTAACAGAGTAAATCTACTGACTCAGGTAAGAACACTCACTTTTTCCTTGAACCATGGAAGTGTAGCCATTCAGAGATGTGCCCCAGGTCTTGTAATTTATATTTTCCAACTGCTGTATAACGTCAAGGGCTTCAGCAGCATCTTTGTGTGCCAGGCTGGGGTTCACTTTGCGTGCCCAGCGCTAGAAATGCGTGGCTGATAAGCTGATGCACTTTTTATCTACTTTGGAGCCTGACTGACATCTCCAAACACTGTTGTATCTAAACAGCTTGAATATGTGACCTCATTCCTTAAATACCATCACTTGAACAGCTCTTGTTGCTAAAATAAAAGCAGTGTTGATTCTGTGTTGTGAAAACTCCCCCAGCCCCTCTGACAGGTGCAAACCAAACCACACCTCCTTTTACTATGATAAAAAGGTTCATTTGTAGCCGTTCCAGGGTACCTGCAGCACGCAGGGTTTGTCGCTCTCTTCGTGCTAACCTGTGACTGGCACAGAAATTCAGGCACATGGAAAAGGACTGGGAGCAGTTCCCAAGGAAAATGATCCCAGAAAGGTGAAGTGGCTTAGTTTTGTTTTCTTAGGCTGACGAGTAGTTTAACTACTCTCTAAACTGAGGGAAGGTTGGAGTTGAGCCAAGCTTTCCAGAAAAAAGAGGCCAGGATCAGCTTTCCCCTTTTCTGCTGGTTTTTAATGCTCAGAAACAAGCCCTCTGCATTGCAGACCTGTGTCAGTGCTTTGTTAAATCTAACTAGAGTTTTGAAAACACAAGCTATGCCCTCCATTCAAACACAACCACGTGTCTCTCTGCAAACAGTGTCTGTTAAAAAAAGCTTAAAATTTTCATCTCTGAAGACCATTTCTGTGGGATAGTTGAGGTGCACATCCTCTGCAAAGTAAATTTTTGTTTAAAAGTTATTTTTTTAAATGAACATACTTATTGCTTAATCCTTGAACAGACTTTTTGCTTTGGTGCTGAAAATCTCCAAAGAGATGTCACTACTTTTGATATTTTCATCTGGTGATAGGAACTGCCATCAGGGTTAGTGTCTGTTTGTCACCTGCTTCTCAAAGCTCAGTATTGTTTTGGTAAGGGAGGAGTGACTGAGAGTGACAACTGCAACTTGTATTTTCATTTACAGCAACCAGATTCAACATTTACTGAAATAAAGGACATCCACGTAGCTTTGGACACCCAGCCTGCATTTTGGGGAAAAAAGGGTAAAAACTCTTACATAGCTGATGATCACAGCGGGTGGGACATGTCTGCAGGAGAAAGGCAGGCAGTGCTGCTGACTGCCCATTGCCTGGGCACTCCTGGGACCTGCTGGTGGTCCAGGGAGGCCTGAGCCAGCCCAAGTTTGGCACTTGGAGGCTGAGGGAGTCTCTGCTGGAGGGAGAGCACTCGGTGGTGACTCCACAAGGCTCCAAGGGTCAAGAGGAAGCACCTTGGGGCCAATATTGAATGTGGCTGGCAACCAGGGTAACTAAGCCTCTGAGGGAGTTATGTGCTTACTCTGCCTGCTGCCAACAAAACTCCTGCCAACATCTTTTTGTAGCAGCAGAAGTCTATTAATTCTGCATGCATACACAGCAGCAGAGAGGGGCTGACATCACGCCGGCCTCGATGGAACAAAACACAGACATGAGGAAGGACAGGCACATCCCAAAGTGGCAGGGAAGTGGATTGGCAATGTTCCCAAAAAGCAAGGAGCAGCATTTCACTCCCACGAAGGCTGTGTGCTGGTCCCTGGGGCTGAGAAGGAGCACTGTGAGATGTTGTAAAGGGAGCACAGTTTAAGGATATCTAGAGAACACAGGCATTTTCTCTGCTCATACTCAATAATTTGCTGCCTTCTTAACACTCTGCTTACAGAGGACTCAGGTGCACTGACAGTGCGCACAAGTGGCAGATGGAATCCTGGTAATGATTTTTAATTACATCTTTGTGATACTTGGCATATGAATGAAATTTAGGCTTCCTGATGGTTTTATTAGATCCATAAGTGAAACATTTAGAGACTGAAGGAAAGAGCTGAAAACAGGGCTGTGAGGAGATCCATAATGAGTGATTTAATGAAGTAGTTAAATCCACTGTAGAACACAAATTGTTTTTAATTGGAAACGTTAGGCAGTTTAATCTTTCTATCAAATGTTCAGAGGAAATCAAATACCCTGTTGTATAAAAAGCAGCTGGGACACAGGGAGAATGGCCCTTATATCAGTGCTCTGTGAGAGGTCAATGACAATTTTAATTGATGCTATTTCAGTTCTTGTGGTGTGGTGGTAACTAGAATAGAAATATCTGAACTGCTTGTTCTTAGAAATGTGTAGACTTTATCCAGGAGAATTTTCAGCTTAGAATCAACTACAAAGTTTTGATCAAATCTGCAAATACAAAAAAATGGGTGCAGTTAAAGATCATTTTGTGGGTACATCCCATTCTATTTATTTCTGGAAAATACATGGGGTGGCAACATTCACTTATTGTCAAAGACACAGTTAGCAGTGTGGCCAGATATAATTTAAAATGCATCTTGTACAAAACCTAGTATTACAGTTCTAGAAAAAAGTTTTTAAACAATTGCTTTTAAACCTTTTCTTGATTTTTTTTAAACTTTGCAAAGCCCTTTTTATGCTTCTTTCTTTGTCAGCCTGAGAGCACAGCATGGTCCTACTAAATCCATCTCTTTGGTGTCAGTGTTGCATACCATCCCAAATAGAAACGAAAGGAGTGGGAATATGGGCTCAAGTTGGAATAATAGCTGTATTCCCAGCTTGGTTTTGCTTTTTGCAACTACACAGAGGAAGATTGCTGGGTCCATTAGAGACAACAACAGGAAACAGAATGTAACTAATTTTGAAGGTAGGGTATTTCTAAAGTTTATCTGTCAAGAGACCTACATTCATTCATTCATTAAAAAGGAAAAAAAGAGGAAATCTCTGCTCTTTTGGTCTTTGCTATGGGCTGAAAGATGCAGTGGGGCACTGGGAGGTGGTTTTTGGTTCTGCACTAAACATGTGGAAGGTGGACTTTGAGTCTGGGGCACAGGGGGAGTTTGTATCAGGCTTAGCTTGGAGTGTTGTTCACCTGCTGGTTCTGTGCTCTCCATGGAGCCCACGTTTCTCACGGTCACCTCGAACAGCTCCAGCCTGAGTGCAGCCAGCCAGGGCACAGGGGCTCTGCTGAGCAGCCTGGACCCAAACAAGCTGAGTCTCATGCGATAGCTCATTGCTGAAGCAGCTTGCATCTGGTTTTAGTGACAATTTACTGATAATATGAACTCTCTAGAGCTAATCTTTAGCCAGGCTGTAAAAATTAAGGGTTGCTTCCCTTTTCCCAGAAGCAAATACACCTTTGCATAGTTCCACGCATTTCTGGGGTTATCTTTGTGGGGTTATCTTGAACATGTTTATCAACCCTCATCAAGCTGTAAAGTTGTGCTGTTCCTTCTTAGAAGGAGGTTGTTCTCTTTCCACTGCAGAGCTGTGCAGAAAAGCTCCCTCTGGAGAAGCAAGAGGGAGGTGATTTCTCTGCCCTGCTTCATGCCCAGAGCATGATCCCTAATCCACAGCCCCAACCACTGCCGCAGGGCTTCCCATCAGTCCTTGTGGGACTTCAAACCCTTGTGAGCACTGGGGATTGTATCAATACTGGGGACTGTGTTGGGATAACACCAGTTTGCTGTGTGTCCTTTGTCCCCTGCTGGCTGGGCTTTGTGCTGCTTTCCCAGACTCTTGTTATTTTGGCTCACTCGTGTTTCTCCCTTGGTCCCAGCAGTGCCTGGGTTTGTGGCTGAGCTGTCACTCCTGTACACACACAGAAGTAGAAATGCTGAGCTGAGCAGCTGCATCTCTTCAACTGTACATTTCCAGGTCTGAACACTTTTTGTTTTTTCTTCCCAGCTCCATTGTGCTTTCAAGGTTTTAGGTGTAATCCTTCCAAAGAGCATTAATCACATTAAAGATTTAATCATAGTAATGGTTTTTCTTATTACTGTTATTATACATTCAAATGTCTTTTCAGTTTTTATTTGTGGGTGGGGTTTTTTGCTTGATAGTTGATTGGGGTTGCATTCTTAGTCTACAAGAAATTTAATCTGAGAAATATTCATAAATGCAGAGACTCAAATTTGTTATTATTCAATTAATGAAGGTGTGGCTGTTTCAGAGCATTGTCTCAGGGCAGCACCTTCCTATTTTGATATCTTTGTACAACTGGAACAAGCAGAATGGAAGGTCAGGCTATGAAGTCAGTGCTGGCCATACAGAGAGCAGTGTAACAACAACCTCTTAATTTATTTTGCACCAGATTTTAGTCCTCTTGCCTCCAGATACCCATAAGCAGCTGCATTTTACTGTAGTAACACTTAATATACATCCCTGAGAGAAAAATTGGTCCTCAGAAAAAGATTTTTGAATAAAAAGGTGAGTAGAGAAAATATAGACTTAATTGTATACCTAAAATAACAGAACTGACTCAAACTGTAGATACATTCAGTGCAGCAAAGGAACCTGAAATTAGAATTTTTTTCTTTTGTTTTCTGCCTCATCGTTTTTTTTCTGGTTAGAATGAGGGCTTTATGCCCTTTTCTTTCTTCTGTCTTCTTTTCAAATAAAACTGAATCAAACTATTAATACATTCAGTACAACAAGGTAGCCTGACGTTACACTTTTCACTGTTTCTTTGCCTCATCTATTTTTGTGCTAGAAAAGGAGATTTCTTGTCCTTTGCTTTTGTCTTGATCTGTTACAATTTCTGTATATTAGGCTCATGGTTCATTTCGCTCTTTTCTCCTAACCCTCTCATGTCTGGCCACAGGCCACTTTTCCAAAACCCCAGGGATACAGATTCCATTTTGTTCTGCTTTCTTCTTTCTCCACCTGCTGCTGGCTGGCTCTGCTTGGCTTGTCCTCCCATCCCAAAGCTTGCTCAGAACCAGCACAGCTCCCATCCCCAGCTCCCATCCCCAGCTCCCATCCGCAGCTTCCCCACCTTCCCCATTGGCCATTTCAATCTCTCTCCCATGTAACCATTGCTGGGGAGCCCCAACACTCCCAGCTCCAGTGCTGGTTGCTCTGCCCAAGAAAATGACTTTATTCAGGCACAAGGGCAGGAACTGCCAGCCATTCATTCTCTATCTTTTAGGTGGCAGGATTTGTGGGAGAACAGCACGCAGCTCATGGCAGGGCCAGAGTTTCTGTGTGGCAGCACTGAGAGCACAAATACGTGCAGCAATCATGTGGGCTCCTTACCCAGGTATTGCCAAAACCCCAAACCTGCCTATCCTGTCCAAGCCCATGTGATGTTGCCCCGGGTGACAGCTCCAAACACATCTATCCCACACATCTGTGTGCTGCCAAGGCTCAGAGAGGGTTTTAGACCAAACCAGCCCTGTGCTGACACGACACAGAACAAATGACAATGAAATTGCTCTTTGTATCATGCCATTCACTTCATGGGCAGAACTCCTTCAGAGTCCTCTGAAGTTTGCCAGTGTGGGTTCCCAGGTTGGGCAGTGCTCCCAGCTGAGTGCCTGCTGTGGCTGCCCAGTGGGGGGAAATCTGATTGGAGCCGATTTTCAAAAGCCCCTGGTGGCAGGAGGTATTTATAGCCCAGCACAGCGTCAGGGGCTGCCTTCACTGCGGGCTCGTGGTGCTGCACTCGGTAAATCACAGATTATGGGGGCTTTGCCTTAGGAGCTTACAGCTGAGGAGGGCTCACAGGAGTGTGTGCCAGAGCACAGAGAGTACCTGGTATGGAGCTAACCTCGTACTATGGGATGTTATTCTGAGCTCTCTGATTTTCTCAATGCATGTCTGTCTTTCCTTACTTGTTCTAAACCTGCCTCCCAAATCCAAGCACATCCCAAACATTCAAGAGAAAACAACTACCCCAGAATGGGAAGTGGAAAGGCTGACTGCTCTTTTTCCACTGACCCCTTTGGTTTGTTGTTGCCTCAGTTTTCCAAAACACCCCTACGCAGCACATCTTTCATCCACCTGTTGTATTGAGCTCTGTGAACTGTGTGTGGGAGGAATTGACTTCATAACGTGCCAATGTTGTGTAATCCTGAGCCTTGGTACTTGACTGGGGAGCCTGAGCACTCCAGAGGGTAAACTGAACCTAATCAGTGTCCAACAGCCAGCCTGATAGATTTGGCTTTTTTGGTTCACATTTTGGATATCCATCCATCCATCCATCCATCCATCCATCCATCCATCCATCCATCCATCCATCCATCCATCCATCCATCCATCCATCATCTATGCCACACACAACTATAAATGCAAAATGACTGAAGGAATATCTATAATTTGAACTAAAATTTTTAAGCAGAGAGGAAAAAAAATCCCTAACACAATGTGTTAAAATTTACATATTAGCAGGCATGCAATAAAAATTTAAATATCACCCAGTTGCCATAAAACCATCTAAAACTGAACCAGTGCATCATACACTGTGTATTTATATGGTGGCACCTGATTTCATTGTCAAAGCAGTTTAAATAGCTCTTGCTATTTCTGAAAAATATGAGTGATGACATCCCCTGCTATTTTTAGGAATAATATGTTTATCTTTATTTAGTTGCACTTAGATGGATGCTATATGGAGGAGTAAGAATTACCCAGCCCTGGGCTGTTTTAGTCTGGGGAAACTGAAGTTACTGGTTTGTGATGGTGCCAGTGCTGATCTTTCTGTTCTGTGGGTCAGCAGCTGGAGCTCTGGTCCATTTTGGAATCTCTTTCTGTCTGCTCCCAGCTGTCGTCCCTCTTATCCCATAGTGGGATACATAAATTACTTTTACAAGTTCAGCATTCTGGAGCAGTCATAGAAGTGGATTTTAAAGGGGGGAAAAATCCTCAGATGAGGGAAAAGAGGCTGATTCTCCCAAGGTAGTAACTATCACTCATCTCATGGCAAAGCCAGGATGGAATATTACACTTACTTAATATAGAAAGCATCTCCTTTGTGTGCCTTACAATTGTTCTTTTTCTTATACTCTTGAATAAAAGGGATACTTTGCTTCAAAGAAGAATTCAGTGCAACAATTGAACTTCTGAGCTATAAGAAGGGCTAAACGAGGTCAGATGAGCAGAACAGGAGGGAAGTGATGATTGGCTGCAAGTGGACTGAACCTGAGGATTCTGAGAGGCAAGAGTAGAAGGTGAGTGTGACACTTCCATAAGTACTGCAGAGCACCACATGAGTGATCAGAGGTACATTTGACCATCACATCAGCTACATGAGCACCCTGAAGTATCAAGAAACTGCCTACATATAATCTGGAATCACCAGTTATTGAGCAAAATGGAGGAATTTTTAGATGTAACTAATAGGGGCTAGGAGGTTGTCTTCTCACCATCCAAGGAATGTATTTGAAATGCCAATCAATAGGCCTTTGTTTTGAGTCTCTGCTTTTTTACTAGAGTACCTGCAAAACAGTTCTACACTGTAGGAAATACAATGTGCTAAGAGAACAAATAAAATTGACATGAATTCAGTGGCAGCCTCAAAGGGATCACATATCTGTGTGCCTTGTTCCTCTTCCAGATGACTCCTCCTCCAGTCTAGGTAAAAAACTGCTGCTGGTGCAGAGTCCAAAAGCTGCTCAGGGAGACTGGCTTTACAGCCCACTGCAGAGCTGAAGAATTATATGATTTACATTTCCCTGGAAGTGTTCAAGGTTGGTCTTGGAACAACTTGTTCTAGTGAAAGGTATCCCTGCCTATGGAATCTGGGGGTGAGGGGAGAGAAATGAAATGGTCTTGAATGTCCCTTCCAGCCCAAAGCATTTTATGATTCCATGATCTTATTCTTTTAAGCAACTGTCATTTACAAGAATTCTGTTGAATCAATTTAGTTGGATAAGTCTTAAAGAAAGAGTGCTACTCGAAATTCTGATTTTATTTTCAAAAACTTCAAGTGAGTATAATTGAATGAGAAACAAATAACATACAGCTAGCTGCCTTTAAAGCCAAACTGATTGGGGTTTTTTCTCAATTTACCCAGGCATTTCTCTCCAGGATATGGTCAAGTTACTTCCAGGCTTAGATGTTAAAACTTACACTGTTTAGCAACCTGATTCTACCTGATGGAATAAATCCAATAAATCTTAGCTAACAGCCTGTGCTGAAGTAATCATTTGAGCAGATGTTACATGTCATTCAAGTAGTTAGTTTTTGCTGAAAAAGATGTTAGTTTTTCACAAGATACAATGAGAAGAGTAAAAACTATATTTGCACTGAAAAAAAAGCACTGAAAATAGTTTAGAGTAAGGGATACCTGCCAAACATCATGCTCTAGAAATCTGAAGAACTTTAGTTTTCTTTAAGTAGCCCTGTACCACTTCTTTTCCATGTGCTGTTTTCTCAGTATCTTTCCTTTAATTTCTGCTCCTTTTTACAAGATATATCAGAAAGACTTTAGCCTACAGGATTTCTTTTATTCTCTTGCCAACACTGTGGTTGCACTTAGGTAGTCCTCCACCACTGGCATGACTCACCTAAAACACATCCCTATCTACAGCAGTCAGAAACTAGTTCCAAACCAGTAAAACAAGCAAATTCAAGTTTCCTATAGCCCCAGGTCTTACACTGTTTGCATCTCTATCCTGGAATATCTTCAGTCGTTCTCACACCTCTCATTCTCCTTTTTGGTTTTGTCATCTGGGTAAATGACAGGCAGGCTTGTAAAAACTACTTATGTATACACCAGTGGAATGGGGAACCACCAGCTTCTCCTGGCTCCTCTGCTCATCAGCTCTCTTTAATTTAGCCAGCTGCTGGTTTCTACAAAACTATCAAAACTTGAATCTTCTGCCACTGCCATGGTTAACTGAAATTGCCCAAAGTGTTCAAAAGCTGGGATATTTTATCTGGGGAAAGGTGAGAGTGGTAAAGGGCTTCAATGTATCAGCTGGACATGACACTGAGAAAGCAGGGAAGTCATGTTGGACATTTCTTAGCTGTCCTATCTTTGTCTGACCCAGATAAAAGGAAGAGCTCCCTAAATACTCTAAGAAAGAAGCCTCAGTCTGGTGGTGTTTTCCAAATGCCCTACATTCTGTCCCAGGAAGTCAGAAATGCTCTGTGGCCCCAAGCACCACCAGGACCCAGCTGAAGACTCCAGCTGCTGGAGCTGCTAAAGGCATTTGCAAGGGAGAAGTTGTTAAGAAGTGAGCAAAGTTCTGGAAAAGAGCAGCTCTTCCTTTCAAATGTGAGTTCAGATCAATGTGCTGCTCCCTCTGCACACTTTGCCTGTAGAGTTTCCTAATTCCAGTAGTGATGCCATCAGCCTTGCCTACAGTAATGGTGAAAATGTTGCCCCCATCAATCTGTTTGTTTTCTCCCAGGGCACATTTGGCAGCTAAGGGAATAATCTTGAATTTTGGTTACCAGGCTGTTTCTTTCCTAAGTGGGTCAATATCAATGCTGAGAAAGAGCAAAAATTGATCTCTAATATAAATTGTATGCACTTTTCCCTTAACAAAACAAACTAGCTTAAATTCCAATTTATTATAACTGTAATAAATCCCTAAGTTTTAAAAAAGCTCTTAAAATAATGTACATAAAATGCCATGATTTCAGGGTGCTCATTCTTGCTGTTGCAAGTTCCAGTCACTGGGTGAGTGCATCACTACCTGGAGTCAGAATGTGGAGGTGATCTAAAATAAAAATGAGGAGGGGGGAACATGGATTAGAAAAAGTAGTTGATAGTATCTGGAGTTCTTTGTTAATAGAGAATGGATTTTTTTTTCCTAGATCCAATGGAACTGATGGTCCTTATGTTCCTTGAGAGTGAGAAGTATAATGGCCAAACTGGTAAGTGAATAATTTAATTGTATTTCTTAAAAGTATGAGAGGCTGACAAGGAGTAACATTAAACCTAACGTGGGGAATTACATGTATTCTGGGAATTAGAAAATTCTGGGGGTGTCAGTAAGACAGAAAATTAACTGTATTGTCCTTTAAGAAAGACCAAAGGGGTTCCTTCTGAGAAAAAGAGTAATCAGAGCAAATTCCCATTAGCAGTGGATCCCTGTGCAGCTTTAGTGAGGTGAGTTTTTCATGTCATAGTCTCATTTGCTGGAGAGCATTGTCAGTGTTTTGGTTCCCTTCAAATGTTATGTATTTTATTGATGAACAAATGTGTCCTTGCTCACTGTTGTAACATCATTTTAATGGCAGTCATCAACTTTGGTCCCTCTGAATGACAACTTAGGGACCCAAAAGAAATTACCTGGATGTAAGAATTTAAAGCTACAGCTCATGGCAGCTTTTCACTGGTGCACTTGGTGTCTTTTGGAGCTGTCCTGAAGCTGCTCTCGTTCATGCAGATGGATGGGCTCAGCACCTGGCTGGCTGAAGGAAGTTCTGCAGGGTGTGTTGTGACAGCTCTGAATCAGAGTACCGTATATTGACATGGTTATTGGGACATTTACTGTAGAAATGGATGTGTTTGATTCCAATCAAACAATTCCACAAGAAGAAGTGCCTGCAACACTAAAGAATATAACAGGTTAGAGAAGTTATCATCAAGAAAATGTTATTTATAACAGAGGACAAAGAAGGCCCCACAGAAGATTCCAATAAAGCCCAGCCTGGCTCAGTTACTGTCAAGAGATGGAAATCCCTTTGTTCTATTGTTTTCACACTTTTCCCCCTCCATATGCTGCATTTGTATTAATAAACTAAGCAGTGATTTTGTCACAATATGTCACTGCTGATCTTGAAAAGAAGTACAGCAGGTGTTCAAGTGAAGACAAACCTGTGAGGCAAATCTGCTTGATTCAGCACTGGCATAATCTGAAAACAAAGAATTGCAGAGTTTTATCCTTCAGAGATAAAGACATTATGTCTGAAACCTGGGAGATTGTCCTTAAAGCTTAAAGGTAGGGACAGAAATCCAGCCACCCTCGCAATTTTAAATCCATCCTTTAAAATCTTTATCTGAGACCAAATGTGGGGTTTTTTTCTGTTGGATCCTGCTGTGAAGTGACAGTGCTGCATTTGTGCTATCACCATTATTATCTTAGTCCATGATCTGCTGTGATATCATATTACTTCTGTGTGAGATAAAGCAGAAGGTCAGAGTGGACTGACAAAATCCCACCAGTACATAACCACCGGCAGCACTGCTGTGGAAATTCAGAAACATCCCCACTGGGGTTTCTCTCATGCAATGCTTTCCTTCCTAACTCTGCTATAAGAAAACAGCTCATGAAAACTAAGTTTTAAGTAAAATAAATTGCTGAATATCTGCAAAATACTCCTACTTGTTGTCAATCTTCCTAGCAGAATTGTAAAATACTTTTTTCTAAAGAGCTAAAACCTGGCATGTTTTGCAATAGTTTCAGTACTACAGAGCTCGGTTTTCCCCTTGCTTGTTAATTTGACTTGCTCAGGGAAAATGGAACTCCCTTCCTGTTTCCCCCCAAGACCTTTAGTCACTTCCTGTCTCTAAATAAAAACTCCTTTCATTTGTTCTTAATTGATGATAGATACTCTTCCAAGTATTCTGATAAAATCAGCCAAATTATATATAGATTTTTTTCCTTCTTGTGGATGACCAAAAACCCCCCTAGTTAAATATGTCAGCACCGTGTCTATACTCAGAATTTGACAAATTTTTAAAGGTACCTTGCTGCCTTAGGTTATATTATAATGGAATTCTTAAAATCCATTTTCTTGCTTAACCAAGAGATACAAAACATAGATTTGCTGGTGAAATTATAAAGACCTTATTTAATCAAAGTATTTTATTTGTTATGCCTCCATTCTGCTGCTGCTGTAGCATCCCTTATATCACTGTAAAAGGGGCTGGCTTGAAAAGATAAATGGAGAATTTGTCGATGAACACCCAAAATCTTAGGGGCAAAGAATGGCATCTAAAGACCTTGCAGTTTGTCAAGGGCTTGTTCACCTGCTGGAAACATTTATCTCCATCAGAATTACAATGTTGCCCTCACTGTATTTATAAAAATACTTTGCACATTTGTTTTGGTAATTTCTGGTACTGATAGGGACATTCCTGAAAAAAAATCTCATCTGGAATTTCCTGTGCCTGATCTGAGACTGGATTGGGTGCAGGGAAAGGCTGCTTGGAGGAGCAGGGGAAAGGGTGACAGCACAGCTTCTCCATTGTTAGCTTTGGAAAGCAAGGGCTGGCCAAAATGTATTCTTAGGAATTAAAATTCAGAGAAAATATCAATTTTTATAGGGAAAAGTGGTAAGAGGATGTACCTTGGCCTTGAGAAAATTAGGACTGGAAGATGGAATGTCTCTTGTTATTTCGAAAAGGGGGTATCTTAGAAAGGCCTTCCCCATACTAATAGCAGCAACAAATGTCTGGGTTCAGGCTGTTCATGCAAATACAATATGTTCTACTGAGCCAAGAGAGGACTCAGTGCTGGGACCCCTTGGAGCCCCTCCATTCCCTTGTAGCCATCCCATTTTTCAGGCAGTGACTGAAGCTGGTGATTGAACCCCAGTTTCCAGCCAGAAGCTCTTCCCTTTGCAGCTGCCCCTCAGTCCCTCTGTGTGCTCAGTGCACTGAAGTGATCCCTCCCGGGAGCTCCTCCTGCTCTGGGCTGTCAGGCACTGCTGGATGGGACAGCCCAGGGAACGTCCATCCCTGCATCCATTGCACAAGGGATGTGCCAGGAGAGCTGCTCCTTTTCCTTAACTCCTCCTGCCTCACTGAACTGGCAGCTGCTGGCTCTGAGTGTTTCCATGAACTAATCTCTTTATACAGGAGGATAAATCATCTGTGGGTTAAAAACCCATCATAATGTTGGAGTGGTGTTAAATATAGAATTATAAGGCCTTTTGGTCTTATTGAAGCAGCTGTGTGGGTGGAAATTGCATCCAAATAGAAGCTATTTTAGTTAAATTAAGTGTTGCCCTAAGGGCTTTGGCCAATGTTCCATCTCTGAGCAGAAAGCTGGAGACCACACCAGAATCTAACACCAGGCAGGTGCCAAGTTTTCTTCTGCTCTCCCTCTCCTCTTACCATTCCTTTTTTCCCTCCCCCTTTCCTCTTTCCTTAATTTTCTTCCCTTTTCCTTCTCTCTTTTCTTTTTCCTCTTTCCTTCCTCTTATTCCTTTTTCCTTTCATTTTTTCCTCTTTCCTTCCCTTTTCCTTTCATTTTTTCCTATTTCCTTCCATTTTCCCTCTTTCCTCTTTCCTTTTTCCTTTTCCCCCTTTCCTCCCTTTTTTCCTTTTCCTCTTTCTTTTCCTCCCTTTTTATCATTTTCCTCCCTTTATTTCCCTTTTCCTCTTTCCCTTCCTCCCTTTTTTCCCTTTTCCTCTTCCCTTCCCTTCCTTTTTCCTCTTTCCTCTTCCCTTTCTACTTTCATTTTTCTCCTTTCATTCTTCTTTCCCTTTTCATTCTTTCCCGCAAAAGTTGTACAATTTAAATTCATACTCTAAAGAGATGATGAGATCTGTTCATGGGGCTGCCTTACACTAGCACGGGTGGTTAAACAGGTTTATCTCTTCTGACAATGTCTCCTCTCTGGTTTTTTTTCAGACACGGCAAGGTTTTTGCATCATGTTTTGGTTAAAACTTCCATTCCCATCGGAGGAAGGCGCTGGCTGACTCCACTTCCCGCCGCAGGGGGATGTGCCTGCGGTGATCGGCGCGATGCCCCGGGAACAGGATCGGGGCCGGGACGGCGCCTCACTCTTGCCCGGCCCGCAGTGCGGCGGCGCCCGGGATGCCCCGGGATCCCTCGGTCACATCCAGGGTGAGACAGGCCGGGCTAGGGCGGGTCGGTGCCCTGCGCCATCCGTACCCGGGAGCCCAGCCATCCCCTTCTCTTTCTGGAAATCGCTGAGGGTTTCTGGCCGCTGTTTAAAATAACAAAAAAAGAGAGAATGACTCTACTCCTGGCAGAGGAGAGCGGTGAATCACGCCATGCGCTCCCAGGCTGTCTGTCACGGGGGGATGGAGGGGCCCCGGGCTGTGCCCCGTCTCCTTTGCCGCCCCACCCGCGTTCTCCGCGCTGAACTTTACCCGACTTCTCAGCCCCTCTCCGCCAGTCCTTGGGCCCGCCCATCTGATGCATATTCATGAGGAGCCACGCCCGGGCCCGCCCTTCATTGGCTGCTCCTCGCTCTCTCCCGCTCCCATTGGCTGGCGTCGCCGCCGCTCCGGGCGCTGGGCGGGGCGGGCGCGCCCGCGCCTCCCGGGCGGTGACTCACAGGGCGTGGAGTGCGGGTCCCGCAGCGGCGGCGGCAGCGCAGCCCGCGCCTCCCCCCGCTCCCGCACTACTCATTGTTCCGCCCGCTCCAGGCACCATGGACGAGCTGGACCAGTCGCCCCTGGTCTCCTCCTCCTCCGGGCCAGCCCGGCCTCAGCAGCCACAGTTTAACTACCAGTTCGTGCTCGACGACGAGAAGGAGGAGGAGGAAGAGGAGGAAGAGGAAGACGAGGACGAAGACTTCGACGAGCAGCTGGAGGTGATGGAGAGGAAGCCTGCCGCGGCTCCCGCCGCAGCCCCGCAGGAACGGCCGCCACAGCTGCTGGACCTCGGTGGCCCCGCCGAGCCGCCCCGCCCCGCCGCTCCGGAGCCGCCGCAGCCCGACTGGAGCCCCCGGGGAGCTGTGTCCTCTTCCTCCTCCTCTGCCACGACGCCGTCCCCCGCGCAGGAGCAGGTCCCGGCCCCCGCCCGGCCCGCGCAGCCCCAGCCGCCCAAGCCCGAGCCTGCTGCTGTCCCCCGGAGCAGAGGGTCCTCCTCCGGTTCAGCTGGTGAGTGCTCCCGCCCCGGGCCCGGGAGGGCGGCGGCCGGCCGGGGGAGCCTCCACCCGAACCTCTCCGGTCCTCGAGCCCCGCTGCCCCGCCGGGAGGTTCCCTTTGTCTGCCGGCCCTCGGCCGCCTCCTGCGGCATCGCTCCCTCCCCTCAGCCGCGCTCGGGCGCGGCCCCGCTGCCCGCGGCCCCGCCGCAGCTCATGCCGGAGAAAGGGCTCCCCTCCCCCTTTCTTTTTTTTTTTCTTTTTTTTTTTTTCATTATAATTTCTTCTTTTTCCCTCCTCCTCCCTTCTGTGTTATGCTAATGGCGGGAGGGGGAAGCGCCGCCCCGGCCGCCGCCTCGCACATGGGCCGCCCGGGGGCGAGGCCGCCGCCGCCTCCTGGCAACGGCCGCGTCGCGGCGGGAGCGGGGGGCGAGCCCGGCGTACCGGCCGAGGCCAGAGACAGCGGCCGTGTCCGGCATACCGGCTGAGCCCCGCGGGGACGGCCCTGCCCGGGCTACCGGCCGAGTCCCGAGGGACCGGCCGCGGCGTCCTCGCGGCTCCGGCAGCTTCTCTCCCGGCGCAGAGTCCTCCTCCCGTCGCCGCATTGTCCCAGGCACGGTTCCCCCAGGGCGGCCAGGCACTGCGGGTTTGGGCGTGGGAGCGCGGGGGAGGAGGGAAACATAAGATACTTGTAATCTTACTCATGTTTAACACAGCGCCCGGAGGGAGGGGCGAGGCGAGGGAAGGGACTGCGGAGCCGCCGGCCCTCCACCTGGCCGGCACAGCCCTGCGGCCGCAGCCTGCGTGGGGACGCCGCGCCCCGGCCGCGGACTGCGGGGCTGAGCCCCCGAGAGGGAGCCGGTGACCCAGGGAGGAATGTGCGGTAGCACAAAGGGACACCGGGCTGCTCGTTGCTCTAGGTGTGGCAGTCCTGGAGAAGAATGTCAGCCTCGCGTCCCGGATGGCCGCGGCTTAGCCACGGCTGGCACCTGGGGCTGCTCCAAGGCGTCGCTCCGTAATGTGGGGGTTCGGCGTAGCACAGGGCTGTGGAGCGGAGGGCGTGTCACCCCCAACGATTGCTGGTGCTGCCCCATTGCCAGAGCCCTTCTCAGGTCTAATCCGGGAGCTGACCCGCATGACTAATGCCTTGCATGCGGATTGCGAGTGTGCTTTGGCTCCACTTCCCCTTAATTCAAAGTAAAAGAGCTGACTTGAGGCCACTAAAACAGTGAAAAGGAACGAATTCAAGCGCCTTGAGATCATCACGGTGTGTGCTTATCTTCATTGCTGTTGTGGTGTTGGTATGTTGTAAAGATGCAGGATTTCAATAATAACTGAACACCACAGTATGAGGGACCATGATACTCAAGATCTAATTTTAAAAAAGCATTTGGAACAATAATTTTTTTAAAGGCCTGTTAAAACCCAAATTTAGTTTTTTTCAGGGGAAGTTTCACAATGCATTATATTTGCATGTGTGATGGGACTTTATGGTTACTTGTGCTGTTGTCTTTCACGAAGCCTACTTTGTTTTGTTCTTCTGGAAGCTCTCTATGTAGCAATATGCCAAGGAGACGAATTTTTTTTTGTTTCCACCATTTGGAGGACACATGATGACAAAAGCTTGCAACAGACTGGAGAGGAGGTATTCTATATGATGGATGAACAGAATTTTTCCTAGGCGTGTTCTCTGAGTGGAGCTCTGGGTGGTTTAAACAAAACTGAATGGAAGAAATAAGATCTACCAAATCGTGTTGCTTTAAAAAGGAGGGATGAAAGCATGTTTTCTGGAAGTGATTTGGTTTTTTATTTCCTCTCTGACCCCTGAAGGATAAGGCAAAAAGAGCACAGTAATTCCTGAAATAGTTCTGTGTTAGAGACCTAACTGTGAGAATTGCGTAGTATAGCTGAGAAGTGGCATCAAGGAGTTATTTTAATTTGTCAGCGATGATTAATTTAGGGCTCTGAAGTAAGGACTGGCATCTGGGGGAGGCCTGGTTTCCAAAGACAAGGTGTTGTAACACAATGCTCATCTAATGATGAGTTGAAATATTAGAAGCTCTGTACTTGAAACTCCTGGATGAGAGCAAATGATGTTGATAAAAGCATTGCCGGGTTATCTCACGAGTACTTTGGCCTGCTCAGATGCAGGAGCACTTAGTTCCATCATGTTAAATATCCATTTAAACATCAAATATTTGTTAGTTTTGCATTTAGCAGTGGGTGTTAAAACCGTCTGGGTCAAGATATTTGGCTTGGCTTCAAATGAGTTCACTCTCAGTCATGCTGGGAGACTTGCAAAATGAATTTGCTGCCTGCAACTGGTGGCGGGGTGGCCGTGGCAGGGACAGCCACGTGGCCCTGTGGTTTGCTCTCTGCAGAGTTGTTGTTTCACTTACTTGGAGCTCTGCTGTTTGAATTTAAGGTCTAACTGAAGAATTACAATTCACAGTCTAGAAATTTTGAAAAAAATCTCTTCATATTTGAAATCTAATGCTTTCATTTATGAGGATTTGAGGCAAATAACTTGTAAATTCTGTTTCCAGGAGGAGGAGAGTATGGCCTATAGCAGAGAATAGTAGGGCTTCTTTTATCTGCAACAATTGGCCACGGTGCTGCCTTTTGGCAGTGCAACAATAGCAAAAATGTATTGCCTGCTTGATGGCCCATTGAAATGGATTTTATGTATATATGGAGGTGTTTTTTAAAAAGAAAACCTTTGTAATTGCTTTTAGTTACACACTAAAGAGTATTCAGTATCATTGTGACATAATTATATGTAATGCAGGTCTCTGACAGGGTAACAGCAGCCCTCCTTCTGAAGAGCTAATATAAATATTTGCAGGAGGAGAAAACAAGCAGGAGCTCTGCAGTCAAACTTGGGTTCTCCTGAATGATTTCTGGGGCTTTTGTACTTGCTGTTTTGTGAGTAGCAGAAACTACTGTTCTGGCAAGATTACTGCTTAAATCTTTTGATTACCTGAATTTACATAGAGTCAAAAAAAAAAAAAAAAAAAAAAAGTTATCCATGGTCAAAGTAATACCCCTTGTTTTGGCTGGCTGCCCAAAGTAAGAAAAACCAGTGTACAATGTGAGTAGATACCACTTTGCCTCTTCAAGGCCTAGATTCTGCAGCAAAAGGAGGCTCATACATCACTTTTCTGGAAGAGGCTGGCGTGTTTTGGAGTTAAGCTGCACTTACCAGAAGGCTGCACATGAAATCCACCAGACTGGCCCTAGGCCAGCATGCAGAGAGAATAAAGATGTTTCCTTGTATGTCTGTTGCTTTCGGCTGACCTGGGTTAAATACATATGCAAACGTTGTGGAGGGCCAGTTTATTAATTAGTCTTGCTTTTCCATGTGATTATGTAGGATTTTTTCTTGAATTCATCCATGCTGAGGAGAGGTCTCAGGAAGGTCTGGCAGCCAGTGTCAAGGAGAGGTCAGCAGAGCTGCCTGGAGCTGTCCCTGGCCAGGCTGAGCCCAGCCGCAGGAGGTGCTGAATAAATGCAGATCTATACTTGCTCTGCTCAGCCCAGTGAGGAGTGAACATTTTACCCTGCACATCCTGCATTTGCATTTGATCCAAATTCTAAAGCAGCATATTTGCTCCTCAGATTTCTTTCTGTTGTGCTGCTGTGTCTGCATGGACTCCTTCAGAGGAGCTGTGTGCATTTTAAGCACAGGATGCAGCATGACTTGGAAAAAACAGAGTTGTCCTTGAATGCTGTCACTGGTGACTTTCATTTGCACCCTTCATTTATTAAAATATGTACCCACTGATCTTCAGTGTTTCTCTGAGGTGCAAGACATTTTCTCTCAGTATAGTCAGCAGAGCTCTAAGGGAGATGTTCATAACCTGGGTTATCTAACTTAGAATGTGATTTTTGGAAAAAAATCTGTTGTAGGGAGGAGAATAATCAGCAATTTGTCTGGTATTGTAAACCTTCATTTTCACATTTCATGTTCCCACCTTGGTGAGTTCAACAAAGGATCATTTTATTTATTCAGTTTTATTCATTGTCATGTGCAGTGTCTAGCACTGGGGCCTGCTTCTGTAACTGAGCTGGTGGAAGAGTTTCAGCAGCCAAGCAGCCCTGACTTCTGGTAAGCAGGAGTGTGTGCAAGGACAGTCCTGCCAAGTTTGATGGCGTGTTTGCTTTGTGTGTGTGTCCCTGGACTCACTTTCCAGGATAAAACCACAGAACTTCCACCTACCCTATAATGATGCAGCCCTCAGGGAAGTTTTGAATTGCGCTGGGAGTTTTCCCCTTGGAGATGAAATCCTCCAAACCACAGTTTAGGAGCAGTGAAGAGCTGCTGTTTGTTTGCCCTCCTTCCCCTCCTCCCAGCCTGTACTTAAGGAAGTTTCCAGCATGGCTGTGGAGTGACCACTGCCTTGTTGCATCACCCCTGGTGGCCACAGAACCTCTTTCTTATCTCACAGATAACCACAAACAGCAGCCCTTGTGGAAGCTGAGGGGAGTTTTCAGGCTTCCCAGTCAGAGTTTTTCTCAGAGTTGCTGGGAAAGCAGATGTTGTGTTCATTTTTCTTCCTCCAGTGGCCAGGATTTTGGAGAGCACTCAGTCCAAGAGCCTGGCTGCTTAGAAGGAGCCATTTAGGCATCAGTCTTCTTACCCCTGGAGCCCAGTTCCCATGCTGCTGGAATTCTGGGGGGCTCTGGTGGTGGCCACACAGTTTTGAGGGGGTTTTGAGGCTTTTTGCCTGTTTCCATGTCCATTCTGCCACACCCAGCTGCTTGATGGCTCTCCTGTGATCCTGGCCTTTGTGTGCTGGGAAGGAACAAAGGGTGGGTAACCTTCAACTGGAGCTCTTGGTGTGCTGGAGTTATATTTCTTTATTTTCTGTTAATATTTTGACAAAGGCTTCTTCTTTTTATTTGTGCTGGCAGGTTTCTATAGTAACTGTGAAACTCAGATAGAAAAATTAGCAAAGCATAGTTCAATCTGAAAATGCCCTTTGGGTTCTAGTTTGGAGGCAAAGAAATAGTTCTTGGTTTTTTATTGGCTAGAAAATGGAAAGCAACTTGGAGCTTACAGGTAAATTATCTTAAGATATTCAGAAATGCTTATACATGAAGTAGGAGGAAAATTGTGTAACTCTCAAGCTGCTTTAGAAATGAAAGGGAAAAAAAAGAGCTATTATTGCCAAGTAAAAATAGTGAACTGTGAGTAGAAAAGTAATGTTTTAATGCAGTTTTTAAAAAATTTCTTTGTTTATGATCTCAAATAGAAATGGCTTCTGTGTGTGCTTTGGAAACACACATATTTTCTACTTATTCTGCAGTCTCAGTTTTTAGGGCAGCACAGGACAGCCAGAACTGAGATCCTGCTCTCCAGACAGATGACATGCTTGGTGGATGGCTTTTTTAATTGGTCTTTCCATCAATAAGAACTATTACAACAGCAATAAAATAATGGCCTTATTAATATTCACAAGGTCTGAGAAAATCAAATTATCTCAGCAGAATGTTTTTTATCTTTCAAATGGAAATAATCAATCTGCTGCCCACTGTAGCTGTCAAAATATGAAGATTTTAAGTTAGGTTAGATTTTATGTTTTTAAATTACTGATTTTCCCCATGATTTTAATGGTTTTATCTCATTTTGTTGCTTTCTGATGAATAAAGAAAAATATTTTCAGTTTTATCTGTCCTTTCAATGGAGAAGTGTTGGGAATACCAGTTTAACCTCCATGGTTTTGCTCTGGGAGATTTGCTTTGTGTCTGAAATACTCCCAGCTTCTACTGGCAGCTTTTTAATGAGCAGGGCAATCATGTCATCAGCTTCATCAGCTAGGGAGAATATGTTAGTTAAGATGTCTTAAATGAGACACAAGACTGAGATAAATATAAACTTTCCTGTTGCCAGTTAAAATGTTCTCAGTCTGTCAAAATCCTCCTGCTTATCCAGTCAGCACTGGTTGGTGACAGTTTTCCTTGAACCCTGCTCTCCCCTCTTTTCTGACAGGAGAGAAAATTCCTTCATGCCTGTCTCTGTGTGTCCCCTGTGTGTGGCAGGGAGGCAGTGCCAAGGCAAACAGACGAAGGAGCACGTGTGAGGCCTTGCCGAGCAGCTTGGGGCTCTGAACAGAGAGGAACAAGTGAGGAGGAAAATGTCACTGGTGGCAGAGAGGCTCCTTCTTTCGTGGGCTTCGGCCAGGTCTGCTCAGAGAGGTGCATTTAAAGTGCTTAGAACCCAAGGCTTCCTTTAAAGATCACACTGATAAACAAGAAAATTGGGTTTTCCCTGTGTATTAAACAAAACAAATGGTTGGGCAAAACCTGTATTGACCAAAATCTGCTGGTGATACCTGATCCCCTTGGGAGTCAGGAGGACATCAAGACTCTGAATCTTCACATTGCTTTTCCCCTTTAATCAAAATATATTCTACAGACACTGATGGCTGCACCAAGTCCATATTCTTACTCTCTGGATCTCATCCATCAGACATCTCATGCACCATTTTTTTGTATTTTGCTGACTGTAAGCTCTTGTGTCAGAGATGGATTTAAAGTGCTTTAAACCAAGGCTGCATTTAAAGATCACAATGATAGACAAGAAAATTGGGGTTTCCCTGTGTATTTTGTTTTAAATGATAAAAAAATAAAATGAATGGGCAAAACCTGTGTTCACCAAAATCTGTTGTAGTGCTGTGGATACCTGATCCCCTTGGGAATCAGGAGGACATCAAGACTCTGAATCCTCACATTGCTGTTCCCCTTTAATCAAAAAATATTCTGCAGATCCTGATGGCTGCCCTGAGTCCATATTCTTACTCTATAGCTCATCCATCAGACATTGATGCACCATTTTTTTTATTTTGCAGACTGTAAGCTCTTGTGTCAGAGGCTTGTCACACAAGGTAATGTGTTGGGAAGAGATGCCAAAAGAAATCAGTAGCATCTCGTCTCTATTCCTTAAAGATTATTTTAGCTAATAAATACATTCTTCTGCAATGATAAGGTTGCTCATCTAAATACTGCTTAATTTGTTTAATTGTGGGGAAAGCAGGGAAAAATCCATCTGTACAAATCAGTGAAAGGGAATCTTATGATTGGTATAATCTCTAAAATTAAATTGGATAATGTCTGCATAATGATAGGATTTGCATGGCTCTTTAGCCCTCCTGCCTTTGAATAAGTTCTGATGTAATTACTCTATTTTTCTGCTTTGTGGCGCTGCCAGAACTCAAATTTCATTTTGTTATTTCAACTTACGGTTAAAGTGTCTGGGTCTTAAGGAAGAGTTACTTAGTTTTTACAGGAATTGTCTCGGTTTTTTTTGGTTACAAATGTTGCCAAAGACTGAGTACTTGGACTCAAAGCTGTGTCTAGCTGGACACGTGTGTTTGCACTTGGCTAGATTGTTTCTTTAATCACAGACATTGAAACAGTGTAAATTGGTGCCTGAAAAGGCTGAATCTGGGAATGCTCGTGTGTTACATGGTTCCAAATTAACGTTTGGCTTTGCTATTAAGTACATTTGATTTATATATTAAATTAATACAGTTGTGATTGTGAAGTGGGTATTTCAGGCCATCGCAGGGGGGCTGTGCACAGTTGGGGTTAATTGTGGACACCTGATTTATATATTAAATATAGCTGTGATTGTGAAGTGGGTATTTCAGGCTATCACAGGGGGGCTGTGCACAGTTGGGGTTAATTGTGGACACCTGATTTATATATTAAATATAGCTGTGATTGTGAAGTGGGTATTTCAGGCCATCACAGGGGGGCTGTGCACAGTTGGGGTTAATTGTGGACACCTGACTTCAGTAAAGGGAGGCTTTGCCCACCACCTGATGCTAATTTGGGTAATAAAGCAGAATTTCTGTGCTTGGAGCTGGTGCCTTGCAGGGGGAAGGTACAGCCAAGGTGTGTGGCACTGAGCTGCACCATTTACTCCTCCCTGAGCTTTGGAGAAACAGAACAGGAGCAGAACAGTTTTCTCTTTGTTCCTGAGAGGATTTCATTTCCTCGTGGTGAGCTCCTGTGGATTGCTGGGCAGGGAAAGGTATGTGCATCCTATTTGTGGGAATTCTGTGTGCTCTTGGTGTGAGAGGAGTGAAGAGTTTCTTTGGAGCTAAACTGTGAGACTTTTTTCGCTGTTTGTTTAGTTTTGCTAACAAAAGATGCCTGATGAAATCCTGTCCCTGCTGTGAGGGGATGAGGGTGGCACTCAGTGGATGAGGGACTTTAGCAAAAGTGGAGTTAGAGAACCGCTCCCTGAAATGCTTTGGCTCCTGTCCCTGCTGTTACTGACCAAAATGGTTGCAGGAGTGAGGTGAGAGTGGTGGCTGTGTCTGAAGTATTTAATGACCTTTTACAAACATCGTGGTGGTGGGTTTTTAATTTGGCAGCCTGGGAATTGTAACAGGGAACGTTGTGACAGAGCCAGGATTAGCGTCCCTTCCTTGTGTCCCTCTGTTCATGCTTTGGTTGGCACTTGGATGTTGCAGGGGGGAGGAACTGCTTTTTTTTCACTAAATAGCTGATCCAAAGGAGAAGAAATGCACACAGCTCACCTCTGTCCTGGTGCTTTACAGGGACAGCTTGCCTCAAGTGGAGCTATTTTAAAAGAGGAGAAGCTGTGAAATTGGACCATGTAAAAATGATATTGAAAAAAACCTTGTATAAACCAGTTGGATTATAGATTTCTGCTTAGACAACAAGAAAATGTTATTTGTTGGAGACCTGTTTGCAGAAACAGACGGTTTAAAATGCTCGTTTGAGCTTGTTTTCTTTGTGCACTTCAAATAGTGCGGTCCAACTCTCCCTGCAGGTGATGCGGGATTCCACTTTGCAGTAATTGCCGTGAGGGGCTGAAATGACCTACAGCTGGGTTTGTTAATGATCAAAGGTCCTGGCTTCTTTTGTGGTCCCAGCTGTGATGCCCTCAGGGTGTCCAAAATGGAGCTCCATTTTCACCTTTAAATCTTCAACAACTCCCGTCTTCTGTAGCAGCTTGCACACTTTCCTCCCAAGATTTCCAAATAGTTTCCTAAACTGGAAACTTTTCTTAAAAAAAACTTAAACCTGTAACTAAGAAGAGCCAAATGAAAAAAACTAATGATTTGCTGTGACTCTGCAGTCTGATCTAATGATGTGAAAATGTGCTATTAATAGTTAATGTTCTTCATCTTGAATGGTTTAAATATTTGGTGAAATCCCGTATTTAGAACAATCACATCATAACAGGAGATGATTTAAATGGAGTTTGTGTAGGCAGCTACTTTTCTCAGGAAATTCTTGTGAAGTTGTGTGCCCTTGTTTTGTGCTGCAGTAGGAAATTAGGCATCTGAGAACTTGAAATAATTAACTTTTAAATGGCCACATGTGTTGCTAAACAGCTTGAGATAGAAATGCTGCTGGGGCAGCCTCCACTGTGGGCACACGAGCAACTTGGTTTGCATTGGAGGAACAATTTCTCTTTCATATCTGCCCTGGAGGGGTTGCTGCAAATGGAACTTTTCCATGGCTTGTGAGTCATGTCACAGATGCCATTCCTTGGAGTATTAATTTTCCCCTGTTTTCCTTTATTGTTAAATATTTACGTTAACACGAGAGGCCTTTCACAATATCCCACTGTAGGAGGTCTGTAAGGTAAAAGCAGTCCCTGGCCTGTTAGTTTGGTGTCGTGCTCATTTCCTAGGCTTGCAAAGGTGAAATGGGTTCTTAGACTCCATTTTTGCTCATTTTGTTTTAAGACTAGCAGGCATTTTCCAGCAATCTAATCCAGGAAGTGGATTTTAAGCTCTGGAGGCTGAAACTGCCACCGAGCAGCCTGATGCAGCCTCCTGCCAAAGCCAAACTGGGCAGCAGGTGAGGTTTGCTCGCTGTTTCTGCGGGTTCTGTCTGCTCTAATGCTGAGCTCATACACAAATGAAGGAGAGCAGCAGAACAATAAAGCTGTGTTAGCACAGTTCTGCTGCTGCTGATTGGAAGGAGGCACATGGAGCAGAGGGAAGGGTCCTTCCCTTACACAAATCCACTGAGGAGGGACAGGAATTGTTCTGGCTCAGTTCTTATTTTCTCTGACTAGACTGAAGTCTCTGCTTTCCTTTGGCAACTATGTTTTTTGGGAAGAAAAAAGGCTCTTTTCTTATAAATTACTTTTCTTGGAATTGTCAGTTTACTTACTTAATTTTAAACATTTTTCTCTGGAAATATTTGCAGATAACTTTCATTTCATTAGTTGCATGAGAAATCTCCATTTATTTCTCTACTTTCTACCTGAAATTTTGGTATTTCAATGTTAAGTTTTATGCTGGTAATGTCAGCATCTTGTAACATCAGCATTTAGTGGGAAATCAGCAAAAATTAAAATGAGGGTTTAAAATTACACTTCTTTGTCACGCTGGTGTCAGGTTCTTTATTTTTAAACAACACTGAAATCTGATTCTCATTGAAGGACATTATGTTTTAGCTGAAATCATAATGCAGTTTTAAAATATGAGACTTCATGCTAATGAAAGAAGCAACAGGGCTATTTGTGGGTGATTTGTTTTTTGGTTTTGGGGTGGTTTTTTGGGAACATTTAATTTGCATAAATCCAAGGTTAAATTTACAGAATGTTTCTGGTTAAAACCAGGCACGCAGTCAGGCTGAGTCTCTAAAGTTCTCTTTAAGAGCCATCACTTGGAGTGCTTCAGTGCTCATATCAAGTGGTGCCACTCATAAATAAGAGGTCAGCCTCTATCTTGGCTGCAGTGCTGAAAGTACTTTACTAACCCACACCATTATGAATTTTTGGCTGAAAAACTTTAGAGTAAGAACTCTTTTCATGGAGTTTGAGGTCTTGTTCTTCTGTGTTTTATGAAACAAAATCTGTCTTCTGATGGAAGTGTTAACTGAGCAGTTCATCTTACTGAAGGAGTTTTAGTTAGGATTTGTAAAAAGTTAGGATTTGTAAGAGGATCACTTAGATTTTCTTTTCTGTATGTATCTGGGTGAACCTTTTGTAGTGAAACTCACTTTGTATGTCAGTTAAGGTGTTTTGAATATCTACTCCTGCTTGACAATGTTGTTGCTCAGAGCTTGATGTATTCAGAAGTTTTTTCACTTGGTTCTGTTGTGTTGCTTGTTTGGGTGTTTGGTTTTTCACCTAATTTCTGCTATTGAGATGCAAGTAGGAGAAGCCACCCCTGGTGATGGATCCTAGAAGTGTCCTACTTACCCACAGAGCTGTGTTTCTGAGAGGTTTCTACCTCCACATGGGAGGTGGGGATGCTCCAGCAGTGTCACTGCTGGGAAAAATCCCTTTCACCATGTCACTTCAATTGCACTCTGCAGAGAGTTGTGCTTCAGTCAGCACCAATGCTGATGGGGACTTGTCCTACTCCATTTTCCCTGCTTGCCTGGAGGTGTTACACAGGGCCCACAAGGGCAGCAAAAATCCTTTCTATCTTTTTCCTTTGAGCAGGAAAAATGCCTTTCTGGTGTGGGTGGAGGGAGTGGGTGGTTCTCCTTGGCTGGTTAGGAAACACTGCTTTTATGTAATCTCTTTTCACACTCCAGCCATGTGTGGAAAATAAAGTTTGGGTGTGGACATAATATCCTTCCATTAAGAGAACCTGGGAATTCAGTAGCTGGCATAGGGATTTTATGGGGACTGTGTTGGGTAAATGGAAGCCACACCTCAGGAGGAATTTTTGCCTTGTGCTGTCTTAAGGGAAACACTGAAAAATGAGAGCCCGTGCTCTTAAGCCCAGTGCCCTTCCCCAGAAACTGAAATCTCTGTCTCTGGGGCTGGAAAGTGTTCAAAAGATTTTAAATGTAGAATTTTTGGTAGAGATTGCAGCTGGCCTTTGGACAGGAAGGGAGCAGCACCTTTCAGGGATGACTTGTGTGTTTTCTCCTTCGCCTCCTTGCCCCTCAGTGCACTCTGCTGGGTTTGTTTGCCCTTCCTCCTGCAGTTCCAGCACCTCCTCTCCACTGCCTTGGTATTGGTTTCCCTGGGAGGCCCTTTTCTGTTGGGCTGTCAGGGTTTCTGTTCACAATCTCGTCCATCCTGCTTTTTCTCCTGCCCCAAAGCACAGACCCCTTCCGTACATCTGGGGTGATCTGGAGGAAGGAGAGTGTGGGTTCAGGAGAGGTGAGGGCTGAGGAGCACTCTCTGTGTGTGGAAAGGATCCTGGTGAGCCAGGGGAGCCAAGAGCTGCTGGAACAAAGGGCCTGTAGTGGCACTTGGTGTAGCAGTTCTGTCACTCTGTGTCATGTACCCATCAGGTGTCCTCCAGTGTGGTTTTTGTCCTTAAAAGCTTTGCCACCATTGAGCTGTGACACTGCTTTAATGTGCTCTAAATTTGGAATTGAGGTTTCTCTCTATATGGTCCTTAATCGAAAAATGTAATTTTTAGAAAAGTGAGCAGAAATGCCTTTGGCCCAGCAGGAATTGAGGACCCTTCTGAATACCAAGTCCTACCTCAGCTTTATTTCTTACTCTGTTTTCTGTTGTCTTCGGGTGATACTTATAATCCACAAAATACAGCAAGAGATAAATGTTCTGTGAAGCAAACCCAATGACTGTATGGTGTGACAGGAAATGCAGGTTGTGAGGAGACTTGATTTTTGGAACACTGCTGTTGGGATTAACTTGAATAAGCCAGACAGGTCATGAATGTCTGCAAGTGGCATCACTTCTGCATAATTCATGGTTTAGTGCCAAAACACAGCTTAGCTTAATGCCCTGCCAGACTGGTTATTATATATGTGCTGCTGCAACTACCATATTTCTCACCTCTTGCCTTTCATCTTTTAAAGTCAATTGTTTCTATTATTCTTTGCTTTTAATAATAATAATAAAAAAACAAGCCAAAAATATCCCCACCTCTTTTTCAGTACTTGATTTTGTCCAGGCACATAGCAAAATTAAAGATTATTGGTGTCTGTACTGAGAATAAAAATCTAAGTGCTTTAATATAATTTTTTTCTCCACTAATGCAATTGATATCTATTGCAAATATTCTTTACCAGCCTCAATGTGAAAACTTAATGCACTTTTCAGAATGAAATAAATCTGTCTAAGTAGTGGTATTCTCACAACAATGTAAAGCCCTGATGGACCTGGGAAAAACACTGCTGCTGGCACAGAAATCCAGAGAAGGACTGGTTTTGCTTTGCCTGTTTCCTCATGATGGCTGATACTGCAACTTTGAGTGGAAATTGGAGAACTGGATTTGTCTTGGGAGATACTGGGCTTAAAGCAAACCCAGCAAAGCCAAATACACTCCTTGGATCATGCCAAAAAAGCTTTAAAAATAACAGCTTCCTCTGGGGGCTTGTCTGTATGACACCAAAAGGAAAAGAGTCAAGCCCTAAAGCAGGTAGTACGGCCCAGGATGGCTGTGCCTGAGGAGTGCTGTGCTTGTGGGGTGTTTCAGAGCCTGCTTTAGCCATGGAACTTTCACCAGTGTTTGGTGGAGTTTGTTGGGGCTGCTCTCCCACAAGTGTGGGGGTGTGAGGAGACCTTGGGTGGGGAGAGCTAAGTAAGTGTGCCCCTGGCAATGGCAGCTGGGGCTGCCCCGTGGTGTGCAAGGGAATGAAAATAAGAGTAGCTGCCAAGGAGTGGCTCACCCTATGGTTGGTCACTGGCTTGGAGGGTGGAGATGCCTCAGTAAAGATCCCATTGTGAATGGGGAAATCTGGGCGTGGGCTCTCCCAAATCACCTGGCTCTGCTGATGGTGCTCCCGGGTTCTCTTGGGTGTTGGCTGTTGATCTGTTGGGTTTACTGGGAACTCTGACTCCTTGGGTGCTTTCTCCCCTCTTCACCCTGGCCCTTCCTTCTGCTGAGGTTATTTGTTTGTTTTTCAGATGAGACCCTTTTTGCTCTTCCTGCTACACCTGCGCCTCTGATGCACTCCTCTGCAGGCAAGTTCTTTCTGCTCCCCTTTGTCTGAGTACCTCCTGCCTTTCTGACCTCATTAACCCTTTCCCACTAGTCTGCTTCTACTAAAAGTCAGCATGGGTCCAAGAATAGCCTCTGTCACATTATTCAGTGTGGACTTTTTGGTTGATCTATTCGAGATTTTAATACTCATTCATTTGTTTACGTGGTAAAATGTTTCATAAACAAGAATCCAGCCATCTGTGAATTCTTGGACCCTTGATGTAGGAGAGAAGTTGGTATTGTTAACAGGGTAATAGATCAGAGCATAGTTGCTTTACTGATTTAGCAGAAGGATTTAATCTATAGTAACTTTCTGCAGTATTTTAAAGAAGCAAAATTTGCACCTGTAGTATTGATTTAGTGGTTTTTATTAAGTACACCATCCACAAATTTTAAAAAAGGTGTCAAAAAAAGACTTTGCTGGCACACGTTTGTACAATATGTTTATGCCCAAGCGTCCATACACCCCCTGTCTCTGTCTGCCCTTGCCACCCTCCTGTTCTGGCTTTGTTAATATTGCCCCTGTACTTGTCTGACATCTTCAGCTTTACTGAGACCTTTGCACTGCATAAAGTTGCTGCTTCTTGAGCTTCTCGCTCACTTCTCTGCTAGAAGTGGAGTAGCTTTAAGTGATAGTGTGAATTAATGGCTCATAGTATCCACGCTAGACCTTGGAAGAGCCTTTTAGTAGCTAAAATGATGTGAACCTGTTGAAAGTTTGCACTGACTTTGAGAGCATTTGCATTCTCTAACTTTCCTTTCTATCCACGGTCACAGAAAAAGTTATGGACTTGCAGGAGCAGCCAGGTAGCACTAAGGCGCTGGGGCAAGAGGATTTTACTGCAGTCCCGCTTGATCCTGCTCCTTCTCTTCCCTCCTTCTCTCCTCTCTCAGCTGATCCCTTTAAAGAGCACGCAGCCTTTGGTACCCTCTCAGATGGATTCCCTGCAAGAGGCACTTACAAAGAGAGCTCCAGTGAGGTTTATAAAGAACCTGTGAAAAATGCCACAAACCCTTTTCTTGCAGAGGGAAATGATAAAGACATTTCTGAGATTAAATACTCACAAACCCCATTTGCTAAAGAAGCAGCAGCCATTTTATCTCCAGCTAAAGAAAAAACACAGCTAGAGGGCCCTGAAGAATTACCTAAGCCGGAGAAAACACCTGCAGAGCAGCTGAAAATGTCTCCAGAATCTCCCCAAGATTTGTTTGAAAGAAACGAGGAAGATCTCTTCTATAACCAAGACAAGTACAGAGGAGGTGGTGATCACGCTGAAAAAGGGCTGCTGAAAGAAGATCCTCTTAGGAGGGAAGAATATGCAGACTTCAAACCATTTGAGCCAATATGGGAAGTCAAAGGTGCTAGTCATGGACTGAGCAGCATGAGAGAGGATGTTGGAAGGAAGATAGATGCCAAGCTGGAGAGCAGTTTGGATGACAAGTATGGCGTGGGTAAGCTGAGTGTGCAGAAGGATTACGAAAGAGACAGTGAAGGCAGTGCTGAAGAGCCCTCCTTCCCAAGCACCCCAGAAGCTGTAAAAGAACCTTACATCACTTGTACTAAATTTGACTCTTCTCCAAGTCCTGGTGGTAACAAAGGCAAATCTCTTTCTCCACTAGAGGAAGGCATTTCAGAAAATAGAACCGACGATGAGAAAAAAATTGCAGAGCTGAAAGCTCAGACGGGCCCAGAGCAAGGTGATTTTGCTGCTGGAGCAGGTGGGCAGGGAGCTGACCCTGCTAAAGCACATGGGGTCCTGCCAGTGTCACCTGACAGCGCCACAAACATGCCCGAGGGTCTCACTCCTGACCTGGTGCAGGAGGCCTACGAGATGCACGATGCAGCCTGCACAAAGCTGGCTTATGAAACCAAGATTGATTTGGTGCAAACCTCGGAGGCGGCGCAGGAGACTCTGAAACCCGCAGCACAAATCTGCCCCTCCTTCGAAGGCTCCGAGGCCGCCCCGTCGCCCATATTGCCCGATATTGTTATGGAAGCCCCGCTGAGCACCGGCACTGCTGGGGCAGAGGCATCTGCTGTGCAGCTGGAAGCTTCCCCACTAGAAACATTCATGCCCACTGCCAAGTATGAGAATGTAAAAGAGGCTGAAACACCTCCTGTGTACCAAGAGGCAGTGAATGTACCGCTGACACAGGCCCAGGAAGCAAAGGAGACACTGGCATTTAAGCAACCTGACGATGAGAGTAGCACCACTCCTGAAGATCTGGAGACTCCTTATATATCTATTGCATGTGACTTAATTAAGGGAACAAAGGTCTCTGGTGAATCTCCTTCTCCATCTTTCACAGAGTATTCAAAGACACTGGTAGCAGAAAGCATTTCTCAGGATGTGCCTGAAGACAAGGAGCTGGATGGAACCCCGTCTCCACAGTTTGGAAAAGCTGGGCTGTTTAATAGCCAAATGATATCTGACTTTGCTGAGGAAGCAAGTGAAGATCCATCTCTCCTCTTAAAAAGTAAATCCACTGAGAGTATTGCAACTGATGAAGAACATGAGGAGGAAGGACTGGTGGATTCAGTAGCTGCCACGGGCAAGCCTTATCTAGAGTCATTCCAACCCGAGCTGGACTCTTCCAAAATTGTTGCTGCTCCACCATCTGAGCCAATACCTGCAAAAATAGCCAAGGCAGATAAGATTCCTCTTCAAATGGAAGAGCTGGATGCTTTGGCTTATCCAGCTGATGTATCTGTTGCTATGGAACCAAAAACAGGAGATGACAAAGCTCTCTCACCCATGGAGTCTTCCCCAGTCTCAGTGGAAGAAGACTTTGTGATGTTAGGTCATCCTAAAGCTGTTCCTGAGTTTGTGACAGAAGCCACTGACCGAGAAACAATGCACAAAGATGAAGACATCAGTAAGGTGATCCAGGGTGAGAAGCAGCTGCCCTGCCCAGAGCTGCCCTGTGATCTCTCTGTGAAGAATGTAGAAGTAAAAGCTGAGGAAGATAGCAATGCCTTGAAAAAGTCTTTGGAGGCTGTGGACAGAGAAGTGCCTGAAGCATCCACCATGTCCTTACCAGCCACAGATACCTCACCTTTATCTACTGAAAAAGAGATAGTCAGTGTAGTAAAACCAGGAGCTTTTGAGAAGGAAGCTGAGAAAGAAGCTGCTTCTGTTAAAGAAAAGAAAAAACCTACTGCTGTATTTTCAGCAAAGCTGAATAAGTCTTCAGGTAATCTGTGTATGCTGTCTTGCAGTTTGCTGATCTGCATAATTCTTTAGCTAAACTTAAGCATGCCTTGACTTTCTTTTTAAATCACTTTCTGTAAACTTCTCTGTAGGCCAAGGGTAACAGAAAATGTCAGTGCCTGCACTTTTACCTTTTTCATATTCTGATTGCTTTAGTACCTTTTTTCTGTTTATCAGGGATGGACTCAGCATCTCCAGGTTTCTCCTCCAGCTCTGCTGCTCATGGTCTGTGGATGCAGAAATAAGTGACTGCCCACTGCAGGCCCCAGGCTGGGCATGGGGTGCCTCCCAGCCTCTGAATTTGGGATGCTTGCTGTGTGCACGTGATTTGAAGAGGCATTTCTTCCTTTTCATTAACAGTTCAGACATCAGAGTGTAAAACTCAGGAAAATACCCCTGCTGCTCCTGTGTGTGCCTGGAATCTGGAAAAGAGTCTGTGCATCTCCAGCCTGTGGTTTAAACAAAGGGTGAACATGAGGGAGCTTAGTATGCAGGTTACTGAAAGAGTGGTCATTAGGAAGTTGAGTGTTCTGCAAACACTAAAATTGGTTTCTGTACAGCACAGGTATTAATTTCTGTTTATCTTTTCAGGTGGGCTTGCACTTCAGTGAAGTTAATTTTTCTTGCAGTTATAGTAGCAGGAAGTTGTAATCTTTTCTCTAAACTGAAAATTGAATTCCCAGCTTTTTGAAGACTAGAGGAGTACTTTGTTTTTTGATATTGCAGCACTCTGCTGCTACTAAAGCTTTGACCAGAAGCAATCACACCAAAAAAAAACACCTACTGCAGAAAGCACAGTGCTCTAAATAGAAAAGCAGGAGCTAGTTTGACTCAGCAGCAGTACTGTATTTATGCAGTAGCTGCAGCCTACAGTTCATAAAATAGGATTACAGAATACCCTGAGTTAGAAGGGAACAGCAGGTGCATGTTGAAGTGAACATCAGTGTTGGTGCCATTGAAATTGGTTTGGGAAATAAGGCAGAAGATGTATTTTTTTATGTTTACCTTTGTCATGTCTCCTGTCTCTCCTCCTCTATATGGACAGGTAAGGCAGAAAGGAGAGAGTTTTGCTTTTCCCTTGGCTTGGGGTAAAACTCCATTGATAATCTGCACTGTTAAAACTCTTGGTGTGTCTGTGTGTTCTGTGAAGGCTCCTCAGGCTTCCAGCAGACAGACCTGTCTAGAGAGCAGCTGTATGTCTTGGGCTTCATGTCAAGGGGTTAATTGCTTGGAGCTCAGACTACTTCAAAAAAAAGCCAAAGCAAAACATTGCACTTAATATAAAAGCTTTTGTGTTAGTTTTTTAAAAGCGAGACCTTTGGAAGGGTCTTTAATCGTTGCATAGATGCAGCAGGCTGGGGGTGGCAGCCCCTCCCTGTGGCTCTGAGGTGACACAGCTGCTGCTCTCCCATCGGTGGGAAGCTGCCCCAGAAGCTGCACAGACGCAGCTGCCAGAGCAGAGAGGAGGATTTGAACAGTGCCATTGCTCTGCCATCCATGGCCCAGTGCAGGGACAGGGCCCAGCTCTGTCAGTGCGCTGGGAGCTGGGCTGGGGAGATGCAGCCCCTCACTATTATTGTGTTCACTCTGGAGAGCAGCTGCACTTTGCATTTCTGACAGGATGTGTTGTTTGGTGTAAAGGAAAAAAATTTTCTTCCCAGAGGAACATTTGCTTAAAGCTAAATAGAAGAGGATACTGACTCAAAAATGGGCCTTTTTTTTCTGGATTTTTCTCCACACACTGTTGTGTTGCAAAATACAGAACTGGACCTCTGACACAAGCCACAAACAACATCAGTTGTCTGCTTTAAATACCACACTGCTCAGGCACAATGTCAGGGTATCATTGAAGAACTGACAAGGAGGGATTGTTCATCACAAGGCCAAGTGCATTTGTGCATGTGTTTGGCCTTCTGAATCTACCTTTGTTCTTTGGGGATTTTTTCTTTTTCCTGCCCATCAGTGGAACTGAAATAGATTTCACTGTGTCTTAAGACTTGTGGAATTCAGCTGGTGTGATGGTGTGACTGATGCTTGTTAAAGCTTTAATCTGAGCTGCCTTACTGGTGCACTTAAATCCAAGGTTGTGGAATGCTTACTTAACAGTGCTATTTTTTGGAAGCTAACCTAAATGCCAGTGTGTTGTAACTTCCCACAGCCCCAGTGGGCTGTGGGGAGCTAACAGGGATTCTAAAAAGGTTGCAGATACTTTTTTAACTTATCCAGTTCGCTGAAGCAAATGTAAAGCTTGGAAGAGTATCCTGGGTAGAAGGAGGTTTGTTAAATGGTGCCTGGCACACCCTTGGGTAACCTGGACAGATTTGAGAAACACACAAAAGCAAAAAACCCCAAGCCCAAACAAATTCAGAACTGCATGTAACAACTGGAACAATTTTAAGGGCAAACAACCCCTGCAACACCAGCAATTTCTGCTGTCTTGAATACAGTGGTTTTGTTTTGGTTTGGTTTTTATCCCCCCCAAGTTGCTGTATTTGGCTTTGAGCAAACAGCCTCGCTTCCCTGTCCCCCTCCCCATACCTCAAATCCGCATTCCCGAGCTCCATCACAGCACTGCCTGGTAAGCTGGGAGCTCCGAGGGCAGTTCCTGGGGGTTCAGCTGCTGCTGCCCCGCTCCTGCAGGAGCTGTGAGCACCAGGCATGGGCAGCCATGGCTCGGGGCCAGCCTGGGGACAGGGCTCTGATGCCATCTAGTGTTTGTCACCGCGGTGGGACCTCAGCGCCTGCCGGCCGGGAAGAGATCCATCCACGTCTGGAGAAATTCCCAACTCCTGAAATGAGTTTGGGAGGTGAAAGCAGAATATCCACATTCCATATCCCAGCCCTTCTATTGCACAGACTTTCTTCTCATGCAGATCATTAATCCTCCTCAAGCCCATGCTTTCCACAAACCTGCTTTTGATTGATGGGATGTGGAGGTTTTAATATTATTGATATTATGGAATTACAGACTCAAAATCTCTGGCCACAACAAAGTTATGTACTAAACTGGAAATTGGCAGTTTAAATCCCTCAGTGTGTCCATGCTGAGTATTACGATAATATTTGGAAGTAATGTTGAGATCTTTACCATCAAGACACTCAGTTTCCCAGAACACCCTTGTTTTATGGTGGGTTTAACCATCTCTGTAGACATTCCCTTCAGATAAAATCTAACTGGTTTATTTGCTTTCATTACAGGCATTCAGAAATGCAGTTAATGAATAATATTTTAGATTTCCTGGATTTTTCTTGGGGGGGCAAATACAAAGGTGAAGCCCAGGTGGGAAATGTGCTTTGAGAGGGTGGTACTAATGCTGAATCTTTCTTTTTCCTCCTACAACATGGGGGCAGAAACCAAATACTTCCTGTGATGCTGTGATAGGAACCAGGTCATTGCAGCTGAGTGAATCTTTAAGGACATTACAAGTTCTGCCTGATACCAGCTGTGCCTGTTTGGGGAATTTTGTTATTTTCTGTGTTTGTGGTGAGTGAAATGGCACCACTCAGCAGATAGGAGGTGTTTGGGTTTGTTTGTTGTTTTTTCACTGGAGGAAAAAACGTCTTGGAACATCTGAGTTTCTTTCAGAAGCAGATTGGTAGAATTCCATTTAATTCACCATAAAATATCTTGATTTAATTTCATATCATTGTACTCTTAGATATGCTTGTTCAGGTAATCTTTTATGCTACCAGGTAAATAAATGTAGAGTTGCTACCAGGTAATAAATGGGGAGTTCCAAAGGGACGAGAATTTGCAGAGGAGGAGGAGGAATGATGGTAAAAACCAAACCAAATGAGTGACATTTTTCTGAAGGAAAGACACAACCTGCTGTGTTTCATTAGAGCTCTTGTGCCCCAGTTGAGAGGCAAAGACTTGTGTCCCTGAGGCTGCTAAAAGAGCAAAGCCTGGGGAAGTTCCTTCAGAGTGGCAGAATTAGGGAGAAAACGGAGCATTTGGGCCAAGTTCCCAACTCTGCCAGGTGGGCACCAGCACAGAGGGAGCTGCAGGGCTGTTCTCAGTGCCCTACTCAGGGTGTTCAGTGCGTGAGTAGGGAGTGAGTAAAGCACTCACCCTGCCAGGCAGGGCTCTGTGGAGCTGGGGTGTGCCATGACACGTGTCCAGAACTGATTGTGTCTGACTGGTCTGGGGGACCTGATAATGGCACCTCCTCTGTACTTGGTGTTCAGACATGCTCTAGGGGCAGGTGTGCTGTATCCCTGCTGAAAACAGCGCTCCTCCTGAAGTCTGGCAGTGCTGGTGCCCAGGTTATGTGCAATGTAAGGGCCCCCTTTCATTGCCTGAAATGGGAGATGGATTCATTCTGGCTGTGTTTGCATGGAGTGGTGAGAATGAACTCTGAGTATGCAGAGAGGCAAGAGGAGGCTCTGGAGGCCAGGGAGGCCCTCCTGGGGGGCACTGGGGACACTGGAGATGGAACAAACAGGACTGGGGGTGCAGCCACTCTGCTGTGGCCACAACAAACTCTGGTTAGACAGAGTTGCATAAATGCACTGTTTTAAGTATAAGACACAAAGAATATAAACATCAAATGAAGAGGCTTTAATTTGGTATCTTTAGAAATTTGATAATTAATGGAAAGACCTTTGAAAGCTCAATGCTTTTGGCAAGTTTAGCGACAGTGCAAGTATGGAGGGGACACTCAGGTTTTGGGGGTTTCCAGTTCAGCTTGAAGACAGACACAGATTCTCAGACGTGTTTTGTACTCTTTTTTTGTACAGTGCAACTTTTCACATTTGCTTGCACTATGATGTTTGAATCTACACTCCCTACTTCCCTCCTATTTTGGATTTGTTTGGATTTACCTGTTGAAAATGGAACTGAAAAGCCCATCTTTGTATAAGTTAAAAAGAGATGTAACTGCTCTTACTGTCAAAGGAGGCCTTAAATTTATGTAGCAGTTGATGTCAAAACCAGGGCTTTTGGGTCTCTTGGTAGTAATCTTTCTCAATGCAAGATTGTTCTAATGAAAAGTGAAACTGTCTATTTAAGGTCTGAGTTGGGATCTCTAGCCCTTCTGGTCTTCAGTATTTTCAGGAAAATGAGGAATGCCCTTTTCTAGTTCTTAAGAAAATGGTGTACTAGATTTTTAAGAGGCTTTGGAGCAGTCCTGGGAAGATTTTAGCTTCCTGTTGTTAGCTCCAGATTTTAAGAAGAAAATCCAAACTGGAAAAGAAGTTGTGGGTTTTTTTCAGCAGGGATGGAAACAAAATGACATCAGGATTCCCACAGCTCTTCTCTTTCAGATTTGGAGATGTAGTTCACGTTCCTCTCCTGTTTGTGCAATGCTTTCCAAATGTTACTTTCTATATGCTGGTACTGCAAACTGTCAGGTTCCTGTTTTTATTTAAATGAAAGGAACAGTTAATTGTCAGGTCTGCAACTGCCAACAGAGAATGCTGATGTAAAATAAAAAAGGGGAAGGTGCTTGCTTGTAGGAATTAGGTAAAGGGCTGAGTAACTTTTTCTGCAGCCTTCCTTAAGAGGAACAAATACGGCTGAGCAGCTCCTGGGGACTAAAGATACCAGCAGAAGGATTAATCGTGTTCTTTATGAGCCTCTGCTTTTGTTCCAGGCACAGAAAGGGTCCTTTTCTGTTTCCCTTCACGCTGCTTGTTGTGAAGGGAGAAGTGTTACAAAGACGTCTCTGTTAGTCCTCCAGCAGGCAGACATTAGTTTACAGAACCCCGAGGGGAAGCCATACATCTGGGAGGTTTGTAAACGCCTTCGAACCTCTGTTTGAAAAGCAATCTATTTAAAGCTCGTCTGGTGACTACTTTTAGCCGGGCGGCGAAAAGCCGCTTAGCGCGGCCGGGCTCTGCAGCCCTCGCTGCACGGACGTGCAGCGGGGCCGCCGCGCCGAGGAGCCGCTCCTTGGGGCCGGCAGGAGCCGCTCCCCCCGTGCCGCCGCTCCTTGGGGCCGGCAGGAGCCGCTCCCCCCGTGCCGCCGCTCCTTGGGGCCGGAGGAGCCGCTCCCCCCGTGCCGCCGCTCCTTGGGGCCGGCAGGAGCCGCTCCCCCCGCTCCCAGGAGCCGCTCCCCGTGCCGCCGCTCCTTGGGGCCGGCAGGAGCCGCTCCCCCCGTGCCGCCGCTCCTTGGGGCCGGCAGGAGCCGCTCCCCCCGTGCCGCCGCTCCTTGGGGCCGGCAGGAGCCGCTCCCCCCGAGCCGCCGCTCCTTGGGGCCGGCAGGAGCCGCTCCCCCCGTGCCGCCGCTCCTTGGGGCCGGCAGGAACCGCTCCCCCCGAGCCGCCGCTCCGTGCCGGAGGAGCCGCTCCCCCCGTGCCGCCGCTCCTTGGGGCCGGCAGGAGCCGCTCCCCCCGAGCCGCCGCTCCGTGCCGCCGCTCCGGGCGCAGCGGGGCCGTGCGGTGCCAGCACTGCGTCAGCTCCACACCCCGTCAGCTGACCCGCTCCTGCAGCACCAGTGCAGCACCACTGCGGAGCCCGGGGAAGCCCATGGTTCCCTCCCTGGGCTGCAGGGCTCTTCTCCCGCAGCTCTCCCCTCTTGGAATGCATAATTGATAATCCCAGCTGGAGAGATGGACAGTCAGCCGAGCAGTTGGAAGGATAAGGGTATTTATTCTTTCACTTTCTTTGCTTATTTTATTCCTTTGAGATGCCGCGGGTCGTTTTCAGCAAATGGTGTCCATAGCATGTATTTATTTGATTGTGAAATGTAGCCGAAGGTGTGGAGTCTCTTTGTGCCACGTGCAGAATTAGAAAAGCTGCAGGTTAAAATGGGTAAATAGGAGCAATGCAGAAGAATAAATACTTTATGTAGGTGAAACGGCTCGTGTGACACTGCAGATCTTTTCCAGTCCTACAGAGCATATTAATGAAGGGCTTGTTTTGGTATGCACGGCACAAATACTGGCGTAGTCCCAGTTTAGTCTGTGCTCCTTGGAAATTTCGAGATTATTAATAATCTAACAGTACTATCCATTAACTGTAAAACCCCACAGAATTTATTAATATCATAATATCTTAATATTTTTAAGAGAAGAAATTGCATGCAGGCTACAGCAGGGTGGGGATATTTTCTCTAAAACATCTGTTTGAAATATACCCTCAATCCCATTTGCTTTGGATCTTTCATAATTCTGTCAAATTCTAGGTAAAACTATGTATGATTTTTCACAATTTACAGCCATAATATTAAATTGTTTTAGGTAAATAAGTAGCTGACCTTAAATTAGTGTGGTGCTGACCTTTGTTCCTGTAAGCACCAATGGGAGATCTCTGGTGTAAATCTCTGTGGATCATTACATTAGTGCTCAGTGTGTTAGAGTTTAAGCCTTATTTGAATAAGTAATCTTCATACTTTATCAACAGGACAAGCTTTAAAAAAATTAATTATCTCTGGATACTTAAATGTATTTTAAAGGGCCCTGTCGTGCTTGGTGCTTGTGACGTTTTCCTCTTTTTTGGGGAATTATTGCTCAAAATCTGGGGTTTTTTTGTATTCTACTTGGACAAAATTGCCAGCTCTCTGAAATCTCTAGAATGCTTTTTCAGAACGCAAATATATACCAAAAAAAGTCCCGAAGGACTTTTTTTGTTCCCTTGCCCACGCAGAATTGGGTTCTTCAAGCTTAATCTTTTATGAAAGGGCAGTAAAATATCAGGAAAGATATGATGCAGTGTTTAGTAATATATTGTTGTTGATATGTAAGTAATTTAAATGTTCAAGGCTTCATACGTCAGGCCTGAAATTTGTGGGGATGGGAAGGAAGAAAGGAAAGGGAAAAAAAAAAGAAGAGGGCTGAGGTCAGAAGGTTTTGGTAAAAATTGGAAGGCAAGTTCCCTTTTTTGTCTTCAGGCCTAATTTTCAGGTTTCTTTTACAACCAGCCTGGCAGGGGTGGTGCTGATCTGAAGCTCATTTCCAACCCTGGAATTTGAGGCCTTGAGAGTAATGGAGTCTGTTTTGGTTTCAAACCCCTGAATTGCCCATGCTGAGCGGAGATCAGGTCTAAAAGAAAATGGAAGCAGAAATGAAGGGCTTGGGGGAAGCAGAAGACCCTGGTTCCTCTCCTTTTGCAGCTGCTGTTGAAGCCTGGTTCAGAGGGGTTTTTTTGTTTAGAACAAGATGAAGATACTGTGTTTCACATTCTTCCTTTCTTGGGTCAGGCTCCAGTGGCATGGAAAATGATGGGTAAAGTTCAGGGACTGATTGCACTATTCATCAAGCCCCAAAATAAATATAGAAGCAAATATTGCAACATGCTTCTTGCCATGCTAAAAAACTACTAAAAAAAATTTAAACCTAAAACCAGAGAAAAGCAAAAACTACAATTTGTAGTTGGACTGTGCGGCTGAAACACTACTTTGTAATGAATATAATCTTAAATTTAGATTTGGTTAATGTGTTGTAGTTGAGGAACAAGCATAATGCAAGTGGTACAACCTTTGGCATTGATTAATACCTGTGGTATTGATCATCTAGATAGGATGAAACAGGTCTACCCTGGGAGTAGCATGATTTTAATTTTTAATGCACTTGAAGATAGGCCCTATGGAGTAATTAGTACTAAAAAGTAATATTTGTTATTTAATTTTTAATGATTTCAAGGAATTGTCAGGTTTTAATGGCTGAATATTGATATGATGGTATGGTGAACAGCACAGCTATACTTCCAGGTTATCCCAGCATTCTTTTCTAATTAATGAGCAGAAATCTCTTTGAATTTTGGTTTAACTTAGTTATGGCAAAGATTGCATAGGCAACTTTTATCATGAATAATTGGGGCTTTGGAATGGTTTTCCCAGTTGGTACATTGTGCACACATGCATGAACATCTTGTCAAGAAGAAATGAAAGGAAAATGTTGATTTGGCTCATTAGCTATTATCTGGGAATTAATTTTTTTTTTTTTTACAATCTAGTAGTGTTTGCCTTGTTGTAGCATGTACTTGTGAAATCTGTATCACTTTTTTTGTGGGGTTGTGGTGCAGATGTGCCAAGCCTGAGCTGTGTGTGGTGCAGCCTTGTTCTGTGCCCTCTGGCACCCAGCTGGAGCCACCTGCCCATGGCTCTGCTGGATGTGCTGCTCCATGGGGATGCCCGGCCCTGGGACAGGGACAGCTCTGTTGGTGGCAGTCCCACGTGCTTGGCACCACTTGCAGTCCTGCTGTCACCACCCAGTTTCTCCAGCCAGGAGCTGCTGTTGTTCCTGGCTTGCAAGGAGACAGTCAAGGGCCAAACTGGCTTCCCATGCATCTGATGAGGGTAAACAGAGGCTGCAATTTTGTGGCCCAGTCTCTGCTCCTGTTAGGATGTCAGCCAGTATTTTGAATAATAACCCTGATGCAGGAAGCCTTGAAAATGTCACACCCCAGGCTGTGGTGGTGCTCGACACACCAACCACTGGATGGTTGATGGCTTCTCCTGGGGGTGGGGTCAGCACTGGGATTCTCTGCACAGAGATCAGTAGAAACCCTGAAGATCACATCCTGTGTGTGGATATGAAAGTGGAAAAGGCCTCTCTGAGCAATTCGTGGTCGTGGATTTTCTGCCCAGCAGCTTTTCCTGCTCGGTGACAGATGGGACATTGTGCTGCAGCCGTGCTGAAAGCTGCTCGTTCTCAGAGCTGCCGTCCCATTTCTCTGTTGGCACAACGCTAAACTGAGCCATGAAAGGCTCTTCCCTGTGCCCCTCGCTGTTCCTAGGAGAGCATAAAGGATCCGTGAAAGGCTCTTCCCGGTGCCCCTCGCTGTCCCTAGGAGAACATAAAGGATCCGTGAAAGGCTCTTCCCGGTGCCCCTCGCTGTCCCTAGGAGAACATGAAGGATCCGTGCCTACCTCACGTCACAGAAAGGTTCCAGTGCAACAACGCCTGGAAAGCGCACAGTGTTTTTCCCTCCCCTCCCCTTTGACACGAGCAGCCTTTCTTTGGCGCTGAAGCGCGGGTTTGCCGGGCTGTGAATGCCGGCCAGAGGGGAGCTGTTCGCTGTTCATTGTGCGGCGGCACTACGAGCTTTGGGCGCAGGCGGCCATTGGCGGCGGGGCGATGGCAGCGGGCGGAGGTTGCGTAGCTCCGACCTCCGAGCGCCCTCGCAGGAAGTGGAAAGCGCCGGGAGCGGAGCCGTGCCAGGGCTGGGTGCTCGCAGCACGCTCAAGATGGATGCCAAAACGGGTTAGTTCCTTTTTCCTGGTTTTCTGTGCTACACGTGAGCTCGGCTCGCTCGTAGGGCTCGCTTTTAATTGCTCTCTCTTAAAAAAATAAAAACCGAACGAACCTCCCCCCCATAAACAAGACAGGGTTGCTTGGTTCAGGGGTTTTTAAAAAGAGGATTATCAGGTTAAATGTATCAGACCGCTTGTTTTTGGCATTAAAACCCGGTATGACTTGCTCGGTTTTAAGTTAAATATCTGAAAGGAAAAGACTTTAAAAAATACAGCGCCAAAGCTATCGCAGCAGTTGCTTTAAAAGCAAAATGTAACTGGATGAGTTGTGCATGTAAGGCACGGATGGTACAGGACTATTTTTAGACGTGCCAAGTGACAGTTCGTGCTTACCAAATGTAGGCAGCTGTTCTTGTTTTAGAATAGGCCTGCAAGACGTGCATTGATATTATTTATTTTTTTTATGCTTCGTATTGTATAAAATGCAGCTCAGAAGTGTTTCCATAAGGAAAGATGTTGCAGGGCTGTTGCTGAAAATGGGTTGGGGTTTTTTGTGTTTCTGGTTTTATTTTTAATCAGCTATGAATATCTTGCGTGTAAGTTAAAACCAGAAAGTTGCTTCTAGTAGTGCTTTTAATCTTTTCCTTTCAAAATAAATGCAAATAACTTGTTTCTGATCAAGTAGAGAATACAGATGAGTGGCTTCATCTGCTTTCTTAGACTGCAGAATTACAAAGCAGTTTTTCAGTGACTTAAACATCGAATTTCCTTTGAGGAATTTACGATGATACCGGATCCGTATGTCGTAAAACCTCCGCTCGTTTGGTCGTTCTCCAAAAGCAGTGGAGATGAAATAAGGAAAAATGTTTTATGAGCAGCTTAACTCTGGTTCGGGAGCTCCTGGCGTGGGGATTTTTCTTATTGATTACCGAGAACAAAAGACTTGATGGTCGCTAAAGGCCATTTGGCTTTTGCTGTGTGCTTTAATTCCAGCAACGTACCTTTGTTTCTGGCATTCTGGAACTGTCATCCAGATGAATTACTCTTTTTACATTCCTTATAGCTGGAATAATGCATTAATGCATGGAATTAATGATTTCCTATGAAGAACCCACAGCTTTAAAGCTGTGCAGAGAGGAGGGAGCGGCTCGTTTACAGAAGTAAAGCTGTCTGCAGGCGGAGGAGCAGGGCTCATGCTGAATGTGTCACCTGATACAGGGGCAGCACCAAATTCGACTGCGTGGATGCTCAAATTGCAGCATTTAAAAATAAACACAGTTTTAGTACTTGCAGCAAATGCTCAAAAAAAAAGGGTTTTATTTTTTTTTTAAAGATTCCTTACATGATTTAAGAGCACAAAATCCACTGTTTTAGGCCAGACTGTTTGTGAAGATCTCACCCAGGTGTTGAGGCTCTTTGCAGCTCAGTTTAAGTTTGCAGGCTTACAAGGATTCTTAGGTCAGTCACACCATTTTGTTGATGTTTAATGCAAGGTGTGCAGAGACAATATAGATTCTTTTGTGTCTGGAGGCAAAGGAAAAACCAAAACAAAAAGTAAAATTTTGGGATTGCAACCCACACAACAGCAGATCTACAATGACTTGATTTTATTGGTTTGATTTTTCACAAATATCAAGGGAAGGCTGTGTTGCTTGGAGCCTGGGCTGCAGTGGCAGGAGGAGTTTGGGTTGGAGGTGCTGGGAGCGCAGGAGCGTTGCCTCGGGGCAGTGCTGCTCTATCTCTGCCCCCATCTGCTCGTGCAGTCACATGGTGGCAGCGCCAGGCCCTGATCTGGCTGCCTCCTGCCTGCTGGGATGGCTTTGGCACAGCGCAGGCAGCCAGGCTGGGAGAAAGGAGTGGGATGGATGGTGCTGGAGGGGTGAGGCTGTTCTTCCCACAGCACTTCTGGCCTGTGATAAACTGAAGGTGTTGGTGCAGCTGGAGCCTGGCTCTGTCTGTGGGGCTGCAGGAAACTTCTGCTGAAATGTGGATTAAATATTGAGGTTAGATACTTTGCATTAGGGTGGGTTTAAGTTTCTGACCATGGTTTTCATCTTTCCTGCTAATGCAGTATTGTTTTCATGTTGGAATAACTGGGAAGAACTTCAGCTCTTGAAAGTCTGGGAAAACACACCCCAGCCCCGGGGGCTTTGGCACGTTGTACCTACAAAAGGGTTTTACACAGACTTTGCCCTACAGAGGCTACCCGGTGTTGGATGTTGGACATGACTGTGTTTTCATCCTGCAAGAAATAATAGACAAATTCTATTTTTTAAAATGTTTTTACAGTCATCCAAATAATCTGTTGCAAGCTGTGATTAACTGTTTTACAGTTAATTTTGGTGATTAAATGTTTTACAGTTAATTTTGGTGATGTTTAGGACGAGGCAGGATTACTAAATGTGCACTGCAATAGTAATGGGTTTCTGTAATTCATCTTGAACTCTGTCTCTACTGGGTTATTGCTGTTAGCAAACAGATCTGCAGTGGGTGTGTTGAGCCATTACCTATCCCTTGTGCAAGGGCGTACTTTGCTCTGAACAGTGATGCTAAAAATGGCACAATATTGTGTTCTCTAATGAGGGTCACTTAAGGAAAACTAAACTTGGTTTGCAAATGAAGTCTTCTGCATTGGAGCACAGCAGATTTAGCCTGGATTGACATTTCAGGGGGAGTATTCCCTCCTGATGGCTCAGTCTGTCACCCATAATCAACATTATAAACTCCCATGCGAGTGCTTCCATCAAAAGCAAACAAAATGAACTGTTAATGAGTCTTTGAGCAGTGCCTTTGCCTTTACCGGGCTTGGAAAGATATAATGGTTTCGAGATCTGTTGGTGTCTTGTTATCTGTCCTCAGAGGGAATTGGATCAATCTCTCCAGGGAGTGACCTCCACAAAATGCCCGACAATGAGAGGAAATGAAGCACAAACTGTGGTTCTGGTGCAGAACACAGCACAGTAGCTGAAGAGATGAATTCTGACATTGCTTAAGGGCAGCATTGTTTTAAAATTTGAACAATTGCATCTGGGTAATCCTAATAGCAGTAATCCAAATAATCTGAGGTCCAGAGCTGAACCAGTACTAAATAACCTATTTCTAGTTGTGGTTTCAGCTCTGGTTTGATGGAGGTTTGCAAGCTCCACTCTTGGTGACTCTCAGCAATCAAGTGAATAATGAAAAATTACTGCCTTGATGTGGATGCCAAAGATGTCTTGTTCTAATTTCTTACCTCTTTTAAATTGTAGTTGTTGACCTCCTTTACTGGCGAGACATCAAGAAGACCGGGGTGGTGTTTGGAGCCAGCCTGTTCCTGCTGCTCTCATTAACAGTGTTCAGCATCGTCAGCGTCACAGCCTACATCGCCCTGGCCCTGCTCTCTGTCACCATCAGCTTTAGGATATACAAGGGAGTCATCCAGGCAATCCAGAAGTCTGATGAGGGCCACCCCTTCAGGTGAGATTTTTCTTTTCTTTAAGCAGAGTTATGTTGTTTTGGAGAGCAGCGGTGTTGGTGCTGCCAGAAGCAATGGGTGTGACACGTGCTGTTAAGATGTTGCATAATAACAAAAATAGACTCTGCACTGAAAAATGTGTTCCCCACTTTCAGATTTTCTCAGGAGTCATACAGTAGATACAGAAAAGGGACTTGAGGGCTTGGTACAAGAGATGGAAAAATCAGAATAAATGTAGAGGGTTTAAAGCATGACAAAAAGCTACTTAAATCTTTTTGAAACTTTCAAGACCTTAAGAATGTGTGGTTTAGTTTGTAGCTGTGCTCCCCATTTGCAAGGTCAGTGACAGGGTCCAGGTACCCACTGCTGCAGAACTGCCTTTTAAGAGAAATTAAACATTATTAATATTTTTTAATCTTTTGCAGGAGTGTGTGTTTTCTGTTTTCCTGCCAGCCCTGTCCCACTCTGCCCAGCCTTGCTCCTCCCTGTTATTAATGAGTGAAGTGGCTCAGTCTCCCCTTGCAATCTTCAGAAAGTGCAGTTTGCCCTCTATCTAGAGCCCTCTTACTAATTTGATGGTATTCCCATCTTCTGTAAGGCAAAGCAAAATGAAGGTTTCCCTCCGTTCCTCCCAGACCATGTGCAGTGGCTCCGTTTCCACTGGAAGCCAGTCTGTGGGGACAAAATTCTGGGGAAAAAACCCTCCCATTAGGGTGAATATTCCCAGCTGAAATCTTGCTTGCTTCTCATTATCTAAACAACATTTTCAAGCTTTTTCTTAGCAAGAACAACCAAAACTTGTTCTACCTGTGCCTCTTTCTGCAGTTATTTTCAAAAATACTGATATTCCTAAGTAGCTCCAGACATTCTCGCCCACCATACCTGGTTGCTTATTTTTTTCTGTATAGCTTCTCCACAAGAAGGATATTTTTACTTGAAAAATCCTGTGAGAAGAATTGGATTTTTGATGCAGGTGCTGAGTATTCTGTGGATGCAGCTGGGGAGCGTGAGCAGATGGAAGCCAAGGGTGGATGGCAGATTGTAGCCCTGAAATGGCCACTTGCTGCAGTTACCATATGAAGTATTTTCATTTGTCTTGGACTTGCCACAAGGTCATGTTTAGCTTTGCCTTAAATGACATACATGGGAGCATTGTGCAATTTTCATATTAAAAAATCCCCAAACAAAGCCACCCTAAAGCAGAATCCCCTAAACAAAAGTTTAACAACTGTGAAATGTGCTCCATTTTGCAGATGTGCTGCCTTGCTCCTTCTGCCTGCAGCGTGCACATCAGATAAATAATTTATGCTTTGTTTAAAGACTCCAAATTGCCACAGCCACTGCAACTGCAGATAAGTGACAGTGGAGTGGAAAGAACATAAAACCAGATAGGGGTCTATATCTTTTATGCAAAACAACTGCTCTCACTAGCTGTAAGAATTTTTTTTTCTAGCAAATGAGAAATTTAGCTCATTTTGCTGTGTTACAGTGTGTTACAGCTTGATGGTAATTCCACAAGAACCTTCCAGAAATGGTTATATTGCTTTTGTAGGATTTTTTCCCCCTTGTTTTAGCCTGGTGCAGGTGACTGAGTAAATAGCAGTGAGAAAAAACTGGTTGGCTAAGAATAACTTTGGTTAGTTCTGTTTGTCCTTTCAGCATTCCTCACACTGTGAAGTTTGTTTCTCTACAGCACAAAAAGGAGGTTCTATCTAACACATAGAGCAGGTTTGCAGCAGTTTCTCACTGAGGTTTCCTGGCTGTGTCCTGCAGGGCTTACCTGGACTCGGATGTGGCCGTGTCGGAGGAGCTCATCCAGAAGTACAGCAACGTCGTGCTGGGCCACGTCAACGGCACCGTCCGCGAGCTGCGGCGCCTCTTCCTCGTCGATGACCTGGTGGATTCCCTCAAGGTGAGTTTGCCTCTGTGAGGACATTGCTGCTGACCCAGGCTAGCAAAACGCTCCTTGCAGAACGAGCAGTGCCTCTGCTTAAGTAAATAATGAGGTGGAGTTTGCTTTTGCAAGTGTTCGGCACAGGCTGGGTATGGAGAGCTGCCTGCTGTGGTGGGGTAGGTGTAAAGGATGACTTGATCTGCATGGAAAGCAGAAATGAGCTGTGGCTGCCTGCAGCTCCCTGTTCTGGCTCCTTGCTGGTGCCTCTCACAGCAGGAATCTTCTAAAAAAACAAGCCATGCTCCGCTCTAGGCATTGGGGGTGTGTCCCAGATGGGTGTGTGTCCCTCTGGAAAACCTGGCTCTGGCCTAGATTGTCCCAGCCTGCTTTGGAGTTGGTTTTCTGTTTGTGTTTAGTGCCCAGCTCCCTGTCTTTAAACATTCCACTTTCTGCTGGAGCGGTGAGGACTGAGTGATGCCCTTGGGTTACTGGGAAGGTGGACACTTGTTCCAGCCCCTGGATTTGGGAGTGAAAGCTGCTGGTTTTAGTGATGGGAATTACTGAAATGGGGATTGCAGATTACCCAGTGTGAGCAGTGCTGTGTAACAGCTAGAGTCCGTCCATGTGGAATTTAATGGGATTTACTGAGAGTGGCAGAGCACAACTGACTGTGAAGAATAGTAAGAAATTAAACAAAATGTAATCAAAAAAACCCCAAAAACCAAAAAAACCCAAAAAAACCCCTCAACCAAACACACAACAAAACCCCTCCAAAATAAAAAAGTTGGCTGAAATCCCTTTAGTTTTGTTCTGGGAGAATTTTATTCTCTCCTTTCAAGCTGTAATTGCCTTTCTTTGTTTTTGAAACTGGTGTTTCCTTTACCTAGTGCAGTGTATTGTCCACTTCTTTTTCAGTTTGCTTAATCTTCTGAAAAAAAACTTGCATTTATCCTGCAGTAAATCCCCTTACTTAGTGCTTTGTAAAGTCCTTTGAGTTGCTGTGGAGCTGGGGGAGGGGTTCCTTGTGAAACTGGGGAAAACCAGGCAAGGCTGTCCAGCCTTTGTTGTGACTGTGCAATAGAAACCTGCAGGCAGGTCTTGGAATCTTACCCAGAGTTTGCAGATCCAGTTTCTCATTGCGCTCTAAGTCAAACACAGTTTGTGCCAGAAAAGCTGCACCTGATGCCCTGCAAGGCTCCTGCAGTGAGGCAGCTCCCTCTGGAAGCAGGAGGAGGAGTGAGGGGGCTCTGCTGCTCCTGGGACAGATTTCTTTTCTCAGGAGGGAGAGAGGAGGGGGAGTATTGGCCTGGGGGTTGTGCGGTAATCCCCCTGCTCCTGAAGGGCTTTGCAGGAAAAGGCTTTTGAGGAGCTGGTTGTGCATTCTTTTCTGCACAACCATTTCTGGTTTTTGAGGCATGCTCAATAGTGCTGCTGCCAGAGTCCTGTTTGGATCTGATTATCAACAGCACAGAAAAACTGGGAATCACAAGGTCAGTTGTGTTTCTGATCAAGCCCTTTGTGGTCCTGCCTTGTCTGAGTTAGGAGATTTCTCACACCATTTGTGTAGGGGCCCCAACCCCTTGCAGTAAAGGAGAGGGCAGCAGTAGAAGCCAGCTGCTGTTGCAGTGAGCACTGGTCTCAAAACAAGGCCTTCTGGGGGAATTATGTTAGAAGAAGAATTAATTCCAGCCAGAATGTCTTCAAGGCACTCTAATCACTTAAAATACTACAGTCCATAGGAAAGATGTGTTTATTCAGCTGAACTAACTCATTTCCCCTCTCTCCTTCTGACATTTAAAATGTTTTATGTAGGTTAATTAGTCTAATTTATGGTAGCTGGAAACAACCCTTTATCAGAAACCAGTGAATGTCAGGACAGTTCACAGGCACACGTTACTGATTTTGAAGAGTTTGTGCTCGAGGAGAACGTTGGGATTCCAGGGTCTTATGTAATATAATGGCCCTGGTTTAAAAAATAAAAATATCTTGGCTTGTGTAGTTTAAACATCTTCACTCTAGGAAACCACATGTTTATGTATAATTCAAGTTACAGAGCTCTAATGTAGAAAATGTCTGCAGGTCAGTTCATTGTGTGTAATAGTTCTGACTGTAAAATCTGTCTTGTTAAGATTTTTTTTCTTCTTTATTAAACAATGCTTCAGTCAGGGAAGTCTTAAAATGGACTCTAAATATTTATGCAGCACAAGGAGAAATTCCTCACAGCACTTGAGGAGTAACTCCAGAGGAGCCCTTGCCAGAGCCCCAGGAGAAGCTGCATTTTGTCCTGGTGAGGGCTGTGCTGGCACTGGGCACCGCTGCTCTCGCTCAGCTGAGGCTTTGAGGAGCAGAGCTCTGTATTCCGAGTGTTCTGTAGCAAAGAAGGGCATGGGGCACTTCAGGGTTTGCCCATTTTGGCTGGCAGAAGTGGCTTCAGTCCATCAGCCACACGGGCCTTTCACTGGTGGGCAGGTCCTTGGAAGGAAGGGCCAAGCTCGGATCCTGGGCTGCCTTCTGCTTTCTCTTCCTTGTCTTAGAGCTTTATTTAGAGGTGTTTCAGGGAAGGTCTTTTGTGTTTGTAAAGGTCTCTGAGGTGTGTTTCAGGTAAGCTTTGTTGTGTCTGTGAGGGTCTCTGGGTTTGCAGAGTTTATAAGAGAATGAAAATAAGAGACCAGTAAGGAAATGTGGGATTGAGATGGGCTCCAGGATGGATAACCCTGGGAGAGCTGCTGGAAGTGTCAGAGGAGTGCCGAGAGAGGAGCTGTGGGATCAGAGTCCCTCTCCCATCCAGTACTGTAAGTGTAGGGAGTTAAAACCTGCACATGCAGCAGCTCCTGGTTCTGCCCTGATGCTGCCCTGGACAGACTTTGGGTGGAGAGAAGCTTGTGTAGTCAGATGTGAACTGGATTTTGCTCCTTCTTGAACCATAAATTCAGTGCTCACTAAAATAAATAAATGATAGTTCTGATAATTATTGGACTTTGGGATTGATTTGTGTCTTGTTACCCCTGTGCTTACGTAAAGTCCCGTTTCCTGCCCTGGGCAGAGTCATCAGCAGTGCTGAGCTGGCTGGGTGGTGCTGAGCTTCAGGAACTGTGTCCATGGGGAGAAGGTCAGGGATGGCTGTTGGGATGCAGGAGAACCACTGGAAACCATCACACCCTCGGGGGCTCTTTGCCCAGTGCAAGCTGGTGCCTTCCTTCCCTCTCTGGTGGATGTGCAGCTGCTCCAACATGGAAGTGTTTGCTCCAGTAAAATGCCTGGTGCAGAGAGATCAGCTCCAGGCTCACCCTGGCATTGCAGGGTAGAGCTGGGCCAGGGAGTTTGGAAATCTGCTTTATTTTCCTTGAGAAACCTGCCAGAATCCCTCAGCTGCTGGGAACAGTGCAGCCTCTCTGAGGGTTTGTGCCTCTCCGAGGGTTAACTTTTTGTGCCTCTCTGAGGGTTGACTTTGTGCTCCTCCCTGGTGCTGCTGTGTCACATCTCAGAAGTGCTGACAGATAAAGGACTGCATCACTTGCAGTTAATGCACCTGAATTATAGACCAGTTTTGAGTGAAGCTCTTGAAGTCAACTTGATTTTGTTGCAGGAATCATGGAATTAAACTTGTGTTGACTATCAATGCCCTTATCTTGTGGCTGTTGATTTTGTTTGGTTTGGATATTTTACATCTTTTGATAAGCTAGAATGGGATGTTGGGGTATGTAAGTTCAGAATAGCTTGGCTGCAGGCCAGTTACTGGGGTCCTGGCCCACACCCACACTCCTGCCACCGTGCCTTGTTTTCCTTGCCAGCTCTTTGTGCCCATCCTTTCCTTGGGTGTAGCTCCTGCTGATGGGAGAGTTTCCATCTTGGGTTGTTCACTGTGCCCAGCTCTGCCCTCCCTGGTGCCGGTGCCAGCCCTCTCATGGTGTCTGTCAGGGTTCTGCTGGAAAACAGCCCCACATGCTGAGCTGACCAGGGCTGGGGGTCTCTGCTCTGGGCAGAGCAAGGAATAAACACTGGGGAAGCTGCTGCTCCTGGCTGCTGCTCAGCTCCTCAGCACTCCTGCAACTCTAGAAGAAAGGGCTGATTTTCCTCGGGAGGAATCCTACCCCAAAATAGAGCTGGCAGCCCTGGGTCCCCTCCCCCTGCTATAGGTCAGAGGTGTGCCTGGGACACTCCACCTGGCACTGAGTGTGGGCAGAGCTTTGTGTGGGGCTGGGAAGCAGAGCCTGTGTGCCACCAGGAGCTGCACAAATGCTGTCAGCAGGGAGGGAGAATGGGGCTGAGATAGGGAGCCAGCAGTGCTGGCAGTGTGGGGCTTTAGGGATGGCTTTGCTTCTGAGCTTGGCTCTGACCTGGAGCCAGCTTCCATGTTGGAGCATTTCTCACTCCTTTTGTTCCTAAATTTTTCAACATCCCAAGTGTCTTAGGGTTTTTTGAAGGAGAAAAGGTAAATCAAGCCCACCCTACCCTGTTACCTTCCAGACAGGCTTTTCCTGCTGTGTCAGAGCATGGCTGGGCAGGTGGGTGGACACTGGGGTGGGACCCACAGATGTGACCTCCTTTCTCTCTGGCTCTGTCATGCAGCAGCCCTTTGGCCTCTCTTAGCCTGGCCTGTCCCCTCTCTGGAGGACGGGAGGCAGGAGCTCTGTGTTTGCCATGGAGCTGGCAGTGCCCACGGGAGGCACGGGGCAGTGTTTGGGCACACAGGGCAGTGTTTGGGCCCTGCTGACTCGGGCTGAATTCAGCCCCGTGACTGCACACAGGAGCCCCCATATCCCATTACTGCATCCTTGAGCCCTCTCATCAGGCAGCTCTGGTTTCAGGGATTGCACAGGGCTCAAGTGCAGTGCACTTTGGGGCTGTTTGGATGGGTGTTTGTGTGTACAGCAGATGGCATGTCCTGGGCACAGAGTGGTGCTGATGGGCTCTTTTTCCCTTGCAGTTCGCAGTGTTGATGTGGGTGTTCACTTACGTTGGTGCCTTGTTCAATGGTCTGACATTACTGATCCTGGGTAAGTGTTTGACTTGTGTTCCACACCTGGCACACCAAATAACCTTGGGGAGGCAGTGGGGTCTGGTCACTGGGAGGCTCATCCTGTAGCCTTAAGAGGTTGCACTTCTAAGTTTCCTTTTTTTTTTTTTTTTTTTTTTTTTGATAATACAACAGAACAGGTAATTTTGAGTTGTGTTGTTGAATTCCTTGAGATTGCTGGTTTTCACACATTCCATGGTTTATAGGCAGGTTTGGTGTGCTTGTCCCTGTCAGGCTTAGCCTGCCCTGAATGTCATGGCTGTGCTGGGACTTAGGAGGAGGTGCAGGATCTGCCATGGCCGTGTCCCACTGCAGGATTTAATTTCTTACATCCCAGAGCAGGCTGGCTTTCAGGTGTCAGAACCAGCTGACGCCTGGGCAGCCTTTGGGAAGAATTTGCATGACCCACTGTGAAAAAGTGACCTGTGAGCAGACTTAACTGTACTGTTGCTGAGACCTGGAGAACAGCTCAGGCTCCCCATAAACAGGGATTATTCAATTTTCTGGCCAACAATTGGTGCATGGGGTTTAATTGTTCATTTTTCTTAGACCTTTTTGCAAGATATATCAAGGTGTGGAAACCAGTCCTTGTTCTGTCTGAACACCATCCCTGTTGTCAATATTTATGCATTTGATGTGCTCTTTTCCAGCTTTGATTTCGCTCTTCAGCGTTCCTGTTATTTATGAGAGACATCAGGTGAGTGTTTAATAGAATTCATTAAATGTTTTGTAAAATCAGCTTGAAGGAAAACAAAAAACAAATAATTAACATTAATTTCAGTCTTCTTGAAATATTTGAAGATTTTAAAACGCCTTTACCCAGGAACCAGGGCCAGGGAGCAGTAGTTCAGTTTGAAGTTCAGACTGTGCGTGCTTTGCCTTTTCCTTCTTGCTGGAAGAACAGGTTTCCCCAGCAAACAGTTCTGGAAAAGGCCTGATGAACTTGGAGGCCTTTTCTGCTGGTCCAGCTTTGGCCAGCAGCACTGGGCATGGTGTGTTAATCCTGCTGTACCTTTTGGGGTTGGTATTCAGGATTGGTCTCCCAAAGCTCTGTGGAATTTGTAGCCCTGGCAAAAACAGGAGGTGGGAGCTGCTTGGCCCAGCCCAGGGCTGCTCTTGGGGAGAGACTCCCATGTAAAAGGAGTAGGGAGGAAGGAGCCAAAGTAAAATACTTCTGATTAAATTATGGCCAGGGCTGTCTTGGGCAGGTCACTGCACAGGAGGGGGGAGCCAGCTCTGGCTTAGCCCTTCGTCTCCCCTTTCAACACCACGGCAGCCGTGGGGGCAGGAGCAGATGGCAGAGCCTCATGGGGGCCTGCCCAGGCTCCTCCTCCACAGGGAAAGGGGCCCCTGAGCCCCAGGGCAGGAGCAGGGACTGTGTGTGGGGCTTAACCCGAGCTGCTCAATCCCCCTGGCTGGGCTGCAGCCTAAGCTGGTTACCCAGCCTGGCCCAGCTAAGCAGCTTTGCTTTCTGTGGGGCCCAGAGGGGCCCAGCCCTGCACCCACAGAGTTCTGAGTGTGGGACTCAGCCAGGCTGCAAAGGAGGAGCTGAGCTGTAACTTCTTTCTGCTTCAATTCCAGGCCCAAATCGACCATTACCTGGGACTTGTGAACAAGAATGTCAAAGATGCCATGGCAAAGTGAGTTGGTTTGGGTTTATTTATGTTCCTTTGTGCTGATAACAGTTCCTGGCACATGTGGCACTCCTGTCTAGGACCAATGTGTTCTTCCATGTGCCAGGCCAAGGAGGGAAGAGGTCTCAAACTCTGGACTGGTTAGGAAATGAGGTCCTTTATTGCTGATGCTGTATTGAAATGAGCCTCTATTATTTCTAATAGAAATCTGTGTATGTCACCCCACTAGTGATACCTGGGCCCCTCAGCAGGGGCAATTGAGGGGGGATGAGAGGTTCAGCAGTGTCATTGGGCTCTGAGTACAAAGCTGTGTTGTGAGGGTTCTTTTCACATGTTGCTGTTTATAAGATTCTGTTTAACCTTTCCCTTTCTGTTACTCAAACTTAGAATTGTCTATTTTTTTTTTTCTCTTGCAGGATCCAAGCAAAGATCCCTGGGTTGAAGCGCAAAACTGAATAAAATAAACCTGAAGCAACTTATCAATAGGAAAGAAAGTTCATCTTTTAAGGGGGAAAAATACTCATTGGATTTACATGGGGAGGGTCAGGGAATAGCAAACCCCTTGACATTGCAGTGCAATTTCACAGATCTTTATTTTTTAGCAACGCAGTGTTTGAGGAAAAATAACTGTTTTGACTGCCATGTGTTTCATCATCTTTAAGTATTGTAAGCTGCTATGTATGGATCTAAAACTAATCATCTTTCCTTATCCTGTGTGCAGCACTGGCTAATACAAATGACTGAGACAGCTGTACATTTGCTTCATCAGAGGTAGTTCCTGCTGCGTGCCGAAGGTGTAGAGCAGGTGGGGCAGAGGAGAACACTTCCCAGTTTGTGCACTGTGTATGGTCTGTGTAGATTGATGCAGATTTTCTAAAATGAGATGTTTTAGAAGAATATACCAGTTTAGCAAGTTTTGAAAAATCTTGCCTTTTTGGTATGAGTATAGCTGTATTGTGATTTTGTTTTATCAATTGCCAATATATATATATATATATATGTGTTTCACAAAGCTTAGATCTTTCAGCTGCTCCACAGTGCTTTGTACTTCAGAGAACTGACTGAGGCCTGGACATGCTCCAGAGCACACAAGCTTGAGAAACTAAAAAGTCTCTGTAAACACTGGCATCTGTTGGAAACAACAAAAGAGAAATGAACAAAGAACCTCCACACAGAGTAAAAGAAACTTACAGCATACACTTTGTTGCACAAACGTACAGTAGTTGATCTTGAGCAAATAATTCTCCAGCTTTCAGACTCTGATAATCTGTGGACCGAGTATCTAATGCTGCAAATGTTGTTTGGAAACTTAAAGCCCTGTCCTGTTATGCAAGAAATGATAAGTGAAAATTTATACACTTGCAGTTTGAGCTGTACTGAACTAAGTCTGTGGAATGCATTGTGAAATGTAAAAAAAAATCCCAACAAAAAAGGAAAAAAAAACCAACCCCAAAACCCCAAGTATCAATAAAGCTTATAGACATAAAATGATACCAGTATTTGGCTTTCTTGAGGCAAGTTTAATATATTTATGTTTATTTGAAGTTCCTTGTGATAAATTTCCATTGTCCATGGTGGTGGCAGTAGTGTCCGAGTAGAGCGCGGTGCAGGGTGGGTTTGTCACGGTCCCTTTTCTTCCTCTGCAGCCTGAAGGAGCTGCTCAGGGCCACCTCCGGTGTCCCAGGGAGCTCTGGAAGGGTGTTGGGTTCTTGGAGTTTTGAGACAGGAATGGTTGATGCCATTTTCAAGTTTGAAGGAAATACATCCCACTAATTTTTCCAGGTCAATGTGTTGGTTCTGATTTAAGAGCTGGACATTGAAAACTTGTGTACAAATTTATTTCAGATGCAGATTTTAACTGAATGGCATCTTGACCATTGAAAAATAGAAATTCATGCATTAATATTTCATTTTACAGTAAAATACAGCATTACTTCTGAGCATTTTATATAGGAAGCCAGACCATAGAAACATACAAACCGTAGGTAAGTGTTTTCCTGACAGACACTATTGCTTGAAGATATTTCTCACATCACTGTTGATGAATTCATTCTGCCACACAACTGGTTTTATTTGGGATACAATCAACGTGGAAGGAAGGCAAACATGAGTGGTTACAACACAGGCAGAGGTGCTCACTGCTGGCACCACCTGACAGAACAGGATCTGATCCCGAAGGTTTCTTTGAAAAAAAGACTGCATAGGGACTCGTACTGTGTATCTGACAAACTGCTCTGCTGTATAGTCATATAAGGCATTAATAAATTCAATTGTAAAAAAAAAAAGGTGATTCTTTGAGGTTGCTGAAGCACTTTGTGTATTAAACAGACAGGAATCCACTCCTTTAATGGGATGTTTTTGCTACTTTTCTGTGCAGTGGGCAGCAGAAACGGCCTGGCAGGAAGGTTCCAGAGTTCAAAATCCTATTGTCCTGAACTGGGACTAAAGCACTATTGCTTTTCAGAGACTAAATGTAAGTCTAAATGTTTTATTTTGGCCTTTATTTCTTTTAATTAAGAAAGGTAATTTCAAAGTATGGATGTTGTTCCATGCCCAGAATCTTGAACAACAAAATACATATTGAAGATATTTCTTTTTAAACTTTCTCCAATTCCACTCTCCCTTGAGTTTTTGGTTTTCACAACATGTTCTAACAATTAGTGAAGGGTTTGAGTTGCCTGCTTGGGAATATCTGTCCGTGGTTCCACTTTTCCACGGAGGCAGCTCTCCTTTGATCTCAGCTGTCCCCCAGGCCAGGACAGGGGGCTCTGTGGTGAGGGAGAGGAGCCCAGAGTCAGCCACGATGAGCTTTTCCCAAAAAAATAAAAAGCTGCATTTCCTGGTATTAGAGGATTTATGGACTGGCTGGAGGGCACACAGAGCCCTGCTCTAGGGACATTCTAGGGATTCCTTTGGAGGCTTGGGATCCCCCTCCAGAACAGGAACTAGGGATTGACGGAGGCTTTCCCACCAGGCCAAGATTCTGGCTGGCCACTGCCTGTAGGAGTGTAAAGCACATTTTCCCAGAAAGGGGGAGCATGCAGGAACACTTGGGGAATGACTCCCTCAATCTTGGTGTTTAACTGTCTTGAACCAAGTCTGTCCAAGCCCTCTCCTCTCACTCACTGTTGGAGTTCAGCTTGCTCTGCTGGCTGCAGCAGCTGCCCGGGAGCTGGAATGCCTCACTTTGGCCTTCTGACAGCACAGGAACAGTGGGGAATTCACTTGTGAAGGTATTAAAAACCCAAAGCAGAAAACAGGGATCATGTAAGTAGTCAGCTGAAAAGGTGAGAATGGTTTAGCCCTCCTCTGGGTGAGAGTCATAGCACCGTGTGTGGAAAGCAGGTGGGGGGAGGCAAGGCTGGAGCCCAAACTACTAGAAAATTATTCCAAGGCACTTCATGGATAGAAAATTCTGCCAAATATATATATTTAAAAATAAAATGGACTTAAAAAAAAGGGATACTTTGCTCCTTCAAATAATGAAAGCTGAAGGGTTACCTCCCCCCTCCCCAGCCTGCTCTTTAAATGCTCCCAGCTTTACTGAGTGCACCAAATTGGAGATTTAAGCAGGTGTGGTTAAAACCCATCCACACTTTTTGAACTTTGTTCAAGCCACAAATTTGGAAATTAAAGGGCCCAGCATTTTGTCAGTATTTTCTTCCTTTTCAGACATGGTTTGAACAACACAGTATTAGGCAAAAGCAGCTTGTGAGTGAACTGTTCATCCATTTGGGATTCCCAGGTTACCCTTCAAACCTCAGCTTCCTTCGCAAGGGTGTCGGGCTTTCCAAGGCCAGCTCCCATTCCCTTTTGGTAAGTTGGGATGAGTGATCTGGAAATGGCAGCCTGCAGCAGGGCTGGGATTCCTGCAGCCAGGGGGGCATTCCTGCCTGTCCTGACCAGCACAGCCCTCGCTGGGGCAGGACAGCAGCAGCCAGAGGCTCCTCAGAGGCAGCGCCACACAAACACACTGGGGAGACAGGAGGGACAGCAGGGATTGGCCTTGGGCACAGCCCAGTGAGACAGGAGCAGAGAATAAACACATTGGGTGTGTGGAGTACAGACTGTGTGTGTGTGTAATACACTCTGTGCACAGGTGCTCTGTGTATATGCAATGAGTGTGCACTGTATATGTGCACGCCTGCAGTCTGCAGTGTGAGCACCATGTGTTGTTGTGTGCACAGTTTATGTGCCTGTGTATGACTGTGTGTGTGCACTCTGTGTCTGTGTGTGTGCTGTGTGTCTGTCTTTGCTCTGCCTGTGCTCTGTGGGCAGTGTCTGTGCACTGTGTGTCTGTGTGTATCTGTGTGCATCTCTGTGTGTGCCCTGTGTATGTGTGTGCATGTACTGTGCCTGTGCACTGCGTGTATCCATGTCTGCTGTGTGTGTACAGTGCATTTGTGTGTGAGATGTGGCTGTGTGGGTCATGTTAGTGCGGCTGTGTGGTGTCTGTGCATGTGCACACCCGTGTGGCTGTGTCCCTGTGTGTGAGTGCCCCAGTCCCAGCCCGTTACCTGCAGTCGTCCCCTCCGGTGCTCACCACGAACTTGTCGTCGTGCGAGAAGCGGATGTTGGTGACGTGCGCCGAGTGCCCGAAGTACCGCTTGTGTTTGGCCTGTGGGACAGGAGAGAGCTCAGGGTGGCACCAGGCAAAGCTCTGTGCCCACAGCCATGCTGAGCCCAAGGCCTTTTCGCTCCCTGGGAGCTGCCCGTGGATGGGCATTCTGTTTGGGTGCTGTAAGAGCATCCTGAGGATGGACCCTGCTGGGTGGGTGCTGTAACACCGAGTGCCAAGGGGTCTGGGAAAAGCAAAAGCTGCTCAGGTGAAAATAAAACAGGCACTTACAAATTTCTCTGTGCACGGGAAGTCAAACAGCTTGACCAGGCCAAAGTCATCTCCTGTCACTATGTTCAGGCCAGCGTGGGTCACACAGGCACAGTTGACATCGGCTTTGTCTGCATTTCTTGGCCAGATCCCAATGACTTCATCTCCAAGAATGCTGTTCCAAAATCAAGGTAAATAGCATGCATTAGACCATAAGACGAGACGTGCTGCTGCTCTTCCACAGGGGGCTGAGCTAACATAGGTCAGGAATAAAAATCTGCCACATTTAAAATAAAATTGTCCCTTCTAAATGATTGCCCTGAGCTCATCATGGAGACCACCACACTAATACATCATGTGGATGTGATTCTTAAACAATCTTCATCCATTAATCCTTAGGTTTATTTCCCGTGAAACCACTGGCATCATTCTACACCAGCACCTTGTGCAGCTCTGGTCTCTGTGAGCCTTCCCCCGGGATTTCTGACCGCACTGTTCCCTTAGCTGTGAGTTCCTGAGTGAGGGAACGCTTGGCTCTATGTCCACTTGTTCTCAGAAATAGGTGTTGTGCCCCTGGCTTCGGTTCTCTGTAATCATTTACCCACAGAGTCACTGCTAGAGTATCTGCTCCCTCCTCTGAAATGGGGAATTTGGGGCAGATTTTTATGCCAGCAGAGCTGCCAGAGTAGGAGGATTCTCATTTACCTTCTCCCCAGCCCTGCCTGGTTGTCACCCACTGTCAGCTCTGCCTTTGGCCTGTCCCATTTCTCACAGGAAGAGCACAGCCACAGTTCTGCAATGCTGGGGCAGAAATCCACATCAGGAAATACATCTGAATGACACTCAGAACTCCTCCATACAATTAGTGCAGGTTTCCAGGCCTTCCATGCTGCACGTGTTGCTGCTGTGGGACAAGGCTGCCTGGAGGGACCCAGAGCTGTGCAAAGGGCCTGGGGTGAGTGGCAATGAGGCACCGTGGCTCTGTGACAGCCCCTGGTGTAATTAACAGCACTAATTACTACAGCCACCAAACAGCCAGAGCTGTGTGTAAAACCCCACGGATGTCACATGCAGCTCTGGGGAAGCAGAGCCTGGGGTGCTCTCAGGTTTGCCAGGCCCTGGGGACATCTCAGCCTTGACACCCCAAACCTGTGCCTGATCCCAGTGCTGCCCCACGCTCCCCTTGGCTGTTACCTGGTCCACGTGGCCCAGGTGATTTTCTCAATGACTGCAGGGTCTGTGATTTGCTTTCCCAGCGGCACCTCGTGAACTTGACGCTTGTAGGCACCTGTGGATACCTGAAAGAGGGGAGGAAAAACATGGAAACTGCTATAAACACATCATTTTCTTTAAAATTTCCAACTGTCTCACCAGGTTTTATCAGCAATTAAACATCTAGGATAATATTTCTCTTTTTTTCCTCATTTTCTGGAATTCATCACATGTCATATAAAGGAATAACAATGTTACAGGATGATGAGGGAAGGAGATGCTCACATGCAGAGCTGACAGATTTTCTCTCACTTCCATACTTTACTTTATCTCAACATAATTTTACTAAATCAGAAACACTTCTGAATGAAACCCCTTCAAATTAACAATTTAATTAAAACAACTGAGCTCTCACACACATCCCAGCCTCAGGGAGGAAGAGAAAGGCTTTCATATGGTTATAATCCACAGTTTCTTTTTCAGCATTGTCCCTGGGATAATGCTTTGCCCTCAGCACAGCTTGAGCCTTGATCTCATTATGGTGGCCCAATAAACCCGGGCACTCTGGGGGCTATCCCAGACATACCTGGATGTACCTGCTGTCTGCAGAGAAATCCATCTGAATGACAAAACTGGCAATGTCCTTGCAGTAGCCAATTCGGTTCAGGGTTGTGCCTTGAGTGAGATCATAAAAATCCACAGTATGTTCTTGTGAGCCCACTGCCAAAAACCTGTTATCTGGGCTGATCCTAGGCAATAAAATGGAGTGGGGATGTCACTGGCTGTTTTGGTGCAAGATTTGCTTCTCATGCTAATGTGACAGTAACTTTTTAAAATGAAAAACCACAAAAAACCTATCAACAGCAAGACTGAACCCAAACCAAAACTTGATGCTTAAGAGAAAAGGAAGACTCAGGATATCTCTGACAGAGGACAGGGTTGGCTGGAATATTGGGAAGGAATTGTTGCCTGTGAGGGTGGTCAGGCACAGGTTCCCCAGAGGAGCTGTGGCTGCCTCACAACTGGAAGCGTCCAAGGCCAGGCTGGACAGGGCTTGGAGCAAGCTGGGATAGTGGAAGGTGTCCCTGCCCATGGCAGGGGGTGGGACTGGATGATGTTTCAAGTCCCTTCCAACCCAGACCATTCCATGACACTATTTTATATTCTTTGTGGTTAAATGATGCTAATACTGCACTTGCATAGAGCCACAGCACCGTGTGCAGAGCAACACCAATCCTCTGGGAGTCAGGAACTGCAATTTGCAGAATTAATTCCCATAATTCCAGCTGTGCAGTGTGGCTGCAACTGAATAAAAGCCCCACCACAGTGCCCTCACCAGCTCACAGAGATTCCAACAAACAGAGACTTAAAAAAACCTCTGCAAATCCCCCTGGGCCTCCATGGCGTTCCCTCGAGGCAGGGCTGTGTATTCTGAGCACCTCCTACCTGATGTCCTGAATTGCAGATTTCCTGTCCCGCTTCTTGCCCCAGACCTTGAGGCTGTTGACCAGCAGGAGGACGAACTCGCCGTTCCTCATGCCGATGGCCACCATCTCCCCGTCGGGGCTGTAGGCGGCGCAGCGCGCGGGGTGCCCCAGGCTCACCTTGTTCACCAGCTTCTGCAGGGACACAGGCAACAGGCTCACACCTCCCCAGCACACCCGGAGCTTCCAAACACAAAGTACAAAACTTGCTTAATTCAAAACAAATCCACTCTGTTTCCCTCTAAACATAAACCTGAAATATCACACCGAGACTCACATCCCACCAGGCATATGTCGCTAAGCAGACTTCAAAATAGAGATGTGATTTGGATGGGGGGTTCATGTTTGCATTATTTTGTAGACTGACATCGAGTTTCACACCAAAAAAAAGGACTATTTAGCAGAACGAGCTGAAAAATCTATTTCCTAATTTGTTTCAAAGATGACTTTGACATCTTCAACAACTGCTGATTGGTACAGAGCTCTCCCATTTCATTTGGTACATGGAAGTGTCCTAGAAAGCTCTTGCATTTTCACCTAGCTAGTTGTATTTATAATAGATTAATTTTCCTCATTAAAAATTATCCTGTTAGCTCAGGTAACAAGCTTTTGGAAAGGTTTATGCTGGCCAAAATGAGCTGAAAACTTCCTGGTGGTTTTTTTTTTTTTTTTTATGTTTTATTTGTTGTTTTTAAAAATGGTGGTTAGTCAATTTGACTTGGAAAAATCCCTGAGGCAACATGCAGAGTTCCAAAGGAAGGCTCTGAAGAAGAGGGAGCTGTGCCTGCCAGGAAGGCAGAATGATGGGCAGGGGCTGTGTGTGTGACAGCACAGTCTGTGTCACCCAGACAGCAGTGTGGAATTAAAAAGCTTCCTTGATTCCCCAGCCCGCAGACTGGGATCAAAATAAACAATGCCCAACAAGAGGCACTCCATGAGCAGGTGGGCTGGTGAATCCTACATTCCTCTGGGAGTGCTGGTGCCAAACATGTCCAAAACCTGCTCAGGACAAAGGCAAAACCCTGCTCTCATTCCAGGGCTAATCAAAAGTACAGCTGGAAAAATGGATGCTTGGATAAAATGTTCATTTTTAATCCCACACTTTTACATTCACAGTACTCACTTTGTCTGACAGGTCCCAGATCCTGGCTGTTCCGTCGTTGCTTGCAGAGATAAAGATGTCTTTGGAGGGGTGAGTTGCCAAGCCCCAGATTTCCCCTTCCATGTGGCAGTCAATTAACAAGTTAGAAGCAGCGTTTTTTTCTCCTACTTCGAGGATTTCTCCATCTTTTGTTCCCACCAAGATTTTCCCCTGTTTGTAGGCAAAGAGAAGGAGTGGAGAGAGGTGGTCAGTGTAACAGTAACTGCCACAGTTTAAACTGCCAGAGCTTCCTTGGCAAATACCTGGAAAAAGCATAAACAGATTAAGCTTGTAATCGGTTAATGGCTACTTGATTGGAAATATAAAACAACATTCCTCAGTGGTGTTTTTATCAAGGAATGTGTCAAAATGAAATAGAGACCATCCCTGGAGCACTCAGCTGGACAGGCTCCTTTCTCATGCACAATTTAAACAAGTGACTGCAAGAGTGACTGCAGCAAGTCAAATGCCGCCGTTATTTCTACTGTGTTCCACTTCACCAAGACTCACAGTCTCTCAGTAGCTCCCAGTGGGGGTTTTGTGGCTTTAAAGCAGCAGCAGAAGTTGAGGCAGGCAGCTGAGCTCTGCCCTGTCCCCCGTGCTCTCACCTTGCCGCGGCACACGGAGCGCACGCACTCGATGAGCTGCCCGGTCTCCAGCTGGAAGGCTCGGCACCGCTTCATCTCCTGGTCCCACAGCTTCACTGCTCCGCCCTCCTTCGTGCTGCAAAGGAGCCCTGCTGTCACCTGCTGGCTCCTTTACACATGGAAATCCCACCAGCATTTTTCTGCCTAAATCACTAAACGCACATTGACCCACCCTCCACTCCATATCGCTATTATGGTGCAATGGGAAGTAAATAACAAAAATTAAATACTTTCACACTTCATGTTTAAGCAGCACCATCATTGGTACAAACCAAACTGCTCTCTTGCCACGTATCTCAAATCCCTGTTTCTTGGCAAATCTGTTTCTTGTGGTAATCCCAAGACCTGCAGCATCTCCACTGGGAGAGGCTGTCTCTAGTTTGACAGGACTAACAAATGAAGAGAACTTCACTTATGGCAGGAGCTCAGGCAACAGGAGCTTGTCCAGGTGTTTGGAACAATTCCAAAGAGGTTCAGAGTCTCCCTGCCACATAACATGTGCCACTGTGACCCCCAGGTATCCTCCTTTAGTCCTTCACTCACTGATCCACCTGGGCAGGTTATGCAAAAGTGAAATTGCTACAGCACAGAGACCATTTATCCCTGGGCTGCTGGATGAATAATGCAAACAAAAAGCACACAGGGGAGACAGAAGTTGGCCCTTGAGGAAGATGCTGTGTCTTACGGCCTCTCCTTCCCTCCAGTGACGATGAGCCCGTCGCGCAGAGTGGTGTACATGGTGAACACCGGTCCTGTGTGAGCCTTGGCCACCAGCCTGACCAGGAAATGATCCTTCCACACGTACACATCCCCATTTATGGCACCGGTGAACGTGAGGTTATTCTGCAACACACAGCAGCAATCCCTGATACAACAGACACCTCATCATTTTTGCTCAGCTTCAAGTAAAATCCTTTAAAGTAAATTTAAAAGTCCTTAATGACCACACTGGATTTTCACCATTGGTGGTATCACTGGCATGTGTCACACCAAATACCATTAGCAGAAAAAATTATACAGGAAATAACAGATCAAGTTTAAGTTAAGCAGATAAATAACCAGCAAAGTGTAAAAAAAACCCCAAAAAACACCCCACAAAACAAAAAAAAATGGCAAAAAAAAAAAAAAAGCCAGGCATGCACAGAACTTAATAGAAGACATTAACCCAACTGTGCTCAGGAAATTCAGGGAAGGATCTCAAGGTGCACAGGTTTTAAATCCACACTTTGCTAACAAGCACTGGGTTGGATTTCAGCAAAGAAAACTGACCCTTGCAGGTTTAATACAAAGGTAATGTAAAATCCTGCAGCAGGTAATTTGAACTCACTGCTCCGAAGGCAACAGAGAGCATGGTTTGCATTTTGGCATCTTCCATAGAGCCAATGACTCCTTTCTTGTAGAGCAAAGCGCTGCCAGCCAAGGTCCAGAACTTCATGTGTTTGACCCCCACGGACACGAACTGAGTGTCGGAGTCGGGGCGGAACTCCACAACGAAGATCCTCTCCAGGTGCCCTCCCCTGCTGGCCACTTTAGCCCCTGGTTTAATGAGGAAAGAATGAAAACAAAGCTGAATTCACCTGAGGAATTAAGCTCTGATATGATTTTATCAAATAAATTGAGCTGGTATTGGATTAGAGATCTGTGTCCCAGATGCTGACAGCTGCAAATCCCAACGCTGTTTAGGGTATCAAACATCTTAATGCAACTCCCAACGTCCCTGGTTATTCCACTGCATCCCACAGATTTAGGAAATGCAGATTTAAGGCTTTCATGGCACAATCTGTCTCCTGGGTCGGTGAGAAAACACAGAAATGTTGGCTATCATCTGGTGAAAAGTGCACAGGGACACACTCATGAGCTGAGGCACTCCTCCTCTCCCATCCATCATTTCCAAAGATAATTCTTTTCTAGAAATTACTTCCCAAAAGCCTATCTCCATCATAGTACTTGAAGTGTTTTAGGAAAGAAAAGGAATAGTTTTCCTTAATTACGTGTAATTTTACGTTAAGTATCATTCTTTCCTTAATTTCCACTTACAACAGGTGTTTAAAACTTATCTTCCTGTTTATATTTTCTAGCCTTTTGCCATCTTTAACTGATTAACTGGGATAGAGTGGGGAGACAAAACTCCAAAGACTTGAAAGTCAAAACCAGTCCCTGTGCACAGGTCTGTGAGGCTGAAGGGTTTGTACCTTCCTGCCACCTCCAGACAGTGATGGTGTGCTCTGGGTCCACTCCCACTGACACCAGGAGTTTGCCCGTGGCACTGAAGTTCACGTAATTGACGCCTTTGGTGTGGAAGCAGCGCAGCATGGAAAGGGTTTGCTTGCTCATGGCATCCCAAATGTGAATTGTGGGGGTTGTACCTGTGGGCAGAGAGAGGCATTGAAAGAGAATTAATTCTGGAAAGCTTCTCTGCAAACCAGGCATTTTTCAAGAACATTGAACCTGAACAGACATTAGTTGGGGGTTTGGATTTGTTTGAAGATTAGCACTACTGGGAAACAAAGAGAAATCAAAATAGCTTGCAAAACACAGGGGGGGAATCATTGTAGTCCATGGAGTCAGACAAGTTCTAAAAGAACAACATAACATTCATGAAGAGCCTCATGCAAAAGAAATTGCCTGCAGATGTTTCACTTGTATCCATGGTTCACACAGATACAACGAGGCAACATGGAACTCAACAGGACTCTGCTAAATTCACAAACAAATCAGCCTTACCTGGGAATTCTGTCATGTCACCTGCATTGTGAGAGCAATGGCAAATGAGGAAGCACCAAGGGAAAACAATAGGTGAAATAAGTCATGTGGCTCGTGCTGAAGTGCCAGCATCAGCACCAGAAGGAAAACAAAATTAAAAACTTGGAAATGGATATGGATTAAATCAACAAAACAAATAAGCAGGAATATTGTTGAACTTTTTTGGGTATATTGGCTTTTATACACAAATATTGCAACAATATTTAGTACTTTTAAGTTTTAAAAACAGTATCTAAAAGAAATGTTACAGGCATGCAGGTTTTATCAATTATTAAATTCAAAAGTGAAGTGAACCTCTAGTTATACAAAGTATCAAATCAAACTCAGAAGCACTGATCTCCTGAGGCCTAGGAAAAGGACTTTAGCCTTTTCCATGCCCCAGAAATCAGTGTTTTGTACAGCTCTGGCATCACAGGGAGGTTTGGGTGCTCCCTCCACATTCCAGCTGCAGGACAGGCAGAGAGGGTTTGTGTTTGTCACTGTGCTCATCACCACCATTCCCTGCCCCTGTCCTCAAGTTATGGATTCCATTCTCCTTCTGGAGAGGGCTGAGGAGACGTTCTGACCCCCTCTCTCCATAAAGTGAATTCTTTCAGCATTAGGCTGAGGGGCAGCAGATCCTTCTCAAGGCTTGGGACAACTCATCCTGCATTCCCCATGCAATGTTTCCTCCTGCAGGACCCTCCATGCAAACAATAAACACACAAAAGCCACAAATCAGTGGTTTCTCAGCTGTCCCCTGATACGTCCCCTAACTCCTGCTGAACTCTCTCTGTTTCTGGCCTTTTCTGCACAGCTCCTGTATTCCTGCAGAGAAAATGATGCTCATTGTATTGTCACTGCTAAACAGTGCCTTGGACACAGGAAGGAAAGAAGGAACTCTATAAATCAGATTATTGAGATGATTAGGCAGTTTATCAAAGCTTGCCTTCTGAAATATGATTACACTGCAATTAACTCTAAAATCCAATCACTCACAATCAGAGACGGAACTGAAACAGTAAGAAAACCCTGGAGCTTGATTACTTCTTCCAAATCAAACAAAAAGTAGAACTGCCCACAGAAAAGCCCCAAATCCAGCAGTGCCCTGAGAGCTGTGAGGGAAGCTTTGCTGGGGGGGCACGTACCGATCTGGCTGGTGGCCACCACGTTCTTGTACTTGGGGTGCTGGTTCACGGTCAGGCACAGGATGTCATCTGTGTGCTCCAGGTAGAAGCTCTGGCTACCTAAGGCCATCCAAACAGGATTTCAGTCACCACAGCACCAGGGAAGAGCCACCACAGAAGCACAGATTATTTGGGCAGCTGTTAGAACTCTGCAGGGGATGAGGGGCCTCTAAGGCTGCTCTGCTCCCATTCCCAGGCACCATTCCCAAATGTACTATGGACACAACCATCAACACACAGAGGTGGATACAAAAGCAATACTTGGGAAATTATCTGTATACCCAGGGAATCAGCAAAGCCCTCCCAAAGGACAGATGGGCCCATCCTTGTTTCCCAGCCCACAGGCTGTCCTAGGACTGGAGTCCCCAGAGGCCTCCCCAAAGTTTCCCAAATGTGGGAAAGCCATAGGAAGATTAAAAAGTTCAGACTTCCGATCAAAAATATTTTCCTTATCAAGCTATTTTATCTCCAAGTGTTTTTTCAGGTGGAATTACCAGTGGAGAGGTTTTGGACAATGCCTGCTGCAGCTGTGTGGAAAATGATGTCAGCACCATCGTTCAGGTAATGGAGGTTGTTGCGACAGTCAAACCCTCTGTATCCAAACACGTGGTCTAAAGCCAGCTCCTGCTCCAGGAAAACAAAAAGAACTAGAGTGAAATGGAAGAAAAAACAAGATTTCAGAGCCTGGACCACTTAAGGACAATTCTAAATTACACAAGTACAAATATCTGGTGGAGGCAATAGAATAACAAAAAAATAATTAGTTATCCCCACTCTGCTCATTTATTGAGGCATAACAATATCATAGGCTATCAACAACCTTTAATTGGTCAACTAAAGCACTGCACTTCTATTATTTTCTTTTTTAATTATTCAGAGGGCTATAAATGCCATGGTTTTGTAAGTTCCTATTCCAAACAGATACAACTCACAGAACAGGTTGGATTTTATTGCTCTTCCCATCACAGTTTAATATTTATATAGGGCATCAGATACTTTAAAGAATCTATCTGCAGAGTTTTCAAAAATCATTCTCATAAACTACCAAATTTCCACAGACCAAATTCTGACCTTAAAGTCCTTAGAGGAAGCCAGGGCAAGCTATTAGTAACTCTGTAATTAAGACATTAATCAGAGGTGTAATTGCAGCTTACAATGAGCAGTTGCCAAGGAAATTTCCTCCAGGAACCCAGCATGGTTAATGGATTGTTGGTAGAGCTGCCTTGGAGCCCTGAAGCCCAACTTAATGACTGCCCCAAACACAATCACAGCTCACTGGGAACAATCCCAATTAGCCATAGAGCAAGTGCTGCAAATGGTCCACACAGGTCACAAAGCATTCCTGGTTCTGCCTCTTATGTGGGAATTCAAACAAGTTGTTTGGGGAGAAAGGGAAGTTCCAAAGTCAATGAGCAAATTCCATCATTCAAAATCCCACAGAGGATTTTTCCTGGGCCAAAGTGCTGGTTCTGGATGTATTTCCCTTGGGACAGAGCAGGGAGCATGGGAATGCACAGACTCTGTGATTGTACCTGCCCTTCACTGAGAGACAAACAGGCATGGATGTCACCCAGCACATGTTACTCTTAAAGAAATAGGAAAGATATGAGTTCTGACCTCAACCAGTTTCTTTTTTTTGTTGACATTGTTCTTTTGCAGTTTCTCAGGCTGAGGAGCAGCTCTGCTCACAGGTGGCCTGAAAAGAACATTTAAAAAAGGAGACAATCAATATATTTGAAAGTTAAACACAACCTTCAAAACCACAGCATGTGTGAGCAGCAAATGGACAGTTGCCCCATATGAGCTTTTTTCAGAGTTGTACAATAAACTGATTAAAATTCTGCACTTTTTGATAGAAAGTGCAGCAACATTGATGTAAACTTCACAGATGAGTGGCAGAACAAACAACCATACACCATTCAAAGGACCTCAAACCATAATGATTTAAATCCATGGAAAAATCCTTGACTATGAAATGGTGGTAAATTGGTGCTTTCAGAAATGATCTGAAGTAATTTCTGCAGCTGGCAGTTGACCTCTGCCCAGCCTTGCTTCTTCTGAGAAACCCCATCCCAAAACCTTGACATGGCTTCAATAAAATCTTCTCAAAATCATATTAAGGATAAAATGGTTGCATTTAAATGCACAAGTCATTCATCCAAGGGAATTTGGGAGATTGAGGCCAGCAAAGCTATTTTATATAATTACAGTTGCTAAAAGTAGATAGAGACAAATGCAGAACACAGGCTGAGACAAAATCTGATCTGTGCAAATGGTCTGTGAGGCCAGATAACCTCTGCTGCTGCTGGTGATCCTGCTGGGAAAAGAGGGGCAGAGCTAAGGGGAGCACGTGGAAAGCATTCCCAGAGCTTATGATTCCAGAAAAATCTGATCTTGCTCTTACATTCCACATGCTGTGAAATTTCTTCCTGTCCTGAGACCGTAACTACCAGTAATTCCCATTTTGCAAAAAAATAATTGGAGAAGAATGAAATCCCTTTTGTGTATAAGGAGCTGCTTTTTCTGGAGCTGGATTTTTCATGGAAGGCACTAAAGGCACGGTGGACAGGGCCCAGTGGGGACTGAGCCCTGTGGGAATGAGCAGCAGGACAAGCTGAGCTCAGACAGAGCAAGGCTGGAGGGAACCAGTCCAAGGCACGTCTCGAGCACAGCAAGGACCAACAAGCACATGAGCAGGTGACCCATGACACCAAGAGAGAGAAAGAGTTACCTTGATCCCCTTGGAAGCAGCAAATAAAGCCAAGCAAGAAACTTAATAGAGTTTAGGAGTCACTTGTGAGCACGAGACTCATGCACAAGCACTTGCAGGGCCAGCAGTCATTCCTGGGGCACAGCACTGCTATCCAAGCATGCCAGCAAAACTAAAACAGAAACCAGAGAGTGCACAGAGCCACAAACGTCACACCTGGCATCCCTGGGCAGCCTCAGAGCTAAAGGTCCTGCAGGATGCAGGGGAAAGGGGAGCTACATCCGAGCTTCCTGCACACTTTGCACCAGCGCAGAACGGGGTTCCATGGTTGGTTTATTTTCAGGGGCCTGGCAGGGAGGGAACTGGTAGGAAGTTGACAGTTTCCTAGGCAGTGCTGAGAGTGCACACAATGGATGATTGTTCTCTATCCCAGCTCAGCTGCAATTTAGCCCACAATGGCTGTGGGGAGGCCAAGTCACTGCCAGGACAGCCTGTCCTGCCTTGTCCTCAGGGAACAAGTACCTTTATTTCCTCAGAGAGCGGCCACTCAAGTCCCCTGGGGTGACCCTGGGTGGAGCAGGACCGAGCAGCGGTGCTGTGACCAGCAGGGAAGGGGCAGAGGAAGTTATTACAAAATTTAATTGTCTTACAAAATAAATTCATCATTTCATTTCAGCCCAGATTTATGAGGGCCTCTGAACTGGCACTTAGGAAAATAATTGTTTTCTTGCATGCTTTTTTCTGTTTTAGCGTTATTTCAAACTGGATCATTTCTACATTTCTTTACCTAGGAATATCAAAGTTTATGACAAGAGCAAGCCAAAATACTTCATGAAAGCAAGAGAACACTACCACTGTGACATGCTTGATAGTCACCAGATTGTAAGCACAAGGCTTAACTTGGAGACACACACAGAGACACTTTTAGAGATACCTACTCACAGCACACACAAACACAGACGTTGTGTGCATTCATATATACACAGCCATGTATATATGCACACACGTGTGCATTCACTGCCTCATCACCATCTTCATAAAACACATGGAAAGCAGCACATTGGAAACATTGTAAGAAATAATTTCACTTTTAACAAGCCTGTGACTACATCTAGTTTGTTTTGACACAGAAGATGACACTGCCAAGACAAGAAATCTGCACTGTAGCAAACGACAGCCCCTTGCCCTGCTGGACCTGTGCAACCTGCACGGCACATCCCCAGCAACGCAGGCCTCAGCTGGGCTCCCAGCAGTACTTACTTGACAATTCCCTGCCTCCAAAGGAAAGCAAGTTAAAACATAACACAAGCATTAATGGTTTCTTTGCAGCAATTTAAACCAAACGTGCTTAGATCATGTTATGGCACAGAAGAGCTCCAGGAAAGGGAGGACACAGTCAGGTATGAGAGGGTTTCAGCTCTTTGGGCACTGTGAATACAGCAGAGAAGGTTTCTGTTACTCGTGGCAATCTCGAGGATGATCTCACATGAGGACACACAGCTGTCAGTCAGGGATAGACTCCAGATCCAAACTGACAAAACTTCAGCACCACCTTCATGCAGAAATGTGAAAATTGTGAGTGAACATTCCCTACAGCCACGTGGGGAGAGAAGCCCAAACCAGGGGTGGGGTGAACAGGCAGCACCAGGATGGAGAACAACAGATGGACACAACAAGAGCTGGGCTGGGGAATGGGGTTTTGGAAGAGTGGGGCACCTTGAGGGAGGAAAGAAATGTGATCTTAGAGAGAAGGGCCAAACTGAAGGGAAAAAAGCTAGATATGTTAAAGGTCAAAAGAAAAGGCAGATCAAAACTGTTATAATGAATTCTGTGGGAGGGGGATATAACCAGCTCCTGTTCCCAGGTCACAGGCCAGAACTGCTGTCTGGTTGGAGATGCTGACTGCAGTGAGAATAAACTGGGGAGAACACAAACATTCTGCTCCAAGGCCAACAGGAACAGCATGGGAACTCCAGAAACAGCATCATGGGAAAGAGACCAACAAGGTCTGGGGCAGGGACAGACGGACAGGAGTGTCCTGCACCAAGAAGGTGACGGGCTGAGCCTGCAGCAATGGGTGGGGAAAAGCTTCAGGCCCAAAAGGGAGACAGACACGGGTTTACATGGCTGCAAACTGGAGAGGGAACACACTTGGATCTCCACAAACATGAGCAGGACTGCTCCTGAGAAGAGAAAGCAAGGTTCAAGGAGAGGAAAGGGTGGTAGGGTTGGATTGGGCAACAGAACAAAAATCCAAGGTTTGAAAAATATACTGCTCATTTCAGAAAAATTGCAAAAGCAGATTTTAACTGTGCCCTTCACCAGTGACAGCAGGGGAATCCCAAGTGCCCCCAAACTGCTGCAAAACTCCTTGAGCTTTTTTTAATCCCTTCCCAGGGAGAAGGGATTAAAAGATTTTGTAAATTCTAAACCCTTGGATTTTCCCATCCCAACATTCATAGGAGTTTTACATACAACTTTTCCTGCTGTTACTTTTTCTTAACACTTTGTAGCTATCATAAGACAACAAAAAAAATAGGATTCAACATGAAAATACCCTACTTTCAAACACAGCAGATCAAAGCAAAGCTCCAACAGAACTAGAGAGAAACATCAGTGGTAAATTGTGTTTTTAAAGGACTGAAAAGGCCTTACATGGTTACAATATCTATAACTTCACATGTATGCTGATGCACTCTTTAAAATATAAAAAACAATTCAAAAACTCAAAAAACCCCACAAAGTACTGCAGGACATATGGTGGGGCCAGCTGCTGCCACAGCCTGTCAGGGCAGCTGGTCACTGCAGTCCCAGGTCATTCCAGCTCAGTGCCCAGGGAAATGAGCACTACAGCAATCAGGAAGGAGGGCAATCGCTGGAATTAAACCTGAGGGACTTTGTTCTGAGCACCTCGGGAACAGCTCCTGTGCCACAGACTGGCCCTGCTGTCCCTCACACACTGAAGGAACAGAGTCCTTTCCATTTGTTTTGTTATTCCCTGCATGTTTTGAAGCTGTGCAGTGTAAATACAAACACTGAACCAATCACACAGAGCAGATCCTCCCTCTGCATGACAGAACGTGAGAAACATGGCTTTTCCATCCCCTGGAGTGCCTCCTGCACACAGCCCTGACGAAAAGCTGAGGATTTCACATCACCCCCAGTGCAGGGAGCACTCAGGCTCAGAGAGAGGTGCTGGGAACGTGTGGCAACGCTGGCATCCCTCAGTTCCACTCCCCCAGGTGTCACCCAAACAGAGCAGACCTTAGAGCCAGCTCTGAGCTGACCTGTGGGAGCAGTGAGATTGACTCTGAGTTCAGCTGCTTGGCAGGGACTGACAAATACCAGGCACAATGTGTGCAAGCCTTGGGGACAGCTGGGATGAAACCAGCAGGCTGTCAAATGCATTCAGGGTGCATTAACTTGACTTAATGCTGTTGAGAAAGTGAAAGTGAATATTCCAAATGATGCTCCTGATTCTCAGAGAGGGGCTTTCTGCTGGAATAAGCCCAAAGTTATTTTCTCCACTCCAAAGAAGTGTTTTTTCAGACACATATTGAATAGTCCCCACCTACACAGATACAACACAGATTCACACTCAGAGCTGCTGCACTGCACCCACACACACGTGTGTGTGTGTGTGTGTGTGTGTAAAGGTGCAGGAACCAAGGCTGTAACCATATATTGAATAATTCACTTTGTGGTGCAAAGGCTTTTGGGGCTATTCGAGAAGCTTATATAAGTCAGCTCATGTTGTTTTAAAGAAATCAATAATTTAAAGAGTAACACTTGAAGAGAGAAAATTCAACTTCTTTAACTTTTCACCTTTATCAGGACATATGATTACACATGAGGCAAACACCACGACAGAGACCAGGCTCTGAGGTGGGTCATGCATGGGGAGTGAGACAAGCCAGGATGCCGAGAAAACGGAAAACCAGACAAACATGCTAATGCTGCTTCTTGGTTTCTACACATTCCACCTGCTTTGGAGGAGTTCCCATCACCAGGTACATGTGGAGTCATGCAAACTGAGCCAAAGGAGAGCTGCAGATGCAGGGGGTGTGTTAGGGGTTAGTAGGAGGCCAAATGCAAACAGGCCTTTGCCTTTGAGATTAGTAACATAAACACAGTCATCAGCAAGCTCGTGTTACTTCTCATGGGATCAATTCTTGGTTTAAATGGTCCCAGCCCTTTTGTGAAACAGCACAATTCTTCTGTGGCACAGAGCAGAGCTTACAATTGTCCTGGATTGTCTGGGACAGTCCCAGCAGTGGCCAGGGGGTCCCGAGGAGCAGCGGCTCCTGCTGCCCCTCTCCAGGGCACCCCGCTCCTGACCCCGGGCACGGCAAGCGGTGCCAGCCACAGGGACACGGGGCGGGTGGGGAGGACAGGAGGGAACACATGGGAAGGGGGAAGAAGAAAAACAACAGGGTCAGGGAGAGGAGAGAGAAACAACAATCAATTAATGATCTTAACCAAACACACCAATGCAACTGCAAGACATTCTAAAACTGTGCCTCAGCAACTTTGCCATCCTACAGCTGTAGCTGCTGATGGAGACAGGAAATGTTGCATCTCCCCAAAAATACCAGGCCATGACTTGATTCAAATCCTGCAAGTAAAATCTACCATGTAACTTCTACACTCCTCCAAGATATTTGCAGAATCATGATTATTTTAATAACATTTGAGTTAGACAGGAAAAATAAATTTCATAAAGGGCTCTTACTTTCTTTTCTAAGGGAAAGTATTACTCCTAAGTTTGTTCTAATCACTGTAAGTTCAGCTCCCAACCCTACACTTGCAATCCTCTCAGGAGTCCCATCACTGCTCCTGAGATCAAACTCCTCCTGAATTGAACAATGAATTGTTATTTCTAGAGAAATGATGTACCTGGAGGTTTTCAGATTCACCACTTTCTATTAGAGAAGCACAGAGTCCCCTGCAAGCTTACTCCAGCAAACAGAAGGATTAAACAGATGGATGTGTCTTGTTGGTGCCACACAGCACCTTTGGAACGTGTTTGATTTCATAAGCTGGAAAGTGACTTCAGCAACAGTTTGCCCTCTGAATATGAGTGTTAAAAGAAAACCCCAGTGAGCTCCAAGTCATTGCCCCCAAGGAGCAGCTCACAGAAGCAGCCCCAGCTATTCCTATGTCTTGCTTCAACCAGATACTTGTTTTTTCTCTTTTTTCCCCCTTTCTTTAATTTAAATTGCTTAATTATGAGTGTCTTCTCACTACACCTTCAATATTTTTCCTTTCTCAAAGCCAGAATGAAAATACAGCAAGGGGGACACTCCAAGACTCTCAGAAGATCTTGCAGTGAAGTGGGCCAGCAGTTTTCCAGGCCCTGGGATTTACTCACAGTTTCTGTTCTAAGCAGCCTCCCAGTTTTGAACACATGGACAGTGAGTGCCAGTAAGTTACCAATGCCAGAATATTCAGTGCACAATCACCAGGGTCTTCAGACAGACACGTGGCACAATCACAAAGGGAAAGATCTGGAATATTTCCCCCAGAAAAACTTCCTCCTCAAAAGCCTACCAGGTTTCCCCACACACCTGCCTGAAAGAGAATGGAACCCATCCTCTGGGTTCCCTTCTTCAAACCTGGAGGGGCTGGGAGAGCTCCTGAAGCTGTGCCTTTGGCAGAAAATCTAAAGCTTTGGGAGCTGCCTCTTCACTCAGCCCTGGGCACAGAGATTTCAAGGCTCCCCAGCCCCAAGGCCTGACCTGGCCTTAGATCTCCCTGGACATTCAGAATTTCCCTCAACACAGACAGCTGAGTACATGCAGCCTTTCCATTTCACCTGGACTGACCAGCTCTCACTTCAGACCCTTGGAGGTGCAAAGAGAAGTCAGGCCAGGGCTTTCAGAAGTTTGCCATGGCAGACATTTTCCAGCGGCTGCATTCTCTTGTGTTCTCAGAAAAGATGGAATTGAACACAGCTACAAAGCTTCCCTCATATCTCATACACCTTCTGAAAGAAGTCAGCTCCAGCCTGAGGCACTCCCAGCTGGGGGTGCCAAGGCACTGCAGGAATTGTGCCCTTCTTGTCCCACGGTGAGCAGGAATTGCAGCCCTGCAGTGGCCAACACATGGATCCTGTCTCACTGCACCCAAACCCCAGCACCCTTCACAGCTTAAGGCCCTACCCAATCACAACACCCTCAGAAAGCAGTTTTGCTGACATTTCTCCAGAAAGTTGCCACTTCTGATTATTGCATTATAAATTCTCACTATTTATATTAATCCCTTGAAGACAGGAAAGGGAATTGATCTTTGCTTAACAAGTGACATATGAAAATGACAAAATTTGTTGTCAGGTTGATCAAAACAGCAAATTCCAAATACCTAAGGATTGTACTGAAGCATCTGTAATTTAAAAAGGAGATAAAAATGTGTACAAGAGCTGTGACTCTCCAGCAGAAAAGATGGGAAGACAGTGACAAGGGTTTATTTTTAACCTAGATTAAAACAAAGTACAAAACTGTTGATAACACAGCATCACCACAGCAGAATAAAACAGCTGGACAGAACATCTGTACCAATGCCACTCAGTATTCCTGTAACAATTTAGCAATTCACCCAAAATAAAAGAACAATTTTCCTTTTTTAAACTCAATTTGCAAACATTTATGTTTACCAGATGATACACTATGGCCTTTTTGTAGAAAGATGGAGGAACAAATTCTTTATTTGAGGGAAAAGAGATATTCTTAAAAGAAATGGAAAAAGAGAAGGTTATGGTCCAACATTTCATTGCAAAAATCACTGATCCTCCTCCTCCATGGAATTGTTAAAACATTGTGATAAAAAAATGGGAGCAACATTTTTCTTCTTATTGCTCATATCCCACATTTCCACCCAATTCTCCTGTTTTGCACATTTACTGAACAAAAATGATGAATTACTTTCTGTTCAAGATGTTCAGCACTGCATTCTTTGAGAGCTTTAAGGACAGAAACTTATTTTTCCAAGGCCTACATGAGATTAGGAAGCATTATTAACTCCATTTTGTCTCTTGCAATAACAGAACTGGGCTGAAATTCTTTCTGTGGGTTAACCCACAGCAATCCTCGGTGTCAGTGCCCAGAGGGGGGCAAGAGCAGGGAAACTCCTGATAAAAGAATGGTAATTTATAAGAATACCCTATCAAAAGAGACAAAATGGATTCCCAGCTGAATCACCAGCTGGATTCAAGGTAGGGATTTACTGCTCCACGTTTTGAGAGGGAATTATTTACTGGTTATTGATGCTCCTGCTCTGTCCCATTAGATTTTAGCACCTCCTCCTTTAGGTCTGTGTTTCACTGGACTCACCCTCTGTTCTTAGCTCTTACCTCTTTTCTTTGATCTCCCAACACTGTTCCCCTTCCAGCTAGTTTTTTTTAGAATATTTCAGCCTAAGGCCATTGTGTGCCATGGGAAATTCCAGCTTTAACAGTGACAACCCAACACAATTACAAGTGACTGAAAATCTTTTAATAAAAGCACCACCCAAAGCCTTAACCACAAAATATTTACAAGCTTACCACTACCACAAGTGCTCTGCTGCAGACACACACTGGTTAGGAGAGAATATCAATGCTCATGTGAACAGCAAAAGAGAACAACACTCAGAGATGTGTCATATGCATGTATTTTCCTCCGTCATGTTAACATGTTGTACTGTGTGAACACCATTTTAAATGTCATCTGGTGAATTTTAAAATTCCTGTCTTGTTTCTAAGGACTAATTTTAGTTGAATGAAAAGAGATGTGCAAAAGGGCACACATGGAAGCAAAAGCCTTTGTGGGACATACCTCTCTTCCACTGAAACCTCCTTCAGCTGCTGATGGGGTTTTGTGCCTTCCATTTCTCGGATGCTCACTGCATAGATCTTAGTGGTGTAGTCAATTGCTTTTTCTCTTGCAACATCACTGTCATAACCTTAGAAAAATAAAACATAGAATAAAACAAACTACCTTTGTTTCATAGTGGGACAATAGAGAACAAGAAGATCTGCAACAATGAAAGGAAGGAAACAAATCCTGCCAAGCTCTCCTTACACTGAAATTTAGCAAGTCAAATGCCTGAGTGAATCTCTGGTTGAGGCAAGAAACAATTAAATCCTCCTTACCTCCATCTTCCTCTGCATCTGTGTCTGATTCTTCACTGTCCACCAGCTTGCTCTCCTGGATGCCCAGGAACTCCCTGGTCCAGATCATGAGGGCGGTGTCGGCGCCGCCCACGGTGAGGAGCACGGAGTCGTTGTGCAGCCACTGCACGTTGGTCACCTGGGCACTGTGCCCCACGTACTTCTTGAACCTGGCATGCTGGCCCTGCAGCACACAACATCCCCACGGGCAGCCTAGCACCCAGCAATCCTTCCTTCCTTTCCTCTCCCATCACTGCAATCCGCACACTTCTTACCTTCACTGGGTAGGAAAAGAGCTTCACAAACCCAAAATCATCTCCCGTGGCCAGGAGGGTCCTGTCCTTTGTGAGACTGGCCGCGTTGACAACGGTGACGTCGCTGTGCATGGGCCAGATTCCCTCACAGGTGGGACCCAGCACACACGTCCAGGTGTCCCATTCAATTTTCTCTATCTGCAAGCAAAATTCCCCCAAAGAACACTGCTTACTTTAACATGTCAAATACACACTGATTTCATCAGTATAATTTTCTAGGTTTGACATTTTTATTTTGATACTTTCAGTTCTTAAGAAACTGTGCTGTTCCAGCTTGTTAATAGAAATTAATTTTGATGTATCATCATCAAAAGGCTTAACACTTTAAACATTCCCATTTTTCCAAGCAGAGCATGGTTTGGATGCAAATTTCCCTGAAGGTTTTTTGAGGTGCTAAACATTGGCAATTTTGTAGTCATGTAAAATCCCATGTCACAAATAATCAGCTTGATGAAAAGCCAGGTCCTGCTGTTTGAAGGTGGTTTATAGCCCATGTGCAAAACCAGGTGGCTTTGAGAAGGGGATTATGGCAAATGGTTGCTAATAATTAAACAATAATAAATTTAGAGATACAAGCAGAAACCTGCACATTCTGCCATTTACAAATGCTAGGAAAGACACTGTGGAATTACTGAGTAATTCAAATTCTAACCATTGTAAATAAAGCATTATAAAATGAAAAAAAATACACCATTCGAAGACAATTCTTTAAATTAATTTTCACAGTAAAAATAATCCAGCCCACAATTCATACCTCAGCAATTCTTATAATATGTCTTTTCCCCCTTGGTGCTTCAAAAAATAGTTGTTCTTTGGCACCAGAATTGACTTGCAATAACTTTCCTGGATACAAAACGAGAGTTTGTTATGAATTTTAATAATTATTATGACTACTAAGAACTTTCTTTTGATTGAGTGAAGAGATTTCTGGGGGTAAATTAAGAAATTACCCTCTAGAGGGTTATTCATAGCCAAAGTAACACAGATGCTTAATATCACCCTTGTAAGGGTCCTACACTCTGATTAATGCAGAAGTAATATTTTAAATACCATCCAATATCCTGAAGAAGTTGCTGTTGCACAGCAGATCAGTTTCTGCTGATAGGGAACATTTTGCTTGTATTTCACCATCACACTAATGGAGGTCACAAATAAATGCATGTGCTATTAATTTTCCTAATAATTTTACAAGGCAGCTTTGCCAAAAGTGGAACCTTGGCCAGCTCCCATCCCTCCTGCACTGCCCCAGTGGGGCTCCACTCTGAGCAGTTCTGGGATGGGAAGTTTGCTGTGCCCATGGAGATGCTGTGGCTGCTGCCACTGGCTCACACCACGTTTTGGGGCTGGCCAAGAGCAGGGACAGAGCTCAGGCACACAGGGGGGTCCCACACAGATCACAGCTGCTCTGGGAAGGCTCACTGGCATGAGCTCATTATGGATCCTGCTGGACTTAATTAGCTGGGAGCACCAGGCTCTAGCTTCTTGCAGGGATTGCCGTGCAGAGCCCAGCAAGGAAAGGAAATTGGATATCAACAAATGTAATTGCACTGGATCCATGCAGTGCTCCCTGGGGAAACAGAATTTGCATCAGTGGTTGATCTCAATAACTGCAGGGGAACAGTTTCCTGCTATTCCATTTTATGGGCATTTCCAGTCTGTATCCCCGGCCAACACTCTACCTCTGGAGTCCCAGTCGATGTGGGTGATGTAGCTGGAGGCACCCTTGCAAATGCCAACCCTCTTGCTGGTCAGGACGTTGTAAATATCCACAAAGTTATCGTGGGAAGCCACAGCCAGGTACTTCCCTGATTCTGCAAGGAGGAGACACCGAGGTTATTAAAGGGTAAATTTAACTGATACTGGTGTGGTTTTCACCACTGCAGTGAATTCACCAGGCAGGGAGGGCCTGTTCCAGTGCAAGCACATGGAACTGTGGAGTGTTTAATGCATGGAGCACACACAAAGCCAATGTTCCTCTGGGACATTCAACCTTGCCTACACAAGAGAAACAAACTGCAGGATAAACACTCCTCTTCCACCTTATCATGTGGTTGTACCTCGTGAAAACTTTATATCCGAGATCATCTCCTTCCTGTGGTGGAAGGAGACCATGTCCTCCACAGTGTCGGCGTTCACCACCAGGAAGCTGCCGTCGTTCAGCCCGACCGCCAGGGCTTTCCCGTCCGGAGAAAAGGCACAGCAGCGCCCGCCTGAGGAGGCACACGGAAACGAGCCTGTCAGAAAAGCTGGGGCTGGGAAAAGCATCAATGAACTGCAACTGAAAGGTTTCTACATCAAATATGTGATTTTTAAACGGATTTGTTATCGCTTGAAAAAGATATGTTACAGAGGGGTGTGATGGATGCTTCGTTACAGGGTTGACACCGATGGTTTAATCCCTTTTGAAACAGGTTTATGTGCAAATACCACCTTCCAGCCACATTATAAACACACCAGTGACGGAAACAAAACAAAAAAACCCACCCAAAACACATACAGAAAGGAAATCCAGACGGAAAATTCCAAGATTCATTAAGGGCAGTGTACCTCTGCCTCAGCATTATTCCTGAAACACTCTCCTACAGCTACCCTCATCCATTCCCAAGTTCACCTCTCCAAAAAATCTAACTGTTTTCCCCCAGCCAGTTAAGGGTTCCTGTGCTCCAGATTTGTCACTGAAAACGAACAATTTAAAATTTCCTGAGGGATATCAATGAATTAATAAAATAAGAGTGATTTTGAGAAGGCAGCATTATAACTTATCTATAGCAGCACGTAGCTTATCTAATTTTATATATAGGAGAGGGCAGAAAACATGTTAATTTTTGAGAAGTTGGTTTAACAGGTAAAGCTCATATTGACAGCAAAATATGACTGTGCTCGACTGTAGCAATGATATTTTCTGAAAAATCCTTTCCTTAGGATTTTTTCTCCTGAGAAGCTGAGAGGCCTCAGGAACAAAATGTAAACAATGGTTCTGTGCTGCTGTGGAATGCAACAGGTGCATCTGGGATTGGTCTCGTGTGGTTGTTTCTAATTAATGGCCAATCACAGTCCAGCTGGCTCGGACTCTCTGTCCGAGACACAAGTCTTTGTTATCATTCCTTCTCTTTCTATTCTTAGCTACCCTTCTGATGAAATCCTTTCTTCTATTCTTTTAGTATAGTTTTAATAGAATATATATCATAAAATAATAAATCAAGCCTTCTAAAACATGGAGTCAGATCCTCATCTCTTCCCTCATCCTCGGACTCCTGTGAACACGGTCACACTCAACATGCAGGAAATTGTACTTTTGTCTTTATAAGGAAATTCTTTTATGTCAACAACGTACTGGCCTTAAGTATTCCCAGGCCAGAAAGTGATTCTGAGGTCAACTCATTCCCCTTGAAACTGGGGGAAAAGAGACTGAAGTTCATTTTATTATTATTCATTACAATAGATTACAGTCCTTTTTCTTCCTTCCCTTTGCACTGACTTGACACATGCCAAAGCCAATTTATTTCCTGTGCTCCCAATTTCTTAACGACTGTGTCCTTTGCCTAGCCAATTAATTAAGTGCCCCAGAGGCACAGAGAGAGCTGCTCCAGGAGCAGGGGATCCATGGATCCCCAGGCAAGGCAGAGTTACCTTTTTTGAGCTTCCTCACTGCCAGCATGCGGTGCTGTGCTGAGAGCTCCCAGATTCTCAGCGTTTTGTCGTCGCTCACCGTGGCGCACACGGGCAGGAGAGGATGAGCTGCCAGGCCCCACACTTCTCCTTCCATGTGGCCCTGCAGGAAAGCATTCCACACAAGAGGAAATAATGCCTGTGGGGCTGAGCAATAGGGTCTAACCTTGCCCTGCCTCATTTTGCAAGTCCCAGGCAGTAAAGCTGTGGGGGTACCGGTTGTTGGTTTCTCTGGGTCTGCACTGAAGGCACTTGAGATGGTGTTTCATATTCAGACTCAAGTGTTTATTATTTCTTATCAGTAAAACAGTCTCACTACTGTGAGTTGGGCAGCTTTTCATTAGAAGGCACAGAATGGCCAACAACCTCTTGTTACAAGGTCTTTTAAGACTAAACTATCCAATTAAAAACTGACACTTGGATTATTTCCCTTTTAACCCAATGACTGATCCCAAAGAGCCTCCAATGGGACTTTTCTTTGCCCAATTACAAAATGCACCCAAACCCATGAAGAAGCAGGAGGAAGAAGCCCAGGATGACACCCTGTGCCCTCCATCTTGCTTCCATCCACAACATACTAAAAATCCCAAAACCTAAATTTTTCACCAAGTGATACACCTACACTGCTCTCTACAATCTATTGCACACTTTTGTGGATTCCAGTCTATCTTGAAGTCCAGGAAACTTTCTCCATGAATGAGGGTCAAAGTCAGTGCTCCCCTGGGGTCAGGGCACCCCAGAGCAGACAGAGAAATATTCCCAGTGCCCTGGGTTTCCACATAAAGCCTTCACCATCTCCTCTCTCCAAAGTTTTCTGCATTCCAAAAGACCTGAACATCTCCTCTGTCCCCCCAACAAATGCCTGAAACACCCTTCCATACTCCCTTCCACTATTACTGGCTGTAATTCCTGCTCTTCCAATATTCTCCTTTCCAAACTTGAGATTAATAGGGAACAGTTACACCCCAAACAGGACTTTACCCTGAAATCTTAATATTGGCTAATCCTCAAAGTTTGTCCTTTTTTAGATCCTTGTTTGCCCAAAATACACATAATATTTTGTTTTAATCTTGCCTCAGATTCTCAGTTTTCCAAGCTGTTAATCACCACTCCTGCTTTTCTCCAGCTTTCCTTCAGCTTGCACACAGTTTGCTGGCACTGCATATCAAGGTTAAATAATTTCTTACTGCTCTCAATCTGCACTAGTGAATGAGTTCAATGTTTTATAAAACACAACCTCACACATTTTGGATAGCAAGGCAGTCATGCAGGCAAGACAAATTTGAAGGATTACTTCATGTGATCAAAATTTACCGAAAACAGAATACCAAAGAACCAGCATTTTCACAAAAATACAGGAAATAGTTTGCTATGGCAGATCCATACAGTACCTGAACAAGCAGAGTCATAGGCCCACTTTTATCAATTTCAAGTATTTCTCCATTTTTAGTTCCTACCAGGATGTGCCCATGTCCCAGGCTGATGGCTCGGATGGAGGGGTTGTCTTCTAAAAGCAAACCTGAAGAACGCCAGATTTAAAAAAAAATAAATTTTTCATATCCCTTGCAGTTTATACATAATTCAAATCTGTTCAAAATCATGAACATGAGATAAAACTGCCTGATCAAGCTGCCAGATAATTCATGGATTCCTTACTAACGCAGGGAGGGGATTTTGTCTGCACTGTGGCAATACAGTGACTGAGATTTCACTGCTTGAACAGTGACAGGGACTGAGGGGCGCAGGAGTTGCAGCACCTCAGACTGGAATGCTGTGATTTCCCATGAATATCCCTTTCCACACTGAGGCCTGGGGTATTTAAAGGCCTTTCCACATCACAGGGCCCCTGCTCTCACCACAGGGAATGTGGCCAGCCAAGGAAACTGGACTGACTTTGGAACTGCCAAACTCAAGGCTGGGGACATTTCTCCTTAAAATCATTTCACCAATGAAAACTGAGCTCAATGTCATGAAGCAGAGGAGGGAATAGCAGAACAAACTAGAAATGACAAGAAATACATCTTATATGGATCAAACCAGAACGTTCCAGCACAGAGTAAGCAGTGTGCTGCTGGTCCCTGTGACACCCAGCCCCCACCCCTTACTGCCATTTACCACCCTCCATGCACACAGTCCTTACTGAAACACACTGGAAGCCAATACCTTTAGAACTAGCAGAGAGCGCTGCTCTTTTGATAGCGTATGTCTTCAGACATCTCTCAAACATATCATCCCAAAGGGCCACAATTCCATCTTTTCCGCCCGTCACAAAGCCCTGCACAACCACAGGAGGAGAACACACACAAACGTCAGCACTCACGGGAGAGATTCGAAAGGACCTGTCCAAAGGCACAACAAAGTCTCCCCTGCTTTTTATTCATGTGGCAAACTAAAAATACTGGAGTCTGTACCTATGAGGGAAAAATTCAAGTGGACAAGATGTGGAGTTGCTTTTCTGGGGTTTAAAGATTTGCAACCATATGGAGCACACACTGCTGTAAACAGGAATGCTGGACCAGGACATTTGCCTGCATGTGGGAACAAGCCATGGAAAAATGTGCTTTACCCTTAGAAGAGGCAGTAGCTGGCAGTAACAGCTTCTCAAGTTATTTCAAATTCAATTGACTTAACAGATGCTTCAGCCCAAGTTCTAATAATGCATCAGGGACCAATTCTCCCATTAATTCCCTGGGTAGATTATCTGGGCCAAGTGAATGCAGAAGAGCATAAATAACTAACCAACAAAAACCTAAGTGAAGAGGATGTTCAGTGCCAAGATCAAACAGAAAAATTGATAGGAAAGCTGGGAACAATCAATTAGGGCCAGAAAGGATTGAGCCACAGGGATCTTAATTGACCTTGATATATAAAAATGTTAATAGCTAACAGTCTTCTCATCCTTTACTTCTACAGCTGAAACCATACCCTCAAAAGGGATATTCCATTATCAACATTATCTTCAAATTGCCAGGGGCAAAACTTTGTCCTTAGCTCATTTGTGTGATGCAAATATTTTGCCATAATTTTTTTCATAGATGTATTGATGCAACCAAAAGAGAATTCTTTTGTTATCTGGAGTAGTTAACTCAAAACCCAAAACCTTTGGATATCTGAAGTCTTGACTAAGACACAATGATAGTATCATTAAAAGATCGTGGTAATATTAAAAGACCATGTTTCATATTTTGGAAACTGGTAATGCACAAATGTTTTTGGGATCAGGTTGAATGCAAGTGTTAGCCATTACTCCCTGTGGTTTACACAACCATAAAAACCACACTCCTGAGCAGAGTGAGAAATAAATTCTGAATATTTAGAGGTCAGAAAGCTGCTGGTCAGGTACCAGCACATGGAACAAGGTGTTTACTAATCTATCAAATAACAGACCTCATTCCTATTGGCTTTGTTTAACCGCAAACACCTCTAAAATCCATCAGTGCAACAAAACTCCAGGTGAAGGAAGGCGACAGATACCTTATCCAGTGCATGCATGGCAAACACGGGTCCATCATGGGCCTTCACTGTCCTCAGCAGCAGGGTCTCCTTCCAGATGTAGATGTCCCCAGTGGCAGCCCCAGAGAACACCAGCTCCTCCCCGCGCCCGTACGAGACGCTCATCATGGTCTCCAGCTTCCCCGCGCTCCCAAACGTGCCCCGCTTGGAGGTGAAGCCTCCACCTGCAACAGCAGCACAGGCCTTGTTCTGCTTGGGCTGTACAGGACAAATGTTTGACCCCAAGATCTCCTGGGGCTGCCTGATAATGGAAATGCAGAAGCAGCACACAAGGGAAAAGCACAAAGAAAGTGAACCCAGCAGTGACAGCTCTGGAGCAGATCAGCCTCAGGTTTTCAGACTGTCTTCCCCAGCAGGAGATAAATTTGCTGGGGAATTGTGCAAAACCAACTACTGCAATGTCTGGTGTAGCTATGAAGTTTTCTGAAAAATCCTTTCTTTAGGATTTTTTCTCCTGAGAAGCTGAGAGGCCTCAGGAACAAAATGTAAACAATGGTTCTGTGCTGCTGTGGAATGCAACAGGTGCATCTGGGATTGGTTTCATGTGGTTGTTTCTAATTAATGGCCAATCACAGTCAGCTGGCTCAGACTCTGTCCGAGACACAAACCTTTGTTATCATTCTTTCTTTTTCTATTCTTAGCTGGCCTTCTGATGAAATCCTTTCTTCTATTCTTTTAGTACAGCTCTAATAAAATATAATATATATCATAAAATAATAAATCAAGCCTTCTGAAACATGGAGTCAGATCCTCGTCTCTTCCCCCATCCTAAGACCCCTGTGAACACTGTCCCAGTCTGGCAGGATGGTTTTTGCCCACAGCAGCTTCTGCCATGCTGCTTCTCTGCAGAGGTGACCACAAGCAGAAGATTGGTTTAGCTGTCCCCTGGCATCCTGAGCTTTTGGCAGCAGTTTGCAGAATAAATGGCAGAGCTTGTGCCTCCAAATCACCACAGCCGTGCTTTGGGTCAGAATGCAGAAGCAGCCATGAGGCTCATGAATCAAAGCTTAGGCAAAAATACACTTAAATTACAAAATATCATTTGTACAGGTGCCCTTGTGTCAAGGCACTGTGGCCTTCACAGCTGACACCACACTAAGTCCCCACTCCATCGAGCAAATCTGAATTAAAAATCACCATTTTTATTGCAAAGAGACTGTTCTTGGAGTAAGATGCTGCTTAATGCACATTCCCACCATGGAATTTGGCAAACAGCAATGCAAATCACCCTAATCACTGCAAAAATAACCTAAAGACTAAAAAAAGCAGAAAAAAAATTATTTATCTGAGAGCACCTGAACCACTTGAATACTTAAATTATGGTATGAAGTGTAGGAAGCTCTTAAAATGACCTAATTCTGAGTTGTTCTGAGTACTTGTGTCATGTATATGCAACTAAAAAGTCATGAGGAGCAAAAAATCCAGTTCTGAATAAAAAATATCCTCAATCAGAATCTGATTTTCTGGGAGCCAAGGATGTTTGCTCAGGAGAATGCCTTAATATTATGATTAGAATTTAAACACAATTAACTGGAAATTCTTTCCAAGGAGAAAGGAATATTGTGATATTTGCTGACTCAGAGGTGGGTTTTAACCCCTTTAATATTTTGGTAACTGGAAAAGTGCTTAACTAATAAAACAAATGCTTAAAGTGGGAATAAGATGTTCCTGTATTAAAAATGTTCACAAATTCCCATGTTAATCAAATATAAAATATTCAATAAAGTACCTGTTTGCTGCCAGAATTTGATGTGCTTCATCCCAACTGTGACTAGTCTGTCCACATGATGTGGATTACACTTCACCACAAATATTTTATCTTTATGGCCCCTGCAATAGAAGTAGACATTTTAAAAGCTTGGCAAGAGATGACTTAAGATTTCAAACTAATTAAATCATTGATATAAATCATTTCCCCATCTAGCAAAAAGGAGAGAACCATATTTCTAATTTGCAAGGGCTTTTTTTTTGGGTTTTGCCTCATGGAGCTGGCAGGAAGAATTTGAGCACACACCATGTGGGGACTACAGAAATGTGGGGAATAAAAATCCTCTCCCACTGACTTTCAGTTCATTCAAGTCATAACAAAGGAGCAGGCAATAAAGGTCAAGGCAATTAAGAGAAAACAGAAAGGTCAAGATAAGTATTTAAATGGATGAGAACTCAATAAATATTAAAAGATACTCTGACAGGAAAAATGAGGAAGTGTTTAATCTATGGGCTTTAAGATGGAAAATAAAAGAATGAATTATAAAATTGTAGTTCACTCAGCAGCACATTCACCTCCAGGTTTAGTTCTTGGGTAATTAAACTTATGCTTGTTGATGTATTTATGGGAATTTACAAGACTGGGTCTTATCAAAGGAAAAACTATTCCCAGGTGTAAAGCATTAATTAAATCCATGTCAGCGTTTTATGAACCCCCAAAGCAGGAAGCAGGAGCTTTTCACTATAATCTGCAGGTTTTGTGCTAGGATTAAGTCACTTTTTCCTGACAGGCTCAGCAGATCTAGAAAATCACCTGGTTCTGAAACCCCTCTGAGGGTCAGTGTTCCATTTCAGTGGGAATGTCTGGATGCAAACCAGTCCTGGCCACCCTTGACATCTGCAGCCCATCATCCTGCAGTGCCAAGGTGTTTGGTTCCCACTTACTCAACAAGGATTTTAATGGAATTAGACAGGAGTTAGGAGAGCCAGGACGGGGAAAGAAGCTGCATAATTTAGCTCTGAAACAATTAAAGCAAACAAATAAGAGTGTTCTTAACGTTGCAACAAAAAAAACCCCAAAAACCTGAGAAGTCATGCTGAAATAAGTCAGCCTAGAAAGATCAAAAAGAACATTCACAAAAAGTAAATCTAACTGCAGAATAATCACAACAAGTGTCTGTATATGGTTAATGGACACCCATATTTCAGGTTGAAATGGGTCCATATGATTGTAAGGAGATGTTCTTTTATTTTATTCTTGTGTGCAAAGGCCACATGGGGGCTTTTGTGTCTCTCTCTGTCCTCCTGTGCTCACCAGAACAGGGGAGTCACTGCTAAAATCCAAACAATGGCTTAAACTGGAAGGCTTTAGAAGACACATTCCTGTTTCTGCTATCTGTGAGGACCCTGCATATTTTCAAGATAACAGATGAGCAACAATAGATCCATTGGGTACATGCAGCATTACACAGTGAAAAGAACCCAAGTGCTCCATGTTTTATCTGTCCTGGGAGCATCAGCAGCCAGGTAGAGACACAGCTTATCATTATCTTGTTTTTAAAAGCTTAAAGGTCAGCGTGGGAATATATAAAGTATTTCTTTGCTTGCAAGTCAAGCACAATCTGTCTGGGGACAGCAGAACTGGGATTGCAAAGCCCAGGAAAATGTCACGTTCTACAACACAGCCAGGGCTGTTGCTAAGCAAAGCCTCCAGCACAGATTTTAGACAGGATTTAAACCCTCACTGCCTAATAAACTGCATGTCTGAGATGAAATTGTACAGCTAACAGACTGTGGTACACACACGGAGCAAAACACCGATTTCTTCAGTAATGGTACACTCCTAACAGAGACTGATGCCACCAGAAAATCTCATTTCTTCTGCAACATGTCATCAAATAGTAATTAAAGTAAATTACCTTTCACAGGCACTTTTTTGCAGCTATACTAACAATTTCTACTGAGCAGTGCTCCATTTCATGGTTGCAGAGAGCACATGGAATTCTCTCCTTGCATTTCTGGTACATGCATCCACTCTCACAGGAATTCTGCTCAGTCCTGGTGACCAGGGGCACACCTGCTTTGTCCAAGGCTGAGACAGAAACCAGGTTCTCAGACAGTTTGATTCTCCTACACTGAACTATTGTTGCAAGCCAATAGTTGAGTATAAAACAGCAAACATGTAACTTTAATCCAATTCTCTTCCCAGCCCTGGTCCCTTCAGGAAAGCACAAAGGACTCTTCACTGTCAGGTTAGTAGCTGAGCTTTCCATTGGCAATTGGAAGAGCAAATAACTCAGAAAAAGCTGGCTCAGAAGGAAGGCTGGATCAGCAGTGATTGAATATATATATATATATATATATAAAACTCTTTTTTTCCTTTTAGAAAGTGATCTGGTGATTGATGGAACCCAGCACATCATCGAACACTTTAAGGAAATGACACCTCTGGTGACTTCTGCCCTAAGCCAGGACACAGAAGTGGAAGAAAATACTAAACTTCACCTGAAAAGTCTGAAACAAACTACAGTGCCAATGTGGCTCTCCCAACAGAAAGGATAAGGAACTCCTGACAGGAATAGTTCACACAATTTCCAAACACTGGGCTGTGCATCCCCACGTTTTTAATCTGGGTATGTTGCTCTGAAACACCATCCTGCTTTCAGAGGGGAGTTCTGCTTTATTTCTTTGTTCATAGGAAAAATGTAAACAATGTTTTTCAGAAAAAAAACTAATCAGAGGGGATTTTAAACTGTGGGTATCCTCACCTGGTTGTTGCCAGCTTTTCTCCCTTTTTCCAGTCCCAGAACACAATGGCATGGTTATCATCCAGCCCCACGGATGCCAAACATTTCCCATCAGCTGCACAGAAGCAATACTGAGTGTTAAAGGTGCTGAGGCTTTAGCTGAAAATGTAACAGGCAATGAACCAACAATCACATTGCAAACTGAATTTCTAATGGGGCATTATAAATGAAGTAAAAAAACCTCCCAAGCTAATAGTTTGAGAGATTGGAGTTCAGATCTTTCCCCAAGGCAGACACAAAGCATTCCTATGTGAAAGTACAAGGAAAATAGGGAGGATCAAACAAGGCAATGAAATTCAATTCATAAAGCTCAAGCACTCCAAATTCATGTTCCATTTTATTTCAAATATTTCTGATAGATAATGCTTCTTTTCTTTGCTTGAAATGGTGCAGAGATTTACTAGTGTATGAAATGTTCGCAGGCAGGGTGATGAAACTATAAATACGATATAAAATTTTAAGGCTAAAAATAACTGCTGGCTATCTTCACTTTCACTGCAGGAAAGACACAGCAGGACTGATAATGAGAGAAAGGAAAGCCAGAAGAGAAAATCATCCATAATTCAACAGTGCCCAGGCACTCTTGCAACATGCATAAAATAATGATAAACACGACCATCTCTAACAAAGTTTTAGAGACAAACTTCTGTGCTGACACTCTACAAAGTTTATAAAACTAAGCCATGATTATTGCAGCCAATGTTAAGACAATTTATAAGGTGCAGGAGGAGCTGATCACCTGCCTGGCTTTTTTAACTGCAGAAAAGTCACAGCTGGAGGGAGCAGAGCTGGGTAGAGACTGAACAAGAGCAGGGATCTGGGAATGGGCTTCTCACAGAAATGGATGGTGTGAAGGACTCAGCTTGGGCATATTTGACTTCAAGAAGAAAAAGAGAATCATTGATATGAATTTCTGCATCAGAACTACTGCAGAGTTCATGGGGCTGAGTAAGTTCTTACAGACTTTAATGACTGATCTTACTAGAAGCAAGTCAAGAAGGAGAAGGGGAATTTAAGAATCAATAAGAAAGAAACAGGACCAAGTGGAAGAAGCAGAATAAGGTAGGATGAAATGAAGTTAAAATACAGGACCAGAAATGAAAATTGAGCTTATTTTTAAAATCCTCAAAAAACACAACAATTTAAACTTTATTCACTTGAAACAGGAGGTTTATGCACTAATATGGACTATAGCCTCCAAACAATATCCCAAGGTATAAATGTTAAATTAGCCACCAGAGGGCACAGCCAAACGTTGCAGGAATGAAATGATCCTCAGAATCACAGTGCCATGGGAAAGGCTGTACAGGAAGGACCCAGGTTTCAGAAATGGGCAGCAGCTGATGGTTCAGAGAGGGAGTGAGGGCAGAGAGAACTGGGGGAAAAGCCAGCTGCTGCACCAACTACAGCCAGAAAAGGTTGGGAACTCCAGGTTTCTATCTTTAAGCTCCAAATAGTGTGATCTGGACCTAATTTTGAAAGCTCTGTTATTTAGACAATGGAAATCCCCTACACAGGGCAGTGCAGCCTCTGATCCTGCAGGGAGGAGCACGTTTGCTCAGCTCTGTCCCTGTCCATGCCAAGACTCCCAACTAAAGCCAGTTAGGAATGCAGTGTGTGCATTATTCTCAGGATCAGGTCCTAAAGCAACACTGTAATGTTGAGTGGTTGCTACTTTTAAAAAGACATTCAGTATTTTTTTACAGATTTATGCCCACAGAACATTTGGCCAGTTTATTCTTTAAATGTACATGGGTTCCAAGATCCAGAATATTCCTACTTGGCCAGGAATTCACTTGGTGTTAAAAATGCAAACCACAAAGAATTTTCAAATATAGGAATGTTTGTTCAATTAAGGATCTTATCAAGAAGTTTTTTGACATCTATGCACATTATCTAATACCAGTTAAATCATCCTTATCCATTTTTCTTCCTTCTGGCACTTGATATCCTTTCAGAGTGAGCTTACAGAACACAGTGGGTTAGCAATTTCACATTTGAATTCCAGCTCTTGGATGAGCACCAGGGCTCCTCTCCTGATAATGGAATATGACTGAGTTCCACAGATTTATCTTTGTGGAAGTCAAACTTCTTTTGTATAGTCTTGTCTTACAAATGTGATCTACATCCTAATGAATTCTTACCACATTTCTGGAGAGCAGAATATGAAATAAGCTATGTTTAATTGAAAAAAAAAACAGATCAAGAAGAGGATATTTCAGATAAAGTAATCTCTTTATTTTCTTAATAGAAGAAGGGAGAATGAATTTTCAAGCCCTTTTATGAAGATACAGAAGTATTTAAGTCTCCACCATATGGATGATATTCTTCAGTGCTGCACACAGGAATTATCCCTTAAAAACTGAGACAGCTTAGGGCAGCCAGTTTGGAGAGACAAGTGGGAGAGACAGCAAACAACTGTTTGTCATATTTACTTCTTCTGTAAACTCACTGAAAAATGTGGCAATTGTTAGCAAATGCAAAGAATTGGATGAGCCCAGAGGTGACATTTCCAACTCATTCATATGCTTTGAGTCACCATCCTGCCTGCTTTAAAATTCTCACACCACCATGTAGACAGTGACCAGAATTCCAACTGCACACTTGGTATCATCCACTCGACACCACCCAAATCAATCATTGACCAAGTGACCAAAGGCCCACGACTGACTTCACTGCACACACTAGTTTTATCCCAAGTCAGCATTTTTTCCATGTAAAATTGGTACTGGCTGCAATTTTACACCTCTCTGAATAACATTGCATCACAAGGACTGCTTTTAAATTGCTCATTTAGATAAGCATAGGCTGTGGCTTACCTGAAAAATCCAGTGCACACACTCCTCTCTGGTGCTGGCCTTTGAGCAGTGACAAACATTTCAGGGTCTGGGTGTCCCAAACATGGATAGCAGCATCTCTTCCAACCTAGATCAGAGGGTTAATTGGGCTCTCTGCCCACAGAAGTTCAAAGCACACCAATAACAGTGATTAGCATTATCATATCTTTAAAACCCTACAGAGGTTTGTCATTTGCCCTATTTTATCTTTTTCAAGATTTATTTTCTCATTCAGAGAAATATCAGTGGATGGTCTCTAAAACTATCACTATTCATGGTATCATTTACCCTGATGTCTGAATGAGTATGTATACACTGAATACATCATAGTCAGTACCAGATACCAGGAAAGTGCCCATCAGCTTTTATCTGAGCATGGCTGTTGAGTCATGGAAGTCCAAAACCTTCCAGGAAGGAGATAAAATACAGCTCCTGTCTTTTACACGAGAGATTAAAAGTAAATATAAGACTTTTGAAGGCCATAGCACAAAACTGGCAGTGTTTATGTTATATAGCAATGGTTTCATAATCACCTCCAAGAGTTTCAGCAGGGAAATAGGAAACAGCATTCAGTTTGCCCAGATTTAGGAGGAAACAATGTGAGGAAAAAGAGAATGGCATTTTTCTAATCCTATATAAAAACATCATTGCTGTCACTTTGAACTCCCCACCTGCCCAGTAGCCACATAGTCCTTGATGGGGTGGATGCTGAGGCTGAGGATGTCGTCGTCGTGGCCGAGGTAGAGGCGCTGCGAGTGCTGCTGCCGGTTGTAGACGACGGCCACAGCGGCGATGTGATAAACCACCTCCCCTGCCTGCGTGTAGAACAGGTTGTTCCTGCAGTCATAGCCCCTGTACCTGCAGCAGACAAACAACCAAACACCATGGCTGCAGGTGATGTGGTAAACACCTCCCCTCCTGCAGTCATAGCCCCTGTACCTGCAGCAGACAAACACCAAACACCTCATGGCTGCAGGCAATGTGATAAACCACCTCCCCTGCCTGCGTGTAGAACAGGTTGTTCCTGCAGTCATAGCCCCTGTACCTGCAGCAAACACCAACCAAACACCTCATGGCTGCAGGTGATGTGATAAACACCTCCCCTGGGCTGTTCCTGCACTCACAGCCCCTGTACCTGCAGCAGACAAACACCAAACACCTGGCTGCAGGTGATGTGATAAACACCTCCCCTCCTGCAGTCATAGCCCCTGTACCTGCAGCAGACAAACACCAAACACCTCATGGCTGCAGGCAATGTGATAAACCACCTCCCCTGCCTGCGTGTAGAACAGGTTGTTCCTGCAGTCATAGCCCCTGTACCTGCAGCAAACAAACACCAAACACCTCATGGCTGCAGGTGATGTGATAAACACCTCCCCTCCTGCAGTCATAGCCCCTGTACCTGCAGCAGACAAACACCAAACACCTCAGGGCTGCAGGTGATGTGGATAAACACCTCCCCCTCCTGCAGTCATAGCCCCTGTACCTGCAGCAGAAAAACACCAAACACCTCATGGCTGCAGGTGATGTGGATAAACACCTCCCCTCCTGCAGTCACAGCCCCTGTACCTGCAGCAAACAAACACCAAACACCTCATGGCTGCAGGAGATGTGATAAACACCTCCCCTGGGCTGTTCCTGCACTCACAGCCGCTGTACCTGCAGCAGACACCAAACACCTCGTGGCTGCCCCACAGCCGCTCAGGAAATCTGTGCTACAAATCATCTGTGTGTTAAAGGAAAGGAGTCCTGCGGGGACAGCTTGAGCTCAGAAGTATCCCAGAGACTGCTCCCACCGAGAGCAGGAATGCAGGGATCTTCTCAAGGGTCACTTTGCACTCAATTCCTAAATCAGCACTGATTTCACAAAAAGGCTGTATCTTTTACATAGAATTGTGTCCAGGTACGCTTCACAAGGAATTGGATAGGAGCAGAAATCTATCAGGCATTTAAACAAATCACAGCTATCACAAGCAATTAACAGAGACTCCAGGAGGCATCAGGTGTGGTGAATAACAAGTATAAAATGTGATTTCATAAAACTCAACACTGATGTATTATTTATCAGTTCCTTAACAAAGAGAATCATGGGATGGTTGGGGCTGGAAGGGACCTTATGGATCACCCAGCTCCATCTCCTGCCATAGGCAGAGACATCTCCCACTGGACCAGGTTGCTCAGAGCTCCACCCAGCCTGAAATAAAGCTGAAAACAGAAAATCTATACTTGATATTCTAATAATTACCACAGTAACAATGACAAATTAATTGTGGGTAAGTACCAAAAAATGCTTTGCTTATGCTCTGATAAGAGTTTTAGAGCAGCCCAGCAATGTTAACCATTCAGAAACAGTAAATATTATTTGATGTTACTCTACCCATGTATAAACTGCAGCTTCAAGCTGTCCTCGGGCGCTCTCTCTCTCTTAAGGAAGGGCACAGAATGGTTTTTCTCTTTACTTTGCTGTTTCAGCTGAGGTAGGTCTTCTTTGTAAACCTAAAAAAGAATTGCTAAAGTTAACTGCACGTCTCTGGTTTTCTGAATATTTGTGTATGTGAGTGAAAGTGACTTAAAGCATGAAATTTAATATATGCTAATGTGATGTAGAGTGGTTACAGTGCAGAGGCAGGCACTATTGTCCCCAGGCTTCAGATGATAACAAATGTTTCCTGGACAATGAATCCTCCTGGTCTGAGTGGCCCAGAACAGCAATCTGGAGCAGCAGCAGCAGAGGGGACTCTTTCTAGAAGATTCCAGTGTCACTTAGTGAAAAGAAATGCAAATGCTGACTGGGAGTCTCCAGGTGTTTTTTAATTTCATCTGTGCTTCAGTGTCCAAGCTCAAAGCTGAGCATGAGCTGCTTCTATCTTGGAATTATGGCGAAATACACAGGAAACCAAAACCACTTCAGTGATCTGCCAACATGCCCGCAACCCCAAAGTATAATTACAGATCTATAAATACACAAAATACTTTCTACTTAAACACTTTAGAAATGCTAAAATTCTGTGGAGATACTAAAGGTGTTTGAAGCATCCCCAAACAAAATCCATCTCAATGCTGAAATGTAGCTTTAGTGTCTGTTTTCTGTGCCCACATTTCTTGGACAAATGGACAATGAAATTGCTGCTCCTACAGAAATCTACCTGACTTCCAAGAAGCAACACTGGATTTTTGGAAGAAAGGAGAAGAAAGAAGCAAACTCAGTGATACAAAATACTGGGGTATCATGTTCTGCTGCATCTCAAAATGTAGAGTCCTCTCTGCTGCTTCACCCTCAATATTAAAAAGAAAAAAACCCAAACCAAACCCCAGTTCTCAAAATAAGATTAATGTTGTTACTTCCCAGTGCTTTTGTCAATTATTTCCTTTAACAAAATGCCAAATGCAGCTTCTGCTTGGGGCTGTCTCCCATTTCCCATGAGAGATGCTATTTTAAAGATGCTCCTGGTTTTCCATGCATTAACCTGCTTGGAATATTGCTCTTGAACTGCCTGCAATGATATTGTCACTTGTAGTTTTTAAACCCAGATGTCCTTTTTGACATACAGACAGTGTGGAGGAGGATGATGACTGATTTGAATACAGATGGAAAATCAGGAGGAGGAGGGGGGTAGGAGAATGACCAGCACTCCAGTGAAACTGGGAGTGAATGGAAGGGAAAGGAGAGAATTTGGCAAAATCTCTTTCATTTGTCATTCATGATTGATCTCTGTAATAAACAGGTGAAAGAGGCTGTTGGCAGAAGGACCTATGCAATTTATTGGAGTCTAGAGTGAAGTGAAAAGATAAAGGATGCCCTTGCCTAAAGCCTGCAACGTTAAAGGTGAACTTCCCACATCCCAGAAGCAGCCCCATGCCAGCCATCAAATCCCTTAAATCCACATGAACCAACTTATTCTGTGATTTTCCCCCCTCAATACAAGATCCCAGTCCTGCTCTGAGGAATTTCTGACCTTTCCCATTGCGGCTGAGAGCTCACTGGACAAGGGGACAGGCAACACTCAACTCTCAATGACAACAGCTCCTGGAACCAGGTTCAAGTGACTTTGGTAAACAGAGTCCAAATCACAGAGTGGTTTGCCTTGGGCGGGACCTTAAAGATCACCTTCCAATCCCCAAAATTGCAATTCTTTTCTCCAAACCCTTTCAAATTCTCATCTCCAGCTCAAGGGTTTATGTAGATTGGTTGCATAATCAGCTGAATTCCATCAAAATAACTGAGAGCAGTCCATGAGTCAGCAGTAAACTTCCCCTCTGTGCTGAACAGTGATGGGAACTTGCCAGGTAATTGGCCCTGGGAGTTATTTCACACTCACCTGGCGATCATAGTTGATTTGAGCTTCCTGCTCAATGTCAGAATCCAACTCTGGCACGTCAGATAAATCTGAATCTGATTCCTCACTGTAGGAATCAACACCACCCTCTGCTTTAAAAAAAATAAATTAAAAATCAATATATTGAACACATAGAATCACAGGAAAATAGTATGTGACATTTTTATATAATTTAGACTGTGGGCAAAGCAGTATTCAAGAAATCTGGAAGCTCAAGCAGCTTGTAAAAGTCACGGGGGCTGACTGAATGTGTCAGCCTTCATTTCTGTCTCTCCTGTTTCCCTGCCCGGGGCAGGAAGGTGGCAGAAAGAAGCAAAATCACTGAGCAGCTACTGGTACAGTTCCAGCATCAGAGAATTCTGCTTTCAAAACAGGGTCTGGAGAGCAGACACACAGAAATGACAAATAAAAGCTTTCACTGATCATTCTTTGTGCTTAAAATATTTGCTGTAATTTAGATAATTTACCAAATTGTGCATGTACAGAGTGAAATTTTGCCCTTCTGCTGCAGGGAATCCCAATTTTAGCAACCACCATGACACAGTTCATATGGCTCTGGTAGGATATTATAAAGATGATGGTTATAACAAGAAGAATATCTGAAGTAAAGCTACTGCATAAATATGAGAAATTTGTTGTGAGATATGTGAGATTGCATTGAAAAATAAAATTAAACAATTAAATGTGTAGTGCAACTTATGAATTCAAGTTAGATAATTAAGGTTGAAAATGTAATTATCCAGTCCCTCTAAATGTCTTCTTTCACACGCTTTGAGGAATGCAGGTTTTATGTATTCCCAAACACAAATATTGCAGACTGCAGCAGCTTTTAACGTGTCCCAAACCAAGGCTTGTCTTTGACAGCCTCAATGTCCCAAACATGCTGAGTATATGCAATTCCAAAGAATTATGATTTTTTTTTTCCTGTTAAATCAATAAGAGCTCTCCAGCAGTGCTGCATTCTGTGCTGATTTAATTTAACAAATACTTGAACAGAGATGATGTTTACCTTGTGGGGAGGCTTCCAGGATGCCATTGGTTATCCCTTCTGGAACAAATCTCCACTGAAAAACGGAGTGATCAGCACCTCCTGTGCTCAAAACCCACTGGAAATCGTGGGACCAGCGCACATTGGTGACATGGGCTGAGTGGCCAACATATTTCCTGAATTTAGCTCCTGAAAACAACAGGAGAACTGCTGGTATGTAGGGGGGAAAATTAACCTTATACTAATGAATTTAGGTTGCTAATAGAAACATACACTTGAGAAATCTGAACACCAAAAAATAATCAAATGCCTCATTTGATTTGGTGATACAAAAGTAATTATGATATAAAAATAAGTGGACAATATGTTCAGTTGTCAGAAAAGTACTTCAGTCTTGGAAGGAAGTACCAGACACACACAAGGTTTAATTTTTCACCTTTCTGACCATGAGTGCCAGTGTAAACTCAACACATGCATTACATTTTTCCTAAAACACAAATTCTGAAAATACACTGAGATGTGAAATCAAATTAAACACTGAAGCTCACAGAAAGGCAAAAGGTTGTTTGATTTGGATTGCTGGCTTGGCACAGTGCAAATCCTGAGGAAGCAGCCACACATTCTCAACACCTCTGAAAACAACTACACAGAGAGGGTTAAAGTCTGCTCTCTGTATCCATTAATACTCCCAGGAATTGTGCACACACTAATTGGAATTTTACACCAGAATGAAAAGCCAACATTAGAAAATACATGGATACAGTATTGAGGTAAATCTTGCATTTTCAGCCATACAAAATTCCATCTTACCTTTCTTTAGGCACGGAAATCTGAATAATTTCACCAGGCCAAAGTCATCGCCAGTCACCAGCACAGAGCTGTTGTAATTCCCATCCACAGAGTTGACATCTGTGATATTTGTGTATTTTGGCCAAATTCCACTCACTTCAGAGCCTATCACACACGTCCATGAAGCCCAGTGAATTCCTTTGATCTCATCTTTGCTTGTTAGATGTTTCCCAGCTGAAAATGTGCAGGTGAATAACCAATTTCATCATCTGCTTTTTAGAAATTCTGTTTCTTTTCATCATATTTATCTGTGTATTCTAGTAGTAATTAATTTTTAACCTCAATTAAGAAGAGTCACAATCTTCCTTTAAATTACTATAATCTCTCATTTGTGGTGTTTGAGGACAGCACACATCTGAGGAGTTCTAATGCAGCTGCATTAGAAATAATTAGAATACTAATGAGAATTAGTATGCTAATTAGGATTGGCATGATAAAAACATATGAAAGTGGAAAAACTTCATCATTCCAAATCTACCAAAGAAATGCCTTCAGTAGAAAGTACTGTGACTAGCAAGAGTTCCTAGAACACTTTCAAGTCCTTGAAGGTTAATAATACACAATTTTAAATCATGCTCATGTGCCAGTAGGACTTTTTCATCCACATTAAGTCCCTGAAATGTGAGTATTTGGTCAGTCAGCCATTCTGTACTGGTACTTTTTACTTACAGGGGCTGTTTTAGAGTTGATTGAAGGCTGCCAAACTAGGTCAAAAGAGCCCAAAATGTCTAAAGCTCTCTTCTGCAAAAGTTTCCTCTAAATATTAGAAAGCATTCTCAAATAAGAGTGAGAATAAATAAATGAGTTATCAGTGTTGTTTCTACCAACAAGCTTCTACAATGAGAACCTCAGCAATTGGAGCTGACTCAAACAGTTCTCCTATCTTTAGTTTTAATTTTAAAATATTCTGATCACTAACAGGAACCATTCATCAAGGAAGGACAACAGGGACAGAGGGGCTTTGGTAGTTACCTGAGAGTGAGTCAACCTGTAAAAGTTCCTGTGAAAAAAATGTAATTTACACAGCAAAGACAGCTTTTCCTTAAAGCTGAGGATATTGAAAAAATGAGCAGTGGGCATTTCTCTATGTTCCAGCCAGGAAACTCCACTTTCATCTGTAATATTTGTATCATATCTGTGGTGTTCTCTTCAACCAAAATCAAAATTTATTCTTCCATTACACAAGCCCCTTGTTAACTTACAGGGCATCTTGTAGAAGAGCCTCTCTCCAGCACCATCGTTGGTCTGCAGGAACTTGCTGTCCACAGACCAGTCAATGTGGGTGATGAAACTGGAGGATTTGTTGCATTCCCCAATCTTTTTGTATCTCTGGGCCACGGCGTAGATGTCCACGGGCCCATCATTGGAGCCCACGGCCAGGTAGGAGCCATCGGGGGAAAACTTCATCTCATGGATCACCTCCTTGCGGTCCTTGATGTGAACCACCTCGGTCATGTCCCTGCAGGGGCCACAGGGCACAGTCACAGCTGCACACCCAGCCATTGGCAAGCCACAGATAAGATAGATGCACTGAATAATTTGTACAACAGAAATTAGATTTCACTTCAAATATCCTTTTTTTGGTGGATAACTTCCTGCTGCTTCCATTGATTCTAAGCATTTTTAAGCAGCAGACAGAAACCACTCTGCCTGCCCACAATGTTCTCTTCACCTGCTCTAATGAAGCACTTCAGTACTTTAGTGAGATACATTTTGTAAGTGTATCTTTTAAATCCTGACACAGCCCTGTTAAAAGCAGGGTCCTGAAAGGAGAAGCATTCCTAACCCAAGACAGAGATTTCCAGGAGGCATCAGACAAATTAACAAGGACAAGATTACTGGGAGACTGGGATGCTACTGCTAGCAGCATCCAACCCAAGTTTATTGAGATACATTTTGTAAGTTTATCTGTTAAATCTTGACACACAGCACCTTTAAAAGCAGGGTCCTGAAAGAAGCAATGATTCTAAGCATTTTTAAAGCAGCAGACAGAAACCACTCTGCCTGCCCACAATGTTCTCTTCACCTGCTCTAATGAAGCCCTTCAGTACTTTAGTGAGATACATTTTGTAAGTGTATCTTTTAAATCCCGACACACAGCACTGTTAAAAGCAGGGTCCTGAAAGGAGAAGCATTCCTAGCCCAAGACAGAGATTTCCAGGAGGCATCAGGCAAATTAACAAGGACAAGATTACTGGGAGACAAAGATGATTAACTCTTTAGAAAAAGAGTCACTGGGAAGGCTTTTAAATGAATATGAACAGCTCATTTAAGTTTTGCTAAAGTCATTCAAGCAGAGCATTACAGGGGTTTTCCCAGGTTTTACCCTCCTATCAGTTTGGAGTTCCAAGTATTTTAAGTATATGTTTGGCAAACATAAGGAGAACAGTCAGGAGGGAGTAAATTCTTCCAGGTATCAATTAAAACAGCTTTTGTGGTTTGGAATCACACTGGGAGTTTGGCTATTTCACTTTATGGCAAATTTAAGGCTTTACCTGCTTTTGTGTGCCCTCCACAACAGCATTTCAGACAGAAAATGCTAAAGATGCAGCCAGAAAAAGGCTTTCCACTTACACAAAAAGTACAATTCAGGTTTATCTTGAAAATACTTAAAAATGTCTTTTGATCACCAATTATTTTGCCCAGTATGTTTATGAGAAGAAATAAATCATCAGTGAAGAAGATCCCTCTCCAAACTATGTTCTCTCTGTTATGCACATTTCTTCTCACTAAATACCTGTATAACTTCAGACTACAGGAAAAGAGCCAAACTTGAAAATCTTAAATTTTATCAACATTATTCATTCCTAAGAGCTAATATTTTGTAATTTATTAAAGCCTAGATTTTCTCCTCTTTGCCGAACTACCACCTTTTAAAAGGGATATGGATGCACCTGCAATTATTATTTCTCTTTCTTCTGATAAGATACCCAGTGCTTTCTCATCTTACCTGACTCTGAGGACAATGAAGGAGCCATCCTTCATCCCAAGTGCCAGCTGGGATCCGTCAGGACTGAAGGACACGCTCCGTACGGCCTCCTCCATATTGCAGCGAGCGATCAAGGCATGGTCAGCAAGGCTCCACAACCTGCCCCAAAGGGAAGGGAAAGCAGGAGGGGGCTTTTCCTGACTGCCCAGGATCTGGGTGTCTTCAAGAGGAACCCCAAAGGTCTAACTCAGCTGGGAAAATCACTTGCACACACCCCTTGTTTTAATATTGTGTAAGGGATTGAGCTCCTTTCAACCTGAACACAACTGTGGTAGAAGAAAACAGAGTGAAGCTCAATTACATCATCATCTGGTGTTAGCTCTAGATTTCATTTACCTGATTGAATTCCCCAAAGTGAATAATAAAAATGAAGCTTCTGTAGACAGGAAGGGTCAATGCAGCTCAGAGTGAAATTTTCACTGAACGCAACACTCAGGGAACATCAACATTCCAACCACAGGGAAGACTTTCTTGTCCTAACTCTGAATGAGCCAGGAGACAAAACTGCACATTGATTCCCTCATTCACATCAATGCAATTGAAAAGAATCAACCAGTAAAAATTAACGTCCTAAGATAAAGGCAAATAATGCCTCTATATTTTTCTGAAGGAATGGAAGGAGCTTCCCAAATCACTACAGGTTGACCCATCAGATCTCAGTAGTCTGCAAGACTTAGAAATTTAAAGAACAATTGAAATAATCAGGAAAAATGCATAAAAGACCTCTCTCAGGGTAGAGAAATTAAGACAACAATACCCAACTGTGGTGGTGTTCACAGGGGTCCCAGGACGAGGGAAGAGATGAGAATCTTGACTCCAGGTTTCAAAAGGCTGATTTATTATTTTATTATATATATTATATTAAAACAAAATTATATACTGAAACTATACTAAAAGAATAGAAGAAAGGCGAGCAAGGAATAGAAAGGAATGAATAACAAAATCTTGTGACTGACCACGGAGTCTGAAACTGCTGACTGTGATTGGCCATTAATTAAAAATAACCACATGAGACCAATCTCAGACCCACCTGTTGCATTCCACAGCAGCAGAGAACCATTGTTTACATTTTGTTCCTGAGGCCTCTCAGCTTCTCAGGAGAAAAAATCCTAAGGAAAGGATTTTTCAGAAAATGTATCTGTGACAACTATCTTTGTTTTGAGGACAGAGTCATCAATGTAATGTACCGATAACATCTTCAGTAAAATATGTGAATTATGAATTGGATGTGATTATGTGCTAAACTGGAGAAAAGAACAATTTGTGTAAGAACTGTAAAGTGACACTGAGTTGTAGAGGAAATCTGGCCAGAAAGGAACCCCCAGGCTGGATGGGAGACCCTACTGTGAGTTACAGTAAAAGCTCTGGAGCAGTAACAATTCCTGTTCTTACTGATGGCACTGGCACCAAGGATGTGGATGCCACTGAGCTTGGCTCTGCACAGGGAGCTGGGAGGCACTGGGAGCACAAGAGGCTCCAAAGGAAAAGTTCTGTTGTTGGCACTGGAAAAAACAGCATAAACACAACTTGGATGGAACCTGAAAAGAAGGTGGAAAATAAATGAATGTGGGACATTAAAACTGTTTTCAAAGACAAACATGAAATAGGATCAAGAATCTTGCAGTCTCACAGGGCAGAAGCTGTGAGCCCAACATAACAAGGAATGAACCAGGAAGGTTTAGGAAAGATTTTGAAGAAAACACTAGGATACAATTATTGCTCCAAAATGTTGCTTCCACATAAATCAGTTTGTCCAATATTCTGGAAGCCTAATTGTAAAACATGACAGTTTATTTAATAGATGAAATAAATAATTCTCTATGCCGTCAGAGAATGACATTTTTCCCCTGCTCCTGCGGTAAGAGATAGGGAAGAGGCAGCTTTCCTAATTGAGATGGTTTGCTTTGGAAATTTAAAATGTTAGAAACCTATATTTGGCTAGAGACTTCTCTCAGCTGGGCTAGGGAAAAATACAGTCAATCCCCTTCTCATTCAGACATCCCAGACACAAGAACACCATCTGACTCACTAAATACTTTTATTTCTAAACCAATTTAGATTTCTATTACATACCCACTCTAATAGTGTGATAATCAAATGCTAAGAAAATCTGCCCAATGAAGGGCAATACAGAAACATCCCTGTGGATGCAATTTAAATATTACAGAAAAATTGTAGGAAAATACTTTTGTGTACTTTTTTATCTTAATGAAAGTATTTATACATTACTCACACAAAGCCATAGTCTAAAAAAAATCCCAGTAGCATTCAAATGCCACCCTCTCTAGTGCCCAAACAGCTCAAAGACGTGTGATGTCAGGCAGTAAAATCCCTGCACATTTGAGGGAACGGCACATCCAAAGGCATCAGGGATATCAGAACTGCTCCAACAGAGATAAGACTGGTAAGAGCAGCATTAATCAAGGTTTGATGTGCACACAGATCCTGCAGTGCTTCCTGGAGGGGCACGAGCTGGGTCAGGCTCTGAGTCAGCAGCTCCAGGAGCTGAATTACTCTGCCCACCAAGGGATGAGCTCAAGACAAGAAATCCCATCTTAGTGGGGCTTATTGGCTTGAGGGCAGTGCAATGCTAATCCTGGCTTTGCAGCCCTTCCTCCAGAGCTGACCTGCCCCCTGCCCCCTGCCAGGACACTTGTGCCTGTCTGTAACACTGGGCAGGCAAACCCCAGCAGAGGAGACCATTCATGCACTGCACAAACTGAGAGAAATAATCCTCTGTGGGAAGCAGGGAGAAAACACAACTGTGGAGAGCAACTGCCAGTTCTGTGGGTTTCCCATTTGGATTTTAATTGGGGTTAGAATGAGATGAAGGATGGCAGGGATAGGAAACCAATACAAGTGAAAAGACTGAAAGGGAAGAAAAAAGAAACCCAGCTGGGCAGTAAGCCTCAAGGCAGAGGTGAATCATAATGTGCAATCTGAAGGAGCAGTAATCAGAAGCTGGGTGTACGGTAGGAGATGGATTTTTGGCACTCAGGAAAATCCCCATCTCTTTAATCACAGGTAAATAATCAGTTCCACTGGGCAGAGTCCATGCTCAGGTGAGAACACACAGCAGCTCTGTGGGTGTGGACTCAGGAAGAGTCTGAGCTGGAAAAGGAGCATCCTTGACTTTGTGACAATGTCCACAAATGTGTAGACAAAATTTAGAAATGTTGCTGCAAAGCCTGAAGACCCAAGTGGAGTAACTAAACACAGCATCATAGAATATCCTGAGTTGGAAGGGACCCATCAGGATCACCAGTCCAGCTCCTGGCCCTACACAGACACCCCAATAATCCCACCCTGTGCATCCCTGGGAGCATTATCCAAATGCTCCTGGAGCTCTGGCAGCCTCGGGGCTGTGACCATTCCCTGGGGAGCCTGGGCAGTGCCCCACCACCTCTGGCAAAGAACCTGTCCCTAAAATCCATTCTAAACCTCCCCTGACTCAGCTCCAGCTGTTCCCTTGGGTCTTGTCACTGGCCACAGACAGAAGTGATCAGTGCCTGCCTCTCCACTCCCCCTTATGACGTTGGTGCATTTTCATCAATCTAATTTTCTGGCATTTTAACTGAATTAGTTTTAGATCCGATTTCCTAAACACTCAAGGCTGAGGCAAATACCTTCTGAGTAAAACACTGGACAAAAGTATTTAGGCTTTAAGCCTGTTGCTTGATATTACCAGAAGAGAAATATGAGGTGACCATTCCCCATTTAGATCCCCTGTACACAGCAGGAATAAATCAATAATTCAATGCAGCAGATTTTGAACATGAATTCAGATTATTTTTACATGATGTGAGGCACCCAAATATGAAAACTGAAGAGAAAAAACAAAGTTGCTAAGAAAAATATTGGGGGGGGGGGGGGAATGTTGTCTTAAGAGAGTCTTAGCATAAGGCCAGCAAGTCAATCCATCACAAAATTCCAACTGAAGGTGCGTGTGCAGCAATGAAATGAAGAAAGGAGTGCAGCCTTACCGCACGGAGCGATCGTCGCTGCCGGTGACTGCCAGAGGCTTCTTGGGGTGCACGGCCAGGGCCCAGAGCTCCCCCTCGCAGTGGCCCTGCATGATCAGCATGGGCTTGTCCCTCTCCCTCACCAGCACCTCGAAGATCTCGCTGTCCTGCGTCCCTGCCAGGAGCCTGTCGGCTTTCCAGCACACGCTGCGGATGGACAGGCCTGCGGGCACAGCAGGAGCTGCCCTCAGTGCCAGCTGGGCAAGGGGGGCACAGCCAACACTGCTGGAATTCCAGATGTGAAATGCAAAGCGTGTATTTATGATTGTGATACGTGTGGAAACCGACCATGGGACAGTTATAAAGACGAATTCTAATAATAACAGAGGAAAGTAAAGCATGGAAGAAGGCCTTTGAACCTGTCTTTTGCTCACAATTAACCTTAGTTGATTTAGGAGCATTTGAATTAAAGCATTAAGGATGTTGCTCTTTGCTTGTAGTTAACCCTAAAGAGTTTTGCAATAATAACCTTTTGAAGTATAATTTTAGAGTATTGCTTGTATCCTTGAAACTATAGCTTTGGAATATATATAAAGGAAGCATGCTTATCTCACGCCTTAACAAAACAGAGAAAAGCAGCTTGAGAAAGGAAGATCAACATCAACTCAAGGATTTATAGTTTCGACCAAGGGAAGCTGGACATCACTGTTATGAGATTTATAGTCCTTGCAATCAAAAGGAGGACCCACATCTGGAGAGCTGGACTTCACCAGATGGGATTCGTCTTCCTTCTTTTGGAAACCAGACCACCACCATCTGGGGATACTCCTTTTGGGATACATCCTGAGAAAAACTAAATCACAATAGTGTATAGAATTGTGACGTAAAAATTGGGAATAGGAACTGCTGAGAAATTATGAGTATTTATGAGTACCCCTATAAATCTTATAACCCTCAACTATGGGTGTGCAGTTGGAGGGAAAACTTCCCCAACTGTACCCAGCGCTGTATTGCTCATACCTTACCATATTAATTAATAAATTGATTGCAGCTTGAATACTGGCCTAGCCAAGCTTGTCATTTATAACACAGAGGTCATTCCCAGCTGACATCTTGGGCACTGGGTCACACAGAACATCCCAGCTGATTCAAAGCTCAAGGTAGATCTGTCAGATTTTCTCCATTTGGCACACAAAGAGAAAGCTCAATCCTGGGAAAACGTGCTTGCTGCACACCTTGGGAATTTAAAAACCAGCTCCATTTCACTGGATTTAAAGATCTAAATTTTATGTTAGTCAAGGAGTTCCTGTGACTGAAGTTGGTTTATTCCTTTTTCCAGTGCTTTATTTTTTCACGCATTTAAATAAAATTTTAATGGTGAATTTATATGGCTCATGCCCCTTTATCGCACTTTCCCACTTTCCAATAATCAAAATGGATTATTAAAAAAAACATTTGAAAAGATACCCCTCCTCCCCAAACCCAAACCAACAGAATTTTGCTTTGTATAACTTTAAAAGAACTTGATCTTATTCCACCAATCTGATCCCTACTTTGCAGCTGGAATTTTACTGACCACAAGCTCAAAAACACCCTCTCTTAGCAGGCTGATCAATTTGGTAGCACTCTCTGGTCAACTGCTTGCAGGGTTTGTATTTTCTGTTCCAGTACATGAAAAAAGTTTGGATAATAGATCTGGATACTATGAGATGTGAATGAATAAAAAAATCCATTTGTCATGCAGTCAAGGTCACCCACATCATCATTTTCACATTTTTTGGAACCAAATACATAATGCAGTGAAATATTTGCCACATAAATAAAATATTCTCATCTCCTGAGAAGGTTAAATTAATCCTAATTTATTTTCCTGTCCACTTCCAACAGCTTTTAATTTTTCTAATGCCATTTTATGACTTAGCTGAATTCATACTGAAGTTCTGACATCCATCTTGGTACTATCAATGAGCACACCAGTGGAATTCAGATTGGAATTTGGTGGAAGATGGACATTGTTAAGATTCAGAATGCAAACACACCTCTGGATGTGGGAAAGGCAATGGTCTCTGTGAACACACTGCACATGAAGAAAGATCATCTGCTCTCAGGGCTTGTTTGACAGACAATGCCTTTGCAAAATGCTTTGGAACAGTAACTGGAAGGAAGGGACAGAAGGTCCCAGATAAGCATCAAGGCTCCACCACTGCTCGAGGCTTCAGATGTGCTTAAATTCATCGGTGCCAATGACAACTGCAAGTGAAGCCCCACTTCCAGAGGTTGGGAGTAGCTTCAAAGGCAGTTTTCACTTGCCCAGATCTTTGATTTTTGGTTATTTGTTGCTACTGTTTTCTAAAAATTCATGCTAAACATTATGATTGAGGCTGCAAAAAACTACATAAAGACAGGAGTGCAGAGCACAGGGACTGCTGCTTGGGTGTCTTTCTGGGGGCTAAATTCTATGAGTGAACACTACACCCTTGATAAAGAGTCCATTGTGATCCATGAGATTGTAAGTGCTTCAAATCATAAAATAAAGTGATGACTGAGCTCACAGGAAGCAGGATTGGATTCAACAAATGTGATTATCTCCAATTTAATAACATTCTCTCCAACAAATCTGCCAAGTGCTACCATTCCAAGTGCATGCGTAGAGTGTTCAGATGGTCAGCATCTCTGAGCATCAGGTTCCAAAAATTTCAATTAGCTAAATGAATTGCAAGTAATTAATTAATTAAGGATTGACTAACTTCATTCTCCTATCTTAAGGTGTTTAATTAGTTCTCACTTGTCTTCTTGCATTTGCATGGTGGGGAGCAGTGATTTCATCCCTGTGTTTACACCATGATCCATGGAACACTCCACAGGTTACAGAATTGTGAGAGAGGGAAGGGAACACAGATCCAAAATTAATATATTCATTAAGTAAACCAATCAGCAGTATGCAGAGACATCTATACTTTACATTAAATGCTGTCAGAGTCCATTATCCAGATGTGTGGAAAACCATTAAAGGAATAGCTCATTACCTTTGTATCCTTGCTCAGTCTCCCTGAGATCAATTTTAGTGATTGGTTTGAACTCAGTGTCCCACAGCCGAATGCAGCCATCTCTCCCTCCAGTGGCAAAGCCTTCTTCACACGCATACATACTAAAAATTCCAGCCTGTCAACCAACAGCAGCCCAAGTTTTAAAGGTCTTTACAAGCAATTTAAACACACAAAGCAAACGTTTTCAAACAGCCTCTTGTTGAAGGCCAGAAACTGCTGGGCACAGAAGTGTTGCCCATGCAGAAAGCAAACCAGCAAACACAGCTTTTATTTCAAGTGCTCCGCTCGAGTGGTTTATGTAGAAACCTTTGTGCAAATAGCAGTGACACAGCCTATCTGCAGAACTTCACATTTAGGTTTGGCAATATTATGACAAGGACAATTGGAGAACTAGTGGAGCACTTAAAGTAAAGGGTTGCCCGTGATAAACAAAACCAAGCAAACAAGCACTACAAATGTTCTTACAGGAGCAGAGGTGACTGAGACATTCATCATGAATTCAGTTCAGACATCGCTTGGGATCTGACAGGAACTGAAAGAATGTCAATTCATTCTCTTTGTTGAAAACAAGTTTCTATGACAGTTTGAATTTCTCCTTGGTTTTGAAAACACCTCATGATTAATGACTGTGCTGAACTAACTACCTTGAAATAGTTCAAGGAATGCCTGCTGAGCCAGTGTTTTATCAGGAAAACCTTGGTTAGGAAATAAGTTGAACAGCATGGAGATAAATACAATGGAAAGAAGATCTCCATTTTCAAAGTGGCCTTGTGCTACGTCTTCATAAATTAATACTCCTAATTATTAATTACATAGAGATTGCATGTTAGCAATGGCAAACTCCATAATTCATCACATTATGTATAAAGAGGTTGTATTTAATCATTTTAATGAACCTAACTAAAATTCTACAACAGAATTCTGCTACTATACTACAGGGGGTTACTGCTTGCCAAAGACATTCCTGTGTTATTGCAGTTGCAGTGCCATGGTAGTTCCTCAGGTAAAATGTCCCACTGACTCCAGTCTCTCTGCTTTCACCAATTAGGGATTACTTTTGTAAATAATCAGTCCTTAGATCTCATTTGAAGAGGTTCTAAGAATCCTGATGAACTGTCACCATAACTAATTTTGGGAGATCAGAAAAAACCCATTATTCTTGCAGTGCTCTTTCTAGAACAAAACTATAGGGACAAGTGTTAGATGTCATACCACTTTTCTAAAGAAAATGGTCTTGTTTCCTTTTGTTCCAAAAACCCCACATCAGAATGCCATTACCCACAGTCATATTCCAAATGGGAGCAGTTCTCAAACACATTTGAAATAAGCCAAGGAATCCCTACTTGAAAACCAGAGAGAAATGAATTGTATTGGACTGGTTAGAAATCTAACACAATCCTGCACATCCCCCTCTCACTGTGTAATTATGAGAGCTCCAGACTGGGGGTGGTTTGGGGGTGTGTGTTATGGAGGCAATTGGAGTAAACTCTTTGGAGTGTGGCTGGAGTGCAAACTCCCAGATTCAACTGGCTTGCTCCACACTGAAGCTCTTCTGAGGAGTCAGTCTCCAGCATTGGGAATTTCAGTGGGAAAATTCTATTTAAGCCTAGATAATCTGCTTACCAACTATTTTTAAGTAAACTGATCATAACTGAAGCTACTCAATCTGTGAAACTTTAGGTGTACAGACTTCATCTGAGGTTTGGTTTACTTGGTTAGATGGAGGCTATAAATACCAGCAGTGTTGGCGCTATCAGCTCAGCATTTGTTGGCAACATGTCAACAAACACAACATTACATCTAAGTTCTTAATTGCTGAACAGCCTCAGACATCCTTCTGACCTGCAACAGAAGGAAATCTTTGTAGCTAAGCCTCCAGGAAGTTTTTCAATTCAATGAACAGCTCCTTATCAAACAGACATAAAACACCACTTACACTGTGTGCTCCTTGAATTGTGCGCACCAGGTTGAGCCCTTTCCAGACATAGATGTCCCCATTTAAAGCCCCAGAGTAGGTGATGTCTTCTTTAGCACAGGCTAAACACAGGATTGTTTGGAGATCTCCTGTTTTACCAAATATTCCTCTCTTTGCTGTCAGGGCGTTTCCACACAGTGTCCAAAACTGTGAAATGTAAATGGCAGATCAGGAGAGGTTTCTGCAGAATTTCTGGTTTTTCACATTAGTGTGCAGATCTCAGACACACATCCTGACAGAGCAGTGTCTGGGCAGGCACGGGAGAGATTCCTTCATTCCTATCAGAACACCCACTACTCCAAGTGCCCATTTACCAAGGAAAGACCCAGGCAAATATAGAACATCTAAACCCAAAACAAAGGATCAGACTGCTTGAGGGGGTGAGGCTCAATGCCTGAGGGCCTCACTGCCCCTTCTCATTCTCTCACTGTCCTTTATCGGGTTTTGCTGGGAAATGCCATCCAGACAAGTGCCTGTTTTTAAACCCAAGCAAATCCCATTTTTCTTGTCTGCAAAACACAGCTACAGCACTGAAGTCATAAAATACTTTATCTTACACAACCTGTGTGCTGGAGCAGACATTTCTGTCCTTCTCCAGAGCACTGAGAGAGTTCTGCCCCTCAAATACAGTCACAGTTACTGAGAAACCATCTGTTCATGGGGACTGCAAACACTCGTACACGAGACAGCCCCCTGACTCCCAGAGTAACAGGTTCCCAAGTGAGGAAAGGGGACTTCCAGCTGCCATCCCAAAGTCATTAACATTCTGCAAAAAGGAATCTAAGACTGGCTGGGGAGGAGAAGAAGAGTGAAGGAAACAGAAAGTTTGTCTCAGAAGGTTGTCTTAGGCGATGAGCTAGAAATATCAGACTATTTGTTTTTTAATAAGAGTGCTTTTTTTATATTTAAGTAAATATCATTTATCAAGCAGAGACCACAGTTTGTGTACTCAGCTCCCCCTCAAGGACCAGACCTTCTGGGGAAGGCAGAATAAAGAGAATATCAATGAGAGATGTGCAAGAGAAGTGCTGAAACCTCCAGTCCTGTCAGCACCAGGACGTTCTGGACAGGTGCAGGTACAGAACAGCAAATCTCTGGGGTGCAGCACAGCACAGTGTGTCAGTGGAGCCACCCCTGCTCTGTCATCTGGCAGACACTGGACAGGAACAGTGATGTGTCTGACATAGATTCATCAAGTCCATCTATTCCCACTTCATTTGCCTACAGCCAAATGTTTAGGTATTTTTCTAAAATTCTTTATTCCAGAAAATCCTTGGATCAAGATTTTTTTTATTTCAGCTCCTTCTCTGTTAAATCAATTAAATATTCCCTTTGCCTCTTAACATCAGCCAATTTAGAAGGCAGAGGGAATACTGTCCCCAGGGCTCTCATTTCTTGAGTAAAACCTAAATTCTAAACTCTTCCTCCTTTCTGGTCAGCTGAGGAAGGAGTGCTAGAAGGAAGGAGTTCCTAACACTGAGGCAGCAGTGTTAGAAGGGTGGAGGGAGGATCCTGAGCTCAGGGAGAGATTCCTGAGCTCCTGGGCTTACCTCAGCTTCCTGCTGAGCCAGCCAAATGAGCCAGCAGAACTGGACTGCTAAAAGAATAAACAGCCCAATTCCCACAGTGATACAATTCCTTCAGAGCTGTTATTATCACATTCCCACAGCCTCGTACCAAGGAGCTGCTGGAGCACCACTGGAGGGGAACACACAGTAATTTCCCCTCCATGCTGCTTTTTTCCTATTTTTTTGGCATTCCTTTATCTCCATGTATTTACAGTGCCTGGTATTCTCTGTGTTCAGGGTGATTATGGCCATTTTAAAGAGAAGACAGGTGCCAAACAAACACAGGTTTTGGAAAACAGCTTGCAGAACACAACAGATGGTATCACTGCTGTCAAAACCACCCACAGTTTGAAGCAGTGGTGGTTTAAGGGCACGAGCTTCTCAGGAACCAGAACTAGAGATATTAACTGGTTTCCTAAACTTCTAGTTAAAGCACTTCCCACCCCAGTCATGTGAAATAATTGCCATCTGTTAGGAATGTTTGTGAGGAGACAGGAGAAAAATAGAAACCCGAAAGGGATATTGGCAGACAAGGATTTGTTTCTAAGCTTTCCAAAGTCATAAGAATGTTTTATCCTAAACATCTAATACATATGTAGGTTTCTATTTCAAGCACTTCCATCAAGGGTGACTTAGAGGAGCAAATAGTGGGGCACCAGAGTTTTGTCTCTGCAGGCCTTGCACAGTTCTCAGAGGTGTTACATGAGAAACCCAAGTGCAGGAGGTCATTCTGTTCACACTTTTTACCTTGGTTCCTCCTCCAGCTGCACAGTGACCCTTTGTGATGCTGGATGAGGGAAAGCCCTGAAGGCTGAGACCATTAAAGTAGAATGGAGTGGGCAGAAGATCCAAAATTGTAAGTATATAATGATGAAAATTACATCAAAGAATCTTCCTCACTTTCTTGTTCAGGTAATCTGCAGCTCAGGCACTGCTGAATGTCTGAACTGGCTTCAAACAAAACATTCTGCAAAATGTTCACATAGAGAAAGAAAAATATAATCTGTCCTATATTTCAAGTCCTCATCAGGTAAGAAGTCAGATTTATTTTTTTTGTGCAAGTACTTTTTCCAAGTAAACAATGAAAGCTCTTTACCTTTATGTGTTTTACTCCACAGCTGACAATTCTGTTTGGCTGATACTGATCCCAGGAAATATCAAATATCTGTTAAGAAATATAGTAAGCTGATATTTTAACCTATACAGTAATGGCATTTAGGTTCAGCTTGCTTTTACCAGTGCTTAGCCATAATTTCTGTTGGAACATATTACTAAAAATGAAGGAACACTACACAGATAAATTTGAAACTCTTTCTAATCAAAGATCAAGGCAAACACAGAGGGTTCCTCACATAGTTCTGTCACCAGAATTCATCCCTGTCTCCCCAGTGCCAATCCCTTCCAGCTCCAGGATGCTGCTGAATAAACAATATTTACATAGGCTTTCTTTTCCACTCCCTCTTCTGTGCAGAAGCTCCTTTTTGTGGTTGGGAAAGTCTACTAGAACTAAGATTTTAGTACTTCCAGCCTATGTCCTGGAGAATTTTGATAATCTGGAACCTAATCTTGCACTTACTGAGGTCAGCAGCAAAACTTTCACAGATGTAAACCATTTTATAATATGATAATAAACATACAAGCTATCAGAATGTGTCCATAATTTATTTTAATGTATGCATCCATGTGCTTATATATGTTGGGAGGTATTTTGCTTATGCTAAAGCTGGTAAAAATAAAACATTTTCTAATGCTGAATAACATTGTAAACTTATACCTCATCAGTTCTCGTCTTATGATCTTTTACCTGAAGCTAACAGAAAAGAAATATTTATCTCAATCAAGTTTCTTCTACAGGTAACTGTCTTAATGAAAACTGAAAGGGATATAACTAAATTTGCCCTCAGAATAAATTGTCTTTTTAAATTGTGACCCACTCAGAGACAAGATGATCCTTGTCCATGGAGCACCCATTTCACATCTCCTATGAAGAGCTACAGATCATCCTACTCAGTGTGTAGGTACAAGGTATTTCCTCCCTAGGCTTACTAACAGAGCCTTGTGCTAGGTCTGGCCCAATGAGAAGGAATAAATATCTTGTCCAGTATTTTAAAAACCAGATAGAATGACCAGAATTACCTTTGCATCAAGCTAACAGAAACAAAAATGACTTTTGAAACACCCGTGCAGCTCCCAGAGAGAATCCAGGAATGCTTCCATACATTACCCTGTCAGAGTGGCCTGTAGCTGTTGCCAGGAGCTTTCCTCTCTTCCAGTCCCAAATACACACCGTGTTTTTGGCATCCAGCCCCACGGAAGCCAAACGCTGAGGAGAAACAACAGCAATCCAGTTAACAGGAAATCAAGCCCAAATCACTTTGCTGTAGCTCCCAGGATTATGTGCACAAATGGATTTTCCCACGTGTGACCTGGGTTTGAGCCACTTTGCAAAAGCAAAGAGATTCACACTCAACATTTACTCACTGGAGAGAGCACTGAAATGTCTCATCTTCTCTAAAAGGTCAGGTTATTGATTTCAGGCTACCAATGTTCCACGTGCAATTCTTACCCTGAAACATCTGAGGTGCTTGTTTCAGGTGCACACCTCTAGCATTTTGATTTATTAATCTGATAATAAAAGTGGAAGGAAAATAAAAGCTTTCACTAGTTCCAACTACTGCTTTGTTCATTATGCTCATTTTGTTGAGCTTTAGAACCAGAATTGGATGTAATAATTGCCTTTTTATTGTTTAGTGTATCACATCGCCAGTTAAAATAACTAAAACAATGAACTAATAACCAAGCTCAATTAAAGTTTTATTGGTCACCAATTAAAAGAACTTAATTTTAATAATTTTCCCATCTCAATAATGGAAGAAATAAAAAGAACAGAATAAAATGAAGGTGGCATTCTGGCAGGGAAAAAGCAGAATGCATCCATCTGTGACATGCCCAGAAGATCAGCCATTACTGTGGAAGTTGTAGGTCTTTTCCCTTTCAGTGACTGTCCTAATTTTGTCCACTTTACATTAATTCCATTAAAAAATTGGCTCAAATTTTGAGTAAGCAAATTGTTTAAAATCTGGAACTGTCTGTGATAACAAAAGAGGACTGAGCCAGCAAAGAAAACAAGTGCCATTACCACAGACTCCTCTAAAATGATGTATTAGGAAAAGTATTAAATGCAATAAAGCTCTCAACAACTGAATCACAGAGAGAGGAAATAAGTGCTCATAGAGGAACAGAAGGCTCCAGTTTTCATTCTGAGAGCAGGTACTCGAGGCCTTTTGATCCAATTCCTGAGTGTAAATACTGAGTGCACATCTTCCCTCCTGGGACAGCCCCTGGACAGCCCTGCATTAACTGCAGTGGCTTCACACACCCCCCACTGTCCCAGCAGCTACAGTTGCTTGATTTATAAGAATGAAATAGGTGTTCTGGGACTTTGGTTTCATGAGAGATGACAACAGGCATTACCCTGATGCAAAACCAGCCTAGTGAATAATGCAGAACTCAACCACTGTCCCACCAGAAAATGCACCAAGCAATGTGGTATTAATGAAAACAACAACAAAACAAAAACCCTCCAAAAAACCCAACTCAACATCCCTCACCACCACCACCATTTGCAGACTTATACCGCATGTTCCTCTGAGTCCAGACTCCTTCCATGGGAATAAAAATACAGAGAATTTAAATGTTCCTAGAGGAACATAAGGTTTTCACAGGGCAATCAGGATATGCTCTCAGATATTGTTGGGAGGAACAAGGTTCCCTGGCAGGGTTCACCCCACAGGGAGGGGTGAACTCTCTCAACAGGCTCTGACTCATAATGGAGCTGGGAAGGGAGAGTTAAAGGAGTTTGTATGGTGGAACAAAGAAATAAAATTATGGTTTTAGCAGGAAGTCACAATGTGAAAGGATTTCTGTGCTTTAACATTACTCAAAATGTCAACAGAACTCAGGAACTGGTCAGTGTTACAGCACTCCCAGCTGCAGGGCCACTGAGGACACAGAAGAATCTCACATAGGAGCCCTGCATCCATCAGCAGCCCAACAGTGGGAAATGGAAATCAGACCTTAGTACTGGGAATGGCACCTATTTCATATGTGCAGACAATGCCTGTGCGTGGCTTCCTAAATGCCTCCCCTCAGGGTACTTTGGCAACAACCACATGGAAGAGTTAGGGCCAAAAGAGCTTTTTCCATCCAGGGAGTGCAGGACAATCTGCAATTATACTCCCTTGATTTTAGAAAGCAATTGTATTTAATGTTACAGTTGTAACACTCTGTACTGGAAAATGAAGTATTGAGACTTGTCTAAAAAAGAGAGTCTCAGGAAAAGGAGGACCTGACAGACAACATGGAGAATAGAAATGCTCAGTTCCCTTGAGATTGCAAAATAGAGCACAGCTACTAACTAGCAAATTAGATAAAGAATATAAAAGACACACAGGATATTAAAGGTAGCTGGAACGAGTGGATAAACAGATACTGAAGAACCTGAGGGGGACTTGTGCAGTTCTGTATCAAGAAACACCAGTGCATGGCCTGAGAAGTCAAGGCAAGATCACAGTGAGGGCTCTCAGTGAGAACAACCCCCAGAGACCCCTCTAGACAACCCTCAGGACCACAAAAGGAGTTCCAGTAAGGGGCAGAGGCACAGAAATTAGTTCTAGGGAAAGTGGTGTTTATGTATTAGCTGGGAAGTACATTGTAATATGTCTGCTCAGGAGGGAATTAATGACCTGTTGTAAAGTTTCACAACACACATTTGATTAGAGAAAAAAAAATCACTTCAAGTGCGATTGTAGGAGTAAGGAATGGCTGCTTTCTAAAACTTCAAATTGTGTTAGAAAGTTTATTCCTTAGCTGACTTTGGTAGCAGTAGGGAAACTAAGAAGTACTTTATATTTTCTTTTAACCTTGGCCTGCTGAAGAAGGTCTCCTGCCAGCAGAAAAGTGATAAGTGCTGAATTTCCTTTTTGGTTGAAACAAACTTTTATTTCTCCTTCTGGAAGGGAATATGACAGAATTCTACTCAGAGAATTCCCAGAACTACCAGAAGAAAATATCTGCCAAGTAGTTTAGGCATATAATTAAACAACTATTTTTAAATCTACACAGATTTGGAAGATCTGGCTAAAGAAGCCTAGTGCTGCATTTTTAATTTTTTCATTAGGTGTGTATAAATTATGGCAGTGCCCTTCCCTATTTCTAAAAATATTTTTAGAAAGCACACAAAAAAGGGTTAATCTGAAATAACTCAGAGCAGAAATTGAGCTGTGGGGCATTGATAAAATAGTTCAGGATGAAGCATCTGCTTTGTAGGTAATTCTGTGAAGGGGAGACATTAGTATTTTTAAGGAGAAACTGTAGTTAACTCCTGATTGAAGAGAAGACATTTTTAATTACAGGCAAAATGACAACTCCTCATTAAATGTTTGAACCAAGTGCAGTTTCCCTCCTGCCAAATGGCAGCTCCTGCTCAGACAGAAAAAGCCCAAACTAAAATATGGATTTTTAAATAGCAACGCTTCTGCAAGAAATTCAGCTCCCACCAGGACTGCCTTAAACACAGGTAACACAAACCAGGAAATTCACTCCAGCTCTATTTGTCTCCAAAAACTGTATTGAAGGTACATAAACAAAGGAGGCATTCAAGCTCTCCCCTGTGTATTGACGATCTCCATTTATTAGGAACTACAACAAATCTGCATTCCCCACCCCGTGGAACACGAGGCCAGGGAAGCACTGCAGAACAACTGCGCTGTCTCTGGGCAGGGTCATCTCCAGTCTGGCCAGGAGGAATAATCCCCCACTCATTCATCCAAAAGGAACAGATATCCCAGGGTTTCTGGTTCAGCAACAGTGAATTAACTGGGCTCAGGGAGGGGTGAGGTTTGAGATCCTTGCACATGGAGCAGCTCTTGCACAGAGGCACACACAGAGCTGAGCTGAACCCATGGAGATCCACTCTGGGAACGCAGCAGAGTCACCTGGGCTGTGCCCCTGCCTACTTTTATTAGGAAGTGGACAGCTGGCAGAGCTAGTAGTGAAAAGAATACAGTTCTTATTGCATCTGTACCATTCCATTGCTGCATTTATTTGTGTTTTGGGGCTGGGATACAGATCTTGCCTGGCTTTTAACAGCCTTTGGATATAAAAGAAGGAAAGCTTTGCACTGGGAGGTGCAAGCAGTGTCTGTTTGCCCTGTGACAGACACCGGCTCCCTTGGGAATGCTGACTAAACAAACCAGAACTGCCAGCAGCCCTGAGCTCCAAATCCTCACAGACTTCCTCCCATGCCCTTTAATTCTGGCTCCGCACAGCAGCCTCTCCTGCAAAGCCAGGAAGAGCAGCAAAAAGCTGAGATGCATTATCCATATTCATGTTCTCCAGCAGTGGTCGTTCTCCAGATAGAAAAGTGTTCAATGCAAATTTTTATTTCCAGAATAAACTGCAATTTCTCAAGCACTTCCAGAAAGGGAATTGTCACTGTTCTGCAAGGTCAACCTGGCAGTGAGTTTGCATTTTAATTACAGCAAGCACTCATCAGGGCCTTCAGGAAGGCCTCCACCTCAAACCCCGTATGGGCTCATGAGTCTTCACTCCCCAGAGGTGCTGAAATACCTTTAAAAAAAAGTTTAACCACCAGTCTTATGAAGTTAAACATGAGGGGAAAAAATGAAAAGCATTTATTTCTGAATGAACAATATCTTAAAAAATATTACACCAGTAGAAATTTTGTTCTGTTGATCTGAAGGCTTTCTTGTCTGAGGTTTTTGGTATCAGCTAATCTAAGCATTCCTAAAAATACTTTAGTAAGTATTACATCAGGAAACTAATCAGGACAAAATTGTCATCAATAATGATAAAAATTGCACAGCCAGATATTTATTTATAAAGCCCTGTGAAATATTTCTCAGGTATAAATGAATTTTAGGTCTATTTACCTAAAGCTTTTAACAGTGCCAGAGAGAAAAAAAATCATTGTGTTTAGTTGGGACCAGCCCACCATTTAGTTATATTATAAATTTCATTTCAAGATATCATCTCAACTAATCACATTGTAGAAAGCCACACTGTGTGCCCTAATGCCATTATTCAATTAAATTGCCTGTGCACCCCAGCCAAGGAGACTCTCCCAGCAGTGAGATTAGTGCAGTTCTTCAGCCAGAAAAGCTGCAGGGTTCCGAGGGCTTTGCCAGGAACTGATTTCTTTGGACAGCAGGTGACAAGTACACGGTGAAGCCGATCACAGTTCAGCCACAGAGGGGCATTTCTGCTCTGGATACCTGTCCAACACCCAGCGCCTCCGCTCCACTCGGATGCCAGGCTGTGATTTCATCCCAAAAGCACCTCCTGAGCAAGAGCTGCGTTTGCACTCCTACTGCAATTGCAATTATGATACAAACCAAGGCCTTGAACAGCGATCACAACTCAATTGTAACAGGAGCTCCAGCACTGCAGCCCTGTGAAACACCAAACATTTAAGGTGCATCTGTCAGTGACCAGAAACATTCAGGGCCCAGAGGAGGAGCTGCATCTGCTAAAACACCAAACATTTAAGGTGCATCTGTCAGTGACCCAGAACTAGAGCTGAGCTCAGGGCCCAGAGGAGGAGCTGTACTGACCTGTGGCTGCTGAAACACCAAACATTTAAGGTGCATCTGTCAGTGACCCAGAGCTACAGCTGAGCTCAGGGCCCAGAGGAGGAGCTGTACTGACCTGTGGCTGCTGAAACACCAAACATCTAAGGTGCATCTGTCAGTGACCCAGAGCTACAGCTGAGCTCAGGGCCCAGAGGAGGAGCTGTACTGACCTGGCTGCTGAAACACCAAACATCTAAGGTGCATCTGTCAGTGACCCAGGCAGCTGAGCTCAGGGCCCAGAGGAGGAGTTGTACTGACCTGGCCATCCTTCAGGACAGACACGGCATCCTTCAGGACAGGACACGGTAGGAATCCCAGATGCAAATGTAGGGATCCTTCCCAACCTGCCCTGTGGCTACCAAGGTTTTATCCGGGTGAACTGCAAGGCTGCAAACAACACACTTCAGTTAGAACACACTTGGGGCACGATCACAGCAGCTGTCTTCAAAACTCAGTCAATTCTGGTATTTACTTAAAATGTTTTGCTGAGACTGACACAGTGAGTGCAGAATACAATTTATCGTGTAATAATATTTTAACTAGAAAAGGAAAAGCATAATCAGAGAATTTTTAAATACTTTTGATTGATAAGCTGATTGAACACAGACTCAGATCTTAGTCTTTCACTTTGGTTTGTAATGGATGATTTTCTACTAATTATCCTCTTTTGCACATCAGCTCAAATATTCTGAAATATGGACCAGAGGCTGAATAATGATATTGTTCACTATGAGAAATACACACAAGAAATCCTCTCATCTTCAAATGTTCAAACATAGCAATCTCAGAACAGACACAGAAGTAAATTGTTTCACCAGAATCAAACCATGTATGTCTGCTCACAACCCTTCAGATGTGAAAATGAGAATAAAACCTCTCTGCAAAGTCATATGAATACAAAGGCAGTTTCACACAGTTACCCAGGAAACAAATTTGAACAATGGCTGAGTATGCGAGCTACACATGGAAAAAGAAAACATCCTGTTAATATACTGGCACTCACCAGGTGGCTGAGGGGAGCTGAATGCTTCTGCTATCCCAGGAACAGATAAAACTAATTATTAGGAAAAGTTAATCAAAAAGCTTAAGGAAGTTTTGTAAACATATGCATTTCATGGAAAAAGAACAATTGTAAGCACAGTTTAACTGCTTTACCTCCCCTGCCCATTCCTCCTTTCCTCCCCAGGCTAGAGTTGTACATTATATTGTGTGTCAGCTAATTCACCTCAGTTCTACCTACACAGGCAATAAAAGGTGGCACCACAAATTTAAGGTGTGGTAGCTGTAATTAAATTAGAATACATTTCTTCAAGAACCAGGAGACAAATATTAATTGTGCTAATCTCCCTTACTGCTAGAGCAGAACTTAATTACACGTGCCACCATTTAGCACAGAGCAGTTCCCACACACCAGAGCCTCCTCTCGGGTTAAGAGCACGAACACATTTCCTAAACATCAACATGTCTGCACTGAATGTCTCTGCTATTTGTTTTATCCTTTCTGATGCATGAAGTCAGCCAGTGGGGGAACTAAAATTAGGGAGTAATATCAATTTTTGGCACCTAAATTAGCAGTCTGATTTCCCAGCCCTGCTGAGGACATTCATCTCCTGCCACCAGCTTTTCCAATGCACTCCCCTGCCCACGTTCAGTCTGGCTGTTAGATAACCAAGGGCTTATTTTTGGCAGACAGAGCAGCGGGTTAGAGGAAGGAAATGAAGCCAAATTTCAAGAACAACTCTTGGTGACTGTTTGTTACCTGGATATGACTTACATGTTTGATGTGTGTTTAACTATTAAAAATTCTCTGTTACAGAGGTCATGTGCTGTCTTCAGGGTGCAAGATTTCCATGCCCTTCCCTGCCTCTTTAACTGGAAATCAACTTGATTGGCTGTGTTTTGAACTGTGAAGATGCATTTTCTAAGCAAACATCCCATAACTGGACCATTTGCAATGAAACCACATCGATATTTGCACCACTGGAAAACACTGAAATGCTGTTACGTTATACAGAAAAAAGATCAGAAGAGACAAGGCATTCAAACAACAGCAATTTATGGTAAAGAAAACACATTATTACAAGATTAATTCCTTTTCCTCCTACAGGGAGGACAGGATATAATCAGGCTGGGCTGAAGAAATGTCTCATGAAAATTTGTCGCTTTTCCAGGTTTGAGGGAAAAGGACAGGAACCCCCTCTTGCTAAGGAGCTGGGATGCAAACAAGGGATCAAAGCAGCAGCAGGTGCTGTCAGTGCTGCCCACTGGCCCTGGCAGCCACTTCCCCAGGCAACAAGAACTTCCCTCTGTGGGAACAGCGACAGGAGCAGCTGCACACGCAGGGAAAGAGGCACAGATCAACTGCTTTGGGAGTGCCCATTCCCCTCCTTCCAGGGAAGGCAAAGAAAGAAACAGGATTCCTGGCTAAATGCACTGGTGTAAATTCCAAAGCATTCTGATGTGGGATTCACATTCTCTGAACCTGAGAGAAGCAGAGAAAAGAATGATCAAAGCAATTCCCATCTCATTTGCTGCTCCTGCATTGTGCCGAAGTAGAAAGCAAAGTAGATTGTTTACCCCCAGTGATGGTGTTCTGTTTCCTTGGCCTGTCAGGGCCAGGTGTGTGCCCAGACTGTCGGTCACAGACAATCATAAGATGTGCAGTTTCAGTTTAGATGTAGTATAACATAGTATAGAATAATACAGTATAATAAAGTCATTAATTAGCCTTCTGATGCCATGGATGCATCATTCCTCCTGTGTATCAGGGGCCCTGCTCTTCTGATACTCTGATGTAGCTACAAAACACTTCTTTAATCCAAGTGCCTCCAAAGGCATTTTTACACAAACCATCCATTCAGGATGAACCAATAAAGCTCAGGTAATATTTTAACATTATATCTCATTAATAAAAGGTCTGATAGGAAGATGATCTTTCAGGGAACATTTCCTTTTCCTTCCCTTTGACAATCAACAAGCCTGAATCTAAGCATCCAAGGCTGGAACTGTGTTAATTTAGGATAATTAAAGATGCCAGACACGTGTTTCCAGCAGGGTCTGATGAAATGCTCTACAAAAGTCATTAATGGATCCATCTGGTCTGGGGGCCTTGCCAGATGGGAAACTCATACTACCTCCACAATTTCTGTTGCAATAATATCCTGCTCCAAGATTATTTTTTAATAACACATTAGAAATCCAATGGACTAAAAGTATTTGTTTCTTGTCTACATTGTATTTTGTCTATACTGCTTTGCTGTAACAGGTTCCATATACTTGTAAACAGAGAAGGGATCTGAAGTTCCAAATAGAACCAAGTAGAAAAGTTTAGCTGTGGCTCAAGCCTCAAATGGAGCTACAGAGAAGGCGAGGTGCTCTTTTCACATGGATGCACAGGGAGAGGACAAAGGCAAGAGACACAGGGCTGCTTTGTGGGAAACATTGTCTGGATCCAAGGAAAACATTCCTCACTAGAAAAACTAAAGATCAGGATAGTTGCCTAGGGAAGTGGTAGAATTCCCCTCACTGGAAACAGTTCAGGACTCAATTGGCATTGCAGGACCCCAAATAACCACATCTAAGGCTGTGCTCTCAGGAGAAAGTTGGATTGGGTGACTCTGGAGGCCCCTTCAAAACCAGAACTTTCTATGGCTCCAAATACTGAAATACATCAAGAAAATCTAAAGTGATAAAAGTAAAAATGCATTTTGGCTCACAGCAGTTGACTTGCATTAGATAATTGCTCCCTGATGCTGCAAAAAGCAAGCACTTGTGTTATCTTTAATACAGGCATCCAGAATTGAGGGAGACCTTGAAATGGGTGTATCAGATGTGAGATAGAGGTTTAAATCTCACTACTCTGGGTCCTTTAAATCTATCACTGCACTACCCCATTTATCAGATAGGCAAAACACTTTTTCACTGCAGTAATAAAAACCTGAACATTTGCTTTTGTGGTTTTGGTGCATAATTTATATTTTCTTTTTCAAATGCCATATTAATTTGAATCTTTCTATAATCATCCTATCAACAATTCATAGTTTATAGAAACCAAAGCTTGTTTCCAGAACATCCCACCTGACAAAAAAGAAACTGCTCTTTGAAAAGGAAACAAACACCTGCAGTTCTGAATGAAATTGCTGTCTCAGGTGGACTGTCACCAGCTCTTGACAATATAATTCATCCTCAGTGCTGGGATGTTCTGCAATTTAAAGCAGTGTGCAAATTTGATGCTAATCTAAAATAACTTCAGACAGTTAAACACTAATCAATTAATCTCTACTTCAAACCCATCCAGTTTTAAATTTGGGATAACATTTCCTGTTTAGACAAACCTTTACAGAATTCTGCAGTTTTCTGTAACAGTCTAGATGATGTTAATGGAGGCTTGGGGAGAGGCAGATACTGTCTGTATTCTATCAACTCTCTTCAGGAAGTCTCTTTTCACAATGAAAGAGTTGTTTCTTGTTAAAAACCATCTACAAACCCCACAGTTTAGCAGAACAGAGAACACACCAGGTCTTTTTTCAGAATTTAGGTCAAACTTGTGAAGTACTCAGGGCAGTGACTCCGCTGCACTTGAACAATGGACATATCAGACAACAACAATTTTTCTTTCTCTGTAGCAATATCTCTGAAGAAACAATATTTCCAAAAGCTCCAAGCCTGTCCCAAAGAAGTCACAATGTGCCAGCAGGTATTTTCTCCTTTGTTGCCTCCTCCTGCTCCTGGCAGGACACTTGCAGGCTCCTGGAACACCAGGGAGTTTCTGCATTTTACTGCTCACACAGGGCTAAGGACAGAGCTGTCCTCACATGGCAGCAAAGACACAAACACTCACTCAGCAATTCCCCATTTCACAGAGCAAAATGAGTTTCTTTCCTCAGTTGTGGGGTCAAAAGGGAACTCGCTGTACAGACAGAGCTATTTTTGCAGCAAAATAAGGCAGGATGCAGCCTGATCCTTGTTTCTGAATACAACACAAAACATCATCAAGCCCCATTGAAAGGAAGAATGGAACAAAGACCAGCAGTTAAATGGAAGCAAATGCAGGGGGCTTCAGGAGCAAGGGAATATCAGAAAAGGAAGAGAAGCCAGAAAAAGGGAAGAGGAACAAGGCAACAACCAAACAACCTGCACAAACCCCTCCAGATCTGTAAAAATGGAGAGAACATTGAGTAGAAAACTGCTGCAATCTGACAGGCTAATCCTACATCTAATCTGCCCCCAAATGAGTTCTGAAACACCAACACCACAACCACGTTTTGAGGAAAATCCAGCTCTTAATAACACAGGAGATTGTTGCTCCTGCACAATCACAGCTCCCAACCTTTGCCTCCTCCAGCACAAGCCCGAGACCTGCAGAGCAGGCAGGCAGATCACACACCACAATAACCAATTTTATTTGGCATGTACCATAGGGCAGGTGAGGGAGGCTTTGGGAGGGCACTGCAAGCATGTGCAACAAATGGAAGAACAGAGGGAACAGGTTTGTTAGCCCTGAGACACACAGACTCTCTGTGTGCACATATCTGCATGTATAACACAGTTGATACACACACTCATACAAGTGAATTGCTTTTTTTACACATCTGAACATATAGCTCTAATGATACTTCTAAATACGCTAAATATTGCCACATGCTTCTTGCAAACAACTCAAGCACAGAGCATATTTATCCTGACAAAATAAAAACATAAATGTTGGTAAAAAATACTGCAATGGCAACATTTTAATTTACTGGCTTGATTGCTATATGGCAATATCTTGTTTATATATAACAGTGAACAGAATATGTGTAATGATGGGCTTTTTAAAAATCCATTCAGGCATTTTTTAGGTCCAAGCTCTTACTATCTGCTCCACTGCTGGTTTTCCCCTCCACGCTCCCTGTGTAGGAAGAAGAGAGATACAGACACAGGCTGTAGCATTTACTCCTCACCCTGCATCAGCTTCCTACTTGAAGAAGCCAGGCTGCCTCTGAGCCACAATTCCCGTGGCCCGTCCCAGGCAGCTCCCATCTGCTCCTCTGAGGAAGCAAACACCCCCAGAGCAAATGAAGTCAGAGCAGACCTCAGAGTGGCTGGAATCACTGTGTGGGGCTGGGCCACAACTGAGCCCAAAGTGAACAATTTATGCAGGGGATGTGCAGCTCAGACCTAATGAAGGTCCTGGAAGCACACAAATGATCGGCTGCTGTTCAGCTCGAGCACACTTAGAGTGCCCTGGGAATCCCAGGGGCATCCTGACAGGGGGTTTATTTCTGACCATTTTCCAGAACTCACCTAAGGTACACTGGTGACAGAAGCACACAAAGTTATAACCATTCCTGCCACTCTTTATCCTTGGAGGAGTCCTGCTGACCTGCTCCTTGTGCCAGTGTTTGTTATCCAAGCCCATGGAGTTACTCACCACATGTCAATAAGGTTTGTTCAGCTGCCCAAGGCTTATCAGAACTCCTAACAGATCAGGTCCCAAAGGCCTGAGCATGGCAGAACATGGAATTTCTCATGGCACCATGGAGCTACAGAGGGATCAGAGTCAGGGCAGATTTAAAAAGTAAATGGCTTTTGAATGCATGATTAAAATTTCCCCAATAACAGAAGGTGAAAGATGCAAAAGAAAAAACAACCTCTTAGAATGTAATGCTTTGAGCAAAAGCATTCTGCACTTTAATTAAGACCAGCTCTGATTTACACTCATTTGCCTCTGTACACAGAGAATGCTGGGCAGACTCTCAAATGAAAAGGGAACGGCAGCACAGCAGAGTCCTGCAGCACTGAGGCTCCTCCTCACCCATGGCTGAAGTTCTCCAATTATTTATTTCCTTGGATAACTCATTGATATTCTTCAACTCTTGAGCTTCCCCAGTGAAAAGCAATCCTAGGAGATTTTACCCAAAGCTCACATTATGACACTGAAAACTAAGCAACAACAAGTGGGTTTTAAGTAACAACTGATCAGGGCAAACACCCAGTATTTCTTATGATCCACACTACCCCACAGACCCCTGCTGTGTAACTCTGAAATTCAACCACCACATTCCAGCTTTCCCATGCATGCTCAGAGTTCCCATTTGAGTCCAATGACATTTGCAATCATGATGATGAACCAAACACTTGTTTTGATGGCCAAAGCAGTTGTAACTAAATACCCAAAACAGATATACATGACATCCTTCTCAATATAAACACTGTGATTTGATGCAACCAGTAAAATGGACCTGAAACTATCATTTGTAAAGAAAAATCTCCTAGAATTGGAGACTAAAAAGAGAGGGTCAGGAAAGAGCAAGAACTGTACTTAGTTCAGCACTGTATTTGTCCCTACTCTATTCTATGCTTATGATACTTTATAGACCATGGAACACATTCTGTAATAAAATACACAATAAAGCAGCAAGTAGATATCGGTCTATGATGCTGAGATAAAAATAGCAACTTAAATGCTGTCAGTGATTTCTCAATACATGGAAAGCTAAAGAAGCACTGTAAATCCAGTGCTGCTCAATAGGAACCAGCAAAATTTCTGTGTTCATCTGGTATAAAGAATTTGAAGGCCAATCTGAACAGTGTGATTGAAAATATAAAATTCATACATCAGATAAAGCCTGGCAGTGAAGAAATCCTTCATTTCCTGTGTTCACCTTATTCCAGCCCGGCTGTGGAGACACCAGAACCAAATGCAACCCAAACCAGAACACAAACCCTGCACAGCTGCTGGCAATCCAACCCTTTATTCTTCCCATTTCATCCCACTGAACCAGCTGAAAATGGCCTGAACCTTTCCCACAAAGGCGGGGATGTGACATCATTCAGGCAAAGATTAAGCTGACAGCTCTACAACTGGTGGTCACAGTGAACAGCCAATGTGAGCACTAATTAATTGCCCACATGCAGTAATTAATTAACTGCCCGCAGCATGGTGAGAGGTGCAGATGGCCCCCCGTGCTTGGCAGCACGGCAGGAGCTGTTCCCAGCGGGGGATTCTCCTGTTCCCTCCAGAGGCTGACTCAGGCACAACTGCTCTGGCATTTCCTCCATCTACTCTGCTTTTTGTGTAGCCAACAGTCAGCACTGAATGTGGGTATAACTATGCAGATCACAGTCTGAATCAAAATATTTGCAGCTAAAAAAGAAGAGAGGGAAAATGGGAAGAACATTTTGGAAACAGGACAGACAAAAGACAGAGCTGACAAAAAGAGGAATCATGGGGGAGCTGCAAAATGAATATAGAAGATGTGATAAAAATAACCAAAAAGCCCAGAGAACAGCCAAGGAGAGATAGGAAATACTGCAGAGAACAAGGAAAAAAACCCAGCCATTGTCACAATTTGCCTCGTTCACTCCCACTTTCATTTTTAGTTTAAGGGATTTCATCTCATCCTCTTGAAAATCCCCAGGTACAATCACACCTTGGACAAATTGTGTGTTCTAACAAAACTCCCAGGCTGTGGTTAAAGAATTCACACTGGGATAATAACACTGTTTGCATAGGTTTGCCCTCACCTGATTATCAGAAATAAGGATTTTAAGCCTGGGGAAAGTGTTCCTTTTTCAAGGGCAGCAAACACACAGCTGCATCCTATTTGAGCCTTCTTCTCATGGCTATCCTGCCCTACAACATCTAAAGTTTAGGCACTTCAGTGGAGGAAGAAGAGAAGAGGAAAGGTTTGATTCCATAATGTATCAAACCAACACACCCTGAGCTGCATTTCACTGGTCAGAAGCAGATCATCCTTTGCACACTGAATGTCTGCAGGAATGATACATGTGGCAATATTAGATGTGGCTGGTAAAAAGTGTTCATTTTTAGACCCCTCAGGATAGGGGGAGTTTTCAGGGCTGCTAAGAATGCTTTTTTCTCCTTATCTCACAGGAGTGCAAACCCAAGACCAACAACTGTTCTCATGGAAAATATCTTTCTATTTTAGAGGTTGAAAATCAGCAGAAACAGGAAAGAAATAGAAAGTTCTCATATGATCATGTGGAAATCCTGCTGCCTGTTTGGCCATGCTGAAGTGAATAACAAACATCTACTGGGGCAGGAACCGCTGCAGAGCAAACAGGAACCATCTGTAACATCAGAATGGGTTTGCTCTCTTAACTCCCAGTCACAATGGATCAGCAGCAAAGTCATGAGTTATCAGTTCTATGAACACTCTTGCCAGGCTTCTGAAATTCTGCTTCACCCAGTAATTATACAGAACACAAATACAAACACTACTCCTAAAAATTCACACACTGTTTATAACAAATACATATTATAAATCCATTTTCCTTTTTTCTAACAATTCAGACAAAAAAGGTTTCTCTACAATTATCCACAAAACAGTTCTATTTTTCTGTGAAGGGCACTTACTAAAATAAATGACTTTTGTTACCTTGCTTTACATTGTATGACACAGCCTGAAGATTCTAAGTATCAAATGTCTCTTTTGTGTGAGACAGATTAAACCAAACCTCTGTTCAACTCCTCAGCTAACAGAATTTACCTGGTTTCCCAGAGCCTATTCTACCTGCAAGGCCTTACCCAGCTATAGCCTATTATTAAACAAAAAGCAGCTAAGCACCCTTGCTTTTAGAGCAAACACACAGAACAATTAAAGATTAAAACCAACACCTTGATTTCACCACACTCTGCTGTCCTGCTGATGACAGAGTCATGCAGCACCATGGCAAAACCAACAAATGATTCCCCAATACTCTGCACATAAACCCCAGAAAGATAACCAGGAAAACACCAAACCAACACGCTCAGAATTTAATGCTGATTAGAATTTCCCTTTTAATCTCCTCTCCTTTCCACCACAAACTTTGCCAGTTCGATTATTTGGTTGTTTTAAAAAGCCTGTGAAAAACGCCATCACTTGTTTTAAAATTGTAAAAGTTTAATAGTTAATAAAATGGTTATAAGAATAGTAATACAAATTAGAGCAATAAGAACTTGGACAATCAGAGTTAGGACAATACAGGACAATAAAAGCAAAGAATTATGAAGGATCATTCAGATGCTTTCCTCTTCAAAGCATGGCTTACTAACAAAGGATTAACTCTTAAAAGCAATAGCCTGTTGCATATTCATACATCTCATACATGATTCAAAAACTTTCAAACAAAGGGTGTTTTCTGGTTATGGTCAAAAAATGTGTATTTTATGATTGGCTTTTCCCCCTTGCAGAACTCCCCAGGGTCTGCAAGGAGTTCTTCACAATAAGGAGGCAATAATTCTTCCTCTTTGGGATTTTAGCGTCTTGTTGCTGTTATCTCTGTGCAAAGAATTTCTTGATTATCTCATCTCTTTCTTGAGCTCGTTAAAAAGTATCTTACATAGCATAGTTTATATTTCAACATTATGTTATAATCTAAAACTATATTTAACACACTACTTAAAAGAATGAATACAGCATAACTTTCTAACATAACACATAATATTCATTGTAATATTTGCAAAAAGCCAATAATAAAATACACATTTTTCACAAGCATAAATAAGTAACAGAAGCACTCACCAGGGCTTCAGGGCAGCTTTGGAGAGGGCAGTTTAGCAAGTGAACCCTTTACAAAACCTCCTGCTCCCTCCCCACTCCAGCTGACCCTGGTTTGTGACAAATGAGGGCCTGGCAAGCCCAGGTGTAGGGACTTTGCTCATTGCCTGAATTAGTTCTGTTACTCCCAAATTCTGCTGATTAAATTCAGGTGAAACACTCACCTGAGAGCAATCTGTGCTTAACAGGTGGCAGACAACAGAAAACTCCACAGGACAATTCCACAGAGCTGCTTTTTATCAGAACAAACGCAAAGACTCAAGTCAGTCCACATCAATTTAATACCAAAATTCATTCTCCAGCCAAGGTCTTTTCCCAGTAGAATCTCTGATGTCTGAGGCAGGGATGTTACCCCAAACATCTCATGGATCTGAGGTGTTTGCTTGGCTGAGTGGAGGTTCCTAAACATCTCAAGAAAGGAAGCTCATTTTGAAGCTTTTTACTGAAAGAAAATCCTTATTAGTCACAAGTAAGCAAAGGACACATTTTAATGGGAGCCTGGCCTGCAGATATTTGAAATGTGTCCAGAACTCAGCTGCTCACACTGAAGGATGATGGGGTGTATTTTGCTCCACTTGAGAAAATACACTTGAATACCCTCAACTCACATGTCTTAGAAAAATCACCATCAAAACACATCTCCCTTCACCCAGCATATACAAATATTGCTGAGTTTATCTTTACAGAAATTACTAAAATAGTAATTTTTAATTAATAATAAAATAGTAATGGGAACTGTTACCCTTTGTGTAAAACCCCAAAAGTCTGTGAATTAAAGAAGCTGCACCTGTATCAAGTGGAAGGCAGAAATTCACCTTGGTCATTTTTAGAAGTTAATTGTATACAGAAATTATAATCAGGAATTGGTTCATTAATTATATTTATGTGTAAAATAATAGTTCTAGGATGCTTAATTGTCAAATCAGCTTTGTATAGTCACTTAAAAATGTTTTAAGATTTCCACTTTTAATTTCTTTTTAACATTTAGTATTTTCCTGTGATGTTGTTAAATATTTCCTCTAATTCATCTACTGCCATGTTTTGTAAGTATTTTACCTGCTTTTGTTTAAAAAATATATTTAACTAAGGAGAAAAGAAGTGAATGACTTTATCAGTTACTTGGAAAATAAAGTTCACCCCAGTGTGGAGTGCCTGAGCAGTTAGAAAGTCCATTTGATTATTCCATCAATCCACTGCCTAATGAAGTAAAAGAAAGAAGCAGCTTCAAATGAAAACATTAATAATCATTTCACAAGCCAAAGTAAAATATTCCTTTGCCTTCTGGACTCTCCCAATGCTGTGCAAGCTCTAGGTCTGTATTTTTTTAAGAAAATTACACCTAAATACCCTCAACTCACATGTCTTAGAAAAATCACCACCAAGACACACCCTCCTTCACCCAGCATATACAAATATTGCTGAGTTTATCTTTACAGAAATTACTAAAATAGTAATTTTTAATTAATAATAAAATAGTAATGGGAACTGTTACCCTTTGTGTAAAACCCCAAAAGTCTGTGAATTAAAGAAGCTGCACCTGTATCAAGTGGAAGGCAGAAATTCACCTTGGTCATTTTTAGAAGTTAATTGTATACAGAAATTATAATCAGGAAAAAGGTTTATTTTAAATTTTTTTGTGTGTTTCTTGGTTCATTAATTATATTTATGTGTAAAATAAAAGTTCTAGGATGCTTAATTGTCAAATCAGCTTTGTATAGTCACTTAAAAATGTTTTAATTGTTCCACTTTTAATTTCTTTTTAACATTTAGTATTTTCCTGTGATGTTGTTAAATATTTCCTCTAATTCATCTACTGCCATGTTTTGTAAGTATTTTACCTGCTTTTATTTAAAAAATATATTTAACTAAGGAGAAAAGAAGGGAAAGACTTTATCAGTTACTTGGAAAATAAAGTTCACCCCAGTGTGGAGTGCCTGAGCAGTTAGAAAGTCCATTTGATTATTCCATCAATCCACTGCCTAATGAAGTAAAAGAAAGAAGCAGCTTCAAATGAAAACATTAAAAATCATTTCACAAGCCAAAGTAAAATATTCCTTTGCCTTCTGGACTCTCCCAATGCTGTGCAAGCTCTAGGTCTGTATTTTTTCAGGCTCATGTGGATATGAGCAGTGCTTTCAGATGTGAAGCTGTAATTCATCAGGACTAGAAAATCAAACTTCTTCTTGCACTTCTACACTAGAAAATCTTACTCTAGAGAGCCCAAACAGCAGGAGTTAATACCAACATGCCAAGTGCATCTGACATCCCCTGTCTCTGCTCCAGCTGCTGAAATGAAATAAATCAAAATGCTCTTTTCCCCAGAGTCATTTCCACAATCACAGTATTTTAAGTGCACATTAAAATGTAGGATTTGAACACAATAAATTCAGCCTGCTCAAGTTACTGCCCAGGGTCTGGGGGACACAGCCCAGGGTATTGTTATTCGAATTTTGAACAGCAAACCAGCTTCTGAGCTGATTTGGGGATTCAGCTCTTTTGTTGTGCTCCCAATATAGGCAAACAGATCAAATGGGAAGCAGAATTAATTTAGGTAAGGGTGCATTGGAGGAATTCCCAGATTTGCCCTAGAAGGAGGAATAAAACTGAGGAGAGTTCCATGCCAGCAGTACCTCAGTTTTCTGGTTCAAATTATCTGTATTGTAGTCTGCAGTACTGACACACTTGCAGCTCAGCTGAAATTACAGCTGTCAGTATTTTCTGATCAGATTTGGATTTCTGAAAGCAAAAGATTAATAGAGATGACTGGTGTGGGACACATTATCCACATTCTGCTCTCTCTCGCAAAAATATCAGACGAGTTGAGAAACAACCAGAATTTTAATGCATGTTAATTTGAGCAATGCATTTTGCATAGATTTGCTTTTATTTTTGTATTCTGCAGGCAGCTGGAATAAGTAAAAAAAGATCTGTAATCATCTCAGAATTAGAAAAAAAGAAAGCCAAAGCTTTATTCTGTATTCATTATTTAAATATTAAAATAGTAAAATTTATACTTTGGCTTTCATGATCTTATAACAGAGCCATAAATGTATCTAGAAGTGTTTTCACTTTTACTTGAAATGAGATTCATAACGTGACTGGAACACACCTTAAAAATATTGTTTTGTTTAACATGGTATTAGATAATAGTAACTTTTTCATTTATTTAGAAAATTACTGAAATGATTGTACTCCTGTGTAATAACACTCAGGTTAATTTATTTGGCTGAAAACAGGGGTTTTTAACTGAATGGAATTTTTAACTTTTTCTAAACTATCCAGACCAGGTCCAACAGGATATCACCCCTTATCAGTATGTTACAACCTCCAGGAAGAGTTCAAAAGCCCACCATAAAACCTGGAGATTGGCATGAATTTTCCAACAGTTCCTCATTTCAAAAGCTCCTTCATTTGAGATGCAGCTCTAGGAAGAGGAGCCTTTGTAGGTTTTCATTGAATGCCCGTACAGGTGATTCCCACATTTGAGTCCCAGTTCTTCCCAGGCAGGTGGAAGCAGCCTGTTCCACAGAAAGTTGGATTTAGGTTTCAGGTGAGTGTTTTGGGAGCAATCCAGTCCCTTCTCAGAGCAAACACCTCCACTGATGATTTGAATTGCCCTCAGGCACTCAGGGGAGGAGCCACAACAGAAATTGGGATTTTTACACACAAGGGCGAGAATGGAACAAGCAAACAAACACAAAAGGATGCAAAAACAGAATGAAGAGGAAATAAGACAGCAAGGAAACTTCCCATATATATTAGAGCAAGAATGTCTCAGAGTTAGAGACTGAGGCAGCCTTTAGGGGGTGACTGTGGGGTCACAGTGAAGAGCAGATTCCAGCAGCTGAGTGGGAGTTTAATTGATAACTCTGCAGTCATCCCCTGAAGGCTGCTGAGGAGCACTCATCTTTATTCACTCTGTCAGCTGGGCCTTCTTGTTACAACAATGCAAAAAATATAAATAAAATTAATTCGAGAAAAAAGGAAAAATATTCAGTCAAACAAAGCATAATCTAAAATATAAATGAGGATTCTAATTAAGAAAAATAAAGTTTGTGTTCAAAATGTATGAGATGCTGCCAAATTTTTCTATGATCCAAATTCCTCAGGGCTTCTGCTGGTTTCTGGAAGAGCTGATCAAAACCACATGCTCACATTTTCAAGGTAAGAAAGGTGGAATATGTTGCACGCTGTATGAACAACCAAGTCTGGGGAGCCCCACATCCATGAGTAATCCAAAAATGAAACAGGAGACCAAGCTACTCGAGTTGTCATTCCCTTGGAACTTTCCCCTTTGGGCATGGATGCCAGAGGTACCAGTAAAGCAGTTCTACCTCACTGACTGAGGGAGCCAGGAGAAAAACTGAAATCCAACATGTTAGAAACAGTATGCTAACATTCCCACAGGAACAAGCAGGGCAGGACATAACAGAAAATGACATTTGAAATGCCACAGTCTGCCTTCAGAAGAGAGAAATGAAGAGCTAAAAATCCCCAGGACCTCCTGAGCACAATGCAATGTCTGATGCCTTAAATTCATGCTGACATGCAGTGAAACTCTTCTGTTTTAACATATTTGGGCATGTTGTCCTAAAGCCACAGCCCAAGCCCCAAAGAACAAACCGTGGTTGTGGCAATTGCTTTTTTTGGTGACTCTCACCTTTTCTTTTCTTTTTTAAATTTCTGTCACATACTAGAGGGAAAAACCCCTCCTGTCACGATGAAAGAGGTTTTTTTTTTTTACTGGAAATATTTCCTAGCAGCCTAAATTTTTGCCAGCACTCAGAAAAAGCTCAGATGTGCCAATGTTGAACAATTCTATGTAGTCCCAACTGCTTAACAAGTCCAGGATTAAGAGCAGTCCATTCATAAATGGAATGAAGGGACATAAGTCCCCACTGCTTCCTCCAGCACAGAAAAGACAGATGTGAAAGAAGTAATTGTGTGGTGACATTTAGTCAACAATGTATTTCAAAGCCAAAAATATAATTTTAAATAATTATGCATTATAAAATACTGCATAATGTAATGTAATGTAATTATATAATTAATATAATATAATATAATATTGTATTATTTTATATTAGACATATAATAATTATGTCTATGTATTTATATAAATATATATGTACACACACTATTTATATGTATTTGTGTATGTACATATGTTTAAAAACCCAGAACACAACCCTGCCAATGGCTGAGGTGGATCACAGAAACTCCAGCTCTGTTGATGGCAGCCTGTGACAGCTGCAGCAGATGTTCAGTTTTGAGGGGTTCAGGCTGATAAAACTCTTATATCTATAGGGAGGAAGAAAGCAGGGAAAAAATGTGTGCAGTGCAGTAACTGTCATCCTGTATAAAGTAACTGCTACCAAGCTAAATGACAAGGGAAAAGAACATTTACCCCTAAGCAGTGGGGAGTCCCGCAGATTGGAAATGAAAAATAACAGATACCACAGGGAACATGTGAAATGCAATACACATCCAAGTAACTATTTAATACAGCAAGAATCAGGGCATTCTGAAGAGCTGACTTATTCAACAGCAGTTAAATAAGTCTGTCCTCAGTTAAAACACAAAGTGCATGGTTATTCCTAATTTAAATTCTCTTATGCCCCTTCACCTGGTCCAACAGGCAATGAAAATACAATTGTGAAGTTCTACTGATGTAGACACAAGTGCCAAAATATTCCTTGCTCAGACAAATGCATGCTGCTTTCTCAGCTCCCTTACAGGAAAATCATGTTTTATCTCACATAAGGCCAGCTCTCAGAGAACAAGACTCTCTGTTCAGATTTACAATATCCTCAAAATAGGCCTTTGCAGAAATAAATAGCTGTCACCCATCTCCCATGCAGATCTGAGGTTTCCTCACATGCCTAGTCACACTCATGTATCCACCAGGCTCTGGAAAGTTAAAGATCCACACCCTGGTTCCCATCAAAGCACTCAAACAAGGCCTGGAATTTCAATTCAAGTATTTTCTGGAAATTTCAGACATGGAAGATTAGTTTACTTCCAAGCTTTTAAAGTCATCCATCTGTGTAACAGAGCAATTCATATGTTCGCTCATAAGGCAGTGCCCACGGAGTCATCACCATGGCTGGAAAGCAAAATTGTGTCTGTGGTAACTCCTCGGAAAGGGAAGAGAAATGGCAAAAAGTGAGGACAGATCTGGGAATTTAGCAAGTTCTCTGAATCAGATAAGTTCCCTTCTGTGCTGGCTACAAAATGGATAGCTGGGTAAAACATGAAGGGAAAAGGTTCAGAGCCTCTATTTAGTGCTAGTTTAGGCAACAATGGGTAGAGGTCTGAGGAAAGCTGCCCATGCACGTGGAATACGCTCAGGTCTGAACCTTGAGGTGTCCAGGAGCACCACAGCCAGACATTGGAAAAACCACACCAATACCTGACACTGTTCAAAGCCCACAGGCCACATCCAAATCCAACTCTACAGGAACTTGTCATGTTTATGGGACTGCTTTACAATGGCTCCAAAATGAGCTCTTATCAATGTTTCCAATAGAAGGTTATGCCATGGTGTTAAAGTCATGTTTTCCATAAGTAAAACTTTCAATATCGGATTTCTGAAGAAGGAAAGTGTCACTGGAAGTGCTCACCAACCCTGTCCACTGAAAGACTCATCAGGCATTTCGAAAAGATGCTCACAAACCACTTTAGCCTACCTGTCCTTCCACAGAACCAGCTGCACTAGGCACCCTCAGAATACAGGACCCTCCCTATTATTCAAAACTTGTCTTTTAATACAATTTAAGATTATTAATTATCCAACCAGTTATTAATTTTACCTGTGTTTTCATGGATGTGCAGCCAGTCACAGACACAAATAGGAGAGAGCAGGTGTGAAGTTATGACACCACTAAAATCCATGACATACTGTATTTAACAGAGATCACCATGATCCAAAGAATGCCTTTTAACCTTCTGTTTTGTGAGACTAATACCAGGAGTTATATAAACAAACATGCAATTGTGCATTTCTGTGTTTTTATGTAAACACTGTGATTCATTTTCTTGCCTATTACTATTATTTCTCTTTTTCTCTTGGTTTCTTAGCCAACCCTTCAGAGCAGAGACTGGGAACCTGGAGTTGTGCTTTCAGTGAAACCTCAGAGAGCTGGGCTCATCAGGGCCCTTTTTGCTGTATTTTAGGCTCAGTGCTGCAGTGGAGGCTGGAGAGTTTTGTGCCATTATGTAACTGCCTGGCAGCATGCAGCTTCAGGCAGTTATAATCTGGTTTACTGCTTGTCATTTGCTAATACTCGGGGTTTTTCTCTAGATTATGCTATCAGGGATGTTACAGGGGGGTTTGCCTTCCCCTTCCCAGCAGGAGAGAGAGCAGGCTCCAGCCCCAGCTGCCAGGCTCCAGTGGGGAGCACAGCACATCTCCCTGCTCCCCCATGCCCTGAGCCTCCTGCAGCACCCAGAGCAGCGCCCTGCCCTGCCACACGCAGGCTGGGCTCTGCTGGGGGCTCCATGGCCCTGTCCTGCTGGGGGCTCCATGGCCCTGCCCTGCCACACACAGGCTGGGCTCTGCTGGTGGCCCCATGTCCCTGCCCTGCTGGTGGCTCCATATCCCTGCCTTGCTGGTGGCTCCATGTCCCTGCCTGCTGGTGGCTCCATGTCCTGGGGGCCTGCTGGTGGTTCCATGTGCCCCCTGTCCCTGCCCTGCTGGTGGCTCCATATCCCTGCCCTGCTGGTGGCTCCATATCCCTGCCCTGCTGGTGGCTCCATGTCCCTGCCCTGCTGGGGGCTCCATGTCCCTGCCCTGCTGGTGGCTCCATGTCCCTGCCCTGCTGGGGGCTCCATGGCCCTGCCCTGCTGGGGGTTCCAATCCTGCCCTGCTGGTGGCTCCACAATCCTGCCCTGCTGGGGGTTCCATGTCCCTGCCCTGCTGGTGGCTCCATGTCCCTGCCCTGCTGGTGGCTCCATGTCCCTGCCCTGCTGGGGGCTCCATGGCCCTGCCCTGCTGGGGGTTCCATGTCCCTGCCCCTCCATGTCCCTGCCCTGCTGGTGGCTCCATGTCCCTGCCTGCTGGTGGCCCCAGTCCCTGCCCTGCTGGTGGCTCCATGTCCCTGCCCTGGGCTCTGCTGGTGGCTCCGTGTCCCTGCCCTGCTGGTGGCTCCATGTCTCTGCCCTGCTGGTGGCTCCATGTCCCTGCCCTGCTGGTGGCTCCATGTCCCTGCCCTGCTGGTGGCTCCATGGCCCTGCCCTGCTGGTGGCTCCATGTCTCTGCCCTGCTGGTGGCTCCATGGCCCTGCCCTGCTGGGGGCTCCATGGCCCTGCCCTGCTGGGGGCCCCAGTCCCTGCCCCGCTGGTGGCTCCATGGCCCTGCCCTGGGCTCTGCTGGGGGCTCCATGATCCTGCCCTGCCCTGGGCTCTGCTGGGGCTCCTGTGCCACCGGAGGCTGTGGCTGAGCAGGATCTCGGAGCACAAGCCCGGGGTAAGATTTAATTCCAATCAAATCTGCTCATTGAGTGCATTCAGCAGGGCTGGGCAGAATTCCAGATTTAACCATAGCATGGCAGCCAGCCAGGAGTGGGAAATAGCAACACACTTGGTGCTGTGCAGGGACAGAGAAGCAGGTCCCTGCACCGCTGACTGGAGAGCCTAAATTCTTTCAGAGCAGTAAAAATTACAAGCTACTGAAGGAGGCTTCACATGTCCTTGATAACAGTCCACATATCTATTTGTTTTTCTATTGTCTTACAGTTTTCCTGAGCTAAATATCCTTTTCCCTTCATTCTTTCACCCATGCCAGATAAGACAAAAGATGTATCACAGCTAATTCTTCAGTACAAACCTTAGGTGAGAATTACAATGGACGAGCTCTCCCTGGGAAGGGAGCAGCCAAGAGCCAATGAGGGCTCCTTTTGTGTCTGCACTCTGCTCATTCTGCAAACAAAACTAAAATGGTATTTTTCATGCTGTATTTTATTTCTTTCTCTATGAAGTCAATTTTCTTAAAGGAGAAAAAAAATTTAAATCTGAAAATCTGAGAAAACGAAATATGAAAATAAAACTAACAAAAACCACATAGCCCTCAAAACTCGATGTTCTTGGCTAAATGCTATTTCAAAGGAAGAAATTACTTTATATCTATTTTATTAAGATTGAAATTATTTATAAAATTGCTTTTTTAACAAAAGTATTAGTTTTCTGCCGGGGAGGACCTGAATTTATGAAAAGTGATTTTAAAAAGGATATAAGGAGACTTTAAAAGGATAAAACAAGAATTTTTAATAATCTGAACTGTCCTTGCCAGAGAGGAGATAAGATGGAAGAGAGATGAGCCTAAAACAATGTGTAGATTCCTTTAAAAATGTGTTCTTCCTCCAGTTAATGGAAGAGAAATAATGGGAATTACCTCTCTTAATTTATTCTTTGCCAAAATTTTCTGCCACAATATGAAATGGCAAATTTTAATTTGAAATTAATTTGAAATATTTATTTGGAGATCTGTGATACAATTATATCACAAACTCTATATTCCAAAGAATCCCATATCCAAAAGAAGGCCCCAAAAATTTTGAGTGCATTCTGAATGGCATGACCTGTAATACAGAAACCAACTGATTATTTAGGGGAAATAAAAGGAGGAGGAAAAGGAAAGGAAAATACAAGGAGAGGAGAGGAAAAAGGAAAGGAAAGGAAAGGAAAGGAAAGGAAAGGAAAGGAAAAGGAAAGGAAAGGAAAGGAAAGGGAAAGGAAAGGAAAGGAAAGGAAAGGAAAGGAAAAGGAAAAGGAAAGGAAAGGAAAGGAAAGGAAAGGAAAGGAAAGGAAAGGAAAGGAAAGGAAAGGAAAGGAAAGGAAAGGAAAGGAAAGGAAAGGAAAGGAAAGGAAAGGAAAGGAAAGGAAAGGAAAGGAAAGGAAAGGAAAGGAAAGGAAAGGAAAGGAAAGGAAAGGAAAGGAAAGGAAAGGAAAGGAAAGGAAAGGAAAGGAAAGGAAAGGAAAGGAAAGGAAAGGAAAGGAAAGGAAAGGAAAGGAAGTAGCATTTTTTAACACCATTATTTAAAAACATTAAACAATCAAAACTCTCATCAAGTCTCAAAGAAGAGAAGGGGAGTGCATTTGGAAGGTCACAGTGCTCTGTTGTTTGCATCTTTTGCAAATGCCCAATGAATTATTCCTTATGGCCACAATTAATGAAAGCTGCCAGACCAACGTGCAGCTAAGAAGATACAGCAGAATTCCTGTCTGGGATTTAAGTGGGTTACTTGTTCTTAGTATCTTTTGTAAAATTCTCTTTTCTGCAACCCCATAGCCTGGGTGCAATTCTTTAAAACTTGGTTCTGGTATTAGAATGCAGTGTACACAGCCAGCCCAAGCAGAGGGACAGTTCAGTGCAAGGCCAAACCACAGAGAGCTCCTGGGAAAGGCAGCTCCATTATTTATTCCCCCTTGGGAAGGAGGGACTGCATTATAAGGAGTGCAGCACAGAGATGCCCATCCTAAAGCAGCCTGAGATCCCAGACAGAACCACACAAACCTCTTCAGTCTGACAAGCAAAAGCTTTAAAATGGCTCTCTCAACTAAAGACAGCTTTCATAAAGACTCACATAATATCCTTTTAGACACTTGTGGCCACTCCCAGATGCCACATATTTAAAAAACTCAAACAAACCCCTTTGGAAGTAAAAGGCCAGCACACAAGCAACAAACACGGCACCTGCACGAGACCTTGAATCAGGAACACAACTGAATACCATAAACTTAGTTTACAGCCATTAAGAGAGAGGAGTTTCACTCAACAGCATTTCAATTGTTATATTTTTTAAAATAAATAATTTCTAAACAGACGAGAATCCCTCAGAATCCTAGAGGGATCAGGAACCTGCTGTAGACCTCCTGCTAAAATCTCATTTAGGTGCAGCCACCTTGTACATGCTCAGCAATGGTGGACCAGGGCCAGAGAGCAGGTCCCAGTGGCCTCACCTCTGATCTGCTGCCACAGAGAAAGCTCAGCTTTTCCCTCATCACAGATTCCAGCACTGGGAGAAGCCAAAGGGTCCTTTAAGGACCTTACAAACAGTGCTCAAACACTAGAGAGATGAAAGGAAAAGTTAAAGAAATTTACATTTAACACCTTTTCTGGTCAGACAGAGCTGGCTGTGACTGACCTCCAGTAAAGAGCTCCTAGGATACAGAGAAGGAGGCCTGCTCTGCCCTGTCAGGGTGAAAGCAAAAGGGCTCCAGCCTAAACTGCAGGCAGAGCTGTAAAAAACTGAGGATGTATTTTGTCTTTTTTACAACAGTCAATTTCTAAAATAAACAACATCTCTTTAAAAAAACCCAGACAATTCTTCTTCAAAAGTACAGCTCATCTTGCCCAAACCTGTTATTTTGCAATTAATATTTGCAAGTAGTAGGTTCCTACCACAGTAAGTGATACTTTCAATAATAATCTCTGCGTGTGGAAGACAGTTTCTGAGGATGAGGAAGCAGACATTTGGCATGAATAGACGCCCAATTTTCATGAGGAGGTCCCAATATTGGTATGACTACATATAAACTGCAGTGCCAGTCAGTAATTTTCATGTAAGGTTATGCCTTGAACATTCAAGTCTGCTACAATAATGGAGGCACTCAAAATTCCCTATTAAAAATCCACTAAAATCTTTTGTACCAAGGAGTGTTAGGCAGCCAAAATAACAGGGCTGCTGTATCACTCTGAGAGTAACCTTTATTTTATGTTCTGTTTTAATTACCATCATTTTAGTGAATTTCCATCCATCTGTCAGAGAGGAAAGAACAAACTTCACGGCCAGCCCGCAGAGAAGTTGCAGCAGTAACGTCAAGCACACCAAGGTCCATTGTGCTGCTGGAACACTTAAAGAAGCCTTGACATAAACACACACTCAGCCTTAAGATCAGGCCTCCCTAAAGCTTTAGGGGTCTGTTCCCAGGCCTTTATAAATACCACCCTGAAGGGGAATTTCAATTCAGTGTGTCTCTTGGGCAGCCAGTGCAGACAGCTAAATGTTCCTCGTGAAAAACAAGCTGATGTTCCAAAGAACAGTTTCTAGGTGGGAAGAAAAGGAGGAATTTTTGCTCTTTACCAAGGTTCCCAAAAACCTGAGCAGCTGGCAAGTCAGCAAAAGAGCTTTTCACAGACCTCCAATCCCCTCCTACTTTCACACAGAAGCATTCCAGTACTTGGAGCTGTAGATTTTTTTTAAATTTGAAATTAAGTTACCTCATATGAAAACATTTTCTGTGAGTTTTCATCCTGGTAAAGAGTGATTACACAAAACTACCTGACCATCATGACTCCTGGCCATCTGAAATCAAGCTGAAATAAAATAAGTTTAAAAACTGCAGAGTCTTAACACATAGGAAATGTAAAAAAAATGTATTAAAAAATAAGGTTTAGACTGCTCTGGTTAAAGGCTGTGGTTAAATGATGACAATTCTCATCAACATATAGTGACAAATGCCTGCTGAGTTTCTCTCCACTTTTAACTGATCTAAGCATTTCTAAATCACTTTCAATAAGATACTGTAACTGTATATTCCAACACATCTGATGCATTAATACAGATATTTAAGAAACCAATTTATAGCAGGTCATGCCCTAATAAAGACTTCAGACCTAAGCACAGCGCAGCACTCAAGTAGAGGCAAGAGAGGCCACTGGAACTCCATGGAATAAACAGCATTTTCCCCAGGTTTTCCAGCATTGAAAGCAAAGGAGGTAACAAGCTGATGAGAGTTTTTATGGGGAGCTAATTCCTTTCATATAAAACTCATTTAACAACTTCCTGCCTCAGAACCATTCCCCAAACCCTGCTTCACCCCCAGTGTGCCACATCTGTAAAGTTTGGAAGGCTTGGTGGATGCACCGGTGTAGCATCCACACAGAAACAGGGCTGGAATTTCTGTTGTTGAAAATCTCTCCTGAAATCTCTCTTTTGGGCACTGAACCTCAGCGGTCCTGTGGGGTCACCTGGGGTGTCTGGAGTCCAGGGTTAGCCCAAGCTGTGGCAGTGCAGCTTCCATGCACTGATGATAAACAATAACCACAGTAACCTGAACACCACTCTACAACCAACACCTGCTGTCGCCTTCCAAATGGTGGCAACTGAACAGAAATTTAAAGGATTTTAGATCCCTTCAAATAAGCATAACCCTATAAACAGAGATATTATAACACATAATTTTAAATAAAAAATATTAATGTACAATTCAGACATCTTTTCTCTCTGAGGTTTTGATTTGCATAGCTCTGCAAATCAAAAATTCCAGAATTATATTTACAGTGGTCAGCAGTACACAACACTGCTTGAAGCACATAACTCCTTTTTTTCCCCAGAGCAGCAAGACAAGAGATCCACATCCTGACACATATCCCGTCTCCTGAAACGACCCTTGAGAAGAACAAGCCAGGCCTCCAGTGGCTCCTGCAGCCCAGGAAATCCCATCCCCGCTGGCACGGCCGCGCTTTAATCCCAATCTGTCCCACAGCAGCACCCCCAGCACACTGAGCAATATTCTGATAAATCCCAACGGTGAGCAGCCCTACATAAACAACAGCCCTGCAATCCATGGATAACAGCAGGGCTTTGCAGGTGCTACAGACACCTGGGAGAGGGAGCAGGCTTGCTGCCTCACCACAGACCGGCGTGGAGGCAGCCAGGATGCAAACCTGCTTTTGTAAGTGCATGATATACAAAATATCAGATTCCACAAGAAACCGGGGTGTGTGACAATGTAACATGTTCAGGACAACTGCTCAATACTGCAGAAATTCTTGGAACTCGAAAACAGGGAGAAATAACTTGGTTACTACACCACAGGAAAATTTCTCAGGGTTAGGAATGTCTGTTCACAAATGACTTCTGCAGAAAGACATAAAATCAGCTGTATTTTATATGATAGTGAGAAGTATCTCGATGGGTTATATTCTTATTTTTGCTGTTTGCTGTGGCTTTTACATGCACAAATCGCAGAAAAAATTATAGGAAAGAACTGTGTCCAAGACTTAATTGAGAGAAAAACAAGGACTGATCGAACTGGTCACTGTTGTAAGCAAAGCTGTTCTTTTGGAAGTTTTCAATTATTGTCAAAGCCAATGCTCTCACAAACTCCTCTGCAAAGCAGGGCTCACTGAAAGGTTAAATCAGTGGTTCAGGACCCCATCTCCTCCTGGAGTTAAAGGAGGAAGCACTGGAAGCCCAGCACCTGGTGCTGGCTTTGCACAGAAAACAGGACAATTCCAAGCTCCCTTGTTCCTGCTAGAACATCGGCCTTATTAGCTGAGTGCAGAACATTCAGTTCTTGTACAGGCAGAACTCGCCTTTCAAACGGGAATCTTGGAAAAAAGGCATTTCTCCAATAAAATACAATTTAATCCAATACTTTCTGGTCTGCTTTAGCCCAAATTAAATTATGTCCAGCTGCATTATCTTGATGCAAAACAAGAGACAGAACTATTAATCTTGGAGAACATATTAAACATACACACCCACCCTTTTCACAATATCCCCTCTCATGACTTCAATAACACTTCAAGGTAACACACAATAATACTTCTGGGAATCGTGGGGTTCTCATCTTTTTTTTTCAACAAAACAGCATTCACAAAACCACAAAACACAGAGCATTCACAAAACCACAAAAAAAATTCACAGAAGGAGATAACAGCAGTCCTTGGAAGCAGAAGATCTCCCCACTTGAAGGCCTCCCAGTCTCAGTGATTCACAGTTAAGTTTTCTTTTTCAAACAGTGTTTCAAACCTCTTTAGAGGTTACAACCTGTCGGACTGCAAATGCACACCCTGCTGTTTAGAAGCTGATCTCAAGCAAGTAAATCCCAACAAACCCAGAAAAATTGGATAAGTACATTCATCCATTCAACTCAAATGGATGAGAGCTGCGAAGCTTAAAATGTGAGGAATTAAGAAATAGCGATAAAGACCCCAAGGCATTTACTTTGAAGTGCTCACAGTGATGGGATATTCCATCAGCAGGACTGCAATGACCACACAAGGCATCATCTACTACCTCAGAGCTGATATGAACTGTTCTTGGTTCTGCCCATGCCTTCTGGACCCAAATGTTTCATCCTGTGTGGAAATTACAGTTTTCCACCAGAATTCTGACGGTGTTGCAGATGAGACACAAAACCCATCTTTCCAAAGGATGAGTTGGACATTCAGCAAGTCCCTCAAGACACAACTGTTTGAACACATGGTTCTGGTTGCCTTTAAAGAGCCCAACAGGCAGTGCCAAAGTACAAACATGAGCCATTCATTCTTTCTATCCCAGCTGTACCTTCTGAACACGGCACTGCCCAAAGCAGGCTCCCAGTGTGACAGGTCTCAAAGTAAGGGGTACAGAAGCTGTACAACACATTTGGTTTGGGGAGGGAGGTGCTGTTTGGGGAGGCTGTCAGGTGTTAAAATAACAATTCAATCAGAAGCACAGAAGTGCACAACTCTCTACATGGATTACACTTCCTTTACCAAAGAGTATCAGATTTTATGTCCACACAACAAGGAAAACTTTTAATTTCATGATCCTGCAGATGTCTCTAAAATACTGAATCTTCTCTGAGCAGCCCAGTGTCTATTTTCAGCAGCCTTTTGGAGCTGATAATACCTTTGGAATCAAAATAAACTTTGATGCACACGCACTGTACTTGATGAAATGCTGCTGCTTTAATGCATGCTAGAGAGGGGGAGAAGGCTGCTACGAGGATACACAGCAGCCAAAAGCTCTTCCTGGGAAAAGTGGATGGCTTTCTGCAAACAAGGATTGTGTGACAATTGTGTGGTTTGGTTACAGAGTGTCAAAACTCTGGCTGCAGCAGATGCTTCCACAGCACTCCCACACCATGAGTCACCTGGGACTGTTCTGGTTTCACATCATCCAGGAAACGCTTCATTCATGCTGAACTGGGTGAACAGGGAGGGCAGCACATAGCTGAGCTCAGAGGAGTGGCATCACCAGGCAACATCCTTCGTGAGGATATTCTAGGCTCACATTTCTCTCATCAAGTAGCAGCTACATTAATTTTCTATTTTACTGATGTAAATTTCTGTATTCTGGACAGATTTTTTTTAAAGACTATCTTGAACTCTGTAACTGCATTTTTGTTTTGTGAGGTGCAGTAAAAATATCAGCATTTCTGTAGGACAAAAACATCAATTAAATCCACTTCTCAGGCAGAATTTGAGAGAAAGGAACAATGAACAGGACAGATGAGGAGCAAGACCTGGCCATCTTGCACCAGCATGCTTGGGATTGTTTGCCTGGAGTGCAAACAGCTGAACTCGATTTTGATTTACATTTTCTGGATATTAAAACCAGATTAGCTTGAGCTACGTGTCAGATTTACGGCACTCTCATGCTGGGATTTGCTGAGGGTGAGGAGAGCTGCACCTGCCTTCTGCACGAGGTCAGAATTGATGAGCTGGGGTCCCAGCTCTGGAAACATCAAGGTACTGGAACCACGATTTTGCAGCACTGTTGCACTGAGATCTTTCCAGTGCTGAAATGAAGTGCTTTGCTTTTGGTGCAGTGCAATAGAAAAACTTAACCTTCCCTCCGCTATTATGGCAATATTTTCAAGCTTTGCTACAAAATAATGATAATCAACAGTATCTAGAGATTCAGCTCTCGCAGAGATTGCTGCTAACAAATCCGAGCTGCTCTAAAACGGCAGGTACAAGCCGCGCTGTAAGAGGCGAGGAGGGGGTATTCTGCCAGCACTACATTCTCCTCCCTTCCCTTTAAACCCCACCCCACCCCACCACCAGAGAAGTCAGCCCCCTTACCTGATAATATCGTCGTTGTGCCCGAGGAAGAATTTCTGGCTGTGCTCCCTGGTGTTGTAAACCACGCCGACTCCAGCCACGAAGTACACCACCTCTTTCCCTGCCGTGTAGTACAGGTTGTTGCGGCACTGGTGGCCCCGGTAGCCGTACACCCACTCCAGCCGGAGCTGGCAGCGCGGAGCCGTCCGATCCGCCATGATAACCAGCCCCCTGCCCACCGGCACACACAGCCGAGCGCCGGCCCGCCTTCCCCCGGCACGCTCTCCCCTTCCGAACGGCGGCGATCCCCGCCCGCCTGCCGGAGCCTCAGGTGTCCCTTCCGCGCGGGGATGAGGATGAGGATGGGGATGGGGATGGGGCTGGGCCGTGCATCCGCGGATGCGGGATGCCGCCGCCGCCGCCGCCGCGCTACCGCCGCGCCGCCACCATCATCTGCTGCCGCCGCTGCCCAGGACGAGCCGCCGCCGCTCCGCCGCCGCTGCGCGACCCGGGCAACTTCCCGGGGGCACAAACACACACCTACATAAGCAGCAGACCCGGCTTTTTTTTTCTTTCCGAAGGCAAAGTAACTTCTGTGCGTCACCAGCACCACCTGCCAAAGTCTCCCCGCTGCGTCTCCCGTGTTGCACCTTCTTGGCTCCCTGCACAAAGCTTCCTGGGCGCTCTTCTTTTTAACATATCTACCCTTGGGGCCAGGGCTGGAAGAGAAGAAAACACAACACCCGTGCGCTAGAACCGCAGAGTGCGCCTGTGTTTAAATGCAAAGGGACTGCCTGGACGGGAGAGCTCTGCCTGGATGGGGAGCTCTCGTTCGGTGAGGGGAGCTCTCCTCGGATGGGGGAGCTCTGCCTGGATGAGGGAAGCTCTGCCTGGATGGGGGAGTTCTCTTTGGGTGGGGAAACTGCTCTTGGATGGGTGCTGTGGTCACTCTGCGTGGTCTGGGGGGCTCCTGAGGCTTTTCAGCAGGATCCAGTGCTCCGAGTCCTCACACAAACCCTCCCTTTCAAAATCATCTCACATACAATATCCAGCATAAATATGGGAATATTACCCCACCTTTCCTCATTCCCAGCAACCGAAAACTTTCTCCTTTTGGAGTCTATAGCAACTATGTAATTAAGACAACCTTATTTTCCCGTTTTTAGTCACAAAACACTCCAAGTCACCACAAGATAGAGGGGACTGTGGTTTTGTTTGGGGTTTTTTTGGTTTTTTGGGGGTTTTTTTCCCTTTTTTTTTTTTTTTTTTACTGTCATCATTTGGAATGATACTATAAGGAATACATTTTCTCTCTTGCCTTCTGCTTTTCCTAGAGCAGAATTCATATTATTATCTGTCGAGCTTGTTTGCTGCATGTTGGTGGTACGATATCCACTGCTTTATAGTATCACCGCACAGGAGCCCAAACCCAGCCCTCCAGAAACTCACTCCACAAGGCCACAACCGCAGGGAAGAGGATGCAGAGGAGCAGAACCAAACACCCATTTGCAGTGCACGGCGCCAGACGGACGGGAAGAGGGAATTCCAAGGCTGACGACCCCTACACCTTTTCCCTCACAACACGCCTCACACCGACCGAGCCGAAGAGCGGCGTGCCGCCACCGCTCGCACACGGGGTCACAGCGCCGGCAGCACTCCGGGACACGGCAGCGGGACACCCGCCCTCGGGGGAATGCGAACCGCGGCGCCTCGGGAGCCGCCTCCGGCAGGAGCCCGGCCCCGGGCGGGCGGGGCCGCGGCCGGAGCCCTCACGCCGCCGGCCCTGAGGCGGAGCCGCCTTCCCGCCTCACGGGGCGCGCGCGGGCGGCGGCGCGCGGCCCCTCCCGCCTTCCCTCATGAGGGGCCCGGCCCTGAGGGAACCGCGGAGCCCTCAGCGATGGCCGGCCCAGCCCCGCCCCGCCCCACGAGTCACAGGCACATTTAGGGACAAAACCCCATCTTTCTGCTTTCCCCGTGTGCAATAGTCTCCAAAAATCTCACAGAATACAACCAAATTCGCACTCATGTTTTTTAACGCCTTCCCAGCAGCCGCTCACCGCGTGCACCTTGTTTTATCATAGAATCGCGGAATGGGTTGAGTTGGAAGGGATCCACAAGGATCAGCTCCTGGCCCTGCTCAGGACACCCCAACAATCGCACCCCGTCCCTGAGAGCGCTGTCCAAGCGCTCCTGGAGCTCTGCAAGCCTCGGGATGCCCATGGCGCCCATTCCCTGGGGAGCCTGGGCAGTGCCCGGCGCCTTCTGAGGGAATGAGGGAAGAGCCTTTCCTGATGTCCAGCCCCGGGCTCTGACACAGCGCCAGCCGTTCCCTCAGGTCCTGCCCTGGTCACGGGAGTGAAGAGATCGATACCGGCCCGTCCTTTCCCACCCTGGTATTATTCAATGGAATAACTTCCATGTGGTTGCAGCTTTCTTTTTATGATTTTTTTTGTTAATTATCTGATTTACATAATAAAATTAATCAATATGACAGATGGGCTTTTCACCTATCCAACCAGGACAAATGAAAAACTGGTTTCAAGCCTCTGCTGCCGTGGCTGTCATTTCTCTGTGAGAGACGGCAGTCAAGCTGAACTTTATGTTTAACCCTTTAGGAAAATTTATATCCTGTGTTTTGGAAAAAAAAATTATAAATTATTATCATCATTATTTTAACAATTAAGTTCACTAATCATGCATGAACACCCCATAAAAACCTCAAAGGAAAACCTAAACATGTGGACAAACACAAGTTTGGTTTCATTCATTTTTGTATAATCTGTACTCTCAAGAATTTGGTAATTTTTTGATGGTGCTTGAATTAATTCAATTAATTTAAGCATGATGTTTTGTGTAATTTTTTTGCAATTAAAAAATGGCATTATTACATTCCTATTAGGAGCTGTCATGTTGCTGAGAATGTTCCTCAATGCTGCAGCCTGCTGTTCACTGTCAGCACAACATAAATATCCTGGATGCTCTCATGGGCTGGTTTTTGGGTGTTAATTCCAGGTTCTGGAGCCCTCAGCATCACAAAGAGAATGGAAGTAGCAATGCAAACCAAAATAAAGTGTGAACCTAAGTTAAAAGAGGGCATTTCTGTTTAAAAAAAAAGAGTAGTTTGAATATACTACCAATTTCACATAACTGTAAAACTGAATGCTTTAAAACTTAATTAAAAGAGACATCAAAATCGACAATAGCAGCAGCATTTTTCCTCCTCATTGTGGAAAGGAGCCCACTGGCTGGGATCACATACCCTGTGACTTTACTACTTTTTTATTTTATATATGAAATGTAAAAACCAACTAATGTAGCATCTTGGACGAGTAGTACCTGAGTGACAGTCACCACTCTGCTGAAGGGACCATTTGCTGCTGCTGTTGTGTTTTATGAGGGCTTTGGTGTTTGTTTTTTAGGGTTTTTTTGTTTCTTTGGTTTGGTTGGTTTTCAGTTTGGTTTGCTTCTTTGAAGCAAGCCTTGTACAGAAGATGCCAGAAAGCACCACATCTCAAATGAACTCCAATCCTCTGTGATACATCCTGCCCACTCTGTACATATCCAAGAGCTGTGATTAACAATGAACACTGAGGTTTTCCCTCCCAGAAACATCTGTCTTATGTCCTAGATCTCTGCTCCACAAAATAGCCTTTATAACTCATATTTTTATGGATGAATGTACAGCAAATGCACAGAGATGGCCTATTAATTGGTATTTCAAAATTGGTACCTCTTATCTGAGCTGCAAATACTTTTTAAATTATATAAAATCCCTAATAACTCAGGGGAGGGATCAGAACCAAGAGCTGTGATCTGGTTCTGTTTATTTGTTGCCTGGCATTACATTAATCCAATCCTGACTGATGCCTCTCGGTGATTTTACAATTTGACTACAAAATCATAACAGGGGAATTGGCTCTAAGCTCTTATCCCTTATGGGCAGAAATACTGATTTGCATTAATGCAATGCTTGGATCCAGCCAGAAACAGCGTTAGGAAAAAAGAAGAAAAGAAAAAATGGAGCCTTTTCTGTCCTCACACCTGACTCAGAGAGACCTGGCAGACCAGGCTCCTTCCAGAGCCAGCCTGGAGGGAAACTCCTGACCAGCCATGACAGAGGGGTGCTGCTGCTCTCCCAGAGCTGAGCAGGAGAGCCAGGGATGGCAGATGGATCAAACCCACCCATCACACCTCTGCACTCTGACACAGCGGCCCAGGGCTCCCAGACCCCTCTCTCATGGGATACTGCCTGCCTTCATCCAGCCTGGGGGCTGCCTTTCTGCCAGATCTTCATGGAGCCTCAGCGACCGATTTAAAATCACTGCAGAAAGCTTGATCTTCCCCCAGAATCTCCTTTTTTCTTGTCACAGCAAGGATGGTGGAGCTCCTCACCTTTCTGTATCCTGGCTGCCATACTTGACTCAACTTCCCTCCTACGATGATTCAGCTGAGACATGTCTAAATCTTGCCACGAGTTTACATAACTCCTTAAAAATCTGACTTTGATCCGAGCTCTTCATTCTCTCTCACCAGTCGCCCTCGGTGTGCGGTGCCCCGCATCTCCCTGGGTACAGTGACCTCTCATGGACGCTGCCGGCACTCGGAGAGCAAGGGACAGTTCTGCCTCAGCTGGGCGTGGGAGGAGAGGAACAGCGGCAGCAGCGACAGACTTGAAACAAAATTCGGGTTAGGCCCAGATAATTTTTGCCGTTACAACGCAGTGAGCCACCCCAGCGTCTCATCTAACAGAGGAAGAGTATTGTGTGACAGTCCTTGGTTTGGAATGTAAAGTAAATGATATTTCAGACACAGGAAAATGTGTATTCACGCTGCACTGTAGCTGTGGTGTTCACCACCATCACTGATCAGCTGAGCAGGGGAGGATCCGGCAGGCACAGAGGCACAAAACGCTTTCCTTTGGTCCCATCAGGTGTTAGAACGCCAAGCCGTCCGTTCGATGTCCCTGGCTGCGTGTCCCGGGGCCGCCCGCGGGCTGTGCCGTGGCTGCGGGCGGGCCGTGCTGCATTATGACACACTGCGGATGCGCCCACGGGCGGCGCCCGGGCACCGCGGCTGAGGCTGCCAGCCTGCCACGGCACCGCACCTGCTCCGCACAGCCACGGCCGCCTGCCCGGGGGCTGCCCTCCACTGGCAGGGGTCCACTCGTTCCACTAGTTTCATTCTTAACATTAATCAGGGATTTAGCACTGCCTGCTTTTCTGATTTTTTTTTAATGTTTGTTTCAGCTCATTGGGATTTAAGTTTCTGTATTTCTTCAGCCACCTGTGATTAGCAAAGGTAGGGAAAAACAAAACAAACAAAAAACAACAACAACAAAAAAACCAGTCACCGAAAGTAGCAAAACTCCCATATCTGCAAATTATTTATTGCAAAGGCAGTTTCTGAAAGACCTTACCCATTTAAAGTCTGAGAACTCAACCATAAGAAAGGAGACCATGGTGAAGGGAAAAAACATCTGAATCAATATTTCATTGGGACAGAGACTGATAATTCCTTTCTTTTCCTTTACCATCACCATTAATTTTCTTCATACCAAGCACAGCCCTACCACAGAGCATATTCCCTGAGCAGAACAGATGGATTAACAGATTATTGGCGTTAATCTAAAAGAAAACCCTCCCATCAACACATACTAAATTCTGATGGCTAAAGAGTTCTGGGTTTGTGCTCAATTTGCCTGGATATGGGAAGGACACTCAGAGAACTTCCCTCAGCTTAGAATGTGATGTGGGGTCCCTCCAAGATGGAAAAAAGGAGACTGACCTGACTACAGGACAATTCCTGTTCTTATCAATGACAAGCAACACAACTGGGAAGAGGTTTGCCTTAATTAATTTTCTTTGAAAATTCTCAGGTTCTGTGTGACTTCTGCAATGTATCTCCAGAGGAAATATCACAACTTAGGTACAAAACAGCTGCAGGAATGTGTTACCCTGTACTAGAAATCCTCACCCTTCTGTGTGGCTCCAGGAGGAACAGAACATTCCATTTGTTAGTGGTCCAGCCAAGGTCACCGGTGCAATTCAGAGTGTCACGGCCTCCTCTGAGCAGGTGACACCGGTGAGAGTGACAGCCTGCTCCAGTTTCAGCCCCATTTCCATCACCCACCTTTGCAGTTTCCTCTTCCCCTGGTATTTTCCAGCAGCAGGCCCTCCCTTCACACGGTCCAAGAGATTCCCTGCCCTGGCACATGGGTGTGTGCACTGACCTGGCTTCTCTGACTTGGCTCTGGCCGGGGAGGCTGCTCCTGACCTCCCTCTGCAAGGAACTGCTCCCTGAGGCTCCAAGGCTTACTGGGATTCACTCCTGCTCCTCAGCAACTTCCAGTCAGCGCCTAAGCAGAAAGGGTTTTTATTCAAGTCATTCTTGGGAACAACTTCCAGTAAGGAGGGAGACAAACAAGAAAACGACTCTAAAGGCAATGTTCAACCAAATCACTACAGAACCACACAGCCCAGGCTGTCGAGATCCATCTGCCTGACTGCTCGCTGCACCAGCTCAGCTGAAGTGACACATATGTAAGGCATCAACATCTCCGTGCATTAATCAACTCAGAAAATTGTTTCATAGTCTCTAAAAGGCTAAACTTCAGTTTTTTCTAATGTATTAAATTGTACATTTACAATACTAGCAGTGTTTGCCTACATTTTACTAATAATAAGACTGAACAACATAACATTACAGAGTAAAAACTTGTGTACATGAATATTCCATTGTTTAATAACCAAAAACTTTGGAAAACAAGAAAAACCCAGAGAACACTGTACACTCCATGAAAATAATTTAAGACACTGTACTGGTCACATGTTCAGGAAATTGTCACTTGGAAACACGTGAGTTTGCGGTTTATCTGCTTTCTATTAAAATTAATATTTGAGTGGATTTTAACAATCACAATACATTAAAACCCAGGCTCCTTACATTTCATTGACTTTAAAACATATTGGAGCTTCTTAGAGCTATTCCTATTAGATGGATCCCTAGGTGGCATCCAAGGTAAGGAAGGGATGTAAGCACCTGAGCAAAAGGTGGGTAGGAAGTTGGAGACTGGTGCTTGCTCAAAATGATGTCCTTTTGCTGCCAGCTGGGACATGGAGCTTTACCTCCATCAGGTAATGTTCAGGGAACTCCATTGCTCAGCCTCTGATGCGCTTACTCCCATCCACTCTGCCAGCTTCACTTCCCACAAAAAGTATCTATATCAGAGTATTTTCCAAAATATTCATTTAATTCCTTTTCTCTTTATTTTTGGCACTTAATTTGGGAGGCAGGGTAAAAGGGAGGGCAGGTGGGAAGTGAAAGGAAAGAAAAGTGGGAAGAGAGAAAACAACTATTTCAGAATGAACTTTCGCACAAAAGAATGGAATTACATTTGAAGACATCAGTTTCAGTGCACAGGAGAGATGACATTTTAAAATAACTTTATTTTTGATCCTCTTTCAAAATTATGATTTAACATTGTCAGAAATGAAATAAGAAACTTACCCAGCATATTTAGTTTTAAAAGCATTTAATGACATCGCATATATTTAACAGATAGGGTAAAAGTCTAGAGGTACAGTTCGATACAACTGAAAGCCAGTTCCAGTACTACTCTTGACTACAGGCCCAGTCATTGAAAGTTCATTCCTATTAAATGTAATTTTTGATTGTGCAGTAAGATGAAAATTTTTCATTACAATAGTTACAGTGACAGAAATGCACACTATGTATCAAAGAGCAAGGTAATGTAGCAAAATTATAACACACAGTGCTGCAGCTGACAAGCAAGTAACCATTTGAGTAACATTACTTTTCCAGTAAATGCTTCAGTTCCACTTTTACACTTATTGATGATTTTAAAGGGTTTATTATACATCTAGTCTTATTATACTTTGTACTAGAATTATCTGAAACATACAATATAATGTATTTCGGCCAAAAAAAAAAAAAAAAAAAAAGAAATTTGAAATTACAGCTTATTTAAAACTGTACCAGCCTGTTAATCCATCTTGAACACCAACATTCTTATCTGTCGTACTCGATGCGGGGACGCTTCGGGTGGTGTTAAACAAACCTTGGGCTGTGAGTCAACCTGCACTCTGTTACAGCAAAGAGAACACACTACCATTTGAATTCCTGTTAGAATCGCTGGGGAAGGCTCTACTAGCCAGGACTCAGCATAACAACCTTAACTGGAAGTGGATGCCTTTGAGAATTTGTACATTGGTTTCTCGTGTGCACAGTAGATTCGAAAGCACCGCTGCCTTGCATACCAATAGCACTAGGAGTGGGTTATTTTCCAAGACAGCCTCACAAAATTGAGGAACAGTTTAAATATTAAGATCTAATCTACATTAACTTCATTAAAAAAAAAAAAAAAACAAACAAAAAACCCAAACAAAAACAAACCCCCAAAACCTGGTCCTCCCTCTCCTACAGAAGCTGCCCAATGCACCTCATACGTTTGTAACTTTAGATTCTTTTTTTTTTTTGTTGGCTTTTTTTATTTTAAAACGCTCTATAAATAAAAAAATGTCAATCACATTGAGGAACATGAGGCACAGAGAGTAACGTATTGGTTCTGAGCTCGCATGCTGGAATTCCACTGGAACGGTCAGAGAAGTGCAGTGTGTGGAGATGGAATTCACTTCTTTTTACCAAAAAGGCTGAATCTTTTCTCTTTGTCTTTCTCTTTGTCTTTCTCCCGCTTGCCAGGGCTGGACTCGCTGGTTATTGTGACACTGGCAGGCAGGGTCTGGGCACGGCTGGAGGCTGGAGTGCTCTGGGTGGTTGGGGACACTTCGATTTTGTCTGAAGAGATCGCTGATGTGATGGCCTGAATCCACGTGTTCATCTCCTCCTTCAAGAAGCCCCAAAGGCACAGAACTGTTACAACCAGCACACCCCTCTGACTCCCACAACAGTCCACGGACATGGGTGGAAATGCAAGGAAAACCAGCCCCAGCTCATCCCCTCTGGCTGTGCACCTCCAGAGACACCTCCCAGAGGCTGTACCTGAGCAGCCCTGGGCCTGTGCATCACCCACAGACATGTCACAGACATGTTTTATGAAAAATCCTTTCGTTAGGATTTTTTCTCCTGAGAAGCTGAGAGGCCTCAGGAACAAAATGTAAACAATGGTTCTCTGCTGCTGTGGGATGCAACAAGGTGGATTTGTGATTGGTCTCATGTGGTTGTTTCTAATTAATGGCCAATCACAGTCCAGCTGTCCGGACTGTCTCGGTCAGTCACAAGCTTTTGTTATAATTTTTTTTTCTATTCTTAGCTGGCCTTCTGATAAAATCCTTTCTTCTATTCTCTTTTAGTATAGTTTTAATATAATATATATCATAAAATGATAAATCAAGCCTTCTGAAATATGGAGTCAACATTCTCGTCTCTTCCCTCATCCTAAGACCCTTGGAAACACCGCCACACACACAGAGTGCACAGCAGCTCTTAGCAGCTGCTCCTCCCCATGGCACAGCAGCACAGACAGCACAGTAACGAACCGTAACAAAAACCCACTTACATCGTCTTTGGCTTGGAAGAGGTATTCGTTGCCATCGGTCAATCTGGAAAGAAAACACCATCACAAATTTAGCTCAGTAGTGGTCACAGTGCTTCAGCTCCTGCTTGTTTGGCTCCAGCACATGAGCAGCCCCAGGCACACAGGACTGCACGTGCCAAATGCCCCCAACAACTTGCAGCCATGCACGCAGTAGCTCTGGGCTCTGGACATGCTCAGGGTGGTGCTCGTGTTCCCATGTGGCTGCTGGCTCACTATTTGCACTTTCAGGTACATCTTTTCTCCTTTGCAAAACACATTATCAAAGTTTACTCAATACTTTCAAAAGAAAAATGTCACAGGCAGCAGCTAGAGTTTTCATGGCTCCTATGAAATCCTGCAAAATTGTGCAGCTGCTCTGCTCTTGTAGCTGTGGTGGTGCTGCCTCGAGGTCCTGCTCTGAGCACCAGTGATGAGCAGCTGCCTGTCGTCACAGTGAAGGCCAGAGTCTCCCTTCTGTGTGATTCCTGTGCTGATTTTACTCAGGTGGTTTAAATGGGATACATTTAACAATGTATGTGATGATACACAAAATGAAAAAACAACTGAATATCACCAGAACAAGCAGGAGGCAGGGGCAGCAGGAACTCTGCTGCAGGTTTCCCCATCCTTCCCAACAAAAAGCAAGCATTTTAACAACTCTTTATGAAATGAAATGAAGGATTAAATAGTAAAATAACAGTGCTTGAGTAAAGGAAATATCTACATGCAAGTAATCAAGGGGCCTGATGCAGGTGATGGAGCACTGAGAAAAGGGCAGTTGGTTTTCTGCCTAACTTTGGATTTGGAACAGCATATACTTCCATTAGCAATTCAGAGAGGTTTAAAATAGTCTGAAGGATGAATCACATAGCTGCAGGCCTGTCTTCAAGGAAGGTACATTTCCCTAAATATTTGCTATATATTTCCACATATATTTTCTGTAAAGCAAATTTTCCCCAGATAGGGATTCTCTGATCTTTATAGGATTTCTATACCAATATAAAATTACATCACCACCACCCCTGCTCTGCCAAAAAACCCCAAAACACCTGTGATGGAATACGTGACCCATTCAGTTCATAAAGTAAGTCTTCTTTGACAGGATTACCTCACAGCTGTGCAACGATAAATATTTTTTAACTGTTGGCACTAGAAGATTGTTCAGTAAACCAAAGAGTTTCCCAAGGAAAAGCCTTTTTCTAAACTTTTGAGCAATAGGTCTTTCATATATTTGAGTGAAATGGTCTGTAACTATATGTTTTGGACCTGAATATGTGAGATATGTTCAGCAGTGTCCTAAATTCACACTGAAAAAATTAAACAAGAGACTTGATTTGGAAGACAGCAGAACCACGATCACTGCTCTCCACCAGTTCCAGAGAGAGCAGCTGAAAAACCCAGCACTGTGAAATGCAGGCCCCCAACTGCAGGCACACACATCTGGTCTTGTCCCAGATAAAAGTGCTCTGAGTACTGCAGCACTGTCCTGTGCTTGCTTGCTCTGATGAACAGACACAGCTCAGGGATAGACAGAGCTCCCTCAGAAAAGCAGGGGCTGCAGTTAGCATTCATGGTCAGCTCCTGGGCTGGGTTCCCAGTGAACACACCCACCATGGCTCCCCCGAGGACAGGGCACTGCCCCAGGTTTACCTGAGCTTGAACACACCCACCATGGCTTCCCCAAGGGCAGGGCACTGCCCCAGGTTTACCTGAGCTTGAACACACCCACCATGGCTTCCCCAAGGGCAGGGCACTGCCCCAGGTTTACCTGAGCTTGAACACATGCTTCTTCTTTTTGTAATCGACCGCGACTTCGCAGACTGCGTCCTTCAAGCTGACGGGGATCTCGTTGTGGTAAGGGATGCCAGAAGAGGCAGCTTTTGAGTCCTTGTAGAAGCCCATCTCTTGGTTGTTTATGACACAGTACACGTTATGCCACGACCTTTGAGACATGGGAAACAAGAGCAGTTATAAATCCAATGCTCTCACCTGCAGAACTGGAGAAAGCAAACGTCACTACTTCTGTAAGTTAATGGAGATTGGTTGGGTGAGGATGTGAACACAGCCTATGCTGTCCCATGAACTGCAGACAAGGAATTCTTTCATGGAAGCACAGCTTCAAGACAAAAGCCAAAGGGAACCAAGATTCCCAGAGCTCCCTGTGACAGCACATCAGCCTGTCCTCACAGTGGGAGGACTGTTTGGCAGACCGGGTACTTTGCATTCTTGAGACAGAAAATGATTGACCTTTTAATGGCAGTGCTCTGTTGTAGAAGGAATTCTCACTGTGTTGCAAAATGATGAATGAAATGGAATGGGCTGTGTGTGAAATCCTTGATTGACACAAATACTCTTAGTGGCATCATCCACCTCATTCTCTAATAGAACTGTGACAATTAACAATTACTGGAAATAAGAATACCCAGACACTGGTACTGGTGGCTGTCGCTGCCTCAAAGGTGTTGTCTGGTGTGAACAACTCCAGTGGCACAAAAATCCTGGTACTGCTGTACTCACTTGAGATCTCAGCTCTGCCAGGTGCTTTGGCTCCTACCAAATCCCACAGATGTTGCTGCAGCTCAGCACTTGCTGTGAACATTTCCCTTGTCAGCCAAGTCATAAATCTGGTATCAAGAGCTCTCTCAGGTCATGAAGGACCTAAATCAGCTTTTTCAGCACAGACAAATCTCAAAGTTCTGCCTGTTTGAGACCTGCAGGACATTCCTTGGGAGTGGAACTGACTATGGTGCACCAATAGTCCTCTGTTCATGCTGAACAGATTACAGAGTAGGTGGAAAGTGGTAATGTGCAAATAGAAAATGTCAGAAGAATATGAACATTTCTAGTCTCACACCTACGTGGTTTTCTTTTCTTGTGGTAACGTACAACTTGAGAGATCTGGAATCAAATCCCACTACTGCCACAAATCCATCATGTGCAGTGGGAAAGTCGTGGTATCTCTGTGCCTCAGTTTTCCACCTGACAAATGTGGCTAATGCTGCCTTTTGTACCAAATATCTCCAGACTGCAGTTGCCCACATGCAGTGTTCAGCCCTACAGCAACAGGAGCCTGGGAGTTCTCTGGGAGCTGAGAGGAGCCTGGACATGGTTCTGTGCCACCTTGGGCAGAGCCCTGGCTGCCCTGCCTGTGTTCCACGTGGGACACTGTACCTGCTGGAGGCTTTCTTGCTGTGTGTCTCCCACTCGTGCTTGCGGTGTAAGAAGCCCTCCATCTGGGCCGAGGGAACCTCCTGCGTTTTGGCCGGGAGGGTTGCAGCAGTCTGGGCCTGAACGCCGCTCTTGGCTTTGCGGTCTGACGTCGGGGAAGGAATGGGACTGGACTCTTTGGAACTCGTCCTCTGTTCTGCGGCTCCATTGACCATTTCGTTGGTTTCTGCAGTTTCTGCCACCTAGGAACAGTGGAGAACACGTTCAGCCAGAAGCCCCCAGCACTGAGGCATTCTGCAGTTAATCTGTCTCCCTGCACAACGTGGCTGTGTATAAACTTTGCCTGGACAATGACACAGGCCAGTAAGTTCTTTCTTGCACTCCATGGAGACACAGGAGGCCAAGGAAATTAGAAGGTAGGAATGGATTAGTACCCATTTTATAGGTGGAGAGACGGGAAAATAAAAGCAGCTGAACATCAGTGTGAATTTTACTGTGCTTTGCTCTGCTGGTCAATTCTTTTATATATTGTTATTCCTAGAATGAGAGCATTTAATTCTGTTGCTAAGTACTCAAATGTTTGGAACAGTAACAATCACACTTTCTGCAAACCTAGAGGAACGGTAGAAGTTATACACATCAGCCACCTTAAGTACATTTATGGCATTACTGGGGCATTAAAGGTCCATAAAAGGTATTAACTATGAGTCAGCAGAGAAAGATGTCACAATCGCCCAGGAGCATTTACAAAAATGTGTGTAATAATTGATTTGTTTCTGTAAAAGCTCCTTTCCCGCTTTCCCCGTTCCCCTAGTGACACAACAAAATCAAAACATGCAGAAATTAGAAAGATTACACCATGCATCTCCACCATCCCAGTTAGGATATTGGATCGTAAAGACAAGGGGAATGAGGTCACGTGTCAATTGATCGAGGTCTGGTTCAGACTGGCGTTATTAGGTGGATTGGATTTTGGTTAAAGGAACTGAAAACCACCACAGTCACACAGCATCACACAGCTATTTACCCCCAAACAAAGACAGAACCAAGGCCTTGCCCATCACTTGCTTTGTTGGTCGCGTTGCCTGGCGCACTGGGATCGATAGCCTAGAGAGCAGCCGTGTTTCCAGCAGCTCTCACTGGTCAAGCTGGCGACGTCTTCAGGAGCCATTCATCCAAAAATCATTTAAATTGGAATCCTAATGGCTATAAGCTTTTGAAATGCAGCTTGGTCCCAGTTTTTTTTGTTTTCTTGTACCATTACTTTGACGTGTAGAGCCGTTGGTAGCAGCTCAGGAGTTACACAACCAGTGTGTAGTATTATTATTAGCAAGTTACTAAAGCTCAGTGCTGCTAATGCTCTAGTAGATTACAAACATTCTGGACTGGTTTTATGCAGACAAGCAGGTTTTTGTGAATGGCACAATAATTAGACATTCCTACTTCTGCACATGGCCTGGACAAATCAAAAGCAGCCAAATTATTATGCAACAGACTCAATTTTGCCACCGTTTGCTAGAACTTCTTACACCTGCCCAGTATCCATTATTGTGCCTCACACCTTGTACCTCACCATTGGCCTATAAAGATCGGAGTGTCAGCTTGCTCTGACCATGGGAAGGATTGGTTAACTGCCTTTAGCAACCTAAACCTCCAGAGTACAGACACTACGACACCCTTAAACAGGGAGAGAATCACAGCTCACATTGCACTTCAGTCAGATCTGGTTTACCCTGTCCCTAAAGACACATAGCCTTACACTGCTCCTTCACAATTAGGATCAATCTAAGCCATCAACCCTCACCACTTGTACCCAAATCTCAAAGTATAACAAAAATGTTGCATTAAAGCGGGGGAGAGGGTAAATAGATGAGGCTGAAGTTTATCCAAACACAGCCAGAACACAGGTAGTGGAATGAACAACCCCTGAGTCACCATTCATCACCCGTGTCAACCACCCACGGCCAACAGAGCCCTTCAAGAACAAGGAGAGCCATTTGCACACCTTTCTGTCCAGTGACAGCTCCTGAACCTCAAACTCCACTTTGCTGCTGGCTGGAGCCCTGTCTGAGGGACCTGACACCTCTTACCAGACTGAGGAATCACACAGCCCACATTAACTGGTCCCCACAACTTAAACAAACTCCCCAGGAACACCTGGCCCTGCACTGACACAGAAAGCAGTGCATTTGCTGGAGCAGGACCAGCTAGATGTGAAAACAGAACTGCTTTGGGGGTACCTAGAACCCCTAATCTGAGGTAAACTAGACCACCAAACCAGTTTCAAACCAGCTGCCACTGCACAGTTGCTCAACATATTTTATGGGAAATAATATGGAATTCAGTGCTGCAACCCTGTGGCTTTGAGAAGTAACTGCCAACTTTAATTATATCATCAGACCTGCACCTTCTACGTCAAATTCTACCGGTTGTAAAAGGGCTATGAAAAGCTTTTCTGATGCTCTTTCAGGTTTTATTTCCTTTCACGTGTTATCTACAATTAACAGAAAACAAGCAAAATAAATCATGAACAGCTCTGCAAAGGATGTGTCATGAAAACGGAGAAAAAAACAGGAGCTGAACACACTTCAATGGAAACATGCGTGGGGCATGCGGAGACAACGCCACGGAGGACAAACAGCAACAGCAAACTCCTGTTACAACACAACAGGTCTCTGTACATGATACAGCTCTCTCAGTGGGGCCTGAGGGGTTAGTTGGAAGTGCTTTAGTGGCTACAGGCTACTCTGAAAATCTTTAAAGCAGGACTGGGACATGCAACAAGACAGGTGGTGACAATGACACAGGTGCCCCTTTGGATTTTGCAGTGCTTGAAGCAACATCTGCTCAGTTCATGGACTCAAGGCTCTGCCCCACAGCTGAAGAACCAGATGATTTGTCTGCTTCAGATGTAAAGAGATGCCAGCCTCTAGGCTGTCCTGTCAAAAGGACCTTCCTAATGCCTTTAGCCAGACCCACAGGCTGCAATAAATAGGTGAAATCCCACTCTTCTAGTGCCTGAAATGATGACCTTAATCAATGACTTACTTTTTCTTCATAGTCATAAAAGTGGAATTTTTATGTAAGTGTACAAATACAAATTTAAAAAATCTATCTCTATAAATTCCTTCTACAGACTACTTTTTTCACCAAAATACACGTGAAGGCTCCGCAGATGGTGGAGTCTGAAGCTACAGCTATCCTGCCCTGGGAACTGACACACTTTTGAGGCACAGGGCAGCCACCAGAGCATCCCCATAAATTCATATGGAATTTTAAAAAGCATTAAGAAGCTATATGTTGTTATCCTGACAAAAGAAAAAAAAAACAAAAAAACAAAACATGCATCATGAAGTGGAAAGACAAAAGTACAGTTACTGAAGCACATCTTTTCAATCACTGCTCTCAGTTCACAAGCTCAGCCCACACAGAACAATCCAGCTGCACTGCTCAGCCAGTTGTCAGAAACCAAAATTCTGACCAACAGCAGCACATCTTGTGCCTCACTGACACAGCTCTGTACACCCAAGGTACTGCAACACAGGACTCCACAAACTGAGCTCGGAAGTTCTCATGGAAGACTGAAGTGCAGATGGCAAAGATGAACATGGAAATGCATCATGTAGCATGGCAATAAAATAAAATTTCAAAAGAAGCAAACAGGTGATGTATAAGGCTGTGCTAACCAACAAGATTATTATCTGGGATGTGCTTGAAGATCACCTCACCTTCCCTGCCACAACTGTAGAGAATTTATAAACATTAGAATGTACAACAGCTCACTTCAGGACTGAATGCTAAAGAAGAACTAAAAGATTTTATTTCCAGAAAGAGAAAGGTGGAACTGCTGTGTACTGGGGAGCATGGCAGAGTCTGGGTGCAGACTCAGACCTAACTAGGAGGGGCTTCTTAAAGCCGAGCTTGTGCTGAAAGGCATTTCCTGCCAGAGCCCTGGGCTGGGACTCGTGTTTAATCTGCAGCACTGTAAGAGCCCTGATATGCACAGATCCCAGCCTGCCAGGAGCCTTTCCTGCACTGAATGTGACCCCAGAGAGCCAGGCTCAGCAACAAAGAGCAGTGTCCTTTCACTCAAAGCATTAGCTGAAACAAGGAGGCTCTGCAGGAAGGGGGTGGGGAGGGGAGCCAGTTCCAGCTCCTGTGTTGCTTTAACTCCAGGGACATTTACTGGCATTGTCATGGCTGCACGTGAGGATTCTTGGCATGCATCCTGACTCCACTGGGACACCCCTGTCAATAAGGAGCAAGTAAGGCATGGAGCATTCAGCCTGCACCTATGTAAAACAAAGAGCTGGGACCTTAGACAGTGTATTTTATTTAGTTTGTAAAGGAAGCATCACATCCTCTCCCCAGGGAGTTACACCCTACTCTCATTTACACCCCTGCCTCTCCGATGCCCAGAAATAAAATTGCTGTAGTGGCATCTGGACAGGACTGAGGCCAAATGGGGCCCCAACACAGCAAGATCACAACTCTGCATGAGGACTAAACTCCCAGATAAATCTAGATACTGGTTTTGAGTGGTTTATTTCACGTTTATTTGTCTCTGCAGTCAATGAGTCCATTCTGCATGGAATGTTTTACAAACTAACCTTAAGGCTTTTATTTGTCCACGGTCACACTCTCCCCCTCCCAGCCCTTCCTGCCCAGCTCGCTCATGTGGATTATCTTTGGCCTGGTACATAACTCTTGCTAATGCAGCTGATTTAATAAAGTTGCCGTGCTGAGACCTGTTAGTATAACTCGATGCGTCATACCTGTCAGGTCCTAGTGCTCTTCTTCATTAGGATGTAATCTCATTACATCTCAATTACTCATATAAAGGAGGCTTTCGCTGGAAAATCTTAATGCTATTAGCGACATGAAAAACTCACAGTAAATAACATGAAATAAATGTGTCACCTTAAAGCAACTGAGTGTCAGTGGGGAGATTCAAATAAACAAAGATTAAAGTGAAGCAAATATATGTCCAAGGGGCTGCTAATTAAATAAAAGTCAACTGATGGGAAGGAAGAGAAAAGCAGCAGGGAAATCTGAAGCCAAAAGATTAAACCAGTACCAGTAAACCATACTGAAAAAAGGTTTCTGTTGCTGCAAGTGATTCTGTGGCTCACAGTCCAGACCACGAGCGGTCATTGGCTGTCCGTCTGCTAATAAAGTTTTTGTAGTTTTGGTAGGTTTGGGAGCGGTAACTAACCCGTGGAGATTCCTGGTCTGAGGGCAAACCGTTTTGGGAAACTTGTTCTCCTTTTGTCCCATCCCTGTTGGAGAGAGGAAGAAGAAAAGAAATTGTATAAGGTTCTTGGAAGTCACCCACCTTGTTCAACAAAATGAGATTTTCTTATAGAATATTAATTTAATAAATCCAGATATGTTCCTAAAATCCTCAGGCCCAACTGAATAAATCCAGTGTGAAGTGAGATTTAACCAGACTTTACTGACAGTTACCTTACAAATAAACCGCCCCCTATCAAATAAGCAATTTCATAAATGACTTAAAATCTGTAAATGATGCTCATCAAAGAAAAAACACAAGTTGGTTCAGAAATTGCAATTCATAGCCCAGGGGACAAAAGCATCATTCCCACTTTTGGGCCAGGAATGCCTCAGCAGTGACAACTGGAAAATGGGAACTTGGCATGGAATTCAGGGGATTGGGAGAGGTCCTGGCCCCATAAACCACCAAGCCTTCAAACAAGGGTCATGTTACAAACCCATACAAGCTCCTCTCCTTTTACAGCACATTTTCAGCCCAAGGGTTCCCCAAGGGAAGGGCAGAGTCCAGCTCACCATTGCTGCTGGGAGTCTCCATCCTCTGCAACCTTGGGCTCCGGAGTGGGCGGCTGCCTCTTCCGCTCCTCCTCCTCTTGCTGCCGACGCACTTCCAGCAGCTCCAGCTGGGAGAGGAAACATTTTTTATTTAAAAACACTGCTCATTTTTTGTGGGGTGTTCTAGAAACTAGCAACAACTCTGTATGTTTTTCAAGAACATTACTGAAGTTAAAGTGAATGGGGATAAAATTGGAAGGTATCAGGCTTTAAAAGCATTTGTGGCACTGAATTTGTCAGGGAGGGCACCAGCATCAGACCCTCTGACAGCAGCTCTCCACTGGCCATGTATATTTTCCAACTCATTCTATTAGAACAAAACCCAGATAAACAAGAGAACAGCCCAAGTTATTAAAATATCTAAAAGTGACATCTTCTTGTCTGCTGGCCAAACACAGAAATAAAATGTTTCCTTCTGAATCCCTGAAATCACCCATCTCCATAAAACCAGCCTGATTTGTGAAGATGCTGAGAAACTCCAGTTCCTTTTGTCTGCAGCTGTGACACTCAGTGTGTGTGAAAACCCAGGCCACTTCAACTGTAGTGTCTAAAGCCAAATTGTTCTCCAAATATGGTAAAATGCTCTCCAAACATTAGTGACTGACACTGCAGTTGTGTTCAAATTGGAATTTGGGGTTTCTTTTTCTCATTATGTCTTCCTAGAGGACAATACAGCCTTGCACTGGAGCAGTCACAACACAACAAACATCACTGTCACTGCCTCCTTCCCACCACTGTCATCTTTAACCAAAAATAACTGGCCAGCCAGTACAGCAGAGGGCTTTAGCTCTGAAATTTCTTTCTGGGTCATCACTCCCAGGCTTGAAACAGCTCCTGCTGACTCTTAAGGTCATTTATCATTTAAGCTTTTTCCTTGGAGGTTGTTGAGTTCAAATAAACCAAAGAAGGTTTTTAGTATGGCTGGAAATAGGAAACTTCAGGCTCTGTGTGGCTGGCTGAGGTCAATCAACAAACAACCATGAAATGGAGATCAAGCTGGTATTTCTGGGAGTTGTTCCAAAGCAGCAGGAATGGCCAGGGAGGTTCAGACACTCACCGTGGTCAGTCTCTCCAGCGCTGCAAACCTCTCATCCCAGGTAGCCGCGGATTTCTCAAACGCTTCGTGCCGCTTGATCAACTTCTCCACCTCATCCACGCTCTGCCCAATCTCACGGCTGGACAGGTAGGGCTCCTGGCCCAGCAGCCAGGCCTCAGCCACACTTGCATCTCTGGAGAACTGGTGCACCTCCAAAACTGAGCAGAGAGGGCACAGTGTCAGTGCCATTAATGTCACAAAGAAGAGCATGGTGGCAGCTTTGGGATTTATCTAAACCCAGCTCAGGGAACAAAGTACGTGCACTAGGCTAGTGCATGTTCAGTGAAACTGGTCTCTGAAAAGATAGACATTTCTCCTATTGCCTCGGCTTCAGGAAAAATGCAAGTTTCATTTTGCAAATTCAGTGTGGTTTTTTTATTCTGATCTGCTGTAACCTACTAATTTCAGCATAGAAATTGGAATGTGACACCTGCAAATACAGCAGAGCTACCGCACCGAGCCCCAAATTTGATCATATAGAGCAAGACCTCTGGTGGGGGTTTTTGGTTTCAAATTCATTATTTAACAACAAACAGGTGTGAACCTTGCAGCTATTCCAGCACAAACACACTTCCAAGCACTGTAACAGAAAAGTGAGGAGCTGCAGGTTTTGTTCAATGCTCAGAAAGGCACAAGGAAGAAAGTTAGATAAGGCCCAGCCCAAAAGAAATCCAAGGGTGTCCTTACTCAGTCTCAGCCACTCCCATCTGTCTTCCCATTTGTCAATCATTTCTTTTCTCTTTTCTGTCAGCTGCAGGAGCTTTTCCTTGATCTGGATGGAGAGCAGAGAGCAGGGCTGTTACACAAGCACCAGGCAGCAGTTCCCCCCAACCCTGCACTGACAGACACTGCACAAATTCCTCAGGAAGTGACTTCACCGTGCAAACAACAGCTGTTTTTCTCTTCCAAGTATAAATAAATGTGACATTTCCATTAAAATACCACATTTGCATAAGCATTCAGTGTCTGTTAAAAGCTACAGCACACAGAGTATTTGATAAAAGGGTGTAATGGGCAAACAAATGTAAATAGTGCAATCAGGCACTGAATCTTCTGCCCTTTTCCAGTGAATAATGCAAAATAATAATAATAATGCTGTTCAGGGCTGTTGCAGAAGCTCTCCCCTTCCTGAGAGGGAAGTGCGTCACAATGTTTGATAACTTTCCTTCCCCAAAGGGAGGCAGGAGAAGCAAGGGCTGAGCCTCTATCCTCTGGCCTAGACACCTCAGAAAATAAATCAAGGCTTTCAGCAGTTGGATATGGTTCTCTTAATATTCCTTGAATTTAGTCTCTACACAACAAACATTTTCCTGCTCATTCCCCTAGCAGGCCTCTCCACAGCATTCCAGTTTCCCTGCGGGAAGTTCAGGCTGTCTCACAGCTGCCTCTGCCCTTGCTCAAGGAAGACACCTTTTCATCCCAGAGCCATTCTCTGCAGAGTGGAATGCAGGAACTTCTTTGCATTTGCTGGGCTGAAAATGACACTTTAAATCTCGATGTCACCTCTGTTACCCACCATGAATTGCCAGAGTGAAGTTACACCCCGATTTCCCAACAGCACATAAGTGCACTGTCCCTAAGGTGACACTTATCATTACGCCTCTGTGGGTGACACAGGGCAGGTTTCTCCCTTGAGAAGAAGCCCCAGGAGCCCATGGCTGTTTGCAGGGAGCACGGTACCTCCTCAGATGCATAGTGTTTCCTGGCCAGCAGAGACTTGCCAAGCTCAATGCACGTAGTGAAGCTGTCATTTCGGGCATCAATTTCTGCTTTGATCCCCTGGTGATTGTTCATGAGCAGTTCCACAGATGAAACATCCCTAAAATGAGCAGAAACACAGATTTCGGATTCAACAGCTGCTACATTTCCAAACTGACCCACAACTCCATATGGAAAAAATTGATTCCAAGATTGTCTTTGTAATTCAGGAAGCCTTTCCCAAGGAACAGCACCATTCTGGCCTGAATCAGAGATCAGATAACCCCGGTGTGAGACCAAATCTCTCTGGGTACAATTTTCCATGGCAAATATTCCAGCAGCCACCCACCCACATGAGCAAGCTGCTGTAGCAGCAGGCTCTGAAAGCCACTCTCAGTGATACAGAGGTTCCTCAGGTGAGCTGCAGCCTTGTCTTTGGATGGAGAAGGATGCTTTGCCTTACCTTGGCTTTTCCTGGGCCTCTATCTGCCGGATAACATCTTCCATCCAGAGCATGAGGTCCCGAACCATGCTGAAGAAGCGGAATTTGTCTCCTGTGTCCACCAGCCTCACCCTGCGGCCCTCACAGGCATCCAGCAGTGCCTTCCAGGCCTCCAGGACCTCGTTTTCCCTCTTCTGGATGTCATCAGCCTTGTCCCCGGCGTAGGCAGCCTGGAGGCGCGCTGCATCCTCCTGCAGCTGTCGCACCTGCAGCAGGGCGGGAGAGACAAAGCCATGGAGGGTTTGTGACTCCTGAGTCACAGCTACAGGGACACTTCTCTGCTAATTCACCACCTGAGGGGCTTCCTAAAGTCACTGCAAATGGATTTGGTCTGTTCACACTAGAAAGGTCTGTGCTGTTAGTGAGCCACTATTATCCCTCAGAGAACACTGTAGGGTCAAGGGACCCCCAAAATAGCAAAGATTTGCCACTGCCTGAACTCGCTGTGAGACACAGTGCCAAAAGCAAGTGTCTGTTACATGTCAGGGCAAATGGGGACCATTTTCATCATCAAATTCCCTTCCTCTCATATAAGAGACAAAAACACCTGGGAACTCGGGGTCCAAGCCACTACTGCATCTGACAGAGGTTATTTTTCAAAAATTTAGACAATGACTTCAAAGAGAAAAAAATGTAGAAATGTTAAGAACTCTCTACCATTAGAAATCTTTTCCTTTCAAACACTGTCTTGGGATGGCAAATGCTAATTCCTGACTGTTTTCCATATTTTACAAGCCAGGAATCATTCCATTAGCTTTTGTCTAATAATTAATTTTTTTTAAAACATCAAATCAACAGCCTTCTACCTGCAGGCACAGAGACCATGCCTCTCTCCAAATGATCCACCTTGGTGCTCTGGCTGTTTCACCCAGAAATTATCCTAAGTGCCTTCCCCACAGCTCTGTGCTGTGATTACATATTCCTTCACTTAGGTCTTGATTATAATTACCTTTTTGAGAGACTGGGATTGATGTTTTGTGAATGTATCCCATTTTCTGTATAAAATCTACAGCTTCTGAAAGTAAAACACCTGGAAAATCAAATGCTTGCTCTATCTCCTTTGTTTCAGTGTAAATTGCAACATAACAGAGAATTGGCTGGCAGCTGGGCCATAAAAGCTCTTTCCTGACCTACTGGGATAAATACAGTCAGTTGTAATTCCTCCATTCCTTAAGCAACTTGTGCCCTTCCCAAATTCTTCTTGTGGCAGCTGAATATTGTATTTTGATTTAGAATCCCCCCTGTGCTGTATGAGCAGCTGCCACCTTCTACTTGGCACACCTTAGCTTCAAAAGATTCAGAATTAGATCAGGTTTGGATGCTTTTAAAAATCTTTGCCTGAACTGTGGATTTTAAATCTCTTTTGCTCTCAGGACACACCAAGAAAGGTCATATTTAATTCAGAGTGCCCAGGTTCATAACCAAGACAGAAAGACTCTGTGCAGATCTTTGCCTCTCAGAAAGGAAAAATAAACAGTGCCTGGCACAAAGGGTTTGACTGGGGCTTTTTGGTATTTTTAAAAACAAAAAAACCTAAACTGAGCAACCAAAATAAAACCAAACCTCAAAAGCCAACCAGGCTTACAAATTTCTTCCTATTTTGTACTTTAAATCAATACAGAAGCTGTCTGCCTTTCTCATTTCTTCTTCAACCAAGGACAGGAAATGGAATAACATCCAACAGCTGCCAACATGTTCAGAAGCCCGTGTACTTACAGATTGCTACTTTAGATAATAGCTGACTGCAATGACAGAGCAGCAGCCAGACAGATAAGGAAAGGGTGCAGGTGAGGTTATTCCCACAGCACTACACGTGGGAAGCAGCTGGCAGCACTCTGTCTCCCAGCCACAGAGGGGCCAAGGGCAGCAGCAAACTCTGCAGCTCAGGTTCCCACACCCACAGTTCACCTGCCACACACCTGGGTGCCCAGGGCCTGGATATCGTGCTCAAACGTCGTGTGCATCCTCTGTAGTGTTTCCACTGTGTTTTGGTCTCTACCGAGCTCCTCGGGCAGTTTCTTATGTTTGTCTTGGATACGCCCTAAGATCTCCTTGGCATCGTGGTAAAATTTGTGCAGTTCATAAGAGGCTGCGAGGATTTGTGTTCTCGTGTCGATGAGCTCCAGGAGATCCGCCCAGGCCTCGTTGAGTCCGTCCTTCCACTCGGCGATGGTGGCGGCGTCCGAGTGGCCGGAGTTGATGAGTTCGTCGGCCATGTGGTTGACGGTGTCCACCCGCTCCTGCCCGATGTTCCCGGTGTCCCGGGCGAACTCCCGGAACCGCTCCTGCAGCATCTGCAAGGCACAGAAAGAGCCTCATGCGGCGCTGTGGCTACAGGGAGAGCTGAGAGGGCCAACCCCCCCTGTGAGCAGCACCAGAGAGGCCCTCCAAGGACTCACCGTGACGTGCTCGTAGTCCTGGCCCAGCTCGTGGGACCCTGCCACCACCTCCCTCTCGGCAATCCACTGCTCCAGGTCATCCACCTCGCGGTTGAGCTGGAACAGCCGGTGCCTCTCGTCCAGCTTGCCCCTCCTCTCCTCGGCCAGGTCCTTCAGGCCCGCGTAGAGCTTGTCCACCTTGGACTGGCGCATGCTGATGCGCTCGCTGGAAAAGCAAACGGCACTGAGTCTGCGCTGCCTTTGCAAGCAAAACCCAGCGGGGAAAACTGCAAGGAATAAAAGTTCCTCGGGATATTTAATCCACAGAATGCACGTCTGCTGCAGGCAGGAATTTGACTTGGACACGCTGGGCCAACCCTCTGCTAGCAGAGGTGACAGCAATAGCTGGGAAGCTTGTCTGTCCTGCACTGCAAACCCCTGGCTTTAGAGAGGGGAGCTGGAATCCAGCTCTCCATTTGTCTGGACACAGATCACAGCAGAGTCTTCTCCCAAAGCTACAGGGAGGATCTAAGCAGCTGAGGCAGGGAGCAGTTCCTTTTCAGTTAAACTCTGCTTCAGAGTTCAGCAGCACTCAAGGGTTTCTTACTCCTTAAAGCTCAGCTTTTGCACAAGGGATGAATATTTCTACTTGCTGTACCTTTTGCCTCTATTTTGTCTGAGCCATACGGTGCTCTCAAAGTGCCTTCCCTCTGCCTTGTAAAGCTGATGATGTTATTCCAGTACTCAGACAGCTCAGCCAGGAAATCTGCTCTCATCAGAAGCAATCATGACCACAAGAGAGTGCTTTAGAGTTAAATAACAACCTTCCACCGGAGGCAGAGTGTGTCTGGCCTAGGCCAGTGCCACCTTCCAGCCTGTGCAGGCTGAGCAGTTAAATACATCAGCCTCAGAGTGGAATCAGCTTTGGAGCTGAAGGCAGTGGAGAATTCAATCTGCTGAGCTGTAGCTCTTACAGCAAAATGGTTCTTAAGCTTCCTGAGTTCTCCCTCAGGGAAAGCAATTTATGAAAAGTGAGATAAATGTACCAAAAATAAGATGTTAATGTGCCCGTGTTTAAAGCACCTGATTCCAGGCTCTGATTCTGCTGGAATCTCAAAGAGAAGAGGCAGATTTTGGGGAGCTCTGCAGAAGGATTAATGACAGTGACCTTCTCTGCTGGACATTAGAGTTGGTTGGAAGAGCAGATTTGGACTTTGGCCTGAGGACTGCTCTGCCTCTGTGACGTTCAGCAGTGCTGCCAAGACCTGACACTGCAGCCTGCACAGGGGACAGGTACTCCAGGTGTCCAGAACCACCAGAAATTGGCAGCTGCACATACTGACCCTGTCTTTGGCCAAGTCAGGGTGGTCCAACCAACATCTTGAACTGAGTGAGGCTAAACTCCCCCTCCTCTGTATGAGCCTCTGAGCTACTCTCTGTGGTGGTCTTTGTGTGTCAGAACCACCAAAGGGACTGAAATACCAAAAGAACTCATGAGCCAATTAAAAATTTCAGTTACTACCTTTCTGGGTGATTATCTGCCACCAAAGTTCTGCTGGTCTTTGAAAGCTGGTGCACAGTTTCAGCATAATCTTCTACAGCTTGTTCCAAAATCTGGTGTTTCTTCAGCATGGACACTGCACTCTGTTCATCCTGTAAGGGTAACAGAAAATGACAAGAAGAATTATAAGGAGCTGCTCCCAAGTACAGCTTGAAGACAAGTCCTCCTGCCAATGGTATAGTACAGTTGATGTCACAGCAAATGACCCCCAGAAAGCAAAATAATGAGTGAAATAGATAATGCATCAATCCCTCTGGGGTGCAGAACAAAATTACATCAGTGGGCATTGAGCATGTTGAGCTTCCTCTTCTATGAAGCTTTTTGTGTGTTTCCACAACACCAGTGGCAGGGCTCAGAAACGTGGAACAGATTAGGACACACCACTTGTCAGGCATCTCAACAACAGCATGGGGCAAAGAAAAGAAATCCTACACAGTCCATGCCAATGGGTTCTCCATCAAAGTGTCTGGAGAAGTTCCAATTGAAACTTTTTATGCACTGTTATAGCTAAGAAAACCAGCCTCCTACTCTCAGTGTTAACTGATATTGTCAATAAATCTTTTCAATACAATATTTTGCATAGTGAGCTATTTGCAATAGATAAAAAGAAAACAAGCCATTTTAATGGGAGACTGAACACCTGTGGAATGTATTCTCCTGATACAAAGCTGAGCTTTATTTCACCAGGGCAGGAAACACAGTGCACTTATGTTGATAACAAACAAGCTCCAGCACTAACACATCATTGGAAAACAGGAGTTTGCATTCTCCTTGTTATGGTGTGAAGATGGGAGTAAAGCTGATGGTCACTGGGATTCAAGGCTGGTGACAATGGTAGCAGCTGACTGACCACCAGCTCCTGTTTCACAGCCAGGTGCATTGTGCTGTCACTCAAAACTAACAGAAAACTGGACCTAACTGGACCACACTGGCAATCCTGACCTTGCAGTGAAGGCAGGCACAGAGTTGCCCTCTGCAGTGTGAGGATGCTCCCTGGTTCCATACAGCACAGCCCATCCTGAACAACATCAAAGATGTCAGAACAGGCAGAAGCCATGATCACCTGAGGCTTCACTGGGAAGTTTCATTTGTTTATGTCACCATTCCATAGCACCACACCAAATTATGTCACCTGCCTCTCTTCAGCAAAGCAATTAAGGCCAAAGTAGTGTCACTGTGGAGCTGCTCACCTTGGCTTTCTCTTCTGACATCATGTAGAGCTCCTGCTCACTCATCCAGGCCTCAGCCTCGGCTGCATCAAAGTAATACTGCTGAGCCCTGTGAGACTCCTCCAGGCGCTTGTGGCGCTTCTCCGTCTCCTCGATGAGGAGATTCCACAGCTGCTTCAAGTCTGCAAGTCTCTGCTGGATGACTTCAGCATTGGGGCTGCTCTCTGTGATGATGTTCTGACTCCTCTCAAAAATGTCATCAATACGAGGCTGGTGACCCTGGATTTCTTTCTGAAGGGTCTGCATGGGAGAAAACTGACTGATGAGAAAATGCACAAATGAAAAGAAAATACAAGCCATGGGTCTTTAACTCCAGAGGGGCAGCAAAACACACACCATCAGCTCATGTGGACAACTTGGGGCTGCCACCACCTGTGGTCATGCCACAGCACCCATTGTTTTACCCCAAACATTTCCTTCCCAAATTAGTCAGCACTAAGGAGAAGTAGCAGGTATGGAGCTCTAACAGCACCTACTTACCTGATTTTTCTTTATTAGTAGCTGCACAGTCTGGAGGTTGTGTCCATGATCAGTAGATGTAGCTATGGGCATCCTCTCTCCAACCCACAACTGAAAGAGAGAGTACACAGGATTTCAAGCAATCCCAGATACACTTGGCACAGCAGAGAGAGGCTGGCACACACAAGCTGCAGAAAGCAGCAATATTCCAACACTTTCCTACTGGCCGGGGAACAGGATTTCTTTGATACTCACAATTTCATCTTCCACATCCCGGTTGAACTGGTGGATCTCTTTGGAGGCCAGCAGGTTGGCCTTTCTCTCATTCAAAGGCTCCAGCAGCTCCAAAAATTTCTTTTCTACAGTAAGGCGTTTGCCATCGACTTCATCTGTGCTCTTGCCCTCTTGGCTCAAAGCCCTTGCCTGGCTTTGCAGCTCCTCTATCTCCTTCTTGCGGACATCCATTTGATTCTCCAGCATCTAAACAGAAACATGGCAAAAGGGTCCTGAAAACCAGGATGAAAGCTGTTCATACAATTAGGGCCTATCAAGAGCTTCCTCAGAAGGGAGAACAGATGCTGGTCAGTGAGGATTTACCATGTTAATAACTATTGTCCATAACTACAACTATTGTTAATAACTATTTGTTGTTGGACAAATTTCTTGTTCTTCTTAAAGATACATGAAAGAATAGGAAGAAAGAAAAGCAGTTCTTTCTTTTCTAAACTGAAAGCCTGCCCTGCCCATTCCTTTCAGTGCAGGTATTTGCTGTCTGCCTGCTGCACCCCATGCTCTGTTTACCTGCTGCTTCTTCAACAGGATGTTGACACTGGTGAGATCTTTCCCGTAGTCATCCGACTGGATTTGGCTCTCCAAACCATTCAGCCACTTATCCAGGTCTGCACAGCTCTGGGTAAAAAGCTCTGCCTTGTTTGCATCGAAGAGACGCTGAGCCTTGGTCTGGGTGGTGGATTCAAGCTCGTCCCACATTTGGTGGAGACCTGTCAGCTTCTCCTTCACCACGGCCTCAGTCTCTGGTTTCTCTGCAATGAGCTGCATTCCCTCCTGCAAAGCAAAGAGCAACCAAATGGTACCTCCTTGGGAGCACTCACAGCCCGTTAGGGCAATTATCCTGATTAATAAGCACTCAGGATTTCTCATCTGCTGGCAGCATCAACCACTCATTTTCTATCTCCAATTATCCAGTGACTCCTTCCAGAACATCAGCTCCCAGGTCCCTCTGCTGCCTGGAAGAGGGATTTTTAGCAATGGGAAGGTCAAGCAATGCCTCCTTTCTCTTCTCCATTGCACATGTTCCCCGAAGGGAGCTCCTGGGGCCATGGCTCAGGCAGGATGGAGCAGGGAGCCAGAGCTGCACACACTGCATTTCCTGAGGCCCCAGCTCCTGGGGGCCACATCACCAGAGAACCATGAACACACAGCATAGTGCTGACAGAATTTGGGAAATATTGTCTCCATTCTAATTATCCCTATCTATGTGTTCAGCTGGGTGCAGATGGGAATGTTGCCCCCAACCCAGCACATTCCATATGAATGTTAATGCAGGGACTGTCACAACCCTGGTCCTTTGCTGCAATCTGATTTTTCAGAGGCAAAGGAGAAGGATGCATTAGCATCACTAAAAAGGAACTTCCAGTACCAAGAGCAGCCTTCTAATTACACCATTAAAGGGTATTGCTATTTGTAGATCACAGAAAAGCCTCTAATGGGATATGGAGTGCCAAAGTGGGAGAGGAAACGAGCAATTAAGCTAACTTACACTGAACAGAAACCCACTGTCAGAGCTCAAGAGGAGACTCCTCAGTGCTCCAGAGCTGCACAGGAGAAATGGGGGGTGGGGGAAGTACAGCTCATCACAGCAAGTTAAGGCTTCAAATAACTTGATACAGAGCTGTGAATCTTAATTAATCACAAAACTGGATGTTCTTTACCTCATGCCCTAATTTTGCATGGGGAAAGGCAGCTTGGCTATAGTTCTGAATGAATGGAAGCCAGCTTAGCAGCACAGAAGAATAAACTCAGTTACTCTCTATATTCTGTTATTTCCCAGGAAGTGCTTCTACTTCATTGGCTCAAATCCCAACATTTGCCCCACTTACCCTTTGGGTATGAAATTTAGGCTCTGCCTTCTGGCCGATAGGAAAGACTAGACAAAACTAAATAGGCACCTTAGCCAATGTCTGAGTGAATGTCTTGGATAAAAGACTTTTAACATCAATGAAGAATAAAATGGGTTGGATGGAGACACAATGCACAGAAATCTCCTTTAGCCTCAGCTGTGAGGTGATTTAGGGACCGGTTCTGCAGGGGAACAGATCCCATCTCTGTGCACAACCACCCTGGACAAAGATAAGGGCATTTTTTGGATGTTCTTTCCCTACCTTTTCAATCTTCTCCAGCCACTCTTTGTTGGATGCAAGCTCTGCCATGAATGCCTGATGCTTCAGCCACTTGCTGTGCAGGTTCCTCGCCTCGTCATAGGACATATCCTGGGCTGTGAGCATCTTCTCATTGATCCAGAGGGAGAGCTGGAAAGGAAAATACATGGGGGTGTGAGGAAACATTCCTGGTGTGAAATAATGCAAAATGCCTCCAGATCAAGGATAAAGATGCCTCTACAAAAGAGTTGTGTGAATTCAGAGACTGCTCTTACTCAGGGATTCACTCAGGGTTCAGCCAAGGATTTGCCTCTTTAACAGTTCAATTCTAACATTCATCTCCAGTACATAAATAACCCTTGATTCAAGCAGAAAGGAATCACCTCTGTGATAAGCAGAATCAAACACAAACACACAGGTCCTACTCAGTTCAGCAGCAAGAGAAACAGGGACATGTTTGCTACTTATTGGTCAGATGGTTTTGTGGAGGTTCTTAGAGACGGTTTTGTACCATTAATTCACAGCACATTTGTACCTTTTCCCCTCATTCTTTTCTCTGTATAGGTTTACATAAGTAATTTGTTTATTTATCCAATCTCCAGGAGTGTTTTGGTACTGGAGACTTTCCTTTTCCCATTATATAAAATCCAAGATTGTTTTCTGTCTGATTTTCAGCAAGTACAAAGGCACTGGGGACAATTTCCATATCAGCACCAGAGAAAACCAATACTTTAAGAGACAGTTGATTTGCCAAGTGCAAATGGAATGTGAAAATGATCCTAGCAGCCAACATTGCATTTCCTCCCAGGGTGAGTCTGACTGCCTCATCTATCCCTGAGGTGTGGATAAAAACCACATTCACAGGAATGTTTACAGAATTTGAAAAGGTCCATTTTCTGCATATTTAGAGTGGAAAATGTCAAAACAAATCTCAGCTTGGTTTCTAGAACAGCACTTGGGTGAGCAAGCAACCCAAAAAGGAGAGGAACAGAGGCTTTTGCTGTGTGCTCAAGACACAGGGCAACAAATTCCATTTATCACTCATGAGCCTCTTTTCAACTGCCCCTTAAAATTTCAATTGTCCCTTAAATGCACTTCTCCCCAGAAAGGGAAAACTTATCAGAGCAATTAGAGAAACTCCTCATTGGATCTTCCCATCAAGTCTAAACAGAAAATTGCTCGTGTTAGTGAAGAGCTCTGTAGGTACAAGGTTGCATTAGAACAGGCTACTGTGCTGCTGAACAGTCAAAGTCTACATGGAGATTAAGACATAACCCAGAATTAGTGGTTTTACTCTTGCCTTTCTGGGGAGGAGACAGCTGCTCTGCTCTGCAAATTGCACTGCTTGGCTTTCACTGTTTGCTTTTACTCAGCCACAGCGTTAAGGCTTCTGGGGATTTAAAAGTGCTTCCCAAGGAGAGGCTGGATCCTTCCTGTGACCGGCTGGGGGAAGGCAAGGCAGGGACAGCATGTGGTTCACAGCCAGGGCCTGGTGGGATAAACCCCTCAGAGCACAGAAATGCAGATAAAGTATTTAAGGGCTCACTGCTAAAATCTGGGTTTTATAACCACTACAGGCACTAAAAATCAGTACTTGGAGTGTGAAAATAGATTTTCAGAAAATAATACAGCTCCCTAAATTGCCTCAAAATCACACTAGGAGTATTTATTTCTCCAGAAGTTGTTAAGGACAGGAGAGGATGAGGCCTCCTCCCTTGCACCTGTACACAAGACCCTGCTCCTGCTCTTGGCTGCCACTCTGCAGTGCCAAGCCTGCAGGAAGGAAGGGAAATGCAGAGACAAATCCTTGTGAGCCTGGGGCAGCAGCAAGGCAAGGGGAACGGGAGTGCTGCTGCACTTCCAGACTGTGCCAGGAGCCAAGCTGCCAGCCCGTCCTGCAGGGAGGCTCACAAGGCAAATCCTGCCAGCACACTCTGGGACAGAAAAATCAGAGTGCAGAGTCTGCCAAGAGCTTTCACCATGACCCTGGGGAAATGAGCCCACACAGTGCTGAGGCTTCCAAGCACTCAGAGGGAAGGTCAGCTGTAAACTCTTCCCTTGAAGGTGAGCTGAGAAAGAGCAGGAAGTCAAAGAAAACTAAATGGCAATATTTATCACATCTCCTCCACTCAGGATTTTCTGCTGTCACTGTTTAATTCACTTGGCAAGTTTATTTTTCACATTCATATTGATGAATGCAAGAAACAGCTGGAAAAGCAGCACCCCAGCACTAACCTGTGACAGTGTTTCTGACTCCCCACAACAACAAAATCTGCTGGTTTCCTTCACCTGTGACCCCAGAGCAAGGTTTACACTGCTGGGCTGCTGTGAGGAGCATCATCCCACTGCTCTGGAGTGCCACACTCCTCCCCAGCTCTGCAGGAGGGAGAGAGGGGCAGGAGGCCACACTCTCAAACACCTCAGTGAGGGGTGACAGGGACAATGTGGCTGCCCTGGAAGGAAGGGGCTGCAGAAAACACTCTGCCTTTCCTCAGGTTACACACAGATGGGAAACTGTCCCTAAGGCAGCAGCAGGCCAAGGGATCATTGCTGGCTGAAATGGGGACTGGCTCAAAGCTGCTCCCTAAGAATTCCCAACTTCACAGGCAGTGCTAAGGAAAAAGCCAAGGGGGAGGTGTTGCCTTGGCTCCCTTCCACCCCACAGGACAGTGCTGCTTCACCTCAAACCCTCCAGGCCAAAGGAGGTGTCAGCAGGCCCCACACTGACGTAAATTTTAAGATTTCTCAGGAAACAGCTCTTCAATTATCACCAAAGTTAATTCCTCTCAAAGAGAATTGGAGAAATCCCTGCCATTTGGGTAATTGTAAGTTGGTCTTTGAACTGTGCAGTCGAGACATCCTTGTTTTAGTGGCTGGGGAGAAACAAGGGAGAGGAAAGGCATTCAGGCAGGCAACACTAGAGCTTTTATGCTTTCCTTTTTCTTCCAGTGATATAGGGGGAATAAGCAGATCCTAGGGAACACACCCACACTGCCACTGAGGCCAGGAGAGCCCTGAGAGCCAGGGGATCTTTGAACCAGAGCTGTCACAGAGGAAGGAAGAAGCTGCTGCTAGTAACAGCAGATTTTTTGCTAATCTGTCATGTTTTAACTACCAAGGAAGAAGCAATTGAAGGCAAGCTCATGGACAGCTTATGCAATGCTGGGAAACATTGAATCCAGGCAACCAAGCAGCAAATATAATTTCCCCAGTTTCTGATCAAAACCTCATAGGCAAAGCTCTTTATTATCTGCCAGTACTCCATGAAATAACCTGAAAATTACTTGATTAATTCCTTGTGCTAGGAACAAGAGTATTCAAAACTTTAAAATGTTGTCTTTAGTGTAAACAGTCCGTGTAAGTGATTAGAAAATCTGGAAAGAATTTCTTTTTTCAAATGTTATAATACTTAACAATTTTAAACACATGTAAACTATCAGGTAAATCACACATAAATGACACAGCTTAATCTTGCTCCTTTTTTATTTTTAACCTCCTATTGTTCTGACTAACGTTTGCTAGAAATCACTTAAATCCCCTGCATCAGGCCACATCCATCTGTACAGCTGTAGACAAAACTCTTAGTAGGTACACTGCTAATCCCACTACATTCCACATGGTTATAATTTCTATCAAAGCAGAAAATCTTCACTGCTTTTGACAGTTTTCTATGTCTTAACTGATATGACAAAAGAAAATCTGGTTCATGAGAAAAGAAAAAACAAACATTCTTTTTTGCAGTGGTATGGTCAGGGTGTTTTTTTATGTTTACTCCACACTAAATACTGCTGGATGACTGAGCATTCCAGCCCTCATAAAATATGGAGTAAGAATGCTCTTCTGCAGGATGCAGCTTTCAGCAATAAAAGTGAAAGGGCATGATTTACCTCTTGGCAATCCTGAAGAAACTTTTGGAGATCCCTGTTATCTTTCAGTCTCATCAAAAGTTCACTGGCTGCTTCACGGTTCTTCCTATGTCTGGTCAGGAAAAAAAACAACAGAGAAAGGAGATGAAATAGGCATTTCATGAAAACTGTCACTGGTGGTTTCTGGAGCCTCTTTGGACTACAGGTGCTGGTAAGTTTGTGGTGTGTGTCCTTTGCTGCCTTTCAAAGGACATTTTGGAGTGTGTTATTTAATGGGCTCACTGAAGTTCCACATCTCCTTGTTTTTGTGACCTGTTAAACACACACAGAACATTCTGAAGTCAGCAGGGTTTCACAACATGCTATGGACAGAATGTGGCCCACTCATTTCAAGCCCACGGGAGAGTTCAGGCTGTTTGCCAAAACACACAAGAGAACTGCAAATTGCACAGTAGGATGACGTCGTGCGGCCCTTGCAGGGTGCACCTGCTGGAATGCTCTTGGCGAAGCACCCTCAGCACCTCCTTGTCCTGCACAAAGCTGAGCTGGGCCACAGAACCTTCCTGAGGCTGTGTTTACCCACGTGCAGCACCCCTGGGTGGTTCTGCACCCAGAAGCTTTATGGAAGCACTTGGAACATATTTTCCAGAGTGTTTAAGAGCAGCCAGAAGAGAAGGAAAGGTTAATCCAGAAGCCCTAATTTGATTCACCCCCATTTGCCCCTTGAAGGATGAGTCAGGCTGGCAGTCCCAAAGGCTGTGGTGGATCCTTCAAATGGAATGGGGCTGATTCCCAGGGTACCTCTGAGCATGTTTTTAAAAATGCTTAATTTGGAGTAGGTATCCCTGTCCTTCCATCCTTTCATTATTTATGAGGCAATTAACAAGGAAGAGACAGAGCAAAGAAGACAATTCTTATTTACTGCTCATTGTGCTAGGCTTATTCCTACTGCACTGTGCAGGGGTTTAAAGTGAAATATTGCTGCCATTTGAAATAAGATAAATATGGATTGAGAGTTGGAAATTATTTTAAAGGGTGGCAACTTATAAGATGAGCTCAGCACATGCTGGCAAAAGCTAAATAAATCCATGTGAGTGGAGATCTCCAGAGACCCATGATACTCCAGAAGACCATAAATCACATGTTGATGACAACTGGATTATGACACCACTTTTCCTGATCTGCAGTAAGTTACCACAGCAAGCTCTCTGGCACCACTTTAGTGACTGCAGAAACACAAGGAATACTTGGAGACACATTTTCTATAAAAGCAAAAGGTCTGTAGGCAGAGGAATAGGATAAAACCCTTTAGAGGATTACAATTTGCTTCTCTTTGGCTTTAACAGCTGCCTTCAGTCAACCAGGACAAGCAGCATCTCTCTAGGTGCAGTCACGAAAATGATTTATGGATTGCATGGCAAGGAAGACACGTGGAACCATCAAAGCAACAGCCTGGAGTCCAAGCCCAGGTGAGGCTGAAGTTTTGACAGAGGAACACAAAGGAAAAGACACAAACTGTGCCTTAGGAAAAACCTCTCTAATGAGGCAAACATCCCTGGTTTGATTCCACTCTTTCTTGGCTGGCTTTTATAAGCCTGGGCAAACACCCTGCATTACTCAGGTTGTTAAAATGAAGCAAAGAACTGCTTGGGTGATTTTATCAGGCTGATTTCAGAGATTTAAGGCTAGATTACATTACAGACTCATGTATTCTGGAGAGGACACGAGTTAGGAAGTTTAAAGGACAACTTTCATGGTGCTTGAATAGATTTAAGACAAGTAGAAAAGTTCTTATGTTGAAAAAATCCAAATTTAAGAAAAACTCATAAAAATATTTCCCATGGAGTGTTGGAAATACTGACTAGAAGGATTTTGAAAGAAAGCATGCAGGGATATCAAACAGATGATGCCATAGCATAACAAATATGATCTTTGGTGCTTAGAGCTATGTAACTGCACAAGGTTGTTTTGTTCAAGGTGACCTGGAGTGAGACTGGACAATGAGTTTTCTCTGAAGAACAGGGTTGAACCATAACAAAATAGAAGCATTCTGAGGATGGGCACTGCTGGAACAGACAGGAATTCCTGTGTTTTCATCACTGAGTTTTTAATGAGAATAAAGGATTTTAAGACGTTATTTAGTCTATTCTCCTGCTCCAGACTAGCAGTACCTAAATATCAATAACTCCTTGTTCAGATATTCCTGAATTCTTTTAAAGAATTCACACTTAGGGTTGTCAATGACTGCTTCTTACTAATTTGCTAGAACAGTTTGTGGAAGAATAGTTTGCTCTGCAGACTCCAATTATTTAGAATGGCTTTGACTTCTGCATCACACATAGGACTTAGACTGTAAGTGTAAGATCTGTTCAGCACAAGGAGATGTCTGACACAAATTAATCCAGAATTTGCCCGGTGTCCTCAGGTTGACTCCTAGAGGCCCCTGAGAATGCTGACAGTGCTGAAAACTGACAAAACCACTTGTGGTTTAACTGTCAGCCTGTGGGTTTCAAAGCCTGTGCAGAAATAATAAATCTTACACACAGTGTGAATGCAGCTGACTGCTAGGAATGCTGAGATATATGAAAGGCAGTTGTAGCTTCTTTCATTGCTCCAGCAAACGAGGCACTCTCCCTTCTGAATGGGCAAGAACAAAACTTACTTCTGTTCTCTGTTGAGCAGAAAGTTGCACAAATACAAAAGTTGATGTAAAACAGGCTCAGATCACAACTCGTGCCAGATCTGCCACTGTCCTTAGACTAAATCTACCTTGCAGAATCAGAGGCCATGAGCAGGCACATGGAGAGGGGCAATTCCCCAGCACTCCTCTGAGACAAAATGGAGGAGAAAATGCTTCAGAGCAGCAGAAGTCACCCAAGCAGGGACAGCTGCACAAGGAGACCAGCTTCTTTCCCAGCTGGAAAAGCTAGTTGGTGATAGCTTGATGCAAACACATCTTCTCTTTCCCTTACCCTTACTCCATGTCCTTATGCTCATTCATTCTTGCTTGTGAGCTGCACTAAAAGGTTGTGCTGAAGTGTTCCTTTCCTATTGCACTTTCCTCCTCTTGTGCCATCCCTATTGAGATGGGAACCATCCCAGGGCAGAGCCAGTGGGGTCTCCTCAGGAACAGCTCAAAAGAACCACTGCAAAACCCACTCTGAACAATACCAGAAACTACAAAGAGCTCCCTATGGGAAGTATGGAGCCACCGCACATATTTGTGCTTGTTTGTTTTGGTCCTTTGTCAGACATCCAGGTGGAGCTCAGCTGGGAGAGCCACTTTTTGTGCAAGCAAAGAGGCTTCCTTTGCTACCCCTCCCAGTGCAGGCAGCCCCAGGGCTTTGTTCTGGAGGCTTATCAGCCCCCCAGGCCCGGGGAGCAGTCCCACGGATTTCCTGGACAGCAGCTCCGGATGGTTTTTGCAGCGCTCGGCATAAATAGCTCTGGAATTGAGGAAATGCTCAGTTCCAGCAGGAGCTCCAGCACACGTCCCCCAGGCAGAACAGCCGGGACAACGGGACACAGAGGAGCTGCTGCACTGGGGTGACAGCCACCAGAGCCTCTGCAGAGCACACAGGACATGGGCTGAAGCTGTGTCCCACTGCAGCTGGCCATTTGCTATGATATCCTTGGATGCTTTCTTTTCATTCCAAATGCTGCAGAAAGAGGACACCTGACCAGAAGGCTGGGATCAAGCTCTCCTGCTTTCCTAAGTGGATGAGAAAACTTAGAGTAGAGGGCCCTTAGAGAGGGTAAATAAGGAAAATCACTGTCCTAGTTGCCCCCTTGATTGTTTTCATATAATCTCCTCTTCCTGGCCTCTGCAGATCCTCTCTGGCATCTAGAGCCAAGCTGGTGAGAGAGAGAATGGCAACATGGGGTACCCTGGGGCTCCAGCTGCCAGAGGCCCTCAGCAAACTCTGGGAACAGGAAGAGCTGGCCTTTCCTGAAGCCATGATGCATGGCTAAAGTGGGTGCACACACACTGGGATATCTCTGCCCAAACAGGAACGGTACAACATCTTCTGAACTAGTTCAGTTCAGTTTCTCTTTGGAGATGAAGGCACCAGGAGAACCTGAGCTTACCAGCTGTGGGGGCATGGAAGTCTGATGGGAGGGTCATCAGTGACATTTCACAGCTCACTGCTGTGTTCTGACACTCACAGTGCCTTGAAAGACTCTGCTGTTATCCAAACCAAAAGGAGAAAGAACAACAGCCTTCAAAACAGAACATTTGGGTTTCAAAGAAAAAGAAACTTTTAATGTTCTATAGCATCCCTGCCACAGCCAGAGAGAGAAAGCAAAGGACTTGGTCAGGGATGAAAGACACACTTGTACCAGTGCTTCCTAATCTGATCTCAGAGGGGCCAGACAAGCTGGAAGAGGTGATCAAAGTCGAGTGGGTGGGGTGCATGTAATGCCAATTACACCCTTGAAGAGCCACATTCCTTCTCCAGAGGAAGGACAGGAATAAGTTATTGTAATTACACCAGCTCGGGGGCAGCAGAGGAAACTGAGACTTGTGGAACCAGACACAGCCAACTGCTAGAGCTCCCACCAGAGCATCAAGTCTGCTCATACTCCAAGAATTACAAGGCAACACTCAAACAACCAAATTCTGGCTAGGGAGCTCATTACCTACCAAGCCCCTAGAAAGTGGGAAAGGTATTGTTTAATTAAGATGAGCCTGGTGCATTCTTGAAACATGACAGTTCCTATTTTTCCACGAGACAAAGGAAACAGTCTGGAACAGACATTTTCTAAGCTGTTACTTTGCCTTTGAATCCTGGTAAAAGGGGATCTCTCAGAGAACAGAATTAAAGGAGGAACAGCTACATTGTACCATCATTCTGCCCTTACCTGTCATCAATTGAGTCCACTTTCTCCTGGATTTTATCAGAGTTAATGTTCCCATCACTAACAAGCCTCCTGCCCGTCTCCACAACTGCATTGATCTTTTCCTCATTGGCATCCATGGTGGTCATGAAATCCTCCTGCTTTTTAATAGCAGCTTCTGCTCCTTCCAAGGTGGTTGGCATCTCCGTGTGTGCCAGAACATACTCCTGGGATTAAAGAAATCAGAGAGAAAATTGTTACACTCAGGCTATGCTGCTGCTCCAACAACAGACACCTCCCAAGACCAGTTTGAAGTAAAATACAGTTAGAAAAGGGCAATTTGTCTGCTTGTGGCTCTCCTGCCAATAGACTTTGTCTGTTAATTGCTTGCAGTACACAATGCCAGCCTGCAGAAATGAAGCCAGGTAATCTTGACCACTTGCCTGGTTATTAAGGAAAGCTTCTGCTTGCTTGGTATCTCTGAGAAACAGCTGGTAGGCATGAGACTGGGAAAGGAGATTTTGCCTGTTCTCCCACATTTTGTGAAGCTCATTCCATCCGGTGTCCAAAGCCTGCAGGCGCTGGCGCAGGAACATGTACTGAGCATCAGTTTGTCCTTGTGTCACCATCTCACCCATGTCCCTCATCTTCTGATAATCTTCCTCGTAGTTGTTGATTTCATTCTTGATATTCTCGTGCTGAGTGAGCAGCTTCTCAGCCTCTGTCAGGGTGTTGGGCATATCTTCAGAGGCAATTGCAGTCTGTGTTCTGGAGAGCCAGGACTGGAAGTCATCCAGATCTCTCAGGAACTGCTGCAGCTTGCTGGCCTCTCCCAGGGACTCTTCCCGGTTCTTCAGGGTGGTCTTCATTTCTTCCCACACGTCGTTGATCTCTGCAAGCCGTGAAAGGATGGCTTGTGCCTGGTCAGGATGCTCTGATTCCAGCTTCTCTGCCTCCTTCTGCAGGTCACTGAGCTTGGCTTCGATGGCCACCAGGTCCCGTTCCATGCCCGTCAGCTTCCTCTGCAAGGCCATCACTCCGGCCAGGTCGTTACCCAGGTCTTGTGTGGACTCAATCACTTTGGTCTTTTCCCTGATCCAGGATTTGGTTTCATTACATTCAAGATGGTAGTTCTGGATACTCAGAGCAGAGAGCAAAGCATCCTTCTTCCTATCTACCAGTTCTCTGAACTGGCTCCACCTGAAATGTGTGAGGAGAGGAGAGCAGAGAAATTGAGATTTGTGGGAAAAGGATGTGGCAGCATTGCTGAGTGAGCAGCTGCTCTCAGCATCTTGGTAAACCCAGCTACTCAGGGTTTCCTCAGTCCTTCCCACACCATCAGTATTTCTAGCAAAGCAATCATTAACCCAGATATGGTGTGTATTAGAATGTGACAAGTACCAGCACTCTGAGTATAATTTTTCCTCAAGTGAAAAATTGGCAGTTACACCAATTTTTCACACTCCCTTGGTTCATTCTGAAGCTAAAAAACACGGGAGTTTACACAAAACTATATTGATTTCTTTTTTAACATAGTAATTATTACAGTCAATTTCCAGCTCTCAAATCAAGGTGCTGGCACATTCAGGGCCTGCTTAAGTCAAGAACAAAACTCCCCCTGACAATCAAGTATTTGAAAGGCACAACTCTTTCCTTTTGAAGCCTTAAAGACACTTCAGGTAACAGCATCAGAATATCTTAAAAAAGCCTACTTAAGAAAAACAAATGACCCCACCATACTTGTTCCAGCTGGTGTGATGTTCTTGAGCACGAGGCTTTCACTTACCTTGTGTTGAGTTTATCTTGCTGTGCTTTGATCTTCTCCCCAGGGTGGCCACTGTGCATCAGCTGCCTGGCAATCTGGTTCACCACGGCCACACGGGATGCCTGGTTGTTCATTTCTGGCTCCAAGCTTTCAAACCTGGAGTGGGGGAAAACAAACAAACACAAGATCCCCCAGGCATTAGAGAATCTGAGCCACAGGCAAGCTGAGAAAGGAAGCTGGGGCAAAACACTTCCACCCAGTATTCCCCAAACCTCCTGGTAAAGGCATTCTCACCTGTGCTGGATCACTTCCAGGTCCTCCAGCTTCTCTGGAATCTGCATATTATTCAGCCACTTCTCCTTTTCGTCGATCCAAAGCTCACAAGCATCTGCCTCGCTGAACATCTTATAGAGAGCGAGGGTATCCTGCAGGGCCTGTTTACGCAGCCGGGTCAGCTCAGCAACCTCTTTGTATCTCTCCTCGATTCCGGACAACCTGCCTTGCACATCCGGAGACTCCGCGTGCTCCTGCGGCAGGGCCTTGGCCTGCTCGTGAAGAGAGTCGATGGTCGGCCGGTAGCTCGCAATCTCTTCAGCCACATCTTTGTGCTTCTTGACCAAGGACTGAGTGGAATATTCATCATGGCCAACATCGTTGCTGGAGACAATCTTGAGGATGTCCAACATCCACGCATCAATGTCATCAGCATCAGCCTGGAACTGGTGAAGGAGAGAGGCTTCCTCCAGCCGCTTCTTCCTAATGGCAGATAACTGCTCCAGGTTAGCCCACTGCTCCCGGATATCCTTAATTCTTTCTCTGATCTTCTCAGACCCAAAATGCTCTTCCACGATCATGTCTTCACCTTCTTTTATCGCCTGCTGAAAGTGGCCGCTGCGGCCGCTCATCTCATCCTCAAACGCCTTGTGTTTACTCAAGAGTCGGACCACACTCGTTAGGTCCTTCCCGTAGTCATCAGATGACAGGATCTGCTCCTTCTCCCTGATCCAGCCCTCCTCTTCAGCCATTTCCCAGAAGAATTTCCAGAGGCGCCGGGACTCCTCGAGGCGCGCGCGGCGCTCGGCCGCGAGCTGGCAGAGCTCCTGGTAGCAGAACTCCATGTGAGCCACGCGGTCCCGGATCACCTGCGGGTCACAGGGCTTGTAACCTGCTGGGACAGAGATCGTGGGTTACCACCTGGGCTCGCTCACTCCCATCCCACAGCTGGGGGGGAGCTGTGAATTCCTCTGAATTCACAGAGCTCTGAATTCCTGTGTGAATTCCTCTGAATTCGCAGAGCTCTGAATTCCTATGTGAATTCCTCTGAATTCACAGAGCTCTGAATTCCTATGTGAATTCCTCTGAATTCACAGAGCTCTGAATTTCTACATGTGCCAGCTACAAGGTTTACATGAAAGGATCCATAGTTAGTCTAAGGAAAGTGAGTGGGAAGTGTTCAAGCTCCACCACACAATAACACAGATCAGAAAATACTATTCTTTCCAAAAGACAAAAAAAAATCAAAAGGAAAGATATTCATGACTTTTTCCAGTGAGACAAAACTCACTCAATTCAGATTTATATACAACTGCACAAAATTGATATAATTTACTCTATTAACAGTGCTGGGTTCTAGGGAATTGCTTCCTTTTAGGACCCATCAGACTGGGTCCAACAATCTGTGAAAATGTTTGCATTAGGAACACAGCATGGGGAGCTGTGGTGACCTCTACAAAGTCACAGCAACTGCTGGTGAGGAGAGTGACATCCCATGCAAGGCACAATGCCACACTCAATTCCTGAGCAGGCTCCTGGACAAATGAATCATTGAAATGCTGAGTACAGAAGGAACAATGGAGCTGGATTCTCTCATTCTGGTCGGGAATTTAGCTAACCTATCTTGCAGAACTAATGAGTTTCACAGATAACCTCATAGGTAATTAAGACAAAAGGGGTATGTTGGGTGCTGGTTACCTTCTCCATCAGTGGCAAACTTCTGAGCAGAGGCATTGACCCCTCTCACTCTCTCAGCCTGAATAGCAATGTCAGCTTCCACCAGAGCGTGTTTCTGCAGCAGGTCCTCAACTCCCAACAAATGTTTGCCATAGTCTTGGGACAGCTAAAAGCACCTGAACAAAATGAGAAAGACAAGTAAAACAGGCTGAAGGCCATAAGCTGTTTGCTTCTTTGGGACTCCAGGCACTGTTATCTGTTGGTACATTAGGTCAGAGGAACTCCAAGACTGTAAGGACAGAAATTCAAATAGAGACATGGCTGATACAAATTTGAGCCAGCAGTTTTGAAATCACTGGCAACCATGAAGAACTAGACTGCTCTTTAATGAATTTTCAGTCTAGGATGTTGAGAGGCTGCGTTAGCTCAGCAGGGCCAAGGAACAACACTCAGCCAAGGTGCTGTGAGCTCCTGCTGAGCTGATCCTTTCCTCCAACAGCTTCCAAGTTCTGCTGGCTGATGGACAAGTCATGGTCCTTTCCCTTCCCAGATCCCAGGAGAACAGACAGGAAGAAATTCAAGCTTTTTAAAGCAGAGAGGTGAAGAGGTGACTTTCTCCCCATGTAAATCATGATGGAGAGAGATTATTTAACTCCCTTTTACCAAATCTGTCATCTTTACCCAAGCACTGTGACCAAAACTTCTGGGCTCTATGAGACAAACATGAAGCTGGAAAGGAGCTTTTTATAGGAGTGAACTTGTCCTTTTTCCTTAACGTGGTTTTAATCTTTATTGCTAGCAAATCATAAGGAATTTGTTCACTGCTCTTGAATGTGGATCTTCTGGGTCTGTCTACTAAACCAGAGGGGCAAAATGAATCTTAAAACTTGACAGAAAGGGACACATACACCTCTGAGCAATATTTGGTCTGCATTCTCAAAGGACTTCCACCCACCTTCATCTCATCCATCCAGTCCATAATGTACAGCATTTCCTGGAAAATCTTCTGCAGCCCAAGGTTCATCTCCAGGCGCTGTCTCCGTGCCCGGAGCAGCTCCAGGAGATACTCCCACAGGCGGATAACATTGTCCTTCCTTGCAGTGATGCGTTTGATGTCGTGGTAGTTTTCAGTCTCGAGCTCCTTCGCCACGGCCACCACGGCCTGAACGCGCTCCTCGTAGGCCGCGATGTCCGTCTCGATGGCCTCGTGCTTCTTCGTGGCAGCCTCCACGGCTGGGAGGTCAAAGCCAAAATTGTCCTGCAAAGACAGAGGCACTTCTTCAGGAATGGCTGCTGAGGACAAAAGTCTCACTGCTCAACATCTGCTGTCAGTTCTGACTTGGCAAAACACGCTTGTTAGCAAATCTGGGACCTCAAAATGCTCCCAAGAGTCTTCTCTAAATAAAATAAGAAATGCCTCTGATAATAAAGAACCACTGATAAAATCAGAGATATGATTCACTGCCTTTGGGGGAAGAATCACATGGCCATCAGGATTAGTCTGGGGCTGATCTAATATTATCATCTCTAATATTAAACAATAAAATTAACTCCTGGGTCACTGAACTCACCAAAATATTTAGATAAAGAAAATATTGACTGCGGGCAGTTATTTCCTCCTGACCACAGGCTGGTCAGTTCAAGGAAGGGAATGCCAAACATATAAAAGAGAGGATGTACATATATAGAGTAACTAAACACAATAAATAAATATACACTTGTATTAATGTAGTAAAATATAAGGCACAGGGAAGAGAATGTTCTCCTTGCAAGAACTTCATCCTGTAATTACTCATGGGAAGCATTTTAGTCACCCAGACAATTTCTGAGAGCGGCACCTGAGAAACAAGACGTTGATTTTCACTCAGCCAAGTTTCTCTCATAGCTGCCTTGCGATCAAATCTCCGTGCAAGTTGTTCCAGTTTCTCTTGTCTGATGAGCTCATTTCGCAGTGCCAGTTCTCTTTCATGTTCAGCTTTTTCCAGTCTTTCCCAGGCCTGAAGATGTGAAGGAAAAACACAGGGCTTCTAAACAACACATTCTTACAAGATTATGATAAATCCCATCTCCTTTGCATGAAATCAGGGCTGAAGTCACCACAGGCAACTTTCACCAAACTGGTTCAATTATTTATAAGCCCATAAATCCAGTTTGCACTGGCTGGCCCTACACCTTGTTTGCTAATATAAACACATGACTTAAAATCTGTTCTCAATTAATCAGTCATTTTCTGAGCAAGTTGTTTATCCCAGATTCATTTTCTCTCGTCCTTTCTTACCCCCCTTCCCAACAAAGCCTAAGGAAACCACCTGGCTTGAATGTGTAAGAAAATGTTTATTTAAAAAAATAAAATCTCCTGAGCGCTACTCCTAAACATGCAGATTCTATCTTCCTCCTTTAGGAAATGGGAATTAGAGATTCATGGCCTCTCACCTCCAAAATCAACATAGAACTATTGTTCTTTATTACACTTTGGAAAAGAAAACTGCAGACTTTGGTTACTTCTGGTGCTTATAAGTCCTTTATTCTCCTCAAGCCAGAAGTTATTCATATGCATGATGATAATATTACAAAAATCAGCAGTCTTAGAAGCATGTTAGAAGTCACCTAATCACCTCTCAGATCTTCTTACAGACAACAAAAACCCCTTAATTAAACACAAACTAAATCTAAATCCAAACAGATGTGAAACTGCCTGAAACACGACTATTTTGGGCATTCCTCCTGCAACCAGGAGAGCTGAGCAGTTTGCTGCTCCCGGGGATGAGGCCACAGACACCCACAACAGCTGCTCTGGGACTGCCAAGCGTGATCAAACACAAAGGAGAAAGCTGCCAGGCTGGAGCTGTTTGTTATCCTTGAGAGAGCCTGTCAACTGTGCTGTGCCCAGCCCTGCCCTGGCAGCTGCAGCTGCAGAGAACAGGCTGCAGGACCCCAGAGGGATCCACGATGCCCACAAGGGCACTGGGAGGTGAACAGGAGGGCACAGCACCTACTGCTGCTGCCTTCTGTCACTTCTGTCCAGCAGCCAGGACCACGAGGGGCAAGGCAGAGCTGGCAGCCCCAGGAGCAGAAGCTCCCACAGATGCTGAGGACGCCCCAGGCCTGGCTCAGGGTAGTAAATCCGAGCTATAGGAAAAGGGCACCCCACCTCACCCATCCCTTACAGCCCCCACATCAAGGCTGGAGATCACAAGTGTTTTTGAGAAGAACAAATGTTGTTGAGAGAAAACAGCAATATCCTGAGTCACAGGGGAGGAGCTGCTCGGTTTACCTTGTTAATGTCAGAGATGAGTTTGCCCTCCCTTGGCATGTACACTTTCTGATTGTTGGCTCTCATTTTGCTTTGGATGGTAAAAAGCAGCACTTCCAGGTTTCCTTTTTCTGTAAATCTAAACAAAATTTTGCAAGAGAACTGAGTTATAATCAAACTTTCATTACTAAGGGATACATTGCTAAGGTATAATCATAGAATCATGGTTTGACAGAATGGTTTGGGTTGGAAAGCACTTTAAAGCCCATCCAGTTACACCCCTGTCAGGGCAGGGACACCTTCCACTATCCCAGGTTGCTCCCACCCCTGTCCCACCCGGTCTGGAACACTTCCAGGGATGGGGCAGCCACAGCTACTCTGGGTAACCTGCGCCAGGGCCTCACCACCCTTACAGGGAAGCACTTCTATAAAACATTGAGCATAGCTGACTACAATAAACTATAATAAAGCACTTGTTTAAAATGTTGACTGGTGAATGTTGCATTCACATAAACACCTCCATCTTGTGTGGAAGCTGGGAGAAATGGAAATAGCCCACACTTCCCCTGGAGCCAGTTGGGGCAGACAGCAAAAGCAACTTCACAGAAGTCAGCTGTCTGAGTGTTTGGATTTAAACCCCTCAGGGGACAGGAAAAGGCTTTTTTTTTCATTCTAGTACGTGCACTGTCCTTGTTCATTCCATCAGCACAAGAAATGGAAGTTTTATTTAAAGTCCTCTGCAGCCAGTAAACTCTTCCCACTGTTTTCCCTGTGCTGTACGCCTGGGAAATAAACAAACTCCATGGGCATTAGGGAATAGTCTGCAATTTTAGGAGAAGTCTGGATCCTGTGTAATGTTTCAGGTCATGATTATTATTCATTAGAACTCGAATTAGACAAAAATAATAAACAGATTTGATATCACAATCCTAAAAGAGGCTTTCCAGAAATAAGTTGCCCAGTTTTGCTTGTATCAGTTTGAGCAAGTAGAGCTGTTTGACAAAGCCAGACACGTTTCCTCTTCATGTTGGATAAGCAGTAGGGATCTTTTAATAGCAGCATTTTGGTATTATCCACTGCTATTAAAAGCACGAGTGGTGACATTACTGTACTACCACAGTATGCTATTACCACTCATATGATAAGACAGGCATCCCAGGGCAGGGACAGCTTCCAGGACTCCCAGATCCTGTGGGAGACACGCTTTTCTCTCTGCTGTTGTTATTATCTGCACACTGAACAGCACAAAGCAAACGGGCCCCAAGTAACATCAACAGATACCAACCAGGAATATGAGAGCTGGGCTTGCTCAGGAAAATAAATTCTTAAGCCACAACTAAAATTACTTGGAAGTGTTTGTTTTTTAAAAAAATCAATGAGTGACTAAGCCAACAAGACCAGTGACTGCTGTGTTAAGCTGAGATTAAACTCACTTGGGTGGTTTCTCCACTGTGCGGTAAGTGTTGAACGCCTGCAGCTGCTGCTGCACCCCAACCAGGGAGTTGGCGAATTTGCGATTGTTGAGGATGATAATGGTTTGCTCAATCCACTCCAGCAGGTCAGAAGCCAGGGACTCGTATTTTTCTATCATTTTCTCTGTTTCAATGGCATTGTCAAGCACCTGCAGCAGCAGCACAACACACATGAGTCACAAGGGCAGTGCTCTTCAGTCATTTAAATCCAACAAGCCACATAAAAGAAACTGCTGGGAGACTCGAGTTGTGAATCAGAGTACTCACTGCCGGGATCCCTGAGAAATGAGAGCTTGGCATTTTTCAGCACTAAATTCCCAAGATCCCACAGCAACAGGGGGGCAGACCTGACACTCACACAAGGATTCATGTTCAGTCTGCCAGCTGTAAGGACCGGGGCAATGTTGCCAAAGGACAGAGAATGACTGCACATGTTTTAAATTAGGGACTTTTCCAGAGGAGACAGAGGGCCCAGAGGGTGAGGAGCAGTTAATGAGAAAGGAAAAGTAGCAATGATGCAAAATGAACAAGCAAAAATAAAACACCAGCCAAGTGTTTTTTAATGTGAGGCAGCTGGAAATTAACTACTCCTCATAGTCACATGGGATTATTTAACATTCAAAATATGTTCAAAAGCAAAAACAATCAAAATTACCAGAGAGTGGACTCTTTAAATATTAACACCCAAGAGGAAAAAGAAAATCAGAAATATTTTGCCTGCTTTGTAACAATTTATAATTTAAAGTGGCAGACCTTTCCAATACGTTTTCCTTCGACAGCCAAAGCTTTCATCTTGGAGAAGTAGTGGTAATATGTCACCACATAGGTGATGATTGACTTTTCATCAGGGTGATCAACACTGATATCTGCAAACCAAACAAGAGTTATCTCAGCATGCTGAGGCTGCAGGAGTTAGACCAACAGAGCTCAGGGTGCACCAAGGATACATTTGGGAGTCAGAGATGGGTTCAGTGGCAGTCCAGCCCCTAAGGCTGGCATCCAAATAAAGAGTAAATTGAGCAGCTTTGCACTGGTTCTGGCAGTAGGGTGGACTGGGGCTAAAGCTTGGGGCCTTTGGGCTTTACAGTCAAGTTTCCAGACTTTGCCACAGCTTGTGCACAGCCAAATAACTCCTCTGGTGTGTGTGTGAGTTGACAGAACTACTGTTAATTGACAACTTCAGTGCTGTGTCAGCATTTGGAGAGAAGAATTCAAACCTATGTCTCTCCAGGTGAATCTGAGAGATACAGGTGGAAAACAAAATATTTCTCAGCAATTCTGAGGCACTGGAACATCAGCAAGAAGAAACTTGCCCAAACACATCACTCCTGCCCTGTGACACAAAAGGCTCCTGCCCCAGCACTGGGAGCACACACATTCCCACAGAAGCACAGGCTGAGGCTTCTCTGCTCCTCTGCTTCTCTTCCTTCTCAGAAGGAAGCCTCTGACTGGAATGACTTTATGGACACATGGCCAGGCCAACAAACTAGTCAGATGGCAGTAAATAAACACAGGATTAAGGGCTCTTGTGCTACTGCTGCTCAGTTTGCTGCTGGAGAAATCTCACATTCTCTCCCTCCCTCTCTGCCTGTATCACCAGGTGAGTCAGCAGCATCCAGCTGCTCTTGGACACAAAAAGCTGTCACAGAGATGTGCTCTGACATGGAGGGGTGGGAGGAAAGAGCCCCTAAGTGCTGAAACGGCTGGAATTCTTACCCTCAGGGTCCAGGAGCTTGGTAAGACCAAGGTGCTGCTCTGCAAGGTTAAAAGCATTCTGCAGATTGTAGTGTGCATTTGATTTCTTCAGCTTGTCAAAATCAATCAGATCAGGCCTAGACAAGATGGAAAATTCTTTAGATTTCCCAAAGCACAGTGCAGCCACCCTCAAATGAACTAAAATCTCCAACCCTTAGAAAACCCAGCCCAGGTTTCACGTGCCCTGTGCCTTTCCCAGCAGTGTTAAAGGAATGAAGCAATGCCCAGCACATGGCACGGCAGGACCTGGCCATGGGAGAGAGCAGGGGAGAGCTTAACAGCAGGGAAGGTGACCCTGGAGAAGAGAAGAACAAGGCTGTGGTCATGAGTCTCTCCTCATGCCCATGGAAGCGTGCAATCCATCTGGATTAACTCCACCTGAGCTTGCCATGAGCAGCATCCCCAGGCATGGCAGCCTGGCACCACATCTGGCCACCCTTGGGCAGGGATTTCCTTTCCCTCCAGGCTGCTCTGGGTGCGCTTCCCCACTCCTGCCCCCCAATTCCAGACCTGGGCATGGGTTACTCACTGAGGTACAAGAACCAAACCAAACCCAAATAATCACAGGTGTGATTTATGCCTTTGAAACCAAACACAGCCTGTTTTGACTTGTGGTGTGAGAAGCTGCTGCCCAGCCAAGCTCACAATGAGCTGTAAAGCTCAAATCAAGGCAAGTTGCTCTAAAACTCTCAGCAACTCAACTTCATTCTCTTCACAGATTTTTAAAATCAAACTGCCAGGTAGCTCCAAACCAGGGCAGACACTGAGCCACACGTACCTGTGCTTATGGATCAGTGCATTGAACGCCATCCCATCCCTCCAGCTTGTTGTAAAGTTGTGGATATTGACATTGGGGTACCTGCAGAACAAAACCAAGCAGAGTGCAATCAGTACAGCACCCCCACTTCTGCACACTCTGGCACCAAAAGCCAGAGCAGGCAGACATTAAGTTTGCCTTGAAACTGTCATTATTTCTTCAGAATAGGGAGAAAAAAGTCAGTATATCACTATACATAATAATTGATTAGCAGATTGGTGTGTTTGTCACCCAGAATTAACATCATAAATTCAGACTTTTCTGACTTGCAAACATCAACTCATCTGTCTTGAATTCCCTCTCTCTGAATCCACTTAAGAAGAGATGTGTTTGCCCGTTTAAAATTATTTCAACAAAACCTCAAAATGTTGTAAGAGCTTTAGAGATAATGACTTATTCCACACTCACCCAGCTGTTTTCATCTGGCACCACAAAAGCAGAGCATCTTTAGCAGATTTCTTCTCTTTGTTGTCCTCAGTTTCAACACTGATATCTAAAGCACAGTGCAGCCACCCTCAAATGAACTAAAATCTCAACCCTTTAGAAAACCCAGCCAGGTTTCATGCCCCAGCCTTTCCCAGCAGTGTTAAAGGAATGGCAATGCCCAGCACATGGCACGGCAGGACCCGCCATGGGAGAGAGCAGGGAGCTTAACAGCTGGGGAAGGTGACCCTGAGAAGAAGAACAAGGCTGTGGTCATGGAGTCTCTCCTCATGCCCATGGGCGTGCAATCCATCTGGATTAACTCCACCTGGGCTTGCCATGAGCAGCATCCCAGGCATGGCAGCCTGGCACTACATCTGGCCACCCAGGGGAGGATTTCCTTCCCTCCAGGCTGCTCTGGGTGTGCCTTCCCACTCTGCCCCCAATTCCAGACCTCAGGGCCAAGGTTACTCACCGAGGCACAAGAACCAAAACCAAACCCAAATAATCACAGGGTGATTTGTACTGAAACCAAACACAGCCTGTTTTCCACTTGTGGTGTGAGAAGCTGCTGCCAGCCAAAGCTAGCAAATGAGCTGTGAGTAAGCTCAAATCACGAGATTGCTCTAAAACTCCTCAGCAACTCAACTTCATGCTCTTCACAGACTTTTTAAAATCAGTCCGTAGCTCCAAACCAGGGCAGATACTAGGGAGCCACAATGTACCTGTGCTTATGGATCAGTGCATTGAATGCCATCCTATCCCTCCAGCTTGTTGTGGTAAAGTTGTGGATATTTTGACATTGGGTACCTGCAGAACAAAACCAAGCAGAGTGTAACTGTACAGCACTTAATTTCTGCACACCTAAGTACCAAGCTAGAGCAGGCAGACATTAAGTTTGCCTTGAAACTGTCATTATTTTTCAGAATAGGGAGAAAGTCAGTATATCACTATACATAATAATTGATTAGCAGATTGGTGTGTTTGTCACCCAGAATTAATATCATAAACTAGACTTTTCTGACTTTGCAAACATCAACTCATCTGTCTTGAATTCCCTCTCTGAATCCACTTAAGAAGAGATGTGTTTGCCCGTTTAAAATTATTTCAACAAAACCTCAAAATGTTGTAAGAGCTTTGAGAGATAATGACTTATTCCACACTCACCCAGCTGTTTTCATCTAGCACAAAAACAGAGCATCTTTAACTGAATTTCTTCTCTTTGTTGTCCTCAGTTTCAACACTGACACTCACCCTGTAGCCACAAAAACTCCTGCCCAGCACTGAGACACACATTCCCACAGAAGCACAGGCTGAGGCTTCTCTGCTCCTCTGCTTCTCTTCCAGCCCCCTATCAAGAGGAAGCCTGCCTCTGGAATGACTTTATGGACACATAGCCAGGCCAACAAACTAGTCAGATGGCAGTAAATAAACACAGGATTAAGGGCTCTTGTGCTACTGCTGCTCAGTTTGCTGCTGGAGAAATACATTCTCCCTCCTCTCTGCCTGTCACCAGGTGAGTCAGCAGCATCCAGCTGCTCTTGACACCAAAAACTGTCACAGAGATGTGCTCTGATGAGGGGTGGAGGAAAGAGCCTAAATTGCTGAAACGGCTGGAATTCTTATTTCAGGGTCCAGGGGAGCCAAGACCAAGGTGCTGCCTGGGCAGGTTAAAGCATTCTGCAGATTGTAGTGCATTTGATTTTTTCAGCTTGTCCAAATCAATCAGATCAGGCCTAGACAAGATGGAAAATTCTTTAGATTTCCCAAAGCACAGTGCAGCCACCCTCAAATGAACTAAAATTCCAACCCTTTAGAAAAAACCCAGCCCAGGTTTCCACGTGCCCTGTACCTTTCCCAGCAGTGTTAAAGGAATGGTAATGCCCAGCACATGGCACGGCAGGACCTGGCCATGGAGAGAGAGCAGGGAGGGGTTAACAGCAGGGAAGGTGACCCTGGAGAAGAAGAACAAGGCTGTGGTCAGTGAGTCTCTCCTCATGCCCATGGTAGCGTGCAATCCATCTGGATTAACTCACCTGAGCTTGCCATGAGCAGCATCCCCAGCCATGGCAGCTGAGGCTGCAGGAGTTAGACCAACAGAGCTCAGGGTGCACCAAGGATACATTTGGGAGTCAGAGATGGGTTCAGTGGCAGTCCAGCCCCTAAGGCTGGCATCCAAATAAAGAGTAAATTGAGCAGCTTTGCACTGGTTCTGGCAGTAGGGTGGACTGGGGCTAAAGCTTGGGGCCTTTGGGCTTTACAGTCAAGTTTCCAGACTTTGCCACAGCTTGTGCACAGCCAAATAACTCCTCTGGTGTGTGTGTGAGTTGACAGAACTACTGTTAATTGACAACTTCAGTGCTGTGTCAGCATTTGGAGAGAAGAATTCAAACCTATGTCTCCAGGTGAATCTGAGATACAGGTGGAAAACAAAATATTTCTCAGCAATTCTGAGGCACTGGAACATCAGCAAGAAGAAACTTGCCCAAAACACATCACTCCTGCCCTGTGACACAAAAGGCTCCTGCCCCAGCACTGGGAGCACACACATTCCCACAGAAGCACAGGCTGAGGCTTCTCTGCTCCTCTGCTTCTCTTCCTTCTCAGAAGGAAGCCTCTGTCTGGAATGACTTTATGGACACATGGCCAGGCCAACAAACTAGTCAGATGGCAGTAAATAAACACAGGATTAAGGGCTCTTGTGCTACTGCTGCTCAGTTTGCTGCTGGAGAAATCTCACACTCTCTCCCTCCCTCTCTGCCTGTATCACCAGGTGAGTCAGCAGCATCCAGCTGCTCTTGGACACAAAAAGCTGTCACAGAGATGTGCTCTGACATGGAGGGGTGGGAGGAAAGAGCCCCTAAGTGCTGAAACGGCTGGAATTCTTACCCTCAGGGTCCAGGAGCTTGGTAAGACCAAGGTGCTGCTCGGCAAGGTTAAAAGCATTCTGCAGATTGTAGTGTGCATTTGATTTCTTCAGCTTGTCAAAATCAATCAGATCAGGCCTAGACAAGATGGAAAATTCTTTAGATTTCCCAAAGCACAGTGCAGCCACCCTCAAATGAACTAAAATCTCCAACCCTTAGAAAACCCAGCCCAGGTTTCACGTGCCCTGTGCCTTTCCCAGCAGTGTTAAAGGAATGAAGCAATGCCCAGCACATGGCACGGCAGGACCTGGCCATGGGAGAGAGCAGGGGAGGGTTAACAGCAGGGAAGGTGACCCTGGAGAAGAGAAGAACAAGGCTGTGGTCATGAGTCTCTCCTCATGCCCATGGAAGCGTGCAATCCATCTGGATTAACTCCACCTGAGCTTGCCATGAGCAGCATCCCCAGCCATGGCAGCCTGGTACCACATCTGGCCACCCTTGGGCAGGGATTTCCTTTCCCTCCAGGCTGCTCTGGGTGTGCTTCCCCACTCCTGCCCCCCAATTCCAGACCTGGGCATGAGTTACTCACTGAGGTACAAGAACCAAACCAAACCCAAATAATCACAGGTGTGATTTATGCCTTTGAAACCAAACACAGCCTGTTTTGACTTGTGGTGTGAGAAGCTGCTGCCCAGCCAAGCTCGCAATGAGCTGTAAAGCTCAAATCAAGGCAAGTTGCTCTAAAACTCTCAGCAACTCAACTTCATTGCTCTTCACAGATTTTTAAAATCAAACTGCCAGGTAGCTCCAAACCAGGGCAGACACTGAGCCACACGTACCTGTGCTTATGGATCAGTGCATTGAACGCCATCCCATCCCTCCAGCTTGTTGTAAAGTTGTGGATATTGACATTGGGGTACCTGCAGAACAAAACCAAGCAGAGTGCAATCAGTACAGCACCCCCACTTCTGCACACTCTGGCACCAAAAAAAGCCAGAGCAGGCAGACATTAAGTTTGCCTTTGAAACTGTCATTATTTCTTCAGAATAGGGAGAAAAAAGTCAGTATATCACTATACATAATAATTGATTAGCAGATTGGTGTGTTTGTCACCCAGAATTAACATCATAAATTCAGACTTTTCTGACTTGCAAACATCAACTCATCTGTCTTGAATTCCCTCTCTCTGAATCCACTTAAGAAGAGATGTGTTTGCCCGTTTAAAATTATTTCAACAAAACCTCAAAATGTTGTAAGAGCTTTAGAGATAATGACTTATTCCACACTCACCCAGCTGTTTTCATCTGGCACCACAAAAGCAGAGCATCTTTAGCAGATTTCTTCTCTTTGTTGTCCTCAGTTTCAACACTGATATCTTGGATCTAAAAGTAACATAGAAGATTTCAATATTTCTCTGAGAAAACACACTGTCTTTTTGGAAAAGGAATGCTGGGAAACACCAAAATTAATGCTATTAAATGTTTATTACTGTGCTATTTATTATGAGTTACATATTTATTATATTAATGTATTACTCTTTCTGCAAAAGGACTTTCCAGACTTTTTTAACTGAGGGCAAAGACCAACCTGGAACTTGCTGGAAAACAAGAAATCTCAAGCCTTAGCTGGGACACTAAAATAATTCCTGTGGGCACCCTTAATCCATGTCAGTGCCAAGGTTATAGATAACCAGCATGGAGCTGGAGAGCAGCATTTCCTCCTGGATCTCATGTAGAGACTGGAGCTTCACATTTATTAGTGATTTAAAAAGAAAGCCATATGAATTTCCCCACAGGAAACTCCCACCACAGGTCAGCAGCACCACAGACACTGATTTATCCTGACAGGTTCCCAAGCACTCCTCCCTCCCATCAGATGGGAGCACCTGGGAGCCCTCTGCTGCTGAAATTCACAGTGAAGCATGTGACAAACAGGCATGGAAAGCTCATCCATGTATCTGTGTGTGCACACAACTCTACCTGGAATCTCAGGATAATGGTCCAAATAAGGCCAAGTGTCAGCCTGTGATTCCCATCCACAATATCATGAGATCCCATGTTTTCCAGGTGCACTCGCTGCTCCTTCAGGAACTGGAGGGCTTTGTCCACATTCTCCAGGCAATGGATGCGCATCCTTCCTTTAGTTGGTTTAGGCTAGAAGGTAAAAGGAAGAATAAAAACATTCATTACTGCAGATGGGAGGGGGAAAAATCAGAGCTTGTAAACTCCTCAGTCCTGGATGGGGCATCACCACTCCCAGGCAGCAACGCTGCATTTGCTCCTCAAATTCCAGGGACAAAACCACTCCTTGCATCTTCCAGCCCATTTTCACCAGGATAATGGAAGCAGGTGCCAAACCCATGGTGGAAAAACCAACATCCTGGACCTGAGCTGGACACACTGCCCCAGATTCATTTGCCTTTCAAAGGATTTTTCCTGCTTACTTCCCTCATGTTTCCTCTCCAGGATATTCACTCACAAGCTCAGAGTTGAGCTGTGAGCTGGTCAGTAAATCTCCTCCAGAAGGAAGTGGCATTGCTTTTCTTTGGTCAGTAAATCGGATAAAGAGTAAGAAAGTAACAGAGATCGATTAGAAATTTTTCTTCATAGGAAAAAAAATACTAATTAAAAAATCAGCTACACCAACATAACACAGTTATATGAAGGCCCGGTGCAACTGCAAAAATGCAATGAATGTGTTATCAGCATGCAGAATTCTGCTGTAAAACTGAATAGAATTAAGGGAACTTTGTTGTGCAGATGAGGATTACAGCTGAATAGCCTATTCAGCGTGCACTGGGATGTCACCAAAGGTACTCAGCCAAACAACTAATTGCCATAATTTCCTTGTTTTCTGCAGTGAATGTAATTAAGTGGCCATGGAAATAGCTCAGCCAATATCCTTGCCCCAGCCTGCATTCAAGGTGAAGAGTTTCAGCCAGTGCCATGGTACAGTCCCTGGAAACACAGCCTGTGCCACAGGGGATGGAGGAGAGGGAAGCCATGCAGGAAGATGCCCTTTGGGACACACAAACCCTGAGGCCACCAGCTTCAGCCTCAGTCAGCTGAGTCTGTTCTCCTCCCAAGGCTGGGGAATGATGCAGGATCAACCCACAGCTCACAGCAAGGAGGAGAATTTCCAGGAGACTGCCTCTGCTTTGGAGTATAAAAGGCCCTCCAAAGAGGCCCAAATTGCAGCCTGTGCACACCCCATCCATCCCAAACACTGCCAGTGCAAAGAGCCACAGCTGGAGCAGAAGAGGCAGGACAGAGCTGCACGGTTGGCTGAAGCCTCCCAGAGATTCCTCACCCAGCAGGGACAATCTGGGATCAGCCTTTAGCTGGCACCATCAATCATTAGGAGTGTAGAAAGCTGGACCTAAGGCTTGGCTGAACCTTGCAAAATAAAACCCAGGGAGGAGGCAGTTCTGGGGCAGGAGGGAAGGCGGAGGCCCAGCTGCACCCCCAGCTCCAGCCCACGGCTCCTCTCAGCCCATGGCCACACCTGGAGCCCTGGAGCAGCTCCCAGGCCTGCTCAGCTGCACAAGGATGTTCCCAAGGCTCAGCAATGACTGCGACTGTGGCCACTTCTCAGCAGCAGTGGCAGACCCCAGCCTGCCCCCTGTGCCCTAACACTGCCCTTCCCACTGCCTGAAGCAGCCCCTGCACCACCTTTATGTCTCAAACTACCGAGCAGGAAGGATTCAGAAAGCTCTTTTGTGCTCTCAGAAGCTCCAGTGCCATGGTTACAGAGCCAAAACCATTCACCAGAGATGTTTTATGTAGAGGAAGAGGCGTCTGAGTCTGGTTTGTGCAAGGTGTGGCTGTGCTTGCCACACTCCCCTGCATAGCCCCAGGACGAGGCACAGTGAGACATACCTTGCACATTTATGGGGCTAACACAGATCCAGACACTGAGTGGAGGGAAAACAAGTACCAAACCCAGAGTCTTCACATACATGTTACAGGAAAACTGGTTCTACATCAAAACCCTTTCTCTTCTCCAAGTGAAAATGACAGAATTCACTACAGAGAATGTGCTTAAGTGGTTTGACCTTTGAGCATCCAGGAACTGCAAGGAATTTACTAATCCTTAATTTGGTTAGGGAAGAAACTGAGCTAAATGCTTAATCTTAGGACAAAAACAATTCCCAGCTTTATTTTTCTGTTTGGGAGAAGCTGGTTAACAGTGTGTGCAAACCAAATTACAACTGTCCTTTCATGCTGGCTGGATTCTTTCCCACTGTGCTCAGTGAGAGCATTGCATGCTATCCATTTCCTTCCAAACACTGCTGTGCAGAGAACATTGTGCTGTAAGGTCTGGACTAAACACTAGGATTAGGAATCAAACAGAGCCAGGTCAGGAAGATGGAGGTGTTGCCATTATTGGTTGCTCTCATTTTGATTTTCTCCAACATGCTTCCAAGGACTGTGGGTTTTCACCAACAAAAATCACAGTAAGTTTTGGGAAATGCAGGGTTTGTGCGATCGAAGTGAGAGGGCAAAGAGCAGCCCTGCTGCCCTGACTGGCATCCAAAACCCTGGACTCTGCTCCACAGGCTCCAGAATCTGAATCGCAGTTTCAAAAGAGAGGAAACAACTTCTGTTTGTTCCACTGCACCACTAAATACACCATGTTTATGGGATACTCACCTATCTAGTTTCTGCTTTCTTCCCATTTGATGTTTCTTGTCTTGATTTTAAGCCTTCTACATAAGATCTGCTTTCAAATTTCTCTGGGGTGCCATGAAGATGTCAGAACCTACCTAATGTTGACTAAAATAAATTCCAAAAACTGAAGAACATCGGCATGGCAGTCCTCCTGGAATATTTTTAGTGTGTGTAAGATTCTCCTGGAATACTTTTGGCGTGTGTAACTGTCTCAAGGTTTAGTGCATTGCGTTTACTCTTGTTTGCAGAAGAAGGTGTGGTGGAATGCACTGTTCAAACAGAGCCTGCTGTCCTCCAGGCTCAGAGAAGGAAGCTACAAAAAGAATGTGTGGTGGTGCAGACAGCTGCCAATGCCAGACACAATGATGCAAGTGCAGCTCCTGTCCTCTCCCCACCCCATGGCTGCCCCAGCCCCGTTTGCATTTTCCAAAACCTGGAGTGAAATATGGAAATGAGCAGTGCAACCACAGTCATGGGACTGCTCTGAGCCTCCTATTTGCTGCTGAAAGTCAAATCTTGACAGGCAGACAGGCAGATTTAACCAGAGCTGACACAGCTGGTGTCTCAGCCCCCACATAAAGGGCCATGTTGGTCTCAACTATCCCTGTGTAGGAATACCTGTCACCTGCAGTGAGCACATCAAACCCAATACGTGGCTGGGTGAGTGGTCTGGAGCAGAGAGAGGGGCTCAGAGCAAACTGCAGCTGGTGAACACCAGGATTTGTTACCCCATCCACAGAGGCATTTGTGTGCACATCCCAACTCCCTCCCCCTCCCAGATGCACTCAGGCAGCTCCTCTCCTGCCTCCCCACACACACACTACACACACTACACTGGGCCATATGTTCCACTCATTAACCAGAGCCTTAAGCCACAGAGCTCCACTAATAGGAGAGCTTGATGACAAGTGATTACCCAGCCCCCTGCAGCCTTGGGTCTTAGCTAAAGACTGGTATTTCTTTGAAAAGATTGCTCCAAATTAGGCAGTTAAGAGCATCGCCATCATTTAAGGAACCGAAGGAGAAGTTGATACCCAGCCATTTCCTGGCACCCAATTCTCCTCTTGTGCAGCAGCATTTTCCACTACAAGGACTTTTTTACTCACCACTTTTTGTGCTGATACCAAAGGGGTGCTCAGCACACCCAAAGAAAGAATTTGACCCATTTATTTACATTGATTTTAGATATTCCCCTTACCAAAGAAAGCCCAAACCTTATCTATCTGAGTAAAATCAAGTGCACTCAGGGACATTCCTCAGCAGTGGGGTGCAAGGAACACACCTCCAGCTGCTCTCCAGTTGTTGTCCTGCACAGCCCTGGCAGGCTCTGGGAAGGGAGCAGGGATGTGCCAGGCCTGCACACCTGCACCACTGCAGGGTTTGTTAGCAGAGAAATGGACCAATGACCACAGGGCCCAGGCATCCCAGCATATTTAACTCACCACCACCAAGGGATCTAAGGGGCTCAGGAACATTTTGTACTCTGTACCTGTCAGATTTGGGAGCAGGGAACATGCTGCTGGAAGCACTCAGCATGTTACCAGCAAGGAACCTTTTGAAGAAGACTTCCTTTGATTCCCACTGAAGCCATTTTAGTGGTGTCTGGATCCAGCTGAAGCAACAGAGCTCTTTTTTTTTTTTAATATATAAAAAGACATTTTCAGTGCTGAACCCTCAGCACCCAGATTTCCTGCACTGCAGTTGAGACAAGGATTCACAAAACCCCACCCAAACCCAACCCAACCCCCCCCAATGGATACTGATAAGCACTTACAAGTCTCTCTCCTGACAGCACCTCCAGGAGCTTGATGAGCATCCTCCCATCTCGAAGGTCGGTGTACAGGTCTGTAATCCGGCAGGACACACGAGCCAAGTGGGAATTCACCCACTTGGTGAAGGTCTTCTTCTGAACTGCCTCACGTTCATCTGTGGGGAAAGCAACAGAATGTTACTCAAAATAAATCACAGCTCATGTTTCTATCTGAAAATGGGATGCTTGATCCTTTGAGACTAAATCAAAGGTATGGCTTGTCTTTTTGGGAGAATCACTGATGAAATTAGGGCTTTTCACTGAAAATCCACCATTCTTCACCTGCTCTGGAACACACACAAATCTGTAACAGATCCCCCAAAATACCACCAGTCCTTTTGGATTAAGACAAATATGACAGAGAGCAGAGACCAAAGCTCCCCACTGACTTTCTTCCCTTCTCATGGCAATATTTATTTGCAGATTCAACATTTGCAACTGTATTTACACAATGTCAACATGAATTTTTCCATAACTGCATGCCTGAGGTAGACAAGCATTTATATCAAGCCATAGAAAAATAGATTCTTTCCACCTTCCCTTCCCAGAGTCTTTCACAACAGTTTATAGAGGAAAACATTGGCTGTGAGAGCTCTCTTACTGCACAGGCTCACTGCAGTCCACATTCATTCACAAACTCCTACCCAGCTCCTATCTGCCAAGCCCAGAGCTCTCAGACAGAAAACATTATACATCTCTGTGGTTACATTCTCTTGCCAAGGGCTTTGGATGAAGCCTTGTTAGCCAAAAGTCATTTCAGTGAGCTGGGAAATACTACAGACCAAATTTGTCAAAACACAGGTGCTCTGACTCGGCCTCTGGAAGCCACAGATGAATGGAAGCTCTGCTTTCCCAGGCAGACAGGATTCCTCTGTAAAGATGTTGGCATGTGCAGAAACAGGACATGAAGACAGATTCATCCTAAACTGCAGCACCCCCAGCTCTGAAAGCTCCAATGTTGCTTAAAACACAAAGAACATTCCAGATGTGGCTGCCCAGGGGTTTGGTGGATGCTGTTCTCCCAAAGGAAGGACGTGCTCCCTTCCTGGCATGGTCCCAGCACGTTCATAACCAGTCACTGCCCCTGGGACCTCGGGGACAGCAGCAAAAATCTGATCATGGTGATGTGGGATGACAAAGATGCTGAGTGTGAAGAGGACAGAAAGCTGGGGACCAAGCAAAATAAGAAAAGACAGTAAGAGGAGAAATCAGATAACAGAATGGTGGTGAGTGGGAGGGAGAGCAGACCTGCACCGAGTGGTGGTTTGCACAACTGCACAAACCCCACCCTAAGATTTCAGTTCCTCCCACTTATTTCTGAACTTGTTCTTCCTACCCATGTTGTTAGATGTGACCAAATCTACTGCCCTGAAACTGCCCCATTTTAACAGTTTTTACCTACCTGTCAAGGTGTGAAATTACTAATGTGGCTTGGAAAAATGTCAAAGCTGGGGTTAGTGACAAAACAATGTGCTTTGGGTGAACTGACAGTTTGCATTTTTGTGTTTGCCCTTACTCTGTATGGAGCAGAGGATCCCTGTGATAGAGGAAGAGAACAGGAGATCAGCAGGAACTGCAGCCAGTGTCTACTAGCTTTAAATATATTTTTTATGAACTATTTATAGCAAGTGCCTGGGAATGCTGTATCTGCTTGTCTAGTAATCCATGCCTTTACTTGAAGTATTTTTTTTAAATGAGTCACAGAAGAGAAACCTTGCAATAGTTGGTGCTTTTTAAAGAAAATTCCATCAGAATGTCTCCTCTCACCAGCTCGTACAAGCCCCAGAACAGCTGAGCAAGGTTGTTTATTTAATCACTGTAGTCTCTACACAGAAGCACAACATTCAGTCATTCCTGTGCTTACATTCACTCCAAAGAGAAACACCAATGTACAGGACCAAGAAAATAGAGTTGGATATACAAATATCATGTAAAACAGAAAGAGCTATCAAATACCATCTTAAAGCCAACCATTAAAAAATATTTGGTCAAAAATTATGGTTATCAATAATTCTCCCAATTTGGGGTCACAGTGAAAGCAAAGAATGGGAAAAGAACATCCACATGGCTTGAGTAAAAGGGGATGAAGAGTCAGGGCCTAATTTTGAACAGATGAAAGACACGATGTGGGAAATGCAGTGACACACCAAGTCATATTGTGAAACCTTTGGAGCCATGGTATTAACTGACACCAGCTTGAGATCTTCTGGTGTTGAAAGCAAGTCAAGGAAGCCAAGAGAGCAAGCAGCCCCTCCAGGACAGGGGAGACAGGTCCCTCCTGGGGACAGTGTCCCCCTGGCTCTGAGGCTGCTCTCCCACCCCAGCACTTTCAGTGGCCCCAAAGGAGGACAAAGTGCATTTTTCAAGGCAGTGGGGACTCGGGGAAAAAACCCTGAGAAAGTTTGACTGACTTCTAGTCTCGAGTGTTGCCTCAGCATCCTTAAGCACAGTGAACTATCAGGGAGGGAGAGGACGGCAGTGCAGCCTGGCTGGAGGCGCTGATGGTGGTGCCCTTAGGAGTGTTTTCTTTACTCTACAGTTCAAAGGCAGTTGCTGCCTCTCCCCTTCTGCCTTCCCGTTTCCTCAGCCCTGCTCAGGGCGGCCCCGGTTTCCTGTTTACAGCGAGCGGCTGCGGGCCCGCTCGGTTTCTCCGGCTCCCGCCCCCGCCCCAGCTCCTGCCCGAGCTCCTCTCACCTGATCCCCACCCATCCTCTGTGGAACCGGCCTCCTCCTCCTCCTCCTCCTCCTCCCCCTGCTGCCTCCGCCGCTGCAAACTAGTGTGAGAGTCTGTGCTGGGAGCTCAGCTGTGCTGGTTCCAGCGCTAACTCCTCGTGCTGAGCCTACAGTCAGCTTTTCACAGCAGCTTCAGTGCTGGAGCCATCCATGGCTTTTCACTTTCTTTCCATCTCTGCTCTGATTTACAGGAAGCAGGGACATCCCTGATTGTCTGGGTGCAGCCCCATGGGAAAACCCTGTGGCACCACACAAGGGCCAGGCCCCACATGCCACTGCCAACTTTTGGGGACAACCAGCAACTTATGTTAGAAAAATGCCACTGGAGAGACACAGCAGCTCTTTCAGGCTCCTAATGGGGCAGTCACCCAGGAAGGCCAGGCTTTATCCTGCTCTTGGCACAGGCAGAGCACAGCTCTAATTCCCCACTGACACTCTCAGCCAGAGAAGCCCCTGGAGGAACAAGGCACAGCCCTTCTCACCCCGCATCACTTCGCTCCTCTTGCACTCCCACAACGTGGGAAAGCAAACCAAGCCCATGTGGAAATTGGTGTGACTGGGGCTGGTCATGTTAAAACCTCTCCTGATTATTTCTACATGGTGTTTCACAATGACAGCAGGTTTTTGCAATGCTTTTATCAACCCTTTCTAACTGATAAACTATTTTCCTGCTCTAGGGTTTCAGGTTAAAACACACACAGAATTAAAACCAAGGAATTTTGATTATATGTTTCAAATAAAGAAAGATAGGTACAGAAATGTGGTGCTTAGAGCCTTGACAATTTGGTTTAGCAAACAACACAGCTGTGACTCTCTTAATGTGCAAAAACCTCCACAGTAAGGGCCAGGTGCATCCATGAATGATTTAACATCAGCCTTGAGTGCTATTTACAAACCTCATGTGATGGTTTTGACAAATGTCCTTCATATTTTCAAAAAACACAGTTATGGATTTTGAAGATTAATTAAAATGAGAGGATATGGGTGGAGCTCCAAGTGTCCTACAGCTTGTGAAAGCATTTGTTTCCCAATTTTCCCGCCCCGCCCCAGCTCCTGCCTGAGCTCCTCTCACCTGATCCCCACCCATCCTCTGTGGAACCGGCCTCCTCCTCCTCCTCCTCCCCTCCTCCCTGCCTCCCGCCGCTGCAAACTAGTGTGAGAGTCTGTGCTGGGAGCTCAGCTGTGCTGGTTCCAGCGCTAACTCCTCGTGCTGAGCCTACAGTCAGCTTTTCACAGCAGCTTCAGTGCTGGAGCCATCCATGGCTTTTCACTTTCTTTCCATCTCTGCTCTGATTTACAGCAAGCAGGGACATCCCTGATTGTCTGGGTGCAGCCCCATGGGAAAACCCTGTGGCACCACACAAGGGCCAGGCCCCACATGCCACTGCCAACTTTTGGGGACAACCAGCAACTTATGTTAGAAAAATGCCACTGGAGAGACACAGCAGCTCTTTCAGGCTCCTAATGGGGCAGTCACCCAGGAAGGCCAGGCTTTATCCTGCTCCTGGCACAGGCAGAGCACAGCTCTAATTCCCCACTGACACTCTCAGCCAGAGAAGCCCCTGGAGGAACAAGGCACAGCCCTTCTCACCCTGCATCACTTCGCTCCTCTTGCACTCCCACAACGTGGGAAAGCAAACCAAGCCCATGTGGAAATTGGTGTGACTGGGGTTGGTCATGTTAAAACCTCTCCTGATTATTTCTACATGGTGTTTCACAATGACAGCAGGTTTTTGCAATGCTTTTATCAACCCTTTCTAACTGATAAACTATTTTCCTGCTCTAGGGTTTCAGGTTAAAATACACACAGAATTAAAACCAAGGAATTTTGATTATATGTTTCAAATAAAGAAAGATAGGTACAGAAATGTGGTGCTTAGAGCCTTGACAATTTGGTTTAGCAAACAACACAGCTGTGACTCTCTTAATGTGCAAAAACCTCCACAGTAAGGGCCAGGTGCATCCATGAATGGTGACTCCAGGGATTTAACATCAGCCTTGAGTGCTATTTACAAACCTCATGTGATGGTTTTGACAAATGTCCTTCATATTTTCAAAAAACACAGTTATGGATTTTGAAGATTAATTAAAATGAGAGGATATGGGTGGAGCTCCAAGTGTCCTACAGCTTGTGAAAGCATTTGTTTCCCAAGGGTAAAGAGAAATGAGCAACATGCAAAACATGCAGAGCAGGAAAACGGAAGGCGCTCTCCAAGCAGTATCAATAATAGAGAATCCAACTTATCTCGCAGCAACACTGGGAAGGAAATTTCCTTTATGCGGAAGGCCCCATGACAATGCCACCACCAGACAGGGGCTTGCAAACTCCAGCACTGTGATTGTGATGCATCAAGGACTGACTTTGTTTAGGAGTTCAGTAAATAAACCAGAGCTGGTACACTGAAAGCATAAACTGAGCTGGACAGGATCACAAACAGGCATCTAACCCCTTCCTCGCTTGAGGGGAGACCATTCTTCCTCCACTAATTTGATGAGAAAAAATCTGACAAAAATGCAGCCTCTTTCTGAAAGCCCAGAGCTCAGTCCCCAGTGCAGGACAGTGAGAGGGGGTCACATACAGCACCCCCCTTGTGACACACTCAGCTCTGCTGGGTGAACTCAATAGGGCTGTGCCAGAATAATGGTGAATGTGTTTGAATAACTGCCCTGGGAAAGGCAGGGCTACAGGAGCTGGCTGGGAGCAGCCTGGGCCCCGTGACCCTGGGTGCTCCCACATGCCAGCAGTCCTTCGGGGCCCCAGGGCCTCTGTGTGCAGCAGCTCTGACCACAGCCATGGCAGAGGTTCCCTCTCCCCTGCCTGCTCAAACCAGACACCCCGATCGCTTCCGTACCGGTCAAACCACATTGCCAGCACACTGACCTTGAATCCCTCTCACATGGAGGGGCAGATCTGTCTAGGCCATGCTGCCAGCCCTGCACAGGTAAAACGACTTTGGGTGTGGGACAGCTCTCACCAGCCCCTGGACAGGGGCAGAAGCCTCCGCAGAGCAAAGGGGGTGCTCTCAAAGGAGCCCAAACAGTGAAACTGGAGCACAAAAAGGAGCTGAAAGGAGCAGTCTGGGATAGCCCAGCCATCAGTGGCACCAGCAGCCTCTCTGCTGAGCCCAGCCCAAGGGCAGCTGCTCTTGGCACTGGCACTGTCCATGGATCCCTGCAATACCTCAAGCAAGACAAATTACAGATGGTTGTTAATCCCTAACTCCAAAAGCTCCATCTCCTGAAGGTTTCCATTTTATACTTCCATGCTGGAACTAATTTCTCCAGCTTAAAATAATTATTTTTTTATTCTAGCATCCAGTGTGCGCCCTACATGAAGCACTGCAACATCCACTGACTCAGAGATCAGCTGAGTGCTGTTCTAAGCACACCACTTCTTCTGATGTCCACTATCCACAGCTTCCCAGTATTTCCCAGATGATATCCTCATTTCACAGAGCACAGAGAAAACAGAGCTTCCTTTCACAGGACAACATTCCCATTACTGTTGGTGTTCAGGGTGCAGGATATTTCCCCTATGCTTTCTCACAGATGCAAGGATGTGGAGTGAAATAGCCAGTAACAGTCACAGCTTCACAAATTCCAGCTGTGCTTTGAGGGTTTTCAGTTCAGAAAGATTTGTGAGGGAAGGGCAGATCAGCTACTGGGACCAGAATGTGGTGATCAAGTAGGATTTTATCAGTAAACAACAGGAACAGATGTGCTGTGATAACCTTCACTGTTTGCTGGAGTAAGCGAAGAGCAATAAGAACATGAAATAACTCTGACATGGCCCAGCTCTGATATTGCAGGCAGGCTTGAGTGGAACAACCTGGCCCTGAGGCAGGTCTGACACAGCTCCTTTGGTCACCACTGCAGCAGCACCATGGCAAACAGAGCTGGTGGCTCCTGCTCCTGTCCAAACTGAGCAGGGCTGTGTGCTCAGAGACAGCTGGGGCCTGCAGCAGCCCTGGGCTGTGCCTCAGGCTGGGGAAGGAGGCTGAGGCTGGGTCTGTGTGCTCCTCACAGCCCAGCAGGACCCCACCCTGGGGCGAGACCCCTGTGGGACTGCAGCTTGTGGGGCATGTAGCTATGCAAAGCACTGAACTGATGCAGCACTAAATATAGCCCAGAGGGTAAAATGCACCTCAGTGTATCCACTGAGGATCAGCTGAGGAGAGAAACAGCTGGTTTGGGTAAACACTCCCCAAGTGATGGCCTTTCCACATGGTCCCCACATGCTGCATTCATCCTTGGGCATCAGGAAGCCCAGAGAACAATGCACAAGCATGCACAGCCAGGCACAGACGGTCTAAATGGAAATACATTGGAACTGATCTATGGGGAAGAAAATGAAGGAAGGAGGAAAGATCACCATTAGCTATCAGTAGAGAAAAGGAAATTTTCTCCTAACATTCAAGTTTCTTTTAATATTCAGGTGTCCTATAGCAATAAACTGAGCAGTGGGTGCTGCTTTTCTCCAGCTGCAGATGACAGGTTAAGACTGAAAATTTGGATTGATCAAAATGGAAGAAACGGGGTTTAATATAGAAAACACAAGTCCATAGTACACACATGCAGGAACAAGGAAAAAACTAGAACAAAACCTGCAGGAAGTCAAATTTACACATGACACAGAGAACATCATCCACGTGGGTCCAGTGCTGAGAAAAATGCATCTCCTTCACTTTAATCTTGCTGACAGTTTACCATGGAGGAATGGGAGTGGAGCAGCTGATCATTCTCATGCAAATAGATGCATTTGTTAATGGTTATTTTATGGCACAAAGTAATCCCTGGAGTGATTTCCAATCCAAACTGGTGAGATCACACCAAAGCTTTTACGTGCTCCAGCATGACTTAAACAAGAACTCGAATGCAAATGTTAAAGATGACAAAGCAACGAAGGGATTTTGTTTGTGCTGTGTTTAGCTGGTGATTTCATTAGGAGCAAAATCTTTGCTGCTTTCCCGACTCTGCTACATGGAGACAATTGTGGAGAAATCGGGGGTGTGTTCAGCAATCCTTTTGCTTTTACTAGGAAGCACCAGCCAGCTGCTAAATCCTATTAAATATCTACCCTTCCCTAATAAACGTTACAGCATGTGACCACTTTCACTGCTGAAAATCCTCTGGAAAAGTAAAAAGGGAAAGCTCCATAATGCAGCATGTGGAACAAACAATTCTGCTGCTTTCTCTCTTTGAAGGCACTGAACCTCCCTCAATGACATGATGCACAGGACAATGTCCAGGAGCCAGCCAAGCATTGCAGGGTGTGGAAGGGCAGGTCCCTTCATGGTCTTTATTTTTACACAGAGTTTATGGCATTTTGGTGTCAGCAACACAAAAATGAACCTTCCACAAGCCAGATGTAAATTTTTCTACAGGAATGATTATGTTCATCTCCAAAAAGTTACTGTAAAGCCTTCCACAGGAAATAAACATAAAAGTCATCTGGGCTTAACAGATTAAACTGGTGGAAGAACTCAGCTTTTGATTTATAGTTTTTGTTTCAGTTCAGAAGATAAGATAAGATGACATATTTAAGCAGATTTAGAGCAGCAGGTGCCCAGCTCTCCTTGCATTGGTGATGGCTGTGTGAACTGCTGGTTTAACTTCAGGGGACTGGAATACAACCCAGTGTAACCATCTCCCACAAGATGCCCAGCTCCGTCTGTGGAGAGCACCCATCACAGGCCCATTACAGCAACAGCAGCCAGACAGCTGCTCTTCTGGTTCTCCAGGAACCCCAGCAACTGCTGGTTCTTCTGTATGAAATGCAAAGCAGACACAGAAACACCACCTTTAGTGGGTAATTCAAATGATTTAACACTTCTGGGGGCTGCTCTTGGAAATGCCTACACACCCCTTCAGCTCCAAGCACCACCACCTACCCTGGGTTGTACATGACAGCTGAACAAAATGATCACAGGGACCAAGGCCTGGATCCCAAACTGTATCACAGAATCACAGACTTGGGTTGGACAGGACCTTAAATATGATCCAGTTCCACCCCTCTGCCATGGGCCAGGACACCTTCCCAAGGCCAGGTTGCTCCGAGCTCCATCCAGCCCAGCCTTAAACATTTAAGGGATGGGGCAGCCACAGCTGCTCTGGGCAGCCTGTGCCAGGGCATCACCACCCTGGTAGGGAAGAATTTCCTCCCAATATCCCATCTAACCCTTCTCTCTGTCAGTGTGAAGCCATTCCCCCTTATCCTGTCACTCCAGACTCTTGTAAATAGTCTCTCTCCATCTTTCTTGAACCTTCTTCAGGCACTGTCAGGCCACAGTCAGGTCACTCTGAAGTGTCTTTTCCTCAGGCTGAACAGCCCCAGTTGTCTCAGCCTTTCCCAAAGCAGAGGTGCTCCATCTCTCTGACCATCTCGGTGGCCTCCTCTGGGCCTCTCTCCCTCCCTTCTGAAGAAAGATGTTACAAAGCCATATCTACAGCAAAACAGCAGAAGTACAGATGAATAAAGGAGTAACTTTTTGGCCTCATGACGTGCAGTGTTCAAATGGGCCTCCTTTAAAAAGCAGCAGGGAAAATGTCTCAGTGCTGTTGGCAATTTACACAAAAGGACACAAACCCCTCACGGCCGATTTGATGTCAGTGCTCGTTGCCACTTTTCCCTTTTGCGTAAGAAACAAATCCCTCCATCAAAAGGAGCATGGAAAAAGCGTCTGCCTGTCCCAGGACACTGACTGCAACATTCCCACAGAAGAACAATGAGAACCTGAGGTCACTGCACTGTTTCAAGCACACACAGTCTTGGGGGTCTTGGCAGTTTCCTTTAAAACACATTATATGCATAATGCAGGGAAGTGCCAGGGGATTTTTGAGGGGACAAAAACATTTTCCTATACATGGCCAAACCACTCTCTGACTGGCAGCGTTGAATGAGTACGAGAGCAAGGCTTGGCCTGGGCAGGGAACATGCCAGGTCCTTCCCTCCATCAGATCCATCTTATTTCTCTCCATGTCCAGCAAACCCAGCAGAATGAGAGCTTTTACGGTGGATTCCCCCTTGTCTGTGGGAAGGAAAGCAATGGTAGGAAGAAGGAGCTGGAGGGTGTTACTATTTCTGTTGTTCTCTTTTCCTTTCAGCATTCCTCCCTCTTCTCAGCACTGCAGGAAATGCAGCTGCTCTAGCACAGGACTACTGGCACTGCAATTCCTACTGCTCCTGTGTGCCCAGCCTGGGGGCCTCGTTAGCCAGGGGTTTGGAAATACAGAATTGTAAGTGACATTAAGCAGAGATGAGTCCCAGAGAGATGAGCATCAGCACTCAGCACTCCCCAGGACAGCAAAGTGCATGGTGAATCCCACCTTTTCCAGAGCATACCCTGCACTGTGGGTGACCACTTCCAGTGGAGTCCTGCCAGGGTGCAAGGCTGGGACTCTGGAGAACAAATCCCTAAGCATGGGAGCTGCCCCTGCCTTGAGCAGGTGTGCTGGACCAAATAAACTCCTCTTCCAACCTGAAGTATCCTGTGATTTTATGAATTCCAGCAAGCTTAAACAAGAATAGGCCAGAAGACTGCACTGCCAGTATTCCCATGGAATCCCACTGAGGATTTCAGAGGGCTGTGGGATCTCTTCTTTCGTCTGAGGCACAAGTTGAGACATTACATGGAGAGCAAAGTCAAAGCTGTAGAATATTTTGACCGTGCTTCTGTACAAACTCACTGCAATCAGAATGAAGAATAGATGAAAGAAAGCCAGACTTTTGTTGGTTTCATGTTTAAATCTAATTTCACCTTAATGACAGAGAAGCATGAATAGAAAATAAAGAAATCTACAATGACTGCATTTAATCCTTTCAAAATATTAAATCTCTGTGCTAAGAGATGTTATCATTATAATTAATTGCTGCTAAATTATAATTTTCATTATCACAGAAATATTTTAAATGGAAGAACATGTATTTAAATAATCACTGTGCTGATCAGGGATTAATAAGAGCTGAATTCATAGCCTTGCTGAACAATGTGTTTAGTTCCTGCAGTTTCCATGGCCACACAATAATTTACTACTGTTAACTGTGTGCTGCATTGTGGAGTCAGATGCACTACACTGTGCTGACAGGATGCTGAATAAAAGCAGCAGCACCACAGGTAAGCCAGACCACAGCTCAGCAAACTAAATCCCAAAGGTGGAAACTGAATGACTAACAGCATCAAAAATACTGTAGGTTACAATAAAAATCACTTGTACAACTGAAGGAACCTTGATCTTTATAAAATGCCATTATTTCTAAACAGAGAGTTTTAAAAATACATTTATTTTAATGAGATTTGATACAAACTGCTAATAAGAAGCATTAGAGGAAAAATCCCTAATCTTCTCTGGCTCTAATCTGCAAACCCATCATGCAGAGCTCCCAAGAAAGTCCTGGAGTTGGAGTCCTTTGAGATTGGCAGAACTGACATCTTCCTTCACCTGTTTGCTTGCTTAAGGAAAGCTCCAGAAAACTGAACCATGATCTCAACCTGAACACACATTCCAGCTAGTCACTCTGTATAGTAAAGGAGTTCTTTAAGAAATCCATGTGGCAATTAAAAACATAACAATAATAAGAAATCTTTCTTTTCATGCCACACCTACTTTATTGGGACTTCTGAGGCACAAACAAGTTGCACATGCATTCTAGTTCCTCACCTCAAAATTTTCTTACTTGCCTGTTTGATTCCAAGCCAAAGGTCATTTACTGATCTGCTTTTGTGGGACAATGTGACATGTTTAAGCAAAATCATTTCAGCCTCTGGAATTATGCAAGAGTGGGGAAAAGAGATCCCTTTCCAGGTACTAACTTTCAAAGCAGTACCAGAAAAAAACCCATTTGTTTGAAACCCTCTAAAGTCTCTCTGAGATTTAAAAGGATATGCAAATTAGAAGAAATTAGGGTAAAATTATACTTTTAGTACTTTAAATGTGCATCTTCATCCAGAAACATCATTTGTTTCTTGTTTTTCTAGTCTTAAAAGTGGACTGGTGAGTTGTACTGATCATTCAAGGCCTTGACTACAACAATTGGAAGGCCCTACATAGGGACAAAGGTGTGGCTCCTGTGGAAGGGGTCCAGGAGAGCTCCCAAGTATTTACCTTCATTTTCTTTCATTTTTAGCACAATGAGAAAATGATAAAAGCACTCCAAGACTCCTGATCATAGTCATTTCACTGATGCCTCCTCAGCCATGTTGCACATTGTCTCCATATTCTGAGCTTTTCCTCTCAAAATGTGAATTGGTGATGTGGTGTTTTCTTTAAACCCCCCCAAAAAAGAAAAATAATAAAGTCCCAAACAGACTATGAGGTAATGGCAATTAATAAAGGAAAAGCAACTTCTGGAAGTCCAGTGTCTAATGACCCTGAATGCTCCCAGTTTTCTGTTAGTGTGACAGCAATGTCATTAGAACACAGTTCAGGTACTGGTTAAGCACAGAACTATTGCACATTTGCACAGACTATTTGTGTTTGCAGCCATCTTACACCTCCAAATCACACAGACACAGGGGTGCACGGGCATGAGCATGCACTGTGGCACCTCACACTCATTTGTATGTTCCTGAAGCCTCAGGAACATACAACTCACTGATTTTCAGCTCTCCAAATTTACACACATTTCACACATTTCAGCCCAACTCAGCTACACCAGATGTTTATGCAAAAGAAAAAGTCCCATGATAATACACTCCTGAATGTGAAAGCCACCTTGACCTGCACCTGATGCCAAGGAAATGTTTTTAAACTTGGCAACAGGAGCTAAACCAGAAGGGAGAGCTGAGTTGTGGAGCACAGAAAACAAAAGGTGTTTTGGCATTAGGTGGCTCACACAGGGACACCTGAAACCTGCCAGGAACTGGATAGGACGGGCCACGTTCACAAGGCTGGAGGAGAGGGAAAGGACAGGCACAAACCCAGCACCCTGAAATGGGCACTGCAGAAATCACACCACCCTGCCCATCCATTTCATTCAGGAAAAACAGGGGGAAGTCCCCTTGGAGCTGCTGTTTTATTCCCTGCTCGTCCCAGCCCTGCCATAGCCAGCGTGGGGAGCAGCTCTGCTGGCGCCAGGGCAGAGCTCCAATCCATCCCTGAGGGGGATGGCACTGCCAGGACGTGCTGCATGGTTAAAGGGTTTACATATTAGGTGTCCTTAAGTGTTGTCTGCTCTCCAGGACAACTTGTGACTGCTTTTATTTAGGAAAAAGTATGTGCAGTGAGGAATTAGCCGGGGCACGGCTGGCGCCAGGCGCTGAGGACACAGGAGATGTGCCACATCTTTCAAGTGGCACAGAGCATCATTAGCATCAGTGTGCTGGCAAACACCAGGGCAAGCCAACTGTTAAGAGCAAAGGCCCCAGTAAATAAGGTTTATATCATGGGAATTTTATTATATAACCTATCAGACATATTTATTTTGGAGGAGAGGCAGAGAGAGAAGCATTTAGTAGTACATCTGCAGCAGGGGATCTAGGAAAAAATGTTCCATAGCTTCCACATCTCACCCTGTGAGTTCCTCTCGTAAGGACTCAGGCCACAGCTAAGAGCAACAGGTCCAGATACAACCAGCACTTAATCTGCTGTTAAAGGCTGACAGATTATCAGGGCACCTGCACAAGTGACAGTGGCCAGGATGTCACCGAGGGAACAGTCAGGAAACAATCTGCAGGCACTGCCAGTTTTCTGAAGAGACTTCCTTGAGCTAGAGGTGGCACACTCTGTTCTGATCCCAGGGGAGGCTGTGGGGATGAAACTCACCTTACACCCCACAGGGTGAACAAACAGACGGGGAGGGAGAACACGAGACACTCAGCACCCAAAGGTAAAGGTAACCCAAATTATTGAACTTCCCGTGACGAGGATAACAGAAAGGTCAGAAGTTCAGAACACCACCAATATTTGATGTTTCCAGACACCTCCCCTGTTTATTCAGAGCCTGCCTTAATGGTTCTTACTCATATCAGCCTGCAATCAGAGCACAGTCACATCTGTGATTTCACAGCAGTCTCTCCCATTATATTGCCAGGCAATCTGAGCTGGCAGAGGAACACACCCTGAAAAAAGCAGCCGTTGCACTATCAAGGTCTAGCTTCCCTCCAAATAACTGTGGAAAGATACTAAAGTAGATGTAGAATTAATTATTACCCAAAGCAAACCGTAGTTAGCTGACTACAGATGGGATGGTCAGGTTTTCACTTCTCTTTTTTCCTGGAACCAAATCACAATCAGATCATAATGCCAAAAACTGGAAACACTTCCTGGACAAAATGAGCATTAAGAACTGGACTTCGGAGGCTTTTTGAAAGGAGAAGACAGAACCCAATATATGGTATTAGCATGGAGGAGCTGAAACCAAGGGGGAGCTGTTTTTTGAGAAAAATGAAGGAAGAGGACTGGATTTGAGAGACAAAATCCCTCAGCACTGTGCTGTTTGTGCAGTTCCTTTTAATGGGGCTGCATTGGTTTATACTATCTGAGACCTGGGTGCTGCGTATGGGCTGATTTTCTGCAGTTTGCCAAGCCATTAAGTAAAATTTAGGTATCTTTATTAAACCACAGGGGTTTCATTCCAAGAAAAATCTGGGCAGCCAGGGTTTATTCTGTTCAGATAAACTCTTAAATCTCTTTGTAACCACATGTTGTTTTGTTTAATCTTTGAAGGCATAAGGTCACCCTTTGCTTGTGATTAGAGTACTGTGGTCACACAGATCATGTTTGTACCTTGCCACTGCACTTTTTCCACTGACCCTTTGGTGAGCATTTCTCCAGCTCCTCAACCTGGAAACAGTCCCAACAGAACTAAAACAGGCAAGAAAACTTAAAGCCACTAATCTCAAAACCAAACCAATCCTAAGAAGCACATGCCCTGCCATTTTGGCAATATTGTAGGCAGAGATGTTTGAAGTCTCTGCAAGGACAACAAATATGCCTTCTGTACAGAGCCATTTGGAATGATACTGCTCTTTTTAGCTAATATAAATAATACATAAGAATCATATTTGTCACCTCCTTCCCAAACAGTTAAAATCAGTGCAGGATTGTGCATCTACTGATTCCCACCAAAGAGCAAACTGACCCTGTCCAGTGTCACTTTGTCACGTATGTGTAACTGGGCTTGTCCTTTCAAGTTCCAGCTTACATTTTTATGAACAAACCAAACTTGACTGAGCACAGAATTATCAGCACTTCCAGTTATCCCATGAAAAGGCCATTTGGTAATGCCAGCTCTTTCACAAGGCCTTTGAAAAGGCAGGAGCGTGGCCCCCAGACCATGTCCCAGTGGCTGCCTGCGTGTCTGCCGGGCTGTGCTGTTCCCTGCACACTGAAGGGCCTTTCTCTGTAAGCTCCTTTCTAGGGAACAGTGGGGCATTGAGCAGGGCTACAAGCCTGGTTAATATTAGTTTGGCTACAGTAGTGCTCTCCCAACAAAGGAGGCTCTCAGCCCGGGATACCCTCGCTCCGGCAGCAAGTGCACAAGGGCTTTGTGTGAGCGTGGGCTCTCCCAGCCAGCGCCACCTCGGGCTCTGCATCACAAGTCACAAGCACGAGTGCTCCCCATCCCTCTGGGCCTTTCCCATCCCTCTGGGCCTTTCTCCTCTGACAGAAATGTGAGGACTCAGCTTGATGCATTTTCAGGAGCAGTGAGCAATTTTGGGCTCACGTGCTCTCCTTAACTGCACGAGGCTCTCTGTGTGGACAGGAGGGCCACAGTGACTCTGGTCCCAACAGGGACAGGACATGTTGGTGGCACAGCTGAGAGTGAGACCCAGCACCCCTGTGCTCATCAGGTTCCCCTCTGCTTCTGCACTACAGCAGCCACCACCTCATTCCTGCTGCGCTGAATTTCAGAGCTGCTGAAACGCTGAGTAATCCACCAGCTTCTAACTCTCTCCACAAATGCCCCTTTGCTTTAAAAGGACTCGTTTTGAGTGGGAGGGGAGTTGTTTGCTGATACTTATTAAACAACTGTAATCTTTGATGAAGTGTCACTTCACTCGGACAATCACACTGGGATAAAGGCCATTACCTGCCAGGCCCAGATACAAACATCCAAATGGAATTTCAGATTTGATTTCTTCTGGAAAGAGCAAAGCAGATTCTCAACCACCTTATTTATGATATTCTACCTCCTTTACCCCAGCTTTGAAAGTCAACAGAGACTAATTTCCAATATTTGGTGTAAGAGTTTTCCCAAACTAGCTATTCAATGAAGATAATTCATTTTCACATGAGGAAAAGATGTCATTGTCATACCCTGCTACTTAATAGCTGATACTTAATACTTCTCAATTCAACTTAAACAGGAACAAAAAGACCTTCAGAGCTGTTAGTAATAAAATACTCATGAAATTCAGACTCTGAGCAGAAGGGGTGCAGTTACCAAACCACACAGCCTGAGCTGGGATCTCACAGAAGAGGAGTTTAGTAGAGGGAAGAGAGAAAGGAGATTTTGTGAATCACATAATTAGATTTTCTTCACCATCTCTGCTATGCTTAGATAGCAGCTCATCCACTTTAATAGTCAAAGCATGCACCCAACAGAAAAGAGAGAGATGAAAGAAACTAAGGAAAAAGGAAATCACAAACCCAAATTGGGAAAGAGCTCAGGAATGGAAGACAACCATTGTTCTGTTGTTTTATCACCACTTTCATCTCTGTCGTAGGCTTGTTTTATTGCCCCACTTTCCACACAACTTAATGGCAAAACCCACAATCCATCTGAATAGGCCTTTTGGATAGGAAAAATATTTGGGATAGGAGCCTGTACTCCCAGGTGATTACAACATGTCCATGAAACACTGGGATGGTGGAGCTTCTTGGACACATGGAATGCAGAAACACCCAAGGGCTGATTCCTGTGCTGCATTCCCAGGTCCCTGAGCTGTGGAGATTTACACCAGTTGAGGACCACACAAATCATTTTGCTCTGGCTACATTTCTCCCGCAGGGTATTCAAAACACCCCACTGTCCCTTGTGAAAATATCTGCTTACAAGCTTTGTTTACTTCATTTTGGAGCCACAAAAAGTGCTCCAAAACTGCCCTTTTAAAGACAAAATTAGGCCAGAACACCTAGAGATTTCTGATTGTTTTTAAATTAAGTTCCTAACACACACAGTTAAAAACTAAATGTTACAAGCATACTCTAAATGAAAATTGAAGAGAACAGACTATAAAAAACCTGAGCCAACAGCTCGGAGTTGTAAATGTTCACAGTTATTTCAGTGAGAAGCCAAATCCAATTTAAATGTTTGCTTTTGACCTGTATCAGCACTGACCACATGAGCAGAAATACCTTACTCTTAGCTCCTTTAATTTGCCTTCTCTATCTCCCCAAGTACCAAAACCCATGACCAGAAAAAGCAAATTTCTGCCCAAAAACTGAATCGGGATTTGGATATGTTTGCAGGGATCTTTGCACTGGAAGGAATAAGGGCCCAGCTATCACAGAAAGGCACATTTAAGTCGGTTTGGGATCCCTTTAAAACTCCTTGCAAATCTGACAGGACTTGCAGCCATGCAGCTTGAGCTCAGGTGTTCACCCAAACCAGAAGATTGAAGTGTGCTGTGACACATTCAGGTTTTGGAGTGCTGCAGACACCAGAAAATCAAGCAAAATTTGCCACACAAACAGGAATTTCCACCTTTGGTGGATCTGAGAACATGGGGGGGAGGGGGTAAACCAAAAATCCGTGTAACCCAGACACATTTCATCCAGAATAAAATTCAGCCTCCTTGCATTTCAGCTTGAACAGAAATTACCATGACAAGAAATGCCAGTGACCCATTTGGTAGACAAAGTAGGGTGTCCCAGGTCAGTAATCAGTGCCTGCAGCTATGCAGGTCACTGCTCCCAGGAGACTCAAACCTTCCCAAGGTAAATCAGGAAGGCACTGCTGGAACTGCCTGCTCAAAGGGCACCCACGGGAGCAACTCCAAGGATCCTGGTGTCACAGAGGGCGTCTCTGCCTTAGTGCAGGACAGCACTGCCACTCCTGCTAACTGCTCTGCCGGCAGCAGGAACTCCCCGTTTAACCTTGAGCACAGACAGGGATTTGGGGGAAGATTTGCTTGCAGGAAAAGCTGCGGGAAAGCCCTGCTTGAGAACAGAAAACCAAGAAAATCTTCCTGCTGTCCTTCAGCATAGATGTGTGCCATAGATATGGGACACATATATTCATACATGATCAAGCTGATTACCAGTGACCACTCAAAAATTGAGGTGGTGTGTGTCTCTTTTTATGCCAAACCTCCTTGAGTCATTGCAGATCAAAGGATTCCAAGCCAAGGAGCTCCTCTGCTGAAAGGCTCTTTTATCAGAGAGAGGGGCTTTGCCCCAAACACCCGAATACAGTTGCACTGCCTTTCCTGATGCAGGCAGTGCTGTGCAGCCACAGTCAGCTTTGTATGCCCATGAAACAGAGTTTAGAATTGATCTTAAACACCTCTGATGAGAAAGGCAGCTCACCTTTCCTACAGCTTATTCCGGCGTCCAGTTTTTTCAAGCATACTATTTCTAACACGGCTCGAAATAAAGGCACTTTCTCTCATGCAGCCTGAGCACCAAAACACACCAGGCTCCCACTAAAATGCCCGGTGTCCAGCCTGAAATGTCCCACACAGCAGGACACACGGCAGAGCCCCTTTGAGAGCTGGCTTTCTCTGGCACTTATCAGGAGTGCCGATCTAGCTCATCCCCAGCCCCCAACATTTCGCATTTGTAATTACCACTGGAAATCTCACACCTCGGGCACAGCCCCGGAGCTGAGACCCAACTTCCCAATGACAGGGCAGGAGCTGATGGAGTCATCAAGCTCCCGAATGCCAGAGATGTTAATAAATACCACTGTCCTGCTAACCGGGTGGGAAGGAGCCCTGGAGCAGTGATGATAGCTGCACCCTTCCCGCTGGAAGGTGATACAGCTGCAGGGATCTCCTTCCAAATTCCTGACTTGTGTTAACCTCTTCCTGCCAGCTCCTACCGTGCCCAGCCAACCCACAGGATCCTGCCACATTACCACAGCACGGGTGACAGCCTTCGTTTTATAACAACAAAATATCTGGTTTGATTTGCATTTAATTCTTAAATGGAGCAGGACAAACTCTCCACTGACAGAACCTGCACAAGCTCCATGGCAACGTGTTTCCCACAAACAAGTTTTGGGGTTCTGTCTTTACTTGCAGGAGTAACTGCAGCCGTGCAACCTGATCCCCGTCTACTGCACAAGTGGCCATGAGAACCAAAACTCCACGCCTAGCTTTGAGATGATAGCAACCACTGATAGTATCGCTCACTTATCATTCCAGGACCAGGTGAACTAAGCATGATAGGAACTTACTGAAACTTAATAAAGGAAACACAACGTGCTAAAGCATTTTTCTCCCCACACCTGTGCCAGCATTCTCACGGGCACTCTCAAGTATGCTAAACTCTTGGATTATTGACGCTGGCCTCCAGGGCTTCTTTTGACACAAAGAGAGTCTTGATTCACTCCTAGCAATGCTTCTGCCACTTCCTGCTCCTCTCTGGCCCATCAAGGCAAACGGGAGCTGGGATCCCCTGCCAGGTGACCCTTCCAGGGGCAGAAGGAGCCGGTCTGGTCCCTTCAGTGCAGTCCCAGAACCTGCACTGGGTTTTACACCCCAGCAGGACTCGGCTGGAAAATCTGCTTTAATCGCCCCACAGCCATCATCACTTCAAGGCATTTAAAAGAGGTGGAACATAGGAGTGCCAAGGGAATCAGGTATGGTGTGAATTTGCTTTGTCCACAGCATTTTGGGGCAGAATTAGGCTGGCTCCTCTCCTCATGTGAAGCTGGCAGTGTCAAACCTCATGTATTGTCTATCTTAGGAAAGAGGAGATCACAGAGCATTGTCTTCTACCCATTGCTGGTTCAGACTTCTCTTTGTACAGGGCCTGAGCACTTACTCTGTGTTATTTTAACAAAACAATATACTCCCAAGTGCTTTTTTTGAGGAACTCTCAACATTCACTAGATCTAAACAGTCCCTTGCTATAATCTAGTGCAAAGCTAGAGATTCATATGGTAACTGTAGGAACTGTGAAGAAAAGAGGGGTAAATTCAGTGTGTGAAGGACATGAGCAGAAGTTAGAATAATCTGTGTGGTGCCAATGCTGGTGCTGCTCCAGAGAGCCCTCCTACCCAGAGTAGGAGGGGTGAAACAATTATCAAGAAGTATGTGATTATTTGAAATGAATCTGCTTTACTTGTTTGTACACCTCCATTGTGAAAGAGGTAAAACTGGTGATAAATCTCTAATTTAAAAAATTACATATATTCAGCTCATCTGTGCTGGGCTTGAGCCTTGCCCAGTGCCACAGAACACCCCTGTTCCCACCAGAGCCTTCCAGCAGGAATGCCCTGAAAATCTTACAACTCCAAAACAATGGCTTTGTAGACATTCTTCAAGCAAAGAGCCACTAATCCGAGGAAAGACCTCTTGTGTCAGCAGAGTTAAGCCACTCCCTTTCCATCACACACGATATTTTGTATGGTTATTTAGCATTTCATGGAGTATCTGGTGCATAATTTACAACATTGTCTGCACCTACGCTCCACCCTGAACAAGATCACTGGCAGCGCTCCTTTTCAAGCCTGTGATGCGAATAAACAGCCACAGGATGGTCTGCTGCAAAACTGCACAGAATTTACTGCACTTTATCTCTTCTGCTGGAGGAAATTGCAGTACTTTAGAGAGAGCACTGCATCTTTTTTTAACCTTTTTAAGTCAACCCAGTGCATTCCACTGAAGGGAAAACTCACTTTCTGTGCTTTCAACAATGCAGTCTGCTTTCCTCTTTCAGTGTGATGTAAACACACAGATAATGGATTCCTGAAGCAGTGACCCCGAAAATGATAAAATCTGCCTTCTTTAGACTGCTAACTAAACCAGCAAAGAAAGAGGCATGAGCCAGGTTTTTCTTCATGCCACAAACTTAGTTCTTTCCAACACAAGTACCACAGCCTAAGATATGACAGATGTCCAAGATAAAGCCTGTAATGCGTTCCCTCGTGTGCATGTTTGGAGCCTGGATTTTCCATGCCTTGTCCCAGGAATTTCCATGTTCCCAGTGTTTAGGATGCTGTCATTTTGCCTCGTTACATGCAGCGTGCAGCCATTGCTGTGAGCCAGTTTACAAGATAAACCAAGTGCTATGAATGAAAGATTTCTTTTCCCTCCCTCCTTAAGCCAGCAAATAGGAACATTCTTTGCACTAACCAGGCTCTTGCCCCCTCTCTGACAGGAACCACAGACCACACTTGCAGCACAGACCAGAGTAAATTAAGAAACATGCACAGAAGGGCAGCACTTCGCTGTACTCAGGCTGCTCTGGGACTATCTCCAGAGTCACATGGATCTAGAGGAGGAGGTTTGGTTTCAGTGAAGAATTCTTTTTTATTTTGCAACTGCAATCCCAGAGTTCATTCATTGTTGGGACGTGTCTTCCACAGAGAAACAGCAGAGCTCGTTTTGCCCTGCCTGAGGCACGGAGCTGCTGGGCACCATCCTCCCCCTGCACTGGGGGTTTGCAGCCCGGGCCGAGGCCTACCCTCCCTGCAGAGAGCACACGGCACCCCCCAAAAACCCTCTGGTTATGACACTGACTGGGAGTTTAAGGGGAAAATATTCAAGGACACTCTCCCTGTCCAAAAGCAAAGAAAACTGGGAATGGTAAAGTACACAAATGCTTTCTCAGACATCTATAGCGTGAGCAAACGAATTCGTTAGGGAATTATGCAACTGTTCTTCATTTGAAGAAGTGAAGCCACCCGCCTTTACAGGAGGTACACAGGGGTTGGAAAGGGCCCTTGCACTGCAAACTGCACCCAAACACAGCCAGGATTTATGAGTGATGGCCACTTTTAACTGTAATTTATTTAAGGATAAAATAAATAGCAGGCTGCTTCCTCACTGTCCCCCTCATTGTTCTAAGAGACGTGGTCTGGCTTAGTCCTCTTTGCGAGGCTCAGAGGCTGGACACACACCTTAACCCCGTGTAGGGCTCGGGGCACCTTCGGAGTGAGAAAAGACACACAGTATCCCTTAAAAGAACTCAGAGCTTTTTCCCACAGCACGAATTTCGTCCTCTCTCACTAACACCTTGGTGCAAAGAGAATAAGCCCGGACTAACATGTTTACAAGGGTCATAGCATGGCAACACCTCCAAAAACCCCGCACAGGCTTACCTTGTAACTGCTTGAATCGTCCTTCTAACTGGTTATAGTTATACGGCACCTGAGCTGCATATCCTGGGGACAACGGCCCGGGCATACTGGTTGATTTTTGTAATTCCATTTACAGGTAGCGCAGGGATACGATGAACTGCAGCATAAAGGAACCACAAGTTTCTTTACCACACATCCAGGTAAATCCCAGCTTCCTCCAGTAGTTTGGCGTCAGTCCCTAGCGAAAACGCTCCCCCCTGAGCCCTAAGTAAATAACAGCTTCGGTTCAAAATCCAGCAGTGTGGCTTGGCGGTAAGCTCTCTGTAATGGATTCAAACGTAAAACACCAGGAGGTTGGTTTTTGGTTTTTTTTTTTTCCCAGTTCCACAACAGGCAACTCTCAAGCGCTTGAATCTGGTTCAAATGCTCGTCTGGCTCTGGCGAAACCAAGAGAAATCAAAGCAGGCGTGCGATTCAGGCCGAGGTAGAGGCAGCATGGAGCCACGCGCTGCCGCCCCGGCCGGCGCTCCCAGGAGCCGCGCACACCTCAGACCTTTCTGCTGGTTTGTAATATAAACAGCAGCCGCCCGGGCGCAGGCTGATGTCACTCGATTACCATACGGCACGGTGGAGCAAAGGAAGGCTGTACCAAGGGCGAAGGGGCGGCGGAGCAGGGGAAGAGCGGCCCGGCTCATGCAACGCCCCAGCGAGTCCTTCCGCCGCGCCCGGGAGCGGCTGCCCGCGGGGTCCCGGCCCCGCGCTCCCGCACCGCCGCCGCGCACGGTGGTACCTTCCCAGCTGGAATTACAACCTTTTGTTAGGAGCCTCATGTAACGGAAAAGTCTCAGATTACTATCACTTGAAAAGGAGGGCACTTTTCTTTATTTATCTGCGGGGCTGTCGGCTTGCAGAAGCACCACACGCACACAGAAGCGCTCATTCAGTATTTAGCACCAGCCGAGGAGGGGACGCGGGGAGATGTACGCTCCAGCACACCGGGAACAAACGAAAGCTTTGTGGAAAGGTTCTTTAAACAGGCAATTCCTGTCACTTCGGTTTATGTTACTTGACGATATTGAGGATTTTGACATGCCCTGTGCATGTGGCTCCTTGCCCAGTTATCAGTGTGCTGGGTATTACTGCAAGATTAATGGGCTGTGCGCTGAGGGGGAGGGCTCTAACGTAAATAAGGATGCCTCGCCGAGCTCTGACTGGCACCTCAATACCCTGCCGAAACACAAACGTGCACAGCAGCAGCAGCAGCTGGGCTTGGCCCTGGAAGTCAGTTCCTGCAGATGGTATTAGATACAGGATGTCAGTTTTCCCTCAGGGACTTGAGCTCCCAGCCCTCACTTAGTTGTAAGTGAAATTAAAAGGTCAATTCCACATTCATAGTCTCGGTACATAACATTTGCCTGTTCATTTTAAAACTGCTGATAATGTTCACACAAATGTTTTTTCTTCTTGCATTTCCAAATTCCTTTCCACTGGAATCCATGTTCTCTCCTCCTCCCACTCCATCCCTTTATTAACATTTCAAAATGTTGCCTTTGTTTTGATACTGTCATTTCACAAGGTTTAAGCCATATAGTAATTTCTGTGAGGACAATTTCTGTGGGATAAGCTCAGCCCACTCCCCGACTCACTGCAGCCCAAGGTCCTGCTTGGTGCAAGGTGGAAATTCAACCAGCACATCAGGGAACAAATGTGCACGAAGTCCAACCATGAACACTGCTAATTTAGGGAGAAGTGATGGAAGCTGACACTTCTCAGCTGAAGCTGGGGTTTCCAAAAACACATGGATTGTTGAAAATGTCTGGCACACTGCTCCTGAGGTCATAACTGTATTTAAAATATTTAGACTTTCATCTATACTGTTTTACTTACAGCACCACCATAGCTCTAGTCCAGAGTTACTTACATTGCTACAGAAGGGCTTTTACCGGGGTATTTCAGTGCATCCCTTTATTTCAGTATAGCTGTATTTAGACAAGACTCCTGGTACTACAGCACACCTCAAGCAGAGCCTAAAACATTTCTGAAAGCTGGCCTTCAACCCCTTCAGTACCACCCACTTGGTCACAAAGGACTCCTGAGCTGCCCCAGACAGGTTTCACAGTACCGGGGAGGAAAGTGGTTGTGTAGGGGACCAGGCCCTGCAGGCTCATGCCCTAAAAACGTGTCTGGAAGGAGTCAGGGGGACCCGAGGAAGCACCTGCAGTTGCAGCCCCAGCAGGCAGGATGCTGCTCTCCAGACAACAATGGGCTGATATGGCTCCTGCTAAACCCTCCCCCGATAATCTTTGTGCAGCCAGCTGTCCCTCCAGCACACAGGCACCCACGCCAGCCCTGGCCATGGGCTTTCCAGGGAAGAAGGGCAGCACAAAATAGCAAAGGCACCCAAATTCCCAGGAGCAGAGCTGGGTAAGCTGAGCCGTTAACACAGCAAGGTGAACTCTGCCGAGCTGGAGGAGCACGTTTTGCCCAGCACACAAGTACAGGCTTATTTCCATCACGGATATTTCTCCTGCAGCTTCCTACCAACAGCAGCTTTTGCCTGCCATGCCTGACCTACGTTATAATTAAATGCAAACCCTTCCCCTCAAGAGCAGGCAGGCAGCCAGGCCCTACCTGCAGGCATATCAACTCATTCTGTCCCACCTTGAGCAAACAGGTGTTGCTATGTGAGCTCAGAAGGTAAAACTAAAGTCCAAGTGACTGACGGGGAAACTGGAGCATTTTTAACACCATGAAGGCCACAAGTCAGGAACTTTTCCCCAGCTGAAAGCTTTCCCAAAACCTTTGGCAGGCAATGCACTAATGCACATGGTCATTATTAAAAATATTAAGAAGTAAACTATTACAAAAGGTGAATATTAAAACCTAAAAATAATTATTTAGCTTAGGCCCATATAAAACACAGACTGGCCTTACCCATGCCATCATGAAACATTAACACCACACACACACATTTACATTTCAGCTTGTCCCCTGTGGGACAACTGAAGCTGGCAAGCTTCAGGAGATACTGAACAAAATTTGGGGTTTGATATTTTTTTTATCCCTGTCCCCTCTCTGTCCCTCCCAATTCTGGCCTGCCCAGTAGCACTAAACACTGCCTTAAAGGGAAGGATTTGCAGCAGCTATGGAGCAATGGAGGCTACACAGCGAGTAGGGGGGAAAGCTAAAGGAAAAGGGAAGAACCTGTGCTTGAGCTGAGCTTATTTTGCTCAAGGTTTGATAAACAGAGACACCTGATGTGTTGTCAGCAGCATTTGCTGTGAGTATCTGACCTCATTTGAGCTGCCATCCAGGTTGGCATTTGGGCAGAACAATGTGCCCCCCAGCAGCAGATGTGACAGACTTTGCTGCTGATGGTTCAGCTCCTGGGGCTGGCCCTGGTGCCAGGCTCGGCTGCCAGGGCCTTCCTGCTGCTCTCTGGGTACCGCCGTTCATCTTAAAGGCTCTGCTGAACAGGTTGGTGGGAATTCAGTGGAAGGAGCAAAGCAAAATGGGGACATGTCTGTGTTTGTGAAATGCTACACCGTATGTAGCAAGGCTGCTTCCAAATGGGCACCCTGCCAGCTCCCCACTGGTGTGAGTCACACCAAGCCTAATCCATCGGGCTGCTGCTGCCTGCAAATGAGTGAACCTGAGCCCCTTCCTGCTGCCGTGTGGCCATGATGCACCGGATCGATCACAAGGCTCTGCATGCACAAAGCCCTTTGTGACACCCCAGTTCTACTCATTTTCCCTGTTTATCTTTAATTGACTGAGCCCTTGACAACACTAATTAGATAATATGTTATGGAGGGGATTGAATGCTTTAAAGCCATAGATAGCTTTGGAGTGCTGGGCCAAGTGCAACTTATCACATCAACACAGCTGGAAATTGTCCATGGTGTAATTCATTAGTGGTTACAGTAGTGGAGAAAAAGAAGGACCAGAGCATATATTCATCTTAGCATATTGAGGAGGGAGGGGTGTGCTGGCTTTTGGGATTTGTTTTTTTTTTTTTTGTTCTCTAAATTTTGTTCTCATTTTTTTGCCCATAACTGTGCAATAACTTTTGCTGGCACAGTTTGAATTGTCCCTGTCTCATAGCACCTGCCAGGTGATGATGGCTTGTGTACTAGTTCAGAGTGAATAAAACACAAGTGATTATCCACTTAGCCATAATGCAGAGTGTCCTAGCTGACATGATCAGAGCTTTGCAAAGCCTCAAGGAGAACGAGAGGTTGATTACAATAATATTATGAACGTACAAGCAACATTTAGAAACAGCTGCTTACCCCAGAACACAAAAGGGTCTCTCTTGGGTTCTGTCTTTACATGGTTCTGAAAAATGCTGCTGAAGTGAACAGGTTCTGACACAAAGGAGAAAAAAACTAGGGTTTCTAAGGAAGAAACTAGTGTTAGATCCAGCAAAAGTGCCTTCCAAATTCCTAATTATCAATGTTTCTAAGCCAGAGCTTACAATAATTATGAGTCTGGTTAATCATCACCCTTGTCTTTACTCTTTCTTGCTCTTGTAAATTCTCTAGTTGGTGGCTAACTAGGGAAAAAAAAGAAAAAAGAAAAAAACTACCAAGATAAAAAGGATGATTTATTAAACTAAAATGCCAGAGAAATCACGTAATGTTTTGCTCCTCTCCTGAAGGTGGGTAAAGTTCCTACACATCCCCTAAGTGCTACAATTAGGAACTGAAAACTCATTATCACCCTTGCCTCCATCCTCACAGTAAAAACAAAACCTTTCCTTATATATTGGAACAGAGAGAGAGGTTTTGCTGGGGATTGTTCTAGAACATAATAGGAAATAGTTATTTTTACCCTATTTGACAATTTGCATAACATGAATCCTGAAGAGTTAGCTGGTTTCCCTCCGGTTTTTATCTAAGATGCTGGAAGCAGGGAGCAGCAGCCCACACACCAAGCAGAAATGAGCTGCCAAGCTCATTATCTCTGCTGCAGGTACTGGAGGGAACAGAACCCTTCAGTTTGCAACCTGCCATGTCCTGCAACACTTGGTAACTCTCTCACATGCTGGGGAAATGAACACAAGAAAACCAAGAGCTCTCCTCTTCAGTAACATTTCCACTGCAGAAAGTAGCTCAATGTTTCTGTTAAAGGGGATTTTAGGACAGTGGCAACTACGCTGTCACTGGTTCCTCCCAGTCCCTTCCAGGCACATTCTCTGTGACTCACATGGGCTTTGGAGAGCCAGTGCAGTCCAGAGGCAAGGAAAATAGGCCCATTCAAAAGTAGGAGATATGGATTTTTATTACAGAAAGGTCTGTTTGCATCCTTTCCTTTTGCCATGTCTGGGCTGGCTTTGCAGCTCAGCTCCAAGTCCCAGGTACAAACCAGCTTTGGGCTCCAGGTGAATCTCTAGGTTGTGACATCTGAGACCAAAACCTTTGGGAATTTTCTCACAAACCAGGCCAGAATATCAATTTATTACTGAAACTGGGTCAGTTCCACCTGGTTTCAGGTTTCAGTTTACACAAGTCCCAGATTAACAGGAAAGTTGACATGACTTTTGTAACAGCATGTCCTTGCTAACTGCAGGAGTCAAACACCTGCCAGGACGGACAGGGACCAGCAGGGAAGAGCTATGGGAGGCACTTGCAGAACATTTCAGAAGAAATTTCTGTTTCTGTGGGTTTGCATTCCAACCTGTACTGCTTCCCATGCCCCATGAACTCACCAACACAGGGAAGTGACCCTGAAAAGCTGTCACTACATTCCCAGGTTCTATTTGTTGCCCATGGAATGCACTTGGCTGGCTCCCTGACATAGATGGACAGCCCTTACAAAGCCTGTTCAAATAAAGCACACTGCACAGGTACAACTTAACACACTCACTGGCTGTCATGAAATTTTGTCATGAAAACACTTGTTCGTTTTCATGCAGCAAATTCTTTGTTATGGGTTTTGATTTGCTTTTTCAGGAGCTGGCATTATTGTCACTGCCTCTCATTCCTTTGTTTTCCACCTGAATTGCAGCTGTGTTTATATGTATGGGAGAGAGACACAGAAATGCCCACCCTCCTTTTTCTCCCTTTTGCACCATTTTGTTTTTCTTTCCTTTTCTTTTCAGCCTGACCAGGAACACAGATACACTGTTGCTACACCATAATCACTCAGGCATGACAATTCAATGTCCTGCTACTCTTGAGCAAAATGGAAATTGGGTGGAAACAAGCAGCAGAATACAGTGATCTTTCAAAATCTCCACAAGCCAGAGTATGTTCCTATCTGGAAATTGCCACTCTCCAGAAAAAAGCATAGTGATCAATTGACAAATATTAACAACTGTGTCCAACTCATGAAGTTATTTTTCCAGAGCAACTGATTTCATTTTTGTATGATGAATTGAAAAAATAATACATTGTACAAGGGGATGTGCAAACACTGTCACTTGACACCTCTCTGCCTTCAAGGCTTAATAAAGGAAGAAAACCTTGAAAAAATCCTCACACAACATATACATACAAAGTGGTTGGCAAAAAAAAAAAATAGTGATTGCCTTGCTCACTAAAAGAGCTGAAAACTGTTAGGGAGAATGCTGGAAACTAAAGAAGTGGAACTTAGAAGTGGATTTTCATCACCCTTTCTACGTGGCTGGTTCTCATCCCCATTCCTGTTCTTTTTGCCTCTTCCCCATCAAGGAAATTCGTCTCCAGGCAATCTGGGTTTATATCTCTCCAGGATATTACCTCAAGATAAGAATCAAAGCTCTGATCCTAGGGAATGATTTCATCACTAATCTTTCCCCATTAGAAGAGCTCCAAGGTTAACAGAAATCAGTAAACATGTTTGAATCCTGCACGAATTTCACTTTGCAGTGTGCTCTGTTAGACATTATTTATACTTCAGGGAGTGCTTTCAGGCAGTATCCCAGCAACAAATAGAAGGAAAAAATGCAAGGCACATTGCAGATTTGGCTGAATAAATAACATAAATACAGAAACATTGCTAGTTAGATGCTAAAGACATGAGATGAGAACATTCTCTTCTGCATACACATTTTTTGTGAAAAGACTTCTTTTGAATTACAGACTCATGACTAGGTTTTGAAATTCATCCATGGCTACGCTCACCCCTGAGAGAAGTCATAACCTTAAAAATATATATATTGCCAATATTGGCATGTCGTTTCTATAAAGAATAAATCATTTCCAGGAATATTATTCAGCAAATTATCTAAAAATAATCTCATTATCACAATGAAGGGTCTCTGGTTTCTCTGTACTAAATATCCTAAAACATTGACTCCAGCAGCAAAGAACTTTAGTAGCCTCCTCAGTCTTCAGGTTTCCCATGAAGGGCCACCTCTGGTCAGGTTCCCAGCTGGTGTAAGACAGCATGGCCTCAGAGCAGCCAGGGAGAATCCAGTTTATACCAGGTATCAATCTGGCTGGGAGGTCTCCTCTAAATTGTCAACTTCAGCATATTATCCCAGGCTTAAGGCAGCGCCTGGCTCAGCTCTCACTGCACAGAGGGTGTCTCCCAGGGAGCATTTTTCCTTTCCCAGAGCAGCTGCTGCAGCCAGAGCCCATTACCCCCCCCTCACAACTCCTGCCCTGCTGATGCTGAACACTGCCTCCCACTCAGCTCAGTGTTTTGGGGCAGCCAAAACCACGTCCCCTGGTGCTCCTACTCTTCACTGATGCCATGGGCATGAATGGATGAGGAAAACTGGTGTAGACAGGAGAGCAGTGTGCTGTGCTGCTCTGGGAATGAAGGCACAGCTCCCACCTAAGGAAGCTCCCTCTGGAAGTCAGTGCAGTGCCACAGTATTGAAATGCCCAGGTATGGCCACGCAGACTGACGTGCTGCAGGATTATCTCCATGCACAGCTCACAAATAATATCCCAAAGGCAAATACACCTATGCACACAGAGTGAGCACACATGCATCAGCTTTTCCATTGGCTTCCTCTGGGTACAGATGGCTTTTTATATTTAGGCTTAACTAGAGCACAGAATTCTCTTGTACCATATTTTGTTAAATTACTGCATTGCTGTCCAGGTACAGAGTCCTCTGTGCATCAGGACTGGCTGATGCCTGGAGCTCTCCTCAAGGAGCTATGAGAAGCAGATATGGACCTGTATTCCAGCCCAGGAGCTTAATGAACAGGAATTCCAAGATCCAGGGATCAATCAACACAGGCTCCTGCTGGCAAGATGCTGGGCTCTCCTGTATACGTGTCCAACTCAACAGTGCTTGGTCCTGAAAGGATTTCAGTGGAGACGTAAAATGACGGCAGCACTCAGACTTTCCGGACTGGGGCTGCCAGAACTGCTCCTATCCTGCTCTGTCCCCAAAGAAACAATAATCCTCTTTTTCCAGCCCCAGCTCATCCTGCCCTGAACAATGCATGCCAGATTACAGTCATTCACCAGGATGCAACCACTGTCATGCACCACTCTGTTACTAAGTGCTCATAAATCCTGTCCATGGAGCAGACAAGCACATGCAGTTCCAGACAATTCCTAAGGTACATTCAGCTGGACTTCTCAGCAGCTTGGCTCTCCACTCAAGAGGCTACACAAGGCCAGGGATCTAATCAAAGTACCAAGAACCTGACTTACACCTTGTAGTTTGCAACATGTAGCTTGATTCTAAAGAGAGAAAGGGCACATCCCCAGCCATGCCCAACTGAAACCAAAGATGAGTTGTTACAGCAGTGAGATACAAATGACCCGTGTACCGAGCTACATTTTCTATCATTGAATACATTGTTTGCTTCTACTTGTGAGTTACTTTATATTTCACAGAGATACTGGCTCTTCTTTTTGGGTCAGTCAACTGATAATCTTTAAAAATAAACCACTAAGAACAAAGCATTATTTATCATCTGGTTTTTGCTATCTGCTTTAGAAGCAGCTCTCCAAGGGAACTTTAAAAGCCAACGCATTAATACAGAGTGGCAGATGGGCTGAGCTTTTCCTTGCTCTCTGATAAGAGCACAGCGTGCATCAGGAGTCCCAGCCAGCACCACAGGTGACATGTGGCAGTACAGCAGCCTCTCTGCTGCCCTGCTCCTTCCCTTTGTGCCTGCATGACACACAGCACACCAAATGACACTGCTGCTTCTAACAACTGCGCATTCTGGGAAGGTTAGAAACGACAGAAGAAATTGTTCCAGAAGCAAAATCCAGAAGGAAAGCATAGGGTGAGGTCAACATTTGGAAAAGCTTTTGTTGAAATAATTCCATCAACTTTTATCTGAGCAAAACAAGATTTTTCACAATCAGCTCTTTCATGCTCAGCTGGGTATGCCTGCATTAGGCCTGTAGTTCCAAACAAACCCATGGGCAGACAACCAGCTCTGCCACACCAGCACAGAGCAGATTTCACTGCTCTAAGTCTTTTATTTCTGTTTAGTCTCAAGTGAATCCTTCACATGCCCTCTCAAGTTGATTTACAAGCATCACCATAATGCTGAACTCTCTTATCACTTGCTGCTGTTAAAATTAGTGACTGATTTTTAAGTTCTGGATAGCTCAGGTGCTGGATACTTAGGAAACACCCTGCAAGAGCTTATTCTCAGCATGCTCTTTCAAAGCCAAGAACAAATCCAACGTTTGTTCTCTTGAGATATAGGTCATTGTACTTTGCCCTTTTTTATTGATTTGAGACCTGAAACTTCATTCTGTATGCTCAGAGTGAAACAGAAATTTTGCTTTGAGAGAGATGCTCGACAGCAGGGCCAGGCAGGTGTGTGATACCTGGAGAGTACTAGAAGCAGAATCTTCCTTCTCACTTCTTTGTGGGGTTGTTCTGCTGACTTTTTGCACTGCAGCTGTGAGGGGAATGGCTCCAATATCAGGGGCACAAGGGGCTAATTAGCCCCACATAAGGTACCCAGAACTTTCCCACTGGGAGTTTTCTCTAATTTTTTTTAACCTTATTGAAATGGCTATTCCACTATATTAAAAAGAAAAAAAATTCAGTAATGTAACTTCAGGAACAATTTCAATGCTTTTTTCCCCTCTTGCTGCTGGGAGAATTTAAGGGACTGGCATGAATGATGAGCCTGTTTTGGGCAACTAAGGAAAGCTGCACAACAAATGCAGCCTCCTGGCTTGCCCTGCAAGGCTCACGAACACCACATCGTGCAACACCAGTGAGTGCCCCGACCTACACACGGCCACTCGGGTGAAGCTGGAAAAGGAAAGCACTCCTGCCCACACTAGGAAAGTCCTCTCATTTCATAAACTTTGAAATTGGTTTTAATTCATGGGCCAGAGAGCTGAGTCACAGACCTTCTGGTCACTTGGATGAACCCACAGGATAAAAGGGCAAAATATAAATGAGCAGAAAAGCGAGTAACTGTAGCCAAGTTTAATATTGAATTAGCTAACTGAAGGAATGGAAAGTTCTGGAGGTGACAACTCTCACGCTACTGAAAACAGCACCTGAGGCTGGCAAGAATGGCACACCTGAACCTCACAGCCCAAAGGCTGAGGGGGAAAAATTCTGCTGAAAAACTGAACTGTTTCTTAAGATTTTTGCAAGAGCTTCATGCACCAAGGAGCTGCACAACAAATCCTGTTAGCTAATGGTCCTAGACAGACGAAATCCAACCCTTGAGGATTTGTGAATGAAGAATCTTGCACAAACACGATATCTTTTTGGCTCCTACAGAGCAGGTAGAATTACCTGGTCTTCCAGCAAGACCTTCCAAAGAACCATGGAGAACAAGGACAGGTGAAAGATGATTTCCTACAGTGGGATACCTTACTTGGTGAAGAAGGGATCAGTTACCTTCTTCTCATATCAGTTGCAGAGTGAATTAGCTCAACATGAATGGCAACCAATCTGGTTGCATATCCCTCCAAATCTGGATTCTGATTGAAAGTTGAGTTCCCAGATGATTTCTTGGTTTTAAACCAAAACAACCCTTTTCATTCTGCTTTAATAACATCAATTATCAGATGCTGTACCAACAACACACATTTTCTCCTATGATTGTATCATACTTGCTTTACTTGAGCTTTCCTTCAGGACATTGCTCCAATCACAGATTATTCTGACCACCACCTCCTGCCTTTGTTGCTTAAATATTTCAACATCCTGATGGAATGTGGAGCCATCAGGATTCCTCCTACAGTGGAGTATCAGACTCTGGCTACAAAACTCACTTCTTATTTCCTCACTCTTTGCCTTACTTCACCTTAAAGGAAGTAAGTTTCATTTCAATTACAGTGAAGCAGAATGAACATGAGATGGAAGCTCGGCCAAAGAGGCACTTCTCAGCTTGTGGAGGAGTGTGGAAAGAGGATGCCTGCACCCGCAGAGAACACAGAGCCATTAGTCAGGCACTGTAACATGCCCACAGCTGTTCTGCTTTGGAAAACAGCAGCTTGCATCTGGGTGATGAAATTCAAGGAACCAGTGCCTGGTGTGTTCATTTGAAACCTTTTCCTATTAGGACAAGGGGATGATGATGATGCATGAGCGTTTCACAGACTGCAAGACGTTGATAGTCTTTTGTTATATCTTGTCACTGACACACTGCAAGGGAAAAGCCACAGGCACTCTTGGGGTACAACCCACCACGACCTCTGGAGACAGAAATGTTATTGTCAGGGATGCTCCATCTTGGGGATGTGGGGAGGTGCTCATGCCCACAAAGAGCCAGCGCTCACCCAAGTCAAGCTGCAGTGTTGTTCAGTCAATCCAGACCCCAAAGGTGGCACACAACTGCTTCAGAGAGCACTGAGGTTCATGCAGAGGGAAGTGATGGTGACAGCCACTCAAACACAGGGGCTGCAGAGCCCAGAAGCACCTCCTGGCATGCCCCAGGTGCCTGTGTGTGCACCAGGCTTTCACCCCTCGGCCATTGTGCCCAGTCCTGTGACACGCCGCTGAGTCAGAGAGCACCTTTCCAGAAAGGGCCTGTCTCCACTGAAAGAGGACAATGACAGAGATTATTGCCAGGCAGCTCCAGGCTGCAGCTGTTAAAGACCTGACAGCTCTTTCTGGGGAGATGCAAGGGAAGATTACCCACCAGACAGCATATCTGAAAACATACATTGAACAGTGCCAGGAGTAGCATAGCTCAGCCTTTAACCATAACCTTGGATTTGAAATACAAACCTCTCCTCACTCCTCTCTCCCTGCACCATGATTAAGCTTTCAAGCAGTGCTGCAGCAATGCAGGATGCTAAGCCAAGTTTTGGCAGCACACAGCATTCTCAGCACCAACCGTAGAGAATTACAGGTATGGAAATGCATCAAATTAAAATAACTATGAGTAATGCTTATTCAGAAGAAAAATAAATACACTATACTGTGGGGGAAAATGTTTAAATATCTTGAATTGAATCTTCAGCAAAATTATTTGCTTTGCCATGGGTATATGTTTTAGGCTAGCTAAATAATTCAAGTACTTTCCTTACATTACTTCTCCTTGAAATGAGAGTTTCATGTTTATTATTCATTACTCAGGTGGGGAGCTCTGCTTGCTATAAAAGTAAGTGGAACAAGCAGCTGCAGTAAGGTGAGATCTGGGACCCAAACACGGCTCATGAGCTTTGTACTAAAAGCATTTCCCACCCAAGGACCAGGATACAACCTACAACCACTCACGTGGCAGGAGTAAAACACAGTTTCTTCCTCAAACAAGAGTAAACTATTAAAATAAAGCAACCCAAGCTGAGATTAGTTTTGTCTCTCACCACAGGTACCAGCAAGCTCCTTCTGACCCCACTGAGCACAGCCCTGCCCAGGGAAGGCATTTCCCCTATCATTCCCAATGCACACTGTGACGGGAACTGCTGTAATTAAAAGCAGCAAAATTTAACACACGTCCCCTCCCTGTGAGCAGTTCCATTAAGTCAATAGCATTACAATCCCCAGGAAGAGTTATGTGATCTGCTCTCTGCCCACCTGCATGAACTACTTCATTTCCCTGTTGCCGAGCTCCACACCTGATCCTGGCCTGTGCCTGACACGTAAAGGTGTTTGGCATCTGATGCACCTCCATGGCCAGAGTGGAGAGCAGAAAGGGCACGCTGCTCCCCAGCCCCAGCCCCATTGGAATCACAAATGGAACAGGTGATACCTTTGTCTCAGTGCAGCTGATTTAATAAACCTGCCTCAACACCTTATGAAGTGTCGGGTTTAAAACCATTCCTGGAGCTCAGATTTCACCAGCAGAATGCTCAGCATAGTTCTGAGCTGTTTTCTGTGCCTGTCCCACACTGCCAAGACATTTTGTTCAGAGGTCAGAAATGTGGGCATGCTACCATAAAAGTCAGGAAATCATTTACAGAATGCATAAAAATTGCTTTGCAGGGCAGTGACTCAGAGCTGAGAGGACATGACATAATCTCTTTGCTCTATAAACAAATACAGTTAATGTATAGCCTTTAATACGCAATAATCAAACACAATCTTGTTTCAAATGAGAAAAGATCCAATCCAGTTTCATTTCTCTGCTGGTGGCAGTGGAATTCAGCAGAAGACAGCAAGTATTTCACAAAGAATGCATAGTCCCATCATTCATTACTGCATGACAACTACCTCCACCTACCACATTCCTCTTTCCAGGACTAGTGAGCTGCTTTGCACACTTCCAGATGGAGGTATTTTGAAGGAGAGCTTTATTACCCATCTTTTTTTTTCCTAAACCCCAAGCCAGTGCTTACCAGCCAGGGCCTTGATGCGGGAGCGCTCAAACAGCCGAGCAGAGCTGTTCTCATTGTCCCAGTCGTCCACATCCCAGCGGTTGTTGACGTCGCTGTACTGCTGTTGGATCTCAATGTTGTCGTAATCTGTCGCTACCGTCGTCGTCATCCTGAGTCTTCTCCTTAGCCTCTCCTCACCATCAGATTCTTCCTAAAACCCTCTGTCAAAGAAAAGCACAGAAAAATAAGCATTGAGAGGGTGCACATATATTGGATGAAAGTCATAAAGGCAAGCTCAGGAGTTTTGGTTTCAAAAATCAGTTACTTTTACTTGAAGACAAGATCAAGAACAGTAAATACCAACCACTCCTTCAGAGAACAAATATTCTCAAAAATATTAAGTGCTTTACCAAAGCACAGAAGCTTTGCTGCATACACACATTCAGGATTGTCATGTTAAGCTCCACAAAGCAGAACATGGATGGAATAGTGCAGCAAAACACTTCCACAACTGTAGTTTTCAATTGGCTTTAGAGACTTGATCTCAATGTTGTCGTAATCTGTCGCTACCGTCGTCGTCATCCTGAGTCTTCTCCTTAGCCTCTCCTCACCATCAGATTCTTCCTAAAACCCTCTGTCAAAAGAAAAGCACAGAAAAATAAGCATTGAGAGGGTGCACATATATTGGATGAAAGTCATAAAGGTCAAGCTCCAGAGTTTTGGTTTCAAAAATCAGTGACTTTTACCTGAAGACAAGATCAAGAACAGTAAATACCAACCACTCCTTCAGAGAACAAATATTCTCAAAAATATTAAGTGCTTTACCAAAGCACAGAAGCTTTGCTGCATACACACATTCAGGATTGTCATGTTAAGCTCCACAAAGCAGAACATGGATGGAATAGTGCAGCAAAACACTTCCACAACTGTAGTTTTCAATTGGCTTTAGAGACTTGAATGTTGGTTAAAGCATATGGAGTTGTGAACAACTCGGCCTCAAGCACAAGGATGACCTCCACACCTTTACAAAATGGTGCAAATAATTGATGGGAAAAAAATACAGATTCTGAAAAAGCTGAAAGGCAAAAGCCTTTTAAGATGTGTTAATATTTCTGTCTCCATATGCAAATACTGACTTTGTGACTGGTCCTGGCAATTTATTTATGAACTAATCCAGATAAAACCAACTAAATGATGCATTACTTTGAACTCTCCACAGGAACAACATGGCACCCACCAACGCAACCCTTGGGGTGAGGTTCTCCTCTTTCAGGGTGCTGTTTGCATATTTATTCTGTTTTCTGACTCGGATTTCCATGTATTTATGGGTACTAGATATAAAAGAGGCAGACACCTCTGGAGGAGGAGGAAGGAGGTTATACACAGCTGGGAGGCAGTGGGAAAAGTGCTGAGCATCCCCTTCACCCTTCAGTGCTCAGTGAGACCTTGAGGAGCACAGGGTGCTCCTCAGACACACAGAAACACACAGGTCACCTTTGCAAAACGCAATAATTACCAGAAATGCAGTTAAATACAGGGGCAAGGGGGAGCCGGGGGGGCCGCCCTTTTACCTGGGCGGGGCCGCGCGCTCCCCTCACAACGCCCCGCCCGGGGCTTCTCTGGTCTTTTCTCTCTTTTATCTCACTTTCTTATTTTAAGATAAAATTTAAAATAAGAAAAAAGAAAAAGAAAAAAGAAAGATCAGCCACACAGCAGCCCGGAGCGCAGGGCGGGGCCGGGGCCGCCCCTGAGGGTGAGGCCGAGCCCGCCCTCACGGCGGGGCCGGCGCTGCCCCTCAGGCCCTCCCCGCCCGCCGCGCTGGCGCCACCTGCCGGCCCGGCCGCTCCCGGCACCCGCATGTCGCGACATCATCCACCCCGCCCGCGACAGGCGGCGGGGCTGCCCTGCCTCACCCGCGGCGCTCATTCCCCGTCCGACCCGGGATACCAGAGCCGGCCCCCCGGCCCAACCCCACGGCAGGTCCGGCCCGTGCCTCCGCGCGGAGAAATCCCGGCGTCTGGCGCAGGAATGGGAGCGGAGCCGCGCTGGGGCGGCTGTTACATAAGGAGCTGTTAGCGAAGGCTGAGCGCGAGTGCTCAACCTTCAGGAAAGGTAAAAAGGAATCGCTTCAGTCATGGGAAGCTGCCAACAAAGCCAGGGAACGCTCTGGAGGAGAACTGGCCCTGGGGAAGGTCGTGGGGACGATGCTCCCGCGGCGCATCCCGCAGGAGCCGGCCACGGATCAGCCGCTCCGGCCGGATCCTGCCCTAGGAACAAACAAAAGCGTGGAGCAAAGACGGGGGAAGGATTAAATCCCACTCGCCGCGTTTCTGCACAGCACTCACCAGCTGATCCTCACCGAGCATCAGGCCTAGACAAAAACCTCCCATTGATCCCTGCACACAGCCTGCAATCAGGGTTAATTCTAATTAAATCCACGGAGCAGCCAGGATATAAACAACGAGTGGGAACAGGCTGGTTGACAGCATAATTTTCCATCTTTTCTATATTCACCAGTGCTCAAGGAAGAGAAGATGTACCACTGGAAAAGCTGCAGCTCCAACCATAAAATCAGTGAACCCAAAGTTGGGATGAAGTGACATGGAATTTAATATAGATGGAACAAGCCATGAGATTTAATTTATTTTTGTGTCACTGCTGTTTAGAAACACACGGAACCTGATCCAGAATAAATTCAACTCCAACTTGTGCTTTATCACTTCTCTCATTCTGAGCATCAAACAAGCAAAATCTATCCCAGATAAAGCTAAATTGAGCATGAAATGGCCTGTTATCCCACACCTATGGGGCCAGAAAACCTGCATCCTTGTTCTGATTCTAATAAAAGCAGCTCCTCACCCCCTGACATCAGGCTCCCTTTTCTGGGATGCAGCTCCTTGCCACAGGGACAGCAGAGCAGGAAAACGCTGCAGGGATAAAAATAAGCACCTTGCAGCAAAGCAAGGTGAGGAGAACACAACAGAATCCTGATTCCAGAGACAGACCCAGCTACAGAGAGTGCGGCCACCGCCCTCAGCCTCTGCTGGAAAACAGCTTTTCTTGAATCCTGCTGCAGCTCCAATCCAGCACAACCCACTGGTGCCTCTGGGAACAGGGAGGGAAGATAAACACGAGTCCTGGCAGAAACCTGCAGGCTCCTGACTGCAGGGATGGAGGTCCTGCAGCTGGGATGAGCTACAGCAGCACATCTTGTGTCTGTTTTAAAGGTGTCCCGATCTGACATGAACACCAGCAACTGCCCAGGGAGCAACAGAAAACGGTTTGGAATGTTCCTGGAGCCCTTAATGTAGCCGAGTTCAACTGTAAATGACCTTGAATGCAACCCACCTGTGAAATCAGCCCTGCCATTGAAAGAGCATGCTGAAAACCCTCTGTGTGTGTGTGTGTGCAGCACACACAGACATGTAACACACGTATATTCACAGATTTAGTTTAAGCCTCTGTGTGAAGCACCCACCAACATCCACAGAGAGATCACCACGGAGCACGGGGACAGAGGGAAGCCCATTTTCCAGCAGGAACAACCTTTGTCACTTACACATCCTGGCCTGGCTTTAAGCTGAGATACCCCTCCAATAAAGAAATGACATTTTCTGCAGAGAGGCAGAATTTCAGCTGCCGACATCCCGAGCAGCATCCTGCAAGCCAGCCCAGTCTCAGGACAGGGTAAACACGCTGGGAACAAGGCATTGCAGAAATGGCAGGGCACAGCTCCTTCACTGCTCGCATTCAGCCTCACGCTAGGATGACACAGAGCACTTAAAGCCAGAGAAAGCAGGCACTGGGGTTTCTCACTTAATCCAGGCCCTCTTAAACTCATCTGCCAGTGCTGCTGCACCTGGCTTGGAGAAGTTAGCAGGCAATTCCAGGGATAAACAGGCACAGGGGTGAACTAACAAACAGCATGGAACTGCTCCAGGCCCTAAATCCAGAGGATGGGTCAAGAAAAATCTGTGAATTCCCAAACCTCTTCCTCATTGATAAAATATAACTCTGTTGCCTTCTGCCATGGGATACCATGCTAAACGACCTCATGAGACAAAAGAGATCAAACCATTTCATTTCAAAGCATTCCTTAAAACCTATTGCATAATCTGTGGGCGGGAGGGAGGGGGGGCGGTTGGCATTGTCTTCAAAAAGAAGAAATGGCTGGAAGAAAAAAATCAGCTACCAGGAAGAGCATTTTCTCAGACAGTTTTCAAAGGCCACATCCAGGGGTCAGACCTTTTGTGTTTACTTTCATAAATAGACCAGATTTTGCTCTGTTTGTTTCTCAGATAATAGAAAACAAACAGTTTTATTCAGCCCATCTGAAGAATGAATTAATTTTTTTAAAATTCATTGGCTACTCTTAAATGCAATCATGTAATTCACTAAACAGCTATGACTATGATCCCTGAAATTTTGCCATAACCACACATCTGGAATTACTTCCTAATAGTTACATTTATCTTTAAAGCAAACATTGTTTTTTCAAGAGTTACTATTCTTCCAGGAAACATGCTAAGCTGTAGCTAGATTCATGTTACTCTAACTAAGGATTGTCAAGAGGTTTTTATGGTGCTGTGATTGAAAAAATATAGTTTGAACATCAATTCCCCAAATGGTCTCATGGCTTATGTAAATAGTGTTCCCTGGCTAACACACAGCCCACCCTATTGCAGCCTTCCTGGCATTAAAGATAAATTGTAAATTCATCTCTAACTCCCACTGATGGTGTGACAGGATTGAAAAGGGCACACAGACACTCCCATCTCCAGGTCACCAGAGCACATGGGTCTGGTGACAAGCAGCACACAACTACTGTGACAAAGAGAATGGTGTCCTGACCCCACAGATCAGATATGTACCTCCAAGAAACCAAAATTACACACTGCCTCCTTCCTGGTAGCCCTCTGAAACCAAGGCTGCACGAGCACAGGAATTCCATTCCCCTCTTTGAAGGATACTTTGCTTCCCAGTCAGTCCTTCCCCCTTACTGATGCCTCAGATCATCTCACCAGTCCAGCTCTTCACTTTAGTGCAATGATTATTACTAAAAAGAGGGAAATTTAGACAATATGTAACCAAACTTTGCATTTTTCTCAGTAACATTCAGCTCCCTCCAAACAGCAGCGCAACCAACATTTAATAATTCTTAAATGTCATTTTAAGCCAATATTTAAACTGGAGGATGGAAGTTCCTCTGAACTCTCAGGGTCCACCACACATCTTGCCACCCCAACAGGGTGAGACTCTCAGCCTAAGCCTCCACTCAGGGAAAGTGGCCTGGTCAGAGTCAATAGGGGCACCCTGGGAGAGGCTCGGGGCTGGATGCCAAATACACATCAAACATCCCCACAGGTCAAACTCTCTAAGTATTTTAAAAAACATTGTGTAGAAACTCAAGAGTTGTACAGAACCCTTGGATTGAGAAACTGAATTCTGAGCATAAAGCTTAGAAAGACTGGAAGATGCATGTCCCAATTCCAGCCATTTCTCAGCCTGAGGTGTTTCCAGGCTCTCTCCCTGCTCAGCCCCTGTGCTGCCAAACTGCACCACATTTCCAGGGACAGGAGTTCCCCTGTCCTCACTTATGTCCTGGCTTTTTGGTTCAGCTGCTGAACCAATCCCAAAATAATAAAGGCAGTAACTCAACAAGGTTGTAACTCCCTTGACCTCCAATATCCCCTCTCCCAGTCCCATCTTTCCTTCCACAAACAGAACCATACTGTTTCTGCATTTTCCAGCCCAAGAACACTCTGTGTCTTTGTCTTTGCTTCCCTTCACCACTTTGTGGTGCTGACTCCTCTGGCTCTCCATGCTCCAGGACGTGGAGCCCAACAGCCCAAAGCACCCTGAAAGGTCACAGCAAAGGGGGGACCAGGCTGTGCTACCAAATGCCACAATCAGCCCGTGGGGCACTTCAGGAATGCACAAACAAGGCAAGACTGAAGCCTCTTTATTCCCAATAGAGGCTGGAAAAGCATGTGAAGGTCACTAAAATCAGGCAGCCCGTCCTTCACGAGGGAGGTCTGCTTCCCACAGCTCAGATAACCCATCACTCCAAAGACCAGGCAGTTAAGAGGGAATTCCAGGCTCTTGTTTTCCTTCTGAGCTCCCCAGGATATGATGCTCTAGCTGGGAGATGGGTAAATAATTAAATAAGCACTGAAACAGCTTCAGAAAGTGTTTGTGCTGCTGCCTGAAAACAGACACAGCCTCGCTGAACTGGAGCTGCCAGCAGGGGTGAGCATGCCCCACACAGGACAAGGATTCCAACAACCAAGGGCACCAAGGGCACAGAGAAACTCAAAATAGCCGAAAATAGGTTATTTAAAAGCACAAATCTCTATTTCAAACCTTTCAGTTCCAGCACAGAGCATTAAAACTTACTGGTCTGATACTCTCTGAACTTGGAGCAATGAAGTTTCACCCAGTTTTCCATACATCACCCAGAAGATCTGGACTCCAATATTTTAACTTGGAGACTCCAGAATAATTTAATTGATATTTGTGGTCCAAATTTGCCCTCTGTAACCTGGGGTAGCTCCATCCAGCTGAGGATATAACCCAAGGTGTGCCAACATTATTTGGGGAGCCTCCTTAAAGCACCAAGAGGGTAGAAGGAGGCCTCATATGGATTTCATCCAAGGTCAGACACAAAACAGGACTTCTGGGATGAGATTCTCTAGGCCTCTGTATTTCCCTGTGGAACATTCTAGAACAGATATTGCCTCTGAACCATCTTCTAAAGAAGGCCATGACCAACTATATACAAACCATGAAGAGACTAACCTAGAAAAAATCTGGACATTTTAGGTAGAAAGTGGCTGGTTTTGGGAAGAAGTTAATAAAGAGGAGTAGAACTGAAGCAGAACTGAACTTATCACACACACAACACTTCAGGGTGGAGAAGGCACCGAATTCCTTATGGGGTGGCCCTTCCTTTTCCCCTCATCCCTTGAAGAATGTAAAACACATTTTGTCAAGCTGCTGAGGGGAGAGCTCTGTCTCAGCCACCAGCAGCTCCGAGGGAGCAGCATTCCTGCATCCCTACTGAAAGGGAAAGTCTACTGGGATCCAGAAGGGCCTGGAGTTACACACAGAGCAGGAACATCCACGAGGGCTGTGAGAATAAAACTCCATATGCTGGGCCCAGCTCAAAGAATGCTCAAAGATCTAAACTCCTTATTTAGTTTTTAAGCAAAGCACAGAGTACTCGACCTCTTTCAGCATGTGTTTGTGGTTTTCCCTAAACAAGCACTGCTGGGCAAGGCAGCATTAAAGCAGTAAGAGCTTGGTTCAGCTCCAATAAGGACATCATGAGATAGTCCATGGCTGCTCCAGTGAGATCCATCAATTAAATACAGCCCCACTCCAACTCACAAACCACCTCTGTATCCAACACAGCCAAAAGAAATGTAACTCAGGACCCAGAAAATCTTATGAACCATCAGCCTGGGCATTTTCTAAACCTGCCATCCTGTATTCTACTTCTAAGTCAATAAAGAAATTCCCATATATTTAAATTCATGCAGCTCTTGGTCATTTGCTTTTAAAAAAACACTTTCATCATCCTCTTAGTCCTTCCTGTGTCAGTGAAAGACAGACCCTGAAATTATTAGGATATCTGGGAATGTCCCACCATGCATATGGCTTAGCTGGAAAAAACCTGGGGGACCAGCTCAGCACAGCAACTTCTCTCTCCACCTCCATTCCTGCATTGTTTATAACTTCTACATTCCAATTAATAGGTTTCCCACCCATTTTCAGAAAGAGCTGCATTTTTGAGTAGGGTAACCCATCCAGAAGGTGGCTTTTCCAAAGCCTAGGCCAAGGGAGGATGGAAGAAAATTCCAGAGTTCATGAGTTTTAATTGAATCTGCTCTTCAGACTTTGCAGGCTTGTTCTGGTGCAAATGCAGCTGGTCACTTTGAAAAGTGAGGAACGAGCAGCAAACCAGGGATTATGTTCTGCTCAGGACTGGAATAGCATCCTGAATGTTGTGAGGGCTTTAGGAGACAGCCAATGTGTGCTGGTGCACCTGTGTGCTCTGATCTGTGGGGTCAGCAGCTGGCATGCCACTCCTTTTTCTGGGGAATATGATTGCCAGCAGGCCAAGAGCCTTCAGCTCTTACAGCCCATGCACTTATTTTATTATGAATTCTTAGATAGGAAATTTTGACTATAGAATTGCCTGAAATTTTGATAAATAAAAGGAAAGTAATAGCAAAAAACATTCTGATGGTGGTAAATTAAATATAAAGTGCTTAAAAGTCTGAGTAGGATTAACAATACATTGTCTGTATACACTACAAAGGGTGCTCTGGGTTGAACCCAAATGAAATCCACAAGAGGAAATGAACTGAAGGGAGAATCAAAAAGGTTCCAGGTCAGCTGAGTCCCTTCTAGAAGTACAGGAAGGACTTTTCTGACGTAGGTTCTCACTGAAGATAACCTTTACTCTGATCCACCCCTCAGCTTTAGCACATCCCAGCCATTTCACACGGAGGAGACCAGGACCTTGTGTCACCAAACCACCTTGTAAGGTTGTCAGAAGCCTCTGCATTTCACCCTTCACCATCCTGATCACAGAGCAAGGCAAAGATCCACTTTCCAAACACCTCTAGGAAGTACTTGCGGATGGACTGATGGATGACACCAGGGACAACTTGTCTGGCAGGAAGGAAAACTGATGTATTTCACTACTTATGAACACATTTCCAAATAAACCACCCAAAAAACTCCTTCCACAGCCACTGAGCATTTAAAGGACAATATTTAGTATCACCCTGTTCTAGAAGCTATCTGTGGGCTGACCTTCACCAAAAGAATGTGAAAATACAGGACAATTGTCTACAGTCATATTTACCTTTTTCTTCAGCAGAACAAAACAAAAAAGTCTTTTTTAGTATTTTTCATGCACTCACGCAGAGCAGAGTTCCAGTACAAGCCAGGTGCCCTCGGAAAGGAGATCCCCACTTTCTGGTCTTCACTCTCTCATGACCCAGCTTACGAGAAACAGAGCAGAGCTTTGGGAACCTGCTGTGTGTCAGGGAAGGACTGAAAGCGGAGACGCTCCCGCTGCCTCTGGCCTGCCAGACACTTGGCTCTGCTTTGGATGAGGACACTGCTGTCCGTGCAGGAAAAGCTTCACATCTTGACCCTGGCCATGACCCTCGCTTGGCAGGAAGTCCCAGGCAACCTGAATGCCCTCAGTGACATCACTGTTTACTTGGGCAGCAAACTGGCAGTGCCAGGTGGCACCCGCCTGAGGGGCATCATGGAGACAGCGCCTTAGTTTGCAGCCCACAAGGAAACTTTCCTCAGGAAAAAATGGACAACTCAGACATCACAGGGTCATTCAAGAAATGCTGTGATTGCTTCCGTGTGACCACACAATTTATCAATATCTGTTTACATCTGTTGTATTAATTCAAATGAAGAGCCACAGCCAAGTTTGGGGGGGTGGGAAAGGGACCGGAGGCTTTGTGCCATGGCTCTGGGACTGGAGTTTCTGTCCCCCTTCCCACTCCTAGCAAGGGGACAAATGATTTCTCACACAGAAATGATGGCCCTGGATTACTTTTAGAAGGAGGGCACCCCTGAGCCTGCCCTTGCTCCAGAGCTGCCTGCAGGCCCTGACACACTTCCATCCGGAGCACATTCCTGCTCCTGCCGTCCTCTCCTGAGATGCGATAGCTCTGACCTCCTTACAGGAGGAGGGCTGCCAAGTAAACAGCCCTGGCTCACCAGCCAGCCAACTGCTGTCTCCCTGCCCTTCTGTTTTCCCTCTCCACTTCCACACCCACCCTTCCGAAAGGTCCCAGCCCAGTCAAGGGGCGTTCAACCTGCGGATGAGTGGGAGTGAGCCAGAGCCGCTGCCCGTCCTCCCCTCCCGCCATCCCGGCGAGTTCCCGTTCCCTTCCCGCAGGGAGGAGGCTGCGATGCCCGCCCGGGTCACGCCGCAGTGCTGAGCCCGAGCCCAGGCGCAGGCAGAACGAGCTGCAGCCGTGGGAGGCTGAGCACACTCACGGCATGGCAATCCTGGAGTGTCCCTGAGGGAGGGCACAAAAGCAGGGAGTCGTGTCAAGCTACCCTGATGTACGCCTAGGCAAACCTCCTCCGTGTTGGAGGGTTTTATGTAAGGGCAGGGAAAGGCTCCATCACTCCCAGCCAAGGAGGAGAAATTGAGGACAGGCTGTGCACAGGCACCTCCTCCCTGCTCGGAGCTGCTGGCCGGGGGAGGCTGCCTGGTGACAACTTCCAGGGAGGAAAAAAGAGACTGAGCTGCTTTGGCTCTGCCCCCAAACTGCAGAGCAGCGGTGGGAAACCGCACCCAGGGAGACGCCCAGGGAGAAAAGGATGTTTTGTTGCGGAGGCTTTTGTTCTGGACTCTGTTTATTAGCGATACTTCACAGCCAGGCAGGCAGAGCAGGGAAGCAATTTAAAGGGCCAGCCTAGAGTAAATAACCTGCTCCGCCATCGGCAGGTTTGGAATGAGCAAACAAACAAACAAACAAACAACAAAAACCAAATTCTGGGGGCAGGAATGGGGAAGGATTTGCTGACACCCTCCATAAGGCAGCGGGGCTGAAGCAACAGCTGGTTTCAGCAGCTCCAGCACCAAAGCAGGAAGGAGCAGCGCCAAGTCCAGACACGCAGAGACTCTCATTAAGAGGAGGCACAAGGCAGCACTAATTACCCCACAGCAATGATCCACCTGCTCCCACACAGGTACCAGGGATTCCTGAGACCTCCCTCGCTGAGAGAGCTCTGCTATAGCCAGAGCTGCTCAATCAGCTCCTGAGATCTGGACAAAGAGCTGGCCTAGTAAAGAAGAATTTAGAAAAGAACTCGGATTTGGAGAGTGTGGTGGTCCCAGAGGAGACACATCAAAGCCTGCTCCAGAACAAGAACCTCCTGCAGATGCTGGAGCCCAAGCCACAGCCAGGATCATGCAAAGCTTTGTCTGTTGCACTGGAATATGTTATAGGGACTATATGGATTCTAACTGTTCTCTCTGGAATGAAAATAAACCCAGAATAACCAACAGAACGGGACAACTTTTGCTTTGGGGAGATGAAGACAGTACTTGACTGTGGGTGAGGGAATGCCAGCATTTCTTTGGATTACAGCTGGTTGCAAAGTGAACTGGGAAATGGAGCAGTTTTATACTCAACACCCACTTGACCACAGAGGTGTTAAGAATTGTCCTGCAAATCAGCACAGCCTGCAGCAGCAGCATTGCACATGCACATCTTCAGCCAGGCTAAACCAGAAACATGGCTGAAGGCAGTCTGGAAAAGGATCCCTCCCCAGGAAGAGCGAAATGTCACATGTCACACGAGTAAATCACCAAGTCAGATAGTGTAAGGCACGATTCCATCAGGCCAACAAGATTCCTGGTTCAAGTAACCAAGCACAGCTTGAGCCACTGCTTCCCAAAGAGCAGGAAATGCGTCTCATCCTCCCCAGAGGATGCACAATACACATCATCCCCTTCTTGGCAGGGGAATCAAGAGCACCACATCCAAACTGGTCTCCTCTAAACTAAACATTTAATGAGTTAGTGGGCACTGACCAGAGGAACACAACAGGTAAAACGGAGCAGGCTGCCTGCATTTGCCCACATGGAAGTTTTAAATGGACACCAGCTGTTAATTCCTTTCTACATTCTTCACATTTTTTTTGGCCAACTCCCCGACAAGACTAACAGAAACCTTTCCCCTCCAACTTTCATCTGATGCATAGATAAAATAGTCAGGCAAGAAAAAGAAATCTATCTCATTATTGCCTTCATTCAAATGCATGCCTGTAGGTCCTCAGTGCATCCCTGCCCTTTGAGATGGGTTAAAGAGCCTTAATGCCATCTAAATTAAGTCAATTTGTTATTCAGAACATTTGTGAGCAAACAATTTGCATCCTGGGAGGAGAAGGCACATGGGCCAGAATGTAAAACCCTCGGAAATAAGATGATAGATGGGAAGAAAAAATCCCAAAAAAGATATGTCTTAAATAACTCGGGTCAGTATTTTGGTTCTTTGATGTTTCCACTATGGTTGAGTTTTTTTTTTTCCTCAATAAATATTTTTTGTGTGCTGATTCATGTGAGACGAGAGATATTTATCATTTTATATATGATAGAGTGATGACTCTTTCCAGGTTTTCCATGTCAGTTTGCTAATCCTTGGAGTGTTGTCTTGTCCACCATCCCCAAGATGTTACTCCCAGTGAGTCCAGCCAGGACACAAACCCTGGCCAGCCCTGATCCCTCTAGCTTGGATCTTGGCTACACAGCAAGCCAAAGGCCTTCCCCAGGAGCCAGGGCCAGGAAAGGGCTCCTCAAGTCCCTGGGGCCAGGAGAGGAGCTCAGATGTTATTCACAGTTCTGGATTCTCTAAGTAAAAAAGGCAAATAAACACACCAATGGCTTTGGCTCCTCCAGAGCACCCAACTGTTGTTACTGGCACTTGGATCCAAACAGTTCTGGCCACACCTAAACACAGCCTGGCTAGCACAGGACCCCGGGAAAGGGAACAAAAAGGTTCCAAAAGCTTTGTCGTCCTTTGCATTGACTTCCCAGGGGAATTGTACCAAGCATTGTCACAACAAGGGCTCCAACCCACTCCTGGGACAGGAGGGAGCAGAAGGAAACCATGGAGCTGTGTGATCGCTCCATGGGCACAGCCCCAAGCTGCCCACAGACCCCACTGTCACAGCACCCAGGAAGAACCTGCACGAGGCAGTGATAGGTAAAATATCCGATTTTTGTTTCATTCTGAGCTGAGCTTCTTGTCTGGGAAATGGATCCCCAGCTGGCACAGCCCCAGCCCAACAGCTGCATTGCTTTTCTACCTCCACAAACACTCGCAAAGTTCGCCAAAGCCCTGTTTGTGCTGGCAGACAGCCAGCACTTTATTATTATGTACTATTAGTTCATAGTGAGAAATGTGCACTACAGGAAAAAAAAAAGCCCCGAGAAGCTCAGTAATTGGACACAGATGTTGAAGATTTATGGAGCTGTCCCCACTGGACAGGATCTTACAGATTGTTTCTATCACCTGTTTGCTTTTGGAGTTTTTAATAAGATAACTATGTGTGCTATCCTGGAAGAATATTCCAGAATTCTTCCTTCAAAAACCAATAACTTTTGATCTCCACTTGTCTCCTCTCAGTAACAATCTCTCCTCAGAGTTCCATAAATGCCACTTGATATTCATTTCATATTTAAATACGATCTTGGCCGTTGTTTTCATTACCCAGCAACTTTCAAATGCAATCAGACAATTTCATTCTTACTTCATGGCCCAGAAAATAAACCTCACACATCATGCCAAGTCCCCAGCAGTTAGAATCCATGATTAAGTCTCTCAGTATTCAAAATACGTGATAATCTTCACCTTTTTTCCTATTTTCTGGCAAACAACATGTGCTCAGCATTTTTGGGGACTGCTGCTTGCCCAGTGCACAGACCTCAGTCAGCTTAAGCTGCCTGCAAAAGTATCTCAGTTCCCATCCAGACTTCTGAATCTTGGTCCATTAAATTAATTCTGCAAAATATTTGAAATGTGCAAAGCTCTGCAGCTGACAGCAAACACCATGAAAGTGAAAACACAAGGAAATCACTGGCATTTTTCATAACTGACCTGTAATGGTTTTGCCATTTCAAATTACATCAGGGATGATTTCTTTCCACCAGCACGAAATGGCAAAACAAGGTGCATTTCAGTCAGAAATTGTTTTTCCAAGCATTTACAAAGGAGGATAAATCCTAAAAAAAGTTGTTATCTCTGCAAACCAGCATGTGGGACCACTGAGTTGATGCTCTGACACCCATCAAGGAGCACCCAGACTCCCTCCCTCCTGGCCCAAGGCACACCTCACTTTGGCTGGGTAACCTGACATTGCCCTTCACCTTTCCCACATGTCACAGCTGCTGATAAATTCTTCCTGAAAAATGATTTCATCCTTCCCGACAACGTGGCTTATACAACCCAGATCCTATAAAGGTCAGGACCTCGTTACAGATTTAGACACTCAGTTCCCACCCAAAAAACAGTTAATCTGGTAAACTTGGAGGGTTGGAAACAAATCTATGGAGATTACGTTTTTCCCACAGCTCTGAAATCAACCTTATCAGTCACAATTGTACTTTAAGATCAAAAAAAGGCTTAAAATGTTTTACTATTCCTGTTTATGTGAGTTCATACAAGATGACTACAGCCTCTACACTGAATGTGGGAGACACTGAAGAGAGCACACGGGTCAGGTGTGTCCACCTCCCTTTCTGAAGGGAATTCAGATGGCAAAAAGCACCACGAGGAAAGGACAAGTAGAGAAGTAGAGGAAAGCAGAGAAAAGCTCCATTTCACACCATGTTCTGTCCTGGCCATCAAGCCAACACCTGCCACAAAAAGCAACTGCCCCTTCTCTCTGCTTTCTGCAGTCACACTCCCTGCATTCAGGGCTTTCTTTGGAAAGCCTCCACCTTTCCCTGAATTACAGAAGAGTAAAGCCTGGAATTATCTTGGGTTATGGAAACACATGAAGCAATTCCCATACAGGAAGAAAGAGACATCCTTCACCTGCCATGATCGCTTGCCTTGGATCCTGAACAGATTGGGCCTTATGTCAGTCTTATCTTATTTCATGTACTCAAATGATTTTTTAATTTAATAAGAATTAAAACATTACCTAGGGAGAACAAGTACAGCAGGGGTGATATGGTTATGAAGGAATGCTTGCAAACAAGTGGTAGAACCTTCTTTAGCTTTTACTTTTTAAAAAGCTCAGATTCTCAAGAATTTCAGATTTACACCTGCAGAGTTACAGTAAAAAAAAAAAACAAAACAAAAACAACCCAACAAAACCCAGAACAGCCCTGGAGCCATTTAGAAAGCGCTAATCCTGATCATTTTCCACCTAATGACTGTTTACTACACAGTCCTTTTAAATGCTTGGCAGCAGTCCAGATCTTCCTGCTTTTCCTTTCTCCCACACGTCCTTCCTGCCAGCCATCTTGGGTGAGGACAAACCTCCGGAGGAGAAAGATTTCTGCTGCCTTTTCAGCCTCTCAAGGCTCCACTCCCTGGGGAAATCCCGAGCCTTCTTTCACTTTCAAGGCAAAACCGAAATCTCCAAGCTTTCAAAGCCTCACCGAATGAGAGCGCGGAGCAGAAAAATTAAAACCAACCAGAAAAGTTGGGTTTTTTCCAAGGATTTCAAAACCAGCATTGGTTTTAAATGAAGTGGGACCAGTTCTGTAATTCTCTGACCCCTAGCAGGAACGGATTGGAGCAGACCCACCCCACCACTTGTTTCAAATGCCATTCACTGTCACTTGGCATTCCAAGCTGGAACAATTATTTGTGGTCAGATGCTCTCCCTGCTCCAGACCAGCTGTGCTTTGATCTCCTCCTCGTGGCTCCCATGGATCTGGAGGAAGCCAAGCTCCTCTCCTTACCAAAAATGCAGCGTAACAGTTCCTTGGGGAAAGTGCAGCCCCACTGCAGCTCCCAGACCTCACACAGGCCTGGGATGGGACCAGATGTCTCCTGGAGCCCTGACCACCATCCTCTCCATGGCTTCCACCCACACACCAGACTCCAGAAGCCCCGGTGAAAGTGAGGAATGAGATGGAAAAGCACAATGGGACTTTTAAGTGAAAGGATCAGGTGAGCACTGTGTCCCTTTTTGATGGAAATTGGGGTGAGACAGGAACTCGACACACAGATTTGAGCAAGGATCGTGGCTGCTCCAGGAATAAAGGAAAAGCATAACCAATCCAATGAGCTACAATTAATATTTTAAATGAAATCAGTCCAGCCCATATTCAAATCAGGTCACCAGTAATTAACGCATCCTTATTTGGAATGGCAAACCCAGAGAGCGCCTGGATCAGAGCATTTCTCAAAGAGAATATATTAATGGAAATGTTTGGAAATGCATGATGCACTCGTAAGAGGCTTTAATAAAAACCTCAGGATTACACTATGCCAGCTTTTCAATTATTATAGTCTCCATGAAAAGCCAGGCACTGGCAGCAAGAGGTTAAAGCAGACCTTGGAGCATGGCTTTGCCCTTTCTCTTCCAGAGGATCCCACTGTTGTTTCCTACTCCTGCGCCAGCTGAACAGAAGCACCGAAGGTGGGATTTGAAATGAAACATCTCTATCAGTGATGCCATCAATGCCAACACAACACACAAGGGGAAGCATCATAACCTCACCAGGAACAGCAAAATCAGCCTGTGTAATTTCTAGAATGATCTGCTTGGTTGGCTCCATCTTAACACTCACCACACCCCAACTCAGCCATTTTAATTCCTGAATGGCTGGAGTTTGCTTTCCCTTCACATGGCACTGCACAGCAGGCTCAGCTGTTTGGAGACCAGGGATCTCTCCCTGTAAAGCACATGCAAGTGAAGGATGGAGACAAAAAAAACCAAAAAATCTGAGTGAGGCTGAGGGGAGTTGGTGAGCAGCAGAGCGAGGTAATGTGACTGAATAAGTAAAAATGCAGAATTTTTAGATTGCTCTTGTTCCAAACAGGCATCTCAGGAAAAGCCCCGTGCTCTGGTTCACTCCAGAGGGTGATGATGAACGCAGGCTGTGTCTGTGCTGCTTTAACAGCAGCCCCAGAGAGAAATCTCCCATTCCCAAGCCATAGGAATGGGCTGGCACCCACTGGAGCCTGGTGTGCAGGGCAGGAGCAGCAGAGCTGAGCCTTTTCCATCAGAGCCTGGGAACCATGTGGACACACAAGTCCTGCTGCCCCCAGGCATCCCTCCTGCAGGCCCACCTGCCCTGGAGCCCCTCTGGGATCTCTGGACCCTGCAAATGTTCCCATTCTCCAAAACCAGGCATCCCCTGTGCCGAAGAGGGAGTAAAACCCAAATCACAAGCCAAGCCATACATCCATGGCCACAGCCCCCAGCTCTGCTCCAAAAGGAATTTCCTTCTCTCCAACAGCAGCTCCCAGCACAGCAAGCTCTGTAATCCACAAGGACACAGGGCACTGCAGCAGCTTTGGGAAAACATCAAAAGAAAAGGTTACCTGCAAATCCCAGAGTTTATTTTTGCCCCACTGCAGTGCTGCTCCTTGCACTCCCCCAGCACTTCCAGCTCACACAGACTGGCACAACGGAGCAGAAAGGAAACCAAGTCCTTTTCAATATTCCTTTCTGACATTCCACCATCCTAATGCAAGTTCCAGGCAAACAGAGCCTTCCCAGAGTAGCAGAGAACAAACAGAAAACAAGCTCTGGGCAATAGATCAACCTACAGGATCCACTCTGGTGCTTGTCCACCTGCGAGCGCCTGAAGGACGATCCCTGATCCCTTCCCTCAGCTCTTCCACAGGAATTGCTGGGAAGGTGCTGGAGCTGTAAAATCCCTCTGGTCAACCATGACAAAAAGATATTTGTGCTGACCACCACATACTTGTTTATCAAATGTATGACAAAAACTAGCACCAAACACATATTTGTTACCTGAGCAAGAAACTTGAAAAGTATTCCCCTGACCAGAAATTTCAATTTAATCTACCCAGAACAGCCTGTGGAAGGACAGACCCAAACAAGCCATATTTGACACAGATAGATTAGACAGATGGTACAGTGTGGTGTAAAGGGGATTTGTGCTTGCTTGACTTTGGCATGGCTGAATTACTTATTAATTGCAGATACACAAGAGTCGTACTGGGTATTTTACCAAGATTTAATGCCTATTAAAACTTCATACCGTTCAAAGTTGCCATAGGTTCTGTACAACAACAGAGGGGTTGTTTGGCAGCTCAGTTCTGCTGCACACCCTGGGTATAAGCAGCAAAATGACCAGTCCTATGCTGTCACAGAAGCTTTGAGCTGCCTGTGATTTTAGGGAAATTAGCTGAAAGAAGAATAGAAACCCTGATTTAAAACAAAACCTCTGGTTTCCTGAAGGCTGCTGAAAATCTCAAACATCACGAGGAAGGCACCCTCCTCTGTATTCCTCTGCTCCCTTCCCCAGTGGCTGCTATTGGATTCTTCCAGGATCCTGGTGAAGCACAAGATTTAAAGAAGTTGTTGCAGGGAATACAGAGGGGTGAAATTCAAAACTGGGGCCCATTAGAGCCCAAGTTAATGCCAGGAGCCCACACATATGGCAGGAACAGCAACACTGAACACCGATTTTTTTCCCTAGAGCTTCTTATCCTTTGGGATCGGCATTTCTGGCACTGAGTGACACCACCCCAGCCCCATCCAGCACTGGAATTCCACAGTCTGGAGCACGCTGAGCTGGGGTGGGTTTGTTGTCCTGAGAGCTGTAGCACAGCAAGGCACCTCTCCAAGCTGGCCAAAGGCAGAACAAAGCAGGGTGTGGGCTCCAGGCAGGAGGGGGATCTGGAGAGCAGGAAATTACAGAGAGCCTCAGACATTCTGTGCGGAGCAAGGGCTGCCAGCTCCCACCTCCCCTCCGAGACAGACCCAGCCAGGCACCAGGGCTGGCATTTCACAGGACAAAAATGACTCCTTACTCACAGCCTCCTCCAGGCCAAAGCAGGCATCCATGACCTCATCTCCCACCGGCACAAGGGGAGGGTCTGGGCTCCTGTGGGGACGTGTCAGTCAGGAGAAACCCAACCACAGACAAATTATCAGCCAAAATAGAACAGCCGCTCTCAAGTGTCCAGCAGGAGAGTCGCTTGTGCAGGGGAATAAATAAACCAGCAAGGGGACAGGCTGTGGGTTTGGGGAAATGGATACTCACATTTTCACTTTACCTCTCTGATGTTAAACCTTTCCCTATTGATTTGTGACTCTGAGTGAGCACAAACAACACATTAATTAGCCACTGCTACTGAGGGGTACAAATTTAGCTTCACCATCACTCCTTTTAGCAAAAAAAACTGGCAGAAAATATCAAAAGCAACGTTTTACCCCCAAAGTAATTACTTCTGTAACTCTATAGGACTCATTTGGGGAAAAACAGCACTGAGAGCACAGAGCCAATTCCTTACCTGCAGCAAAATGCTGGAAGTTTCATTTTCACAGGTGCTGGAGACCAACAACTCCCATCAAAATTAATTTGGTCTCCAATGCTCCAAGCCTGAGGCAAAACTCTGATCTCCCTCCTTTCATTATCCCAAACAGTCAGCCTACAGCAGCTGTGTCTCTAGCAGGGATTTTGGGATACCTCACCCTGCCCAAGCTTTGGGAAGGCTCACAAGGTCCGAGCAGGGAAAACAGAGTCACCATCTGCTCTGCAAGTCCAGGGAATACTCACAAAAATTTCAAGCAAGAAAAAAAAAATCACACCCATCAGTACTTTTATTTCAGTGCAAGTGAAACAGGAAAGTGGACACGGCACAAAACATCCTGGGAGGAGCCCTAAGGGCAGCAGATGCTCACAGGGCTATGCAGGAATTCTCTAGCCCCAGAATGCTGCTATGTGGCTTTGTCTGGCCTTTATTTTTCCCCATTTAGGGCTTTTTCCCCAGATCACAGGGCACATGTGATCCTACTCCCAGGAAGGTTCTCCCAATCTGTGTCCCGGGAATTCTGGTCCCTACCTCAGCCCTCACTGCTTCACTCTGACAAATGAAGACATGGACACATTTGCCTGCAGGAATCCATGCCAAGATTGGAGAAAAGAGGTTCAGAATCAGCAAAAAATTAGGGCCATGTTTGAAGCTCTGCAGGAATTACAGCTTGGATTTGCCTGCTCCTCGGGCAGATTTTCTTTCATCAAGACTAGCACAGCTCCCTCTCCTTCCTCCCACTTGGACCTGCTACTAAATTAATCAAGGATGGTTTATGAGCAAGTTGATGACAAGGGATCTGCAATACAGCTCTGCTGAGAACTGCCAGCCCTAAGTCTGAACAACTTCTTTTTCATTCCCTTCCAGAGCAATGCTCAGCATTCTTCTTGACGTAACTTTCAATTTTGCTCACCTTTCCAAAGCTGGTCTGGATTTTGTCAGTGAAAAATGAGCACTGAAGCCAAAGTCCCTGAAGATATTCCAGATATTTTTATTTTCATAGCCTCCAAAAGTTACCTGAGAAAACCCAAGAGCTGGCTGCAGCAACCTGGGCACAGGCTGGCAGGTTCATGAGGACACTGTGATCTCAAAATGAAAATAACTGAATAAAACTGAAGGAGACAAAAAATGTGGGGATGCCAGACAGAAGGGTGAAGGTGATACCTGGCAGGAAGCATCAGGATCACTGCCACCAGTAGGCAGTGCCATCACAGCCATGGAAATGCCCAACCTGCTCACCTGGACTTACCACTCACCCTTCTTCATCCATGACTCAAATGTAACAGAGGAGAATAAAAATTAACTTATTTGGGAGATGTGGGCAGCCCGCTAACCTCTGTTATCTCCTGTGAGTGTGCTCTGCCCAGGAAACAATGCCTGTGTGCAGAATTTAATCCCTGCAGGATGTTACTGAATTAAAATAATGCACTTAACTGCTCACCCCAGCACCGTTACGGTGTGAGATGTGTGTCAACATCTCTGTATGTAAAGCGGTTTATAGCACTCAGGTAAAGGCATTAGGGGGACCCTGGTGGCCTGCATGGACATTTCACCACCTCAGCACGGCCTTCCAAATATGAACTGCTCAGTTCTCCCTGGATTGCTAAAGGAAGGGGAGCTAGAACTCATTTCTGTGCAGATCTAAGCCAGCTGCCTTTGGGGTGACAACAGGCACAAGTGCCACACCTGAGGGACCTGATACCCATCAAATCTCAGGAATCCTGGCTCCACTTACAGCAACAGGTGACCTGGACAAAGGAAAAACAACTGGCTAATTGAGAGACCCTGACTGTGGTGTTGTGAGGTCCCTGCAGGACGAGGTGAGAGATGAGAATTGATTCCAAGCTCTCAGAAGGCTGATTTATTATATTATGATGTGATATTAAAAGAGATGATATACTAAAACTATACTAAAGAAAGAGAAAGGATACATCAGACGGCTAGACAAGAATGATAATAAAAACCTGTGACTAACCAGAGTCTGACACAGCTGGACAGGGATTGGTCATTAGTAAAAACAATTCCCATGGAACCAATCAAAGATGCACCTGCTGGTAAACAACCTCCAGAGCACATTCTAAGCAATCAGATAATTATTGTTTACATTTCTTTTCTGAGGATTCTCAGCTTCTCAGGAGAAAAATCCTGACAAAGGGATTTTTCAGAAAATATCATGGTGGCACCAAAGGCCACTGCAAACCTGGGTTTGCAGGATCCTGGTGTGTGACCAGCCATGCCATGCCCTCTCCACAGCATGGGGTTTTTTTTTGGGGGGGCTGTTTCATCTGTGACTGAAATTTGTGCCCTTTTGGGTTTCCAAGATCTGGGCTTTGTGACCAGAACAGGGTGCCAGGAGAGGTAGGAGAGCACACGGGGAGCCTCCTCCCTTTCTTGGAGCAGCTCCTAAAGGAGGGCAGAGCTCCAGAGGCAGCTGCTGGGGCACGGAGGGGCAGCGCTAGGGCGCTGAAGCGCTGCGATCCCAAAGTGATTCCAGACACAGCGACGACACGGAGATTTATCAAGCTCTTCCCTTCTGGCAGCACATGTCCCCACAGCCAAAATGGCATTCCTGCTGGGGGAAATCCAGGACAAGCCTGTTAGGCTATGGATAATGCTGTCAGAGACAAAAAGCATTCTGGTTTTGCCTTGTGGGATCCACCTGCTCCAGGATTCTCTCCCCAGAAGGCTCCAGCTGTGATGGATGATCATCAGAGGGGTTTCCAGCTGAACGCAACTGGTTGAACCCAGCTTAAGCTGATAAATGTTAGTGCTGGTCTCCTCCCTACAGAAAGGGAAAAAGGATCTCCTTTCTCTAGGAACTTCTGAGGCAAAGAGAGCAGTGAAAGAGTCCTGCCACCACTCACCTGGACCCTCAGGATTATATGGTCAAATTATATTTTCCTTCACCCTCACTTTTGGCTAAACAGTGTTTGCTGAAAGCCTTCCTGGGCTTCATTTCCATGATAAAAGATGGGCATTGTTTGGTTCCCTCCTTGCCTCATAATATCATTAAGATGACTATCAAGCCACATGATAAATCCATTTTTCCCCCATTAAATCTACAATGGTCATTTCTGTTTGCTTGTCCTTTATTTCACCCTAGAGGAAATTGTCTTTTCCAATATGCCTTTTGTTGATGGCAAATGGAAGGAAATTATTTTGCTGAAATAGTACTTTATTATTAAATTTTGCATTAGTTAAAGCACAAGAGCATTGGAAGGGGGAGAAAAAAAAAACCACCTGCCTTTCAATTTGTGCATTCTTGAAGCGTGTAGGCTGAGGATATCAGCACTTGGAGCACACACCCCAACTTGCCAAGCCCTTGATCTTCCCAATGCGTTCAATCCTCAGGATGCTCCCACCCTTGTAAGTGGCCTCCCAAAGGCAATTAGTGGCTTGCTGCAATTTGCAGGGCTCCCGCCACAGGCACGGAGCCCACAGGCTGTACCCACAGCCCTGGGAGAGAGGCAGGGCTGCCTCACACCCTCTGCCAGCTGCTCCCCAAATCCCTGTCTGGCAGCCATCAGGGTCAGAGCCTTGTTCTGATGAAACACTCTCAATGCAGTTTTCTACTTAAATCCTGGTTTTTCCTCTCGCTTTGCTTTCTCTCTTATTTTCTCTGTTTCATTTTGGCCACTCCTCACTTTCTTTTGATCCACTTCCTGCTAGTTTCTCTCTCCCACCCACTTGTCCTCTGTGTTCAACAACAACAGCAGATGAGGGGTGAGGAAACAGGGGTGAAGAAGCCTCAGCTCAACTCCCACACAGCTCCAGCCTCGGGACTGAGCCTTTGACTCCTTCAATATTCAACTCCTCAGCTGAGAATAAGGAAAGGATTTCTCTGTTCACAGCTATTTTTAACACTGCAGAGAAGGTTTAATATTTGAATATCAGAATTGTAATAGCATTTGCAAGAGGAATTGCCTATTTTTAGCAAAGCACTGGCTTTATGGATGCCTCACAATCACAGCACTGTAATAGGGAGAGGCGACCGAAGAGGAGGCTGTGACACAGCTCTGTGCAAAGGCTTGTTCTTCCCATGCCATTTTGAGTTCTGCATGGAAACAGAGCTGGGGAGATTTACCATAGTCTCCAGCAGAAACCACCATGCACAAAGCACAAAATTCCTAATTATGAAAGCTTTCCAGCATCCAGCTGCTAAACCCAGCCAGGTGTCACAGCTAAAACCAGAGCTGGGAGGTCAGCACACACACACACACATAACATCCTTTTTCCCCATCCCTCAGCAGCCCTTGAAATTAAAAGCCATTAAAAAAACCTACATCCCAAACTCTCAGCTAAAATTAACCATAGGCTTGTTTAAAAACTCCCTCAGCTGCATTTCTTCTGGCCTTTGCTGGGTTTCTGTTTGCTGCAACACTCAAATTACAAAGCCTCCTCCCCCTTGTTGTTGACACCACAACACAGTCCCTGGCCTTCCTTCCAAACCCAGCAACTCAGGAACAAGCCCATGAATTTGGGTTGTTTGGATTCCCCCACCACAAAATGCAACTTTTAAACAACACACTTCCAAACACAACGCTAATCCCATTCCAATCCATCCCCTCCAACCCCATGGAGGATCCCCTGGTTCCCATGTCCACCATCTGCCAACATCAGGAACAGGTACAGCAAAATAACTCCATGCCAACAGAGCCAGGAAAATTCCTCATTGTCCCTGAGGAGACCTGGGTTCTCTAGCAATAAATCTAGGAAAACGTGCCAAGTGCCAGTCACCAAACACAGGGGCACACCATTTCCCCAAACTTGTCACTCCTGGGAATTGCCTCATCAGTCCCTGTAGGAGAAACCCAAACCCCAGGCAAAGCTGGCATGGTCATTCCACTGACAAAGGAGCTGTTAACAGTACCTCACAATATTATTATTATTATTATTATTATTATTATTATTATTATTATTATTATTATTATTATTATTATTATTATTATTATTATTATTATTATTATTATTATTATTATTATCATCTGCAGTTAATTTAGCCTCCCATCGTAACACCCTGATTCCCAAACCACCACGCTAGGGAACAGGAAGTTCTCTATGGCAAGTCACATCCAAGACTTCTCTGAGAAGTAGCAAAGGGTTTTCCAAGGGATTCTTGGGGAACAGATCCTTGAGGTGCAATATTCAAGGACCAAGTATCAGCACAAAACCCACAAGCACCTAGAGGCAGAACCCAGCATCCATCCAGCCTCTGATTCCTGACACACCCTGAGGTACAACTATTAACCCACCACTGACCATGTCCCCAGGTGCCACATCCACAGAGCTTTTAAATCCTCCAGGGCAGCTGTGCCAGGGCTGGACAACCCTTTCCACAGAGAAGTTTTCTCTAATATCCAGCCTCAACCTCTCCTGGTACAAACGGAGAGGCAGTTTCCTCTCTGCAGAGACATGTGCAGGCAGCAGGTGATGTCAGTCAAAACCAGAACGGGCAAATCTTTAAAAGGAACAAAGATTTATTTCTCCTGATGACAGCCCAAATGGGAAATCTTCTTAAATTTTAACTTAATCAAGGAAGGAAATGATGTACCAAACATTCCAGTCTGCTACTGAACACTGAGACCAATTCAGAGAAAGAGGAATGGAGTGGTATATTCTAATTGCACAGGTAATTTCAGTGCTTTGTGTTTGGGGAAAACAAGATTACCATTTGGAACACTGAGAGAAGAGACTTGGTCATTTGCAAGGCACAAAGCAAATTCAAAACCTGCTTTGTTGCTCTGGTAATATTTGCATAATAGTTATTTATATGTATGATGAGTGGAGCACGGTTTCAGGACAGTTAGCCAAGGTGAGTTGCCCTGCTCTTTAATCCTCTAATAACATGCTTGGGATGCAATTTGGGAATTCATTCCCCTCTGATGGAGCAGCTGTGCTGCTGCATAGTGACCATTTCTCAATGCTCATCCCCATCAAATTGCACTGGTTTGATCAATCCACAAAAGCAGAGCATTAAGAACGCATACAAGGATAATTTTTTGCCTTGTTTTATGTATCTGCCTGCCCTCCTAGCTCTCCTTTAGATATGATGGCCAAGCTACTAAACACCAGCAAGGGGCTGCATTTATCCCAAAATACACATAAAATTCTAGTGCTAAGTCTGCCATGGGCGCCGATCTAATCGAGTTGGCTGAAAATTAATTTCAGGCCCAGGGCTCTTCCATGGCTCCCTGGATTCCTGCCACAGCTTATGACAACCAGAAGTTAAAACTGCAAACAGCTGTCCTCCTGTTAGAGGCACCCTGGGATAACATGGATGCTGTGCTCAGAAAACTGCCCTAAAGGTGACGCGGGGGTTCATCGCCCCGTGCCAGGAATCCGAGGAACTTTGGGACTCTCTGAACTCCGCAGCAGCTCTGCTGTGCCACTGCAACCCCAAATGATTCGTGTTATTTTCTGCCGGTCAGCAGCAGCTGTAGAAACATCCCTCAGCGCTCCGCCTCGGCCTGGAATGCCCATGTGCTCCTCACCTGCTGCAGCCAGCACAGCATTTGTCTTCACTGGGGCTTCTTCCCCACTCCTTCAGGGGAAGACCCTACAAAGCCTCCAAAGTTCTGCTTTGCCTCAGTGAATATCCAAACAGGCGTCTCCAGATCCCACTCCAGCCCTGCAGCTGATCTTTGCTGCACTTGCTGCAGCAGCATAATCTCACTCAGGATTTACTACCTGATTAGGATTACTCAGACTAAAAACACAGCTAGATAAGAGCTGCGTGCTCCCTGTCACCTGCCCACGGAGAGGGATCACCACCCCTCACTCCGACATTTTGGGACCTTGTCAATTGTTTTACAATCTTCACTTTTCTAAAATGGTTGTGAAACATGACTGAGCAATACAAAATTATCAATGATCTCAAAGATCTTTTCCAACCTAGTTAATTCTGTGATTCTGAGATGCTCTTGTGCATGTTTCTCTATGAAAAGGATTTAAAACCTGTGATGGTGTAAATGGATATATCAGGGAGGTAGTTGTGTAACTTGGTACAAATGGGGATTCAGATACTTCATTCTCAAGCTTCACAGAGCAAGAAGAATCACAGTACTGCAAAGAAAATGAGCATGGAAGGTCCTTTTTTCCCTACTAAACAGTGAAGAAGCAGTTTTGAGCCTCATTCCTAAGCTGGCAGATAGTACAGACCATTACTGCACCATGGGGACTCGTCTGGTGAAAACATCTGTACTTCTTTGTGGTATATGTTTAATGCAAAGTCACCTTATTCTTGTTTGTCTAGCATACAATGAGAATAGATCTCTAAAAATAACCTACTTCCCCCCTGTTCCAGCTCCTCATGGCAGTTTCACTTATTATTAGCCATTATTCACATCTCTTACATAAACTGCAATTTCTGGAAATTTTTATGCCTCCTGGTACAAAACCTGAAAGTGCGCAAGGCTGGAGAAGGCAGAGCTCAGTGAAACTCCCCTGGATTGCAGGTTTTTACCTCTCTTTCCCTCTTACCTGGGTTTGATGTCATCATGGCCCTCCTTGGAGCAGCAATAAAGCTCCTTTACACACCAGGGCGCTGGGAAGCTGCAAAGCTGGATCAATGGGGCACCTGGGGTCAGGGAATCCCCCGTGGGCACAGGGGTGGGGCTGCTGTGCCACATCCTCTTCCCAGCCAACCCCAGAGCACAGCCACAGCACCCCACTGCATCCTGAGTGCCACAGCTTCCCCTTCTTGAGGGAGCAGGGAGCAGAGCCTGGCAGCTGTGGCTGAGTGTCCTCTCCATGGAGAACCTCGGTAGCACAGGGGGTATGACCCTGCTCTGCTCCCAGCACAATCCCTGTGGATCTGATTCCCAGGGCCAGGGATGGCAGTCCTGCTTGGGATTCACACCTCGAGGGGTTTGGGAGCTGAAGGGACACCAGGCTGGCAGTGCACACCAGAAGCTGGGGGATATTTTCCACAAATGACCTCTAATCCATTTGCCTTTCCAAGAGTGCTGCTCGTCCTCAAATCTGCAGGCACCAAGAGGTCACAACTTACAGCACTCCAGACTTTTTGTTCTCAATCTTATGACTCCCTGACAATCCCAGTTTTATTTTCCCTTTCACAGAGCTCCTTGTGCAGGTCCCTGCAGCAGGACAAACACAATTCCATGGAATGGTTGTTTGGATCCATACTTTCCTCGGGCAGCCTCTCACCAGGGCTAAACAACCACCTGCTGACTCAGGATCACCCAACCTTGCTCCCAACCCAGCTGCCCCCGCACTTTCCTCACACGATCCCATTGAGCAGCCAACTCATCCTCTTTCTGTAAGAAACTAATTCAGGCACCCCAGGTTTAATGTTTAACTGGCTTATGCTAACCACTAAAGCTGCACAATCAGATTCTTCCCTCGACAAATTTGACACGGGGCCGAAAATCAAATTTGCTTCTTTTTCCCCTTGAACAAAACCATCTACGGTCTGCAGCGGTAAACCACTGCTCATTTGAATATCCAAACACTGGCTGTTTGCATCCAGGGGCTGGTGCCAAAAGCCTGTCACCCACAGCCAGCCCAAGCACGTCTGAGGCTGCTGCACTCGCTCATCTCTGCCTTGACTGTTCTAGGAGAATTTGAAGAGGCTCCTACTGACCTAAAACCCATCTCATTTCTCATTCAGGTGATGATGAGGATGATACCAATGGCTTTTCCTGGGCTGGGACTTGTGTGCTTTCACCACAGCTTTTTCCCTCTTACCTGCAGCCAAAGACTTAAGAGGGACATGACTGCTCTCAAAATGTAAATGGAATATATTACCAGAAAAACTCGCCCGAACCCTCAGTCAATAATCCATTTTTAGGAAAGAATTTGTGCGAAAATGAGGTAAGTGATAACTTTGCAGATCTCCTGTTATCCACAGTGCTATTTTAGGGAGAGTGTGACTGCATTGGGCTTGTCGCAGAGTCCTGCTTCCAATCTCCTGGCAGCTCCCCAGCACATTCCAGTATTTAACGCACAAGGCTCGTTGGGATGCGGTCCCACTTATCTCCCAGACACATTGACTAAGACTTTCCCACATAAACTGACCCACCCTTTAGTAGCAAGAGGTCACTCAGTACAATCAGCCTTCAAATGAGGAAAACAATCAGGAAAAGCTTCTCTGATGCCAAAAACACCAACAGAATAAAACACAACAGGCTTCAGTGTTTGTTTTATGAAAGCTTGAAAAGTGCAAGGCAGATTTTTTGACTTGTGATAATCAGTGTAGCCCCACCAAAGTCAGCCAGATTTCTTTGAGGCTCAGGACCCAACCTCCTAAAAGCATCTAAAATTGCTATAAGAATGCATTACTCTAAAAAAAGGTTAAAAATAAAAAGGTAGCAATTAATCGATTCATCTTTTACTATGATGAAACTGTAGAGAGTTATTCATGGCATTATGCCCCAAAAAAGGTCACAATATTTTACATTACAAAAAAAGAAACAGCTGATAAATTAACCAGGTTATCTTTATCCCATATGGATCCTACACGACAAAGAATTCCTGTTAACTTACAGAGAACTCTCCTGACTCCTTCACTGCATGATCCAGGCTCTAGCAAAGGTGGATCTACTGGGTGATCCTTCTGTATCAAACACCCAGACTTCTAAAAGGCAGATCTAGGCCCAAAGCCCCTTTCCAAAAATTAACTCCAAGCTGTATTCCAGTGTTGCTATAAATGTGTGTGCCACTGGCAGCCTGGAGCCACGAGCCATCCACCCCATCGGTGCAGATGACCCTGAAACATTTTCATTAAATATTTGTTCACTAAGAGAAAAGTCACTGAAAGGCCTTGACTAGAAAAATCTCACCATTGGTTTAGCTACTGACAAAAGCCAACGCCTGGAATGCCCAAATCCAAAACCTGTGAGTGTTCAAACAAATGTATCTATGTTAAATTCGTTTACATACAGCAGGCAGCAACTTTTCCCTTCCAAGCCAAAAAAACAGAGGAGCTGCTTGCTATAATTAGCTGGAGCATTTGTGGTGTCTAGGCACTAAGCAAAATTGATTTAATGAGTGGGAAATTCAGCTTTTGGTCCTGGTGTACAACCCCAGAGTGATCAGCTCCACTGTACCCCAGGCTCTGCCCACGCTGTCAGAGCTCACCATGCACAGTTTCCTTGCCCTTGCAAACACAAGGTTCCCTTTTATCATGCAAGAACCAAAAGCTGATACCCATGTCATTCTGTAATAAATCAATCCATAGAGCAATAGGATTAATTCAGAACAAAAGGCAGGAACTTACAAAACCAAAAGCTGCGGATCTGGATTACTGCTGGATGGCAGGAAATCCCCACAGCTCCTTGTAGAAGACCTTGACCACGTTCTTGGGACTCTACTGGGGCTGAATCCCACAGCAAAAACTAAACACTTCCCAATGAAGACTGTAGGTCTGGCTTGGGAAAAATGTCTGCCAGGGATAAAGTGTGTAATCAGTATAACCTTAAAATGTCAGAGCCTGGCTTGGAGAGGAACCTCTGCGTCACCTCGGAGCACCTCCCACCCAGGCCAGCCACTGACGCCTCCAAGGAAGGGGGAAAATGGAAAATCCAACTCCACAGTTTTGGGGTGGGGCATGATCCTCCCTGATCTCTGCAGGCACCACTGCAGCCCTGGCCAGGAGATTTTAGCACAGGCATGACCTCAGTGTGATGCTGCTTTCCAAAACCTCAAGGCAAGCTGGAAAAACAAAAGCCAGAACTAAAGGTGTCTGAAGGAAGGGTCACGACAGCCACTCCAGCACTTCCTACAGGGAGACTGAACACACGAAGCATAAATGCTTTATTCACTAAGTTGGGTACTTCAAACCCATTATAACTCCATGCCAGTCTCTCATGTGGGTAGTGGGGCATGGCTGGGTGGCTCCAGGTCTGCATCTCTTCCTCTCTGGTCACATCCTAAATCTGGGTCTGCAGCTACATCTCTTCCCAGACCCCACAGTTCATGCAGAGTAGCAGCTGCCCATTCCAGGGATCATTCCACATCATATTGAGACATGATTAACGAAACCAAACCCAGTGGTCACAGCAATCAAACTGAGCTGTCAGTCAATCCCTATTCCTGTCTGAAAAAATAAAATACAAACACTTTGTTTTTCAAAGGCAAGCCCACAGCTTTTCTGATGATTTGCATCTGTGTTTCCTATTCTCACAAAGAAGGAGAAACTGTTTCCTCTGGTGCACAGCTCTGGACACGTGAACAAAACCTGAGATGAAATCCAGGAACATCATTCCTGAACATTTCACAGATCACAGGCAAATTGCTCAGCAGGTCTGGCTACTTCTCCCAAAAAGGGAACAGCCTATGTTTGGAAAACCAGTCAACAGAAAAACCGCTAAATTTGGAACATTTACCTGTGAACAGTTTGGTGGCAGAGTATTTTTAGCTCTCAGGCCAGAGTGTTAATGGCACACCTCTCCTGTTCCAAGGGCACGGGTATGACCAGCGAGGCTATTCCCAGTATCCAACAGGTGTGGGTCAGCATCTGCTGCCACCAGGGCTCCACATGCAGTGCCTCTTCTGTCCAGTCCCCACTGTCCTCTCGACATGAGGGGCTGCTGAACAAATCAAACCAACTCACCATTTCTTTTTAAAGTTCTAACACTCAGCATATTGTGGAGTAAAAGTGGCTGCACAGCAGCGTAAACGTGTTCCTCTGGTGGCAGCAGTGACACACCAAAGGGGTTTCTGGTAGGCTAAAACACATGCATTTTAAAAACAAATATAAGTTTGTGCAATGTAATAGGAGAGTAAATACATTAAACAGTCAAATAATATATTAAGAGAATAGCAGAAAAGTGAAAAGATACAATAAAGTAAGAACATCCTGAAATTATCACCATTCAACGAGAAAAAACCTCACAGAGACAATGATGAGAAAAATGTTAACAGTGATGAAAAACAATAGCTCAGTGTAATCCTCAACCTTAATCTGTCCTTGGGCATAGAGAGATGTACACAATCCCCAAGTACAACCCTTACACATTGGTGCATACCTTTCAATAATCACATACATTTCACTGCAAGCAGAAATAACGCTTCCAGACACAGCCCCCCCAGCCATAAAATCTGTTATGAACTCAACCCTCACCTAACAACACACATCAAAGCTTTCTTCCATGCAAAACTGGCCTTTTTTAATGAGGAATGGACAGTAAAAAATGTGTCTGGGATTAACAATACATGAAAAAGAAATAAAGCTGGACAAAAGAGAAAAAAACCTGCCTGTTTAAATATATATAGAATTGATCTATGTCACTCTGATCAAGCTGTTGAATAAGTTGGGGTCTACTGGGCATAAGAAGAATTTTTCTTACGTCTTCCTTTTTAAAAAAAACATGTAATCTCTCTGAAGCCCTTTTTTCATTACAGGAAAAGCCTCCAAAGGTCCAGCTGTAACTGCTGCAACGTTGTATTCATGTTCATTAGAAAAACAAATTCACAGCAGATCATTTTAAGAGTAATAATAAAAGGCTGACAAACGAAAACCACATGTGGGTGGGGGGGAAAGAACCCAGCAGTAGGGGAAGCAGGCTCCAAACCAGGCTCTGCAGGACACAGATCCCAATGGATCACACTCCCCTCGGTGTGGAGCTGCAGCTCCAACCCTTGCTTCTCCACGCAAGCGGTGTCTGCTCAGAACAATCCTGCACGAGATGGTTTCTCAGGTTTAAAGCAAGAGAAGGCAACTGGATTTTCACATTTCACACCTCTAGGCCAGATTCCTGCTGGTTTCACTTGGGAAAACTGCCACGAGCCTCGGCAGAGGTAAGGGTCCAACGTGCTGGCAACCTCCCCAGCTCCATCAGCTGGGAACAGGAGCAGCCCCCAGCAGGAGCTGATATGCCAGGAAAGCCCTTATGGCTCCACAGGGCTCCTACCATGGAGCACAGGCCTGCTCTCATCAGGAGTTCCCAGGCAGCACAGGAAAGAGCCTGCACTGCTCTCCTGCACAAGCTCAGCTGAGCCAGAGACATCCGAGGGCAGCCAGTGGCTCCTTGCCCTGACAGGTCACCTGTCTGGCCCCTGGGGCTCCAACACTTCCAGAAGTATTCCTAGACCCTAGGGAAAGGGCAGTCAGGAAGCCTGTAGCCACAGACACCAGCCTGGGCAGGATTTAGTAGCTGACTCATGGCTAATGGGCAATGATAAACTGTTGTACTGGTTGTTCACTTGTGCCCAGATCAGATGACTAAGGAATTTAGGTGCCCATAGAGATTAACAGTCTAAATAACTTTTGCAGTCTGACCCTTAAACATCTGCATAAACAGACTTTCTCCTCTGTGTTCCATGAAAGATGTCCATGCGCTCCTTTCTAATGAAATACAATTATTTTGCAGGCAATCCAACTACAGATATTTCCTCCCGTAACTGACCCACATGAAAAATAAATCCTTAGTCAGGTGACGTAATGCAAACGAGCAATCCAGGCCCATCCAATAAAGGGGGTTGAGCTGATTCCATTTTACAGGTGATGAAGGAAAAAGAAAACATCTTTCATGAAATGGTTTGTACTCCCACTCCCCAGGGGCTCTTGGAGCAGCACACAGCAGTATCCTGGGCTCCATATACGCGGCAAGAGGGTTTTGCCCCTCTCTGCCCCACTCCTGTGTGCAGGCAGGGCTCAGTGACACACAGCAGTTCCAGAAGCTGCAGGATCCGTGCCACCACCGAGATGAAACAGCATCTCTAACGCTTTTTGCCACATAGCTGCTGCAAGCTCCTATTTATCCCAAAATGCTGCATCCTGCTTTAGTGAGTGTCATTTGCTGCACTTAACCTGCATTACAGAAAAACCCAACGCGGGTTCTGTTCCAGAACCTGACCTCCCGATTCCACATTCATAATTCCACGCTTATGTTCCTGAAGTAACAAAATATGCATGAAGTAACAAAATATTCCCTATTTTCTTGCCTCTTCAGCACTAGTTGTGACACATGAGCCAGCCCCTCGTCCCTCCTCACAGCCCTACAACCACTGCTAAGTCATGGAGGCATCACTACAGCCATTTCTGTTCTCCCTAAAAACACAGAGGGGAAAAAAACCCAAAAATCCACTAAAGGATAAGAACAAGTCTTTAAAAATCACATCCCACTGCCATCACCCACCTTCCCAGCCCTTTTATCCCATCCCATTTTCACTCCTGTCTCTCTCTCCAGAGCCTTCTGAGCATATGCAAGTCCTTCCTCCAGCGGAGCTTTCCTGCAATGGCCTGAGGAGTCGGAGCCTCCCCTGACATTTCCACACGGCTGCTATCTCTCGGAATAAATTCCTCTCCCTGCCCTGCCTCTCTAACCCGGCTCCTGGGGAGCATTGTTCCCCAAGATGCCTGTCAGCACGATGCCGGGCTGCAGGAATTCCAGCCCTTTTCCCGAACTGTTCAATAATCAGGTTTCATAATGCTGGTATCCTGTCAATAAAGGTCGAAGGATGAGCCGAACGCTCCGGATCTTGACAGTTTCTGTTTATTCCCTCTCCTGCAATCCTGATCTGGAACATTTAGCATTTATACCTACGGACAATGCGAAGCACAACGTAGAAACACAGATCACTACTCACCTTTAAACAAGAATGCAATTTCATTCACGATTAAGACATCAACATCACAAATTCAGTGCTCACTCTAGTCCTGTATCATCACTCCAAAAGGAAAAACATCAGCTACCGAATGAAACGTCAGCCCCGGTTGCCATGAACAAGGGTTTTTCAGAGCTGCTGCAGTCTCACAGTCTCTAGCACAAGTCTGCCATATTTTTTTTGTTAAATCAGGCCTGCACCCACCTAACAGCCAGAGCCAGCCCCGAGACAACCGAGCCGAGCCCACGCGTTGTGCCGCTGGCTGCGGGCACCGCGGCACCCGCGGCGGCGGGCGATGGCCGCGCCCGGACCGCAGCCCCGCGGCCGGAGCTCGGCGGGGTCAGCGCGGCGCTCCCGCACACAAAGCCCCGCAGCGGGCCCGGCTGACAGCGCGCCGCGACCCCCGCGCCGCCCCCCGCGCCCCGCCCCGACCAAGAAAAATAAAGGAGGAATTACATCCGTCTAGCAAGGAATACCGCAGGAGCAGCAGCCGAGCCGGGCTCTCCGCACCGCACCGCGCGGGGCGTGCGGCTGCGCGGCGGAGGCGGCACCGCGGGCGGGGAGGGAGGGAAGGGGAGGGAGGGAAAGGGGCGGCGGCCGCCGCTGCCCCCGGGGACGGGCCGGGGCCGCCGCAGGGCAGGGCAGGGTAGGGCGGGGCGGGGCGGCTCTGACAGCGCCGAGCCCGCTGCGCGCCGATCGGGGCTGCGGAGAGGCTGCGGGCGCCGCCCGCGCTGCGCACACGCACCCGGGAAGAGGGGCCGCCCCCATCCCCGCTCCCCGATCCCCGCTCCCCGCTCCGGCCCTACCTCGGCGCTGCCCGGGCGGCGGCTCCGCGCTGTGCGGAGGGAGCGGCGGTACCCGCAGCCCGCGCGGCGCTGCCCGAGCCCCCGAGCCCCGCCCGGCGCGGAGCGGAGCGGGGACAGCGCGGGGGGCGGGGACAGCGCGGGAGGAGCCCCCGCCCCGCGCCCCGGCCCTGCGGCGGCCCTGCGGCGCGGGGGGCTCGGCACGGCTCGGCACGGCTCGGCCCGGCTCGGCCCGCAGCGCCCCGGGCGCATCCTCACCTGCTGATGCTCCTGCTGCTGCTGCTGCTGCTGCTGCTGCTGCTCGGCCTGCCCTGTGCTCACTCCAGGTCTTCCCCCTCCGCCGGCCCTCGCTCGCAGCCCTCCGTGGGTGTTATCCAGCCACTCCCGGCTCCCCTTCCCTTCTCTTACATTTATTTGGTTATTGGGTCTCTCCAGCCTCCTTGCTCCTCCTCCTCTGACACTGTCTCCTATCGCAAAGACAATATTGGCTCGCCCCCAGCATCCATTTCCTCTAGTGCTGCTCTCCCTCCCGCTGCTCTGTCATTCCTAGTGGAAACCCCATCCCGGGTTTGACTTCCTCCACTGCAGTCATCCTCTCCTGCTGCTCCAGTCCTGCCACCTTCCCGCGTAAACAGCCTCCCTTTGCCAGTCCAACCCAACCTCTGGAACTCAGGTCCAGCTGCCTTTGTGCCACACTTTCCCTTTTCCTCCTTTCCTGGGCAGGATTTTTGCTGTCTTTCCAGAGAAAACTGCTGTCCCACAGCCAGTGGGCCTTTCCTCCTTTCCCCTTTCTCACAGCCAAGGTCAGAGGCAGACACTGCTGCTTCAGGCTTTCTTTCCTAGTCCTGGCCTCCCTGCTTCCCTCCCTGTCCTCATGCCCATGCTCCTTCCCTCCTGTCCACTCTCCCTCCCCTCTCACAGTATACAGCTATGGATCAGTGCTGTCCATGTCTTTTATCAAAAAATCAACAAACCACTCTTGGATTCATTTGGCTCCTTGGTTACCACTCCCTTTTCTCCTGCTCTTCATCCCCGCACTCCCTGCTATTTAACTGCTGTCTGGAGTTCCTCTCCTCTGCATATCTTAAACTCCCTCTTATCTGGCTCCTGCCCCTTCACACTCAGCTGCTTTGCCAAAATTTCCAATATCCACTTCCTGACATAATCTCTGGAATATTGCTTCATTTCCAGCCTGTCAAAATTATCAGCCTGGCTCTTTTGGATATTTTGTTCTCCTTTGGTTTCCAAGCCTGCCCTGACAGAGCCTCCTCCCTGCAGCTCCTGCAGTGCATCCTCCTCCCAGTTTCCAGATTCCTAATTCCTAGATTCCCAGATTCCCAGTTCCCAAGACCCCAAAGGGACTAAGTCCCTTAAACTTGGGCTTCTGGCATTCAGGAAGTCTATTTTGAATGTTCTGTCACCACGAAGCCTACAAGATTCTTGATAAGATCTAAGAACAGACTTTCATGCTTGTCACTTGTGCTGGTTCATATCCAGACCTTGGGATGCAGCAAAAATGTGGGTATATAGATACAAATTTTAAAAAATATATTCAAATGCTAGGATGTTAAGAAATGTCCTAAAATATCATTCTTCATTCAATTATTAATATCCATCCAGCATGTTGGAAGGGACAAAAGCCTGCAATGTCTGGGAGTGAGCAAGAGCACGCAGTGTATTTTAGGATTCTTTAGCCCCCATAGCTCAAAGATGGGTGGGCCATGGATTCCCATGGAAATAACTGGGTAGGAATGAATGCCTGGAGAAGCAAGAACCAGAATAGCAGGGGGCACTGTGGGGTCCAACCAGTTATCCCAGTTACTGACAGACATTTTCTCTTTTTAAAGAGCTGGCATTTGGTGAAGAACAGGGCAGGTACAAGTGTTTTGCTGCTGATAGTTCACAGCAGCATTCCCATGTTTGACAGAGAGGATGTTCATTTAATTTTAAAAACTACTGCACCAATTTGTTTGCATTTTCAGCATGAACCTCCCACTTGCAGAATTAGAAAGCCAAAGCCTACAGCCTGGTGACAATTCAGCAGGAATACCCACAAGGGAAACTGGCAGCACTTCCTAATGCCGGAGAGTGAAGGCAGTCAGACAAACAGGTTGTTCCCACTGATGTTCACATTCCCATCCTTTAATCACACTGAAAGGCCTGGAATGAACGGCCATGAGAGAAACTGTTGTCAAATGAAGTGGAAAGGGGCAGCAACAAGCAACAATGTTGGGCAAAGTCACTCCCCTTCAGCCCTGTTACTTTGTAGTTAGTTTTGCTCTGAAGCTCAAGGTTTTTTCCCTCGCACATTTTGCCCAGGCAAACACAGATTTCTTCACAGTTGAAGCAATATTTAAGCTTGGTTTTTTCTTTCCTTTTGAAAATCTACCAAGGCACCACTCTCCAAATTATTTTTTGATGCTCAGCCCACAGAAATAGATTCATGTGCATATTGGCACCTTCACCAAGGGAAAACACTGCACAGGTGCATACAGGTGATCATCTTCCAACCTCTCTGAAAGATAATTTAAACATAAATCCTAGTTTAAATAACCTAATGCATCATTCAAAATAAAATGAATCAAAATTGGAATCATAGAATGGTTTAGGCTGGAAAAATCCTCTGAGTCCAACCATTAACCCAGCGCTGCTGAGGCCACCACTAAACTATGTCCCCAAGGCTTACATTTGAATTTGTAAAAGGGTACTTCCAAGCAGATACAAAAGCAGCACATCTAGACAAGATATTAAGAGCCACAATTGTTAAGGCAATACTAAAACTCAAAAAAATCTACTGAAGGATGGTGTCGATTTCCAAGAACACAATAAAAATGCACACCAAGAAATTCACACTGTAATAAAAAACTCCCTGGCTATTCCATTAGACTGGAACAGTCTCCTGTTATCAGACAGTTCCAGTTCCACAGGTTCCCAGCATGACTGAGATCCATTCCCCCCACCAGACACACCTCTCCTCCACCTGTAACTCCTGGTTGCAGACACACAGAGGGGCTCCAAGGCACAAATCCAGACTGGAGCTTTGTCTTGTGGCAGACTTGGCCAAGCTCTTGAGAGGAAAATCAAAGATGGGCAAGAATATGCCCAGAGGAAAATCTCAGCTCCCTCACTGTGTGTAGTGCGTCTGGAAGCAGGATGGCTCCCCTTCACAAACATTTCCTCACAGAACCCTATTTGTCCTCAGCATCTTGGTTACACCCAGCTCAGGGTTACACCCTTACCTTCAGGAACACGTTGTAGCAATGCATTCCCAGAATGGATTTACTGGGATAATGTGTCTGATAAAAAACATAAATGTGCCTGGTCCTCTGTCTTTAGTTTGCCTTTTCTCAGGAGGCTGACCTGCCCAAAATTCTGCCTCAGGGAATAAGCACTCATCCAGGTACCCCCATGCAGTAGCCACAGGGGAAGGTGTGTGTGACACGGGAAGGGGCTCTACTGGGAGAGACAAAGAGCAGAGACATGCAGACCATTTGTAACTCTACTCTCAGGTTGCACATCAGAGGTCTGGCAATACTCTTTTGTTGAGAAAGTCTTATTTTTCTAAGCGCTCCCCAACTCTCTGTGCCTACCCTGTTCCCAGAGCATCCGTTCTCAGCTGTTTTCTCTGCACCAGCAGCTCCTGTGAGCTCCAGGCTTATTTCTCCATGTGCCCAACATCCCCAGCCCTGGAAAATGACTCAACCACAGGGCACTTACAAAAGTTTGGCCTTGGCCTCAGCCAGCTGCTGTCTCCTTCCCATGCCACCGGAGTCAGCAGTGGAAATGCTGACAGTGTGAAGACAAGATGGCTTTCCTGCTCTCCTGCCAGCATCCCAGCAATCTCCAGTGGCCAGGAGGAGTCCTGGCAGGAATCCCTGTGGAAGGACAGGAAGCATTAGTGAGAGCTGGCAGGGGCTCGGGGCCAGTGTATCACAACATCCCCTGCAGCCCTTCCCATTGTGTTCAAGGCAGTACATTAAAAAATGAAAGAAATGTCTTGGGACCTGCTCTTGTGTCCTGTGGGCTCCACACGGAAGAAATCCAATCACAGAGGATGTCTACAGCTACACAGGAAGTTTCCTTGGCCCTTCAAAGCCCCTTTTGTGGTGCAGCAGTTTGAGGCTCAATGCCTCAAAGGTGTTGATGCAGCAAGGTTTCCTCACCCAAAGAGAAATTGGAAGGAAATTTGACCAAAATCCTCAGTATTTATCTGTCCCAAAATAAGCTGCACAAAACTCTGTAAAAACTTTGCCTCTTGTTGCTAAACATTATTCCCTTTCCTTGTGTTTTACCAAAGTTTTACTCCTTCATTTCCTCCAGATACATCAGAAATGCACCTAATTAGAAACTGAATGTTTTTAAATGAAAGAGAATAGTTTTAGATTAGATATTAGGGAGAAATTCTGTGAAGGTGTACAGGCCCTGGCAGAGGTTGCCCAGAGAAGCTGTGGCTGCCCCATCCCTGGAAGGGTCCAAGGCCAGGCCGGACAGGGCTTGGAGCAATCTGGGATAGTGGAAGGTGTCCCTGCCATGGCAGAGGGTGGAACTGGAAGGGTTTCAAGGTCCTTTCCAACCCAAACCATTCCATGATTCTATAAAAAATACACATCAGCACATATAATTTGACAATACAAAGCTGTGAGGTGCAGCTGGTCCATTAACTACTACAGGAAAAAAAGTCAAATTCTTAACCCTCTCCCAGATTTGATTCATTTTCCTGACAACCTGCTTACTTTTCCTATAGAAACTGAAGATTTCAGGTCAGGTTAAGACATCAGCACATACTCCAAGAACCCACCAGCATTATCAAATTTTTAAATGCTTTCTGTGGTGATTACCTTGCTCTGGTAATGCTGGGCTTTAACTGCTGAGGCTGTGATTCCTTGTTTGCCTCCATGCAGCTGGACCACGTGCAGGGATGTGTCTGACATCAGTGGAGCCTCATCCAGGTGCAGTCATCTGCTCTCTCTGCCTCAATGCTTCCACACAGATGGATGAAATGATCCCCAGAGAGGCACATTAACAGGAGTTATTTTACCAGGAGGCTGCTCTATCATTGAAAGCTCCAGGCTGGAGCTGCTCCCTCCCTCCCATGCTCACAACTTCCATGTCAGATCCTGGACAAGCTCCACACCAGGGCTGTTGCTCAGGGGCAGGCCTGGAAGCAAAAGCTGGTAACTTTTAATTCTGTGGGAAGCTTTAAGAAGATTCCCCTTTCCTCATTTAGCTGAGATCTCTCACCTGCCTCCATGCAGGAGTGCTTATTCTAAAAATGTCCTGGCCTGTAGCAGTCACTGCCTTAGTGAGCAACTCTCCACATGAACCCCAGGAATGAGGAATTTGAGTGTGACTCTGCCATGTTCTGGTGGGCAAAGAGCCCCCAGTGTCATGATTCTGCCTTACAAAGGATCTGGCCAAATTTTAAAAAGTCAAAAGCAGCCAAGCACAGCAGATTTTAAGGGCTTAGGACACGGCCTGCAGGATTTCCTCAGAATCCTACACAGTAAGACACTTTTTCACAAAATCTGACTTTCAAACTGCAGTCAGAAGTTCTGCAGAGACTCTGAAGGCCCAAGTGTCACCAGAGTCTTGTCTGTGTCCAGGCAATAGCACCCACATTCCCACACCACTCCCAAAGTGGGATTGGATCCATGCAGGATTTGCTAACGAGGAAGGGAGATCTCTTGGTGAATCCAATTTCATCAGCCCCCACCACTGCCCAGCCTCCTTGTCCACAAACCACCAGCAGCCTTCAGCATGACAAGGGAAGCATGAAACAGCACTTGGGAAAATTCTGGCAGAGAAGGGAAATGTAGGCTCAGCTATTTATAAGTGAAGTCTGGAGTCAGCTTCAGTGATCACCCTATAAATAGTGGCTTGCCTGAAATCCAAGGCAGAGGATCTGGTATTTCACACACTCCAGCTCCTTGTTCTAGAGCAGCAGGTTTCTGCAGAATGCTGCTTTCCCTCTCTTGCTGTGGTTTTATTTAAAGCTATGTGAAGTTTACTCCTACACACTTCAATTCAAGGTGCAAACATCTTTATTCCACAAGGGGAAAAAAATCAAGAGCATCGAGAGCCCTTTGCAGAAAGGATATGAAGGGAAATCTTCTTCCAAGGCCCTACCTACAACATTTCCTTCAACATTTTCACTACTTCCTTGAAAAGTCCTTTTTGCAGGAGAAAACCCTGAGGCAAACCCTGGAGGGGAGATGGGAGCCTCATTAGCACAGCAGCTAAGGTAGGAGGAAGCTTTAAAAGCTTGCTAATATTCAGATAATAACAATTTCTCCACGCCTGAGGATCCCAGCCATCTGTTGGAAATTTCATCACAAAGCAGGATGGCTGAGGGGGGAATGGTGAATTGCAGAATTAAATCTTAATTGTGGGCTAGTTTCCTTGGAAAACTCTCAACTTTTATCTTTATTACAGTTAGCCAGAGGTCACAATGTCTAAATTCCTGTCTTTCAGCGTGTATGTTATTCCCAAAACTGCCAAAGCATAGAACAAGTTAGAAGACTATTGTTTAACACACTCTCCCTCTAGGAACAAAAACAAAGTGAGAAAAAACAGAGCAAAATTCACACAGCAGGTGATGCTCCTTGCATCCTTCCTCTCCAGGAACCCTGTCTCCTGGAGGCAGCTTTGTTTCCAGTTAACTGAGTGGTCACCTGGGGTTATGACTTTTTATCCAGGGTATTTTCATGAGGAATAATGTAAGTTGTACAGAGCCAAACAAACTGATATTTCCCTGTGAGCCATGGGGATGAAGCCAGCACACTCATTCCTACCTGGAAAACACCAGGTAAATATCGTGCCCTGGTCCTGGGGAAGCAGCAGTTCCAATCCCACATGGGATCCTTTGGCACCAAAACTGGGGTTTGGATTTCATGAAAAAAAATATCCCCAGGTTTCTGCATTTGCAGGCAACCCAGCTTTGTAGAAAGGACTGTTATTTGGGGGGAAAAAAACCCTCAAAACCAAAATGGCTGTTAGGAAAGTCTGATAAGTGGGAAGCTGATGGGAGGAGAGGCTGTGAAAATCAGAGAGCGCCTTTGCTGCTTTCCCCAATCCTCAAGTGCTTTTAGAGCCTCTGTGTTACCCATGGAAAATGGCACAAACCCAGGGCACAGCACAGTGATTCTCTCAGCCAAGAGATGAACTTTTTAAGCACCTGACAGACCAGAATTTGATTTTGTTCTTTCCTGCATCCCAGTTCAAGGCACCACAAAGCACTTTCCAACTCAATGCTTTGATCTTGTCTTGCCAATGGAAGCCTAGAATGGAAAAATGGCCTTTAATATATGACAAGAGAGTCTGATGCTGAAATTTCAAGATGAAATACACATGGAATGCTAAAGATTTGTGATGCAACTTTCCCCTCAAGTGCCTGGAACTCACTGTTTTATGCATATAGTTATTTAAAATCCATATGTACAACGTTGAATAAAAACAAATGTGGGTTACATAAAACAGGTTTTGTGGTACAAAGAACCAGAACTTGTGAAACCCACACAAGAAGAATGTCCCTGAAGCTTATAAAGAAAATAAAGGGGGGATTTTTGGGACAGCACACCCCACACTAGTTGTGGTCCTTCCCCAACCTTATAAACACAGCTCCACACTACAGAAACAAACTGGAGCTGTGTTTACCCAGGAGGAAGTTGTAGCTTGTCAGGATACAGTTGTATAAATAATTTAAAAAATAACCCAGTACATACTGCATGTCCTTTTAAAAAGGAAAATAATAGAATGGAAAATTCTATTTTCCCACTGTGCACAGAAAGTCATTCAAGTGTCTGTGACACACAGGCCAACGCCTGCTGGAAGTTTCCTTCCCTGAGCTTTGGATCAGGTCCATGCTGAAAACAGGGAAAGTCATCGACATCTTTCCAATTAAGGTGGAAGAATTCAGCATGCACTTATCACTGGAATAAAATTTCTGTGTTTATAATGCAAAACAGGGAAGGAAAGTAAGGGTTAAATGTAACCAAAATAAACAAAAGCCATACAGCATGAAAACTTAGGTTTTATTGTGACCTTCAAGTGCTTTTGTTTCATTTTAGAATGAGAGATTCACAGGGAGCTACAGGGAAAAGTAATAATTAAAAATCACTCAGTGGTGCTAGGGGATAAATGTGGATATCCCTGTTTGCCCTTGGAGTTCTGGTCTCATCTCACCCATTTTTCTCCTGTTTTGCCACTTCCACAGTGGCTGACATTTAATCCTTAGAACCCTGAGCTGCTGGACACAGGGAACCAGCCTGGAGCTTTCCCTTCTGGGAACAGTTGCTCCCAAAGAGGCCAAGATGGAAATGAGATCCAGATTCGGATCCATGCTGAAAAGAACGGCAATTTTTCCCTAAATTCCTTTGTCCAGATGAACCCATATGGGCAAAGTGCCCTGGGCAGAGTGTTCCCATGGAGCAGGGGGTGCCCGGGGAGGGCAGCCTGGAGGGTGCCAAGGCTGCAGCTGTGCAAGGGAAGGGTCATTCCATGGGCCCGAGCTCCCAGAGCTGCCGTCCCCACGTTGCTCCACAGGTCACCACGAGGCACTGCCAGCCCTGCCTGTCCAAATCCGCACTCCAGACACTGCCAGGTCTTTGGGAGAAGGGTTTCAGTGTGATTTCAAGGGGCCCACTCCAAACCAGGCTGGCACCTCCTGTGCTGGCTGAGGGGAAAGCTCAGGAAGGTGCTGAGGACACCCCGCACTGCCTGCAGCAGGGAGAGCGCAAGGACTGGGATTTGTCATTATTTATTTATTTCACAACATTTCTGCTATTTATTGTGACTGATGGGTGTCAGGTCAGGGGGGCAGAGAATGATGCCTTGAGGTTTTTTCATATTCCAAGAAGCAGCACACTGAGAAGTGTGGAATTTGCTTTGTGTTTTTTTCTCTGAAGGCTTTTCCACAAATCATTTCTGTCCTAGGATAGACTAAAATATTTTATCACAGGAGGCCAAACTCACTACTAGCATAAAGATCACTGAAATGTGTTTTATCAGGGGTTTCCTTATAGATTTTAGAAGAGTAATTTAAAATTTTACATGTTCAGATATCTTCATAACTGACTTTGACATTGTGACAAGGGGAGAATCTGGGTCAAATCCCGATCCCACTCCACATTGTTTTCCAGGAGAAAAGGACAGCGTTAATTCTGTTGTTACTGGAAATGCTGCTGGAATGCTGCACCTGCTGTTGAGGGCTGCTCTTGAAAAAAAAAGAAGTTTAGTACAGGGAAAGGATCAGACAGAAGTATAAAGCAAGTTTCCTTTTAGGAAACATGTAAAAAGTTAATTACTGCTAAAAATTCAAGTGTTGAGTTCAGCCAGCAGCTCCAAAAGATATTGGGAAAGAAGAAAGCACAGATGTGTAATCCTATGTGAAACCAGGCTAAAAATCACTGCAAAATAGTCCAGGTTTGTTATTGCTCTTATTCCCTGTTTCAGTGGAGTCAAACTAAGAGCTGAAGGAAGGAAGCTGGAGAAGCCTTCTCTGCCTCCATGTACCCCTGGACAGTTGTCCAAGTCCTTCCCTGGACGGAAAGGCCTCTTTGCATCCCTAAGTCCAGAGCCCAAAACGTCAGCGCTGCCTCTTTAACTCCCAGCTGGAAGTTTGTGATAAGGAAAAGCAGGAAACAACCTCACAAATAAACAAAGACATGTTCAGGGTGGATCCACATCCACCTCAAATGGGAGACTTTCCATTATGGAATGTACCTAGCAATAATCCATATCTGCTTTTCACAGTAAAGCCATATTCATTCAATGTATTTTTGCACTAAAGTTCATCAAAGCTCCCAATCAGATCTTTACTACAGCCCAGAAAAGCAAAGGATAATCTCAGTTTCCATTCCAGGGCTGTTGTTTGGAAATATCTTATTATCTCTCCATTAATTAAACTAAAATAAAGGCATGACTAATATACTTTAGTTGTTCACATGATGACAAAAAGGAAAAGGTAAGTTTATTTTCCTTTTTAGCCATTCAAAAATATTTTAAAATGCATCTGAGACCTCTGAAAGGCAAATATAAAAATTTACCCACTTTCCTTTTTGCTTCAATCTCTTGAGATTTTAATCTACCTCCTCTACAGGAGGATCTGGTTTGGGATGGGGTGGAAGTGCAATGAGGCAGTAGTGCAAGACAAGAGAAGGATGTTCACCTTCTCCCCTAATTCCACAAATCAACAGCACTTCAGGAAGCCATGGAGAAATCCACTAGTGTGTGTTGCAAAATGCCTGCTGTTATCTGGCTATTTAGGCTTTTGGAATTCAGATCTTCACACCAAGTGGAAAACAAAAAACGTGCCAAAGAGGAAACTCCTGTTAGAAGAAGGGACATGGAAATGGAGCTCTTCACCTCTGGGATGAACCCGTCAGGTTGTGATTGAAGCACACAGGAGGGTGGAGAATCCTGCAAAGCCAGGCCTGGGGTTGTATCTGCACTGTGCAGAAACACAGAGCTTCACTTTGCTTCCATACTTAGGACTTTCCATAAGGCATCCATTTCATTCTAAGATATGACTTTTACATAATCAGTACATTCTGTGCAAAATTGGTTAACTCTGTGCCCTCAAAAATATCATGCACTTACCAGCATATAAATCCCAGACCTTGACATCTAAAGAATGCTTGGCAGATCCAGCAAGAAGCACAGCCAAGGGAGAAGTCAAAGGTATTTGTTAGGTTTCCAGCCAGCCAAGAATATTAACACCTTGCCCAAACCTAAAAGGAATAAAATTGTCGTGGAGCATGTGAAGAAGTGATTTTAAGACAATTTTTATATGTTCTGCAAAGGATTTGTGTGCTGGGTTGGCTTTGAATGCATTGTCATGGGAAGAACACTCCAAGAGCTGCAAATATTCCTTCAGAGCCCTGGCTGGACTTGGTAACCTCATCTCAGGACAGGGCCCTTTTCATGTGTGCACATAATGGAATTATCTGGAAGCCAGGAGTGCTGAAAGGGAGAGAGATGCTCCCAGGTGACAGCCTGCCTTATCTCAGCTGCATTTCACTGAGTGTCTCTTCAGAAAATTGCCACTGACAAAGACCTTTCCAGTCCCTTGAACCAGAGGAAAATGGGAGTGGAAGGGATTGCAGAGGACTGCTATTCCTAGGGCACACCCAGATCTGTGTTTGAGATCCTTCTTTTGACAGGCCTTCAGTCACAGCCTCCACAGTGCTCTCTCTCTTCTCTATGCACCTCTTCAGCTTTTCCAATTCTAAAAGTCTGCCCTAAAATCCAGCCCAAATGCTGGCACACCCTAAAGCAGGACAGTGGGATTTTCATACTGGATTGGCATCCCCCAGATTTTTACTAGAGCTACTTTGGAGTGGTTTTGCACCAGCTGAGGGGCTCAGCTATGGGCAACAGGGCCCTGCAGAATTTCCCCCCAGTCTTGGCAGAAATCAGGACATCTTTTCCTACAAGTTCGGCGGGGATCTCTCAAAATCCAGGCGAGATTTGAGTGGATTTTGCAGGCAAGCACTCTGGGAGCAGCGTGTCAGCTGCAGGGCTGGGAGGAGCAGAGCCCTCTGTGCCAGGAGATAGCAGAGGCCACGGGGCTGGCCCCAGCCCATGGCCTCCTTCCCACTCCTCGGAGCCAACAGGTCTCCACCCAGGACACAGCCTGGGGCTTCCCACACTTTTCCAAAAGGCCAGCAGGCTCTGGGGTTTATAGTGAAGCCCCAGAAAAGATCTTTGTTTCATCTCGGCCACTACTCAGAGCCCACAGGACTGCGCTGCCTCCACAGCAAAATTTCCAGTGGTTTCTCAAATTATTTCATTGATTTTGGCATATTTCAAGACATCAATATAATTTTCATGTTTGGAGGAAAAATGTGATTTCCTTCCCTTCCCCCTGCCTCCCTTCCTGTGTTACATCATTGCTGCCTATGTCCAGGCTGCAGGACAAATCTCTTGTCCCCAGCAGAGGCCTGAAGGTCAGGATCAGCTTCCTCTCAGCAGGCAATTCCCACAGGGAAGGCTGGAAATGGGAGCAAGCAGCAGAGAGTCAGAAGCACCTTCTAGAATCATCTGGTCCCTGATGACCACAGAACTCCAGGAGAGATTTGGGACCCTGAAGATGATCCCTCCTCCAGCTTTCCCAATGATGCTCACACTGCCAGGCCAGGCTTGTGCAGCAAAGAGGAGCCAATGGAACTGATCTGGCTGCCACCAAGTCAGGGAAACACTTTCTGCTCCTTCCTGCACTTTCCCATGCTCACAGAAAGCTGACTCTCCAAGGAACAGCATTCAAGTGGTGGTCAAGCAAAGCAAATGTAGAAATGTCAGGACTGAAGGAACAGGGACTTCACAATTAGGAATATTTGCCTGAATGTCCCTCTTCCATAGGCCACAACATTCCCCATCATCATTTCCTTCCCCAGCTATAAATCCTGGGCAAACTGGATTACATCTTGGTTAGGTTTGTGTTCCTTAGAGATTTGGAGGATCCAAGGGGAAGAGAATTCATTACTCATTCATTATGCAGCCTATTACATTTTTGCAGTGATTACTTACCCTCCTTGGTGAAAACAAAAAACCCCTGAGAACAAATAAAAAATACCAAACCACTCCTCTGACTAATGCAACTTTCCAGTGCTCTCCCACCTCCGCAGATGAAGAGCTGCTTGTGCAATTTTAATTCAGCCCTCCCTGTGTTATGAACTATTACACACTATTTTTCCCACTGGGCCCCAGCCTTCTTTCTGTCTCCAGGAAAAATGATCCCTAATAGCAACGAGTAGACACTTTGTTTTCTCCTCATTTTTCTACATGTTACTTGATGCCTGGCTTTCTGCTCTTAACTCTGATTTCTCATCTCTGTGCTGGTTTTTGGTTTGGTTTTGTTTTTCCTGGTGCTCATGACTAACACCCTGCTGCTTCCTAGCCCTGCCTGTCAATCCTCATTATTTGGCTTCCAATCGTTACCTCTGTTTATCTAGTCAGACTCAGGCTCCATGAAACCTGTTTCATTCATGCTGATCTACTAAATTCCACCCCACCAGACCTCACCCTTGCACCGATACGTCCCTGAAAGTGCTGTTTCTTCCCTTCTCTGTCAGAGTCAGGGGCTGCCCTTCAGAAACATCTGTCACCCCTGGACCAGGCCATTCTTTGCTCTTTGTTTAGCCCAGTTTTGTCAGAGACTCACCCAAGATCCGTTTCACCACTGACACTCTTCCCTGACAAACTCCAACAAGACTCCTCTTGGTAGAAGGTGGTGTTACTGAGGTTTTATAAGGTCTAAATCGGGGTTACTTTCACAGATGAGGCCAATCACACCTCCCAAAAGAGCAAGTCAATGAGGTTTAACCAATCTATAAAAAAATAAATCATCTATGTGACACACCTGATTATGAGGCAGAGCCTGGCACTGAGGGCAGGATGCTTCAGTCTGAAAAGTTCAAATCTGACATTCACAAGCTATTGGGAAAGGGGACTTGGAACTCTCAGCCAATGTGTCTGGGACATTTATTTTTCTACAATATGTTTTTTCAGCAGCTGAAACTTTTGGGACATGTCAATGTCTTAAGACAGTCTCTGCATGCAGCTTTTGCTTTTGAGATGTTCTATCAGACACAGTTTTTGTTGAAAAAACAAAACCTGTCCCTGCTCTTCTGATCTCTGCTCTGCTGCAGCCATTCCCATTCAGCTATCACCTCCAGAAAATTACAGGCAATTAATTCCACCAGATGCTCCCCTCTCCTGCAGCTCTGTTTAGAAAACAGCCATGTCAAGCTCTTTTGGGTATATTTTCACTGCTCAGAGCCAGGCCCTGTGGCTCTCACACCAACCCACTCTTCTGCCCACCTCCAGTGATGCAAGAAAGGATTTTCCTTAATCAAAACCAAATCTCCAGCCTTTACTCTTCTGGAGACAACAAATATAAATAGATTACTAAGCCTAAAAGTCCATCATCACTGATGTTTCCTAGGATGGAAATATTTATTCATCTTCTGAGATCACAGCTCACCTGTAAAGAAGAAACACTTCTGAGCAAGCTAATAAACCTGCAATTAATGCCCAGGAATTGTCTAAGGGAGCAGACTGAGTTATTCTTACAGTCAAAAGAGAAAGATGGAAGTGTAAATTATATTTAACCCCCAAGCAGCCCATTGAGCCAAAAACAACTCGGGCTATGCTAAGGAGCAGCAAAGTTGGGGGAAGAATGGCCTAGCATTGAAAAGAGGCCTCATGATCCCAAATTAATGCTGGAACAATATGTGGGCTCACACAATGTGGATGTCCTTTGTGGATCTGGATGTATCTGTGACACTGACCTGGCATGCAAAGCTCTGAGATCCTCTATCCTCCACTTCAGTTCAGGCACAATAAATCAGTCACAGTCACGCACCAAACACTGAGGAAATGGTTAAGAGGTCTCCACACCCTGTTTTCTCTCCCTTTTTCCTGGCTAGAGCTTCCCAAGTCCCTTTTAGTCCCTCAAACTAATTGCAATAAGATGTCCTGTCATTGCAGAAAAATACGTGTGTTAAGCATCTGCAGGATTTCTGCTCCACGTTCCAGAGAGAGTCCCATGGCTCTGCAGCACTTCCAGGGATGAAGTGAGCCCTCACTCATCAGAGACAGCACCACTGATCCATAGGCTTTGAGGGTTGTGGATGTTGGCGTGGACAGACAGCTCCTTTAAGCCTAGCAAAGGCCTAGCCAAGGGTTGAAAATCATTTGCTTTAAGTTAGCAGCCAGCCCTAGCGATCAATCCTTCATCTCAGTTCCATGAAAGTTTTGCCACTCCTTGCATGGGAATCTCTGCACATTACTAACTGATATTATATATATATATATATACACATCTATATTCTGATATTATTAAGACTGAGATTCAGCACAAATCTACCAAGCTACTCACACTCTGGTCAAGTCAGATGCTCCTTTGGGGTGGCACCAGAGGCTGGACCACTGAGACACTGCACACACCCATTTTACTCCAAGGAATAAAGTGTACATGGAAATTGGAGAGCAGGGCAAAGCAGCAAGGCCAGCAGCACTGAGCTCCTCTGAAGTTTCACAGCTCTGAAGGGAAGGTTTTCAAGGGTCCCACATAATTCAGAGTGATGTGATTTTTTAATTGCTGCAGAAAGAGCTCAGTGCACAGACATATGCCTTCAGATCCCTGCTTTGTTCCCTGTCCCCAGATATCATCAACACTGCCATGAAAGAGCTGTGAACTGGAAGAGCAATGCACACATTGAAATGGAAATGAGGATACAATCCTCTGCCTGGCTCCAGGAGCTATCTCTTACCCCCAGTGACTTCTGAACCAGTGGAGGCCTTAACAAAGGGCAGGGCAGAAGCACTCGATCCTTATGGACTTGTGCGTACCCTGCAGATGTACCGGGATGGCTCCAGCTGGTGTGGCAGGAAGGATGTGGGATAATTTACAATAAAGAAGTCAAGTGTGTGTTGTTCCTCTAATCTCTGCTCATTGGCCTCAGATCCTGCTGTCCTGGAGGCTCAAGAGCCCAGCCTTACCCTCCCGGATGCTGGAGTGCCTCGAACTCGGGTGGCACAGTGGGAATCTCACTTGTGGGAACAAGGAGAATGAAGAGTACTGCAATGAAGAGTACTCCTTGTGCAAGGAGAGCTGCTCTCACTGGGCTCCAGGACAATGCTAACTCTGCATGAGTCTGAGCAGCTCCACTGCCACCGAATTCCATGGGAGTCACTCCCACCTATTGCAGGTTTGGCTTTCCCCGGTGTCTCTGCCCCAGCGCTCCCAGGAATGTGCTGTCCTCCCCTGCAGGTGTCACTCCCACTCGGATTGGCTCCGCTGCTGCCCAGAATTCCTGATTCACCATTGGCTGTGCCTGCCCCTGACCTTGCAGCCTTCACCTCCCCAGCCTGCCTCCCTGCTGCACTGTGCCAGAGCATCCAGAGGTTTTCCTGCCTGGCTCAGACACACATCCTGGGGACAGGATTCCACCCCAGTGTCACTTGCTGTGAACAAAAAGACTCTCACTGACTCTGACAGTTCCTTCTTTGAGGTCCAGGACAGCAATCTCCCCCTTTCACTGGTGTCAGTCTGGTTCAGCTTTTATGTTGAATTCAAACCAGAAGTGCACTCTGCCCAAACAGTTAAATCCCAGCCATATTCACCTTTGCCTCGACTGATAAGGCTTCACATCATTCTAATCCATAAGAAGCTGCTCCAAAGATGGATCCATTCCATACAGGCTTTTCTTTTAATTTACCCAGGTGCCCTTTGATCTTGTGGATCTCTGTATTTAATTATGGGAGCTGAACGAGGTTCATATCCTATCTCCTGGTGCACTTTGCTCAGGTCTGGCTTTTCTTTTCGTGTTTGGGGAAGGAGAGTGCAATTCTTGGAAGCACAGCTCTTTAATTTTAATATACTACAAGTGCAAGAGTAAGCTCACCTTCAACTGCTCCTCATTGTTGATGCATGAATAAACAACTGGCAGGGGAGGGAGAACATTGCAAAAAGGTACTTCTAGATGGATATGCTCAGCAGCTATAAAGGACCTCAGTGATTTCCTGGGGCACAAAGGCCTTGGTGGTACTGCTCTGCCACTTCCAATCAGCATAAATGAAGTACTTGACAATTCTCCTTGACTGCTGAAAAATAATAATAAAAAGATTAAACCCAAAATATAACTAGGAGAAAGAGAAGTTTATGTTACACCTCAAATTTGCAGCCCAGAGTATGGAAGGAGAACTGTCACTTTGAAGTGAGCAGAACAGGTAAAGAAGTGGGATGCAACAGAAATTAAGCTGGGAAAAATTCCTCTTCTTGCATTTGTGCCTCTATGTCTGGTCTGACTGAGAGTTTGACCTCTTCTGTTTGTAGCCCAGAACATTGTGGGGTGCACTGACAGCAATGTGATCATGACAGACTTAAATTATCACACAGGCAGCTCAGGACTTCAATCATGGATCTTCAGTGACATGGAAACACTCCTCAGGACCCCAGGCCAGCTTCACGCAAGCTTTGTACCACCAGAACATCCAGGATTGAGGATTTGGCCAAAGAGGTTGGATCCTGAGCTGGAGAGCTCAAATTTCAGCACAGCAGTTGCACTGTGGAGTTCATCTCTGGGCAGGATCTTCCTGATCCTCGTGGGCAGTGCCAGGCAGTGGAACAAGGCAGCCAGACACTGTTATCAGTGCAGCAGTCAGTACTCTGCTCCTTGGCTAATTAGCTGAGCTAGTACCCCTCTCCGATGACTTATTTTTAGTCCTTGCCTGCAGGGAACTGAGCCTTTAAGAGGCTCTGGAATGGGTCAGCTGGAACAGGCTGTTACATTATGTATGTAGCAGCTGTGCTTGGCAATATCCACAGGCTGGGACTGAGGCACCTGCAGAACCACCTTCACCTGTGCCTCTCACCTGGTGTTCCAAGGCACCACTGAACAGCACCCTCCTTGTGCCATCCTAACTCACCACAGGGGTTTACAGGGTTCCCTGATGGATAAAACCAAAATCTGTGTCTAAGATTAAGCTTCTGCATTAGCTATGCATGGTATAGCTCATTAAAAATGGATCCTCCTTTCAAGCTCTGACACGTACATAGGGAAATATATTGCTCCATACGCACAAAGTACTGGAATAAAATATCCATCACCTGCATGGCCCTGTTTCAGCACAGGACTGTGGAATGTGGCGCTGGTTACAACAGCAGATTTGGCTGTCCTGTCACAGATTGTCCCTGCTGCTGGGTTATGCTTATAAAGCCCTTGGGAAGGTGGAGGAAGTGAGGTCAGTGAGTGGCTGAGTGTCCCATGGACACCGAGTCCCAGGCCATGGGAACGAGCCTTTGTCCCAGAACAATCCCACTTGGACTGCTGCTCCTTTGAAGGTCACCCAGAACAGGAGAGCAGCAGCACTGGAGAGCAGCCAGCCTCTGCAAGCAGAAAACAGTCACAGGTACTAAGGAGAGTTTTGCTATGGAATAATGAGCTCACAAACTTGTTCCTCCAGAGCCAACGAACAGGGCTGCAAGGTCAGTCACAGCAGAGCCCTGTGCCACAACCCTCAAGGCAGCGGGCTTCTCACTCCAAAAATTCTCCATGCCCAGACATCTCTTGAAAGGCCAGCTGTTCCATTATTATTATTACTACTATTATGTTAATATAGTAATACTACTACTACTAATATTACTATAATAATGGTTCTGCCTCATTAGCCAAATGAGTGCTGCTACTCTCCTTCTGAACACACTGCCTCACATGGAAAAGACAATGCACTGGTTTATTGGTACCTGCTGCTTCTAATCCAGGTGTTTGCTACAGGTTAAGTGTATGAGGGAAAATACAGACCCAAATATTTTAGCAAACTACCTGCATGATGGTCTGTGAAAATGGTGATGCACCAAGGCACAGGTGAAGTGAACTGGGAGTCCCAGGGACAAGAACTGCAGAATGTAATGCTCATTTACCTGTTGTGAGTCCACACCTTATTTCGAGGAGACAGACTTCTTACAAATGTGTTTCTTAATATCTGGGAGTAGTGCCTGAACCAGCATTACTGAAACAAAAACAAAAAAGACAGTGTCTTATGTACTGTAATAGGATTAAACTGTTTTTCAAGCTCAATTAGCTGACTCACAATTTTAACTTGGTACCAAGACAGCAGCAAAGCAATTCGTGGGATAGAAGGCAAAGACCTCCTCAAAAGGATGAATTCTACACTATGTAAAGTTACAGGCATGTGTGGCTGAGCTGTACACAAACCAAAAGGTTTTGGCTTCACCAAAAGATTTGTTTTGTACCTGTGATTTGGTCACAAAAAAGACATCATTTACTCAGTATGGTTCTTACATTAATCCTGCAGCCCGAGGCTCCTCTTCAGAGTAACTCGCTAGACAACAGGTCTGTGTGAACAAACACAGATTAAATCCCCTGTGTACACGCCCAACATTCGTTCTCACCGAATTCTTTACCGAATCCCTTCAGCTGTAATTGCTGCCTTTCAGCCCCATCGCGTCACCCCGGTGCCGCAGGCTCGGGGACCAATTAGTGACACAAGCTCCTGTCACCTAGGAGATTGGGAGGCAGTGTCCTAGCGTTCCCATCTTCAGAGACTCTCCCCGAGGTTGGATCTGGGCTCTGCATGACATTTTATCACATCGGCAGACTCCCAGGACAGCTAACTAAATATTATGGCTGGCCATAGTATCGCCACAGTTATCGTGGTGCCTTTAATGCATGAGAAGCTTTAGGGATTCCTACAAAGGGGGAAAGCAGCATCCTTACGGAGGAAGTGCCGATGCTCCTACAAATTGTCTGGCTCGCTGTGACCCTGTGGCTGGGAGCTGAGAGCCAGGGATCAGAGATCTCCCCGGTCCCACCTGAATGCCTAAAGCTCATCATTCTCTTCCAGCAAACTCCTTCCTCTATTCCTGATAAGGAGAACTAAAGCTTGAAATCCCCCTGCCTAGAGACACAGGTCACGGTGACACTGCTAGGATGTGTTGCCTTTGCAGTGCTTAGATGAAAGGTTACTATAAAATCATGTAAATCCACAGTGCATTGACCCATCTCAGTGACAGGAGTAGCAATTGCTCCATGAAAATGGTTCACAGCTCAGCAAAGCACCACAAGTATGCAAAAAGCATTAGAAAATCATTCACTATTAATTATTTAGATGTAGTTATTTTTCTGTAATTTTACATGGCTGGGATTACTCTGATTCTTAGGTTTTAAAATGAGCAAATCCATAAGTTTTCAATAAAACAATGTAGGAGAAAGTTCCCTTTTTAATTGATTTGGATACTCAGCAGCAGAATAAACACTGCTCGGATTGCCCATTCTACCTTGGCATTTGATTAATGTTTAATTGACATTTGCAGTGAATAAATGATTTAGTGTTTTCTCTGTATTGTTCTCTCACAAGAATAACTCTGGAGCAGCTGAGCCCAGTGTCTGTGTTGCACACCCCACCTCCAGCGACATTCCACTGTCCAGAGCTGTTTCCAGGCAGCCTGGTCCAGGGAGGAAGGAGCAGGAAAAGGGATGGGGAGATCAGTGCTAAACCTGTGTGCAATGTTCACCTTCCCACACACCTCCTTAACTGCTTCTTGGCATCTACAAATTCAGATTAGGCTTTTTTAATGATCCCATTGCTCTCATGTCTCCTCTCAAGTACTGGCAAACAGGCTTCACACTGAAAAATTTTTTTTGAGGAGAGCTGGAGGGAGATTGGAGGCAGAGAGAAGACTACAGGCACAATTGCATTGACCTGTGCTATGAAGGGGTTCTAGACCACCTGTACAGCTCCCAGTAAATCTCTGTTTAGTAACTGTTAATTTTAATAAAATCTTGGTCAGGACAGTGATCAGGACACCCACACTTACTCTACAGAATAATTTCCTAGAGCAAATTTCAAACCTTTTGGTCATTGTGTTTGGGGTTTACTCACTTCATATCAGATGTTCCTCACTTTCAGCCCTGGTCTGACCACAGTGTTTCACAGACACTCTGTGGTTGCACAAACCACTTCCCCTGCCATGTGCAGTGACAGCAGTTGTATTCACAGAGGAGTTCTAGTAGGAACTTCCATGGGTCACAGCTTAATCCCCGCTGATCTGTGCCAAAGAAACGCAACGGCAGAGCTGGGGCCTTTTCCAAAGACTGCACTTTTGTCCTGCCCCCATTACTTACTGCAGAGGGGAAATGTGTGCTCAACTGGGGCTCCACTCCTTTTGTTAGGCTGGAGCCACTGACGCTGCAGTTTCATTAACCTGGGGCTCGCTGAAAGCCTCGGCCCTCGGAGACAATTGGAACACAACGTGCCGGATCCAACTGCTGCTGGCAGCGTTTTCATCCACTGCAGACCCACCCTAGAACTAAAGACTGATGGGAAAAGACTTCCTAGTACCTTACAAGTTATTTTGATTTTGAAGTGTGTTCTGTTTCCCTCAGAGGCTGCTGTTTTACTGAAGGTAAAGCTGAGCATCAGCTGCCAGGATGCACACGGATAATGGCACATTGCTGTAGCACATGCCACGGGAATGTGAGGCTATTCCTGCTCCAGTTGCCATGGAAAATGACAGCATGGTGTGATGCTCCAGTGAGGCCATCTCAGGCTGCTTCGCTGCCCTTCACGAGCAGCCCGGAGAGAGGAGAGGTGAAATTCCTCCCTGAGACACAAGGAACAGCCCCCACACTTTGCAAATGTAGCCTCCGCACTACACTTTGGTGACTCAAAGCCTGGGCAGGACACAATTCCCAGCCTGGGACTGGCTCTGGAAGCTGGTGATAAGCCATAGTATCCCATATTGCAGCTATTTTGGCTGAATTCCTGCATTATGGAATGATGGAATTTATGAACTTGCCACTGGACTGGAAGCAGACACATCCTCGTGTCTCAGTCAGCTGAGAGCAGCACAACATTTCAGGCTGTGCATTGCAATTACAGCTGCTGACTAATTGTGAGGGGTTCCAGAAATTCACCTGCTCACCCAGATAGATTAAACCTCACAAGTTCTGTTAAACCAGTGCTATGGAGACAATAATAAGGCTAATCACTCGCTGTCTTCATTCCACAGCAGAAATGCAGCAGCCCTGAATAATGAACCACCTTCAGCTTGTCTAGACTGGGGTTTCCTGCACACTGTGGAATCTTCTCCCAGGTTTCTTTTCACACAATTCTGCCTGCCTGGGGCGTGCAAACAGATTGGTACCTCACATCACAGAGTGACAGACACACGACCCAGACACAATGAGCAGCACAGATCCCAGAGGAATTCCTGGTGACTGAGCTCTGGACAACACACATGAGTCTGTCCAGCTGATCCCTACCCACCATCCTGAATCACCTCTCCAAGGAAAGAAAAAGAAATAAATCTATGTTCCCTGAAGCTCCCCTCATATTTATATCCAAAAAACATGGATATTCCATTGACAAGAGCTGCTGGGAAGCCAGGAGCTGCCAGGAGCCTCAGGCACAAGTTTTGCCATTTTATGATCAGCCGAAGCAGCAGTAAACTGAGTTCAGTGCCAGATCCTTCCCTGTGAAGGTGGTGAGGTTGCCCAGAGAAGCTGTGGCTGCCCCATCCCTGGAAGTGTGCAAGGCCAGCTTGGACGGGGTTTGGAGAAAACTGGGATAGGGGAAGGTGCCCATGGCAAGGGTTTGGTCCCTTCCAACCTAAACCATTCTGTGATTCTGTTGTTTCCCATCACCTAAACCAGGACAGGGCTTCCTAGATGGTGCAAAAATGTTTCCAGGGCAGGATTGTGGAGTCTGCTCCAGTGAAAAACCTTCTCAGGCTCAAACCTGAGGCACAGCCTGCTCTGGGCAGTTGCTCTGCTCTGATCCACATCAGCAGCCAAGGGCAGCAGGGTCTGTCTCGTTGGCACCTCCCCACTGAGCCTTTTTGGGTGGCTGTAGGCTGGGCTGGTCACCTGTGACAACGTAACCAGTGCTTTCATCCTCCTCGTGCTCTCTCATGGGATTTTATAGCTGGCAGATGAATGAGCCAGACACTCTGGGTAGCACAGCTCCTGAGGAAATTCCTGGTGCCCAAGCACCTAACAATGCATCCAAATGTCACAAAAAGTCAGCAAGCACTCTGAAAATTCAACTGCACACCCTGGGAACTTCTGAGTTTAGTATCCACTATCTAGAGTCCTAATATGCTGGCACATTTCAAAGTTTTTACCACATGATTTTTAGTCTTGGGCTCACAAAATCTCTGATTAAAAAAGAGATGCAAAACAAGACCCATCTCTTCTATACTGCACTTATTTCCTAAAACTCTGGGATGCAGAAATGTATTTCCTCACAAGTTTATATAAATGGCACTGATGTCTCACTATGTACAGTAACTAATGAATTGATTTTATTGATGCTCAATTAAAATAAAAGATCTGACAGACAGAAGTCCTCAAACTGCTCCAAGAACAGAGAACCCTGGTGTGGTGCCTCAGAGCTGGTTGATGAAGATGTTCCAGGCACTCATGAGACTGAAAAGGCACCAGATGTGATGGCAACACCCTCTCCATCATGTGAACTTGGTCTCCCATAGATTTTAATTTAGCCATTTTGGTCTTTTGTGGCATCTTTTCTAGAAGCGGACTTTGCAAAACTTCACAGTAAATTAATGCAGTTTGGGGATCTGTGTGTGTTATGTAAATATCTGATTAAATGAAATGCTGAGCTGCTGCCACTTCATGCTAAAAATCCTACCCAATGAAAGTGTGCAAGAAGAAATAAAAAATTATCACAGTGTGTTGTATAGGGGGGTGTTTTTGAGTTAAAAAACAAGACTATAGGAGAAAACCTATTGGGAAGACCAGTGAACAGTACAGGGAAATATACTGGACATATATTAATAAAACTTGTCCTTCAGCCTCTTGAACAATTGTTTTCTCTTAGTCTGGGGGGAATACCCTAAGTAAATTTACTGTTTTCTTGCTTAATGTAGCCCAATATGAAAAAAAAAAAAGTAGACTTAAATCTTAGGCGAAAACATTCACTTCTCCCCCAAAAGGGCTTGCTCCAAGGGTTTGTCTTCATTAGCTGTGGAGAGCAGTGACATATTATTTTTGCATTCCTGTGGACTGCAGCAAATTGTCCCTCTTGGCTGTCATTGTTTCCTACGGAAGCAACAATGGCTCCCATTTATCACGAGCTGACACCACCCGGCATACGGAATTACTGTTCACACTGCAGCACCCAAAAGGATGCGGTAAATAAAGCCCCCAGAACACCTAGCAACCAGCAAAAACATGAAAGGAAAAGTACAACTGCTTCAGAAAACGAAGCACCTTTTCATGAATCACAGTGGCTTCCACTTCTAAGCAGCAGCTCTGAAAACGTTGACAAACTTAAAAATCATCTCACGGGGTGCAGGGAAGGAATCAAGGGGCTGAGGGCACCAGGGAGGCAATGAAATTTCACCATTAGAGAAGGTTCTGATAAACACAGAGTTTTGTGGAGACATCAAAGCACGGTGCAGCTGCTGGTACGTCAAAGGAGGATTGTGCTGTCTCCAACAACTCCCTCCAAAGGAGGATTGTGGTGTCAGCTCGTGGTTGGCGTCACCGACACGTTGGAATCAGCAAAGAGAACGATTCCAGGCTCTTTTCTCCTGTCACTTGCTGCTGGCGGGATCAGTGTCTCCATGTTTTCCTGTGCAGCTGGTAAAAGCCCCCTCCTGTACCGATGGAAGGTGTTTCACTGCAGGACACGAAGGGCTCCTCCCCAGCAGGGCAGCCAACATTCACCTCAACTGTCTGAGAAATGCCTGAACTTTTGTGTCCTCCCGCAGGAATTTTGGGGTATGCCTTGGCTATTTCTCTGACGTCTGGTTTTGATAAGTGATTTTCAGAGCCTAGCATCTCCTAGGAATTCTGCAGGAAGAAAGTGGGTGAGGTCATTCAGCTTTTCACTGCGTTTCCTTTCTCTGCTTTTGGCCATTCTGCTGAACATGACCCTCCAGCACTCGGGAATATTTCTGTCCCTTCAGGAGCGATCGACCACTCGTTGGTTTTATCTGTGCACACACAAAAGTTCCATGTCACTGGAAGGGGAAACAAGGTTGACATTAAGCAGGGGAACACAAGCAGCTCAGAGATGCAGCTGTGAGCTGAGTTCATTTATGAGCTCAAGTGCTGGCAGAGGCTGTGCTTGTTGCTCGGCCGCTCCGCCGGCCCCTGGCCTGGCTCCGAGTGGTTGAAGGCCATGGAATAATGGCTGGTTTGTCAGCCCCTTTTATCCATGGCAGGAATACTCAGAACGAAGCAACAAGTAAAAGAAAATGCATCTTATTTTCCCTGCTTCACCAGCACTCTGCCTCGGCGAGTGTGTGACTCGCATACGGCTCTCCTCGGTGAGACTCTTCATATCAGATTTCATTTCTTGCTCCATGGGTTGCCATGGAGACGATGCTGAACCGCTGCTTTTGTAGGCCAGGAGATTTATGACTGCATCCCCAACCAGCCTGCTTATCAGAGCCACACAGGATTCTCTTCAGTATTATGTGTTTTTTACATAAACAGAAGGGGAAAGAAGCAGGCCCTGCATTTCTCAAAATATTTTTCACAGTCAAGCCCTGTATTTTGGATTTCTTGAAGCCTATCAGAGTCTGTTTATATATATTACAGCATATTTATGCTAAGTTACTGATTTATAAGGAATGTATAATCACATGTACAAGCTCCTGAGAGCCAAGGCCTGGCAAGAGTTAAGTGCCTGTATCAAAACAGACCCTTCTGCACTAGCCTTGTTCTTATCTTACTCATTCCAGCTTTTTCGCAGGCAGAGACAGTGGGATTCGGTGAAGTCACAGCATAAACACCCTCTTTAGAAATCCAAATCATGTGATTTATGATTAGGTTATTGTTTATCAAGCCCACAGGAAGCCTGGGTGCTACAGCACACACAAATACAAAGGGGAGCATGTCCCAGCAGCACAAAGGAGTGCATCGTTAATATTAATTTTTAGCCAATCTAAAGCATCTGACAACAAATCTTCCTGCTGCCCAGACAGTCGGAAGCTCCGGGATAAACGTTCTCCTCCACCTTCCTGGATGCCATTAATCACACCGGATGCACATTGTCCCACCTCCCCTCAGATGGGCTCATTACCAGGCTCCCTGGCATTGCACCAATGGCTAAAGGAGCTCTGTTCCTGGAACAGCTCCAGGAGACCTTTGGATGCTCTGGGAGCCACAAGTGGAACTGAAGAATATATTGTTATCATATTGTCAGGGAGCACTCGTGGGACACGGCCAAGGAAGCCCACGGGGCACGAACACAAGTGGCAGCTGCTTCTCTTGAGCTGCTTGAGTGCCTTTGCCAGACAGGGAGACCACAACGCTTCCCACAAGGGAAAGTGGGTGCCAGGAGTGGGATACTGGGCTGGGCTCACACGTGTCACCCTAGCAATGCAAGGGTTTGCTGAGGGACAGTGCTCTGAGGTAGCTTCAGGGCAGAGCTTTGGCTGGGCTCTGGATGAAAACCATGTCAGAGGGATCATTTTTACAGTGCAGAGCAGAAAAGACCAGTCAGATCACTCAGCACATGCCTGAATATTCCTTACAGTATCCTCCCTCTTGTTTTTCTGTAGATTTTTTACCTCTTCATGTTTCCCATCCCCCTGGCAGGGCAGTTCAGAACAAGGGTTCAGCACCAGTTGCCACTACACCTCTACCAGCAGCCTTCCAGGCAATTTTCCATCCATTAGCACAGCAGTATTACCCTCTAAACGAGCACAAATCATTTCCCCTGTTAATATTTAATGAAACACAGACTGACCCATTACACTGAACCATGACACATCCAGGCACAAGGGGAAGAAAACAAGTGCCAAGCACAACTTAAATTATCTGTATCAAACTCTCCAAAACGGCCGTAAATTCTGAATTTTCAGCTTGAGGCATGGCATCAGCCCAGGCCCAGTGGTGGACAAGTGCTCCCAGCTGTCTGGAAGCAGGTCTGGTTAACGTGTTTCAAGTGGGTCAGGCTGTCTCACTGATCACCAGGGAAATGTAGGCCACTGCACTTCCATTTGCACAGCAGCAACTCAGCAGAGTTCTCAGAGTCACTGGGACACAAACCCCTCAAATAAACCCTGAATGTGGAAGCAGAGCTGAAATAGAGTAAATCTGTAGTTGGCATGCCTGTGATACAACCAGCAGCCCTTGAACAGATGCTGATTTATTGCTACAACGTTGCTGGACCAAGGCTTGCATCTTCTAAAGGATCCAGTCCTTTTGAAAAAATATGATATCCCATTAATATGTTGAGAGGCATCTATTATTAACTAAGTAATTAGATAATTATTAACCTCAAAAGAGCACATTTTCTCATTAAAAAAAAAAATCCAAATTGGCCCTAAATCACCCCAAATCAAACTCTCTGCTGCTACAGCCAGACTGCTCCCTGTAACTGAACCTGCTAATTTAAGGACATTTATTTTGGGAACATGCACCATCACACAGAAATAGTGGTCCATGGGCCCCAAATAGCAGCAAAGGCCAGATCAGGTACAGGAGCCTGAGTGTGACAACCTGGAGCCCTTTGTTAGAGCAATAGCCAGGGAAATGGGCTATGGGATCGGGAATCCAAGGTCACCGTGGCTGCAGGGAGAGAGGCTGGGAGGGAAGGACCCGCAGAGCACCAATGGATCTCCCACCCTTCCCAGACTGGTTGGCTCAATGAGGTCGTAATTAACACGGAGCAGTTCGTTAGATCAGCGTCCATCTGGTATTGACACGCATGGCCAAGGCTGTTAATAGGCTGGAAGTGGTTAATTAGTGCTAACGTGGCTCTGAGGATAGGGCAGAGCCACATTCCAGGAGCGGTTTTGTAGGAGAACGCAGCAGTTTTAGGCCAACCACGGCAGAGCAATCCTGGGCTTACCCCTGGCTTTCACCAGTTGCAGGAGGGGAATGGCAATCCCTGCAGCTCAGGAATGCAATCACAGCTCTGGAGTTCCTACAAAAGTGCACACACATGGATTTGTAGCTGTTCAGGAAGCTTGAGGCATCCCTGGAGCTACAACTTTCTGAGCAGGAATGAGGAATGTTTAAAATGAGTACTTTTATACAGAGAGAATTGTTTGGTTTGGTAGAACTATAAATTGCTTGATTCCTGATGTTTAATAACCAAATCTACACATGCAATTGTAGGAGACCTTAAAAGTGAAAAACAAATTTAGATGGAAAGTCCAGCTCCCAATTTTCATGCTGGAATCCAGGGGTATACATTTATATATATTCACACCAACCATGGCAGTAGCTGCATGAACAATATTGTTATCAATTCAACTCTGACATTTTTCAGGCACCAAGAGCATTATTTAGAGACAAGGTAGAATCCACATTGTTCAAAACCACATGAATAATGCCATTGTTGGCATTTTGAGTGTGCATGTAGCTCCCATAAAAGCACTGAACATTTCTTCCTCAATACCCAAATACCCGCTCAGAAGACCAAAACTCTTTTCTTAATAAATTACTTAAAAAGTCAAATACAGTATGCATCCTCATAGATTTCAGTTTTGCAAATGAAAATTCTATTAAAAGACATTAGTTCATTCCCCTGAGTGGAATTTTAGGCATCAAAAATCTCTTCAGATCATGTACTATATATTATGCAAATATTCTAGCAGAGAGTCTTAATATTTCCAATAAATAAAAAAAACCATGCACATGACTGAAAAAACCCCAAGTTTGTGTCTCTGCTTTCCTCTCACAACATTGCAAGTCTTCCTGGGAAGAAACTTGCATCCTTGGCTTTTAGCATTCCAACACCTCTCTCCATATCTGTCCAAGTCTTGCTCAGAGAAGATCATCCTGTGGTCAATACACAACCCCAAGATGCTCGAACAATATCACTGCAAACATTTCCAGAGTTAAAACACCAATCTAGCCTATTTCCCTAAATGAAATGTGTGTGTGGCAGAGTGATTTGATGTGTTCTTTACTCCCAGCTGGAGGAAGGAGCATTGCTGCAGTGATTTGAGTGGTTCTGCCCACTGTGTCTCACAGTTGCAAAGGCTTTTGGCTGCAGAATTAAAAGCCTGATGATTGCTCACCATTTAGGGAGGGGGAAAAGGCAATTTTTACAATTTCAGGCTGACTTTATCTAAAAGAACTGGCCTGGATATGACACAGAATGAAGTCTCTGATGATCTGCTTGTGTTTTTCAAATGGGGTCACACACACACAACATCTACTGCAGGTTTTGTTGGCAGTACTGACTCTTCAGGAAGGATGTGGTGATCCCTCACTGGCTGCATCACCAGCTTTGCTCCAGTGATGGTGATTCAGGGAATTGTGGACAGCTCAGGAACTCACAGAATATTTTAAATTGGTGTCTTCTCACTATGGTTTAACACCCTCTTCCAGCAGCCTTTAACTTGCCCCCTCCCTGCTTGATGCAGGGCCTTGGCATGGAGGAATCTTACTGATGAACTTTGAAAATTATATTAACTTATTTGTGCAGCAGCATGCAACCAGTCTGACTCTTTACCAAAAAACCACAAATCACCCCAAAATCCCAACATGATAGGATTGGTAGGGGCAGGGCATCTCTAAAATCTGTTTCAAGAGCCTGAATTCCAGCTGAGCAACAAAAGCTAGATTTAGTTAACAAAACTAGATGTAGCTGTTAAAATACCTGTAAGGAACTGCATTAATAAGAGGGGGAATCCTTCTGAGCCTCAGCAGGCAGCAGCCCATGCAGCCAAGTTAGCAACATAACCCAGCTCCAGCTATTGTTTTATTGGATTCCTTTGGGGGGGAGAGGGGGCCGCAGAGCAGGAAGGAATTTTTATGCATATATGCATACAGAAAAGGCCTGTTTTTTCATCTATGTAAAGTCAAAACATACTGGAACCATAAATTACATGCTGCAGAAGTGTTCAGAGTTCGTATCCTTTTAAGGAATACAGCATAAAGTTAGCACCCCTCTTCCAAGGTATAATCTTCCATCAGTGAGAGATGCTGCTGCCTGATCGCAGCCAGACAACTGGCCCGGCACCAAGAGCCCCAACGTGCCAACATATGGAAACAATTGCTTCCCTTCAGATTGGAAATGACATACCCTGGGTGTGTGCACAACACCCCCCATCAATCACCCCAAATGGTTCAGGATTTGGATTTAACTTATTATCCAGCAGAGATCCCCAGAGCCTGGTGGGAAGGGCAGCAAAGGTATTTACACAGAGCAGAAAGCAAAAGAGCTGCTGCCCCAGTCTGAGCCTCTCTGGACAAGGCTGCATTTCACACACCAGCACAGATCTTGCTCCAGCTTCATATAAAAACAGCTAAATCTTGAAGTTAGACCTCTTCTTACCTTTTATTTTCCCTTTCCCTTGAAACAGAGCACACTTGTCATTTAAAGGTACCTGTGACACAAAAAGGTCATAAAAAAAAATCTTTGGAACAAAATCTCAGCTAGTCTAAATAAGAAAAGCCTACAGAAGCCAAAAACCACCCCCAGGACTCCAGAAAACCCCCACACCTTGGCAGCCTCAGCAAGAGAAGTGAGGGGAGGGGTTTAAAGGTGAATATCTGCCCATAGGTTACATGCTTTGACACCAGTGACAAACTCTGTCTCAGTGAAGCTGCCATGGGCCTGCAACGCAAGGGAAAGATCAAAAGTACTTTTGTTGAATTATCTGGAGATCAGGAAGGCAAATTCCTGTTGAGAATGCAAGGAAAGCCTTCATCCAAGGAGTCTTCTGGGTTCATAAAGCAAAGGATGGTGAAGGGAAACAGGCAACTTCCAAAAGAACTGCTGGGACAAGTGAAAAGCCAGGAGGGGCCTGTGTTTTAAATCACTAAACACCAGTGATGGTGGCACTTTTGGAGCCATTCCTTAGGCATCCCAGGAAACTGAAACTGTAGCTCAGTAGAGGTGAACATATATATTTTTCTATTGCTTTCACCAGAGCCAGGGGTTCACAGCAGTGTTGGAATTCTATGGGTGATGGAATTGATTATTTCATGCTAATGGAACCTCTGGAATTAGCTCTTCTGTGGATTTTAGGAAAAGCAACGTTTTCACATGGAAGACAAGAGGCAGAAGCATACCTGGCTGTACAGTACAGGAATAAACCATCACCTGGGCTTTTGGCAGGAGTGGGGCTGTTGTGATGGTTAAGGTCTTGTCTGGGCCACCAAGACAAACAGACTGAGCCCCCACCTCCGTTCCTGCAGTTTTTCTCCAAGCCTCCCCAAGGCTGATTTTCCAAAAGCATGTGAAGATGCAGACAAGCACTGTGGAGGATTTACAAACACCTCTCTGCAGGCTGGATGCTTATCAGCACCTGTTGGTGTCCTTTGGGTCCTGTCTGAGGGAACATTACAGATGTCATTATTCAGATCCAGCCAAATTCTGCCTTCAGGCACAGAACATTTCCATGCAAGTGAAAGAGCAGTGAGCTCATATCCAAGGGTGGGACTGAGCCCCAAGTAGAGTAGGAAAAAGGATTTGCTGTGTGACAAAAATAGGCCAAGAGCCTTGTCACATCTGACAAATGCCTCAGATGGCAGGGAACAGCTTTGGGGGGCTATTAAAAGAGTTCCTGTTTCCATGGATCAACTGACTCCTTGTCACAGGTAAGTTGGTGGCCCCCTTCCCAATGGCAATGTAAATGGGTCTCAGCATCAGCAGGGAACTAACCATTATTATTTCCTCATCCTTAATGTTTACCTCACTGTCATTTGTTGATGAGCAATTCTAGGCTGGGTTCTGCAGATCACAGAGCTTTTTATCCTCACTTACTCACAGGAGCTGCTCAGATTTTAGGGGAAAAAAATTGCAGCCATTTACAACAGAGGCTGCCAAATCAGGCACCTTCTTGCTGAAAGTGGGATGTGATGATCTGCCTGGGTTTGGATGTTTCCAAACATAAAATAAAATTAGGTCAGACCTGATACACATTCCTAAAGTCAAGGGCCCTGCTGCAGACAAGGATTTAGGTAATAGCTGTGATCTGCTGCTAACGAGCAGTTAATTGGTGTTCCTTCCTTGTGTTTATCATTTGTAAACAGAAAGACCATATTAACAACTAACACTCGAGGAACCCCTTCAGTTGTGGGTTCTGTGTGACTCATCCCAGTTTGTGTTCACTAAACAGCTGAGGAGAAATCAGCTCGGTTTTGCTGCAAGGAAAGCAGAGTGCCCAGACGAAAAGACCACAGCCTCTAACTCATTTCAGTTTGAAAAAACAGAAGTGGGCAATTACATTCCCAGCAGATACTGCTCTGGTGCAGGAGAAATATTTGTTGGTCTGCCCCTGGCTGGCACACAGGCAGTTGTTGGGTGTGTACCACACAAAGAATACTTTCATTTTTTGGCACGGTGCAGCATTGCTGAAATACCAAAGACCATGGCTAATTAAGTGGAGTGATGGAACAGAACGATTTGATGATAAGATTTAATTGGTATGAGCGTTCCCATAGAGGAGTTACTGTGTCTGTCTGGGAGGACCAGACGCTCAGCTCAGGGGGGCATTGCTCAACTGGAGCTGAGGAGTAAAGGGCACAGGGGTGCCCTGCGCTTGCTCCCAGCCCTGGCACTCCAGCAGCGATTTAGGGAACACTGAACCAGTCTTTTGCTGTCTGGTGGTTGTGAATCACCAGGATCAACCACAGCCCCTCTCCCCCCCAGTGACTGCTGGGGGATGGAGTAGGGATGGGACTGCTCCTGATGCTGCACAGGAGCACAGACCAGGAGGCAGCCATTAACTCCCTAAATGCTGGTGCTTTCAGCTGATCATTCTGATTTTTCAATAATAAAAGATGCTTATCTTAATTTTCTAAACAGGAAATCAGCCTTGGATAAGCCACTCTGATGCTGATCCTTGCTCCACAGCTTGGCTGACATCACTGGAACAGGTTCCCCCAGTATTCCCCATGTGTATCTCCACAGAAGTTTTCTCAAGTCTCCCATTTGGGGCTCCAGACTGGACTAAACTGGCAGTGCTGCAGTCTCCAGGGATACAAAGTTCCACAAGGCCAAAAATCACTGATCAAAGCACAGGGCAACAACCAGAGCCATATTAGGAGCAGTAAATTGGTATTGCCAAGGGGAAGGGTTGGCCCTTCAGAGCATTCTCCTTCCTTGGACATGGACAGATGATCCAGCATTCTGTTACAGGCCACTTCCATCTGCCTTGACAGAAGGCCAACACCAAACAGCCAGGAGAGCAGAGCCAAGATCTTTCCTAGAAGAGCCCAAAAGATTTCCCACAAGCAAACAAGAGATTTGTCACAAGGGAACATGGATTTTGTGCCCAGCACATGTTTAGGTCACCAAGTATGGCAACAGCACCCATGGAAGAGTCACAGGCTTCAGGATCCTCCATGTAAAGGCAAATACAATCCCTACACTCCAAATTTCACTATTACCTCTGCAATGACTTTTGCTGCAGAAAGAATCAGAAAAATGAAAATAATTCCCTGATTATTTCTCTCACCCTTCTCAGCGTTTGGCAAAATCTGTCGTGGTTCTAAATGTGGCCTTTTATTTTCTACTACACAAGCTTGACTATACAGACTGAATCTTAAAGCATGGTTTCATAACTCCCATTTGGCTGTGAATTCACTGCAAAAGGGTCTGCACAATTAAAAACCTTGCAGCAGTTGGGCTGTAACAGCAGCCACCTGACCCCTGAGCACCAGGTGACACTGGAGAGAACACACACCTATGAGTTAAGATTGTCTCTGATTGTCACTCCTTTCTGCTAACACTTGGCAGGGATCCCCTGATGAGCCAGGAGCACTGATGTAGAGATTTGTGCCTGTCTGTATCATGACATTCCTGTCCATGCTCCTCTCCTTCACTAGCAGGGAAAAAGAGCCAACAACTGCTATTCTCTTTCCCCTCCCACCCTGGAGGAAAGAAAGCCATCACATGATAGTTCTTGCTGCAACACAAATGATTTTCTTCTGATGCTGTTTCCTCCCTTTGCTGCCAGAGACCTGGAGAGCCCCAAGATCTGCCCAGTCAGCATCACCTTGGCTTCTCTGTCTTGCAGAATGGATCTGCCTCATCAATTACTCAAGAGAAAGAGCCCTGAGCAAGCAGCCCTTCCCCTCCTTAAACCAGGCAGACAATAAACTATCCCTCTGTTCAAGGAAACATCTCCCCTTCCTCCTTCTCTCTCTTAATTACAATAATTGTTAAAGACTTTTCCCTCCACATCTCAGATTGCTCAGAAGCTGCCAAGTAGGGAGCCCCTCTCTCCCAACTTGAAAATCTGCTCCTATTAGCCCACAGAAACAGAGCAGCTCAGAGCATTAGAGGAGAATTATGCTTATTTCAAATGTGTCAGGCTCTGGTACTTGAGAAAACACATTGGGTTGCTGGAGTATAATCTGCTGTGTTTCCAAGTGGTTTTTGTCATTAAACAAGGGATCCATAGGACAGGGTTTTTTAGTTGAAGAGAATGCAGTTCAGCTATTACACTCTGGTTTCCAAGGCTGCTGCTGCCATGCTGCTCTCCTGGAGCAGCCTTTGGTGACAGCAGCAGGCTCAGCTGATCCTCTTGGCATAGTCAGCAAGGGTGTTGGCTCCCAAACCAGTTGTCCCAGAATAAATGGAGTGAAGAAATGCAAGATTACAGCTCTCTCTAGCAACTTCTTCTTGCAGAAACAAGCTGTGATGAAAGTCACAGCAGCAGCAGCAGCTGAGGGTGAGTGGCTGCTCAGACAGTGCTCCCAGGCCCCCCAAGGGACACCTGCTCTGCCAGCCAGGCAGCTCACCTGCTACTGACAGGCTTTTAGATGAGGCTTTCCTGCTCACCTAAGTCTGGTTCTATGGAGCATTCAGTTACCCCTACTTGCAGGGAATGAAAGGCCAGTCAGCCATTATGCTGACAAAACACCAGCAAGAGGGAGAGAGCCTGTCTGAGCAGTTGGTTAAAAATTGGTCTAGACTCACTCTCATTAATTTGCTTTAGAGACAGCTGGGAAAAAGGACAGGAGACTGAATTTATCTGCCCTGAGACCGTCCCTGTGGCTCTGTGCTACCTATGCTGCTCAGCCAGGGGACACTGCAAACACGTGGCCTCCCGTGGCCCAACTCAGTCAAACTCTCTCAAAACCAGTAACTCCACCTTCAAAGAGCTGAAGGGAGGCTCTTTCTCACAGCCTCCAGATGTGGAGCTTTTAAACAGAAGTACTTCCTCATATGGCAACTCCCAAAGGTCTGCTTTATCCATGCCAGTGAAGGGTTGTTACTGATACAGGGCTATGCAGCAGGTGAACTCTCAGTTTTTATAGCTGTTTACTCAGGATGGGGAAGAGAGCCAGGAGGAAACACCTCGAGTGACATCAGCAGGGTAATTTTTAACATGCACCGATATACAGAAACAAAAATTATCTCTGCGCACAGATGCTCCCCATAAAGTATGTTTGAAAAATGTAAAATGTACCTTTTTTCCATTTCTGAATATAGACAAAAATGAACAACACAACTGCTAAACCTGTTGGCAGAGAGCAATTGCTTGACAGTGTCCTCAGTGCAATCCAGTACTGGAGAAAAGTTTGAGGGTTTTCAGCTGCTGCTGACTGAACTCAGCCAGCAAAGCCAACTCAGGCTGGTGCCTGATCAGCTCTTTGAGGCTCTACAATTCAGTGGAGTTTAAGGACACACATGGCACCTTAAAGCCCATCCAGCCCCACCCCCTGCCATGGTCAGGGACACCTTCCCCCATCCAACCTGGCCTTGGATGGGATGGGGCAGCCACAGCCTCTCTGGGCAACCTGAGAAGCCTCACCACCCTCAAAGGGAACAATTTTATTCTGTTTTTCTTCTGTCAGTTGAAGCCATTCCCTCTTGTAATACTGAAAGAGGATGAGCGAATTGTTCATACCTAGTTTGTTTTGGTGTCTTTTGCTCCCCAATAGTGTAACTGCTCATTTAGCAGCCTTACACTGGAGCTAATTAATCCTGCACAATGTAATTAGGATTATCATGCCACTGGTGAACATGAGCAGCATTTATTTGGGAGATATAAAGTCTCTGTTGGCAACTCTTGTGCCAATATTAAACATTCCATCACTATTCAGGCTAAAAGACAAAAGAGGACAAGGAAGGAATTTTTACACCAATACATGAACTCTACTAATTGATAATATTTAAATATATTTATATTGCTGTGTACTGGTTCAGAAGTCAGCATGCCCCAGATGATATTACTGATTGTTCTAAAACCAGAACAAAGTGTAATCTGGCTTTAAGTTTCTGCAAAAGCCAAAAATTAAATTTTGTTCATTCATTAATTTTCTTCTACTTACTCCTGGTTCATATGAGGTCAATGAGGTCAGGTTGTACAGAAAGCTGCAGTGAAAATGACTCCTTGGTTCTTCTAAACTAATATTCTGGCTCACTCACATCTACCACTGGATCCTGAGGGCACAAAATGGATTCCTGGTCCAAGCTGCCTATTTTGAGAGTTTGGTGTTTAATTCCTGATTTAGTTCTGTGACTTCTTTCCCTAATCAGACCATCAGCACTTTCCCAAGTGCTACTGCCTTGCTGATTTCAATGGTTTTGACTGCTCTTATCAGCTGCTTTGGACACTGATTAGCTGAGGACTCTATGCCTCATCAAATACTGTTTTCCTGATTTGCTTGCCAGGACTAATCTTTAGTGATCTCTCCCAGAATCCCCAGTCACCTCTCTGTGAGCATTCCCAGATGCTCCATAGTCTCCTCCTCCTTTTCCTTTGTCCTGTCCCACAATGACACCTCTGCTCACACCACTGACACCTTAATAATGTGCAGTTACCACGGGCTCCCCCATCCTCCCTCTGCTCTGTCATTTAGATCTGAGTCTCCTTTGCAACAGAAACCAATTAGAAGCAATTAAGAGCTTAAGTTACAAAAGGAAATGGTTCTCAGTTACAAAACATTCACCAGCCAGTTCAGTCATTTTAAGACAAGGTGAACTGAACCTTTATCACAGTGGTAAACCAGACTGATACTGTGATGTACAGTTAATGTTTAAAAAAGAAATGCTCTCCATCAGGGCCAAAGGCTGTTTTCTGATCATTTTCTCAAGGTGAAGACTTTCCTTTGAGGAGGAATCACATCTCTGAAAATTTCCAGTTGGTTTTATTCTACATTCCAATTCCATTCACAAATAAATGTTTTTTATTAAGAGATTTTCTTAGACTTGGCAAAGATGTTTTTCCTGTCTAGGAAATCAGGTACATTAACAAAATCTTTTGAGCGTTCAGGTTAACTGTTACTCTCCTTTCCATTTGTCCAAAGGTTCTAAATGTAGTCATAATGAAATCTTGTCACTGGGTCAAATCTCATTAAATGAGACACTTCTAGGAACATTAGACACTGCCCAGTATTCTTTAGGGTAGGGACTGCAAGACAAACAGCCTTTTTCCACTGGGATTTAGACACTTTTATATCAGAAATTTTACACCTCCAGTTGAGGCACAAACTTTTTTTTTCCTGTGCATGTTTTGTCACTGCTGAGGTTGAGCCTTTGGATCTCAAATGCCAATTCCTGCACCATTCTCAGGCTGTTAAACCTTATGTATTCCATCTTTTATACACCTTTCTTTTGACTGGCAGTTAATTGTTGCCCATTGTTCTGCACTTCCCCATAAATTCTGGATGTGCACAGAAGAACAAACACTTCCACAATGGTGGCCACAACTTTGAGAGGTCAGGAAAGGGAAGCTTTTCCCTGTATGGAGTTACTGGTGCTTGATGCTTTCTAGGATCCTTTCTTGGCCCCGCACAGAAAACGCTTAAGGACATCTCCAGAGGATCCAGGGTTCGCCTGTGGACACCACTTGCCAGATTTGGGGATTTAACAGGCCTGAGTTTCCCTGGCAAAGCTAAATCCCATCTAAAATACCAGTACTAGAAGTAGGCACTGCTTCAGAAAGCCAAAACAGTGTTATTCTGCAAATCTAGACTGCATTAAAGCTGATGACATCCATCTATTATGTGGCACTGGATATTTCCAAATACACTTAAAATACAGCAGCAAAAAACTGCAAAAAGAGGGATTCCTATATTTTTCCTAGTCAAGGCTCCCAAAGTAGTTTATTAGCATGAAGTAATTAATGTTATTAACATTTATACTTCTGCCAGAAGAGACAAGACCTGAAACACTTAGAAAAATACATAAAAGGTCTTATGAAAACCTAATTTGTGGAAGAAATGAGAGAAGAAGGAGCTTAGCTTTTAATCCTGTAATGAGGGACTCACTAATGAAAAAAATTCCTTTAGAAGGCTTTCCCAGGAAATACCTTGCTTCATAAGATTAATTTGAATAACATCCCCATCTTTTGGATTTGGAAGGCTCTTTGAAACTCTGTTTATCCAGCATGTGAGGGGCTAAATTGAAAAAATATAAGGGAGGAAAGAGAGAAAAAAAGTACCAAAGAGGCAGTGTGATAGAGGAAGTCCCTTCAAGAAAGGGATCTGTACATAGGTTAGAGACATTCCTGCTCCTTCCCAGGCCTGAAACACCTGGAATTGCACAGAGCTGGAGCTCAGCTCCACATGGAGCTCTGGGCAGAGCCCTCCTCCTTGGCTGTGAGGGGACAGCTCCTGGAAGGGGCAGTTCCTGCAGGCAGAAGAGGAGGAACAGGGACTGATGGAGATAAATAGCCTGGAGAGAGGCTGTTTCTCCCTTCTGCAGTTTGGGATGGAGCCTGGGATAATCCCCCTCGGGTTGAGTTCCCCATTCCCAGTTTCCAGCTGGTCATCTGCATTATTACTCCATAAGGAAGTCAGGGAAGTTTTACCTTCCTGCACCCTGCTCAGTGTCTCCATCACCACACATACCTCAAGCAACCTGTGGGTGCTCACAGCCTTGGAAAAACAACACACCAGAGTATTTTTTTTATAATTCCAGTTTACACCAAAAATCTTTGTTACTGCTTCAGTTCCAAGGACAAATGAGCTGCAGAGGAAGAACACAACCTTCAGGGTGATGCTTCTGCAGCCAGACCCAGCTTCCAGAGCCTGGGGAGACATTTCACTGTGGCAGGAACCATGTCACCCACCACATCCAGCTTAAATTACCCTTTTAGAGCCTCCTTCTCTTGGGACTGGACTCTTTAGTCCCTACTTCTTTCAGAAACCTCATTTAGTTCTAAGAAATAACTTACCTGAAAAGGAGGAGGGTTTGGGGGTTTATATTTACGGCCAGCAGCTGAAGGAAATGACCCTTAATGTGTCACTGAAGCCACTTAACCTGATCACAGGTGGATTTAAGTTCTCTCAATGACAGATTTGTTCTCCCCATGCAGAATCCCAAGTGAAATATGTCTGCAAATGTAAGTGGGTGCACTGTAGAGGCTGAGGAAGGCACAGAAAAACTGTACCTATAGCAAGAGTGAAAAATAAAGGAACTTGCTGAGTTTGGTACCTTGCAGAAGGATTTAGGCACCCTGGATTCCTAAGGAGACCAACAAGGTGCCAAACTGGGCTTCCACTTGTTTGCCATAAGCCAATTGCCTCTGAAAGGATTGTGGGATGCAGTCACAGAGGGATTTAGTGGGGGCTCCAGGGAAGGAGCTAGAGGTGGTGAGGGAAGGATAAACCAAGTTTCAGGATCCTAATAACAGTGTTTACTGTAAAGCAGGATGAAGAAGAAATAAGACTGGTTCATGTAATTTTGTTTTCTTGGATTAAACTTACTTGACTCAGGGCTAAACTGATGGTTCAGTGATTGAACTTCCCTAAGCCTACACATGCATGACTTCATTTTTTTAATATTAACATTTTCTTCATAATGAAAGAAGAGCAGATGAAATTTGAACAGATGAAAGAAAACTCACTGGACACCTATTGTAAAAAATCCCCACAAATTTATGGAAAAGCTTAAAGATTTGAGGGAATCAGAGGGTGGTATTACTCTACCTACGCAAGGGAGAGTTTTTGAAGAACACTGGAAACCCCAGCCCTACCCCTGGCTGGCAATTTTCCCCCATGTGTGTTTATTTTATTACACTAGACAGGCACTTTCTCTTTTCTGCATGCCTGGCTAATGCAATCCCCAGTGGGGCTGTGCTGTCAGGAAGGATCACCCCCAAAGATCCAATGGAGTGTGGCTGGTGAGGCCAGACTTCTGAGGGAGACTGAGCCCAGCACAAAGAGGAGCCATTAGTGATCACTATCAGCTGAAATGGAATAGCTGGAACAGAGCAATGAGCAGGGGGAATATAAGGTTGTTCCAAGTTTAGCTTTGTGCAGGGAGATGGATCAGTGGCAAAAGCCTGAAATAAAACGGAAAGGCAAAATCCCAAAGGGACAGAGCAGAGGGACAGAGGTTTCTGGGAGTTCCTAGGCTATAAAACTCCAGCTGACCTCAGACTCAAGGGGACTAAAAAGGACTGGAGAGAAGGAGGTGCCTTGGAATTGGCCAGTGGGATATGACAACTCTAATCTGAAGCAAAGGACTGGAAAATAAAATGGAAGCAGCTCAGTGTGGAAAAGCCTGTGGATGGTCCCTACACTCCACACCACAGCTTTCAGAGGACATTGAGAGCTCTTTAAAGTGCTTCAATTTTTCAGGTTGCTCCACTTGAAATTTTAGGTTGTCAATATCCTACATCCAAATCTGCAGCTCTTGGGTAAAGGAAAATGGTAACCAGGAAACAAGAGTCTGAGATTCCATCCTGGACTAAGAATAAACATCTCTGTCACAGACAGATGGATAGCAGCTCAGCTGTGCAAAACATGAGAAAAGATGTTTGAGGAAAAATAAATTAGTGGGGAAGTGTAAAGCAGGGAATTGGTAGGATTTATCTCACCAAAAAGAATATTTCCTGTACCAATTGTGATATACAGAAGCAGAACCAAACAGTCCTCACTTACTGAGCAGGAGGTAATACAGGTACTAATCCTGACCAAAAAAAAAATGGGACAAAAGAGGTAAAGATCCCCAATTCCCCTTAGTTTTCTAGGTAACAGATTTATTTTCTTTCCTGAATCCTTGTTTCAAGTGCATTAGTTTAATGGTTGCTTTGGGTCACTGTGGATAGGGTCTCTCAAGTATTTTTCTCATGCCTGCAAGCCTTTGATTTGTGGTTATTTGGTTTGCTACCTCAGATATTTAAAATTCAGAGGGTATTTTCCCTTGCTTCTTTTATTCGATGCCTCAGTTGTTTGATACTAAATAATGTAGAGCTGCCATCTCATCTTTTATTTCAGGGAATACAAGCATCTAAGGTGAAACCTGCCTCCTCCTACTCCTCTGAAGAAGTTAATTCCTCCTGGCTTGCAGCAGCACAGAGGAGAATCCATTTTTTCTCTTTTGCTTTGTAGTGAGGGCAGCAAAGCTACCACGTTGTTGCTAAGGTTCTTCAGAATTGATAATTCTGTGGCATTTTTAGCTGGATGGCTGCAAACTCTCTTCTTTACACCATTTGAAAAACCCAAGGGGCTTTCCTATAAAGCAATTTAATGTATCCCAGCCTTTCCCCCAGGACCCAGCACCAGGAATTCTGTAGTGATTTGCTTCAAGGCATGGTGCACATCAAACCATGTTAATTACCACAGCCTCATCACAGCCACTCCAGCTTTTAGTGGCTCTATTCCCCCACAGACAGGTTTTAAAAAATGCAAATATGTCCTGGCTGTGGCTTTAAAAAGGAAAAAAAAAAAAGAAAAAGGACATTAAACAAAATAAATCTCTCAGCTTTCCTGTGTGCTTTCATTTCTTACACATCCTGAATGCTATCTGAAAATTCAAAAAAAGCAACCAGCAACTGTTATCTCAGTACCTCCAGAACAATTCACTTATTTCATTCAGAACATTGGGGGAGTTTTAAACATACCTTGACTAAGCCAAAAATTTCAGAAGTTGTGGCTATTTCTGTCCCTTCCTCTTCCTTTCTTCCCAAAATATTACAGAATTCCCACTGGAGGGTAGCTCAGGAGTGCCACATTTCCTACCACCCAAAGAGTAAATTTTATAGCTGGGTCAGAACAAAGCTGTTATTTCACACATGATAATTTCTACAAATAAATGCATGCAGAGCTGTGAGGCTGCTCTTGAGACCCTCAGGGGTATTAACACCAGAAAAATTAATTATTATTTATTGCACAGGACAAATCCCAGTCACATAAATAGAAGCTGGAAGCACCCACACACTGCCAGCTCTAAAGAGGGATGATGTCCAACCAACACTTCTTACATGTATGGAATGACATCCCCCTGTATCCATCAGATAAATACACCATGATTACTACTTTGAACAGCAAAATGTAAGAATTCAGTGGGTTTAACACTTTGCTTCACACAAGTGTTGTTGCAAACATTGGTGTGGTATCTTAGAAATAAGACAAAGCACAATCTTGTCAATCACTCTGTGCCTACAGTTCAGTTTAAAACAATGGAAATAGTTTCTTCCTTCTCACAGGCACATTGCTGCCTGCTAGATTATACTGGCTGCATAATGAATTTAAGGAATCAGCATTATGGTATTCAGGCTATGGCTTAACTGTGATAAATAGTGCCTAAATCCTATTCATCTTGGTATATCACTCATTCTTTGGAGCACACATTACTATTTAGTCATCATTTTGTTTCCAAAGTGTCAGCAAACTTAGATAACTGCACAGGGTTTTTTTTTTTCTCCCCGAGTTATATTGTGGGTCATTAATGAGTTTTAACTTGGTCTGCAATTTTTTTGTCTGCCTGTTTCCTGGCAGCAGGCAGTAACCCGTCTCTGGGAAGAGATGTTACTGTTAGAGCCCCTCACACAATTCAGGGTTGTTTTCCTACCTGGTACTGAGATTTCTCTCCCAAGTGAGCTGAACCACTCACAGCAGTGCAACAGTTGTAGAGCTCAGGAGTGGATGCTTAAGAAAAGTTTGAGGCTGGTTGGTTTTAAAAGGGGAAAATACAAAACATCACCAACAGCTGAACAAGACTCACAGTGAGTCTTAAATCCCTGCTGTGACCTGCCCAGAGCACCCAGGTGCTGCCACCTAAACTGAGCATCCCTTATCAGTTGATGAAAGAAACATTGGCCTCTCTTCTCATGCTCCAAACATCTCCTGAGCTTTTGCTTTTAAACACTTTTTCAGACCCTCTTCTGTCAAACCCCTCTTCCCCAGCCATCCCTTTTCTCCATGCTGCTCACATAGAACTTATTTCCCGTGGTAACACTGACTGCAGCTCCCAATAAACAACTAAAAGCTAAATTTCTCCACATTGATATTCTTAAAACTCCTGTCCCTGCTCCTTTCCTGTTCTATTTACCATCTCTATGCCTGCACTAGAATTTTATTTTAAATTTTATTATTATATAAGTCTTTGAAGAGTTGCATGCATCCACTCTGCTCTCACCCTTTGCAGAACAATTCTGTAACTACAAATTGGGAATTACTGGCCTGCTTGGGATAGTGAGTGTCTGGCATGGTTTTAAGTGCTGAACTCCATGCAAGAAAGTTCTGGCTTTTCTAATGTCCCTGAAGCCACAGTGACTCCTCTGTAATTAAGAAAAAATAAAACCAGCACCAAGAAAGTGGCTTAGTCTTTATCTTATGCCCCCTGCTCAAACACTGCCCCATTAATAATGCATTTCCTTGGTTGCATGACCAATTACTGCTCCCACTAAAGTCCATGGCAGTGCTCCAGCAGAACCTAAGTCAGTGCCTGCAGCACAGAGCTGTTACTTCCCTGCCAAAACCAAGGGAGTGCCAGGTCACCTTCCAGCTACTGGAGAAACCCTGGGATGCTGGGTATTCCTCTAATTCAGCCTGTCAGACCCAGAAAAGAATTGCTCCCAAAAATCCACAAGGGCACTGCCCCATTTTTTCTGGAGCACCCACCATGGTTGTGATGGACAAAATTTGCTTCTTGGTGCTGATCAATTGTCTATGAAACAAAAACATGGCTTAGAGCTTATTGCACACTTTTAGAAGAACACAAATGCAGGAAGAAATGTTACAAAACTTTTCCACTTCCAAACTGCAGGAATCACAGGTGTTAACTCCTAAAACCAAGGAATTATTATTATTACAGCTATGGGAGAGCCCACAATGCCTTTCATCAGAGACAGAGATGCTTGTTGGATTTTGAGCCAAAAACTTCTGCTCCCCCATTAATGCTGTTCAGAGTGTAATTCTTCACTTCTGGGTTAAAGACAACTTCACAACTGATTTACAGTGTTATTCATCAGAAACTATTTTTAAATATTTATATTTGCACTTATGTATATTAAGTTCTATAGTAACATAATCTAATTATGGAAGACAACTGGTCTCCTCGTCATTACTCAAACCATTCAGGAATTTTGATTGGTAAAACCTTCCAACCCACTCCTGCAGCCCTTTTAACCAAAAGTGAGGTTGTTCCTCCTTTGATCTTCCATGTCAGGATTTTTTATTCAATTATGCCAGTATTAATATCAAATGAGTTGGTGCAAGTTTAGTTATTTTAAGTCCCTGCAGTGTTTTTTGAGGCAAAAATAACCTCCCTTTAATCCTAATAGTTCTACCCACTAGACAACAGACTGTGAGGAGCCTTTAAGAAAGAACAGTACTACAGAAATCTCAATTTACAGGATTGCCTTTGTATAAACAGACTCTAAAAAATAAATGATAGCAGAGAGCAGTGTTTGCCCTCATCCCTCACTGCAGCATTCCCTCCACAGCAGAGTGCTTGCAGCAGCACAGAGCCATGCATTAATCAGGAAGCTCCAGTGACTAATCCAGTTCACTCTGTCTAGTAAGAGGATTCCAGCAGCAAACATGCCCAGTTTTCTAAGAAGAAAGCAAGCCAAGCAAGGCAGCTCCTGAGGACATCAAGAAAATAGGAAGTGACAGATTGGTGTCACCTAAGAGAAAGTATGGCAGGAGATGCCACCACGCTTTTCTCCACACAGAAACCAAGAATGAGCAGGTCCAGCAGAACATCCCTGTCCTGAAAGGTTACATCACTCCTGATGAGGCACAAAGCTCTCCTTCTGCTCATGGCCTTGGCAAGGTTTTTTTTTTTTATTCTTTAATCAAATAAAAACAAACCCATACATTTCTGAAATCCTGTCATTTAGGAGTTAAACTCTGATTTTAATTAACATGTCTAGCCTTTAAGCTTAATGAGGTGAATTTTCCTAAATTCTGGTAGAACACAAGTCAGGCACAACATTTTCCCCTTAAGAAAGTCAGCATTGTCCAAAATACCCAAACGACTTGTGGAAGTCTTGTTCCCACTATTTATTTCCAAGTCTCAATCCTTTTTAGATAGAAACTATTAGGAGAATGGAATAGAAACTATAGACAGAAACTGTTTCTATTTAAATAGAAACTATTTAGTGGAAAGTATTTCCACTTACAGCAAGAATGAAGCTGGCCTACACATCATACAGTCTTGCTGCATTGCATTTTGAAAAAATAAAATTCAGGGGTATCTATGGTTATAACTGAGTGATATCAGTGTGGAGTAGAAAAGGAAGTATGTCTCAGCTCAGTTTTGGTGTCTAGTTATCCAACTGTTCTTGCTTTTTTTTCTATCTTACCATTGGGATTCTTTGGCTCCTCAAAACCAATGATGTTCTCATTAAATCTAGAGACACTGCTCTGCTGTTCTGCACTTCCACAAATGGGATGGCTTTGGACTTTACCAGAATCTGAGGATTAAATAAAATGAAAAGATTAATGCCCACAGTACCAGCCAAGGCTCCATTAGTTTCAGGAACACAGCACAGAGAAATGCTCTCTCTACACAATTCCTCCCCAAAAAGTGAGCACTTTAAATGGCTGCTTCCCTTCTCAAGCCTTGTCTTTCTAGGGGAGTTGGGGTAAAATCCTCAGGTCCTTGTGAGCACCCAGCTCCATCCCTGGAACACATTAAAACAACTTTTGGCTGTTCTTCCTCTGTATCCAATGACCCCTTTGTTTTTTGCCTTCCTCTCTCCTTGTTCCCCACAATATGAGCAAAGCACTTGGCAGCAACATCTTTGACTAAGGGGGTATTTTCTGCCAGGTAGCTCCAAGGAAAATGTAAACTACTTTGTTAAGCAGGATGCAGTTTTCCACGAGGATGGAACAGTTATTGAGCTCCTGCTATGCTTGAACTTTGCCATTTACCATCAACTGAACAAGGGCCATTGACCACCACTTCAACAATGGGGGCTTGTGTATAGTCACAGAATGATTCATAAGCAGCTCCTGCAAATTCTAGAAAGGAGATTTTACTGCTTAACACAAAGGTCCAAAGAAAAATCAACCTAGTGGTGAGCAGAAATACCCTTCTAGGCACAGCAGCACTGATGGAGAAGTGCAGTACTTAAGTTAGGAAATGTCCTTCCTGAAATTCAAACCATGAGCTGCAGATTTAGTGCAGCTGCCCAAACTGACACCACCTGCCCCAGGAAAGGGGACAGGGCAGCCAGAGGAACACAGCTTCAGGATCCTCATGAAGTCTCCCTGAAGGTTCTAATCCTGACCCACAAGCACTGCAGGAGTGAGGATCCAGGTCTGATCCAGTCCTAACTCCAGGGTGCCTGTGGAGACAGCGCTGGATACAGGAACTGGACCCACAATGGATCAGACTTATCCAGGATTTATTAGAACTTCCATGAACTTCAGATGATGGATGTGGGGCAGGGTCCACCACACATTCTTAACTCAGGAGCAACACACACCCATAAGGAAAATCACTCAAATCTTCAATTTTAGTAAGAACATGAAAAAAGCAAAGAGATTAAAACATCCTTTATAGTCAGCATGGATGCAAGCTACAGGTAGACAAGGAAAAAAAACAGTGTGAGAGGCCACACATTTCATCACCTTGGAACAAGATTTATCTGAATTATTATGGAGAATTTTAAACCAGAGCTGGTTAGATAATCCTAGTTTGAAACAACAAATTTATTTTAATTTACCACTATAACCTTATTAATTGTCACATAGAGCCTGGTCTATAACAGGCTTGTTACAGAGAAATCTCAAGTGTTCCAGTTCTGTAGTCATGTATTTTTTGTGAGGTTACAAACAGTAGAACATAAATTTATTATTTTTCATCTAAATATGACTCACAGTGTAAAGATTAGGTACCATCTGGTTGTATGTAACACATCTCATTGTGCACAAATAATCACCAGCACTTCTAAGTTTTACCTGTCTTTCAAAGCTGCCATAAATTAGATATTGGCATTTTAGACACTAAATGTTGACATTCATGGTGCAAGATGTCTAACATAGCAACAGGAATTCTTACTTGGTGGGAACAGGGAGCATTTATGTTTATCCCTAGTACAGAAAAGCATCCCAATGCTCTTGTTACATTTCATGGAGGCACAGAAAACATCATGCAGCAGAAATGTCAGAGTTTTGTGCTTAGTGAGGTGCCCTCCTGTTAGTATCTAGTGTTGAAACTCGAGAAGTCAAGCTTGGAGATCTCCTTCTCGTTGGAAAAATTTGTTTTATCGATGCGGGAACTTGGGCTTCCAACTTTGCTCAGCCAGGATTTCCTGCAGGAAAAATAAGAGAGGGTTGGCAGATAAGGAACTGCACATGTGAGGGTTATTGTCTGTCATGCCTTCACTCATTTTTACTTTTTTAAGAGCCATATAAAGCATCTTTCAATAAGGAAATTACCCCAAATCTGTTCTTTTCTGTTTTCCCTCCCTTTCCTCTTTAAAAGCAAACAGAACCCTTTAAAGGTATCAGTGTTTCCAGGGGATTTACAGAATATTACATAAAAACACAGCTGATAAAAAGGATAAAACAGATTTACTGCAATGATCCCTTCTAAACACTATTAATAGTATTCCAATAGGTATAAATACCTCTGCAGAGTCAATACTGTGCTTTTAGCAAGGACCTACAAACCACTGATAACTGAAAAGAGACAGGAAAACAGAATCCCAACAGCCCCTTTGCTCCTTGCTGGTAACTAAAAACATGGAACTGGAAAGGAATGAGTTCAAAACCAGCAAAAAGACATCAATTATGTCAGAGCAGCACTGATTTGTAATAAATACTGAATGTTTTACTGGATAAATGGATACCCAAACACTGGAAATGCAACAGGTGAGTGCTTACACAGAAGTTCATTTACAAAAAACACTTACTTGGTCAGTATTTTTGGTTGTACTAAACTCCCAGAAGTAGAAGAGAGAAAAGTATTTTATTGTACCATATTGAAGAAGAAATATATTTCCATACAATATTTAGTAGTACAGATACTTAACTAAAAAGAAATAAATATTCACCTTATTCAGATTTGAAAACAATAGTTGTCTTATTAAGAGTTATGCTAATCAATCCTTTGTAGAATCCCACTGAGCATTGTAAACTTCAACATTCTAGCAGTGAGACCTAATTTTGATGTCTTTATAATGAGAATCATGCACAGAAATTACTTACCTTGAGCCAGTAAATCAGTATATCATATGTGAGATACAGAAACATAACTTGCTAGAGATTTTTTAATGCAAGATTTTTTTTTAAAAAAAGCAGTTCTTGACACCAGAAAACACTGCAAAACATCTCAAGGGGCTTCACCAGTTACCAGAGACAATTTTCCCATGAATCATGTTAGTCTCTCACAGATGGGTCTCATCACTGGCACAGACAGTTCTAAACTTGCATTCAATGTGACTTGAACAATAAAACAGAGGCTCTGTATGGAAAAACTTCCTACAAAACAGCAACCAGACCCAGGGATCTCATGTTCCACAGGTGACTTGCTTTATTTCAGCGTAGAGAAATTAAAATACCTGTCAGATGCTTCCACTTCTTCACACCTCGTGCTCTTTGCTGCATGTTATGAACAACCTCCCTTCCTGTCTTAGATGAAGCCTTTCCAGTAAGGAATATAATATGGGAATAAAGAGTCCAGGAGTAAAACAGGAGAACACAATTTCCCAGTTCTGCTGGAAGCCTCAAGACAGAGGGGATATTTCAACAGAGGGAAACAAGCCAAGGACAGACCATTCAGAAAAAAACCTGAAAATGGTTCTTGTTTATTTACCAGGAAAGTCTCTAACAGTTGGATGTCCTTAAGTGAAAAGAACAAAAATGTATTTGAAACACTGAATTAATCTCCTGAAAATAGCAGAAATTGCTTTTAAAGTAATGTGATAGTTTGTTCACTATTTCCTATTGTCTTCCCATTTTGAAGGTGAGCTTATTCTGGAAAAAAAAAACAAAAGGAACATATTCCTTGTCTAGCCTTCATAACAAAAATTCATCCCTGGGTGCTTCCAACACCCAAGTTCTGCTGGCTGAAAAAGTACCTACAAACTCTGACCAGAGCAAACAATCCACTCTCAGCTCCACAAACCCTCCTTCACATGAATAAGGATGAAGCACAAATTATGAAAATCCAGTTAGAGCAAGCCTGCTCCATGGAAACTTTTTACAGGATGTGTTATTTCTTATTTAATGCAGCAGGGAGGGGAGGAGGCAATACCTGGGAATTGCATGACTTTGGGGCTCAGCTCTGCTTTGAGGGGACTTTCCTCAGCCATCTCCCTCTCTCTGCTCAATGACAGCCCAGTCACCAGCACTATGAAGCAGCACATTTTTCACAAGCTAAGAAAGCAGAAAATCAGTATTTCCTAGAAGTTAAATGTCATCTCCAATCTCATCACTACCAGGGGTATTTATTTTCTTCAACAGTGAAGAAAAGGTTCTGTACTCTCCTCCTCAGCCTTCTCAATTCCCATTCACCTCAGATCTCTTCATGTGTGTAGAGATGAGCTACAATTACTTACATTTGAAGTCTTAGCTTGTCATTTATAGCATCCATGTTAAAATTCACTGCTCCTTCCCACTTCTCAGGAGTGCAAAGCCTTCCTCCCCCTCACTCATCTGAAGCAAACGAGGACATTGCTGAGAAGACACCACACAGGTTACTCTTGTTTTAAAGGATTCATTCCCAAAGTGACTACTCCAGTAAACCCAGAATAAGAGCTAACCTCTAAATAGCCATTTCTGACCATGTTTAACTTCATGGAATGGTTTAGATTGGGAGGGACCTTAGAACCCCATCCAGTGCCACCCCCTGCCATGGGCAGGGACACCTTCCATAATCCCAGGGTGCTCCAAGCCCCATCCAACCTGGCCTTGGACACTGTCAGGGATGGGGCAGCCACAGCTTCTCTGGGCAACCTGTGCCAGGGCCTCCCCACCTTAACATGGAAAAATTCCACCCCAATATCCCACCTAACCCTGCCCTCTGCCAGTTTGAAGTCATTCCCCCTTGTCCTGTCTCTCCATTCCCTTGTAAACAGCTCCTCCCCAGCCCAAGCACTGCCCGTCCATGAAGTCACTCTTGGCCATGCTCTGATCCCACTGAGTTCACCATGGATAAAACCATGGATTTATGAGTTACACAATGTCCCTGTCAAGGGGAGAAGCCAGTGCTCCTGAAACAACTTCCCAACCAAACCACACAGCTTCCCCATCCCTGTGTTCATGGGGGATACTCCTAGGAGCTTAGAACAATTTGATCTGTCACTCTTTCCCTTATCTCCTTTCATTAACTAAAACAAACCTTGCTAACAGACACTGCCTTGACACCCAGGTAACAGAGCCCTTCCCACTCCACGTGTTCTTGGAAAACAACACCCAAAGAGCTGGGTTTCCACCATCCCAGTTTATATCCTTGTGGAAACAGCCTAGCTGTGCACAGCATTCCAAGCAGGAAAACACTCCTACCTGTCAACTTGGCAGAATGGAGCCTGGCCAGGCATCTGGAGAGCTCCCTGGAAAGGTTATTTAAGGAGTTACATCTCTGTAACACAGGATAATCACAGAACCCAAGGCTGGAAAAGACCTCCCAGACAGATTCCAACCTTTGACCAAACATCATCTTGTCAACTAAAGCACAGCACTAAGCACCATCATTAATAATAATAATAATAATTAATGACACTGGCACAGCCCTAAAACCCACTGTGCTTGAAATACTACAATAACAGAATAACTTTCTGATTTCCTGAACAATATTTATTTTTTAAGTCCAATCTCTGCTACAAAACAGATCTCTCTAAAATAAACAGCATGCTTGGCATTATTCTCTGAAGTATTTCTTTACAATATGAAAACTTCTCCTACAATACTTCCTTTTTTTGTATGCAAAAAGACAAACTTTTATCCCGATACTGGAGAAATTTACAGTCTGTGGTGCTAGTAGAGCACCTGGAAATGCCCTCCAGCATTAATACATGAGGAACTAGGCACAGGTTAAGAATATGATCCTCTCTCTTCACCTCAAGCACAGTGTCACTTAAGTGGAACAGGAGAAACCTGTGCTTTTGAGAGAAAATAATGGCACTGGCTTGTTTACACTTTGTTTCCCTTTGTTTAGGATAAATACTGCAGAGAACATTACTTTTTGAAGACCATATTTACATCTGTGACAGCATATAGACCAGGCCTGCAAATATTTATAAAATCCCTCCAAAAATATTTTTGCCTTCCGCAACAGCACTGCCCAATTTTCATAAATCCTGATATTTCAATGTTTGCAGAAAAAATGTGGAATTCTCTCTCATGGCTGTCTGGCTTCTGAGATTTTGGAAAGAACTTCAGCCACAGTTTTCAAGCTTTGCTCTGTAATCTTTAGGGCCAGGAACATTTGTTTTTATAAAACCAAAATTCCTCTGCATAAAGACACCTCCCACCTTTCCCTCCTCAGCCTACTGCAGAGCCATTCCTATTGTCCATACACCTCTGCTCCTCCTGCCAGGAAAATAGGTAACTGCAAAGAAAATTTATAGGATTTCTTGTTGTGAAAAAGTAGCAGGAAGAATAAAAACCCTGGCAAAAAGCATGTTGGGAATACTGGGATTTGAGAACCAGGCAAAGTGCAAGGGAGGGGAATTTTAACCCCATTATTAGGATGGCCCCACCAGAGCCCAGTACATCCAAGCCAAGTGAGGGGTTACTCCAGAGGATGAAAGGAAGCAGAAGCAGCAGGATGGAAGGATACAGACCAAGCAGTGGGTGGCTGGAAATGAAGGGACCTGCTGAGGCGTGGGCATGGTGGCCCAGAATAGAGCTGCAGCCTGGAGCTGTGTGGGAGCCTGGCTGCTCCGTGCATCCCAACTGCAGGAATGCCTCGGCCCATCGGGGATTCAACACAAGGTCTGGAAGTGTTTGAGGAAGGAGAGAAAGGTAGTTAATCAAAAGTGGTGTTTGACTCCGTTTTTAAACACAGCTGTCAGATGAATGTTGTTAATTTGTTTATATTTCTTCCTTCCTTGCTGCACTCAGGGGCAGCATTTCCCTTGGGAATGCACAATGAGCTTTTCCTCGAGGTACATTGGAAAGGATGTCAACAGCAAGGGCAGATTAGCAGGATCTGAGATTTTACAGATATTGTGGGACACGGCCCTGAGTAAGCCTCAAATACACATTTTGGTGGTGAATTTCTATTTATAAGCTTGAGAAAAGTGACTTATGCATTAATCATCACATTCTGTATGGTACTGGCGAGGCTTTTTTAATGTAGAAGTGATCGTGGCCAGTTTGCATCAGGGGAGAATTTGGCTCTATGTACCTCAAATCCACTCTGACACTGTATCTGATCTATGTTAAATGTCCTCACCTATTTAAAAAGAGGAGAAATTATCCCACAATGATAGAAACCAAGCCTGGAGTTGTTCTGGTTTTGTCATGTACAATGCCAAGATCTGTTGTGCATTTTCCTGTTAATCATCTTGGTAACCTTCAAGGAGGATTTAATCATTTCAACATGAGATCATAAGTATATTTTTATTAAAACTTATCAGCATACCTCTTTGTTTAGGCCATGTTAGGCAAGTCACTTTTGGCTTCTTTCAGAGTTCTTATCAGAAAAATCTCAGCAACACTGCAGTAATTTGTTCCAAAGCAAAGAAGTGAGTGAAAAGTAAACCCAAATTCAGCCATTCCAGTAACTCAAACAAAGCTTTTATGTCCACACTGACCTACAGAAAAGCAGGAGACAAAGGGAATTTCCAGTTAAGCTTGTGTCCTGTCTCCCAGAGCAGTAAACATCCCAGGAAGCCAGCAGCAGCCAAAAGGCCCATTGTGTTTTCTCCCTGGAATCTGTCTGCCCCTGCAGGGACCTTGGCTCCCCAGCTGACTGGGAATTTTGGCTAACCCCACCCACTGCACAGAACCCACTCAAGGTTCTCTGCCATTCCACAGCTATTAAAGCCAAGGCCACAGGAAGCTTAAATGAGGAGGAACTGTTGCTGTTGGGCACCAACAAAAGAAAAGCTCTTTCTAATGCTCAGCACCCATCACCCACATAAGACTGAACAAGGACTAAAGGACTTCAGCCTCTGACCAATTTCACCCATCAAAATGTCAATTAAACCCTTACACTGGCCATTTCAGAGCCAGAATGAATCACCACACTTGACCAGCTCAGCTTTACTTCAAACCCATGTCCTTACACAGCCTGGCAGAAATCCAGGAGTCCAGCTGACCAACAGTCAGGAATCTGAAAGACAACACTTCCCTGTTGTGCAGTCCCAAGGCTCAGCTGGACACAAAAGCCACGAGGAACAACACCCACAGTTCCACACTTGCTGCAGCTCCTCACAGGACACTTACACTGAAGAATAATTCATTATTATGCAAGAACTAAAAATAATGGCAGGCCAAACTGGAGTGAATTCCTTCAAGCACCACTGGGAAACTGTTTTCCTCAAAATTCCCCCTTACTTACAAATCTCTTTGCATCATTAAAGGACTGAAAAAATGGAAAAAATAGCCTCACTGATAAGTTGCCATTTCCAATCACAAAGGTCTTAAAGGAAAGCATCAACACTTTCAAAGCATCCTCTTGTAGAGCTCTGAGCAAGTCTGAGGGCCAATATTTAACATGCTCAGTGTTGCAGTGACTGCACATAAATTTATCTTTTCCTAGAATGCCTCTGTTGGAACATTTCACAAGCTAACAAGGTTGGCCTACAACTAAGAACTTTGGGTCTCTTTTTATCCTCAGTTTGCAAAAGAGTTTTGAATTTTTTTTGTCAAGCATTCAGCCAGCTCAGCTCTATTTTTTCCCCAATTTTACACTATGTGATCTAATTTGTTAATTTAAATTGCACACTTTCCAAGGAAGCAGTTACACCCCCACCTCTTAACCTCCCATCTCCAACTGCTTTTTTTAAAGCAACTGTGATGTAACATAGTAGACATTTCAGAACATAAGAGCAACAAGAAAACGTTTTAAATACATAATATTAGAGTGCACAAGTGTTCAGGAAACACCAAGTGGATTCCACTAGCTAATAGTCTGCTTAAAATTTATAAGCTGAGAAAATTTGAGCTTTATCAAGACTTACTTTCGTAATGCTCTTTTTTTTTTGGTATTACAGATATAGCTCCAACAAGCAGAAAGCAAAAAATTAACATAAGGATGTTGCAGGGATTCTGTTCTTGATTTGACAAGTGCTCCTTGTGATTTCCAGCACACCAGAGCAGGGAGGTGCATCCAGCAGGGTGTGTTTACAAGGCAGGGAACACTGCACCTGTCATCCACAGGATGCACACACAAGATTCCCTGGAAAGCACAGGAAGGACCAGGATATGTATTATTTATGTTCCCATCATATATCCCCAAGACCCTCTGTCTGCTCTGCCTTGAGGTAGAACTCCAGACACAACAGCCTGAGGCAGGAGGGGCTCCACGATGGGATGTGCCAGGCTGTCCCTCAGGGACCCTATGGAAGCAAACACCCCTTTCCACTGACACATCCCAAGGAATTGTGTTCCACCTAACAGTAAGAAAATAATTTTCATTCTTCAACACATTGCTCCTTTATCATGTTTTTCTTATGACTTCATTTGTATATTCAAAATACCATTTCTGGCAGATCTAATCTCAGTTTCATTTCTCCCTGGCTCTCCAGGTTCCATGAAGTTATCCTTTCACTCTCTGCAAGCAGGTATTCAACACATCACCCTAATGAAGCCATTCAAGCTCTGATCCCAAACCACTCCAACAGAAGGAATGCTGAGATATCAAATAAAAACCAAACATAACTCAGCTAAGGCTAGTTGATTTCCTCAAAGTCTACATTGCAACATCTCTAATTGTTGGGCTTTATACTTTCTATTAATATTAAAAAAAATAGAAAAGACTTTCACCACAGCATGCCAAGGGCAAAGCCCATCCTGGGGTCCACGATCTGTCACTATGGATATACTCATTGAGGAAAAATAAACACACTTAAAGCTCCCAGCTATTTAAGGAAGCCATCAGAGCATGAAAAAGTATCTCAGTTCAATGTTTCTTTGTATAAAAAAATTGTTAAACAAGGCTTCTAATACGTACTGAAATGAGATCTGATACGTGTTCTTGCTCTTCAGTGTTGTACTACATCATGCTTTTATTAAAATAGTCATTTTCAGAGTATTTACCAAAAAACATTCTCCTGTTTATCTGAAACAGTGGTAAAATGAATGAACAAGAAATAGATTTCTTTGAATCTTTTTTCCTACAAAAAGAAGCCATACTGGAAATACCAAAGGCAGCCCTGGAACTTCCTACTTGAAGTTACCACGTACCAAAACCAAATCAGATTGATTTTATTATAATTGAGGGTAACTGGCTTCATTTTTCCACCTACATTTCCCACAGGTTTGGACATTTTCCTGCTCGTTCCAAATGTGCCCATTAACAGTACATGATTTTGGTAGTGAGAACTTCAGACTCAAAAAAAACCAGAATAAAAGCAGTATTCCACTAAAGGCAGCATCTTATTTCTACTGAAGTCAACAGCATCTTCTATCTATTAATGTCAACACTTATTAGGGATAGGGAGATAGACTTGATGTCTGCTTTTACAAAATTTAAACAAAGAACTACAACTACAGAAGAAATATCAAAATAAAAGAAACCATCTTTGGAAAACTGTTTCATACTGTGTAAGTATTCCCAAAGAGGTCTTGATAATAACTATTGATAAGTACCTTGTCCTGCAGAAACTTTTTATTTTGTTGTTTATGCTTCATAATTCCTTAATATACAGCAGGTTTTGATATTTTGTGAGATGCTTGGTAACAAGAGAATTATTGGCAAAGCATAAATATGTTCCTAAACTTCATCTTCCTGGGTTTTTTCCATTTTTCCTTCAAGCTTCAGGGTCTGTCAAGAAGTATCAAACATCTCATTTGTTTTCTGTAATTTATGCCATTTTTTTTCCCTTCCCCCTTTTTTGAAGTTCTTCCTATGGTTTTCCATGGAACCTGGCTGCTGCAGGATGGGTTGGGATGTGAATTGAGAACTACAAAAAAATTCTTGAAAGCCACAAATCTAACTAGGGGCTCATTTTACTGAAATGATGTACAAGTATTTCAGAAAAGCCCTCAACTCATTTCACAGTTAACTTGAAGCTCCTTGGTGCTTTCACTGACAGATTTCCAAAGGCAGGGAGCTGAAGCCCTTGCACAGAAGACACAGAGGCATTCCTAGAATAAAACCTTTCAAAAGTCAAGCTCAGGCTCTTTGGTTTTGCTCAGGGTTTATTTGAGCATTTCTAAGTGCACAGAGAATAAAAGAGGTTTTCAGGTTTTGGCAACACAAGACCTTTGAAGCAAAACAACAAAAGCAATAATTTATAGGAGGAATTATGCAAACTTCCAAACATTAGCTGTGTATGACTGGGGGAGCTGCTGTGAAAAAATAATTTCACAAAATTCATGTCAGAACAGTTCATGTCATCATGCTTTTTATAAAAACAAGCTGCCTGGCTGTCCAGAAAAAACAGTCCAAACACGATATAAATCATATCAGTTAAAGATGAACTTCACAGCAGCTGCACTGAAATTCAGGACAGAGCATGTGTGGGATGAAGAGAGTGGCTTGACCATAGATCTGCCTCCAGATAAAGGCACTAAAAGCCTCCAGGAATTCCCTCTCTGAGATAAGGACCCAGTTTTATGAATATTTATGATGATATGACAGATTTTACCACCAAACTGAGATCAGGAAGGAGCTCAAGAGCACATCACCTCTGTGAGTCACATTCCAGACTCTAAGACCGGGCACCAGTAAAAGGAAGAATCACTGCAAGTCTTTCCAAAGACACAGAAACATCATTTCATCCTTTATAACATCAACAAGCAGGAGTAATTGCCATTTCATTCAGCACAGCACTAAGACAGGAGTGCAAAGTCAGTCCCATTTCTTACATCATGCTGAATCCTTCTCCCATGATTGGAGAAATGAGTGGTTGCTTATTCTGCTGGGATTTTCATCAGCAAACACACATGCAAAGACATCTGAAGCAGCACAACTGCTGCTACTGTGTGAATAGATCCTACTGAGGGCAAATTTGCATTTATACCTCAAGTAAAAAATATATTAAAAGCTAATCTTGACTGTGACAACTCCACATAGAATATATTCTCAAGCACATATAGGCTTCCAATTCCAAAGACATTCAGTTTTAAAACAAGCCATCCCTCAAATTCTTGGACACCAGTCACCAGAGAACATTTCCTCTTGGACAGACACACTCTATTTAGGCAAACCAAACTCCTCCAGGAGACTGGAAATCCTGGCACTGAGAAGTCAACAGATGTCAGAACCCAGTCAACAAAGACTTCTAGGAATTCATTAGCAGTGAACACCTGTAATGCAGGTTCCAAGCATTAAACGCACAATGCCACAACCAACCTAAATTCAGAGCTGCTGCATCAGTTTCCTTTGCAATCAAGGGCATTTGGTCACAGAACTTAACAAATTATTAAATAAATAATTCAAATTACATCAACCACTTTCCTGCCCTTGTATGAAATTCTGTATGAGGAGTAAATAAAGTCAGAACCTTGCATTACAAGCTCAGAATTCCCACATGGAACTTGGCTCTCCAGCTCCTTTCCAACAGGACCAAGAGCACAAGGGTTATTACATAGGTGTCTGCAAGTAAAGAAATGCATCGCTACCAGAGAACAACTTTCCCCCTAACATAAAGCAGCAAAAAGGATTTTTATTTAATTAAAACATCCATTTGGGCTTTAAACTTAGTAGAGGACAACACAGGCTTGCCTACAGATTTATTTGTTTACTGAAACAATAGAAACAAGTTCATGATTCAATTATTGACAGATGATCTACTATTGTGATGTGAATCCTTCTGTTCCTTCATTCTCCTTTGACTTCACAATAAAAACAACCTTCTTTATGCAATTTTGCTCATTTATCCATATATTGATCACAGTATGTAGAAAAACATTATGACATTAATTTTTAACCCTGTCATCTAAAACTCCATTTTACAATTTTAGCTTTAAATTTAGCTCTAAATTTTAGCTTTAAATCATTCTTTTCACCCCAGTTTTAACTGTTGGACATTTTTTATGACTTACCTTTCCCAAAACTGGAAGACAAAGTCCCAAAATTCCTAAGTATTGATGGGTCCATTTCTTAAGGGTCTTTAATCTTCAAGGTGTATGTTAAGAAGCAGCTCAGTGACCATCTAGAAAACCTAACCACTACAATAATTTTCTACCCTGTCTGTTAATTTATAAATATTTTTAAGCCAAGAGTCTGATCCCCTACAAACACAGCCATACAACTGGCAATATAACTAACTCAAGGATTAAGTCTACCAGCTTGAGAAATCTGGGCTGAGCTTCTCAGACAAAGAAATCCAGCAGGAACTTCAAGGAGCAACACCTCCAGCTAAAAAGCAACACGATTACAGTTGAGATCCAGAAAATTTCATTAAATATTAATATCTCCTACTTTGTCTTGCTCCTGCAGCAGCAAGAAAAGGATAAAAACAGAGAAAAACCTGCCCAGCTTATCAAGTTGTAGGTGGTGGTTAAATGAAACTTTGACTCCCCTCCCTGTATTTAGAGATAGAGAATGAGCACTCCGAGTTGCTGGAGCAGATTTCCTCCAAACCCCACAGCACTCACAGATCCAAAGTGCTGGATGGCTCCCAAGAACTGGTGACAACTCCCCACCTTTCACAAAACACAAACCAATGATTTCATTAAGAAATGACACACATTCTTCCCAGGTATACAACTGATACACGGCTGGGGTGACCAGAAAACAGCAACTGACCAAACCCTGAAGCAACAGGGCAGAAAAGAAAACCTCTTTATTCCACCTAAACACATTTACAACCCTTACAAGACTAATTAGAAAACAAACAGGGAGAACCCTAAGGAGAACCAATTACCAGAAGAGAAAATTATGCATAAACAATTCAGGCCTTTATCTGCATGTATAATTTTAAGACAATTACATTTACCACGAGCACATGGGACAAAAATGGTTGTGTGGCTGCAGCTTTAACGTGAACCATAAGCAGCTCAAAGCTGCCACATTTAAACAGAGCAGCCACACAACTCTGATGGAAACCTGGCTGAACACCAGACCCAAGCAGAAACACTACAGACAGTGCAGAGAGCACTTAATTCAGAGTAAGGAGTAGCTTTCCCATTCAGTTCTATGGATAAATGGAATAAATTTTTGTCTCTCTTCACTTTTACAAACCTTGCCATATCTACAGTCCATTGCACACCTTAAGAGACAGCTGTACATTCCCAGCACTCTGCTGCTTGGTGGCACAATGTAGACTTAGGAACTCAGTAAAAAGGACAGCTGAAACCTACTAAAGTGGTTTAGAGCAGAATTAAATGTGGCAAAGAGTGAGTATGAACAAGACCAGTGTGCCTAAATCTGCACAGATCAAGGCAGAGCAACAACTCTCCACAACACCTGAGCTCCACATCCACTGGTTTTACGCTCCAAATGTGCATCAACATTGGCAGAATTGGAATCCAAGGATGGATCAGGTGAAAAGGGACCACAATGCCTCAGTCCAACCATCCCAGAACACACAACACAGGATTGTGTCCAGCTGGTTCTGGAACATCACCAGAGAGGGAAACTCCACAGCCTCTCTGGACAAACTGTTCCAAGTTCTTCCTCCTGTCCAGGTGGAATCAGTTCCTGCCTGTTCCTCTTCTGCCACGGCTGGGCCCCTGGAACAGAGCCTGGTCCCTGCAGACAGGGACACCCAGGGCTGAGGGCCCCCCTGGAGCCTGAGCAGCCCCAGCTCCCTCAGCCTCCCCTGGGCACAGAGATGCTCCAGGCCCTTCCTCATCTCCGCAGCCATCGCTGGTCCTGCTCCAGGAGCTCCCTGTGCCTCCTGTCCCAATGATCCCAGAACTGGACACAGCACTCCAGATGTGCCTCCCAGGGCTGGGCAGAGGGGCAGGATTGCCTCCCTGACCTTTTAGGAATGCTCTTCCAATGCATCCCAGGTCCCATCAGCCTTCCTGCCCCCATAGCACTGCTGGTCAGGGACACCTTGGTGTCCACCAGGATCCTCCTCTGCAGAGCTGACACCCAGCAGGCTGGCAGGAGAATGAGGGCACCACCCCAAACCTCCTGAGGAGCTGTCTTGGTTGCTGAGGAGTCTGTAGGAGGAAGAGACAGAACAGCTCCTGTGTGTGAGGGGACACCAAGTGACAGGTGACAAGGACCAAGCTTTCCTTTCGATCCCCGTCCTCACACATGGAAGAGAATCAAAAAACTGAGTACACTTTCCACTCCTGTGCTTCTATAAAAATCACTTTGTAGGCTGCTCCAAAGCAACAGAGCTCAAAGCTGGGGATTTTTATGTAAAATGTGATAAAGAGGAACTAAATCTGTTCTATGATGTTACTATGCAACATTCAAACTGTATTCTTTCCTGATAGGTTTTTAAAATAAATTCAGTTTCAAAGAAAATTCCAGGTAGCAAGCAATTATTTATTACTTACAGTTCTTCAGGGCACTTCAGTGAATCCTGGGAGATTGTGTTTGCTAAGGAATGCAAAACACTTCCCTTATGGCAAAATTCTTCCAGACAAAGAAACTGTTGCTGACTAGAGAATACAAATCATCCCAGTTCATCAAAAGGATTTTTTGTAAAGCAAATTATTCTTCATTAATTATTACTTTATATGCATTCACCACTTTTAGCAGCTGTTTCACACAAATTTACGTCTCTTGAGCTGATATTCAGCTGTATAAAATAACACAAAATAAATGATGCATAACTGTAAAGGTCACCTTTTCCCCTACACTTTTCAGGAACCTCCAGCAAAAAACCCAGGACTTCAGTAAACCCTTCAAAAATCCTAAATTAGAAATTTAAATTTTCCAGAAGTTCAAAAACATTCTGAGTTACCTTTTGAGTTGCCAAGGGGAACTGGGTACCAAAAAGCCTTTTAATATTTTAGAATTAAAAAAACTCCCAATAATTAAAAAGTTAAAGTTGATTGACTTAAAGAAATTCAGGCCTGTCTCACTCTTCATCAGAAATCAACTTCATCATGAAGAAGCACAAACTCTTCAAAATTCTGCATATTTAAAATTCTTATGTAACTTTCTTTTAAGCCATGATGGCTTCTCTGTTTTACTGCCATGTTGAATATATTCTTTCCATTTTAAAACTGATTTCTAAATAATATAGTTCTCCAAATGACAAATGAGTTCCAGCCAGTTTGGTTCTTCAATGATGCTTGGAATTTTTCATCTATTAAAGAAAATCCTGGAAAACTGTATTAATAAGGCACTGATATGCACTCCAAAAATTAAAAAATAATAAAGTATAGGATTACAGCATAACATAAGACATCTTGGTTCATCTTCCACAAATACAAATTAAAACAAGTTTTAAATACTGCTTGACTAGGAAAAGAAAAAGCTTTTATATTCTGAGGCCTCTCAGAAGAGGCAGAAGACATCACAGAACTGAAGCTGTAACACAAGGGAATAGGTTAATTTAATGAGGAGTTACATATTAAAAAGCAGCTAATAACAATTATTAACTGCTCTGTGACAAGAAATTTCCATGCCACTCACTGAATTCTGCATTCCTAGCAGGCATTAGTTCCATTTATTCCTAAACAATTCATTGGAACACTGGGTCTGCAATGGCAAGGTGGGAAATGCTTTTTAAACTCAGAGATCTCATTTCAATCAAACCCTGAATGGTGTTTGAAAAGAAGGGGAAAGATTAAGAAATAAGACCTGGATCAAGTTTCTCTACATTGGCTGAAATTTCATTTTCCATTAAAGCTGTCAACCAGCTTTACTGAAAAAAGTGATTTTAATTACACTTGACAACCCCAAAACTGCTGTCTTATTTGCAAAAGTCCTGTTCAACATTAGCCACCAAAAGAAAATCAATATTTCAACTCATCCCTTTTCTCCTGGCATTGATTCCCCTGCAAAGCAGATGGAAAGCAGTATTTTTGTAGGGGAGTTGCTGAGAGAAATCTCTAGAAGGCACAAAATAGTAACTTCCACATATGCAAGTAGATTGACATCTAGTGTAAAAACACTGAACTACAAAGCCACATCAACAAGGATTAATTCAAAATATTTTTAAATGACAAATGAATCAAATCCTCCAAATACAAGCACTTGATATATATTTTTTAATATCTATACAGAGCCAAAAACCTTGTACCAGTGACTGAGGAGATGCAACTTCCAGCAGAGGAGAAATGAGATGTCATCAGTGAATCAGAACAGCAAATGAGAAATATCAGAAATGAAGTGTGCCAGGGAGAACAAGGAAGATGAACACAGGCCAGCTGGTCATGGAGAAGCTTTTTCCACTTCTAGATAAGGTGAAGAGTTAGAGACAAAGGCAGAATGTTTGCATGGTTTAGTTTTAGAATTTATGACTGAAAGATATTTTGGATACTCCCATTTCTGTAGTGCAGGCCCAGAGTCTGATGAGGAGAGGCATAAGTAGTCTCTAATCAACCGTGTTCTTTAACACAATGAACAGGGAAAGGAAGTTTACATGTGGTTGAAAAGCCTTTCATTTATCTTTTCTAAGTCATTCCACTGAAGATTGACCCCTTGCAGCAGCATCATGATCCCAGAATTTCGTGTATTAAATATCTTTGGGCAAAGATGTTTTCAATCCTTTCAAAGGAATACATTTCCAAGAAATCTCAAGAGTTTGTCACCTTTCTACTCTCTCCACTATTGGTGGCATTGGCAGAGATTTTGGGCCTCACCATATTTTCCTGGCTGTTTCAGTCCTCTCTTCAGGTTCCTGCCTGTAATAATTGCACAAAAGCAATATCTAAAAAAGAGTATCTTAAAAGCTGATAGAAAAGGCATCCAAACAACTCCTGACTCATTCACAACTCATTTTCCAGAATAATATTAGGACATCTGTCTCAAACCTAATGATTCATTGTGCCCTGATACCCTATTGCCCTCAGTGATGATGAAGATTTTTTTTTTTTTAAAGTAAATACAATTCCTCAGCTCGCCACTGACCCAATGTGTTAATCATTACACAACTGACAGTTTGTGCTGTTGTAGATGGGACCCAAGGGTTGTTTTGACTCAGGAAAACTCAGGGCTCCAGGGAACCTCTGCACAATGAGTCAGAGGTGAGCCATGACTTTGGGATAAGCTCTGGAAATGGCAAATACAGCTGGAAAAATGAAACCAGGGCTGCTCCCAGGGCCATTTCTGCAAGGGCACAGGAGTGAGCTCTACTCTGAACCAAACTTTCCTGACAGTAATGACACTGTACACGCCAGGTCAGCTGGAAAATGGTTCCTTGGCACCTCTTAAACCCTACACAGTTCTGAAGGGAAAGCTAAGGAGAATTTGCTCAGTCCCAAAGACCCTGCCAATCTCAAATGCATCCAGTTTTTCTCCTCAAGCTAAGGATTTTCAGAAGCTACAAACAGTCAGAACCCAAGGGAAAAAAATCCATTTGATGTCCATTTTTTGTTTTGGACTTGAAACCAAACAACACGAATTCAAGTAACTGGAGAAATGCCCAATACAGCTCTGTGACTACTCCCAAGAAATTACTGCAGAAATACACTGAAAGCAAGGGCAAGTTACATGGTTTTGGAACAAAACCCTTGTTCTGTTTTCCTTGAGTGTCTGAATTCCATTTTACATCCCTACCTGCTAGGATACAAAACCACCACAGACAGACTGCAGGAAATGATCCATCACCAGTTCAGGATCTGCTTCTTCCCATTTGTCATCAGTACCACACGGAGTTGGATTAAAAAAAAGGTAAGACTTAAATATACCATGGCCTTACTTGAATATAATTGTTTTATTTTTAGCATGTTTTTAATTAGGAGAGCTAGACACCAAAGCAGCAAAGTGTGCAATGAATTTGAACAGAGTAAGAAATACCTGGAAATTATTCATAATACTCTTATTATCTCCTTTTCACTAAGGATTAGTAATAATCCCTCATGTTCAGATTTATTAATCAACTGCCAAAAAATCATGAGACCAGCTGAAATCTGAGATCAAACCAAAATTCAGATGTTTGCCTGCCTTTGTGTTTTGGCATTATCTCAACAATGCAATATGGAAGGCTATAAACCTTTATTTAAAACAGAATTTCAATTCCTATAGAGTAGTTTTGTACTGAGGGCTTGGGTCTTTGAGCAAAAAAAAAATCAAGTATTGTCACAAATGTTTAATTAGAAATGCAGCCAATCAAGATGCTATCACTGAGTCATTAGTGAATTAAATATTATCTGTGTGCCTGAAAACACATTAAAAAAAACACATTCCTCATAATTAGCTAAAACTAACCTCCCTTTCTAGACTTTTTTTTTATTCAGCAACTAAAACACACCAGAAGTTATTTGGTAGAACAACAGCCCTCTTGGCATAATTTCTTAAGTTATAAACCCTTCTCCCTGAGGAATTTAATTGTTAACCTTTCTTAAAATATCTTTTCATCAAGACCCAAAAGATTTGAAAACCCCCTTCTTGAGGCTTTCTTTTTTATTCATCGCGAGACAGCTTAAATGTCATCAAGACAGAATTTCTTTGTCATCCAGTCACTCTGCCACATTACAGTGGTATAAAATAACCAAAACTTCAACTGAAATGGCCACCAGAGGACCTTGCTTCGTGTCAAGCTGGAATGGAGCCAGGACACAAATGTGCTCCTGGATTTCAGTGTCTGCTGGTGTCAAAACAGCTGCTCTTCCCTATCTCGCAGAGGGACAGTATCACCAACAAAAATAGAAGTACCTGGTTGTCCTGCCCATCTCCTTCTCTGCTTTTTCGAGCTGGTTACAGAACCAGAACTAATATTTTCTTTTATCCAGCATTTAGAGCACTTTACCTAATTCCTTCCTGTTCAGCAAATCCCAGGAGCACTGTATAAAAGCCATACAGAGTATACCCTGCTCTTGCCTAGACTAGGGGGGAATTTACCACAGTCCTTCCCTGTTGTTCTCCTGTGTTTAGATGTGACCTTGAGATGAATTCCAAAAGCCACTCACACTTTCCCTGCTGATCCACTGAGAGCAGGGAGGCAGGCTGAGAACAGGGTTACCAACCACAGAGCCCCAAACAAGCGGCATCAACACTCCCTGGAAATGGACTGTGTGTTCCACCCTCAGGCAGCCTGTGGCACCTGTGTCCCTCCCTACACCAGCTTCCACGGGAGGGTTTGCCCAATCTCGTGACCAGCACAACATTCCCACTCTGTATTTTGAGAGTGTGGATCAGAGAACTGATTCCCACCTAAAGACAGCTGTTCAAAATTAACACTTGCTGCATACCAGGTATAACTTCATTGGCATCAACACATCACTGACTACAAACCCTCTGTCCTTTCCCACTTTGTCCTCTGAGGTCCTCTCTAACAACAGCCACAAAAACAGGTGCCTGCCAGAAAAACCACCCTGCAAACAAACTTGGCTGCCCTGGACATTAGCCCACATAACCCAAGAGGCTGCACAGTCCCTGCCTTCAGTGCTCTGGCACATCCATTCCTGCTATCACTGGAAACACTGGGATAGGCAGCACAGATCACCTGGCCCAAAACAAAGAAGATTCTATTTCTGTCCAGTGCCCCACGCCTCAAAGCACACACTGTGATTTAAACAGGCCAAAGGAGTGAGGGAAGTGTTTCCCATAACAAGCCAGGGAGATATGCACAGGCACAATCCCACTGAAGGCACCTGGACTCTGCACTCAGCCATCCATCTCAAGGTGAAGGTCATCCTTCTGGAAAGCCACATCAGCTGGAAAAACACTTAGAGAATTTCAGGAAGTTCTATTTTCAAACCCCATGGTAACACAGACCTCTTTTAGGCCTTTCTATAGGAGTTGCATTCCCAGTGACTTGATCCCCTTGGGAGAAGACAAATTTCCATGCAGGACTCCAGCTAAAGCCATTAAGTTCATTTTTTATCTCCACTTGGGAGGATAATTAGGAAGAGGAGAGCTAATAACACAGAGTGGTTTCCTCAGGGCAAAGGCATTGGGCAGGTCTCCAGCAGGAAGGGTTTTCAGCACAGGTCCCAGCACCATCCCAGAGCTCCAGCATCCTCTCCCACATGACATGGGGACATTTTAAGTCCCAGGCACCTCTGCCACCACCACATGCTTCATGCCTGAGCCCCATGTGCTCCAGACTTGGCAATTCCCAGGTCTCCAGCAGGCATGGCTTGCATGTCTGGCAACTACAAAACTGAAGATCATTTTTAATTCTATTGAACAACACCAAGCAAAATATTTAGCATTTCTCAGAACATGTGACTCAAGTACCGAGGTTGTCAGCCTTCCACATGCTCTTCTTATTCCAAACCAGAAACATCCCATTTGATATTAGCTAAAATATTAAACCAGACACCAAGCTGAACAGATTTTTGCTAGCCTGCATAACTGTGACTAAACTCAGGCAAAACAGCAGCTTTCAAATGGGAATAATACACACTTCTAATACAATACTGCAGGTCTAAGGTTTTTTAATGTTCATCTCTGGGTCCACCAGCCCTCCAAAATTTGCTGTGTGCAGTCAGAGCGCATGGCAGAGAAACCCTGCTGCTGTTCTGGTCCGACACCAACACTCTCTAAAAGGATAATGAAAACAGCATCACATTTCAGAAGAAATTTCCTGGAGGCCTGCTGAGCTGACCTTGTTTACAAGTACTCACTGAAACGATTAATTGCTTGTATGTTCCACTCCACACTGCATTTTCTGCCCATACTATCCATATGGACATGAGCCAGAACAAAAAATTCTATGTAATTATCCAATTAATTATTATTAATGCTAGCATTTAGCAACAACAACAAAAAAAAAGCCAGCTAGCATATAACAATTGCTTCACTTCTAGTGTGAGAACTATAAATGGCATGTTTGTATTTTATAGCTACTAACAAGAAAAGTTGAACAATTTTGTTTTGTTTTAAACAGGACCAGAAGAGCAAAGAGCAGAGTGGTGAAGGGAACAGGGAACAACTTGAATCCAGAGTCAGCACCAGAATTTCTGGGCAATTGAGCCAATCAGCTTCCCTCAGCACTAATTTACAATTGGAAACATATAGCACCTTCTCATTCTCTGGCTCTATTCCTTAATTTTACTATCTGCTTCTTGGTAGTCGGAATTTCATGTTGATAAAGCAGAATGAGGTCCTGACTGACTCCAGCCCATCAGTTTTTTTTTTTCATTGTACTCTTGAACATTTTGAGATTAGAAAGATGGATTTCTTCTGGACCTGGCAGAAAGCAACAGCTCCATCTGGGCCAGAGGAATCAGCTGATAAAATAATGCAGCTGTTGGGCTAGCAGCAGGCCAAAAGCAGTTATTGGAAATTAAATAAGCACATAACACACCCTGAAATTCTGGGCAGTGCTTCACTGACATTAGTTAACCAATGCACAGAGCCCCAGCAATTTACAGGAAGAAACTCTGTTCCAAGGATTAGCATAGGACTGGATATCAACACTCCCACACTGCCTCTCAGCTCCATCACAAATTTGCCATGAGAGACTGTACTGATGCTGCTCTGTGCCCTAGTTCCTCCACATACAGCATGGGAATAATCCATGTGTAACTACTCACCAAAACTATCTTCAATTTTAATTCACGTTTGCACCATGAATTTTAAAAACAAGTGTTTACCAAATTTTGTCTAAGCCCTCACCCCAAATGAAGGTAGTCCCTTCATGGCTCTCAATTTCAGCTCCACTACAATGCCAAAAAGCAAAAATGAACTCTGGTTTTTGAAGCTGTACTGCATTGCTGCTCATTTGGCATTAGGACATCACAGAATGCAGTAAGAGCATCACCCCCCCCAGGCCGGGTAACAGCAGGCCCTGGCAGCTGACCTTGACACAAAACCACTCAAGTGTTGTGTGAAATGGACAAGACAGAAATATGGAAAACACAGAAACCCATTAGATCTTGATCACATCCCAACCAAGGCTTTTGAAAACACAGGTAGACACAAGAAGTGATGTTTGTGATGAACAGCAAAGGTGTTTTCACATCCCTGAGGTGGAGTGACACTGCTCAAGCACTTTTCCAGCAAAGCAGGGAGCAGCACAGGCAACAGAAATCTGCAGCAGCAGCAAAATTCCATCTCTGCATGTACTCCCCAATCAGAGACAGGTTACAGGTGTTACTCCCTGGAAAACTGACTTGCTGTAGGTTGAACAGATTCACCTCCAAAAGGAACTGAATTTGCAGTTTGCTGGGAGTCTTCACTCCAACAAAGGAGCCCTGCAGCCCTCTGACTGCCAAGGAAGACCTCAGTTTCCAGGCTCCAGCTCCTAGATCCACAGCCTGGAAAAGCAGGGCAGATCAGGGGCATCTGAGACTGGCAGCAGGCAGCTGGTTTTCTCCACCCCTCCTAGAATACCCAGTCAAGCATTCTCCTGAACTCTTGAAATTTACCCTCCAGATCAACAACCATCTAAAATTAAAGATTATTTTAACTCTATCCAGACCAACAGGGGGGTAGAATTGTGCTGCCTGAAAAGTTCCTGGCACTGACATTAAAATCTAATTTCAAGGAAGGGTTTTTATTACACAGTGAGCAGGGACAGAGGCTCAGGATCAGCATTTATGGAGAGTAATGGTGTCAGGTGAGCTTCTCTATGGTACACCAAACCAGCTCAGATCCAGAAGTATGATCAATGAAACATCATTAAACAATTGCTGGGAGATCTGCAAACAGGAATGGATTGGGATTTTGTTCCAAATGGGTTTGGTTTTTAGTATGTATTAAAATTCTACAGCTCTAGACAGTAAAAAAGGGAAGGAAAACTTCTTGCCCAGGATCCTCTCCCAACAGAATGTCCATTGGGAGTTCAAGGAAACTGCTCAAACTGAGTATCAGCTGCCTAGTCTTAAATTGGGCATTAATTAAATTTAATGCCTGATTTTTTTTTTCTAAATTAAAAACTCTGCCTTCCCCCTATCCCCCCAATGACATTCTGAACACTTGGCAGACTCATTTCCTTTGTTCCTTCAGCAGCATGAAGAGCTCAGAGCATCACAAGAGCAGAGCACAAATGTGAACACCAGCGGAAAGCAATGAAGGTACACAAGCAGAGCATTCATTACAGATGAGCCCAGGCAGCTGCTTCACCCCAGCTAGGGAAAAAACATCTCCAAGAAAACCAGCTCTGAAAAGAAAGCTTCTCATCCAGTCACAGAGTGACTACAGTAAATCAGCTGGAGAGCAAAAGGATGACAGACCAAACCCAGGGACTTCTCCAAGTGATTCTCTCTAGAGAGATTTCAGGATCTGAAGCACAACACAAGGATCCCCCTTCAGAGGGGCCACATAAAGACAAAAACACCAAAACTAATATTAACTCTGCAGGATAGCTGGTGACATCCAGCACAGTTCAAGGGAAACAGCTCAGGGCACCATCTTAAACAAATAAACATTGTATTTCTGTGGAGAGTCAGACCAGGGAGTAGAGGGAGGGAGGAGCTGGGGAAAAAGAACAAGGTAAATTGAGTTATAAAATGAAGTTACCCAGAGAGACTTTTTTTCCTACTGCTGCAATAGTGGCTGAGGGAAGAGAGCACCAGAAGCAATTTTGATTTTTCTGCTGTTGACAAATGGTTTATGTCAAGTACACGAGTGTGAAACATACTCATTCTTGATAAAAACATGGTAAATAAACCAAACACAGCTTGCCAATGAACCCAAGCAGAACAACAGTAATTAAGGAATAACACAAAACATCAACAGGCTTCAGAGCTCTTTCCCCATAAAAGCTGAAGTATCCTACTCTCCCTTTCTGGCTAACAGGTCATAAGGAATAGAGATTTTGCTTCCAGTCCTGCATTCACCTGCTAAGGAAGTGCTGAAATCTCAGAGAAGATGCTTTTCACCACCACAACACTGATAAGATCAGCAGCACCAAGAATCATGATTTGTGCATAATTACACCAGCAAATTCAGAACTGAATCCACCTCCTCAGCTCCTGGTTAAGTCTGCCAAGCGTTTTCCATCTGGGATACACCTTGGCATTCCTGTGGGAGAGCTCCTGCTGTACCTACACACATTTAACACACCTGGAGAACATTCCCTCCTGATTTCCCACCAGGAGCAGCTTCACCTGGATGTCTGCCCTATTTGTGCCACCCCTTTTGGGGACAGCAGCAGCATCCCCACAGAGGTCTTGTCACCATCACATTTTGTAACTCTAATATTAGCTTAATGTTGCTTTCTCCTGGGGATTACAAACAAACCTGCAGACCCAGAATAACACCCTTCAGATACAAAAATGGCCATAACAGGCTTGTTCCCTGCTCAGTAATTTTCAAATATCAGCACACCAAAAGGAAAGCAAAAAAAAGGCAGTTCTGAAGTTGTTCTTTAAGAGTCACATGAGCTGGTTTGTATTTTCAGAACTTGTTTGAAGCATCACATCCAGAATAGGTTTCCAGGAAACCGACACTAAGTACATGTTTTTATTGATAATTACCAGTTTGTTGTCAAAGATCTATTTTTGACTGTGTGCACAGTTAACCACCTGGCTAAACTAAGTAACAAAAGCCATTAAAAATCCTAGTTTAAGCTGACTTTTACTCATTAATGTCTCTCTAAGTGTTGTGGTGGAGCACTAAAGACACATTAAACACTTTATTCAGCACAAAAAGCCAAATGAATGGCACTGAACTGCACCACATCCTACTGCATCAGCAATAACAGAGCACCTTCACTTTGGAAATAAAAAAGCATTACATGTGGATAAATAATAAAAATTATCAGCATTAAAGAATGCATAAATGCTCAAATGAACAAAAACCTCCCAGCAGAAATAATTAATTACATTGGGAATTTTATTTTAAAATCAGTGTCCCACAAAGCTCAACCAATTCTTCATAGAACAGTTATTATGGTTTAGTTAATTTGGAGCAGAATGAAGCCTGACTTCCTAGTGTGGAAGAAAGGCACATGAGTCCTAATTATGCAGTAAAATGCCTAAATTGAGTGTTCAAACAACAGCTCAACTTGCCTGTGTTTACAGAACAATCCAATACAGCCTTGAAATTTTTCCTGCTCCTAACTGTGCAGCCAGGATGCTGGAATTGAGTGATCCCAGAGATACCCATCAGCAAAGCCAATAAAAGTCTGGAATTCCATCGGAAACTCAGCCTTGGTTCCTAACACTGCTAAAGGACTTGGGAGCATTAATGCAGCATCCACCAGAGACAGGAGAAAAGTGAACTATCTTGCCCAAGATCACATTCTGAGCCTCCAAGACAATGCAAACACTAACACTGCTTATCCCAGAGCCAAAATCCTAGAAATTCAAATCTGTTTACATGCAGAAATATCTGGTAAATGTTCTATAAACAAAAACACTTCAGTGATAAGAAGAACTGGAAGCAGATACTTGATAAAGAACTCCAATTCCAGAGCTACTGTAAAAAAGAATCTACAAGGTCATGCAAGGCAGCTATTTTTATACTACAGCAGAAAAAACAGGAGTGTGGAAAACTTTTTTTTTTGGCACTATTCTATATCCAGAAAGACCCAAGCACGACTAAAAGCTTTTGTGGTTGAAGGCATTGCAGGGAACAGGCACATCCAGTGCAGTGGAAAGCAGAGGAGCCGTGCCAGGAGGCCACTGCTATTTCTGGCTGTCACTGGTGGGCTGGGTGACCTTCAGGGCACAGGGACACCTCCTCCCTCAGCCCCCGGGGGCACACAGGGAAAACAGCCTTTTCCTGGGCCCCAGAGGGACACAGGACAGGGGAATTCCCTTAGGACTGTGCTCAAGATGAGCCACTGGGCCTCTGGGTTTGTGCTGGAAGCACAGGCAGCTCCCCTTCAGCTAAACAGCTCACTCCCTTTATTTTCAGTAACCAAAAGCTCCACATTCTGACTCACCTGAACCATTCCCTGGCTTTTAAACAGAGTTCAAATGCTACAACAAATTAATTAGTTCATTCAGCTAATTTTATATGACTAAAAAACCCAAAGAACAAGGTTTACTCCGGTTTTTCCCAGGCTATCATCAGTAACAGTTCAGTAAATTTCATTTACAGGACCAGTAACTACAATAATTCACAATTTAGACTGTCAATTTTAAGTAATAAATAATTATAGAGAAGAAATTATTACCTCAAACATTCAATATGAAAAGAGAAAGAATCACATTTATCATTTTATTACCCACAAATGTTATAGCCTAAATTAGTTTTCCAGTATACATTAGTCTTACCTTTAAACAAAAAATATAATCAAGCATTAAAAACCTAATATTATTACATTTGGAGCTACACTGAATTATAACATTCCCATCATATTTTCCTGTCATTTGCTATTGATTCACTGAAACACAGTGAATCACCTTCAGCAGTGATTAATGTAAAAACTGTTCCTTCATTACCATCATAAATGAGAACAAATCTAACACCTCTCACTGGTTTGCATTTTAACAAAGTCTAAAAAATATTTTAAAATGTGATTTTCATTTCCTTCTGCCCTTTCTCCAAAATCTGTCCCTGTCAGCTTCCTGAGAACAGCACATCCCAGGAATATTTCAGCCATCCTGCTGGGGCACATCCAAGCCCACTAACAAGTGTGCAAATCTCTGTTAAGGATTCTTCCCCTAAACAACACTTGTGGTTTGAGCAAAACACTTTTAAAAGTATCCTTTTAAAATGGAGAAAAATCTCAAAACACTGACTAAAACCTCTTCATTTTATAACTAAACATCAATTGGGTGTTAAGATCTAGAATTTTTTCCCCCACAGGTATTTTTAGTAGCATTTAGTTCCATTTAAGGGCTATTCTTTACAACCAATTAAAAATTATATTGGGGAAAAAGGTATTGATTCAATGTCACTTGGTACAGACCAGAATCTTGGCTACACCTGATTAGTGAAACAATGACAAATATGATAATAACAATACAGAGTCTCATTCTCTTCTACATGGTAAAAATCTAGATTTTTCTATGCATTTAAACACTACAGTAATTTTAAATCTTGTGTCAAATCTTAATATTAATTCTTCTTAACTGACACTGGCAATAAAAAATACAATATTCAAATGAAATTAGCATTAGTTTCCTAATTAAAACCCATTTCCAAGACAAGTCATCTATATTTAGAATCCTGCCTTTCCCTAGAGACAGGCAGAACACTCACTGGGCTGTTATGTGCTTAAAAAATACCCTAAGATTTCACATTTTCAAGTGTCACCCTGCTTTGAAACCTTGGATTTTTGGAGTAAATTCTGACTTTGGCACTCTACAGACTCTTATCTTCCCTTTTTAATGGTTAACTAAGCAATTTGTCATTGAAGTTGAAAAAATTCTCCCAGGAAAGCAACTTCCAGCCTGTCAGTGCAGGTTGCTACGGCAACAACCACCATGACTACACAGAGCCCAACCTTATTTAATGGGTAAAGTGGAAGAAATAGCACAAGATAATATAATGAACAATCCTGTGGTGTGAGCATTCCTGGGAAAAAAATTAAATAAAGCAAAGGACGACACTCCTCTACCCCATTTTTTATCATCAGTTCATACCTTGGCAGGCAAAAAAGGCCTCCACTTTACCATGCAACCTTATTATGTTACAGAAATGGTGTAGCTCTGCTTCTCTTGGGACTTGACAGGTAAAACTCTGAAAAAGAGCTTTTTTAATCTAAGGATAAGGGGTGTGATCTGTGTGGAGCAGAAGCAGCAAAGGGAACAGGCCTATAAAATACAGTGAGGAAAGATGGATTCTAGCATAACAGTCTAAAAATAGATTCCCTGCAAACAGAGCATGAATGGTTGAGGATCTTCAGAACCAACAGCTCCATCTAGAGTTAAAAACCAAGGGATACCAAAACAAGCTGACAGGTAAAAGTTTCTCAAGACTTCTTAAAAACACCCTCTAAAACATTCTCCAAGTTCTTCCATCTTAAAAATCTGCTTTAAAATACTTTACGTAAAAGTCACTTAATCCCTGAGAACCTAGAAGACTTTCGTTTGGCTTCTTCATTAAAGCCAAACTGAATGCAAAATTGAAATATCTAAAAGTGCTCACCTCTTGGGTTTCCTGCAGCTCAGTGACATCCCCACTGCAATCTGAGGCTCGGGGAGGTTGGTACATTTTGCCAGTTTTCAGTGGGATAAGATTCTAGCACCACAGAACATCAAGGAATCAGCCTCCCAGCACTTCCAAAGAAATTCATACCCATGTTCAACACTAAATGAATGGCCCAATCAGGGATATGACTTCCTGTACACGCAGCCCTTCCCAGGCCCCAGCCGTTCGCACTTATTTAAAATTTAACACTGCTTTCTGCAGAGGCAGGAGGCCCCTGCTCAGCTCTTTGCTCCAGAGGAAACTGTTTTGCATGGCACCTCCCAAAGTAACTCAGCATGATACATTTGATGTCTGCTCCTCCTCTTGTTCCTCCTCAGTTGTATCTTACCTTGCAACCTGCACAAAAAATAAATTATATACAGCCATTGCTTCTTGAGGTTGAGCATGCACTGGATACACTGTGGCTGTGCCTCCCGATATAATCACTGATACAAAAATAGAATAAAAAGGGGCAGAAAACGGGGAGCTGCTGGAAAACCATTGGGTTAGAGGTCTGCTGCATTCCTGCTCCAGAACAAAGGCAGGCTTTGTTAGCCACTCCATGCTTCTGGCAACACCAGAGAGCCTCATGAGCTTTTTCCCACATTTTTTACACTTTGCATCTCTTTATCAGTCTCTCAATCCCTTCTTCCTCTCTTTCTCCCTCTTATATTGCTTTGCCTATTTACCTGTAGGACACCTGTATTTTCATGGCATCCCCACTCCTTTTAGTCCATGTTCTTGACTCTATTTAGCATCACAAGGACACAAATATTGTTTAGGACTTCCCCCTAAAGTACATTAACATTAGAAACCCAGAACCAACAAAACAACTGACAAATTTTATCACCATCACCATGTGATTTTTAAGCTGCTCTGTGCTTCATGTTTCATTGAAAAGCAGGGGCAAGTGTGAAAATGTTGGTCTAAATGGCACTGCACACACAGCTCTGGAAATATTCCCACAGGTGACAAAAATCACCAGGAAGCTTTCCTGAAATATCTGACTATTGATTCATGCACTTCTTCCTCTGAAGACTGTTTGGTTTTCTTGACCATGCAGGAGCTACAAATTTTTAACAAGTGTCATCACAGTGTCTTTAAGCCCTGAAAAGCTAAAACACAAAATAGGCAGTTGGTAATGGAATTTTTCCTGGTGATTTATCACATTTGGAACACAAATATATGTTTAGTGTTAGTGGTTCATATCCACTTCCTACAGCAGAAGCAATCCTCATTTTGTTGTTTTGGTTTTTTAAAATGGTATTTTAAATAACATTTAAATCTGAGAACACCGTATTATGAATTCATAGCATTATTAAAAAATGCTGAAAAAAACCTTTCAGAACCTCAAGACCATTTTGGTCCATTATTTATTACCACCAGCAGAGAGAAATAAGGGTCTTTCAAAGGAGCAGTTTATACACAAGAGTTCCCTTTTCACATGCAACTATGCGAAGTTAATGGCAAAAATAAACTTACTGCCTTTTCCATACACTGGAGAGCACAGAGGGCACAAGGAAAATGCTTCCTATTTCAGAATTTTACCCCAGGACCCAAAATTTAATAATCCATGCATCAAAAACCACACTTGGACTTCACATTGCCACATTATTCCCACATCAGAGGAACACATTGATTTCCAACATGAAATAAAGGAGCAGCAACTGAAAACAACTTTTTATTTCTTCTGGATCTGTGTTTTCAAATGAAAAAGTAGGACAACAAATAGTAAACAAACCCTGTTTTCTTACGTGGTCAGTTTCATGTTCCAAGTTCAATAAAAACGTGGCACCAACACTGAAATTTCCAAAGCATGAAGAAATCTGGATATTAACAAACTCTTTCAAAAATTAAATGCAAACTTGATACAAGAAAAAACCTGCTATTTTCTCTGGCTTTGTAAATGTTTTGCAGCCCAAGATAAGCAACCTCACATTAAGCAAGAAACCAAGGAAAATGACTGGAAATCATTTAAATCTCCTGACTAGAATGCGCAACACTTTTGTGTGCACAAAGCCAACTTCTCTTCATCCAAGTTCAGTGTTGAAGCAACTCCTGTATGGGAAAGTGTTGGCAAAATGTGCACTGCTAATTTCTCATCTAGAAAAGGAAAGTTCTGCCCTCACTCATTCTTTGTTGAGAGAACAAACCCCCGAAGGACTTTTTTAAAGTTCCCAACAATCTCCCTGTACACACTTGCAAAAAATGATAGTTGAAAGTAACTCAATCAGGCTTTGTGTTTTTTTCCAGGCATCATTTCCTCAGTGATAGCTTTAAGCTCCTGGCAATTGGCAATCTCATAATGAAAATTATTACCCATTCTTTAAAAGACACCAAAATACTTCAAAACTCATTTCCGAATGGCAGAGACTGCAGGCCTTGGCCAAAATGTGTATTTATGTACTAGGAGGGGTTTTTAATCAGAAAAAAATCATATTTAAACCCAGTGTCCTTTAAACTGTTTTTTAAGCACAGACTAAGAAAACATTTCAAGATATTCCTCAATTTTTTTTCTTAACAAAACCTCAAGAGAGTTTTTGATGAATTAAAAAACAGATCTTTAGTCACATGAATAAAGACTTTCTTTTCATTTCACAAGAAATGAGGATGTTAAAAAATACATTAGCAAACTGTGTGACACTAGAAATGAAAACACAGTATTTTTCAAGTTAAAGATTGTTCACAGCTTAAAGCAAGCACCTCCTTACCTGCAAAGCTGAATGAAAGCACTGCTACATTCCTGACACAGATCTACTTGTCACTTTGCATTAAAAACACTTTTGTAAATGACTTTAATGAGAGTAAGGGAAAAAAAAAACTAACACAGAAATACTTACATTTCATTCACTCTCTCTTCTGGGCCCTGAACTTGGCCTGTCACAGTTCCTTGGCTGGTATTTTTAACCCAGCCAACCACTCCTAATTTCTTGGCTTCCTGTTCTGTGTACTGATTTGGGAAATAATGAAAGAGGACAGTCAGTGCCAGCACAGACACCACAGACAGAACACTTCGCCCCCACTTGCATTTGCCCAGCTCTAAGAGCTACACTTAAAAAATAAAAATCCATGAGTGATGCACATCCTCAGGCATTCAGATGTTCCTGGCAGCTCTGGAGTTGCAGCAGGCGCAGCTCATTTTCCAAAAAGAACAAGATTTTGATCACAAAGGACTCCACTAATCCCTCACCATTCCCTTGTACCTACTTTATTCCTTTCCATAGCTCTCTATCACTGCTCATTTGACCTTCAATCACCACACAGTTTTTAAACTCATTAAATCTGCTACATGTTCAAACTTCCCAGTTCCTTTCAAATCCTTTCCACCTGACTTTCACCCTTTAAATCCTACCCCCAGCTGCTGCACTTGTACTGACAAACAACAGCAAAGTTAATCTAATTGCTAGGAAAAAACAAGCATATTTCTGCAATACCTAAAAATTATGGTTTCCCAGCCACCCAGTTGTGATGAATAGCAAGAGCCAAACTTCAGGTCTGTATGACCCATTCCAAGAGACAAAATCTGCTTTGGGGTGATGTAGCCAATGAAAAAGTGGTGCTAACTATCAAGAGTGTTTTCCAAGGTGATTATGAGCAACTTCTCCAAACTAATTTGCCCAAAAGCACAGGAATGCAGCTGCAAACCTTTTCCTCAGTACTGCACAGCAGCTCAGGATTGGCACTGAGCTGTGTGTTCACATGGCTTTGGGTCAGCTCAAAATGAGGCGCAGCAAGCTTGGACTTACCCTTTAATCTTGATAAAATAACTAAATTCAAGGCAAACTCCACTGCAGTCCTCTGTTCCTTTCCACTTGGCACTACTTCACAATATAAACTATACATAAAATCTCTCAGGTTTAATATTAAGCATGGGACACTATTTTGTGACAAAACCACTATTCTTACTTTATTTGTGTCCTCTTGTTTCATGGGTGTCTGTGAAGTGCAAAATCACCCGCTGCACTCCAGAGCTGCTGGAGTCACTTGCTCAGGGTATTATGAGCCACAAAGTGCTTATTTGCAGCACATTTTTTCCCAGTAACCTTCCTTAAACACGGGCACTGAGTTGCCACTTGAAAACTTAAACTGAAACACCTCGTTTCCTATTTAACCTTTCTAAAGATTAAGGTGTTACAACATTCTTGTGCCTGTTACATCACAAGCAATCCAAACTACAATCTATACAAGCAACACATTATTAAGCTTCTAAAAATCCATTTTAATATAAAACCATTTTAAGTCTACTCAGAGTACTTCACCATCCAACCAAAGTTCAGGCTGGATATATTTACACTCCACAGACCTGCTGCCTTATTTTTAGCACTGGAAACATTATACCATAAAGTAGCTAGCAAATCCAGCATTGCCTTACCATCCTGAAGCAAACACCTAAAAAAGATAAAAAGAAAAGAGATAAATTAGAGTCCTGTCAAAGCACATCACCTGCAGGAATTTCAGTTATATAAAGGAGCAATGACGTGCATGCAAGTCACTCGTGGTGTTTCACTATGTAAATTTCAGTGGCTTTAATATCAGTGAAACCGATCAGGACTTGTGTTTAAGCCTTCCCTTCGTCACAGGATTATTACATTCACATATTCATGTATTTAAGTGAAATAATAAGTGTATTTAAGCGAAAACGCCGCGGTGTGTGAATGGGAAGGACGGGAGGGGCATTTCCACACACCCGCGCTGACAGAAGCCACCAGCGGAATGGGAACTACTTTGGACAGAGCAGCCTGTGCTCCAGGGGGTGCCGAGCCGTAGGGCGGGGGATTATTTACAACGATTTAAAATTTTAAAAACAAACAAACAAACCACACAACCCAAAAACTTTCCCGTCCCGCCGGGAACGCGGCGCGGGCTCCCGCCTCCCCTCAGGCCGCTCCCACCCCGCGCACGCGCGCTGCCGCCGCCTCAGCGCGGCGCCCCTCGCCCGGCAGCCCCCTCAGCCCGCCATTACCTTGCACCCGCCCGAACACTTCGTAATCCACGGATTTGAGGGCGCCGGAGACTTTGGCCGGGGCGGACATGGCAGCAGCGAAGGAAGAGCCGCTGTGGCAGCCGCCGGTGCTCCGCAAACCAGCGGCGCCCGGACGGGAGCGCGAGAGGCTCAAGCTTACCGCGCAAGCGGCCGCCTCACGTGAAAATGGGGCGGGCCACGGCACCCCGAAGAGAGCCCCGAGTGTGAGGAGCGAACGGCCGACAGCGGCGGAGGGAAACATCGCTCCTCCTGTGAGGGGAAACACCTGACAGCGAGGGGTGGCACAGCTCTCCGTGTGAGGGGAAACACCTGACAGCCAGGGGTGACACAGCTCTCCCGGTGAGGGGAAACACCTGACAGCCAGGGTGACAGCTCTTCCTGTGAGGGGAAACGCCTGCAAACGAGGGGTGACACAGCTGTCCGGGCGAGGGAAAACACCTAACTGCGAGGGGTGATACAGCTCTCCGTGTGAGGGGAAACACCTAACTGCGAAGGGTGATACAGCTCTCCCTGTAAGGGAAAACACCTGACAGCGAGGTATGACACAGCTCTGCCTGTAAGGGAAAACACCTGCAAGCGAGGGGTGACACAACTCTCCCGGCGAGGGAAAACACCTGACAGCGAAGGGTGACACAGCTCTCCCGGTGAGGGGAAACACCTGAGAGCCAGGGGTGACACAGCTCCTCCTGTGAGGGAAGACACCTGACAGCGAGGGGTGACACAGCTCTCCCTGTGAGGGAAAACACCTGCACGCGAGGGGTGACACAGCTCTGCCTGTGAGGGCAAACACCTGACAGCGAGGGGTGACACAGCTCTGCCTGTGAGGGGAAACGCCTGCAAGCGAGGGGTGACACAGCTCTCCCGGTGAGGGAAAACATCGCTCCTCCTGTGAGGGGAGAGCGCCCGACCCCGAGGGCGGGAAAACGCTCCAGCCGTGAGGGACGCGGCCCCACGTCCCTAAGGGGCGGCTTCCACAGAGCCCTCACAAGGGGTTATTTCCATCTCTGTTTCAGATTAGAATTATGTTCAGAGAGCAGTGTGCGAAGGGCACCATCTCCTCTTCCAGGAGTGGTGTTGTCACATATACACCTGGAGCTGCCAGCATCCAGGGCACAGGTGAGCAGCATTAGTTTTTCCTAGGACATTTACAGGAAATCATTGAAAACAAAACATGAGAAAAACCCTTCAAATTTACCTTGGGCTCCCCTCCCTGAATGAGGCTGAGTGACCAACTTACATCTCCAATCTCCACGTGACTTAAAAATCTTCACCTGGAGTTTGAACAGCCCATCAAAAACCACACTTGGACTTCACATTGCCACATTATTCCCACATCAGAGGAACACATTGATTTCCAACATGAAATAAAGGAGCAGCAACTGAAAACAACTTTTTATTTCTTCTGGATCTGTGTTTTCAAATGAAAAAGTAGGACAACAAATAGTAAATAAACCCTCGTATCTTACGTGGTCAGTTTCATGTTCCAAGTTAAATAAAAACGTGGCTCCAACGTTTTTTGAAATTTCCAAAGCATGAAGAGATCTGGATACTAACAAACTCTTTCAAAAATTAAATGCAAACTTGATACAGTTTGAACAGCCCATTTCTCCCCCACTGTGCTGGGGCAAATGCCAGACTCCTCAGTTGGAGCAACAGACCCCAGAGACAGAAAGCTCATTCCATGCAAGCTATTCACCCAGCTTTCAGTGCTATCCAGTAGTGCTTATGTTCTCATTAGAACACCTTTCCAAAACTGTCATTGTGACATTTCTTTTGTCTGTATGCTACAAATAAAAAAAACCAAGTAAACAATTGATTATTTAGTAGGCTGAGTCTCCAGCAACACACCATAAAGGTTTTTCTCTGGTGTGTTTTATGTCTGCTTGAAGTTTAACTTCCCCCCCCCCCCCACATTTACTTAAAAACAAAACCAAAACTTTTCAGGCAAAATTCTACATTAGAAACAGCATTTATCCAGCCTTACAAGATGAACTCTGCTCTCACTCATCAACAGATAAAGGTAAGTTAACAGCAACTTTACAATAAAAATCAAAAATTGGTTTTTTTGCTCTCTCCTTTAAGTAATCTCTATCTACATGCACCATGTGTTCTACAGTAATACAGCATAACCTGAGTTGTTCACAGGTTTGGATCTTAAGACCACAAGGATGTTCAAAATAAATTCTTAGAAAAGTAACAAAATTATTTTTTCCAGACACACAAGTTAGTTAGAGAAGCAACCGCTCAATTCAGCACAGAACACAATTATTCACATGGAAACAAAAAGCTTCCAGAATGACAGGAACAGACTGGACAAAACTTCATTTGCTTTACCTGTATAGCGCATTAAATCAAATCTTTGCCTTTCACAGAGGTCATACATCTTTCTAATGTGGAATCAGCACCATTTTGTTCTGAAAGAGGAGGATTCCACACGAGGAGGTGCAGAACACAGAAAATCTTTTACAATTTGCTGCCATCTGGCAGCAGTGAAGAGCAAGACCAGTAAAAAGTAGATTTATAGTAGAGTTGATTGCACTAGAAAGCCACACAAGCCTTGCAAGCAGAGCTTATCCCGGTGCTGATAACACTTTGCTACCTGCCGATTCCAGCACTGGCAACAGCGACATTTTTTATCACTACAGTCTTTGACATTTCATTTATTTGTCATAACATCTTGTCCCTCTTTCCTTAGACAAGTCCAACTTTCTCCTTATTTCCTGACAAGTAGAAGAAAACTCCTGAAGATGACACTGTGAAAGAGTTAATATTTTTGCTGCCTAAGTAATCAATATTAGAAACCAAAGGTTACTCAAACACACTAATTAGCAAGAGAGCTTTAGCACACACTACCAAAAATGCAGACAGCCTGCATGGAGTTCTGAATTTCCCTCCCACTTCCAGCTGTTTATTTCATGGTGGTGGCATTGGCCTAAGGAGAACCAGTTGGCTGCACTTCCCAAAGCTACAGCCAGTTGTAAAAATAACAATAACACATTTCACCACGAGGGCCTCTGCCTCTCCTCTGGGCACAAAGCCTTTTAAAACCCCCCAGTATTCACTCTAAGCACTGTAAAACTCTCCAACAACACTGGTTTTTAGCCATGGCATGAAAAAGGGTATAATAAAAATTATTATTTATGGAAAACACCAAAACCCAACAGTAGCGCTCTCGCAGCTGAACACCAGAGACCAGCACAAACAAGGCTTTGCAAGGGGCAACCTTGGCACAGCGGTGACAACAGCCCCACAGCACCCGGGCAGCAGAGTCCCTCCAGGAGCAGGAAGCCACAGCTACAACAGAGGTAAAACCAGGACTGAACACACCCATGGTTGAAAGGCAAGAGCTCTGCTCAGCCCTCACTTAAGTAGAGCTCCTGCACCAAAGAGCAGAGGGGTGTGGGTGGGCACCAGATGAGGTTGGTTGGGAGGGGCAGAGCTGTTGGTGCCCTTGGCCAGTACCGATGAAAAGCAATTGTATTAAAACATCTCAGTTATTAAGCTTTTGGGTTGGTCATTGGAAAGTTGTAGCTTCCTTATTTATCTCTGGCACGGAATAGGTGGGAAAACAGCTTTCTGGTGCTTTCATTAGCCACTGCTGCTGCTATCTCTGTGTGTGGCTGTCACCTCACACCACCACACACACCTGATGTTTCCCACTCCCAAAATGACTGCCTTTGGCATTCACATGGGTACCCCATCAGGCACATACCCTCCCACCTTGCTGTCTTGATTCATCCTTCCCCTTGTAACTGCACCGTGTTTCTGCACCATTTTTAGGAAACCTGGCTTCTCCCCAAACCTGCTGTGATTGCATGTCTCTCCCCTGCTACTTCTCATCATAAAAGTTTCTTGATGGATCTTTAGCTGTGCAGCTCTGTTCATCTCAACCTACTCTAGACCTGATTCACTTGCACACTGTCCCCAGATGATTTTGATGTGTGTTTCCCAAAGGACACCAAAGCCTCCAGATAAATAAATAATAACAATACTGCTTCTGTTGCCAGGTTATTGCTGTTACCTAGGGAGCATGGAATATCAGCGAAGAAGTTGGAAGCCATGTAAGCTTAGTTTGACCTTTCCAGCATTTTTCCCTTATTTTCTGTAAATGGTAACGCACATCAGATTTTATTTTTCTGTCCTTTAAGGTAATGCACTGCTGTTCCTTTATGTTTTCTTTTTCAGGCAAAATTATAAACTTGCAACCTTTTTCACTAGTCTTCCTCTTGACCTCATTACTAAATTGCATTTATTCCTAATTTCTGAATGAAAATTAAGGGGATTGCTACCTCTACATCAAAGCTGTACAATCTTCTTCAGGGTATTTTTAGCAGTCCTTATTTACATAATATCTAAATATACTGAAACCTCTGGAGGGCTTAATCTCCCAGTTTTTCCACTTTACTGGCTATCAGGAACTTTCTTTTTTTTAGCACTACAGATTATATTTGGAAGTCTAAAGGGCAAGACAGGCACAAAGATGGATTCTTTGAGAGCTTTATTCAGGTGGTTGAGTGATTAATGACTTTATAGCTGAAAACCCAGCGTGACAATAGCACAGGGAGGTGACCTGGTTACAGCACTTGTCTCCTGATCCATTTATACTCCAGGATCCAAATCCAGGGACGTGATCCATGAGGGAAGAACCCCCCACCTGTGCAGCAGCCCCTGAGCAAGGGGAGAGTCTTGCAGGGTATGAGTCACACCAACACCGATCAGATTTCAGGAGCGCAGCCAAACTTTGTGTGCACAGGAGCTAAATTTGTCCCTCGTGCTCCAAAATTCCGGACTGCTTACATAAAGTGACATGAGTGACACATACAGAATTGTGAGCCTGTTATTTTCCTCTGGCTAGACTATATTGTTTAGATTTAGTGTTATTTTTTTGTTTTATTTTTGTGTCATAGCCTGATTCCTTAGGGCATGAAGACCTTTTGACTGTTTCTCTGAAAGGAGCTTTTATTTTTTTAAGTTGGGCAATAAACCTCTAAACCTCCACCAATAAAACCACATGAAAGCATAGTTCAAAGTTTTTCAGTCCAAATTAAGCTTTTAAAAGTATTTTCACTGATATATAAATAAAAAGAAAGAATTTTCAGCTAAATCATTCCTAGTTGGTAGTTGTGAAGTTTTAATCTGAGATGATAATAAGGAACTGAACCACTGGGTAAATATAAATACTTGCTATGAGGAAATCAGCCTTGGAAACTTGCATCACCACTGCAAAGTTCTTTTAACCTACAAAATGTTGGGAATTAAAACATGAGGATATGAACTGGTGTGTCCTATGGCAAAAAAAAATCTCAAACAAAAAAGTGCTGGATAAAGTTAAACTATTCAGTACCAAAGCACAGGAAGCAGGTGGAATTTGGGGTTAAGTCTGTCAGTTGTCTGCTGGCATGAAAGGTCAGGTCAGGCTTGGCTTGATGACTAAATCCAAACACAAACCCACCTACTATAACACCCACATTTAAATTGTTTTGATAGGGAAGCAGATTGATCCAACATTTGATTTATGAAATAACCATTCACAGCAAACTCATTAACATTTGAGGAAAACATTGAGATTCTGCTGTTATGTTTTCTCTTCTTGCACATGCTGAGGAGGAGGAGATGTGGTCATTTAAGGCAGTAACTTTTTATTCCCATTGAAACATAGGAAATTTTAAGCATCACCCTTCCCACAGCTGCCAGAACAATGCTGTCAAATTTAGGGAGGATTCAGGGCTCTACAGAAGATCTAAGAACACACAAAAGAGCGTGGGTTGCTAAAGGAATGTTTTCTCAGGGTGGTGGGTTGACAGCATTACATTTTGCAGCTCTGTGAAACTACTTGATTCATTCTCCTTAATTGCATTAGACCTTTATTCCTTCTCAAAACAACAAAGAGAAAACAGTGAGTATTTCAGAATTTTGCCCTGTATTAGTGCAGCCTGTGCCATCAGAGGAAGTCTCACTGAATTGATTACTGCTTCACTACTTGTTATTGGATAACTTCTGGATTTCATTCTCCAAATTTGAACATGTGGCAAGCTCTCATCAAAAGTATGATTCAAAGACATTTACTTGTGACAAATTTGGTGAAAGTCGGCATCTGGATGAAGAAAAATACCCTCTTGCATTCAAAAGGAGGGATTCTGTCAGTCCAAAACTTTCATCCATCTTTATAACTTGATGGCACCTTCCCCATCCAACCTAGCAGAAAATTTAGTGGTTCTGATAAAACAGGAAGAATCAGCACGATTTTTGTATGATTCTGTAGAATCATAGATGGCAAAGAGGCCTTTTTATTTCTCACACAGAAGATTTCAGGGCACTAAAAAAATTCCCAGATAAGAAGTTAACAACAATAAAAGGGAACAACTTTTCACACTGTGCATGAATCAGAAATTACTGCTGCAGAACATGAGGCCAGATCATAATGAGCTTAAAAAGCAGATGAATGAGGGGATGAAAAACCCATTTAGCACTGTTAAACAGAACGAAATAGCCTGTGACTCAGGATGTCTGCCTGTGAACTAAGAAAATGGAGAGTATGCAGGGGGGAAGTAAGATTGTGTGCACACCCAGTGCTTAATCTTTAGTTTTGAGTTTTAGTCTTGTCACAGGAAAATGTTCTTGCACATTTCCTCAGCAATGACTGAGGCCAGCCTGAAAGAAACTGAAAGATTTGCAGAGAGAAAAAGGCACGGAGTCTGGGAATCCAGTGAGAAAATAAGACTACCTACGTGAATATTTAACTCCAAAAAAATCCCAGGGAGGGCACCTGAAGGAGATACTCTAGAAAGTAACTCTGATGGTACCAGCTGCTCCCTGAAAAGCCCCTGGAGAGCTGGTGGATGCCATCCCTTGCTCTGTGCAGTGCAGGATTGGGGCAGGTGCCCTGGGCTGCTGGCCCTGGCTGGCAGGGCTGGCCATGGCTGCACTCAGACTGCTGCAGCTGCTGTGGTGCAGAGCTGCTGTGCACATCCAGCTCTTGGGTGCTCTGAACTTGGCAACACCTCTGGCCCCCCTGACACCACCCCAAATTCACTTTGCTCCTGACTTCCCATCTCAAAATTCCCTGCTTTTAAGAGGTGCTAATTTGCTGGGGATATTTGGGGGTAAGCAGAGTGATTCTGACCCAGTTTCTTCTCATTTCAGAGCCTGTCAAGCCTCCTGCTAATACCACTCCAGATGCTGATGGCTCTATCCTTCCCAGGCGAAGGGGGCTTGAATCTCCAAGAACAACCATTTTTCCAGCAATGCCTTTGGGTAAGCAGATTAATTCAGAGCATGGCTGCAGGATTTGAGCAGGCATTTGGCAAAGCCAAGAAAGCATGAATCAGGTTCTGTATCCATCCATTGCAACGCTACTGAAAAAGAAAACACATGGGGGCTGTAGATAGTGGTATCACAGCCACAGTGAACGCCCACTGGATTGTCCTGCAGAGCCCTCTCTGGAGATTACAAGCTGTCTTTTTCCTGCTCTTTTTGTTCAAGACAGATTCTGTTTGTCACTTGAATTTTCTAAACCCCCTGAGTTCTTTCACCCAGTTCTCAGTGCTCTGCCCAGCAGAAGGGCAGCTGCTGCCTTTGTACTAAGCAAGGCTCAGTTTTCCATTGGGCTTGGCCTCAAAATAACAATACACAAATGTGGCAAAAGCAACTTTTTCCTCTCTCAGGGATATCCCTGAATTTACAGGCCTCCTGTGTTCCTTAATTGGAAAATTCCTTCTATCCTAAACGGCCTTTCTGACATTTTTATTTCCAAGGTTGTAAGGAAGTGTTAATTTACAGTCATTGTTTCACCTTGAACTCTTCTTAACGGGATACCTGGGACAATAATAAATTTACAATTTACAATTCCTTGAATCCTGGTGTTAGTCAGCAGGCCCAGCACTACCATAATCACGCCCCTGACATAATTACACTTATTATCCCCACTTATTACCAAGGCATAGACATAAACAACATGCCAGGTTAGACCAAATGAGCACCGGAGAGCTCTGAGTTTGTGCCGTGTGATCCTCCCAAAGGTTTGTTAATCTGCTGGGTGTCTCCCTAACACTCCAGGAGAGAAGCTGCTGCTTTAGAAATGTGCCAAAAAGTCTCCCATGCAGATTTCCATGCACAAAACCACTCAGCCAGAAGCAAAGGATAGACAATTCTTCAGCAGGAGAGAAAGGATTGGTTGCTTAGGGGAATATTCAAGTGAGATTGCTTCTCCTCCAGAATTCATAAATATTTAAATACTTTTGATCCACATGTCCAAACAGTGAGCACACAATCCACCCACAGAACTAAAGCCTGAACAACTACTTGAGTTATGGCCATGACAAACACAATTATTTGTGCTGAATGCTGCTTGAAATAAGACTGAAAACCTGAGCAAAACTTTTGGTTGTTATTTGATTTATCCTGAGCTGGGAAAGCAGACCTTATATATTATTTAAATTTTATTTTGAAATAAACATTGCCGATTTTTCATCTTGACAAGGAATAGACAAACCAGAGCACTGCAGATGAAGCTGTAACAGATGCATTTGCCACTTAAAAACAATAAATATGATCATCCACCCAGGCACTTGGGGTAAGGTGTGTCACAATCCTCTCTGGCAAACACAGGGCAGCTGCACGAGACTCCCGAGTCCATAATGAGCAGTTTCTATGTGAGTGACTGCAGGCTGCCAAGGGACTGTGTTGCCTTGATTTCCTAGAACAGCAGAATCCCTAGGAATGACCTTTGTGAGTTCACTGTCATCACACGCTCCTCTGGGGCTGGTTTCTCTTTGGCAAGAGAGTGAGACAGAAAAATCCATTTCAATGGCTCAAGAGGAACAGAAAAGTAACCCTAATGTCTATTTCCCCAAAGTTGGCTGCATTTCTGTCATGTCCAAGGAATTATTATTTATTTCAAATAGCTGTGAGTAATTTGGAAAGAACCTCTTACAAAGAGGCTCAAGTCCATTGCTTTTTCTCCCCACAGGCACAATAGTTTCCAGGGATATCTTTGGGAGTTTCAGACATGTAGAGGAAACAGCCTGTCACAGGCAGAATCTCTGCTGTGGATTTGGGACAATTATGCTTTCCAAATCTTAGGCAATAAGGCACCAAAAGAGAACAAATCCAGGGAGTGGAGAGGAAAAAAACACTTTTGCTATAAATTAATTTATTTCACCAAGGAGAATTGAGGTCCTGTTCTTGTACAAAGGCTGTCCATTGTAAGCACAGTAACCCACTAAGTTCAGCTGGAATAGAGCAGAGGCCAAACAATATCTTGTGAATGGATATAACTGAGGATGGATTTAATTCATAAACAGAACCACTGGGAATGTAAAGTGAAGGATAATAATGCTGCACCTATTTGGTCAGGCTTGTCTATGTAATAGAGTTTTAAAAATTATACAGGTGCCTGTAATAACACTTTATCCTCTTCACAAGGGCCTCTTATTTCTGCTCAACAGAAATGTTCCACTTACATTAGAACACACAGATCCAAACAGGCATTGCAGAAAAAGAACAATATTCAGCATGTGTGCTGTAGGTGACACAGAACCCGCCTCCCCATCCAACTTGAAACATGTAATGGAGTATTTAGACAGCCTTATTTTAGGGACCTAAAATTAGTTCCTCTGAATCACACTTTAGAAGAACCTATTTTTGTCCCATACTACACAAGAAACTTTAAGTTCCTCATTCAGATGCTGTAATTACTTTTGCCCTCATCCCCCAAATAGACAAGTTCTCTGTAAAATAGGAGTTTATGTGACAGGGATGTTTCTGAGTTGCCTCTTTGGCACCTTTCAGCAACTGACCAGTTTAGAAACAGGGGGCTGAGGGCAAGTCTGAGGATCCTCATCCAAAAGCAGCTATTCCTCTTTATTCCTCTAGTGGTGCTTTGTGAGATATGGGGGTCATAGACTGGGACAGGTATGATACAGGCAATATGAAGCTCCTGTTGGATTGGCTATTCTTTTCCAGACTGGAAAATCATAGAGTGGTTTAGGTTGGAAAGGAGCTTAAAGCCCATCCAGTTCCACCCCCTGCCATGGGCAGGGACACCTTCCACCATCCCAGGTTGCTCTAAGCCCTGTCCAGCTGGAACTTGAACAGTTCCAGGGATTGTGCACCCACAGCTTCCCTATTCACAGAGAAGAATTTCTTGTGTATATCTCATCTAAACTTACTGTCTTTCATTTTGAAGCCATCCCCCCTTGTCCTGTCACTCCAGGTCCTTGTGAAATGTCCCTCTCCATTTTTCTTGTAGGCTCCCTTCAGGTACTGGAAGGGCCTCAGGTACTGAAAAATGGATGGAAATGTATCATTCAAACATTATCCAACTTGGGTGGAAAAGGACAGATGGGTCACTGAGGAAAACATCTGTGCTAAGGAGTCCCTGAGAGCTGAGGCAGCAGGAAGCAAGGCTGAGTGACAAGATTCCCAAATCCCAAATGCCAGTGCTGGTGCTGGCTGCCATCAGGCATCGCCCAACGAGGGAACACACGGACAACCCCCAGCGTGACCCACGCCACTGGCAGCACTCAAAGTTCCTCATGAATGGGAAGATTGTGTTTTTCTCACAACCACTCCACTCGGATTCATCAGCTCTCAGGAGGCAATGCCAAAACCAACAGGTGGCTGCCATATTTGGGTTGCTGGCAATTCATATTCCTCCTACTTAATGGGAGAGGAAGAAGCTGTTGATGTGAAGTGGCACAGACGGGTCCTGTGTTATGAAAGCCCCGTCCTTCATCATCTGACTCGGGAACCAAATGTGCTCTCACTCACTGCTGCAGCCAAAACATATTGCAAACTTGAACAACACATTTATTTTTGACTCACTTGGCAAAATGTATCTTTTTTTTTTCTCTCTCTCTTTTTAAAGAGCAGAATGGCGGCATAGCAGGGAGGGGAAAGGATTAGGTTTATTTAATAATTACTAAATGTAATTAGTAAATGAACAGAAAATACGTTCAAAAAGCAAGTACTATAGGTATGCTTACTACTGTAATTATGAATGGAGCAGGAATTTCCTCTCCCCTTGTTTCAGACTCAGAAAACAAGAATGGAAGAGATCAGATGAGTTAGTAGGATGGCTGTCAGAGATGCTGATGGTGTAACTTGGCATGTTTTTCCCCAAAAGGTGAGTGTTTAATCCTGGTGGAAAGCATTCATGGGTCTGGGACCACAGCTGAGAAGGCAGCTTGGTGGCTCAGACAGAACAGGCTCCCTGTGAGAGGTGTTCATTCACATGCCAAATACTCCAAAATGCCTGAAAAATCAAGGCTTAGTTTTAACTTGGGTTAGAAAGGGCAGGAGTAATTTTTTATAACACGGCTACAAAGCAACAGAACGCAGCTGGGAACCTCCTGATGTATCTGCCAACTTCAATTTCAGAAAATTGGGCTAGAATTTTGATTTTTTTTTTCCCCTCTCCAAGTCCAAACAAACTGCATGCTTCAAATTTAACAATTTCCCATATTGGAAGTGTCTGAACAAATCACCATTGTGATTATCAAGAATTGCCTCTAAGTGACAGAAAATAAGTAATTTTAGACTTTTCAATTTCAATGCACACATATTTTCACTTACTCTTTTCACTAACTATAGATATTCGTTTTTTTATTACAGCTTTTGGGCCAATTTATCCTTGACTGAATTGGTGATAGAACTATTCATTTCACATTGTTTATTTCTGTTTTCCCCAGAAAAATGCTAAACCAAGATGTACTTTATCCCCATGGGAAGCTGACCATGATCAAGTTTTCATTTTTAATTCAAGCCAGAAAGGGCAGAGATTCATCTATGATTGTTTTGCCACATGCAGTTATGAGGCAACACAAGCGTAAAGTCCCTGTGAAAGACGGCAACAAATTGAGTGAAGTCCAGCTATTTTGTAATCGTGTAAAAGTTGATAGATGTGACCCACGAGATCATGTGATACAAAATTTTCTAGGAATGGAAGGGCATTTCAGAAGGATGGGACACTACCCAAAATCCTGGTGCCTCCTTTATTAAAAATACAGATCTAGGAGGCTGAGAAAAGTAGATGATGCACTCCTCGGACAGATGCCATGATGCCTTTGCCTGTCATACTTAGGTTTTCTGTAGCGTCTCTCCTCTCCCTATCGTGTTCCAGAATTTAGTTAGCCGACTTTTTTTTTTTTAAATTTTAAGCAGAGCTAGTTTGAGCATAAATATCAGAAAACAGGATTTGCCCTCGTCAGTAGCTCTAAATCTAATCAGTTTGCAGCTGTTGTATGGCCACGATGTAACTCTTGAGGGGAAATTCAATTATATTAGGACAGCTGGAGATAACAGCTATCAGTGCTGTTATCACGCATCCCTCAGCAGTTTATCCCACACCCACGGCCCGCGGGCGAGCTCTGCGCTCCTGACTAGCGTTATTATTTCAAATAAGCCTCTTAGGCAGCCGCGCAATCTGCTATCAAACTCCGGGGCTAATTACAGCACCACCGAATCAATTGGGCCGGCAAAGACCTCGGAGATGGGAGACCTCGGGATCACCGGCTCCGACAGACCGCGGCACTGAGCGTCGCTCTGTCCCCGCACCTCTCCAGGGACGGGCCCTGTCCCGTTAGCTCCAGCACCCGCCCCATCCCCACCTCACCCCGAGTGTTTTCGGGCGAGAACCAATGCTCGGTTCCCAGCCGATGAGCGCAGCCGGCGGGTGAATGTTTTCACTCCCAATTACGCGTCCGGGCGGCGGCAGCTTTAGCAGCAGGGCTTTTCCCCCAACCGCAAAGCCGCAGAGCGCGAACCCTGCGCTCGGGCGGGCGCCGTGGCCTTTCCGCCCCTCCCCGCGGCGGTGCCCAAAGCGCCGCCCCGGCCCGGCCCCGGCCCCGCGCCCCCGGCCCGGCCCCGTGCCCGCGGAGCGCCCGGAGCCGCCCCGGGCCCGCCTTCCGCCGGAAGTGAGCGGCGCAGAGCCGAGCGGGGCGGGCGGGGCGCGGCGGCCGCGGTCACCGGCCCTCCCGGGCAGCGCCGACATGGCCCGGCCGCCGCAGAAGGAGATCGTCTACAACAAGCTGCTGCCCTACGGCGAGCGCCTGGAGGCAGAGGCCGCCCGCTTCCTGGAGCACATCAAGGGCAACCTGGCCCGCGCCGTGCAGCTGCAGGAGCTCTGGCCCGGCGGGCTCTTCTGGACCAGGAAGCTCTCGACGTGAGTGCCGGGGCGGGACGGGGAGCGGGGCCTCGGGCTGCGAGCGGCGCGTCGGTCCCGTCCCGTCCCTTGCCTTGCCGAGCCGTGCCGAGCCGAGCCGTGCCCTGCCCGCCGGGAGCGCCTCCCGCATAACGGAACCGCTGGCGCCCGGCCGGGCCCCGCTCCCGGCCGCTGTCCCGTCCCTGCCCTGCGCAAGGCCGGCACTTCCACATCGGAAACCGGGACAAAGGTGGCTCCGGCCGCAGGAGCTCGCCTGCCGCCTCTGAAACTTCCGAATTCTACGACTTAAGCGCTTGTGCGATTAACTCGTGCTTTTGTTTTTAATACGTGTATATTTTTTAATGCTTCTGTGGCCACCTGTTTCACCTCTCCCCTTCTTAAGCAAGTTGTGGTTGATACAATCTCCGTGTAACTTCTGCTGTAGGGACACGAAGTCTTTCTCAAGACAGGCCGTTTGTTGGGTCAGTGCTGGCAGGATTAAACTCTGGCTTAATGCTGTGTAAACACCGCCGGTGCCCTTGATATCTTGGCTGAACTCTGGCGCGGGGTAGTTTGTGCTGATGTTGGCCGTGCTGTGTGTGCTGGCAGGGTGGTTTTGGTACAGATGAACCCGCGGTGGTTTCATAGATAGCACCGAGTACGACATAGGTTACTTCTCATGAATTTTACGAAGTAAACTTGACCCTGTTTTATTCGGGAAACTCTGGCGCTGGGTATGGCATCATATGACAGTGAGTCCTGTAGCTGCAATCAGTAAATTCTGTGGATGTTTACCATGTTTGTTGCTGAATGCTGTGTGTGCCTTCACAAACAGCATTTCCTGTGTGCCAGAAACAACAAAGTCCGTGTGTTTGAACTGTTCTGAAACACTCACTTGCTTACAACTCCTCTCCTTACATAACTCCTTTTTTTATCATATCAGTTGAGAAATTATATACATTTGTTAGTCAAAGCCTGTTAGATTCAACTGTATTGGAATGTCAGTGTCTTTCTGTTTCCCAAGAGGCAGTCTTAGATAGAATTACAGTGGTGGTTGCAAAATGACTCACATGTTTGTGTTATGTGACAGTTTGAACCTGCTTGGAGCCAGTTCAGCCCTGCTTCCCTTCCCACCCCCCTGCCATCTGCCAGCTCATACTGGTTTCGGTGGTACCTGTTGCCCATAGCTGTGGTGGAACTTCCTTTTCCCATGGAGTTGAAATAAACTTGGGAGTCCCTACTGTGAGAAAGATGAGCTTTAGCTAAACAGCCTCAATAGGCACAGAAATTCATTCTAATCGTGCCTTAGAATCACCCTGTTACTCACTCTGTAAATGGCAATTGCTGTTACCACTTCATGCTCCAGGGCAGTGAATTTGGCCTGTTGGGAACCACTGCTGTGCTGCTTTATGAATCACAGAAAGGTCAACAGGCTCCAATTTGTGGTTTTCCACCTACACTTTGAAGTTTGAGTTCATTGTGAGTGTTTGCAGCTTGTCTGATGCCTGTTAGTACCAAGATTTTCTTTGTGGCATTTTAGATACAGGGAGGCTCTGAGTGTGTTTGGTGTGGGCAGGGAAGGAAACAGTGGGCTTGGTGTAAAAAAAATAAGCTGGTGTAGTTAATGTGAGAGATGTGCTGCTGCTCTGTTTGACTTGACAAAGTACTTCTAGGGATAAAAGGCTGAGAGAATCGAGGTTGTTCAGCCTGGAAAAGGGACGGCCTGGGGCAACCTAATTGTAGCCTTCCAGTACCTGAAGGGAGCAGACAAAAAGATGGAGAGGGACTATCTGTAGTAACAAAATACAAATAGCTGGAGTGCTTGGAGGGCCAGGACAAGGGGGAATGGCTACAAACAGCCAGAGGGCAGGGTTAGATGGGATATTGGCAAGGAATTCTTCCCTGTGAGAGTGAGGAGGCCCTGGCACAGGCTGTGCAGAGAAGCAGTGGCTGCCCCTGGATCCCTTGAAGTGTCCAAGGCCAGGCTGGATGGGGCTTGGAGCACCCTGGGATAGTGGAAGTTGTCCTTACCCATGGCAGGGTGTGGCACTGGATGGGCTTTAAGGTCCCTTCCCACCCAAACCATTCTATCATTCTGTGAAATACAGTAGCAAATGTTCAGGTGTAGATAAAACACTTCCAGCCCTGGTGGAAGTGGTGTTCATGACAATAGAATCCAAATTATACTGTTTCTCGATAGTTAGGGACTCATCTCCAAATTTACTTGCTCCCTTTTTTCCCCTCATGAAAAAAGCTATAATTAATAAAAAGAAAATGCTCAGAATCCTCATTAATGGTATGATGGCTGCTTATATTTGTTGCCAATGTCTGAATTGCAAAGGCTGGAATTCTTGCAGTATTCTGTGAAATAATTAGCATCTTTATTTAATTGTAGAAATACAAATGTTAATACAGATATGTGTACGTACAAATGAGCAAAGCAAACAGTGGCATGCAGATGATACACCTGCATAGTGACACCTCCTCAGCTTTTTACAACTCTGTGCCACAGGAGAGAATGAAAGTGAAACCCAGATCTTTTTTTGAATTACAAATTTGAGTACTCTTTCATGGTTACAGCTGAATTGTGTAGTTTTTATACCCCCCACAGCTGGAACCATGACTTGCACATATTTATCTTCAGACCAGCTGTTTCAGCTGTCTGATGTCACAAACTGAGGAGGGAGGGAGGACAGAAAAGAGGCAGAATAGGAGTTTATCAGACATAATGTCTGTAAGCTGATTTGAATAATTATTTTATTTTCAGTGGTGACACCTGGTTCTTTTGGGATATGTGCGTGGACTGTGGTGAGAACTTTCTCTCCTGTGAGGAGAGTAACTTATGATTTGATGAGGATTCTGAAGCAAGTAAAACTTGCCCCAAAGACTGGCAGTTAAATCTGTAATAATTGCTCCAAGATTCCTCCAGCTTTGTCTGGTAAAAGCTTGTAAAATACTAACCAGTTGTGAAAGCAGAGGAGTGAACCTCAGCTTGCCACAGCGTGTGAGGGAAAAGCAGGTTACATCAAAATAATTTGCTTAACTGCTCTTGCTCCATAATTTTTTATGGTCTTCAGGTCAGCAGTATACATTGTCTCAACTTCTCCCTCTTTCATGGTTCATAGATTGTTCTAAAAGTGAAAAACCACTAAATATAGTCAATAAATGAGCGTATTAATATGACACGGACATTTCATGGTTACTGGACATGGAGTTAACTCTGCAGCCAGGCAAACACACAAATGCCTTTCTGTGCTTTCTGCTCCAGCAGTCAGGGGTGTGGGAAGATGAAGGACTCAATTGCTGTCCCTGACAATGTTATTTTATGTGCTTGTCAGGTGTAGACTTATAAAATGACATTCAAGTGTCTTGCTGTAAGGTGTGGAAAAAACACAGCTCAACTGCTTGGAAGGGGAATGACAGGACACAGAGTTACAGTGAGCATGGAAATGTCTCCGTGGGACTTTGCCAAGTATTTTAATCGCTATTGCCTAAAAGTCTTGTTTGACATCTTTCTCTCGTCTTTATCAGGGAAACAGAAGCTTTCTTTGGCTCTGTGAGGGATGTGTGTGCTGTGTACATGTACATGTGATTTAAGCAGTCCTGCTGAGCGTGATTCATTGCTTTTCACATCATTTGTCAAAAACTGAGCTTAAAACCAGTCGTGATCCTGGTCTGTGTGTTAGGAAATGCAGATGGAGAGCCAGGAATTTAGGGGGTGTGTGTTGTTCAGCTTCTGGAGGAGAGGTAATTTTTAACTGTGGCAGAGCAGCCAACTTTCTAGGGCAGTTTAGGGTGGCCACATGATATGATAGTACACTTCCTAAAAATAGGCCTATTGTACTTTTGGAGGGAGAGATTGGATACCCAGCACTCTGAGACTGGGGAATTGGCTTTATGGTTTTCTTTCTTTCTTTTTTTTTTGTTGTTGTTGTAATCTCCAGAGAGCCTGTACTCTGTACAGAAAGGCTGGAGTTGGAAACAGAATTTTCAGTTCTTAATAATGTTTTTCCTGTTGTGTGGGTGTGTTTTATTTGTTGGGGTTTGGAGTTTTTTTCCATGTAGCTGAACAAAGAAGGGTAATAATTTTGTCCTTTTTGAAGGATGAGAGCTCGTAAAACCTCAAAGGAATCAAAAAGGCAGTGCATTTAAAATTTCAGATGTCATCTCAATGTAGTATTATCTGCTTTCAGAAGCCTTATCTTTTATTTTACAATAATTTAGTCCTGCAATTATTTTTTTCCCAGTAACCCAATTAACCTGAAGAGACACCATTTCTATGATGAAAATTATCTGTCTGATTAGCCTCTGGACACCCTTCAGGGTTCATGAAGTTCTGCCTGTATTCTTTTATTTAGTGATGGTGATATTTCATCCCTTCTGAAGGGATAGTCTGAAAATATTGCAGTTCCCCTCTGACAGATTTTTCTTGTTTAATATTGAGGAAAAGTCTGAACACCCCTTTCTAGAAGGATTTATTTTCTGACACTGCCTTAATGCTCAGCTGGATTAATACAAATAATTGACCCCTTTCAGCTCTGCCTCCCTCCTACATAAAGAAGCTGTAAAATATGGGAGCAATTTGGCATCAAGTCCTGCTGCTTGGGCATAGTGACATCTTTGTGTTCAGCATGTTTCTGTGTACTTTACTCCTTTCTTAATTAAACAGCATTTTGTGTAGCAGAGCTGTTAGCAAATGTCACGAAGGAGAACAAGCCAAACATTTTATTTTCAGTTATATATAGCAATACTGGCAGATAAATTGGATCTCTGTGTTTCTTTGTAGTTAAAACTTATTTTCCAGGCTTCTGCAGTTTCTTCTTCTTTTTTTTTTTTTTTTAATCATACATGTTTCACCCATTTTTCTTTCCCTGAGGATTCTTTTTCCTGTCTTTTATAGGCATGTGAAAAGTGTAGGTGTTCAGCTCTTGGTGGTGTAATTCTGTAGGTAGGTAGTGTCTCTGGCCAATCCAGATTATTTAGGTTCCTGTGGTGGAAAAGTGGGTTATCCTGTATTTTGTTTGTTTCCTTTTGTGTTTGAAGTAAGTACAACATGTTGAAATGAACATCAGTGAAAACACTGCCCATCAAATGTAAACATCCCCCCTTGAATTTGACAGGAAAAGGGAAGTGGAAATCAGCTTTCTTATGCATCTCTCAGAATAGTCAGAGCAGTAATAAAAGGGGAAGTTGCCTCCCAGTGAGCAGTAATTTACAGTTGTGCCACACCTAAAATGCTCTGATAGCACCTTATATGGGTTTTTCTGGTGCAGAATAGCTTTCAAGACTTGAAATATATTGAAATATTTTCTTTTTTTTCTCAACTTAATCTCAGCAAACCCTTCTTCTGGACTGAGTCTGTTGGATCTCCCCATGCTGAAGACAGTGGGACACACCACTAGCAAAGCTCAGTGTCTAAAGCAATTGTTCATCCTTGCTGGAAGTTACTGGATTTGGGCTTGTCTTGATACTTTTTGGGTTGTTTTTTTTAGCTTTGGGGTTGTGGCCTGTCCGTGAGGTTACAGTATTTGTAGACTCTTAGAGGGCTGTAAACTTTATTTGGTCATTTTTTTTCTTCCTGTAATTGCAGTTGTAAATCTTCCTTTGCTGCAGGTCTTCAGGTTCTTACTTGTTGGGCTTGAGAACCAGGTTTTAGTTTTGCTTCACTAAACAGCAAATCAGAGGCATTCTGGCTCAGGTCTTGGATAAATGGGATGTTTTAATATATTGCTGACTCCCCTTGTGTTTGGTTTGCAGATACATCCGACTGTATGGCAGAAAATTCAGCAAGGAGGATCACGTGCTCTTTATCAAACTCTTGTACGAGTTGGTGACAATTCCAAAGCTGGAGATCAGCATGATGCAAGGATTTGCACGCCTGCTGATCAACCTGTTAAAGTGAGTAAAGATTTCTGCTGACTGTGGAATTTCTGTCTCACAACAGTTGATCTCTTGCTCAATGTTGTAGCTTTCATGTAGCAGAGTTCTTACGGGTTACCTCACTTATCTGCCCTATACAGTGCTGCTGGTTAAAGGGTTCTCTTGTGCAAACACCTTCAAAGCTTCAGGAGTGGGACTGAAAGTGGAAGAATGCCATTTTCCCTCTATCAGGAAAGCCAAACAGCTCAGAGAGCCAGGAATTAAGGCTGAATCTCATCTAGGGAGGAGATGAAAACTGGCTCACGACTCAGTAATGTTTATTTCACTTAGTCAGGGAAAATCTTGACAATGTCACTTGTGCTGAAGGCTGCCAGTGGCCAGCCTGGTCCTGCCTGGCCCTCCTGCAGTTTGTGCCAAACTGGGAGCAGGGATGGGGGTATTCCCACGTGCAGCATGTCCATGTCAGTGCTGAATCCTGAACTGCTTGGTGTTTTGTTTCCTATTAGGAAAAAGGAACTGCTTTCCAGGGATGATTTAGAGTTACCATGGCGACCACTCTATGAAATGTTGGAAAGGATATTATACTCCAAAACAGAACATCTGGGATTAAATTGGTTTCCCAAGTAAGTTCACATTTTCTAATATTTGGTAGGCCATTAGTACCTGCTTTAAAGTACTTTGTAATGTGCTTTTAATATCTGGAATTTGATACATGGGAAATATTCTGTTTCTATTTTCATGAGGCACCTTTCAATAATTGCATGCAGGGCTGCACTGAATCATGTATCTCCTTCTGCCTGTGGCTTGTGTTTGTCATGCTGTTTCTTTCTTTATGAATGTGATTAATTTTTAAATACGCCGCAACAGAGGTCTCGCTCAACTTATTTTAGGGTGATAACCCACAGTTTAATAAATTCAGTAGGAAAAATTGAACAGTATTGTTGTGGTTTAACCCCAGCTGGCAACTAAGCCTCGCATGCTGCCCTTCCTGGTGGGACTGGGGAGGGAACTGGAAGGGTAAAAGTGAGAAAACTTGTGGGTTGAGCTAAAGATGGGTAATAATGTGGAGGAAATTAACTTACCCCATCCAAAACCAGCACAGGTACTGAGTTAAATGTGTGCTGTTCTCTTCTGTAACACAGTAATGTTGTGGGGAAAAGATACAAACAGTTCTGTCCTTTAGTATTTGTTCTGTAGTCATTCCCAGGATCTGGAATCCATGTATAAATCATTCTGCTCTCCAAGAAAAGTGAAATATTTTCTGTAGGCTATACAGGTATTTACTCAAAGTGATGCCATGAGAGGGAGAAATAATTTATTTTCTTCAGTTAAGAATTTTAGACATGTTCTGCTGATTTTAAAAATGAAAACTTGTTTTCTTTGCTTTCTCTGCACTGTCAATCCCTCTCCATCTGTCAGATTTTCAGACTTAAAATTTTCATAATTATTCCAGTCAGAGAAGGTCCTGCTCTATAAATTACAAATTATAAAAGATAGCACATGGATAATGCATTATCTTTGGTTGAATTGAAACTTTATGTCAAGAAATGCAGGTGAAAGGGCTTCATTTGCTTTTTAAAAATAATTTTCTGTATGAAATTGAAGCACTGCCACTGATTCCTGAGGGGAAGATCCTATTGCTGATAAGGAACATGAAGAGGAAATACATGGAGCATTTCAGGCTGAATTTCTCTTGTGGCTGTGTAGCTGAAAAAAATCAGTTTGCTAAATTGAATTATTTTGGTAATTGTAGGTAAAATGTGAAAGAGCAGAGCTTTCATTGGTTTATTTTATTTTTTAATTTTTGTACCTGCACACCTTGCTCTGGGGGGATGGTGTTGAGTAACTGCTCACTGTGTAGGAGGGAGGGAACTTTTCCAGGAGGATAAAGGAGTTTAAGCAGGAAGGAAGATTTCTGTTGTGATGATCTGACTGAAGCATTCAATTTAATTAACTTTATTCCATGTCAGATGCTCCATGCAGTGCGATTCCTTCTCATACAGTGCTCATCCTTTTTCAAGGGGTACCTTTTTGGTGGAAGTCAAGGTTTTAAAAGCTGATTTGTAGCTGTTTAATTTATCTCTTGTTTTAATTGAATTTTATTTTTGTTTACATTCAGTTCATATCGACCAGGCTGGTCTTCACCTAAAACATTTGTGCTTAATGTATTACATAGGTGGTAAGAATGATTCTTATTTTTTTTTTTCTGTTGAGCTCTGGCCAATGTCCCTTCTGCATGTTCTGTTGGACTGTAACACTGTCACACAGGTGGAAGTCTCTGCATAAATAATTGTATTTGGAAGGCCAATGTTAACCTGACACCACTGGTTATGAGAATGTCGCACTGGATGTCAACCTTGCTAATTGGGGACCCAGGCAGTGTGTGTGGAGTGGCTCTCCAGGGCTCTGTTCTAACTAATTTAACCAGCAAATGTATTTCAGGGGTTTAAATGAGAGCTAGGTTTTCCATTGGAGCAATTGTTGTGTGTGGTTATGGATAAAATCGCCATTGGTGCAGGAGCACGGTACGGAGTAAAGGCACCTTCCTCTTAAATCCAATGGAATCATGGAAAGTGCTTTAGCAGTGAGGTAATGGCTTCTGGAAAATCCACCCAGCAGCACCCTTGGGGCTGTGAGGAGCTGCTGTGTCAAGAGTTCACTGGGAATTTCTATAGGGAAACAGTATCAGGAGTTTTGGTGTATGATAAATGCAGAAAACTGCTGGAAGTGGCAGTGGGTTTGGGCTTTTGTTTGGGTTTTTTTAGAAACAAGGGCTTAGTTGTACTAATCCAGTGAGAGATGGCTCACTCTAGTTAGGAGATCACTAAAATAATTTGTGAAACTGTCGCTGGTTGCTCTTTGCATTGTCTTAATTTAAGCTCTGTGGTGGAGTGTCCACTTCAGGACTAGATTTTACCTTCAGACCTTGTCCTGAAAAACTGAAATTTATCTTACTGCTTTTTGATAATGTAATTTTCACCTCTCTCAGTTTACCATGTTAATTATTTTAACCGAAACCTGTTTCTCTGTGTAAATGCAGGGGCAAAAAAAAAATTGCAGATCAGTATCATCATATCCTTTCCAAAAGAAGAAAATAATTCTGTAGTGCCAAAAAAACCGAACAGTGATAGATGTTAAAAGTGATATTGGGTGTTCTTTATTGTACCTCCCCAGCTGCATTGTCCTGCCCTTTGCTCACAGTCCCCTAATGGGAATATTCCAGGACGTCTCCTGTGGCTGGGCTGTGCTTGAACACTCTTGAATGGAAGTCCCTTGGGTACAAAATTGTCTTGCTGTTGCTTTTTGTTTTTTTGGCTTCCTAAATTTGTCACCAAAAGAGAGGAGAGAGCATTCCAGTCTTTCTCCTTTGCTCTCTCCCACTAACAAATTCTGAGATCTGACTTAAAATTCATTGATTTAAAAAATTTGTTGATCTCTGGCCTCGGTGTTTGTTAAACTTCCCGTCCTTCAGGTTTTCCTTAGTGAGAGCTGACTTGAGTGGAATGATAGTCTGGGGAGAACTTGTTTGTTTATGTCACCCAAACATTTATCATGTGAATTTTTAATGCTCTTAAGGAATGTGCTGGTTCATGCTTTATTTATCTGCTCTTGGAACAACTGTTATCTTTTTTCTAACTCCTTCAAGGACAATATTCACTTGAACCCAGGATCTTCCTGAGCTTCCTGCAGAGATTGAGTTTATTTTTTGTTTAATGACTGGTTGGCCTTTCTTCTCCCCATTTAAAATTTTCTTTATGGGAGAGGTCCTGAGTTGCCTTTGTCACTGTTGCATAAAATATACATAATTTTGCATCTTTTAGGGCACTGTTTGACTGAAGCAGTGCTCTGAGGGCTGGGTGGGCTTCTGCTGGCTTGTGTTGAGTGTTGAAGGGAATTGGCGATTTATTCATTTTTTAGTTCTCCTGTCTGTACGGGATCAGTTTGCTTCCTGTAGGACTGGAGAGACAATAGTACGTGTTGAGTATTTGTGTGTCTCAAAATTAATTGATCTTGGTGAAATTCTAAAGGTGATACATTTGCATGATCTTTTTCTGAGCAGCAAAGCATTTTTTAACATTCGTTTGGGATGATGAATGAAAGAGTGCAATATTTCCATTTCTAGAGAAAGCATATCTAAAAAATGTAAGAATTTCTTCTTCCAGAACTTTTTTTTTTTTTTTTCATGCAGGGAATGTTTTTGGGTAAAAGTGCAAGTTAGTCTTGAGGTGGTTGTGTAATAAATGGAGGTTTGAAGAATGTGACAATTTACTACCCTGGTGCTTGCGTTGGTTGATCACTCTCTGCTCCCCCTCCCTTTTATTCTTTGAGTTTATTCTCAGATTTAGTCTTTTAAAGGTTTGATGGCATCCTGTGACAATAGGAGTTGAAATGATTTCTCAAATAAGTGTGCTTGCTGTGGATAAAAGCACTTTTAAAATCAGCTATTATTTGGGAAGGACTCCCATAAAATAACTCTTGATTTGCAGATATTTCCTTTCTTCTTACAACCACTGGACAAAGCCCAAAACCACATTGAAAAGGACAAATATGGTGTTTGGAGCCTAAAAACAACAAGTTGCCTTTATTTATCTTACAAATATTCATGAATTCCACAAACCCATTTTTCAATGTTTTCATCCCCCCCAGAAGTCACTTTGCTGGTTGTTCGTGGACAAAATGCAGGATGTCACTTCCATGAAGTGATAGTAATTCTTCACTTAAATGCAGGAAATACCAGAGTGGTACATAAAAAATGGGACCAGGAGTGGAGCAGAGCAATTTTAATTGTTGTAGTTAGGTCTGTGGAGAAGGCAGGTAGCTAATGCATGTTCAAAGAAGACACCTAATTGCATCTCAAGCTCTGGAGGGAAAGGTCAGCAAATGGTTGGTTGTTTTATGCTGTCTCTGAAATTTAGTAATCTGTTATCCCTAACATTTCCTTTTCTCATTTCAGTTCTGTAGAAAGTGTTCTGAAAACACTTGTGAAGAGCTGCAGACCGTAAGTGTTTGCTTATTGATTTTTATTTTCAATCTTTTATATTAATTTAGGAAGGAGGAAAAAAGACCCCCACTCTACCTGTCATTGCTTGGCTGCTGTTAAAAAATTTAGGATGGAGGGTAGAGACTTTTCTGGGGTTTATTTTTCCTTTTTAACAGCCTTGGTTGCAATAATTCTGTTGTATAAAAAAGTCTATCTAATATGCATTTTAAATACTGCATTGCATGCATACTTAGTGTGTTTTAAAGAAATTAAATCACCAGCGTTCCTGTAATGTTTCTATAAATGATCCTTGTGCCTGAAGTGATATTTTTTTTATGCTGCATCAAAAATGAGTAATAGTTGTTTGATTTGGAACCAGCCTTCACAGTGAAATGGTTTTGCCTTGTACAGATTTTTCTCTGGTTCAACAAGACAAGAATCTTTTTAATTGGTGGTCTTAAAATGATGCACCACCAATGTCCTTGATTTACCTGTATTTTGTGAGGGTTTTTGGAGGTGAGGGCTGCCTGCCTATGGCCCCTGGGCACATGGTTTTACTCTAAAGTGAGCAGTGATGACAAATTAATAGCTGCTTTTCAATATGCTTGAAAAGAGCCAAAGTTTAAAGCCAAGTCTGTGTATATTGAGTGGTTTCCTTGTTCTCAGGTATTTCCCAGAGGATGCCACTGCAGAAATGCTGGATGAGTGGAGGCCTTTGATGTGTCCCTTTGATGTGACCATGCAGAAGGCCATCACCTACTTCGAGCTCTTCCTGCCCACCACCCTTCCCCCTGAACTTCACCACAAGGGTTTCAAGTAGGTGTCACTGAAGAGTGCTCTGCTCCAAATGCAAGGAATCATCTTTTACAGGGTGATTGGAAGTCACTGGTGGCTTTCAGCAGCATTTTTGGCAGGAGTTCAAGACTGTCAAACTGCTTCTTTGGTGTCTTAGTCCATCTTCCCTACTGAATAAAGTACAGAGCAAATCAAACTAAATTGAATTAAGTGGAGTTTGTAAAGGTGAATTTAAGTCAGAGACTGGTGTGGAGGGTTTGCATCTTTGGCCTCAGGTGAATTCAGAGAAGGAGCTAATGACTTGTGATCAAAAGGGACAAATTTCACAGTGCGAGGCAGAGGGAGATGAGGTGTCATTTGTTTTTATCTGTTAGGATGGTAGAGCTGAGGTAAATAAGGAAAGAGAGACAGTTGTGTGAAAGGGGGATCAAAAGAGTCAGAGGAGAAATAAAGAAGAAAAGCAAGGACTAAAAGTCAAATTTGGGAATATGCTGTGAGCTGCAAATTGATAAAAGCGTGTCCATGTTGATGCCTGTCCTTGCAGAATGACTTGAGGGACAGGTGAATTCCTGCAACCACCTGGCAAAGTGAGGGATAACTATTCATTGAGGGAGCTGCTCTCTCAGTGTTAAAATTATTTTGCTTCTGTTTTCTTTCAGGCTTTGGTTTGATGAATTTATAGGCCTTTGGGTGTCAGTTCAAAATCTTCCCCAGTGGGAAGGGGTAAGTATTTGCTTTTCATCTACACTGGAAGAAATCCTCATTTAAATATTCCTACAATGTGCTTGCAAGGAACTGAAGCCAAACAGTGATTTAATGGCTTTTCTCCCTTCTGCTTTAACTAGTACAAGAAAGCAGAGACAATAATTTCATTATTGTTAGCAAGCAATTACTGTCTAAATAAATGAGACTGCAGTTGTGCTTGGTGAGCATTGTCTAATGGCCAGCTCAGGCGGCTTTTCATTCCAGCCTTGGGAATGCTGGCATTTTCCAGACTGCCTGCTAATACTTAGAATTATGCAAAGAGCAGTTGTGATTGCTAGAAATTCCACTTCTGTTCTGTCTTTTAATACATCTTGGGTGGTCCCTAATTTTGAGTGGTGATATTTTGCCTTCACTGCAATGAGCTGCTGTCGTCTTTGAGATACAATAAAGAACCTGCACTCCCCCCTTGGCCAAAAATTCCCTTGGGCTGTATCTCTCAAGGCAAATGGTGTGCCTTGTATCTGTGTGCCCCTGCTGTGTGCCTCATGTGAGGAGATCCAGAGCTGGGAAATGAAAAACTCCGTCTGGAGGCAGCCCCAGCAGCAGCTCAGGTGCTCTTGGTGTCAGTTGAGCTGTGCCTTGCCTTTGCTGCAGTGAAACTTGGCCTATCCCCAGTTTCTTTCCCTGCTCAGTATGAACATAAGCTCATTGGCCATCTGTCTCCTTTTCCTAATCTCCTGCCTGGATACACAGAGAGAACTTCCCGTGTCTGAGGAGAAAGCTGATTTCCAAACCACCCTGGTCCCACATTCCACGGGTCCTCCTGCCTTCCATCACAAATGCAGGGAGGCAGCCCTGGGTCCAGCACTTGGCATTTGTCCAGATTCAAACACTGGTGATGCCAAAGCTGGTTTTGAGATTCTGTGTTCACTTTTGCACTTTTCTGATGGTTTCTCCCCCCAAAACCACCATGATTCTGTCTATTCCTTCTGACAGAACTGTGGCAGCCTGCACTGGGACATCATGATTTAGTTTGTTTCTGTCAAATGGTGTAACAAATAATCATCAGCACCCTTTCACAAGTTATCTCTGATATTTTTCCCTCTTCCACTGTATTCTGACAGTTTGCTTGCTTTTTTTCCCTAAAGCTTTCACTTCTTGTTTGCTTTTCTGTCGTGTCCATTTCCTAAAGTCAGGTTCATTCATTCCATCAGGGTTGGGATGCAGATAATTAGACACATGGGTTCTGACTCTTCAATCCAGTTTAAGCCTCTGTATGCTGCAAGCTTTTCCTCAGCTTGCTTTGGCAGGAATTAGACTTGCTGTTTGAAGGGGAGCTGTGGAATCAATTCCTTGTGTGCATAGTAAGGATTTTTTTTCAATGTGTATTTCCTCATACCAAATGAAAAAGGCAGATCCCTAAAGAAAGTGTAACCCTTGTCTTCAGGCCTGTGTCTGATGTCCTGGATTGAACTTGGGGGTTTTCCAAAGCTCTCATGTCCTTCAGCCTGAGAGGTGACCTGTTCCTCTGGGCTATCTGCCTCAGAATTAGGCAGGATTATTTAAGGCCCTTCTTTTTGGCTTTATCATTGCTTCAAAATACTGATAGAAGCATTGAGAGCCTGGTGAGTCTTTCCTGATTTGGAGAAGCTCTGAAAAGCAGAGTTGGTGGGTGATGTGCTTTCCATCATCAGGATACAAGAGTGAGACTTCAGCTCCTATTTTTTTGGTTCAGTCCTGGTATCTGTCTTTCCTGAGGACATCTTCCAGTTCCCTTTTTGACTCCCGGGGCTGTCTTCTGGTGATGGAGTGTCTAATTCTTCATGGGCAGTCACAGGCTGCTCTCCCAGCTGACAGCTGATGCCTGTGACCTTTACAAGCCACTGATGGGTTTAAACCAAAGCACACAAATGTGGCAGCCAGCAGCACACACCGAGTAGGATGGATCCTGCAGGAACTAATTGTCCTAAACAGCTAAATATTGGGAAAGGCTAGATGGATGAGTTGGTGGAATTTTCTTCCATGTCTCTGTATAAGTGCTATTTTAGGCCAGTGAAACATGTCTTGGTGGTTCTGATGGAGTGAAATCTCCCTTCCCAAGTGCTTTTAGTGCCATAGGTAACTTTTATCTTGTGTATGTGAAGCAGCTGGAGGGCTTTGCATCTTTTATTCTCAATATATTCTAATGAATATTCCCCTTTTTTTCTGGTTATTTTCAGCATCTAGTCAATCTTTTTGCTCGCTTGGCCACTGACAACATTGGGTACATAGACTGGGATCCATATGTACCAAAGGTAACAGTCCTCTTTTCATGATATGTCTCACTTATCTTGCTTGGTGGGTTTGGTTTTTCAAAACACCTTTGGATTAGAAAATTAATTTATGCCAATGTGTGTTTTTCTTCCTGTCAGATTTTTACTAGGATTTTAAGGAGTTTAAATCTGCCAGTGGGAAGCAATCAGGTTGTTGTTCCAAGATTCTTAACAAATGCTTATGATGTAGGACATGCAGTCATGTGGATCACAGCCATGATGGTGAGTAACTACTTCATAAAATGAAACAAAAATTAATGCAAATACTTAAATACATATATAAGATGAATATTTGTTCTGCTGAGCTCACTGCAGAAGTGTGGTTTTGGGCTTTTTTTTTTTCCCAAATTATATTGTCAAGTCCATTGTTGCACTGTCAGTATGGAATGGGGCTGGAAAGGTTTGTGTCACAGCTGCTGCCTGTGGCATTTGGGAAGGGAACAGGCACCTGTTTTAGTGTGAACCTCAGCAGATGGGATGGGGAGAATTTGCTCTTAGTGCTGAGCTGAGGGTGGGATGTGATTTGCTGCTTTCAGATCTTGCTGTGGGGAGAACACTCCTGTGCCTCGTGCTGTTGTTACCTGTTCATTTGATCTTGGTCTGTGTGATAAAATTCTGTGATTTATTTGTTTCAGGGTGGACCAAGTAAGCTGGTGCAGAAGCACCTGTCTGGCTTGTTCAATAGCATTGCCTCTTTCTACCATCCCTCAAATAACGGGCGCTGGCTGGTGAGTGAAGGGCTTTGGGTGTCAAGATGAGAACTTTGGCTGGGATTTCAACCTGTCAGCTCTGTGTGCTCCAGACTGTCTGTTGATGTGTGGTGCTTGGAGCCTTGGATTATCAAGATCCACGATTGCACTGTCATTCAAACCATACTCCTATTCTCATGTCAGTGCAGAGGTCCAAAACAAGACATCTAATTCAGATATAGACAGGAAAAATAAATTTTTTGGCACTTAAAATGAGGCTCAGACACACCATCAGTATCACCTGTGTGATGTCACTTTTTTCGTGCTGACCTACTGCCTTCAAGTTAGGAAAATCTGGGATGGGCCTTGGGGCAACTGGGTCTAGTGGAAGGTGTCCCTGCCCATGGCAGGGGGTTGGAACTGGATGAGTTTTGAGCTCCCTTCCAACCCAAACCCTTCTTTGATTCTATTAAACAAAACAAAAAGGATTTTTAATGCATTGTCTAGTTTGAAACATAATTTTTTGATGGTGTAACTAAAGGAATCTTCTGTTAAAGAATGCAAGAATCTCCCTGTGATAGCTGGTGAGAAATAGAGATTAAAACAGCAAGGCTGGTCACAGCAGTGCCAGAGGAGCTGGCTTGTTCTTGAACAGGGTCTTTGCTTACATGTGAATGTGCAGAGAATGCTCACAGAGATATCCTAATGACATAAATAATCTTGATTCTTGTCTGTATAATTATGTGATTTTCATTACTTTTTAAATCATAAGGCACAGTGCTGGGGAAATGAAGTGTAGCGACAAATTGTGAGCATCCTATTTCAGAGCCCCTCTGAGCGTTCCCTTGTTGTGGTTGTGTAGTTCCAAGACTGACTCATTTTTTTGTTGTGCCCTGAGCAGCTGAGGAGGTGCTGCTGCCCAGGCACTGACCAGCATTTCTGCTCTGCTCCCAGAACAAGCTGATGAAGCTGCTGCAGAGGCTGCCCAGCGGCGTGGTGAGGAGGCTGCACCGCGAGCGCTACAAGAAGGTGTCCTGGTTAACTCCTGTCCCCGAGAGCCACAAACTCACGGACCAGGACGTGACAGACTTCGTGCAGTGCATCATCCAGCCTGTTCTCCTGGCAATGTTCAGCAAAACTGGAAGCCTGGAGGCTGCCCAAGCCCTGCAGAACCTTGCACTGATGCGTCCTGAATTAGTAATTCCACCTGTACTTGAGAAGTAAGTTTAGGAGGAGCGTTGCCACATCCGTGTGCCCTTCCCAAGATGTAAACAGGAAAAGCATTCGGAGTGAATAATAAATGAATTGCTTGCTGTGAATGAATGCCTCATAGTGAGGGAAGCTGCTGATATACCTTCCTGAGCAATCACCTCAGTCAGAATGGGAGCAAGGGAGAACTCAAGTTTTTAATTAATTTGATTTGTTTTGTTGGTTTGTTTGGGTTTTTTTTAAACACCTGGCAAGTGGCATAGTTCTGGGAGCTGTTGACAGCTCCTCTGCTTCAGGGTAGGCAGTCCTCAGGTGGCTTGCGTTTCTGGGAGCATTTTGTATCAGATAGTGGGTGGATCAGTTGAAAAAGCAACTTTGCATCCTTTATTCATAAGCCACCTGGTGGGTTCCAGATACACGGGGTGGTTGTGTAGCAATAAAGATACATTTTATATTTCTGTTTGGTTCAGAGCATGTTACAGTTTTAAAATCACTGCCATTGATAACTTTGTAATTGCCAGACCCTGTGCCCTGGTGAAATACTTGGTTTGTACTATTTCTAATGCCTTGAGGCCTGAAATTCCCAAAGAGAAATGGTGCTCCTTCCTGCTCCACTGAAAGCTTCCCATCTGTATTCCCTGTGCAGCCTTTGGTACTTTACCCAAACAGCAGCAGAATGAGTTTGACTGAAGAGCCATTCCCGTGTTCCACAGCTCCCTGAGTCAGCTGTTTGTAAAAACTTGATAAATCCACTCTTCTGCAAAACATCCCAAGCCCAGCAGCTGCAAGCAGAGCAGCAGTGCTGGGTAGGGCTGCCCTTTCTGTTCTGAGAGCAGACTCAACTTCTCCTCTGTAGTTCAAACTATCCCTGGAATGTTTGCCTTGGCTGCAGTTCCAGATGGTTTGGGTGAGCTGTGCTCTGGGTGACGTAGGGCAGAGCACTGTGACTCCTGTCTGAGCTGGAGGCTGTTGGTAGCAGCAGGAAATGTTGTTATGCAGTTTACTTTAAAAAGTGTTAAATGTTGGGGGAAAAAAAGGTTTAAAAATCACAGTAACTTCCCAGGTTTTGATGAAGAGGTCTGGACTTTGATGTAACATGAAGTAAGAGGTCCCCTCTCTGTTTAGAGGCAGCCAAGGCACATTTTCATGTTTGTCACAAGAACCTCAGAGCTGGCATTGCTGCCAAGTCCAAACAGGGAAATCGTGGTAGCTTTGGCTGCACTTCTTAATTCCTGTGCTGCAGCTGCTCAGATGGTCTTTAATCCTGCACCAGTGGTGGATAGCACTGATCCAATGGAAGGAGCATTGTAACAAAACAATATTAAATCTTTCAGAAAATAATAAGAAAACAATTTTGGAAACATGAATTTTTTTTTTTGTCTTTAATGCAGAAAATGCCATGTGCAGTGCACTTCTATTTTCTTTGATTGCTTTGGGAGCATTGTTGCCAATCTGCCTGCCTCTCATTTTACAGAACATGTCCTTCTTGTGTTTTCCAGAACATATCCTGCACTTGAGACCCTGACAGAGCCTCATCAGCTCACAGCCACCCTGAGCTGTGTCATTGGAGTGGCTCGGAGCCTGGTGTCCGGGGGGAAGTGGTTCCCTGAGGGTCCCACACACATGCTACCTCTGCTGATGAGAGCCTTGCCTGGGGTGGACCCAAATGACTTCAGCAAGTGCATGGTGAGTGTACAAATACTGCCTTTTTTAGAAGACACCCAGCCAACTAATATTTTATATTAAAATATTTTATATTTCTCTGAAGGCAGGGAACTGCCGTGTCCAGAATTTATCAGTCTTTTTTTGTTCTCCACAATTTTATTCCTAAAAATTAAATATTACAAGCTTCTTTGGCTCATTTAACAGGGCAAAGTAGTTGTGATAAGCATTGTACTGACTTTTTGGGCTGTTCTGAAAAACAGGATTAAAGAGCTACTCCACAGCTCCTAGTAAATATTCCTACTCTTTTAACATCAAAAGGAAGTCCTTTATCACTAGGTTTTCATTATATTAAGTTTAAAAGTCCATGTTTTCAGAAATTCATATTAATTGACTTAAAACAATGCAAATATTGGGGGTTTGTCGCTTTCAATTTCAGCACAAAATAATGGCTACACTCTTTAAAAAATTGAGACTGTTTTTACAGTGCTGCCTGTTAAGTTTTATATATGAAATCTGAAATAGCTGTTGAAGTTTTAGGGTGGAAGAATTGAGTTCTGGATTTACTTGGGTTTTTGGTATAATTTTCTTGAGATTCTTAAGACCCTTGAGATCTTTAAGAATGATCCTATACCTTAATTTCTGTTTAGACTGTGGATACAATAACACTCATTAAAGAGCTGTTTGTACCTCTCAACAGATTACATTCCAGTTCATTGCAACATTTTCTACTCTGGTGCCTTTAGTAGATTGTTCATCTGTATTGCAAGAAAGAGATGATCTTTCAGAGGTAAGAGTGCTGGGTTGGTATAAAAACAAAGCTGTAGTTTAGTTTTCAATTTAATTCTTGTATGCAAAGTGTATGCAAAGATATGAATCCTGTTTGTTTCTATCAGTGGAGCTGATACCAGTGTGCAGCTAGGCTTTAGCAATGGTTCTTAGTCACAGCTTGTTGTAGAGAATGTTAAATTCAGGGAATTTAATGTTTTTATGTCAAAACTAAATTGTTCAGCTCCCTGTGTGGTGTCATTTAACCTGGAGCTTTCCCTGCCTTGAGGATGATGTTGGACTCTGTAGTTATTTTAAATAGTGCATTGGATGGGTTTTTTCCTTCATTTTTCAGGGCTGTTTTCTTCCTAAAGAAACCCCTGCTTCTCTTTAAAGTCCTGTTTCCCTTCCCTGATTGAGATTCTATTGCTCTCCCTCCAGATATTTGTTAATCTCTTCCAGTCAGGAGATAGTAACAGCATTAGACAGTAAGTTTTATCCCCCTTATCACCACACCTGTTTGCTGCTGGGACACTTTGTAGCTCAGAGAGCTGCAGGTTGCCCAAATTAGAAGGTGAATTTCATTGCTCCAGAGCTGCAGCACTGAAAAACAAAGAGGAGTTTGCTCAGTGAATATTTCACGTAAATCTCTGCCAGGAGAGCAGGTCTGGCAGCACCCTGGCACTTGCTGACCTCCTGCTGCACAGGAGGATCAGTGGTGAGGCCAAAGGTTGTATCCATGGAGGCAGACCTGATTTCACCGGAGAGGTTATTTGGATACACATCCAGGCCAGGAAATTGGGACAGGACAGTGACAGGAATCTGTAGTAACTGTTTCATGGAGCACTTGAGTCTCTGTGGTGGGAAATGCGCTGGAGGATGTTCTCACTTGAACATTAAAGTAGTTAATATAGGAAATAATCTTTGTTTCCTTAATGAAAGCCAACCTCATGTGTTTCCTTTGTGTTGAAAAACTGTAGGTGGAGAGAGAATTGTGCTCTGCATCTGCTGAATTTGAGGATTTTGTGCTGCAGTTTATGGATAGGTGAGTGAACTAAGGCTAGGGGAAAGCTTTTCATGAAGAGCTCTATAAAACTTTCCAGTTTCACTTACTAACCCTGCACTTACTGGGTTTATTTGTGTAGGTGTTTTGGACTTATAGAGAGCAGCACATTAGAACAAACCAGAGAGGAGACTGAAACAGAGAAAATGACTCATTTGGAGAGTCTGGTGGAACTGGGTCTCTCTTCTACTTTCAGTACAATCCTTACCCAGTGTTCAAAGGATATCTTTAAGGTATGTAGAACATGGGCTTTTCATCTCTTTTAGGAAACTTAATTTTGGGTTGACAGCAACTGGTTTGGGTTGACAGCATTCAAATCCTTCCTTCCTTTGTGAATGTGAACTTCCACATTTAACCAAGGGAAGGGCTGAGGGGGTAGCTTGAATTGGTGTCAGTTTGGGTCATGATTTTATCTACATCCCTACAGAGCTCTGCTGCAAACTGATGATAAACCCAAAAAGAAATAATTCCAATAATTTTATTTTATCCCTGTAACAGTTTAGGTTGTAGATTTCCCTGTCTTGCTAATGCTGACCCACTCAAGCCACTGCTTTCCTTTTCTCTCCCCCTCCCTGCCTCTTCTTCTGCTGGGCCAAAGAGGCTGTTCAAGGAGCGGTGTGGTTAATGGGATCAGAAAAATTACCTGGATTAAAATAACTCAGAGGGAGAGGGTGGAGAATCCAGGTTATTACATGGACAGCTTCTTTTCCCTTCTTTCCCATATTTCTGTTTAAATAAATATATACTTGGAGATGCCAGGTTTTATGCATTTTGAACATCAGCACTTGGGTATGATTTGTGTTTAGAACCTTTTGGAAAATGCAAGTCTTAAGTTAATTCTTCATTGTCATTAAGTACATAATTTGTATTTTGCTGTTTGTCCATTATTAAAATATCCATGGGACCTACATTGTATATAGTTGAGCTTGCCTTGCAAGGTGTTGGATGGAAATAATCTGCTTTAAAACTACTTAAATAGTTGCTATTTAATTCCCTATTTACTTGTTAACTGAGGGATGTCTTGGCTTTCCTTCACTGTGACATGTGCAATAAGTTTTCCTGTCATCAGCCTGTGCTTATTCCTGGAAAACATTTTCTGTGTAGTTTTCCAGAATTACCCTAAACTTACATTAGTCATCAAGAGTTATCCACCTCCTCTCTTCCCAAAGAGAACATTTCAGGCTTTCCACAGAGCTGCTTTCTCTGGCTCTCTATTCTGATTTTTTTTTTCTGTGTGAATTGTGGGGTTTTGGTTTAAAAAAACACAGGGTTGTATAGAGAGAGTGCCTTCTTTGTAACATCAAACATTTTGGGATACCTAATTTGTTTTGGGGTTTTTTTTAAAGCAACCTCCATCTTTTTGTCCTCATTTTTAGGTTGCCTTGGAGAAGGTTTTTAACTTTGCTGTTTCAAATCTATTTGAGACAAGAGTTGCTGGTCGGATGGTTGCCGATATGTGCCGAGCTGCAGTAAAAGTGAGAGAAAATCCTCTTAACTCCACTCCCTCTTTTAAAAAGAAAATAGCTAATGCTGCTGATTTTTCATGTGTAATATCTGTATTTTTTCATGTCAATACAGGTAGCTCTTACTGTTATGTCTTCTAAAATTGGCTTGTTGCTTATAGCAATATTTCAGGAGGTTAATTCACGCAGTATTTATCTTGCATTTATGTTAAATTTCAGTTTTATTGACTGAGAATCATGAAGTTGGGCTGCCTGTAGGTTGAATTGGAGTTGGGATGCAATCTAGTCTTAGATGTTTATCAGTGTGTGTGCTGAGGTGCCTCAGATATTTTGTTTTAAAATGGACTTTTTGTGATGCTGTTTGCAGTGCCGCCCTGAGGAGTCCTTGAAGCTTTTTGTACCACATTGCTGCAATGTCATAACTCACCTCACAGGCAGTAAGTTTCTAACATTTCCTGTATTTTGGGTTGATTTTTGGTTAAGTATGGAAAGAATATCTAAAGCTTCTGGATGTTTTTCCACAAGTTCATTTCAGCAATGGACAAATCCATTGTTCTCTCTAAAAAACCCAAAGTGACAATTGTGTAATTTCAAGGCTAAAATCTGTCTGGCTGCAAGACCAGGATTCCTTAAAAATGTGGCAGTTTGAAATGTCTCCAGACATTCCTCAATTTCAGGATGGTACATCAGCTAAGGTGACTTCCAGCTGGACATGGGTGCAGTGTGAGTTGGAGGGTTAAGAGTCAGGTTTTGGGATGGAAGCATCTGGATTCTGATGCAGCTTGTTTGGAAAACTTGGCTGCAGTGTGGTGACAGCAGTGCTTATCCCTTGTTCCTCTAGATGATGATGTGTTACATGATGAAGAACTAGATAAGGAGCTGCTCTGGAATCTTCAGCTTTTATCAGAGGTATTCCCAAAAATGTTCTTCCCGTGCTTGTGTGTCACTGCATCCTGCTTAATCCTGCCCCTGAAAGGAGAAGAATATAAACTTCTGTTAAAGCAATGTAAATGTTATGTGAATGGTACTGGAGAGCTTCTGGTTTTTACCTAACTTTGAATGCAACATGAGTGGTTGTTGTTTGAAGCAAATAAACACAGTGTTGTGTGTGGGATGAAATTAAAGCAATTATTGAGGAGGAGTGAAAGAACAGGGATCAATGCAGGGAGAAACATAAGAAGCTTTTTGGTAAATAGAAATATTTTAAAGTTAATTTAAGAAAACACGGAAGTATTGCTAGAAAATTCAGGATGGGGTCGAGCAGGTGGCATCACTGAAACTTTTCCAGCAGCTGTGGAAGCATCAGTTCAGTGGGAGCTGGAGAATGGAGCCTGGCCTGTAGGAGCACCTGGGGGGTAGGATGGTCGGGATGGATGGAGATGAGAGATCTGAGGCCAGGGTGTGGAACTTGGGGTTTATTGCCAAGGGCCTGGGTGCAGGGGCCTTTTGGAACTTGGGGTTTATTGCCAAGGGCCTGGGAGCAGGGCCCTGCTGGGAGCTGCCAGCCACAGCTCAGAGCAGGCCCAGGAGAAGAGAGGGGTAGAGAGGATGAGAGTGTGAGAGAGTGAGGTTCCCGTTACAATACAATAAATCTTCTGCTGTGTTGAATATTCTGATTCTCACTAACCAATCTAGTGCAATATACAAATCCTATAGCATTTACATACAGACTATAAGAATCTTACATTACCATACTGTGTTACATTTTAAATCCTAAAAACTCCTCTTTGGGCCCCTTCTGCCAAGCTGGTAGGGTCTGCTCTGACCCTTGGGCCTGCCTGCAAGCAGAGGGTATTGTTTCATCAAAAGGGGATTACCTTCAGCCAGCCACACCATTGTTTTCCAATTTTTCAGTAACTAAAGTGTCTCAAAGCTTGCTTTCATTTCAATCTTGCTTATAGTTTCTATATTCTCAAAATCTTTTGCCAGACAATCATATTTATACGGGTTTCCTGTTTCATCTTCCCCAACACTGGCCCAGCTGGGCTGAGCAGGGTGACCCTGTCCAGCCCTGCAGGAGCAGGCTGATGTTTGCAATGTCTCTCTGTGCCCCCAGATCACTCGAGTGGATGGCAAGAAGCTGCTACTGTACAGGGAGCAGTTTGGGAAGATACTGCAGCGCACCCTACACTTAACCTGTAAGCAGGGTTACATTCTGTCTTGTAACCTACTGCACCATCTTCTTCGTTCTGCTACACTTATCTACCCCACAGAGTACTGCAGTGTGCCAGGTGGCTTTGACAAGCCTCTTTCTGAATACTTTCCTATCAAGGCAAGGATTTTCATTTATTTAGGATTAGAGGATTTGACTTTTTGTTGGTTTGTTTTATTTTAAAAGCGGTCGTACGCTCTATGGTTTTATTTGGAGATTTCTGGATGACGGTAGCAGCAATGGGAAGTGATGCTTTGGGCTTTGAAATAGAGAGCAAATGACAATTGATTTAAAGTGTATTGGTGGTAAAAAATGAATACTGACTGTTGTTTGAGTAGTTTTATAGTTTTGAGTAGTTTATATGACTTACTGGTGGTTTGTGATGTGTGTTTTTTACCATGATTGCATGATTACAGTAAGTTAATACACAGCAAGGACATGTGGTGTTTTACAGGTCAGCAGAATGACAAATAATGATTCTACCATGAGCTTGAGATAAAATGAAAGCAGAAGTGGCAATATTAAAAGTTACTGAAACTGTCAATTTATCAATATTCCAGTTTAAAGGCAGCAATTTTCAACTGGCTTGTTTCAATATACAACTGCATTTTGCTGAAAAGTGTTTTTACATAATTCCCAATTGCAGATAATCTCTTGTTACTGAAAGCTAGTCCAGTTTTGTAACTGATGGGGACATCCATTTGGGCCAGTTAATCATTTAAAAACGAGCAAAAATGTCCTAAATGCCAAGCACCAAAAAACTCCAACAAAACAAACAAGTCAACAAACCCCAAAAAAACTGACGATCACACAATCATTTTAAATTCCTCCTCTGCAACTGAAAAAGTTCACAATGACTTTGCTGTTCTCTATGGGAGTATGAAATGTCTGAGTTGTACTTAAGAATGTGTCTGAATTTATATCCAATCAAAGGAATAATTAAGTTATATTTCAATTAGACCAGTGCAGTCCTTCTTCTTTTAGTACTTTCAGATGTGTTATTTTCTAGGTATGTGTAGGCATACATAGGGTTGGGATTGCTGTTTGATTTTATGGTAATGGTGTTTCTCCTAGACTTGTCAGGATAACTACTTTACTTTATAGCAGTAGCTAGTTCCCATGTGTTTGGGGTTTTTAATAATATTAAATGCTGTTTTTTTTAAAAGCACAATTCCAATAACTTGATTAATAAGAAGAATCCTTATTTGCTGCAGGATTGGGGTAAGCCAGGTGACCTGTGGAACTTGGACATCCAGTGGCACGTTCCTTCATCTGAGGAAATAAACTTTGCCTTTTATTTGCTGGATACATTCCTGCAGCCTGAGCTCACCAGGCTGGAGCTCTATGCACTTGGAGAGCTGGAAATGTCCAGGTAGGATGGAGAAATGTGCATGTATCCATTCCTGGTAGTTCCTGCCACTCACACAGGCAGTACAAAAATTGAGAGGAAAATACTACAATGTTGCACTTTGATGTTATTTTAAGATTTCCAAAGCTCCTACCTCAGCTGAGATAGCATCAAGATTTCCTTCAAGTAACACAGGAAAGAAGTTGTTCACATTTGCATTTTAATTTATCTTCAGACTGTAAAATAGTCACTCTTAAAGTATTCCCTCATCCTCCCCATGGACTGAAGGAATTGTCTTGGCCTTGGGGTAAGGAGTTATTTCACAGGTTTTAGCTGAGGTTTAAATAAAATTCTTCAAAGCTGTTTTCATATTAGTTTATCTTACCTGCACAGTTTTGAAATATAAAATCTCCCACGTTTTCCAGAAAATGAAATTAAATATTGGGGTTTGTAAGCAAATTAGGTTGTCTCAAAAAAACTTGATTTCTGCAGTGTTTCCTCCTGCATTTAGAACTGATGCAACTAAAGAAAAACCTTCCATAAAACTTCACCAAAAATATGTGGTTTGTCATTTGTGTATTTTCAAGCAAATAAGAGATAAGTAACCAGGTTTTCCTCTTTGTTTAAGAGATGATGTGCAGCAGTGTCTTGCCATTGTGCACAACTGCCTGATTGGCTCTGGGAACATCCTGCCTCCTCTCAAAGGAGAAAAGGTGGCTCATCTGTAAGTAACATTTGTTTTGTATCCCAAACAATCTCAGTGATTTTGTTCATTCATGCTCGGTTTTAGTGCTTTCTTACTGCTGTTGTCACACACCTGCTGCCAGAAGCTTGCTTTTAGGGAACACTCATAGTAGATACCAAGATACAGAAAATTCACTTGTCAGGAAAGGACTCCACCTCTCCTGTCCTTCTGTACAACAGGGAGCCATGTGTGTTTCAGTGAGTGTGTTCACAGGTTTGACAGAGACCAAATTCCTGCCTGTTTCATAGAACTGATGAGGTTCTGTTAATTGGGAAATCAAAATTCTGGTTTCAAGGTGTCTTTGTGGTATTCCTGCCTCTGACAAAGTCTGACCCAAAGGGGCAGACCATTAAATGGTTAGTTTAATTAAATTAACCCATTAAATTAACCATGAAATGGTTAATTTATAAAAACTAAAGAAAAACCTTCCATAAAACTTCACCAAAAATATGTGGTTTGTCATTTGTGTATTTTCAAGCAAATAAGAGATAAGTAACCAGGTTTTCCTCTTTGTTTAAGAGATGATGTGCAGCAGTGTCTTGCCATTGTGCACAACTGCCTGATTGGCTCTGGGAACATCCTGCCTCCTCTCAAAGGAGAAAAGGTGGCTCATCTGTAAGTAACATTTGTTTTGTATCCCAAACAATCTCAGTGATTTTGTTCATTCATGCTCGGTTTTAGTGCTTTCTTACTGCTGTTGTCACGCACCTGCTGCCAGAAGCTTGCTTTTAGGGAACACTCATAGTAGATACCAAGATACAGAAAATTCACTTGTCAGGAAAGGACTCCACCTCTCCTGTCCTTCCCTACAACAGGGAGCCATGTGTGTTTCAGTGAGTGTGTTCACAGGTTTGACAGAGACCAAATTCCTGCCTGTTTCATAGAACTGATGAGGTTCTGTTAATTGGGAAATCAAAATTCTGGTTTCAAGGTGTCTTTGTGGTATTCCTGCCTCTGACAAAGTCTGACCCAAAGGGGCAGACCATTAAATGGTTAGTTTAATTAAATTAACCCATTAAATTAACCATGAAATGGTTAATTTATAAATGTGAGAACTAAGACACACTGTTACTAAATCCAGAAGTCAGTGTGCTACAGCCATGAAATTTAACTTGTAAAAATTAATTAAATGCCAGTGACATGCACATACCTTGTTATTTGTGTCATGTGTAGTAATACTTAACTCATTTTCATGCAGGGTCCCAAGTCTGGTGTCTTTAGAAGAGACAAAGCTGTACACTGGTGTTGAATATGGTGAGTAGATCCCATGCCCTTAGATGTAACAAATGGTTATTTTTATAATAGTTCATACTGCTACTTCTGAATAGTCTGCTCTGGCTTTCCACAATAAATTGATTTTTATGCTGTTGTATGATTAATAGAAAATGTTTTGTTTTCTTTTAGATTTATCCAGGGAGAATTACAGAGAAACAATTGCAAGGGTTACAAGGAAATTGCTGCGTAAGTTTGACCACTCCTGTAACTAAAATCAACTCTGTCATACTTCAGTATGATTTTATAGATGAGGAAATTGTATTTGTTTACTTTGCCTGTAATTCTGGAAGTTAAGCTTTGCAGAAACAAAATCATTGCTAATTTTTAAAGCTCTTTTCCTGTCTGATTATACATTTCATTTCTCCCAATTGTAGATTACATTCTTGATAATTCAGAAGATGACACCAAGTCGTTGTTTTTAATAATAAAGGTATGCTTTACATTTGTAAAACTTAAGGCCAGATGACTTGTTTTGCAAAACAATCATTCTTATCCTCTCTTTCTTTCCACAGATTATCAGTGATGTTTTGCAGTTCCAAGGGTCTCACAAGCATGAGTTTGATTCACGATGGAAAAGCTTCAATCTAGTGAAAAAATCAATGGAGAACAGGGTCAGTGACTTGGCTTTGTGAAGCTTTGGTTCCTGGTTTGCAGATCTAACACTGAAATCTAACCCAAAGGATCCCTTTTTTTACAGCTTCGAGGAAAGAAACAGCACATCAGAGCCTTGCTGATCGACAGGGTTATGCTGCAGCATGAGGTAATTCTTCCCCTTCAATCCCCACTAATTTGCTTGAAAAGCTGCTTTGCATACTTAGCTAAATGTCATCATAACAATATTCCTGCACTGGTGTTTTTATATGTGTGAAATGTAAAAACAATCTGTCCTTTCTTTGTGCTTCCCATGGATTCAGCTGAGAACTCTGACGATGGAAGGCTGTGAATACAAAACTTCCCACCAGGAGATGATCAGGGACCTCCTGTGTTTGTCCACGAGTTCTTATGGGCAGGTGAGGAGCAGCCCCTTTTAAACTGAGTAAACCGAGCCCCTTTTAAATTTATGGAGTATTTTGTTGGTCTCTTCAAGTGATTCTACATCCTAAATCTGTTGTTCTGGCTGTTTGCTTTTCAAATGTGCTTAACAACAACTTGTTTCTGGCAACATAGAGAATCTTCTGTAACTTTGTAGCTGTTCTCATGTAAATGCCAGAAACAAAAAGTAGGATTTTGTAAACAGGATGAGGTGTTTACAACCTGTCACAAATAATTTTGTTTTTGTGCAAAAATACATGATAAAAACTTTATGCATAAATGACTGAAGTGGATGAGGATGTTACTTTTATCTAGTAAATTTTTTGTTTCAGGTCAGAAGTAAAGCTCAGCAAGCATTCTTCACAGCTCTGGGAACCTACAATTTCTGTTGCAGAGATATCATTCCCTTAGTTCTGGAATTCCTGCGTCCTGATCGGCAAGATGTCACTCAGAAGCAATTTAAAGTACTGCCTCATTAACTTGGTTTTGTGCTGTCTTTTGAAAGTGTTTAGATGAGACTTTTTAATGGGGAAAGTGGGATTTGCTTGTTTATCAGCATGACTGATATTTTCATGGCTAATAGTCATGACTGGTGGAAGGAATTATTTGTATTAGATCTATTTTCAAGAGAAATACTGTGTTAAAATATGTTCCCTGTGTGCTCAGGTATTACCAAAATGTGACTTAGCACCTATTTTTAAGTTATGGAATGGAAATTGAGAAACTGTAGTCAAGGTGAAGCAGTTGTGAATCATCTCCTCTAACATAATTGAGAAATCAGGCAGCCAATCTGTGGATAAATTAATTGGCAGGGCTTCCAATCTCATTAAATGAAGAGGACTCTGTCAATTTACTGGAAATTTTGCACTGTGAGGCTGAATGTTTATGGACATTTTCATGATTTGGTAGCTGAGTTTTTATTCTGTGTGGGTGCATGTGTTGATCTGACAGATGAGCTGAGTTTAACCTTCCCAAACCCCATCCTCCATCCCACAGGGTGCCTTATATTGTCTGCTTGGGAACCACAGCGGGGTCTGCTTGGCCAATCTGCATGACTGGGACTGTATAGCACAGACATGGCCAGCAATTGTCTCTTCTGGGCTTAGCAAAGCCATGTCCTTGGAAAACCATCCATAGTCAGACTCTTTGATGACCTGGCAGAGAAAATCCATCGGCAGTATGAAACCATTGGGCTGGATTTTGCAGTGAGTGATCAGTTCCTTGGTGTTCAGGCTTGTCTGTATGGACAAGAAAACTGCTGATTCTAAAGCAGAGACATTAAAAACTTGTAAGTTCAAATCCTAAATCTTTGCACTGTCCATCAACAGGTTCCAGAGAAGTGCATGGAGGTGGCTGTTCTGCTGCAGAAATCAGGAGAGCCAAATTCAGAGTTCCCAGCTCTGGGATCAGAGGAAATTCAGTTGGGAATTCAGCGACAGAAGGAGAAGAACGCTGAGGCTCTGAGGTGAGTTCAGCTTCCTTGAACTGCTCATTAAATGTCACCATCCAAAGTGGCTAAACTGAAAAATGCAGCCCAACAATCCTTGGACATTCTGGATCTTCTCTCTACACTTCTGTTTCCTCTTTTCCTCTTCCTTTTCACCTCCACACACCTTTTGTTGAGGAACTTCTCCTCTGTTTTTCTTCAATGGATCTCTCAGTACCATGTGGTTGATAACTCCCTCTTTTTCTCTCAGGAACTATGAAAATTTGGTCAACATGCTGCTGGACTGTGTGGAACAGAGAAATCTGTAAGTCCCCCTTTTTTGTATATGAAAGTGTTTTTTCGGGGTGGATTGGAGCTGGTTGCATGGATCAATATCCAGGATGACAGTTACCCTAGTCTTGGATTTATCTGCACTGGGAGCTTGATTTGTTAATATAAAGCATCATCACATCTTGGAGTTCAGCTTTTTCCTTAATTAGTCTGGCCTGTTACTGAGGTTTTTAATATTTTTTAAATTAAAAAAGCTCTGGTTCTGTCTGTAACACTGACATCAGAATAGATTCTAATTGTTCCCATAGTATTTGTGTTAAAAAACTTGTAAAATAATATCCCTATGGGTATTTTACACCATGTATTTTATATTTTTCCACCTGTGTGTTCCCAGAACACTGGAGGTTTCCCAAAATGAGTTAAGCTCATTGATTACAGCAGTCCCATTAATTTATGTGTTTCCATAATCTTAACACATGTAATAATTTCTGAGTAAAACCAGTGCATAAAGTTTGTCATTTACACTCTGTTTTGAATATTTGGGGTTTTTTCAGGCCCTGGAAGTTTGAACACATAAGCATTGGCTTCCTGTCCCTGCTCCTGAGGGATGACAGGGTCCTGCCCCCCCGTGCCATCAAATTCTTCGTGCAGTGTCTCAACCACGACGCCATCGTGGTTCGGAAGGTGAGCCCAGGACAAGGATTTCCTCTGGGTCTGCAGCTCTTTGGGCTTTACATCAAGTGCTCGTGGGGTTTTACTGGGATAAAACACAAAAACTGAGGTGGAACTCCCTCCTCCCCCTTCCAGCCACGCACGTGTACAAAATTCCCAGTCCAAGAAATGGCAATCTTGGCAGTGCTGTAGCATGACATGTGTAAATCTGTAAACTGTGAAGATGTGGGATGGGCTGAGTCCTTATTTATTTCAGAGTTCTTTTGCAGAATTTCTTTTGCAGATGGCTGCTTTTCCCACCTGCAGTTTGTTATTTGAAGGGAGTCATCAATGTGTTTCGTTTGTTCTGTTGCTGCCTCAGTGAGGCTCAAAACAACCGTTCTTTTCCCCCCCAAAATTATTAAAACAGTATTAAATTCAAATTATTAAAACAAAATTATTAGTGGGAGTTTTCTGGCCTGTAAAGTAATTCATGTCCTGTATCCCCTGAAATAACCAAGATTATTTCCTTAATATTATCCAGGATTATTTCCTTATTTCCTTCCAGCATTCAGTGGCTTTTTAGGGATGATGAGCCACATCCTTCTGAGGGAAATGTATGGAATGAACACATTAATGCCCATTTTTTACTTTTCTTTAGGTGGCCATCTCAGCTGTGGCTGGGATTCTTAAGCAGCTTAAGAGACCACACAAGAAAGTGCCCATCTGCCCCTACGAAATAAGTATGTTTTGTTTAATTTAAGACATATCTTACATTTATCCTAAAATGTTTTTCAAAGTTTTTCTGGTTAAATTAAACATAGAATCAAGATCTTTTCTTTTCTCCTGGTTGTTAATGTTCTAAGCAAATAGGTAAATATGATACAGAAGTAGTAGTATAATTGGTAATTTTTCAGTTTGGGTTTTTTTTTTTTTTGCTTTTGGGGGTTTTCCTCTTCAAAAACCTTGTCATTTGTGAGAACAATTTCTATGTCTACTTTATAATTTTTATGTATTTTTATCATTTTTATGCATGTTAATTTTGATTTTCCTCTTGGATCAGGTGGGACCCTGAAGCCTTCCAGCATCCAAGCTGGTGACAGAGCTGACAACCAGTGGCTGCACTACGACAGCCAGAGCCTACCAAAGACCAAGGAAGCATGGGAATCCTGCTGTTTTGTGGAGAAAACACACTGGGGATATTACACCTGGCCCCAGTGAGTAGCATTAGCATTCAGGTGGAGCTGGGAAAAATTCTGTGCGAAATAAAATCCTGGTTTATTATGATTTTTAGTTTTCCTTACAGATATGTATTTAACTTGATTGAGCCCAAAAAAAAAAAAAAAAAAGTTTATTTTTTCTTTGTGCTCCTTGCTTGTTGTACCATTTCTGGGTGGGGTTTGTGTTGGTTGGTTTGGGGCTTTTTGTTTATTGTTCCTTTTCTACCCATTTCTCTCTATATGGGCTAAAGGCACAAATTCCACATGGCTGTTAAATTGCTGCTTTTAAAAATATCTAATTCCCAATATGAATATTTTATATGTGTAGAATATTCTATCCCTAATAATTCTGAGTTGCTTGTATAGCAAAAGCTTTAATAACAAACTTCATTCTGCTGTAAATTTTCTTCTTTAAATTTCAATCTTTTGGAGTTGAGGATAAGTTCTACTTAATATTGAGAACATACTGTAACACATGTTGTTGCTTTCTATTTTTATTTTTTATTTTAGCTTTTTGTTAATTATCTTTTGTTTTTAATATTCAGAACTATGACAGTTTATGCTCCAGCTGAGCAGCAACCAAAGCTTGGACGAGGGAGAGAGGAGCTGACAGAGGTAAAAGTCGCAAATTTGTGGGTTTTTCTTAATATTACTTCTCCTTTTTCCTCTTAAGATTACTGTGGAGATCCCCACAAGATGCTTTTAATTGTATTTTTCTAATTCTTATTGTATCAGCATATCAGAAGGAGTTGTTATTTTAATGTATTGCTGTTTTTCTCTGAGGGATCTGTCATGGAATAATTGTATTAATGAGCACTTTCTTGTTCCCTTTCAAATCATGATCAGACTTGAGAACAAAGTTATTAATGACAGTGGGAAGGAATCATTTTTAGGGGTTGTGGTAATTCCCTATAAAATGAAAGGGGAAATGGATAACCAAGAAATTTCTTTCTTTGAGAATGCAAATGAAACATGGGACTTGTAAAGTGGGGTTAGCAATGTGACATGCAAACACCTCTAATCCTTTTTTTTCCTTCCTATTACAGGAGGAACAAATTATATATGATCACTTTTCTGATCCCAAGTTTGTTGAGCAGTTAATAAAATTTTTGTCTTTAGAAGACAGAAAGGGAAAGGACAAATTTAATCCTCGCAGATTTTGCCTCTTCAAGGTAAGGAGAGTTCAATCACTAAATTGCTCTCATTTTGTAGACAATTCCCAGAGCATGGAAAAGCCAAAGACTTCTGGGCTCATACTGTTGCAAAACATTGATTTTTAAAGCTGCTCTGGGTAATTCTATTAATCCTCTCTTCTGATTAACTACTTAGGGAAACATATTTAGAGTATTGTAATGGTCTGAAGGACACTGGTGTATAATGCTCTTAAAAAAAGCGAAGTAATTTCACTTTCTGCACACTCAAACTCAAATGTTTGACAATTCTATGATGTTCTTGGGAAGACAGTGTTTTAGATAGTTCCTAAAGACCCTTCCCCTCTTGTTTTCCAGGGCCTTTTCAGAAACTTTGATGATGCCTTTTTGCCAGTTCTTCAGCCCCACTTGGAGCAACTGGTTGCAGACTCCCATGAAAGCACCCAGAGATGTCTGGCTGAAATCATAGCTGGCCTCATTAGAGGTTCTAAACACTGGACCTTTGAGAAGGTGCTAGAGCAGTATTTTTGAGTCATTCTTGGAAGTTAGAGAGTAATTTTGAATAATTAGCTCAATTAGAAGTTGAGGTCTTGATTGCCAAACTCGGAGCACAATTCATTGCTCAGTTTGGTGCCTGTTTTTGCCAGGTGTTAGGAAAATGCTTCCAGTATTAAAACTAGGAGCAGTTTGGTGTTAAGGAGATGGCAAAGCTGATGTGATTTGTAATTTCCAATAGGAATAAGTGATTATGTCCTCCTTGGACTGCTAAATATTTATTTAATTCAGGCCTAGCTGTCTATGCCAAAAAATAATCCTGGGAGAATCAGTGCAAAAATAAAGAAGACATTTTAATATTTGGGCTGGGTAAAATCTTACAAAAGTAAAATAGTAAAAATAGTAAAAATAGTAAAAATAGTAAAATCTTGTCTCTTGTGGTTTTGCTGGGCAGGTGGAAAATCTTTGGAACCTTTTGTGTCCATTGCTTCGAACCGCTTTATCCAACATCACAGTGGAAACATACAATGACTGGGGCACCTGCATTGCCACCTCCTGTGTAAGTATCCCATTTTTTTGTCTTCTAAAGCTGGATCCACTGTGGATTAACATTCCTGCAGTGAACTGGGAACTGTGGTGCTGGGCAGCAGGGTCAGTGATAGGTCACAGATATCTTGGGCCAATAATTATTTCACATCACTCAGCAGAATTCTGTGTAGCTTGTCAGCCAGAACCCTAATTAGCAAAATTCAGGCATGGTTACTCAGATATCTCAAAAATGAAACTAAAATTCTCTCTAGTCTGATTGTATTTACCAATGAATTAGAACTGTGTATAGTTTTATTAGGTTTTTCTTCTGTTGAGGTTCATTGTGAAAACATCCTGAATATTGCCCATATTTAATAAATAAATCCAGGGGTTGCAAAAAAAAATTTCTGTCAAGACTTTCCTTGTTTATACCTTATTTTATACATTATTTACATTTTCAACCCCCCTCATTTACTTACATCTCTGTTCCCTGCTCTTTTCCAGGAGAGCAGAGATCCTAGGAAACTGCACTGGTTGTTTGAATTGCTGTTGGAATCTCCACTGAGTGGTGAAGGAGGATCGTTTGTAGATGCCTGGTAAAATGAATTTGAACTGTTCTATTGTGGTTCAATAGAGTAGGAAATACAGCCAGGATAAGCTGTATTGAGAGGATGCTGTGCCAGCTGCCTTGTAGGGGAGGGGAACAAAGGCAATGCTTTCCAATCAGCTTTCCCCACACAATGGCAGGTTCTTCATGATAATATTTTTAATGTAATTCAAATAAGAGGATGGGAAAGTTTGGGGCTGGCAGAGCAGCAGCTCTGTTGTTTCACTGGGCAATTTTTACCCATCTGTGCTCATTGAAGGACACTCTGGTGCACTGACACACTTGTGCACATTCCCAGACAAAGCCTGGAGGGGACTGGGGAAGGAGGAATGTTCTGTATGACTGAAAATGAGCTGCTCTCATTCCCAGCCGCCTTTATGTGCTGCAAGGGGGCCTTGCCCAGCAGGAGTGGAGAGTGCCAGAGCTGCTGCACAGGCTGCTCAAGTACCTGGAGCCCAAACTCACCCAGGTCTACAAGAACGTCCGAGAGAGAATAGGAAGGTCAGTGTTGTCTGCTGCAGTTCTTGTTGGGTTTTAAATCTTCATTTTATTTGGGTAGTTAGGTAGCTAAATAATTAACCTGAAAAGCATTAATGCTACTGTAAAAAATCAGATCTATAATTAAGAGACTTGCTTCAGAAATTCCAGATGACTTCTCTATATTTGTCTTTTCATAGAATGTTCATCTTTTCATTTGTCTACTCATAGAATGTTTTGGATTGGGAGGGACCTTAAAGCTCCCCCAGTTCCACCCCTTGCCAGGGGCAGGGACATTTTCCAGTATCCCAGGTTGCTCCAAACCCTGTCCAACCTGGCCTAGGACACTTCCAGGGATCCAGAGGCAGCCACAGCTTCTCTGGGCAACCTGTGCCAGGGCTTCACTAATTTCTCGTCTGTGTTTATGTTTGATATCTCCAAAGCTCTTAGAAGAGGCATTTGGTTGTAAATAACTTTGAATTGAAGACGAGAGGAAATTTTCTCTAAGTATTAACCTCAAAGGTCACCCAATTGATCTCGGATCATTCGGAGCTCACAGGTCACTGTTCTCTGGACAAGAGTCGTGCTCACTGTGTGTTCCTGCTGGCTTTGTTTGTTTTTTTAGTGTGTTGACCTACATATTCATGATAGATGTTTCCTTGCCAAACACTGCTGCAACTAAATCTCCTCGTGTCCATGAATTTACTACCCGGATACTTGAAAACCTCCAACCCCTCATGGAAGCAGATGAAGAAATCCAGAATCATGTTACGGAAGAGAATGGAGTCGGCGAACAAGACGAGCGAACTCAGGGCATTAAACTCTTGAAAACCAGTGAGTTAAGGAGCTCAAGAAATGGGACGATGTTGTTTTAGCACATGGTGATTGAGGTCTGAAAATTGTGTAGCAGAGTTGTTAATGTTTTTCTTCTTAATCAGTGATAATTTCTCTTTATTGGAACAGTTCTGAAGTGGTTGATGGCGAGTGCAGGACGTTCTTTCTCTACGGCCGTCACGGAGCAACTCCAGCTGTTACCTTTGTTTTTCAAGGTACATCCTTTAATTTCTCCTTTATTGGTTATGTGTGATTAAAGAAGGATTGTATAAATAAATTGCAGTTATTTTATTTCTAATATATTTATAATATTCCAAGGCCAGGTTACATGTGGCATTGAACAACCAGCTCTAGTGGAATGTGTGCCCATGGCAGGAGGGTGAAAGTGGATCACCCTTCCAAGCCAAACCATTCCATGATTCTCTAAGGGACCTTGAGTTATTTTCTTTTGTTTCCTGACTACACAATTCTTTCTAAGCAGATCCTGTTGTTCCTCTGATTCTTTTATTCTTTGAGTCTGTGTCATCCCAGTCTTACCTCTCTGAAATAATCCATACTTGCATGCCCAAAGTGCACAAACATCAATAAATTACCCCACAGTAATCTATGTGACCATAAAATAAAAGTCTATTAAAGTGAAAGTGACCTTTGTAAAGCTTTGTCTCAGTTTTGGACCTGGATCTAAAATATGAACTTAATTGGGTTTGATACCAAGAGAATAGCAGTGGGGAACCAACATCTCACCAGGATAGCTTGATCATTTACTGAGAATATTTAACATCCTATTGATTGTTTTTCCAAGCTAACCTAATCTTTCAGCATTATATTGAATGTATTTTTCCTAGACAACTGTCCTTTCATGGGATTACCCTTGTTTTGAGGATTTTGCTGTCACCAATGCCTATTTACTAACAGGGCTTTGTTCCCTCCCTGCTCTGATTTAGATTGCACCTGTGGAGAACGACAACAGCTACGATGAGCTCAAGAGAGATGCTAAGATGTGTTTGTCCTTGATGTCTCAGGGTTTGCTGTATCCTCAGCAAGTGCCTTTGGTACTTCAGGTGCTAAAACAAGTGAGTGTGGTCTAAACAGCTTAAATCTTCTTCTCATCTCATGCATCCTCTGCTTTTTATTTTAGAGTATACATTATGATTCTAAGCAAATCAAAAACTGATTTAGATCTGAAAGATTTTATTTAAAGTGTTTTAAAGCACTTATTGTGTCTTGTTTAACATTTAAGCCACTTACTTTTGATAACAGATGGAAAAGCATTTTGATATATTAACATTTGGTTCAGTAGTAGATCACTTTAAGTCTCCTCATGAGCATAACAATTCAAAATCCAGTTTCAGAATAAGTCTTCAGCTAAAGAACTGCCCTTGAATCTGATTTTTAAGGGTTTTACAATATATTTCTGTTTAACAATCTGCTTTGGAAGTGAAGCCTGTGAAAATTATTCCTAAATAATAACTGCCTGCTTTGGCAATAAAAGGTCAATGAAACAAAATTACCTGAATAAAGGAAGTTCTTTGCAACTTCCCCCAGAAGCTTTTTTCTTAAATATTGTTCACTTTCCATCAGGGGCCTGCTTTCTTTGACATTTTTGCCTTCTCACCCTGATTTATTCACTGCAGACAGCAGAAAGCAATTCTTGGCATGCCCGATACACCATCCTAACCTACCTCCAGACCATGGTGTTCTACAATCTCTTCATCTTCCTCAACAACAGCGAGGCAGTCAATGACATCAGGTGGCTGGTGATAAAACTCCTGGAAGATGAACAGCTCGAGGCAAGTGATCCCTTCTCTGCACTGCTTTCACATCACTGCTTCTTGTCAAAGTTTTATGGAAAAGGTGACATGTGAATTAATTCAGGAGGTATTTCTAGCTCAGCATTCTTTCTGCTTTGGAAATGAACTTTATAGGATTTGTTTCTTTGATATTCATTCCAGGGAAACAGTTGATAATAAAATATTCCATTAGTGATTTTTTAAAAGTTCCACTGCATCCACTTTTTCACAGAATGGTGCATTGCTTGGAGCTTGGTTTCAGTGCATGAAATAGGGATATTATTAATTCCACTATAAATATGTGTTGGTAGAAAATTCAACATCCAAGGTCAAATCCCTTCCTGTGTGAAAAGTGTGTAAAATCACTATTTATTACTCTGTAGGTCTGCCTCACATCTAATCATATCATATTAATGACAAAAATACTCTTTGTATTTCCATCAAGAATTACCTAGAACTGAGGAGTTTGCATTAAATTATGTGAATTTAAGTCATGTTTAAGCAAAGTGAAGAATTTGTAGTGTTAACCTCCTGCCTGGTCTATCTCCCCTGAACCATCATTTTCCCTGGTGTTTGTGCAGTTGCTAAATATCAATGAAATCCTGCTTTTGGATGCTTTTTTTCCTTCTAGAAGAAAGATTCTGCATCACCTTGCAATCCTACAGAAGTTGTTTGTCAGAACACTTACCTCATAATCTCACACCATTTTGAAAAATAACCTTTTATTCACTTGAATGCAATTTATTGAGTTACTTTAAATGTACCAAATTATCTCTCTGCACAGCAGAGGTGCAAATCCAAAAAGCCTACCTGTGTTCATAACCACTCTGGATCATGCTGTTGCCATGGAAGCTTTCACTTTTCTCTGAAAAGTAATCTTGTTCTTTCTTGGTAATAACTGACAAGATGCAGTATCCTGCTGAGTAATTCCTGTGTAGTTTTTGGATGCTGGATTTTTAAGATGAGAATCGTTAGCTTTGACTAGAATTTGGTGTCTTTGCTCTGGAGAATTGAGCTTTTGGTTCTTGGATTTTAAGATACTTTTATTGTTTTGATTATTTTGATAGCAAGGGCCAGACCTGCTGATGATTGGTTTAATATGCACAGCACTCAATGTCTTGATAAGCATTTTTCATCTTGCACTGCAGTGTTACAGGAATGAGAGTATTTTCTCTCGGTTTAAGTAGCTCCTTGCAACTTCTACAGCTGGGTTTAGCTCATGCTGTTGAGTGGCTTTGTTGTGATATGGCTGCACTTCCATAGACAGGGATCAGTCCCTTCTGACCAAAAAAACCCCACAGGTGATGGAGAGATTCCTCTTGGTTTTATATTCTGTATTTCATCATGAGTAGGATCATTTATAAATTACTTAGTGCCAGAGGTGGTGAGTGATCAGCTGCTTGGTGAATGATTTTAAAGGCTTTGCTTCCAGGTGCTCCTCACAGCAAAGTGCTCCTCCTAGCTGGGTGATTAATTTAGAAATTAAAGTGCTTGTAGTACAGGGAGTGGGGATGTAAATGAGCCCAGCTCTCCTGAGAGCTCGCTCACTTCCCAGCCGAGCTGCTTTGTGTCTGGCTCTTGTATTAGCACATCATGTCTCATTTAATAGCTCAGCTCTTCAGGGACTCACAATCTGCTGATAAACAGCACTGCCAGCCTCTCACCCCATCCTTCCTCCTTCCCTGGCAGCAAAGTAGATCACATTAGAATAGTACCTTGTAGAAATTTAAATGGAATGGGTCAGAGTCTCAAGAGCTGATTTCAACTTCCTCTGTTTAATTATGGCAGCTCTTGCAGCTGTACTTATGGCTTTGTGAGGCTCAGAACATCATGTTCAAGGACGTAATTTATTATTATAATCTGCTGCATTGGATTCAGAGCAGGTGTTTGTGCTCCACAGAGACAAGAGTTCTGTTTGCAGTTACCTGTGACAGAATGTACCTATCAAAAATCTGGTGGCAGCGTCTCAACCAGTTGATTTGGTTTGCAAGTTTGTAAACGTTGGGAGGCTTTTGTCAGAATGTAATTATGGAAAGTGGGAGTGAGTTTTGGAGGGACTCCCAATTTAAATACAGTTTTACACATCTATAACTTCCTGGCTTTGGGAGAGTTGAGGAGATGAGAGAAATTAGTAATACTGATGGGGTTAGTCACTTGTTTTTAAAAGCAAGGATGAGTTGTCTCTACTTGGAATTCACTGACAAGGTGCTGTGGCTTGTTTAAAAAGAATGGAAAAGGAGATCTGTGTTTTGAATGGCTTGGCAATTAGATGAAAGCTAAGTTTAGTCTTGTTCTTTGGTGTTTCTATGCTACCCTTAAGAATGTTTTTCCAGCCTGGGTTTCTGGTTTTATTCATGTAGTGCAGAGGTCTGGTACTTGAGACAAGGAAGTCTGTCATGCTGGAGCATTACAGAACTGAGCTGTTGATAATAAAGTTTGTTTTGTTGCTTATTAACCCAGCATCTGTTGTGTCTTTCAAAGAATACTTGTGCTAAGGGTAGAACAGATTCAGCTGAGTCTCTGGAACATTCCTCCTGCCTTTTCTTGGAAAAGCTCTTCTGCTTTTGTGAAAAACTAAATGCTTTTGAACAAAGCCCACTTTAAAACTGATGTCAATGCAGAGCCTGTTAGGAATTTTGTGAAGCAGGTTGATTATTTGGTCTCGGTCAATGTTTGTTTTTAAACTTCCTAAAGCTCTTCTGTTGACAATGGAGTTAAATGACATTATTTCCTTGAGTAGCAGCTCACTTTATGGCAAATTCTGTGACAGTAGTTCTGTATTAAAGCAAAGCATGTTTATTAATTTTAAAGAGCCATCTAATAAACTGCTAATAGCAGGATAATACTTTAAAGGCTTTTCCTGGGCAGAATTAGCTCAGTTGGGTTAGTGGGGTGTGCTTGAAAGGGCAGCAATGGCATAAATAAATAACTGACTTGTGTTGTGTCCCACGTGCGGCCAGGTGAGGGAGATGGCAGCCACCACGCTCAGCGGGCTCCTGCAGTGCAACTTCCTCACCATGGACGGGCCCATGCAGACTCACTTCGAGCAGCTCTGCAAGATGAGGCTCCCCAAGAAAAGGAAGAGGGACCTGGCCTCAGTGGGGGACACAATTCCTTCAGGGGGTAAGAAAGCAGCTTGGGAAGAAAATCAGTGGTTTGGGTGACACAGGCTGCCGTAGAATTTGATTTGCTATGTTGATGGTAAGAATGCACAGCAAAGGCAAATATTTTGATTATGTATTCTTATGTTAAATTTATTTCTTACTCTTTTAGAATTAACATTAAAGAGGTTTTTCCAGTTTCCAGTTCACAGATGATGAGGGATAGCAAGTTCCTCAATAAATAAAGTCACAATATAGTTTCACTTCTTGCCCACCTTACCTTCTATTTGTTAGCAGTGGGGGTTTTTTATTCTAAAAAAACCAAACAACAAACTCAAAGCAACCAACCAAAAAATAAACCAGAACAAAAACCCCCTTAGTTAACCCTGATTTGGAACTTTGGCTTCTGCCTGGGCATTAAATGCATCTGAGTCACAGTCATTTGACCCAGAATTTTGCTTTCCATATTGTCCAGTAGTTCTGGGATTTGAGAAAACACACTGAATGCAGGAAGAGGGAATGTGAAGATGTCATTCATGAGTTATTCATGAGTTTCTTTGAGAGAGGGAAGCTCATTTGAAATGCTTATAAAGTGTCCAGCAGTTGCAGATTGATTCCTATTGGTAAGAGGTGTAAAAAATTAAAGATACAAGAACGAATCTGGGATTCTGAGTAAGGAATCAGAACCAATCTGGAGGTCCATAAGTTCATGTCTGTAGAACTCTCTGGATTTCTGCAGAGCTGGAGGTCTCTGCAGTGCCAGGGGTTTGTTGCTGATTGTCTTTAACTGAGCTGGGTTGCTGCCCTGGTTTTGCAGACCTGGTGAAGCGCCACGCCGGCGTCCTGGGGCTCAGTGCCTGCATCCTGTCCAGTCCCTACGATGTGCCCACCTGGATGCCACAGCTCCTCATGGATCTCAGTGCCCACCTCAATGATCCCCAGCCTATTGAGGTAAAAAATACAGCAGCTCTCAATCAACAGAACACAGCTGAATACCTGTGACTCATTCTTAGTTCTCTTTTCCTAGAAAAACATAGGAACCTATTAAGAAATTTAATTTCTGCTGCTTTTTACTAAATGACTCCTAATAGTTTTAAAGCATGACCTGCTTTTAAGTATTTTTTGTGGTAGATCTGTCCTTGCTTTCAAATTTAAAGCATTAAACTGAAAGCTTCAAGAGCTGTATTTGTAATGAGGAAGTGGGGTTTTTTCATTAAAGATGTCCCTTTTGTGCATGCCATTCTAGGAAACATCATCCTGAACCAAAACCTCAGTCTGGAATTTTTTTAATGAAGTGTTATGAGGTGCCCTAGAAATAAGTTTTTGAAGAAATCATTGCCTTTAACTCTTATTGTTTTGCCCTGTCTGATGGGTTTTGTTGACGGTGGCTGTTTTAGCCAGAGGAGCGAGATGAAGAATTCCTTTGATGTTCTCAGACCAAAACCACCCTTTTGAAAAAGGCAGTGGGGGAAAAGCACTTGGCTTTTATTTTATAAGAATCTCTAAATGTTTCCCAGCTCAAAATTGTAGGCCCAGGAATCCTTTTTATAAGAATGTTGGAGTCACGCCCCTGCTCAAAAGACAAACCAGAACTTTGAAAATTAAAACCATGGGCTGAATTCCCCAGAGCCCTCCTATCCTCTGGGTCTGCTCCAAGCCCTGGTGGCACTGAGCAGTTGTGTTTGCTGTGTCCAACGCTGGTTTTGGTGTGGAGCTGGGCTCCCTGGCTGACAGAGCTCCATCCCCCTTGTGCTGGCAGATGACGGTGAAGAAGACGCTGTCCAATTTCCGGAGGACCCACCACGACAACTGGCAGGAGCACAAGCAGCAGTTCACAGACGACCAGCTCCTGGTGCTCACTGACCTCCTGGTTTCACCCTGCTATTATGCATAGGTGGGTCAGCTGATGGCTTTTGCCATAGGCTTCACTCTTAGGAATTCTGCTCCAGAGTCAGGGAGAATCCTTAACCACAGGGAAAATGCTGCAGCCAAATTTCTGGCAGTTTGCATCTTCCAGTGGTTTTGGTCAGATTTATTTTGGTTAAATATTTTAAATATTGCCCATCTTTCTGTGCATCCCTGTGCTTTGCTAAGACATTTACACTTCTTTTCTTGAATATTGATGTTCCTTTTCTCCATTTTCTGCCAGTTGGCTGCCTTTTAAATGCCTGGCAGTGCCCCTAAAGTGCTGCTTTGTACTTCTGATGCCTCTGAGGACTTTACACCACCCAGTCCAGGCTATCACCTACACCTCAGGATGGGGAATGGCTGCTACCACTTGGTTTCCTCTTCCACACTCTGGCTTTGCTGCCAGGGCTCTTCACACAGGCATGTCCCCAAAGAGTGAATCCATTCCTGGGGTTTCTCTTTGTTACGCTACAAAATTCCCATCTCTATTGTATTGTGATGTTTTGTAACAGTATTCCAAGAGAAGTTTTAATTTATCTTTTCATGTGAACAGCAGCATGAGGCAATATTTGTGTTTTGAACTCTTTCTTCTTTCTTTTCAGGCTTCTCCTGGGGAAAACGAGGATGTAGGAACTTTTCTGCGAAATAAAGGAAACTCAAAAGAAATTGATCATGTAGAGAACTTTGTGCTGGAAATCCTGATGCCTAATCAAAACTACTGTTCAATACAAACGTAGAGACCTGGTTCTACTCAAAAGGAATTTCACCTCCCCAGGGAGCAGCTGGGGGAGCCCCAAGGCTGCACCTGCAGGGCCTCATCATGAGTCCATGGCAAGACCCTTCTCCTTGGCCTGCATCACACATCAGTCTTGTTTCTGCTTCCTTGCACACAGTGACCTACAATGCACATCCCTCACCCCCTCCTTCTGCCCCCTGTTCCCACATTAAGGATGTGCAGAACCAGAGAGTGCAGCAAACAGGAATTTCCCAGTGGAGCTCTCCAGTTCTGCCGATGCAACTCCTCCCCCAGCCCATACACAGCCCCGGGAGCCTTCCTTCCTTCCTCAGAGTTTTATTTTTCACTACTGGGATTTGAGTACCATCCAGTCCACCTCAGGGCAGCATTGCCTTTTTGTATTCTCTCCCTCGTGCAAATGTAAATAGCTGAGCTCTGTGCAGTGCAGGGGTGGCAGGACGCAGCATGGGCAGCTCCTGCTGCCTGGCCAGGCCTTCAGGGGTGTCTTGACCACGTGTGGAATAAAAAAAAAAATCTATGATTCTCTGCATATTTTTAAGGGGGAAATGGGTGTTTCCATGTAATTAGAACCCACAGCTGGGAAATGATGGACTGTTAGTGGTGGTTGAATTCACGGAATGAAATGTATGCACAGTGTGGAAAGGCAGTTTTTAACAGTGTATTCTCCTAAAGATTGAGCAAGCATATCTTGTTTGAAGATTGTGGAAGCTCTGTGTTTTCTTGCCTGCAGCTTTGTTAAGAGACTGGTATCAATTGGCTGTTTAACAAGCTGTTTAATATGTGTTACATAGTTGTAAAAGACTGTATAAATTGTAGAGGCATTGCATTGACAAAACATTGTACAGTTTGCAACCTTTTACATAACACCATTGTGAGATTAATTTGTAAAGATTCATACTTAGATGTTAATACAGTAGTGGTTCTGGCTTTTGTATCAAAACAAATGCCATTCTTAGTTTTTTAAATTATTTTCTTTAACAGAATATCTCTTTGTGTCTGAGAGGGTTTGTTTTACTTTCCTGTATCTCATGTCTGTGTCTCATTCAGATTTTACTGCAACACGCGTGGCCATTTCTCAATGCTGACATCACGTATTCTGGTGTGATCCATTCATAGAACGTGAGGTACATGGAAATAACTCATCAACTGGTGTGTGTTTCATCTTTCATGCAAAATCCCCCAGGAGCACTGAGACCTTTGTGTGGCTCATCCCGGATTTCCAAGCACAGCAGTGCTCCTGGGGCAGTATTTAAGGAGTGTCAGCACACGGATGTAACCACTGTATAGCGTAGTGCCAAAATTATGATTTCAATTGTGTACGTAGTTTAAGACCCAATAAATGGACTGTTTGTAACTACTGCATCTTCCTGTATTTCTAAAGAGGAAATGTGTTGGTTTGAGACTGTCACTTCAGGTTGTTACAGTGCTTTTGAGCTTGGATGAGGCCTGTGTTTGTCCTGGGATTTGGTAATGAGTTAAGGTATCATTAAGGACTAATTAAAGATCTTGTTCTAATGTCTAGGAAATCAATTTTTACATTTATGGAAAAATATCTTGTGCCAGGAAAAGACCTGTTAACTCCTGACAACTGGAGAAACTAGTATTTGTTGGAGAGGGTTTTGCTGATAGAATTAAATCTTGGCAAGTGATGGGATTAAATCTTTACAGGTGATGGAAAGCCTTTGCTGCAGAGGATCATCTTTAAAGGATCCTTGGCTGATGAAGTGTTGGAGCAGATATTGCACGTGCTGTTCTGCAGCTCTGCTGCTTTGTGCTGTACTCGGGAATCTCTTTCCTTAGTCAGGGTGTAGCTGGAATTGGTTGAGGATTCAGTGCACTATAGGGAATCATGCTCTGGTCAGGAGTGGTATTAATTCCCAACACCTTATAAATTGACAGTAAATTGCTTTATCCAAAGAGAACCCCCAGTAAATACAGCAGAATATCCAAAATACATTTCTATAGGATGAAAAACACCTGTGGTAGTGTGAGCAAACACGTGCTGGTTGAGTTTTGGTGAGGGAAGGGTTGTCAGTCTCTTGTCCTGAAAATGCAGGAACAATTTTTTACCAGCAAATCTTCACCAAACACCACAACTGCATTACTGGATTTATTCCCTAACTCTCCCCAAGCAACACCCACATCCTGAATTCTGAACTTTCACCACTGATGTCTTTTACTGTCTCTTCCCTGAAGCTGTCAAGATAAACCAACTGCAGTACCTCAGTCTGAAGAGGGAGAGATTTCTAGCATGAGAAGAGAGAATTTTTCCCCTTGGAACAGGAAAGGAGATGGAAAAATATCTTGAGCATAGTTTGATAGCCTCGACATCCTTAGTGACCACCTGTCAGAGTGCACAGATAACCTGTGACCATCATGGGGAATCACCAAAGAAAGGCAAAGATGTAAGGCAGAATTTGGGAGGTTTGGGGGGTGTTTTGGTTTGTTGAGGTTGGGGGTTTTTTGTTGGATTTTTTGGGGGTTTGGTTTGGTTTTTAAATGCTCAAGTTGCCAGTGACACACTGCTCAGTGACTCTTGCTAGACCATTAAGTGGTGTGATCTCCCATATTTCCATAATCAGATGGGTATATTTGATGTTTGTTTTGATATATAAGAAAATTACAAGTAGGCAAATTAGACTTTGAACCTGTGCTTTTGGGTGGTACCACAGTCTCAGTGTTGGTGGATTGTGTTGGCAACAAGTTCATTAATGGATTTGGGTTTTAATTAAAGAGGCAAAAGGATGAAGTTCTTTATTTCCAGTATATTATGACTGTATTCCTGTTATGTCCAGGTATCTCCCTTTCCCCCTTCTCACTTCTTTCCCAGGCTGCTGGGACTGCTGTGCTGGGTACTCTGGATGATGTGATGATGTCTCCTGTCAGTTTTTCACAGCTAGGCATCCCCAGCATCCCACTCCCTGCTCAGTCTCACACTTCCTTCCACAGCTTCAGGCTTCCTGGAATCCTGCAGCAGAGCCTCCAGCTCCCTTTTCCCCAGGGCTGTGGAAAACACAATAATCTGGTAAGATGCAAGGGGCAAATCAAGCCCTGTGGCAGCAGAAGGGTTTGCTGGCCGCTGTCCTGGGAAGATTTTAACCCTAACCCTGCTGTGAGTTACCAGCTGATGTGTTTTGCATCCTCATGGCATCCTGCAGTACCTGAAAGGCAACTTCTAATTGCCTAATAATTCTATTTCTAATAAAAGGAGGGGGATTTAACCTCAGCCTGCTCTAGACTTCCCAGTTGCCAGCAGGCAGAGGAATCCCTGCTCCGAGGAAGGGGTTCCAGGTGGTTAATCCAAGGCAAGGTCCTCAGGGCATTGGTGCTGAGGTAGTTACAGCCTGGTTTAATGTCAAAGACAAACTCTGTGCAAGATGTAGGATATTGGTGAGCAAATTTTGCTGGTGCACATGGAGCTGGTCACACACTTCCCTTGGGGAATATAAGATGCCATAATTTCTCATTGGCTTCATAGGAAAGCCAGCGATAAACCAAATAAATCTGTTCTAGCAATAAGTGCAGTCATATTACAATAAGTACAATAAGTCCAGGCAGAAGCCCAGCTGAGTTCACCCTCTGAAAGTATTCTGTTAAAAGCTTTTCACTGCTACTCTTATTTGTTCTCTCCTGGCTTTTATTTCTATTTTTTCTGGGTTAATTTCCCCTTTTATTATTCCAGCTGCTTTCTCCTAGAACTCTTTTTGTTAAAATCATAAGACACAAATCTTTGGCTGAGAAGAGGACAGATTTCAACAATTAAAAGTAATTTCCAGCAAATATCTGCAGAACACCGTTGTGAGAAATGCCTTGGGAACATTGTTTCTCCTTATGCAGTAGGAACTCAAAGATTGAACAATGAGAAGCTTGATAGTCCTAGAGAGCACTGAATTTTTAAGTAATTTAAGGAATTAAAGTTTAAGGAAAGGCTTGGCTGCTGCAAAGAGTAAATACCCTTGTACCTCGAGCAAGGTAAGTTTTGCTCTTGTGATTCCTACCTTGCAAAACACACTTTCTTCCATGACCTTCCTCCCCCGGCCAAACTTTGGTAATTCTTTTAAAAGCTAAAAAGTCCTTTTGAAAAGGGCCAGACTGGTGAGACACTTTGCTGTGCTACATGAGCTGGGCAGAGCTTTGTGCTCCCATGGAGATCCTTTTTGCCTCAGCTCATTCCCTTGCTCCCCGAGACCAATCCTTTCTCATTTCCTGCTGGAATGTTTAAGGCTTGCAGCCTTGAACCAGCTACAATTTCCCCTCCATTTCAAATCACAGTTAATAACTGTAGAGGGGTAAAACAACCAAACCTCACTCTTGCATTAGGGTAGCATTTTGTCACTCTTGTTTAATCCCATAATTAAGTGTCCTCTAATGTTTAAATAAGAAAATTCAAGGAGGGAGATCCCTTTTGTCAATAGGAAAACAACTCTTACTCATGAGGGCCAAGATTCACCCACAGATTTCAAATTAACTACAAATGGCAAACAAAAATACAAGTAAGGGAAAATAAAGAGACAGCCAAGCTAAGAGAGGACAATATTTGAAGCCACAGAAAACCATGTTTTGGGGTTTGAACCTTCCCCCTCTTGTATACAACCAGTTTAAGGACAAAATCAAACCAAAATGCACCTGCTCAGGCTGCAAGGCACTGCTGCAGCCAGCTGCTGGCATTTCCCCCACGAACAAATCCATCTCCATTGCCACTGGGAGTGCGTTTAGCAGGGCAAGGCTCACAGGCCAGGTTGCTCTCACCAGCCAGAGGGTTATAAAAATATTGCTCTGGGGTTTAGAAAGGAATGTGTTGAAAAAGAAACAGGCAGGTGGCACTGGGAAACTTTCAGGTATCAAACTTGTACACTTGTGGCTGGCTGGATGGTTCTACAAAGCCCCAAGCACTGGGGTAGGGGATGGTTATTAAAACAATAGATTAATGTGTATATAATGATTGTAAGACAAGTGCATGCACAAGTCAGAAATACTGGCTCTGCTGTATTTCTATAATGCTTTTGTGCCTTGCCTGGTGAATTTTGGTCTCTTCCACCTGGATTTCCAGAGGCATGGAGGCCTTTCAGCTGTGTCTGCCTCAGAGAATGTTCACTGAGTATTTCCTCACCCTCACATCCCTGTAAGTACTTCAAAACCATTCCTTTATTGCCCAGCTATCCAATACTCTCCATCACTACTATATTTGTGATGGCACCTGGCAGTTAACAGATAAAGAAATGACGCTGATTGTTTTCCCTCCCCATGGGAACACAGAGGGTTCTTTGCCTTTGCTTCTGGGCAAACACAAAGGGCACCCTGGCTCCACTGAGCTGGCTCAGGAAAGGGATGCAGAAGTGCAAGCAGGGCAGGAGCAGCAGGCAGAGCTTTGATGCTGATGCTGAGCAGGTTGTGGGTTGAGGCAGGTGTTTTGTTGGTGCACAGTCAGCACAGATCCTCTGCTCTGCGTGGACCCTTCCTGGAACACTGCATCCAGCTCTGGGTCTGGTACAGGAAGGAGCTGTTGGAGCGAGTCCAGAGGAGGCACCAAGTTGATCAGAGGGATGGAGCAGCTCTGCTGTGAGGAAAAGCTGAGAGAATTGGGATTGTTCAGCCTGGAAAAGAGAAGCTTCAGAGTGACCCAATTGCAACCTGAAGGAAACTTAGAGGAAAGATGTGGCAACACTATTTACAAGGGCATGTGACAGCTCAAGGAAGAAAGGGCTCAAATTGAAAGACAGTAGGTTCATATTGGATATTAGGAAGAAATTCTTCCCTGTGAGGTTGGTGAGGCCCTGGCAAATTGCTCAGGGAAGCTCTGGCTGCCCCATCCCTGGGAGTGTCCAGGGCCAGGCTTGGAGAAACCTGGGCTAGTGAAAGGTATCCCTGCCCATGGCAGGGAGAGGAACGAGATGCTCTCGCAGTCCCCTTCCCACCCGAACGCTCCTGTGATTCTCTAGCCCACACTCTGTGCTGCTCCACCCGCTCGCATCACCGCTGCTCCCCGAGTCGGAGCGGCGGGCATGCAGCGCCAGCGCGGCTTTCGGAGCCAGCTCGGTGCCTCCTCCCGCGGCCCGCCCGTGCCCGGCGGTGCGGGGAGGCTGCGGCTCTGCCCCGGCTCGGCCCCGCCGCGGCGGAGGGAGCGGAACGGAGCGGGGAGGGGCCGGGCCGGGCGCCATGGCGGGGCGGGAGCGCTGAGGCGGCGGTGAGCGGGCGGTGAGGGGGCCGGGCGGGAGCCCTGAGGGGGCGGTGAGGAGGCAAGGTGGGAGCCCCGCGGCGGCGATGAGCGGGCTGTGAAAGGGCCGAGCGGCGATGAGCGGGCTGTGAAGGGGCCGGGTAGCGATGAGCGGGCTGTGAAGGAAGGGGTCGGGCGGCGATGAGCGGGCTGTGAAAGGGCCGGGCGGCGATGAGCGGGCTGTGAAGGAAGGGGCCGGGCGGCGATGAGCGGGCTGTGAAGGGGCCGGGTAGCGATGAGCGGGCTGTGAAGGAAGGGGCCGAGCGGCGATGAGCGGGCTGTGAAGGAAGGGGCCGAGCGGCGATGAGCGGGCTGTGAAGGGGCCGGGCGGCGATGAACGGGCTGTGAAGGGGCCGGGCGGCGATGAACGGGTCGGGGCGGCTGCCGGCCGGGCCCGCGGAGCAGCTGGGCGCGAACGGCAGCGGCCCCGCGGAGCTGCGGGAGGGCACCCACGCCGCCACGCTGGCCGCCTGCGCCTCCCTGCTGGCCCTCGTCTTCTGCCTCGGCTCCTACGGCAACCTCATCGTGCTGCTCTCCTTCTTCGACCCGGCCCTCCGGAAATTCCGCACCGACTTCGACTTCATGATCCTCAACCTCTCCTTCTGCGACCTCTTCATCTGCGGCGTGGCCGCCCCCATGTTCGCCTTCGTCCTGTTCTTCGGCCCGGCCCGCGGCGTGCCCGGCACCTTCTGCTTCACCTTCCACCTCACCAGCTCCGGCTTCATCATCATGTCGCTCAAGACGGTGGCGGTGATCGCTCTGCACCGGCTGCGCATGGTGCTGGGCAAGCAGCCGCACCGCGCCGCCTCCGCGCCCTGCTCGCTGCTGCTCACGCTGCTGCTCTGGGCCGCCAGCTTCACCCTGGCCACGCTGGCCACGCTGCGCACCCGCGGCTCCCGCCTCTGCCTGCCCATGGCCAGCCTGCCCCGCGGGCAGGGCAGGCTCATCCTCTACCTCTATGTCACCGACTTCATCTGCTGCGTGGCCGTGGTGTCCGTGTCGTACGCGATGATCGCCCAGGCCCTGCGCAGGAACGCGCGGGCGAGGCGGCGCCCCCCTGCCGCCGTGGCCGTGGGCAGCGCCAGGGCTCAGCCCTTCGCGGGGCCCGGGGCCGTGCCCGCTCTGTACAGGACCCAGAGCTGCGGCAAGCCGCCCCACGGCCATGCCAAGCTCGCCGGCCGGCTCCCGCTGGCCTCGGCCGTCAACCTGGCCACGGCCAAAGACTCCAAGGCGGTGGTGACGTGCGTGGTCATCGTGCTCTCCGTGCTGGTGTGCTGCCTGCCCCTGGCCATCTCCTTGGTGCAGGACATGCTGTCCGGCAGCGGTGGCTTTGTGCTCTACCAGTTCGAGCTGTGCGGGTTTACCCTCATCTTTTTCAAGTCGGGATTAAATCCCTTTATATATTCCCGCAACAGCGCGGGGCTGCGGAGACGCATGCTCTGGTGCCTGCAGTACGTGGCCCTGGTCTTTTTCTGCTGCAAGCACAAGACGAGGCTTCGAGCCATGGGCAAAGGCAGCCTGGAGGTCAACAGGAACAAGTCGTCCCACCACGAGACCAACTCGGCCTACATGTTGTCCCCGAAGCCCCAGAAGAAGGGTTTGGAGCAGGCGTGCGGTGCCAGCCGCTCCAAGGACAGCGTGCTGAGCCCCAAGGCGTCCGCGGGGCAGCAGCAGCAGCAGCGGCACTACGGGCAGAGCAGCTCCACGCCCATGAACACGCGGATCGAGCCCTACTACAGCGTGTACAACAGCAGCCCCTCGGCCCAGGCGAGCACCCCGCGCAGCCTGCAGCCCTGCGGCGCCGCGCTCCATCCCTCGGGCAGCGCGGCGGGGCGGGAATGCGGCGCTGCCAGGCTCATACCGCTGCCCTCCGCGTAGCCTCGGCACCTCCCGGCCCTTCCCGAGGGCCTCCCGCTCCGCTCTGGGGAGGAACCGATCCAAACTCCGTGCTGCTGCTGCTGCTGCCAGCGAATAGAAACACCGCTCCCGTTTGCGTTGGAAGCAATCGCGGGGCTGTCGCCTCCTTGACGCGCTCTGGAGTTGCCGTGGAGAGCCAGCAAGGGGGATATTTTGGGTTTGTTACTAAGTTTTACTGCTGGGCAGGTAAAAAAAACCCTAGATGCCATGATTGTGTGGTTCATTATGTCATTAGGCCGGGTTGGACAGGGCTCAGAGTAACCTGGGACAGGGAAAGGTGTCCCTGCCTGTGGCATGGGGTGGAACTGGATCATCTCTAAGGTCCTTTCCAACCCAAACCATCCTATGACAACACCAAGTTTTATAGATACCTTGTATTTTCAGGAAGGAAGAACTGGGGAGATTATTGGTAGTATTTGAGTTTAAACTCTTCCCATTGCAGGAGGTTGGAAGAATCCATGTTTTTCAGTGTTAACAAAAGTCCTTTATCTTCACAGGGTGAAACCCTGCTTCTGTTGAGGTAAATGGCAAAATTTCTATGAACTCAGCTGAAGTTCAGGATTTCAGTTTTGGCTCCTTTGTTTGGTCAGTGTTCCATTTCCACTGGGGAAGGACATTTGGGAAGTGTGGCACTGGGACAAACCCCTGCAGTATGTATATCAATACCTGTTGGGCGTTGACTTTAATGATGGTGGCATTCTGTATCCCAAAATAATTTGGAAAAGTGTTTTACATCTGATGGAAATAACCATGCACTACCTAATTATTTGCATTACTTGAGGATAAAGCAGAATTTTGCAATATTATGTGACTGATACACCAGGAGGAGCACAGTCACCTCTGGAATCCCCTAACTGGTCAGCTGTCAGGCACAGAGTCGTGTTGCTGCTTGCTCTTTTGCCCATGACTTTGTACAAATTGGGATTTGGCCATTCCTGACCGTCAGAACTGACAGCTGTTAACATTTCTAAAACCAGAATGACAAGTTTTTAAAGTTTTGTTAAGTCTTAACATCAGTTTGAGTTCGTCTGTCTGCTTAGACATTTTGTCTGTTGGTCTACACAGTGTGCAAATAACAGAAGTATTTTTTTAATAAATTGACCCTTTTGTGTTGTATCTTATTGTGGGAATTCCTTGGGAGGCAGAACAATCCAGAGGCATTTAAATTCCCCTGAATTGCCCCCTGTCTAATTTAAATTAGACATTTCTTGCTCTAAGTGGCCAGATCTCTTCTGAACAAGCAGTCACCTTTCAGCTTCTGTGGACTTCAGCAGAGCCTCAGTGTCTCCAAAATAATTGTGCCACAGGCTTTTGATGCCTTTCTGTAGGACAGTGCCACATCTTCAGGAAAATGACAGCGATGGGAACGTGATTTGTTACTTCAGAAACAAAAAAATGTCCACATCATTGCTGTCTGTGAGTTGTTGGTTCAGGCTTTTTGTTAACTAAACTGTTCTCAAGAGTCTCCTGGAACACTGTTCTTTGTTTAACACTGAATATTCATTAATTCTGAATAATTCAAACCAGCTTTCTTGCAATAAAATCAGTGTGAACAACTTGCTAATACAAGTGTAAAATGGAAATTATTATATCCATAAATCTTTTCTCTCTGCCCAGATTTTTTTTTTCTCTCTAAATGAACAATGGGGTTCTTTCCAAACTAGGCACAAAAGGTAATGAAAAGATCTTTGACTGTTCTGTATTTGAATTTCTCTTCAATACAAATCGTACTGGAGGAAAAAATATACATGAGGCAGTTCTGGTGGTTTGCTGTATGTGCAACTTCTCCTGTGCCATTAGATCACATGAACTTCATCACATGTTTGAAAATTAAACCGCTCACACCTCATAAAACATTTGCATTGAGTTTTCATGTGGGAGTAAAGCAAGAAGGGGCCAAGCAGGAGAACTGAAATCCCACCAAAGCTCTTTGCAGTTAACTCCTGGTGCCAGCTGTGCCCTTAACACCACCTGTGTAATTAATATTGCTGTTAATCTGTACAGTATCACAGTGCCAGATAGGAAAGTGCAACACCTTTTAATCTGCAGGAGGAACAAAACCTCATTTAAGTTGCATTTACAGTTGCAGCTGTACTAAATAGCTGTTTTGTGGGAGATTCATGGATGTAATAAATCCAGACTGGATTTTGAAAGCAGCTACAACTTTGCAGTGAATCATTGACTGAAATAATGAAATTTTTGATAAAGTAATTGGATCAGGCTCTTCTGGAGTATAACTTCTTATTTTTTCTCCTTTCTTCCATCAGAAGCCTGCTGAGCACAGAACCAGTAAAGAACCAGTAAAGCTCCAGTAAAGAACCAGTAAAGAACCAGTAAAGCACCAGTAAAGAGTCACTGCAAGGTTAACAAGCTGCAGTGGAATTGAGAGGGAAGCAGCAGAAGGTGGAGGTGGGAAGTGTGTGGGAAGAGAGGAAGTGAGAAATGTGACCACTGAGTGCTTTAGAAAGAGGAAAACATAAAGGTTATTAGAAAAACAACTGATTAATTATTTGTGGCTCATTATCTCATTAACAAGCGACTTCTGGTTGCTTAAATGAACAAAAATATTTGTAATATTTTTATAATTTGCAGTTTTTTGAAGCCCCAGATCTCTGTGGTGAAGAGTTGGCTTTTTCAGCTGCTGGCCTGCAGGATTGTGGGTTTTATCCTAATATACAAAACCTCAAAGCTGATGGTGCCAAATAGTTTTGCTGAGGAAAGGTGGGTTTGCCCTGAGTTCCAAGGGATCTCTGTCAGTGGAGATGTTTGCTGCATGTTCCCCCTTTTGGCAGCAAACAGGTTGGTATTGGTCTGGTTTTGTCACAGCAGAGCCAGGAATTGGAATTGGAAAAGGAATTTTTCACAGTCTGTGTTCCAAACATGCTGCATTCCTGGATTGGGGATTTTCTACTGGGAAGTTGTTTGTGTTTGCTCATCATAGGAGCAAGTCCAAGTCATGCTAAACCAAATAATTTGTCCTCACTTTATGTTTATTTTCTGTCACAGTCTGTTGATTTCCCTTGAATGTGAAAGTTGGATCAGCTGAATTTCTTTTGTTTTTTCCCAAACACAATAAATAAAATTATCAAGTGGCACTGGGTGAGGGCAAGGCCCATGCAGAGGTAGCACTGAATCCACTGGCAATGGGTCAGGGTGTGACTGTAAGGTGGAACTTTCCTAAATCTAAACAATAATGTACAGAACTTGCTTATTCTCCAGAGATTTGTGATTAAACAAAGCTCACCCCAGTCATTTAACAGCAGAGACCACCACACTCAGCTGGTCCTTTTTGTACTGTCTGGTTGTATATTTTACTCTGAATTTACAAAAGATTTTCAAGCCTCATCTCTTCCAGCAGTCACTGAGCCCAAAGTCTGTAGAAGAGTGGGTTTAGCCTCTCTCAGAGGGCTAAATTAAGTCAATCTTTACTTTTCCCTTGCCAAAGCAAAGAAAGGAGCTGCTCCCTGTGTACCAGCATGGTTTGTGGCTCTCTTACCTGCACACAGGGCGTGTTCCCACCTTAAGCTGTCCCAGAACTGGGAATCAGTCCTAAGACACCGCTTCTCACTGCCACCACCTCAGGAAGGCAGCAAGGACAGGCAGCGTGACCTGAGCGGTTCTTCCTTTCAGGTGACATCCACAGCACTTAAAGAAATGCTGGGAATAGCTGGACAAATTCAAGCATCCAGGAGGAAAAGGCTTTTTATCAGTGCTCAGGTCACATCCCTTCAGGATTCTTTATCAGAGGGAATAACGAGTGTGCTGCAGTCCCCTTAGGAGCTTCTCCAGACAAACCCCTGGGCATCACAGCAGCCTTTGCAGGAGGTAAATGTTTTTATCTGACCACAGGCTTTCCAGGCACAGCCCTCAGAGTTCCCTGGGTCTCATTCCAGCTCCTGCATTTCCAGAGCAGATCCGTTCTCCGCTCTCACGAGTGGCTCGTTGGTTGTTTTCAGGACAGCTTTTAGCTGATGCCAGAACATTTTCTGCTTGTGTTCCTCAAGGCTCCACTTCAAGTAAGTTTTCCTTCTCAGCAGTTTCCTGAGTTTGCTGAATTTCTGTGGGACGCTGTGGGGTGGGAGATCTTCCAGCACGATCATGATGAGGGAATCCAGGTTTTCATTCAGGACCCGGTGTTCCGCAAAATACAGCTCGTACTGGCACCAGCAGCTGTTCACAAAGCTGGGAGAGAGAACAAAAAGCACTTTATGGCTGTTCTCTATGCAGTAAAAAATGTTCCCAAGCACAGGATGCCCCGGCTTGAAATCCCTCTCATGGTAGCATATCCTGAACCCGTCATTTTCCAGCTTTTTCAGCAGGTTCTCCTTGGTCCATTCGGCGTCGTGCTCGCTGTACGAGACGAAGGCGTCGAAGAGTTTGTTCTCTGGCCGCTTCTCATACTGCCTCCTCTTGGCCATGCACCAGTACCAGCCCATCCTGATGTACCAGGGCCCGTCCAGTCTCCAGCAGAGCAGGGTGAGGGCCAGCACGGCCAGGCTGGCAGCGGCGGCGGTCACGGCCAGCTGCGCGCCCAGGGAGCAGCGCAGCAGCGTCAGGCGGCTGCCGCCCACCAGGGAGCCCCGGCGCTCCGGGGGGAAGCTGCACCTCATGGCCCCCCTGCCCCTGATCTCCAGCTGGGGCTCCTGCAGGTAGACGTTCACAAGCCAGTACAGGTCACACGTACAGAAATAATGGTGTCCCTGGACAGCCAGAAGCCTGAGGCTCGTCAGCGGGCCGAACGTGGCCTCCACAATGGTCGTGATGGCGTTGTCGCTGATGTCCAGCGCCACCAGAGAAGCTGGGAGAGAGCCACGCTGCAGAAAGGAGATCTTATTCCCTGATAGGTTGAAGTACTTCAGCCCTGGGAGGGATGCCCCGAAGCCATCGGGCAGTTCTGGGATCAGGTTGTGGCTGCTGTCCAGGCTGGTCAGTGCAGGAAGGTGGCCAGCAGGCTCCAGGCGTGTGATCAGGTTCCCAGAAACATTGAGGTGTTCCAGCTTCTCCAGGGCAGAAGTTAAGGACAGCACCTTCACCTTGTTTTTACTAAGATCACATTTTTTTAAGGCTGATGGAAAAAACTCCGTGTGTACACTCATAATTTTGTTATTTTGAATCCTAAATGTTGTTAAGTTGGAGAGGGATTTCAGACTGGGCGAGATGACTTTGATGTCGTTGTTGCTGATGTCGAGATGCTGCAGGGAGGGGGGGAAATTGGGAAGTACAGAAATGAAGTTGCTGCTGAGGTCCAGAAATAGCAGCTCTTCCACTGTGTCAGCAAACCACTCTGGCAGCTCCACAATGGAGCAGTTGGACATTCCCAGGTGTTTCACTTTCTCTGGAAGGCTTTCAATGGGTGTCCCGGCCTCCTTCCTGACAAAGGAGATGGCGTTGATGTGTACAGTTCCAGGGGGAGGGACACACATTGGAAGTGCATTCTCGCTTTCTGAGAACGCTCTGTAGATGAAGTGGTTTCCTTGAACGTGCATTTTTTCCAAGTTAACCAATTTTTTAGCAAAATTCAAAGGTATTTGGCTGATGTTGGTGAAGGACAAATCAATTTCCTTGATGCTGGAAGGGAGGCACAGCGTATCCAGGCTGTTGATGGGGTTGTTGCTGATGTTTAGGAACAAAAGCTGGTGGGATGGGAACTCACAGAAGGATGAAGCATCCACGATGTTAATGGTTAACTTGTTGAAGCTGGCATCGATGGACAGCGTGTTTTCCATGTGGAAGAACAGGCTAAACAGATTCAGAAGATCCATTTCCACCTTGTTGTGACTGATGTCAAGCTCCAAAATCCTGTCCAGCTGGGCTTTGCAGAGATCCTCATCCAGTTTTAACATCAGCTCGTCCTGGGTGAGGTTGCTGTGGGACAGGTTGAGTGTCCCATTGATGGGAATTCCACAGAGGGTGGGCTCGGGTGTGGCTGTGGGAAGGGCTGTTGTGTTCCTCTCTCCCTTCCTAAGAAGATTTCCTGGGCTTCTCCTGAGCCTGGGGCTAAGGATTTGCAGGAGAGACTGAACTCCAGATCGTGGCAGCTCCTCTGCAGGAGCAGAAGGCTCCAGAGCAGCCCCTGAGGATCTGCCAGAATTCCTGGAAAGCTGCAAAGACCTCGGAGCTTTGCCAGCAGGTGAGAGCTTCAGGTGGGGCGGGAGATCTGACAGAAGCAGCTTCTCATCATTAAATGATAAATCCACAGAAACCAGGCTGAGCAGACTCTGGAATGCTCCAGGCTCAACAGCCCTGATCCGATTGTAGGAAAAGTCCAGAACTTCCAGCCAGTCAAATCCTTCCAAGTCTCCCTTGGTAATTTTTTCAATGGCATTGTGTGAGAAATTGAGAGCTCTTGCTGTTTTTGGAGCCCGTGCTTCTGAGACAGAGGAGAGATGTGAATAGGAGTAGTTATAAACCAGGAAGGCTGGAGGTGTTCTCCGCATTAGGAATCCATGTGCCCCGCTGAGTAAGAAAGGAATGAAGTAGAAATGAAAGCAGCCAGGAAGGATCCTCATCCTGGAGAAAATAAATGTTAAATCCATCATTATAATATGTTAATGAATACCCTTTAAAATACAAATTTGCTTGAAGTCCATATCAAATTATAATAATTTGGAGGAAGAGGGTTTGCATTTTCCATTTTAAAAGAGGCTCCTGCCTTCCTTAGCAGACACCTGTCTTTTCACAGCAAGACAATTTGAAATGCCCTTCATGGCTCCGTGGCGCTCAGGTTTTATGTCTCCCATCCCAGTGCACGGCAACCAAGTAAAAAAAAACCTGTTCAGCCGCTCCAGTGTCACCCCAGGGAGCTCCACGTAACTGTGTGATCCCGGATCTTCCCCTGAGCCCAGCCCTGGAGCTTTGCCCTGCCCTGGATTTACCAGTTTCCATTTGTTCGGCCTTTCCTGTCAAAGTTTTCCTGGAAGCAGGGTGTGGGATCAGCCCAGCCTTTCCTTGCAAAGGCAGGTGCAGAGCCCCATGTGAGTAACCTGTGTCCCCACAGTCCCCTCTGCTGCTTGACTGCAGGGAAGGGACATCAGTGACCTCCCAGCCCTGTCCCCACTGCCAGCAGGACCCCCAGCCCTCCCCGCATCCCGCAGGAACCCCCGGGGTCTGAAAATATTTTAATTTATCTCACAGCCCTCTCCTCGCTTCCAGCCACCCTCTGAGCCCTGTACCTGCTCTCCTGGATGCTCCTCCCTCACTTTCCGCTGCCTCGGGTGCTTTTTGTGGGGCTGGAAGCGGAGGGGACACCCCGGGACCGCCCAGCCTCGCCCCCTCCCCAGTGCCCGGCGGAGGAGGAGGAGGAGGAGGTGCCGGAGATGATGCTCCCCGGTGAAATCCGCCAAGTTTTCCCCTTCTCGCCGCTCTCGGGCGTTGCCCAACCCGTGCCCGAGGGGGAAATAAAAGGTGGAAGTTGCTCGTTTAATGCATCACAGCGTGGTCCCGGGGTTTGCCTCGGCCTCAGCATCACAGGTAGGGGGGAAAAAGTGAGAAATCGAGTTCAGAGGAGGGCATGGGTTGGCCAGAATCCAGCAGGGATTCAGACTGCGGGAATGCTGAGGGAGCTTGGAGTGATGCTTCCAGGAGAACACAGAGCAAAGAATGGAGCAACACCCTGGTGCTGTGGTCATGCTCTGTCAAAAACAACGCTGCCAAGGGGAACAGAGCCAAAGGAAGTCAGACAAAGCTGACTCTGCCTTCATTAACTCAGAAATTCAGCTTACTTGTGCTGTTAGCCCATGCTGGTGACCAAAGGCACTCAAACTCCTCGTAACCATGAAATGGCATCCACTGTAACTTCACCTTTGCCTCTCCTCAAAGAAAATCATGTAAAAACAGCTTGAGTGGGGAGGGAGGTCAGAGGAGAGGCCATCACACACCCTGGGGTCAGCTGATGCCCCACAGGGACACCCGGGTAAGAACCTTACCCTAAATTATTACCTGGAGCTTTCACTGGGGCCAGAGCTTGCCTTTATCTCGCTTCCAATTGTGTTTTTTCCACTCTTTTGCAACCACCAGTGACTGGAAACTCTCACAGCAGCGCAGGTGCCCTCTGTCCAGCCCTGGGGGCTGGAAAACCCGAGGTGGTTTGTGCTGTTTGTCTGTCTGTCTGACCAGGCCCTGCCCTGCTGTGGCAGGTTCTGGGAATTGCCCCACAGTCATCCCTTCTTCAGACAGATCCCAACCTGCTTTGGCAAAAAGGACAGGAAATTGATAAGTTGGGAGGTCAGGGAAGATTTTTGTTCCTGCTGTCAGTGTGGGGTGATGCCCTGTAGCTGGAGAATTCTCCACCTGAATGCAGTGGTGCTGCTCATGAGCCTTGGGCTGTGCTTTGCTTTGGGAAATTGGGACAGCTGCATCCTAGCACAGGGGCCAGCAAAATCATGATTGGAAGGGACAAAGTTTAAAAATCAGCTTTTTGGTACAAGCAGAGTTATTCCACCAACTCCCTGTGCTGGAATTATTCTGTCATTTATTTCATCCAATACCCTCTCTGTGCATTTTTTTTTAAGCAACCTCTTATTTTGGGAATTGAGGGAAGAGCAGGACATAAGAAAGGTCTGGGTGAGCAAGGAAGGCCCACACCATGTGACCAGGAGCAGGACCAGTGCCTTAATTCCCAAAACAGGCCATGTGCCACTTGTTCTCTCTCTCTCTGCAGGGAAAGGTTTTTTGTGCACTGGAAATATTGTTTAATGGAGGAGAACTGAACCTGCACAGGAGCTGCTCAAATCCAAACAGCATCAGCACCAGCTTTGAGGAGGCCAGACCTCACAGGAGCTTTTCTTATTAAGGTGGGCTTGGATTTAGGTGCTGGATAAAAATACAAGGTACTTATGACCTGGAAATGCACTTGTCTGTGTGAAACAGCTCTGCTTCCTGAAGGTGTAGGAGCAAAGCTCAGCCAGCTGTTGGTCAGGAGGGGATGGGAGAGCAGAACACGTTTCTTTTGGAGGTGGATGTGGTGCTGGGACAGCCCAGATTCCAGGCAGGCACAGCTGTGAGCATGGAGCTTCCTGTGCAAGGGGAAGTCAAGGCTGAGGAACACCTTGAGGAAACCCTCGAGTCGAGGGTTTGCCAAGAGCCTGTTTGCTCACACCATGGCAAAAGCTGCTGCTGGGAGGCACCAGGTGCTGTCACTTCTGAGTCAGGGATGGGCTTCCCCCTTCCTCCAGGGAGTTCCTCCCCGACGTGGGGAATTCTGACATTCCACAAAATAACTATTCTTGGCTTGCCCTCTGATCTAATCAGCACAAGGAGGGATGAGCAGGAAGAGTGACTGTGTTGTGTTCCCTCCCCTGGCACAGCCTGAGGGATGCTGAGGCTGCCCAGAGCTGGGTGGCTCCAGCCTTCCATCAGGGCAGCCTTGATCCAGAATAAAACCATCCCAAGGGATTGTGCAGCTCAGAGCCACAACGAGGGGATCCAGCCAGCCCCTTGTGCAGGCAGCAGTGGGGAAATGCTTCCATCTTTTCCTGCTCTGTGCTGGCAGGAAGGCTGGGAATGGGTGAATCTAGGTACAAGACTGTTCCATGGGGAAATTATCTATGTAAAAGATTTTTTCCCCTTTCCAGCTCCCTCTGCCACCTCACTGAGCCTCAGAAATTGGGATATGAGCAAGAACAGTGTCAATTTAAATGCCAAATCATGCTGCTGCTGCTGTTTGGGTTTTCTGCTGGGTGAGACACTATAATGTCTCACCAAGACAGCCCAGCAGCCCAGGGGAGTATTTTGGGCATTATTTGCCCACTCATCTGCCACGAGGCTGGCAGGCTCCTGCCCTGCAGCCATCAGAAATTCCTGTGCCTTGCACAAGGGCTGCAGAAAGGAGAAGTGTGGTGGGCACAAGGAAGTGACCAACACGCACCGACCGGACACTGTTGCTACAGCCCCAGACGTTCCGGGCTCTGCTGGGTGTTGGCCATTACAAACTTGTTCAAAAACATAATGTAAGTCTACTTCAGATCCTCCTGTCAGCAGTATTTCAACTTATCTGATCCCTCCCAATTTACTTCTAGGAATGTCTAGTGCCAGCAAATTAAAACTTCCCAAATGTTCTTGGCGAGGTAGACACACTACAGGGAACTGGACCTGGTGGCAGGAAGGATGTTGAGCAAAATAAGTGTCCCTACAATGTTAGATATAAATAAATAAGCTGAATGTCCTGGGAAGCAGCCCAGAAAGAGCAGCTGAAGAGGGTTGAGGTACAGTGACAGGAGAACACAATTCCCAGCAGTTAGTGTGTTGGGAGACAGCAGGAACAGTAGGAAAACCATGAGTGGTGCTGTGGCTCCTGAGCAGGAAGTGTTGGCTTCACCTTTTCCTTCTGTTGGCAGCTGAACTCCTCCCTTGAAGCTTCAGTTATTTTTGAGCCTTTTCTGCATTGAATTTACACCTTAACAATGGCATCAGCGAGGGGGGAACGTGCCACACACGAGCCAGGCAGGAAGTGCAAGACAAGGTTTTAATCATTAAAAGTTTATCAATAAGCTCTTATATACACATAGTTATACACAAAGTGGTTCACGAGTCCCTCAGCTTGGAGAGCTGTGCTGGTGAGGCCTTTGTCAGCTCACAGACACTGTTCCCATGGGAATGCCAGGATTTGGCCTTGGGGGCTTTGCTGTCCTCAGCTGGGCACTGAGAGGAGCCCGTATTCATCTGCTGTATCCAGGATTTTACAGATGACCGGAGATTCCACCTGGAACAGAGAGACCAAACCATGAACTCAGCCCTGTGGGAATCTTGGGAACAGTCACTGGGAGAAAGGGGTCACCTTAAACATAATCCTGGAGATGTGCTCTACTACGAGCCCTGACCTCAGGGCGTGTCTGTACATACCCCAAGGATGTATTGGCACGAATGAGGCTCCAACATGTAAATGGTCACAGCATGAGGGGAGTCTGATTCTTTACATCTGAAAATAGAGGAGAAATTGGGGGGTTGGTAGGCAATAAGCACACAGTAACATGTATTTCACTGCTGTCTGCAACATTTTGTTAAGTTAACAGGTATGGCCTTCTGAGCCTTGTGACAACAGCAGCAGCTTTCCCCTCTGACCCAGGAAACAGACACAAAACATCACTCTGTAAAAGTCCACTTACTTCAATTTCACAGTCACCTGCCTTGGCTTGTCTGTCAAGTCACAAACATCTCCATTTCCATAGAAATGAGACACCATCCTGCCACAAAAGATCAGAATGGAAGAGTTTGGGAAGTATCAAACACAATTTTTAAGCAGTCAGTTCAGTGGTGCGATCCAGCACCTTGTCATTGGCCATTTAATATATTAACAAATAGCAATAAGTATAATACACTATACTATATATTATTATACTATATATTATACTACTGCTCTATATAGCTATTATATTATTATATAGCTATTATATTATTATATAGCAAGAGGTTGTATTGCAGTTACTGCAGAGGGAAGGAGTAGTTCAGTGCTGAAAGATTTTCCTCTGTGCCACATCCCAAGTGCTGAATTCCTTATTTGTGATGTTGACTGGGGTAAATCTGAACATGCTGCTCTTGGCAGTTTATTTCACCTGTTGATAACCCAAATTTCACAGGGCTGGGCCCTGTGTCCCAGGTGGGAGAGCCTGGTTGGTACCTGACTGTCTGGGTGCCATCCTCTCGCAGGTAGAAGGTCCTGGCCGCGTTCTTCCTCGACCACTCGATGTGCTCCTCCTTGCTCCACGTACCCACCACCACGGAGGTCTTGCCGCTTTCCTTATCCTAAAACAGGAAAAGCTGAGCACTACACCCTGCCCAGAGGATTGTATTTTCTTAACAGGAACTTAAAGGAACGAACAGAACTCTCTGAACACACCTCGTGGTACTGGTGGACGTATTTGCCGTAGCAGAATTCGTATTTCCACCAGCCAACGCCCTGGGGAGAGGAACAACCTCGGTGTTAGAAAGAACCAAACAGAACCCCTAAAACAAACAGAACACCCCAAAACAAACCCATCCTTTCCCTCCAGACCCTAAACCAGCTGTTTCAGCTGTAAAACTCCATATCTGTTAATTAATGAAAATCCTTCATGGCTAATTCTGTTACCTACTTTCATTTCACTGTCTGCTCAAATAAACTGAATTTCAACAGAAAGTTAAAGACAAAAACGAATCAAGTACACAAATTATGATGTGCTCCACATAGCTTTATTCCATGTGGCTTTGCTGCTCACCCCATGGAAGCAGTAGGAGCCACTGAGGAATTCCTTGATGAGCTGCTCATCGGTCAGTTTGGAGATGTGGGTTGTCCCCACCGTTAGCAGCTGGTGGCTCCCAACAGCCACAGGCTTGTGGATGGAAGAGAATTTCTCTTCCTTCGTTGAAGGCATTTCTTCCTGCAATTAAAGGATACAATTAAGTCCTCTACAAAGTCTTACAAGTTATATGAAGCTACTGAACCCTGAATCAGGTTGGCTGTTTTTTGGCAATTTTAGCTGAAAGAAAGAAAATTCCACTCAAAATCTTCACACATTTGTGAACTGTAGGTTACAAAGGCTACAAAAATTTAAATCAGTAGCCCACACTTGCTTTGTTTTCTTTCCAAATAGGGTGAGTTACAGATGGTTTCAACAAGCTTAAAGACCAATGAAAGACTGACATCATCTTACAAAATGTCTTAAAGACGGAAAGTAAATGAAACAAATCCTACCTCCTTAACCCTCCTAAAAGGCATCTTCAGCATTTCCTGCTGTTTCTCCAGCTGTTCCAGGTTGTGGGGTTTAAGTGGGGATCCTGGCAGGGACTGGCAGAAGATGTCATTCACAGGGGAAGCCCTGAACCTGCCCAGCAAGGTAAGGACACGTCACTGTCACACCTTCCAGTACAGGAATCAGTTCAGTGCTCTGAGCTTCTGGATCTGCTGCTGCTCAGGTGGTGCAGGTGCATCCCTGGATGAGGTGCCAGGTGTACAGGGAAAGCCCCAGAGGCTGAGGCACTGCTCAGGGCTGTTTTGTGAACACACAACAGGAAAAAAGGAGCACTGAGCTTGAATTTGGGTTGTGATCCCTGTGATGTCACTGGGCAGCATTCCCAGGCTGCCACCTCCACCTTTCCTTTTTTACCAAGGTGACATAAGGGGGGGAATGATGATCCTGTGTGTTTATTTTCAGTGTTTCCTGCTGGTGGCCAGGAACCCTTTGGAAGGAGGCAGCAGCTCCAGATTTTATTCTTAGCAAGCAACAGAACAATTTCCCTGTGCACTTTCTATGCTTTTTTCCTACTGCTACAGAGGCTTAAAAGACTCACACATTAAACAAATAACAGAGTATGACCAAACCCAACCACATGAGAAAATTTACAGTGGATACCAAACATTAAAAATAGCAGCACTTAGTAACTCCATGTGTTTACAGAGTGCAGGATTTTGCCTTCAGCCCTTGTGGCCAGTTTCAGATCCCTGATTAAATACTTACATATTCCAACATCCGTGTAAATGCAGGAATCCTGTCCAATCCCCTTGTCTGTATAGCACACTCCCTTTGCAGTTCTCTTGTGGAACAGTTCAGGGAAGGGGAGGAAACAAGAAGCCTACACTTCATTTTTGGAAAATAACACTGAAATTGTGAATTCTCCATAAGGAAATGGCTTCTAGAGAGCTCCTCATGTTGGGAAGAGCTAAAGTCAAGGTCAAGGTTATGGTTGGAGAAGATACTTTTTGGTTTTATAGACTTTTAAAGTGTACACACATGGTATCTGCAGTTTCAAATACCATGAAGATGATCCCTCAAGAAATCCCAAACTAAGAGGAGACAGAAGTGCTCTGTACCTGTACTTGGGGTGGTTGCAGAGCAGCGGGGTCAGGATCACCACCTCGTACTCACAGGTGGTGACTTCTGCCACGGACAGGATCTCGTGCTTGGCCTCGGGGTGGCAGATGTACATCACTGTGCTGGACCTGGGCAGGTTCTGCCTCAGGCTGCAGGGAGTGCCATTGCCCAGCTCCACGGGGTAGTAGGGCGTCATCTGCCCTTCAATGTTCTTTGTGGGGATCTGGGTGAGGGAAAGGAACAGGTCATACAACCACAGCAGAGCTCCTGAGACTCCTCTGAAACAAAAAATGCCATTCCTGTGTGCAGAGCCAGCATTACCAGGTCAAAATCAGACCCTGTGGGGCTGCTCAGTGTTTCTGCAACATCCAGACCTGTCCTGGTGTTCACCCAGATTGCGTCTGCCAGGTTCATCACCTGCAGCACCAGGCCCTAAAGAATCAAATAAAACCCTGCAAAAGTCACCCTGGCACCTGCCCTACACCTCTCAGCATTCCCAGCCCAGGCTGCTCCTTATCCAGAAGATCCCACAAGCATTTGTGGCTAACAAAGTTAATGGTGTATACAAGGTAAACCCCATTTTGTCACATCTTCAGTCTCCCTTCAGGTTTGTTCCTTCCTGTTTCACCCAGCTCTCTCTTTAAGACATTAATTCCCTAAGTGGTAAATCTCTATCCTGGAATTAGCTGGAGTTCCTGCCTTCCCAAAGTGCCCAAACCCACAAACTGACTCTTTTCTACCCAGGCTGCTTGAGCTGCTGAAGGTTTTCAGTGCTGAACAGGCAGGGGTCTGTGCTAAAGACAGAGGTGTTCCCTGGGGTCAGGACACTCCAGGGATCCAGGACCTCTCTGCCCCTCACCTGCCCTGGCTTTCAAGCCACGTCACCCTGTCCCAGGCCACCGACTCCTCCCACAAACTGCTCCACCACCAGTGAAGACATTGATGAGATAAGGGACGAACATGCCCTTGCCTGATAAGAGATTCCAGGAAATCCTGACATGGCAAGTGCATCATAACTACTGCCCAAGAAAAAGGCAATAAAAGACTTCGTTTCCTCTGAAGCTGAAGGAAAAAAAGCTGCACTGCAAAACACTTGGTTTGCTTGGCTTTCCAAGAGGCACAGCGGCCACTGCCACCAGAACAGGCCCCGTTCTGCCCCACCATGACTTTCAAAGTGCTCCTCAGGCCTGGGTGCTGCTGAGAACCCTACACAGCCACCACCCTGGGCTATTCCAAAGGCCACAGACACAAAATCTTCATTTCAGCATGAAAATTAAGGGGAACTGGCAACAAGGTCCGACCTGCCCTCACTAATTCCAAACTCCAGCGTGCTCAGGTACTCCCATTGCTCTGCCATAGAATCAGCTGCTCAAGAGTTGAGTTTTGGGGACTAAACAAGTGGGGAAGTCCTCCAAGAGGAAAGGGAAGCACAGAGTATTATGGGATGGGTCAGCAAGTCAGCTCCATCTCTTAGGGATTTTGTGCTGTAGGGCTTTGATAAGTATACGTAATTTGAGCAGCAAGACTAAATAAATTTTCTGAGCTGGGACTGATAATTAAAAGCAAGAGAAGTGCAGTTCAGGAACAGTTCCATTTCCTGATATCATTTTGGGAGGGGACTAATTACATCATCTTATCGTTAGATTGGATATTAGGAAGAAATTCCTCCCTGTGAGGGTGGGGAGGCCCTGGCACAGGTTTCCCAGAGAAGCTGTGGCTGCCCCATCCCTGGAAGTGTCCAAGGCCAGGCTGGATGAGGGAATAGGGGAAGGTGTCCCTGCCCATGGCAGGTGGCACTGGATATCTTAGAGGTCCCCTCCAACACAAACCATTCTGGGATTCTGTGGTGATATATATATATATATATATAAAAAATTGTCTCCACTATCCAATGGCAGAAGTTAAAACAGATGTTTTTCACTTGCCTCTTTTGCACCGTCTTTGGAATTTTCCTTCTCTTCTTGATCTAGGGAATAATTAAGAACGAGGTAAGTTTGTGCACTTGGAAAAAAAAAAAAAGGAATTTCACAGAGAAGCTTTTCTGGTTTCTGTATTTGCTGGTGCTTTATACACTGCCAAGAGCCACTTGCAGGTGCAAAAGAGGAAAGAAGGGAAATAACCAGTGATCTGAGGCCCACAGCAAACAGAGCAAAATGCACGTCAGTTCATCACAAAACCACCTGGAGCTGGTAGGACAGGCCAGATCCAGCCCTGACACCAAGGCAGGGCTGCAGAACACGTCACTGCAGCTGTTTGGGAAGGGTGGGAATTGGACAGGAAACAGGCAGGTGCTTTGGAAGGAGCAGGAGCTGCCAGATAGGAAGCAGGGAAAGGACACAGGACACAATCTGCCACCCAGGCAGGAAGGGCAGAGGGACAACAGCCTGACAGCTTCAGCTATGGCCACCTGAGGTCCCATCAGGCTTCAACATCAGGCCCCACAAAATGGGTGGCTCAAATCAAACATTCTGTGCTCTGTGCAGCAGCAGCAGAACGAGGCACCCCCGCACAGAGACTGCACCCAGGAAGGCCAAACAAGGCATGTTCTGAAGCCCTGGCTCTTTCCAGGACTAAGATCCCCCACTCAGGGCTGCAGCCAGAGGTCCAGAAGGGGGATGAACAGCACTAAATCCCCCCCAAGAGACTGCAGCATTCCAGTTCATCACTTCTAGGAAAACAATGGTGTCTGCCTTTCACACACTGGCCTAGAATGAAACAAACACCCCAGCCTAGGTGATGGTTTTCTGTTCTGTTTCTGTTCTTTCCATCAACCCTGAATGAACACTTAGTCTGTGCATTTCTTTCAACTAATTTGCAGGCAAAAAATGCTCCAAAAATCAGTGATTCTAAACTGCCCCTTGAGTTTGGGGCTCAGCGACCTCATTTCCACCCAAGTCCCACTCTAGGCACTTGAATATTTCTGAGGATCTGTGCCAGGTTCCCTAAAAATAGGGCTCTCAAACTGGTCAGACAGGAATAATTAAAACCCAAAAAAACTCATTATCAGCAGAATGAAATAATCTAAAACACACCTGGTTCCGACAACGGGTTCTTCATTATCATGTTCCCCAGGTAGTATTCTTGGATGTTTATTTTCTGCAATCAAAACAAATATCAGTTATCGCTTTCCAAGCTTTTTCAAGGAATTCAATGTTGCAAACAGATAAAAAAAGTTATAAAAAAGAAAGGCCTGATTAAATCAGGCCTTGCTCTGCTAAAGTGCCAAAGCTAGTCTGTCACTTCTGAGTGCAGATGGCTTGCAAGTTCCCATATGAAATAATTTTGGGAATGAGAGTTCATCAACACAACAATCTACTTCTAGGGTGAAGAACAAATGGAATCTGTAATAACAAGAGATCTGTCTCATGAGAATCAGAAAAAACATATGCAAATTAAGTAAAAATACAGAAGTTTAACAGATATGCAAAATGCCATGTACCAAGCAATGAACTAAGTGTGTATTGCCAACCAGTAAGATTTGACACTGTGCCTTCTGATAATGCAATAAAACATATCCTATACAATTAAGATGCAGTTTTTCTGCATGAAGAAAATGGAATCATGGCTAAATTATTACAGAAACTCAAGTCTGCTGGAGGAGTTCAGCAGTGCCAGTGGGAAGGGGGTTGTGAGCAGCCTACCTGCCCCGTTTCCTTCTCCTCGTGGTACTGACGGATGTGCTTCCCATGGCACACCTCGTAAGTCCAGTAAGATTCAATCTGAGAAATAAAATGCATTTTAAAAATTATCTTTACACCACAAAACCACCCAAATGTTGGGTTTTGCAGCAAAATGCTGGAGCACCCTCAAAAACAAGAGCACAGCGAGTGGTCTCAGTGTTGCCCAAACAAACACAGCAGAGAAGACTTCCTTGACTTTCACACAAATAAAACAAAAGAAAAAATTAAATTAAAAAAAATCCATATTTTTCTCTGCTACCATAGCAACCCATTTATCTGAATTCTGACATCTTTAATCACACAGGATTTTGTCAGCAATATTAAGGCATAAAGTTGTAAAGACCTTGTTTCAGACTGTATTACTATCTCATTTACTACCCTAAAACCTTGACATGGACTGGCCTGTAACCTTTTAATTGGCATTTAATGAACAGGACAAAAGTAACATACTCTGTAGGAACAGCTGCTTTGCTTAAAGAGAGGCTCCAGCAGTTCCCCCGGAGTAGGACCTTTATAGTCCTTTTCTTCTTCCTGCAACAAAAGGACATCTCATGATATTGACACTGACAACATAAAGACTCAGCTACAGTTCATATTTACAGAATAACTCCTGAACTCACCTCGTTGCCACTGGCTATCAATGGCAGGAGACACTTGTACTTCTCTTTATCCACAGTGGTCATGATGATATAATTGTCCTCCTTGTACAAGACACCAGTGGTCGGCTGAGAAAACAACCAACCCATGGATCAGCCAGGCAGGGGCTTTTAAATGCAACTCATTAGAAACACCCCTGAATTCCTGAGCAGTGCTTCAGAGTATTTCCTGGGATTTAATTATACCACAAGACTCGAGTTTGGTGGTTTAGCTGGCTGGGAGCGGCTTGCTGCTGCCTTTGCTTTGGACCTTCTACTTCCAGCTATGCCCTGATCCCCTCCTGATCCCCTCCAGATCCCCGATCTCCTCCATGCCCCTCACTCCTGCTCTCCCATTTCAGACCTTTATCACAGCCCCCCGCCCCAGCCATCCCCCTTCACGCCCAGCTCTCCCCCCGCCGCTTTCGGCACAGAATCCCCCGGGATTCTCTCCCAGCTGCCGGGCTCCCTCCGGCGGCGGGCCAGCCCCACCCGAGCCCCCCTGAGCGCCGAGGCGGCTCCGAGCCGCTCTCCGGGGGCGCGGCCGTGCGGGCCCTGCGGTGAGGGGGGAGCTCACCAGGCTGAGCTCGGTGCCGGGCCAGTTCACCCTGAACGGGATGTCGTCGCTGAGCTGCGGGAGCGCTCGGCCGCCCTCGGCCACCGCGGCCACCGCCGCCAGGAGCCCGCAGAGCAGCGCCGGGGCCGGGCAGGGCGGCCGCAGCTCGCAGCCCCTCCGTGGGGCCGGGGCCGGGCTCGGCGGCCGCAGCCCGCAGCCCCTCATGCCGGCCGGCGGCTCCGCCGAGGCCGCGCCGCGCCGCCGCCACGTCGGCTTCCGGCAGCCGCGATCAACAACCGGGGCAGCGCCCGCCGCCAGCAGCGGCATCCGGGGCAGCGCTCGCCGCCGCAGGTGAGGGGCCGGGCGGGCACGGAGCGAGCCGAGCACCGGGGTGAGGGGGGAGTGATGGAAGTGAGTGAGTGATGGAAGTAAGCCAGTGAGTGAGTGAGTGAGTGAGTGAGTGATGGGAGTGAGTGAATGAGGAGAAGTGTGAGGGAGTGAGGAATTGGAATAAGGGAGGAGTGTGAGGGAGGAGTGTGAGGGAGGCAGGAGTGCGAATGAAGGAATGAGTGAGCGAGGGGTAAAATGGGGGCGAGCAAGAGGAGGGGGGGAATGGGATGCGAGTAATTAACTTTGGTCAGCAGTGGCAGCGCTAAGGGTTAAACATAACCAACAGGAATGAGGTTACGAGTGTAAAAGAGCACTTCAAGGGCTCCTCTGTGTGTTTCTCTATACACCCGTGTGTGTATATGTGTGTGTGTGTGTATCTATACACCTGAGAACCCAAGGGGGCCAGCAGTCTTCCCATCAGAGCAGGTTAGGCCAGTCCCATCTGACCCATGGGAAACGTGGGTCAGATACAACATGGGTCATAACTGAAGAGTGAGAAATTAATTGGTCATTCTACAGAGTATGCCCTTATTACAGAGCCTTGGAGTAACTCTGGTTGGAAAATACCTTGGAGATGATGGAGCCCAACCCTGAAGTCTGGATTTCCCTCTCCCTCCTCTCTGCATTATCTTCTGTAAATAGTCATGGATGTGCCTGTTGTTTCCCCAAACACTGTTTGAGAACAGGTTTAGCAGTGGCTTTGTGTGCGTGGTTGTGTAGTAAAGCCTACAGATATAAATCTGTATTTGCATAAATAGAGACTGAGCTTAACCAGTCAGGAAAAAAATGAAGCCTAAATGACATAAAATTTTTAAGGTAGCAGATCTGGGAGGCTTTTGGTAGAGACCAAAGCTGGGGGCAGAGCAGTGGCTTTAATCCCACACAGCAAGAACAAATGTATCTATTTATATTTCCCATGTTTTAATTAATTCCTAATGTGCCACAGTTTCGGGTAGCCCCTGTGTGTTGTCACTCTCAGCCCCAACAGCAATTTTATAGCGAGGCACAATGAACACACCCCTTATGTCCACCCTCACACACACACACACTTTAAACAACATTTCTGGAAATTTCCGACCCCGTCAGTCATTGTAATGCGTTTTTATTGCACTGAAATCGCACACAGGAACGTGTATTATTGCAATGGTTTATGCATTTAGGAAGCAAAGAACCAACAAAGCCTTGGAGGCAAAGACAGAGAATCTGGAGCTACACAGAATCACAGTACTTAAATAATTAGCATTTTAAAGGGAGGATCAGCCCTGATGGTTCTGGATCCCCTGCCCTCTTTTAAGGAACAAGGATAAGTCTTTGAGGAAATAATTTGTAAATCTAAAAAGAATTTTCAAGAAAGCAGAGAATGCCATTGCACACTTTTACCTTCACAAATATAAACCAGGAGGATGTAAAGAACAGAAAGGGTCAATCTTTTTAGGGGAAAACCACACTTTTTGCAATTACTGATGCAGGATCCAGGCTTCCAGGCTGCTACTAAACACTTACACATTCCCTGGATGGGAAAACAGGATGTTACATGGTGTTTGAAACAGGACCTTTTCATATTAAGATATAAAAATATACTCGGTTAAAAGTTAATAAAAATAAAGTTTGGAGGAGCAAGACAAGTCCATGTTGGGACGGATTGCATCAGGAAGCCCACCAGCCTAAACTGGGGCTTCCCAACCCTCTTGGGATGTCCATACACACCCCTAAGGTTACTGGAGAGGGGGTTCCTCCCTTAATTACCTTCTGTTGGTGAATCCCTGAAACTAAAATCTATCCTTGCAGCTGGGATTTTTGAAGAGATGGGGGCCACAACAGCATCTGAAGTAACAGAGATGAAAATTTCTCTTCTTGCTGTGTTGTGACTTCAAGTCATGCTCTTAGTTAATTTTAGTGTTTTGGGGTTATTCTTTATATTAGGATTAAAAATTAAAATGAGGCACTGACAGGTTATGGCTTGTTTGAGTCAGAGTGCCCAGAGCTTTGGTTTTCAGGGCTTGACATCAGCAGCCAAGGGAAGGAATTATCTCCTTTACAATAAAATGGTTTATCCTCTGCATTTAGGGATAAATTAACACATAAAGGGTGAGGTGACTAATTCGGTGGCGTAACTTTATTTCAGAGGGGTTGAATGTTGATATAAATGTTCTACTACAGAATTTAGGCCAACCACTTGAAATTCCTGCACTGTGGTCTGGGATCAGAACAAACTATCACTTAAATCTTAAGGAGCTTGTCTCTGCATGCCAATTTTGACCTCAAAAATATTCTAAAGATTTATTTTAAACCTGAAATAATAATAAAAGATAAAGAGAAGTTTAGGTGGTTGTTTTGAGGTGTAGTCTTTGGATGAAAAGCTGAGATAGCGAATTTGAACTTAGAAGACTTTTGTTGCTCTTGTTTCTTGAGAAAGAATGGAAGAATGATATTGGCAGTTTTAAGTAACCAACTCCTATTCTGAAGGCAGCATTAATTAAGATACGCAGCACTAATTAGGACAGCACAGTACGGAGGAGCATTCCTCTCAGGGATTAACACTCTGACGCCAGAACCAGGCCTGATACGAGGTCACTTCACAGACAGTTGAGATTTTGGTGCTTGCTCAAGAGCTCCTTGACCAGTGTCTCTAAGGAGAAGAGGTGCTCGTCCACATCCTCGGGCACGAGGTTCCTGATGGAGTTGGCCAGCTCGAACAGGTACTCGGTGTTCCTGCCGCTGGGCCCGGCGGCGCCGAGGATCTGGCGCGCGATGTCCTCGAGCGGCGCGGGGCCCAGGTAGTTGGGGTTGTCGCGGGTGCCGATGTAGAGCAGCACGTCGAAGGGCTGCACCGACGGGTCCTTGGGGTAGAAGATCACCGTGGTGGTCCTGTAGCCGCCCTTCTCCCGGAAATCCAGGTAGGCCTTCACCTCTCCTTCCTTCCCGGCTGGCAGTCGGTAGGCGACGCCCCACACGCTGCCCTGCCCGAGGAAACGCGGTCAGAGGGATACCAGGGAATCGCTGCATTTAGGCAAAGCTTTCAGGAAACTGATTTCCTGCCTGCCGCAGACATCTTTTACAAAAAATCCTTTCTTTAGGATTTTTCCTCTTGAGAAGCTGAGAGGCTTCAGGAACAAAATGTAAACATTGGTTATCCGCTGCTGTAGAATGCAACAGGTAGATTTTTGATTGGCCTGTGTTAGTTGTTTTTAATTAATAGCCAATCACAGCTTAGCTCGGACTCTCTGTCCGAGCCACAAACTTTTGTTATCATTCTTTTTAATTCTATTCTTAGCTAGCTTTCGGAAGAAATCTTTTCTTCTATTCTTTTAGTATAGTTTTAACATAATATATATCATAAAATAATAAATCAAGCCTTCTGAAACATGGAGTCAGATCCTCATCTCTTCCCTCAACCTGAGACCCCTGTGAACACAGTCACACCTGCCCTTCTGCTGCTTTTTGCAGTGTTTGTAAGAGTCCCAAAGTATTCAGTGCCTGTTTTACTCAGGCAATTATCAGTGATCATCCTCTTTCTGCTATTTTGGGGTTATTCATTATATCAGGATTAAAAATTAAAACGAGGCACTGATGGGTTATGGCTTGTTTGAGTCAGAGTGCCCAGAGCTTTGGTTTTCAGGGCTTGACATCAGCAGCCAAGGGAAGGAATTATCTCCTTTACAATAAAATGGTTTATCCTCTGCATTTAGGGATAAATTAACACATAAAGGGTGAGGTGACTAATTCGGTGGCGTAACTTTATTTCAGAGGGGTTGAATGTTGATATAAATGTTCTACTACAGAATTTAGGCCAACCACTTGAAATTCCTGCACTGTGGTCTGGGATCAGAACAAACTATCACTTAAATCTTAAGGAGCTTGTCTCTGCATGCCAATTTTGACCTCAAAAATATTCTAAAGATTTATTTTAAACCTGAAATAATAATAAAAGATAAAGAGAAGTTTAGGTGGTTGTTTTGAGGTGTAGTCTTTGGATGAAAAGCTGAGATAGCGAATTTGAACTTAGAAGACTTTTGTTGCTCTTGTTTCTTGAGAAAGAATGGAAGAATGATATTGGCAGTTTTAAGTAACCAACTCCTATTCTGAAGGCAGCATTAATTAAGATACGCAGCACTAATTAGGACAGCACAGTACGGAGGAGCATTCCTCTCAGGGATTAACACTCTGACGCCAGAACCAGGCCTGATACGAGGTCACTTCACAGACAGTTGAGATTTTGGTGCTTGCTCAAGAGCTCCTTGACCAGTGTCTCTAAGGAGAAGAGGTGCTCGTCCACATCCTCGGGCACGAGGTTCCTGATGGAGTTGGCCAGCTCGAACAGGTACTCGGTGTTCCTGCCGCTGGGCCCGGCGGCGCCGAGGATCTGGCGCGCGATGTCCTCGAGCGGCGCGGGGCCCAGGTAGTTGGGGTTGTCGCGGGTGCCGATGTAGAGCAGCACGTCGAAGGGCTGCACCGACGGGTCCTTGGGGTAGAAGATCACCGTGGTGGTCCTGTAGCCGCCCTTCTCCCGGAAATCCAGGTAGGCCTTCACCTCTCCTTCCTTCCCGGCTGGCAGTCGGTAGGCGACGCCCCACACGCTGCCCTGCCCGAGGAAACGCGGTCAGAGGGATACCAGGGAATTGATGCATTTAGGCAAAGCTCTCAGGAAACTGATTTCCTGCCTGCCGCAGGCATCTTTTACGAAAAATCCTTTCTTTAGGATTTTTCCTCTTGAGAAGCTGAGAGGCTTCAGGAACAAAATGTAAACATTGGTTATCCGCTGCTGTAGAATGCAACAGGTAGATTTTTGATTGGCCTGTGTTAGTTGTTTTTAATTAATAGCCAATCACAGCTTAGCTCGGACTCTCTGTCCGAGCCACAAACTTTTGTTATCATTCTTTTTAATTCTATTCTTAGCTAGCTTTCGGAAGAAATCTTTTCTTCTATTCTTTTAGTATAGTTTTAACATAATATATATCATAAAATAATAAATCAAGCCTTCTGAAACATGGAGTCAGATCCTCATCTCTTCCCTCAACCTGAGACCCCTGTAAACACAGTCACACCTGCCTTTCTGCTGCTTTTTGCAGTGTTTGTAAGAGTCCCAAAGTATTCAGTGCCTGTTTTATTCAGGCAATTATCAGTGATCATCCTCTTTCTGCTATTTTGGGGTTATTCATTATATCAGGATTAAAAATTAAAACGAGGCACTGATGGGTTATGGCTTGTTTGAGTCAGAGTGCCCAGAGCTTTGGTTTTCAGGGCTTGACATCAGCAGCCAAGGGAAGGAATTATCTCCTTTACAATAAAATGGTTTATCCTCTGCATTTAGGGATAAATTAACACATAAAGGGTGAGGTGACTAATTCGGTGGCGTAACTTTATTTCAGAGGGGTTGAATGTTGATATAAATGTTCTACTACAGAATTTAGGCCAACCACTTGAAATTCCTGCACTGTGGTCTGGGATCAGAACAAACTATCACTTAAATCTTAAGGAGCTTGTCTCTGCATGCCAATTTTGACCTCAAAAATATTCTAAAGATTTATTTTAAACCTGAAATAATAATAAAAGATAAAGAGAAGTTTAGGTGGTTGTTTTGAGGTGTAGTCTTTGGATGAAAAGCTGAGATAGCGAATTTGAACTTAGAAGACTTTTGTTGCTCTTGTTTCTTGAGAAAGAATGGAAGAATGATATTGGCAGTTTTAAGTAACCAACTCCTATTCTGAAGGCAGCATTAATTAAGATACGCAGCACTAATTAGGACAGCACAGTACGGAGGAGCATTCCTCTCAGGGATTAACACTCTGACGCCAGAACCAGGCCTGATACGAGGTCACTTCACAGACAGTTGAGATTTTGGTGCTTGCTCAAGAGCTCCTTGACCAGTGTCTCTAAGGAGAAGAGGTGCTCGTCCGCATCCTCGGGCACGAGGTTCCTGATGGAGTTGGCCAGCTCGAACAGGTACTCGGTGTTCCTGCCGCTGGGCCCGGCGGCGCCGAGGATCTGGCGCGCGATGTCCTCGAGCGGCGCGGGGCCCAGGTAGTTGGGGTTGTCGCGGGTGCCGATGTAGAGCAGCACGTCGAAGGGCTGCACCGACGGGTCCTTGGGGTAGAAGATCACCGTGGTGGTCCTGTAGCCGCCCTTCTCCCGGAAATCCAGGTAGGCCTTCACCTCTCCTTCCTTCCCGGCTGGCAGTCGGTAGGCGACGCCCCACACGCTGCCCTGCCCGAGGAAACGCGGTCAGAGGGATACCAGGGAATCGATGCATTTAGGCAAAGCTCTCAGGAAACTGATTTCCTGCCTGCCGCAGACATCTTTTACAAAAAATCCTTTCTTTAGGATTTTTCCTCTTGAGAAGCTGAGAGGCTTCAGGAACAAAATGTAAACATTGGTTATCCGCTGCTGTAGAATGCAACAGGTAGATTTTTAATTGGCCTGTGTTAGTTGTTTTTAATTAATAGCCAATCACAGCTTAGCTCGGACTCTCTGTCCGAGCCACAAACTTTTGTTATCATTCTTTTTAATTCTATTCTTAGCTAGCTTTCGGAAGAAATCTTTTCTTCTATTCTTTTAGTATAGTTTTAACATAATATATATCATAAAATAATAAATCAAGCCTTCTGAAACATGGAGTCAGATCCTCATCTCTTCCCTCAACCTGAGACCCCTGTAAACACAGTCACACCTGCCTTTCTGCTGCTTTTTGCAGTGTTTGTAAGAGTCCCAAAGTATTCAGTGCCTGTTTTATTCAGGCAATTATCAGTGATCATCCTCTTTCTGCTATTTTGGGGTTATTCATTATATCAGGATTAAAAATTAAAACGAGGCACTGACAGGTTATGGCTTGTTTGAGTCAGAGTGCCCAGAGCTTTGGTTTTCAGGCCTTGACATCAGCAGCCAAGGGAAGGAATGATTTCCTTTACAAGAAAATGGTTTATCCTCTGCATTTAAGGTTTTCCTAACAGAGCAATTTCTTGTTTTGTTAGTATCTGGAGTAGTAGATAGCCTCGGCAGAGGCCACTAAGGAGCTGGCAAAAAGGACACAGAGTTTCTCCCTGACCTCATAAAATGTATGTCTGAAAATGACAAATTTAAATAATGCTGTATTTGCTTTATTCAGGCAATTATCAGTGAAAACACTCATCATCCTCTTTCTGCTACTGCTGAGGTTTTCCTAACAGAGCAATTTATTGTTTGGAGTAGTAAATAGCCTTGGTACAGGCTACTAAGGAGCTGGCAAAAAGGACACAGAGTTTCTCCCTGACCTCATAAAAATTATGTCTGGAAATGACAAATTTAAATAATGCTGAATTTGAAGGAATTTTGGTCAGGTCCCTTGTGTTTAGTGACAGTTTGGCAAGGACCTGAGGGTCACCTACACCTGTTACACACCTGAACTGGTGTGGTGTGCTGAGATACCTTCACAATCTGGTCAAACCTTGAAATTAAAGCAATTACATTTATCATTCAATGCTGATATCAAATCATGTACATTTGATATATCTTTCTATCAAATTCTACATCTCACAACTGGATAGCCAAAGTGACTATTCCAGAATATACTTTAAAATATCCCTGTGGTAATAACAGACCCAAACTACTTCCAGTTTATCCTGATTATTTGAAACAGTCAAGAGCCATTGGTGTAACTCTGGGAAACACTGAGAGAACTTTTCCCTGAAGATAAGACAGTTATCTGCTCATAGAAGAGCAAAAATTAATGAGTGGAAATGCAACAGGACATTCTGTGCAACAGTACTGTACCTCAGCATCTTCAACCAGGGTCACAACTCTTCCAGGCTAAAATTTAAAAGATGAAATCATCATTCAGTCAGAGGCTTTTGCCCTAAAGCATGAGCAAAACCAAACCAAAACGAGAAAAAAACAAGGAATGAAAAGCTCAGAGAACTAATCCAGCACAATTCCAGTAAGGTCCAGATCCAGTGTAAGTATTTTTGGAGAGTAGCTTTGGATGTGTATTAGATAAAATAAACATGTTAAATTCTGGGTGGACAGTGCCTGTGACACAAAAATTAAAGGCAGTCAGAAATTGGGAGGGTTTGAATGTCCTTGCTTTACATGTGCTGTCCAGACTCAATTCCACTGCAATTTAAAACACTGACAATTAATTAACAATACAATAACAGTGATAATTAAGAGTTTCATTAATGTAAAACTATCCTCAAGGAGCCCTTGGAGCCTCACTGGACACAGGGAAGATACTTTCCAAATGGTTTGTTTTCCCCAGGAAGTTAATTCTTGTAGGAAAAAGTAAGCCAGTTTGTAAATATTAGAAATAAAATAGTGGAAGTTTGCTGTATAAAACTTTAAAACATAAACCCCTATGTTGAACTACATCTGCAGTTTGAAATTGCTGCTTTTGGCATCAAATTAGTTCTCTCCCAGCGTGAGCAATTTATTCCTGACCTGACTGATAAAACAAGGCAATAAAGCTACATGAACACTAAATTACTCCTATTTCCTGAGCAGAAATGAGTCTGTTCCCATGATACACCAAAGAAAACTTCAGTGTTCCTTTTGGATTGTTTTTTCCATGGTCATTGATAGTTCTCTGACTTGCAATGGGTCACAAAGATTTTTGTGAATTATGGATTAAAGAGACATTCCGTGGTGGATGGAAATCGACCTTCTTGACCTTGCCAGGAATGTCTGTAACTGTAGCCTAAATTCATTAAATTTCATTTAAATCTGATTTGATTTAATATGAAGGGCAGTACTGAGGAGAACTTCATGTTCAGGTGGGTTGTGTGAAGGAAGAAGGATCTGTTTGCCTAAGGAAGGGCAGGATATTTACTTAATTTCTTGCAAAGTCCTTGTCTTGCCTGGAACTACCGAAAACAAACATTAAGAAACAAATTACTAAATACTTATTGATCAGAGAGGAATTAAGTACTGTTTGTACTGCTGGGAATAATCCTCTGAAAATATTTTTAAAACACAGCTAACAAGTAATTTGCTGTATATTGTAAGAACTGTTTTTTCCTCGTTGCTGTTCTTTAACGTGTGTCAGTGGTGGCTCAAGCTGTGTTCTTTGAGCTCTGTGCAAGGTATTCTATGGTGTTTGATATTCTAATGAGTGTTGTTTCATCTGCAACCTTCCAAGAAGCAAGATGTGTTCTTTAAAATAATCCTGATGCCTTTTCTCTCTTAAAGCCGCTTCAGGTTTACCGTGGAGTTACCTGGGTGCAAGGTTATACCTTATCCCCGTGGCTTAAAAAACATGACATTGGCAATGTTCGCTTGGAATTTTAGTTTCTTTTCCTCGCTATTATTTTTTCTCTTTCCAAACGGTGAAGAATTTTAGAACTTCAAGTATTTCCTAATCCATTAATTTTCACCTGACAGTAAAATAAGTTACAACACAGCCGGGGGTTACTTGGATCAGTAATTCTGGCTTTTCTTATTCCCTGTGCACAGCCTGACACCCGCCCCTCACCGAGGGTATTTAACACCCTGAATGACAAAATGCGGGCATTTCGGAGCCCTCCTTAAAGCGGGTTGGGTTTGTTGTCGGTGTGTTTCTGTCGGTGTGTTTGTTGTCGGTGTGTTTCTGTGCAGCCCTTGCGGGCGGCTCCGGCCGCGGGGCAGGGCCCGAAGCCGGGCCCGACGCGCTCCCCCCGGCCCCGGCTCACCTTGCCCGGCACCCCGCGGTGGTCGGTGCTGCCCTGCCAGAAGCGCCGGCTGTAGCCGCGGACGCGCCCCACCAGCTTCTCCTGGTAGGGGAAATCCACCTTCCAGATGAGGGAGCCGTAGCCGAACACCCACATGGCGGCCCGGCCCGGCGGGGCCTGCGCAGAGCCGCGGGGCGGCCCCGGCCGGAGGCGGCGGCCCCGAGCGCCGGCGGGGCGGCCCCGCTGCGGCGGCGGAGCCTGGCGGGGCCGGCGCTGTGGCGGCTCACGGGAGCCCTTCCTCGGCCCGGACAGCCTCCCCCAAGCCCACAGACGATCGTGTCCCCCAAAACCCACCGGCGACCACATCCCAAACCCACAAACGACCTCCCCCAAGCACCTGCCTCGCCCCCCAGTCCTGCCAACAACCACATTCCCCAGGCGACCCCCCCCAGACAACCACCTCTCCCCAAAACCCCCAACCATTTCTGCCCTCAAACCCCACAGAGAACCCTCCCTTAACCCCATAAACAACCATCTCCTCCAACTCAGCCTCCCCTTAAATCCCCGCACACCTCCCTAAACACCTTCCAAACAACCATCTCCCCTCAAAACCCACAAACGACCTTCCCCAACCCACCCTGTGATAAATTTGGTTTCATTTCTCACAACCCCAGGTGTGAAAAATGCATATTTTATGATTGGCTTTTCGCAATTATTAAAATGAATATTGTATGTGTTGTGTCAGAAAGCAATGCTGTGTTAATTCTCTTAAGTAGTGTGTTAAATATAGTTTTAGGTTATAACAAAATGTTAAAATAGAAACTGTGCTATATAGGATACTTTTTTTTTTCTAAAAAAGGATTTGCGCTGGGATAGCAGCACAGGACACCTCAGTCTTTCAGAGAAAGAGAATTTATTGCTCCATTATCAGGAGAAACGAACTTCTTCCTGCCTCGCTCAGGCTTGAAGGCGCCATTTAGGATTCAGAGGAAGAAGCTGACACTGATCAGACAGAATCCTGTGTTTGAATGGAATTTATGCATCATATATGAGATGTATGAATATGTAACAGGCTATTGTTTTTAAGGGTTAATCCTCTGGTAATGTGAGTCCTTTTTCGGGCTTTTTTTTTCCCAGAAAAAGGTACCTGGATGTCTGTAACTCTTTGTTCCTATTGTCCCATATTGTCCTAATTCAAATTGTCCAAATAATCATTACTTTAATTGTATTGCTATTTTTATAACCATTTTATTACTATTAAACTTTAAAAAAATTTTAAAAACAAGTGATTGGCATTTTTCACACCAGGCAATTACCTCTCCCTAAGCCCCTCAAACCACCATCTCCCTACAAACCAAACCAAATCCTCTGCCAAACAAACAAAAAACCCCAAACCCTCATATCTATATTGTACCAACACAAATGTCTCCTTTTTTTTCCCCCTCTACTCCTTTCCTTCTCCTGCAGAGTTCCATGCCAGGGATGGATTTCACAGAAGCCTATTCAGACAGGTGCTCAGCCGTGGGCCTTGCAGCCAGAGAAGGAAACGTTGAGATTCTGAGGGAATTGATAAATCGGGGATACAGCGTCGATGTCCCGGATAACAGGAGGTGGTTGCCCATCCATGAAGCGGCAGCGCACAATTCCAGTGAGTGCCTGAAGCTCCTCATTGATACAGGTAAGGAAAACCTAATGGGAAATAGTGTGGTTTTGTGCTGAATTACCCTGTCATAGAAAATGATTTACATAGATTTATCCTGTTCTTGTTTGGGGATTTTCTATGTGGTTTCCCAGCTGCGGTAAGTAGAAGTTGACACATTGGGATTCAATGGGTGATCTTGAGGTGATAACAGCATATTCATGGGTGTTCTGTAGGCCACATATCTCAAATAACTCTGTTATTTTCTTAAAATGATTGTATTTTGTAATTCACTTCCAAATATCCCTTTTTCCCCCTCATTACGCTCCTCTGCAGCTCCAGCTGATGACTACATCCACTCGAGGACGTTTGAAGGGATGTGTGCTCTGCACCTCTCGGCCCGTCACGGCTCTTTGGAATGTCTCCGGCTTCTCCTGGAAGCTGGGGCTGACCTGGACAATGTCACCACCGAATCTGCCACCACCCCACTCTTCCTAGGTGACACAAGCTTTCCTCGAGCCCCAGAGTTTGAGATCACCAGTTAAACCTCAAGTTTCTCTGAGTTTAAACTCAGCAGAGTTTTTACTTGCCTGCCATGTTGCATCTTTTTGTAGCCCTAAATAACCAGGCTTTAGACTCAGAGGTGTGGAAATAACCTTTTGCTTATGGGTAAATCTGCTTCAGACAGTGTTTTAAAACAAATTATACAAGCAAATTATAAATTATAAAAGCAAATCTATTTTCTGCATCAAGCAGAGAAAAACTTTAGGAGGTTCAGGATTACATCTGTATGAGGCTGTTTCAAAGCCTTTTTGATTGTTATAATTCCTCCCTAATTCTTATGCAAAAAAACTTATTTTTGACATTCCTAGTTTGGCAATTAAGGTCCATTAGTTTAGCATTTTTTCTGTTACTTAATTTTCTGTTTGACTTAATTGAATGCTTAAAACCTCTGTCATGGTGAATCCTGAGGGTCTAAATCATCTCATTAAATACATTTATTGGTTTACTTGCCTCTCTACCCAGACATCATGCATGCTATGTTACCATTGTTTCCAAGTATTTTCCAAGTTTGGGGGAATTTTGGCATCATTTCCATTCCCCAGTTTTTGTTTTGGGGATCTAAATATAAAAGGCAAGCCAGTATATAACGGGCAAGTTTAAAGGAATTGTGATTATTGTTTCAGGAAGTTGGCAGTGAGACATTTTGAGCTTTTAAACCTAAATACTTAAATTATTTCTTTTTCAAATTCTTCAATAATTTTTTTTATTACTCTTCTATGGAAGCTGTTGAAAATAAACATACAGAGGTTGTCAAGTTCCTGCTCCAACACGGAGCAAATATTGAAGGTTCTCATTCTTGGTCTGGATGGAATTCTTTGCACCAAGCTTCCTTTCAGGTAACCTGTGAGCACATCACATAATTTTGGTGTAACTGGTGTATTCTGGGGGATAATTATTTATTTAATAATTATTGCATTTTTGTCAGGTAATTTTTCCTAACCTACCCTAGCAGTCATAAGCTTGTACTTAAAAATATGTTGGCTTAATAGTTCTAACACATACAAATTGCTTTATCATGTAAATGAGCAAAAGTGATCAATTTGAACTCGCCTAATTTCTTTTACTATTAATTTTCAAGTGCATCTTCAGAATATTGGATATATGGTGGGTTTTATTATTTCTGTTTGGAAGATGCGGGGGGAAACGGGTTTTGTGATTTCCTCGTTTTCCTGCTGGCTGAGAATAAAACCACTGATTTCAGGGTTCCACTGAGATAATGCAAATGCTCCTGGAGAAAGGGGCCAGCAAGGACTGCCGCGATGACTTTGGAATCACCCCTCTGTTTGTGGCTGCTCAGTATGGCCAGCTGGAGAGTCTGCGCCTGCTGCTGTCCCACGGTAACCCCAGCCTGCATTTCCCTGGCCGCGCTCCCAGCAACTCCCACTGAGTGCAATTGGAGCTCTGCTCCGGCACGTCATCATTTCAAATGTTACAGGTTTTATTTCCTTATTGCTGAGGAGAACTTGCTGAATTTGAAGCTGAATTTTACCCTGTGAAAGAGAATGATTGATGGAGGTGACTTTGGTTTTGTCTTGTGTCAGGTGCGGATGTTAACTGCCAGGCCAAGGACAGGGCCACTCCCCTGCTGATTGCTGCGCAGGAGGGACACCTGGACTGTGTGAAGCTGCTGCTGGCTGCAGGGGCAGACCCAAACCTCTACTGCAACGAGGATAACTGGCAGTTACCCATCCATGCAGCAGCTGAGATGGGCCATGCAAAGTAGGTGGTTGCAGAGGCATTCAGACAGAAGGACCTGGTCACACAAATCTGATCCCCAAAGGAGGAAGTTCAACCCTAAAAGGGAGGAAAATTGAGTGTTCAAACTGTAGTTTATAATTTCTGATTATTTTTGTACTTTAAATGTCTCTCAGTAGTTTCTTCCACACTGACAGGGAATAGGTTTAGATGAAATATTAAGGAAAAATGCTTCCCTGTGAGGGTGGTGAGGCCCTGGCACAGGTTTGCCAGAGAAGCTATGGCTGTGCCATCCCTGGAAGTGTTCCAGGCCAGGTTGCATGGGGCTCGGAGCAACCTGGGAGAGTGGAAGTGTCCCTGCCCATTCCAGGGGATAGAACTGGATCACCTTGAAGGTCCCTTCCAACCCAAACCATTCTGTGATTATATGATTTTTAATTCAGCATCTAACCTGGGTTTGATCCATAGCCTAATGAATTTAGAGGGTTTTCCATGGTGCTGAACCAGATACCAATTCACTCCATGGCCATTTTACTTTCCCATTTAAAAATGCAAATAACCGTATCATATATTATACATGACTTGAGCAGCTGCTAATTAGAATTCTGTATTAAGTAGCAGAAGTAATTATATGCAAATATTGAATTAGCTGGACCAGCCAGAAAAAATCAAAGCCACAAAAACAGTTTCTTTAATCTTTCCAGAGATGCATTTGTAGCTTTGCCCAATTTCAGATATCCAAGTCAGTTCGACAGCAGCGAGCCAAGAGTGGAAGGAAGTTTTGGGAGTAGATCACTGGGGAGAAGGATCTCTCAGGAACTCCATGATTCACACATAGAAAGCACTTAAATATATAAATGATGATACATCACTGGCAACTCTTATGCAGCACCAGTGAGTTCCAGCAGCAGAGGAGCTGGTGTTTGTCACTAATGTGATGTGGCCTGGGGAGTGAGCTGTTAGCAGAATGATTTTTCTGTTTCATAGAACTAAGAGTTCATTTCATTTGCAACTCACATTTACAGTTTGCTTCCAGACTTCCTTGGAGTTGGGATTGAATGTGCAGTGGTGTTCTGTTGCTGTAAAAAGAGTTGCTGGGTAATAGGAAGTAGCTGTCCCTGGTTTGGTTTAAAATACTACTTTCCAGCCCAAATCCATCCCAAAGCACAACATTTGCCAGGAGTCTGTGTATGGAATTACAAAGCTGCAAATTCAAGAGTGAAAAAACACAATTTTCTTCCAAAGCTGCAATGACCCTGTGAAAAAATAGCTGTGTGTTTAAGATTAATCATTGCAATGAGATCAGAAAGCGGTGGTTTTAAACACCTGCAGGATACTGGAGCTGCTGATTCCAGTCACTGACCGTGTCTGTGACAAGGGCGAGGGCAAAGTGAGCCCCGTGTACTCGGCGCTGTACGGCGGGGACGGCGAGTGCCTGGAGATGCTGCTCAAGCAGGGCTTCAGCCCAGACGCTCAGGAGTGCCGGGACTTTGGCTGCAGGTCCCCCATGTGCATGATCTTCCAAAAGCAGTAAGCAAACCTCTTCTATTTTGGAGTTATTCGCAATCATATTTGCTTTAATTAACTTACTTTAAACGTGTGGTTTCCCGCCTTCTTCTCTCAACTGCTGTCTATCATCTAACATTTTTCCAGAATTCCAGTGTGTTCCCTCTTTGCAGACACTCCTCATTATTCCCATTTCCTTGGGAATATTAATGTGAAGCCCTGGAGTGTGACTCACCTGCTGCACTAAGGAAAACATCTTCAAAAACGGCTTTTGAATCCTCTCAGATTTTAACAGATTATTTCTTTGTGCATGGATTGAAATGTATTTATTTATGATAAACAAATATTTATTATCATATTTATAATAAATAAATATATTTTATAAATGTATATAAGTATATAAAAATATTTATATTATTTATAATTTATTTATGGCTGCCATTTAAATTAACGAGGTTTGTTAGTGAATTTAGTTTGTGGCCCGCTCCTAGGAAGCTGCCTTTAAAAATCCTTGGACACCATTTTTCCCTTTCTGTCATGGTGTTGCTTTATACTAAATAATTTAGGAATCTGTGGGAGCATCAGGGGGTAGGACAGTCGGGATGGATGGAGGTCAGAGATCTCTGAAGCCAGGCCATGGAACTTGGGGTTTATTGCCAAGGGCCTGGGGGCAGGGCCCTGCTGGGAGCTGCCAGCCACAGCTCAGAGCAGGCCCAGGAGAAGAAAGGGGTAGAAGGATAAGAGAGTAAAAGGGGTAAGAGAGCAAAAACATAAGAGTAAAAGGGTAAGAGAGCGAAGTTCCCATTACAATACAATAAATGTTCTTCTGTGTTGAATATTCTGATTCTCACTAACCAATCTAGTGCAATATACAAATCCTATAGCATTTACATACAGCCTTTTAGAATCATTGCATTACCATACTGTGTTACATTTTAAACCCTAAAAACTCCTCTTTGGGCCCCTTCTGCCAAGCTGGTAGGGTCTGCTCTGACCCTTGGAGCTGCCGGCAAGCAGAGGGTGTTGTTTCATCAAAAGCGGATTGCCTTCAGCCAGCCACACCATTGTTTTCCAATTGTTCAGTAACTGAGGGATCTCAAAGCTTGCTTTCATTTCAATCTCACTTATAGTTTCTATATTCTCAAAATCTTTTGCCAGGCAATCATTATTATAAGGCTTTCCTCTTTCATCTTCCCCAACAGGAAGGGATGCAGAGCAGGTGATTGCTCTGTGAACAAGGCAGGTAACACATGTCACCACTTCTTTGGAGTAATGTGCCCTATAGTCCCTAAAAGGCAACACCAGTCACAGTCTCAGTCCTTACCCTATTGGGGGTAATGATAAAAGAATTTTAATAAAAACTTTTTGAAATGTTTCATTGCAGACAGATGTAACAAGTGGTGGGTGCTTTCTGAGGCAAAGCTCACGGGATGCCCTGCTGCTTCTCCTGCTCACAGGTATTACCAGTTCATTGATGTCCTGCTGAAATATGGCATCACCCTGCGTGGCATCAACTTGGCTCACTGCCTGTGCCACAAGAAGTTTGCTCTGTTCCGGCGCTTCCTGAGGTTCGGCTGTTCCCTGCCCTCGGAGGAGGAATTAACAGACTTCCTCCTCTACAGCAGCACGGTGCAGAAGGAATACAAGGAATGGCTGCCCTGCCTGCTCCTGGCTGGCTTCAACCCCGTGAAGTTCATGTGCAGGTTCTGGTAAAGCAGGGAGCATTGTCTTTCTTTACTCAAACATCCCACGCTAATGTGCAAAGCTGCTACAGGATGGCCCTTGATAATCTGTTGCCACCATCAGGAACGGGAGGGGTTGTGGAAAGTCTGAAATAAATCATTCACACGTCATGTCTGGAGGCAGTAAAACAATTTTCTTTAGGAAGAAAGCCAGACTGGAAATTGCCTTTCTCTAGAATAGCAATAAACCATCACTTCCCAAGTTTATATCTAAGATCTCTACTTAACCCCCAAATTTAGCTGCAAATTGTGTGTGTGATACTTTAATACAGCCATGGTAAGAAGAAATTTCAATGGGAGAAATAGGTCAGGAGGGATGGGAAACAAATGGGAAATGAAGCTGGGCCAAGGCTGGGAGGAGAGGAAACGGATGCAGTTTGAGACTGTTTTGTTTAACACAATGTGGCAAAAATTCCAGTCAGATTTTTTTATTATTATTATTATTATTATTGATTTTTTTCCACATATAAACAACAGCTTGGTGATGTTTTATATTTAATTGGGCACTATAGGGAGATATGAAATATTTGTGTTTTCTGCAGGCTGTAGTAAACACACTACAAGCTTGCTACTCAGTGACTGAATGAATGCCACTGTCCTGGGATATCACATGTGATGCTTTTTGGTCTTTTATTCTGTAATCTAGAAATACTTTTAAAAGGTATTTTAGAGAAGTCTTTGTTACACAGGATTTTCTCCATGAGTGAGGATGTCCTTAATTTTGTCCTGGAGTTCATGAATTGGAGCAGACTTCCTCCAATTGTGGAGCAACACCTTTCCCAATACAAGGAGAAGTTCACTTGGACTTCCAAGAGCCATTTTGGTAAGGAATAGAGGCAGGAAAATAATGTCTCTGTGTGTCCAGCTTCCAGGCTGCAGATGGGGAGATTTAGGAGGAGATGACAATATGACTAGTTATGTTTTATTTTTCTAATTTGATTTGTGTTTACAATGAAGCATCTGTCCTGTTTTGTAAGCATTGGACAGTAATTAAATACAAACCATAAAAATCAAACCATAATAATCAAAATGTGACCAGCCAAAAAGATTCAATTGGTTGTGCAGGAATTTTTCATAGTTCAGCCTTCAGAAAAGCATGTCATGTGTTACATGGCTGAAAAACTGTACTTAGGTGTCTTTGTTAATGATTCCTTTCAAAGAAAATTCTTCTTTAAAAGGGTCTCTAATAATTGTTAAGTTGTCCAAGTGATAATGTCATTTAACAATATTTCCTTTAGAATATTTGAAGCTAATGAGGATGTTTTTGGAGATTAAAAAAAATGGGAGTTATTTGGGGAAATGGAGGTTAAATTCTCTCTTGATTTCCTTTTTTATTAGTAAATATATTGGTATAGTAAGAGCTGCTCTGTGTTTGACTTGGGATTCCATTTTCCAGCCTTCCTTCCTTCCCTGTCCCACCTGTGCCGCCTGGAGATCCGGTCCCTGCTGGGGAGCGAGCGCCTGCGCTCGGAGCGCGTGATCCGGGAGCTGCCGCTGCCAGCCTGCCTCCAGGACTACCTGCTCTACCTGGATGTGCTGCGAGCCTACAGCGTCCCAGAGCTGCAGGACTGCCTGGAGCAGGGACAGGAGGGAGCTCCTTCCAGTCACTCCGAGGCAGAGGACACGGAGGAGGGACAGCAGTAACGCCAGCGCTCCATGACGGCGGTGCCGGTGCCTGGACTCCACAGCCACAGGTTTTGTAATGGGAATCAGGAGACACGGGAGGAGAAATGTCTGTTCTCCTCCTGTGTAATCATTCTTTTCACGCTGTAGTTTTGTACTACATCTAGAAATTTCCTATGGGTTCTGTGATTTGCTTGTTTACAATCTGTTGTAGCTTTGTAAGTGAACATTTTCTGTTTCTTTTCTAACTCTTGGGAAGTAAAATGAGCTTTTTCAGTGAACACAGCTTACAGAGTAGTCAAAATCTGCCCATTGACACTTTATTCCAAATACAGCATTTACCAAACGAAACCATCTGAAAGTCAAGGAACACAATCTTGTATCATTGTTATGAACTTCTGTTGGGGAGGGATGGAGCTGAACCGGAGAAAGGCAAATTGCATAAGAAAGGAGATTGTTTGCTGAAGGAACAGTGATTTTTTTTTTTCCCTCTTCCCATGGTTGTCAATATTTGGCAGAATGTTGGTATTGGAGGCTTGGGGCCTGCACCCAGTCCCTCCCCTCACAAGTCCCTCCCCCAGACAAGGCAGGAAATGTCCCACAGGCACACCAAGGCGTGCCAGCAAAATCCCTCCTGTGATGAAGTGCAAAAGGACTTGCTGTTCCTGAGGCCTGGTGACAGGGCTGGAGCAGGGACACCTTGGGATGACAGCAGGGTCTCTCACACTTGGAAAGCCCTCGTCCTGTCAAGGTCAATCTGGTGCTGCCAGGATCACTGGTAGTAGATGCTGAAGGCATGGAGGATGTACAGGAAGGTCGTGACGAAGGCGAAGAACTGCACGAGAGGAAGAAGAGGAAGGGTCAGCTGGCAGAGTCAAACCCCATCTCCTCCCAGTGCTCTCAGTATGGGGAAGCCTCCCAGCATCAAGCTCCCTCCAGCCTCAAAGGAGAGGCAAAGCCTCAGCTTTTCCCAGCATCCAGCCACGTCAGGCTGTCCGTGAACTGGAGGACCCTGAGAAGCCAACACCAGCTGCACGTCCCACAGAGCTGAGGAGCTGAAGCTCTGCCCTGTTGGCACTTGGGGTGGCTCTGCTGTGGCTTTAGCACGTGCTGGTGCCCTTGCAGGGGTGAGTGTGTGTCCTGCAGCCCGGCAGGGTGCTCTGGACTCACCGATGCAGCGCTGTTGAGTTGGTAGTTGAGGGGCGCGTTGACGCCGAACTCAGAGTTGATGGTGGCGTTGGCCTGCAGGACCGCGGCGCTCATGTACAGAATGGCCGTGGTGCCATGGTACAAACTGTCCTGCAAAACAAGGCACCTGTGAGTGCCCCGAAGGGGGACAGGTGCCTGGAGAGGCCTGGGACCAAACCAAGCAGTGGTTTCACAGCAGAGCTCCCCTGGACTTTCCAGTCGAGGCAAAAGGAGGAAAGGGTTGGTGGGTCACCACTCATGGTGATCCTGCGCCCACGTTGTTGCTGCCAGCATCTGCCCGTGTTCCATCCCCTCCTTACCAGCACTTTCCAGTTCTCGCTGTTCCTGTGGAAGCCGAGGAGGTAGCTTAAGAGGAGCAGCAGGGAGATGAGGCAGGAGGTGAGGGACACGTACATCACCCATCCCTGCAGCAGCGGCAAGGAGACGGAGGTAGCAGCGACGAGGATCCACACCCAGGTCCCGCAGACCTGCCGGGGACAAACAGGCGCCGCTGATGAGTGTGGGATGAGGAAAAGCTCTTTTCCTCCCCAGTTCCTCCTCGCCTTCCTCCTGGGCCAGCCAGCGGAACCCCTGCATTTGTCCCAGAGCATCCCGGTGCTATGGGAAGCAAGGAAGAAAGTTGGCACCATTTTCCCTGAAAACTCAGGGGAAATGAGTGTTCACACGAAAGGGAAGGGTTTGCTGCCGCCTTGCACACAAGGAAATGTCTCACCCCGAGGGATTTGGTGGAGAAGCCAGAAAATGTGCTTTTATCTGGGAAAAGTGAGTGGCTGCCTCAACCCAGCCCTGCCCGCTCGTTAATCTCCAGGGCTTGGAATCACAGCACAAGGAAGTCTCCTGTCAGCTCCACGCACCAGCCTGGAGCGAGTTGCTCACTCTGGATCCACCCATAATATTTACTGAGCACAAAAAGCCCAGAAGGTCATCAGGATGAGCCCATGCTGCCCTGTGCCATCCCAGGTGCGGTGGGTGAAACCCCTGGAATTGCAGCAGGGAGCTGAGCCCGCCACCACGGGCAGGGATCATGCCTGTGGAGCGCAGGGTGTGTGGGTTGCCAGCCCCGTGCACCATGACAAAGTACATCAGGTGCCACTGGATGCCCTCTGGACCCAGAAGCAATTGAAAGAATCGTGGAATGTCATCACACATTACCAGACGCCCAATTGCCTTCAACCCCTGGAACGATTTGATACAGAGAGCAAAATTGCCTTGATTTTCCAGCCATTTCTACAGAGAGCTGCTTCATGATAACGAGAGCTGCTAGTCTGCCCTGCATGAGCCAGCAGCTCTTCAGCCTCTCCCAGCCCCACGGCAGCCGGTGACCCTCACACAGGCTGTGATGGAGCCGAGCGTGCCTTGTCCTCAAGCCGTTCCTAAAAGCCCGTTCAGGAATACTCTGTGCATTCCGCGTAAGCTCAAAGGCAAGCTGTCGCTCCCCAGCCAGGATGCCTTCAGGATGGCTTCGGGGGGATTTTAGCCAGGCGCGGGCTCCGTGGGGCAGCGGAGCGAGGCATACTCACGATCTCCGGCAGGATGAAGGCGTAGGGGATGGTTTTGAAGACGGCGGGTCCGGAGGGCAGCGCGGGCTGCGTGGAGGCTGCGGAGGGACCCACCGAGGCCATCTCTGCCCCGCTGGCAGCGCTCCGCTCGGCTCCGCTGGCGCTCGCCTGCCCCGCGCCGCTCCCGTGCGGGATTTAAGGGACACGCCCGCGGGACGTAAGCACAGGAACCGGCCCGGGCTGGCACCGCGCCGCTGCCCCGGCCCCGGCCCGCCGAGCCCTGGCACCGCCCGAGGCGGCGGCGGCTCCGTGCATCCCCCTGCCCGCCGCGATGGGACACAGCGGGACCCCGGCCCCGCCGGGCACCAGTGCGAGGTCATTAACTGGAGGGAAAGGAAAAATCTTCCTACACCTTGCCGGCACAGAACTGTGTCCTGCAAGCAGTTCTCCTGGCACGCTTCCAATCCTGAAATATTTTAGCTTCCACTGTTGTTGCCTCCTCCCCCTTTCTGTTCAGGTTTCTGCTCCGCGGTCACGTCAGACACCTCCGCACCCTCCAGGCACATCCAGCCTTCAGAAAGTAGCAGGTAAATTTTACAAACACACCAGGAGGGTTTGGCAATGTGCTCCCGAGTGCCCAGTAAGGTTTGAAGGGGAGCTGCAGGAATTTCTGCCTCCTGGCAAATGCAGAGGAGATTCGGGAAGCGCTTGCTGTCTCATCCAGTGTGCTCTGCCTGGCCCCAGAGCTCCCAGATAAGGGGTGGGATGAAAGGCTGGGGGTGGCACTTGTGCCTGGTGGCCCAGAGAGGACAGAATGACCCCATTAACCAGGGCAATAGGCTACAGCAGGAGGAAGACACTGTCCCAGTGAGTTATCCCAGCTCTGCTAGGCGAGACAGGTGATGCCCCAGGAACTTGGCTTCTATGCCAAGCTCTTGCACAACACAGAGCAAAGATCAAATCCATGTCTCTGAGCGCTTCCTAAGCTGGGGGAAGTGTCCTGTGGTATTTCTGGAGGCTCCAGTTTACAGATACTCCAGTGGGAGCTGGTTTTTGGCTCCGTGCAGTGGAGGTTTTCAAAAATCTTGTTTCAAATCTTGCCAGACAAAACTGAGCCTGGCCTGGGATTAAATCCAGCTGTGACTCGGTGGCAATGTCCCCATCACCCTGCAGGAAGCATCCAGATGCTCCAGCACTAAAGAGAAAGTGGATTAATCACTTCCCCCTGGGAATGGGCAGCACACAGAGCCTGTGGTCACAAGGCGCTCAGGGGTCAGCAGAGGAGACGATCCTGGGCAAACACAGCATTCCCAGGATTCGCACCTGCTGCTACTTGTGTTGGGTCAGGCACATTCCTGGGAGGAACCCAGCCTTCTCCTGAGAGGGGGAGACGGACAGGCAAACAGTCTAAAAACGGAGCAACCTGCTGGCCACTGGTTGGGCAAGAGAGGATTCTTCTCCTAAGCTGGCTGTCCTTGCTCAGCAGCATTCTTAAGGATCTCTGCTCTTTCCCTTCCCTGCTCCCAGGCTGCTGGGGGACTGGGACAAAGAGTCTTTTGTTCACCCTGATTAAAACTACACTGGAAATTAATTGGAAGCTGCACGAGAGGAGAAAAGGGCTACCTCAGCTTTGGCAAAATATGACACCTGACATGGCTACAACAGGTAATAACAGGCAACCAGAGCCTTGTTTAACGCTGCAAAGTTAAAAATTTAAAATACAATTTCCAGTAGATAAATAAATAAATAATTTTAATCTCTCTCAAAATCTTAATTGTGCTAAAATATCCATTACAATTCAGCTCCTGCACAATCTCTTTGGTAAGAACTTAATTTTATTGTTACCACGTCCTTAGAGAGCCTGAATTTTTCATTCTCCGGGATTGTTTTCCCTCACTTCTCCTAAGAAATCATAGGCCAGCTCTGAGATGTCAAAGGCTCTGTGGGTGTTTTCTGATGACAGCAGGTACTCCAGGGCACCATCCTTCTCCTGGCTCCTCTTCAGGAAGTCATGGATCACCTTCCAGCGAGACAATTCCACCTCCTCCTCAGCCCATCTGTAGCTGGGGAGGGACGTGGAGCAGAGCAGAGGGAACACAGAGTCATGGTACACCAGGACAAACGCAGACTTCAGGAATTCTTGATCTCTCTGCAGAGAAGAGTGGTGAAAATACCTCAGTGCAAACACGTGGTGTTGCCAAGCACTTTTCCAAAGTATTGTACACGGGGAAAAAACCCCAAACAACTCACTCCCAGTTCCCAGGAAAACAACGGGAAGAGATCTGACCTGCCTAAACACACATCTGTTATCTTGGAAAAGCCTCCAGCATATATACGAACCTGAACTCTGCCAGCCTTCCCACAAACTACAGGCACTGAGAGCCCCTTGCTGTGGGGTATTTCTATTTCTTAAAAGCAGTGCCACATCCTCCCTGCCCTGGAAACCCAAATTCCTCTCATCTCCCTGCTGTCCTAGGTGGAGCATGGCTCTGATCCCACTCCTTGGAGCCAGAGCTGCCCCTGGGCACTGCTGTCCCACTCTTTGTGCATGGTGTGACCTGTGTGCTCCCCTGTGAAGATCAGCTTGGAAAACCCAGAGACAAAGGATCAGCCTGGTCAATTATCAAACACATGGGAAAGATCCAAGTGCAGAGTGTCCCAGCCCCAGGAGCGCTGTGCCTGGCAGGGAGCGCTTCACAGCTCAGCCTCACGGAACCACACCAGGGGTGAGCATTCAGCAATCCTCCCCTGGGAGTGGCACATGCCAGTCAGGTAGAACTGGATGGCTCTGGGAGCCCGGGGAGTTGCCAATTCCGTGAGCAGATCTGCTCTCCTTTTGGATGAATGGCCCTGACAAAGCTGCTCTGACTCAGCGGGTGTTTGTTCCGCGTAAACGGGGAGCCATCCTCGTGCATCAATTCAGGAGCATGCACAGGAATGAAATATCCCACTGCTGCTTCCAGGAAACCCAGCACTGAGAGCCAGTGGCTTTCTCATTCAGTTCTTGCAACTGCTGTGTGTCCAGGGGGCAGGATGTAGGACAAGGTCTGGGTGAGCCTGGGGACAACCAGGTAAATTCTCCAGCTGTCTTTGTCCCAAAACATGGGATTACAGCTGTCTGGGGTAGGGAGATCTGAGGAATTTAGGGGGTCTTTTCCCAGGCAGATTGTGGGAGGACTGAAGCTCAGAGTTTGGAGGAGGGAAGATGATTTTGTGGGCACACACAGCCCCTTTTTGTATCCATGGAAAGCTTTTACCAGCTGACATGTGTGTTGGAAGCACATAATGACAGGGAGCCACTCTGGGTACCAACTTGTAACAGGTTCCCCCCCTAACAACACTGAAGTAAAAAGTTACAAGTTAATTTAATTTTCCTCCTGCTCCTGATTTACTGTTATAAATCTGAGTGAGAAATATTAAGAACTGCATTTACATATCTCTATTTTCTAAACAGATGTATGGTGAGAGGAAAAGCTAAGCAGCAATTGCACTGGCAGGGAGCAGCTAGGTGGAATTACCCTGAATATATGGAAAAGAAAAACCCATGGTTTGTTACCTTCTCAATTCTCTTCAATGTTCTTTCTTTCTCTGCCCAGGCACTCTAAAATGAAATGAAAAATCAGAGCAAGGCTGGAGAACTTTGTCTTCTCCCAGGACAAAAAAAAAGCTCAAATTTAGAAATTTAGCCTGGAAATGCTGACAAGGTAACGTACCCGAAGTGCATCCATCAGGTCTGGCTGATCCAGGAGTCGAGGGAAAGTTGCTAGCACAGGATTACAGATTAAGTCTGAAACAGAAAACAAACACATTCAAGGCTAAGGAATAATCAGTTTTCAAAGTATTGGCACATCCAGGTATTCAGCACATCCCCTCCTGTCAGATTGTTCCAAAGGGAAAATGAGCTGGGACAGTTCTCCAGAGCAGGGAAGGTAGGAGAACTCCCTAAAAACTGTTCTGACTGCAGCCAATTCTGAGAGATGGCTGAGAGACAGTTAAACCAGGAGAGGGGACACACAAACCCCAGTGCTGTTCATTGGGAATGCCAACAAACACGAGCCCTTCCTGATTTACCTGTCAGAGGTGTTTTCCCTCATTTCTGCACCTGCCTTTTTTATACACAGCTGCAATTGTGCTGCTTAGTTTGGATGTTATGGATAAACACACTTGGGTTCTACCTCAGCCTGGTGTGGCATTTTAGGAGAACCAAGGACCAAGTGCACAGTGAATTTTCCCAATGGAGCACATATCCCACTACACAGGTGTCCTGGTGCTTTTTGGGTCACTTCCATGAGAAATCACTCTGCTCCTGTGATTATTTTAATTAATGAGACTGTGGATAAGATTCCAAGTGACAGAGAGCAGGATTTTGGCTGAAGTGTTTTCTTTATCATGTGATTTCAAATATTGAATGTACACTTGTTCCTTCACCTTGAAGCTGATGGTAAGTTTGGTAAACATGAAGCATTTACTAATGCCCAAACATTTTGGGGAAGAGAGCCAGGACTGATGACTCCTGGGAAGGAGAACAGACATTTTCAATTGTTTATTCCTAAAGTGATGGTGGATTTTGAAATAATAGAAATCTTTAGTTGCACAGCTACCAGAACAACTCCTGGGATAAAGCCTTGCAATGGCTTCACATGAAGTTTGAACCCAAAGGGATGCAATTTAACTCCAGGAGAGGTCGTCAGCCTGATCTACTGTCCTAAATTATGCAGATCAAATCAGGTAAGTGTGGCAGTTCTCACCTATATAAATTCACATGTAAGAAATGTAGAGTTAAGTTAAGAAATGTAAATTTTCCTTATTTCAAGTTGGTTTTAAAATGGAGAAGGCTATGAACTATCATTAGTTCTGTTGAATAATCAAGGCAAGACACTGAGTTCTAAGTCCAGAATTCTCCAACTTCTGTCTCTCCCTACTGTCAGCAAGTAAATAATAATTAAAAAACTAAAAATAAAGAGGATAACTTAGCCTGAGTGCCAAAAACATCTCTTACCAAAGGGAGACCTGGCAAGAGTCATTCCCTGGATGAACCTGATCTTCCTGCAGTGCTCACCTGTGCTCTGCATGCTCGTCCTGTCCTTCAGGAGGGCATCTCCAAGGATTTGTCGATAAAACACCAGGAGATGGATGTAGCACATGCCCCCAACTAATGTTTCAGGGAGAAAACTGTTGGGAAAATAAGGGACAGCAGTTGAGGTGTTCACTGCAAACACTGCAGATTTCTCCATACTTTTTCATTTTAGGGAAGCGCAAGGACTCACTTCAGGATGTCTTTCGAGTGCACACTCGGTGACTTCACTTTCACCAGAAGCACAGGCTGCTTCCTGAGGCTCAGGAACTGCTGAAAAACCCCAGAGCCTGCTGCAGGAAGAGACAGCCCAGATTCACACAGTCAGTTTGAAACAGCAGTAATAATTATATTACAAAAAGGGGCATTTCAGTGGGTTGAGAACTCTTTCGAGTTTAGTAAGCCTGGTAGCACCCAGCTCCCCCCAGCCAAGGCAAAAGCAGATAAATAATGAAATGCATGCAAAAATGGAACACACAAACCCAAACCAGGCTGTGGGGACTGTTGTGCAGGAGATGCAGCATTAATCACATTACTATGTTTATATTCTATTGAAAAGGAGCCACACCTCTCCTCGATATTGATGGGTCAACCTCAACGCCTCTCTCATAGGGAGTTCCACCACTCAGGACCAGCTCATGCATCCTGCCAATAAAGATAAATTTGAAGCCTGTATGATATTGGGAATTCAACTATTTTTGGAATTTAATTGTCCTGGGAGGTCAATTATTTTAAAAGCCATTAACAACATTGTTTCTTTTCCACAGCCCAAATATTTTTATTCCATGGAATTTAGCAATTGTTTCGCTACAATGGTTTTGAGGAATCACCAACAATTAAAATCTTTCATATTTAAAATTTGTTAAAGAATAATGTAACCCCAGTTCTGCCAAGAGTAAGTCACTGCTGAAACAAGCATGAAATTGAATCTGTAATACCATGCTTACTTAAATGAAATAGTAGAAGAATATTTAAAAAATGAGACTTAGAAGAGGTTTAGAGACTTCTAGAACAGTAGAGGTGTCCTGTGGGTATTTTTTTTTTGCACTGTAACCCAGATAAATTCAGAATACGTATACACAATATATATATATGTCTACCAATACTTGGCAAAAACCAAGTCTTGAAAGTCTGAGCTACAATGAATTATTTCTGTCAATAAACAGAAAGTTTTCCTACATTTAATAAAATAAAAAAATAAAAATATACACACTTTAATATTCTTTCAGATAACTGGACCCACTTAATCAGAAATCAGCTGAAAAATATAATTCATACTCCAAGAGCAGTGAGAGATTCATTCACAACAATCTGACTCCAGGTCTTGGGAACCAGTCTCCCAGTTTTCCCCTGGGAAAGGGATAATGCAGCAAAGAAGAGCCAGAATCCCAAAGGACTGGGCTGGATGCCCCCTGCCCTGGCAGTGTGTAAGTATGAAAGATGAGCTTTTATTTTCAGTCTCAAACAGATGTATTGATTACATCTGTGTGTAAATACAGGGAGGGTAGGAAGAGGCAGAAAACTCACTTGGAAGGAACAGGAATCCCACTGGAAGTGAAAAGCTTCAGAAAGGCCCAGCCACAGCTCAGCTCCCCTCTTTCACCTGTTGACTAGAAAAAAAGGGAAATGTAAATTTTTTGAGCAGCTGACCCAGAATGAGTGACCGAACCACAATTAATAACAGTAACCATGTGAAAATTGTTGTAGTTATCCCGTTTTCCTCTTTCATCCTTGTGTGTTTAAAAATCACAATCTGCCTTCACTGAGGGTCGTTTTTCTGGCTTTACCATCTATTGTCTTACTACCTGTTGTGCTTTCCAGCAGCATATCCCAGATGGACAGGCTCTATCTGTGTAAACTGGAGCTGGATACCACTGTCCATGCTGCTGAAACAGTTAAGAGTTTAGTTTTCCAACCGTACAGGACATTAATCTGAAATAAATCACAGAGATGGAAAACTGCAGGAGCGAAGGGAGAACTAGTCCATTGTGATCCCATGGCATGGGATCTTTGGCACAAGTTATTTCAGTGTGGGTACAGGGACACTCATGTCCACGAGTCAGAGGGATTTTTATTCTCTAATTAGGGATATTCTCCCATCAGAGAATCCAAGAATGCTTTGGGTTGGAATGGATTTTAAGGATCATCTTGTTCCAGCCCCTGTCATGGGCAGAGATATCTTCCACTATCCCAGGTTGCTCCAAGCCCTGTCCAACCTGGCCTTGGACACTTCCAGGGGCAGCCACGGCTTCTCTGGGCAACCTGTGCCAGGGCCTCCCCACCCTCACAGAGAAGAATTCCTTCCCAATATCCCACCTATCCCTGCCCTCTGACAGTGGGAAGTCATTCCCCCTTGTCCTATCACTACATGAGCTTGTGAAAAGTCTCTCTCCATTTTTCCTGTAGGCTCCTTCCAGGAAATCCTATTCTCTAATCCTGTTCTCTAATGAGGGATACTCTCTAGTCCAATTCTCTGACTGGGAACAGCTGGTTCCCTTTATAAACCTGCCCTTGGAGGGATTTCCACTGCACCTCCCCACACTCACATTGCACTTGTACGTGATGCCAAGCTCAAACAAGATCCCGATGTCTGAAGACAGGGAGTTGGACCTGACAAAACAGTCACCATCAAGCAAGCTGGGTAAAATGCCCATGACCTGGTACAGAGAGAGGGAGGAGAAAAAAAAAGTTAATATACCTTTAAAAAAAATCTTGATTTTTAAAGGCCATCAAGCACAGCCCTCACTCAACACAAGATCTTAGACCCAATCCCTATAAAAATGAGGAGAGAGCCAATTCCAGTCAAAATTTTGCTCCCTTTATTGCCTTTCCATGGAGCACAGCTGTGCCACCAAGGAACACTTTAGTGACACTGAAGGAAGAAGCTGTAAACAGCCCGGGGCTCGGTCACCTACCCTTGGAGAGAAGGTCCAAGTTTGAGGATTTTTAGGCAGCCACGTGGCTCTCACTGTGTGAATGTTACTCAGCACCTAAAGGGGGGAAAAAAAGCTAAGGTCAGTTTTTCTGGAAAGCCTCTTTCAGAAAATGCAGGGTTATCCCAGATGGATCCACACTGCACACAACCAAGACAACTGGAAGAAAACTGCTGGATAATCAGGGTTATGTTTATACAAAAAGCTGCTCCGCACACATACAAAGGAACAGAGGATCAAGGGCACGTGGAGGAATCTGCCCCTGCCCCAGCTGCTCCAGGCCCATCCCAGGAGACAGATGAGCCCAGGAAACACTCACTGCCAGGAACACAAAGGAGCCAGGAGGCACAATGGCAGGTGGGGGACCCGAAATCAGGGACTCAGAGAACTGGAGCCCCCAGCCCAGCCCCTCCCGAGCACAGCCCTGAGCCCCAGGGGCAGGGTGTGACTGTCACCCTGAGTCACAGCAGCTCCCTGGCCCGCCTCACACTGCTCCGGGGCATTCTGGGGCTGCACCTGATTTACCACCACAGGAAAGCAGAGGGGGAGAAACAAGGGCAGAAAAAGGGAGGGGTCCAAGTGCCTTGTGGAGCACCTTGGGTGGGAAGCTTGGCTTGCCTGGCCATGCCCAATGCCCATCAATGCAGTCTGGCCTGTTCTATCATTCAGTTCCGTTCTTCTGGGCGAGTGGGCTCAAACCAGACTCATCTGAGCGTAAATTAAGCAGCTTGGGAGGGTGTGTGTGTCTCTGAGACAGAGAGGAAGCAGAACCTGAAGGGTGCTGGAAGCTCCAAACCTCCTGCAGTCCTTTTTTGGGAAGCAGACACGATCCTTACCCGGCTGCCATCGAAGAGGCAGAGCCGGACGTGCCGGCTGAGGACGCGCACGCCGCTCCCAGGGAGAGGGATCATCTTGCAGCTGCACAAAGTGACAATCAGGGACACTCTGCTGGGTCTAGGATGGATCTGAAACACAGCAGAAGGAGGATTAAGCCTACAGGCCCCTCTGCATGTGGTCTCATTTTGTGTTTATGGATTGTTGTTACTCTCTCAAGCACCAACCCAGTGCAGAGGTTTTTTCACAAGCCTTTAGCTCTGCCCCAGGGACCTTTTAGAGACAGACAGAAGGTCCCAGCAGAAGAAATATTTGCACCAGAAATGGTGCAAATTAAGACATAATCACCAGGCAAAAGGAAAAAAGGCAAATAGAGTTTGTGTCCCCTTGAGCAGCAATACTCACAGTATTTGTCTCAGAATTCCACACCAAATCTTTGAAAGCCAGCTGGGATGGAGTAAGCTTGGGCTGCAAATAGTAACTTGCTCGAAATTCTTCACCTACAACAAGAGTAAATTTAAAAACTTTGCATTTTGCAAATGATCTTTATTGTGCCAAAAAGGACAACACCCAGAATTAATGTCCGGTGGAATATTTGACTAAACAAAATGATGGAATTATCTGCCATGAGCACTATCTACTATTTGTGGGTGTTCTGAAGTACTTCATCTCAAAAACACAATAACTTAATTTTAAAAAGAGATTAAACAGCTTTAAACAGAAAGACTAACAAAATGTGAGATATCTTAATATATTTGGTGAAGAGACTAGAAAAGACCTTTGAGAAAAAGGGAAGAGTAAAATAAAATTTATAAAATCATAATTTCCTACAAAGTCAACAGGAAAGAACTTCCAAAGAGGAAACACTTTCAAATCATGGGGAAATTTGTCAAGATTTCACATTGATAAATTAAAATTTAAAGGAAAAGAATCTTTTATACCTTATTTGGTGGGTCAAATATAGTCAGTTAGCCAATTAATTAAAATTAAGCAGCATGGATTGGGGTCCAACAGGCTGGTGACAGGGTGAGAAAGGCAGCACAGAGACCTGAGAATCCTGCCAGGTGAGATCCCTACCTTCCTCCAGGAGCTGGAACAGCATGGAAGGGCGAAACCCTGCAGGAACTGCCCCTGTGGTGGTCAGCACCTCCACAGTGTCATTCTAGGAAAAACAAAGGAAAAAGGATGGTACAGGCCCTGCTAATTACCAGCAAATTTCATCCTGATTTACAGCTCTGTTTACAAACAGAAACTTGAGGTATCAGTCACTTCTCTTGAAGCATTTTTGTGGCATTTGTTGCTACCAAAACCTCCCAAACCACAGATGTTAATTAAGAACAATGGTCTTTGATATGAGGCACAGTGTTTGGGAAAAGGCACAGCTTTTCTACAAAAATAATGAAGGTTATGGCAGGTGAAGCTGCCCTGTAAGAGGGGCACCTACCTCTACAATGGCTCGGACAGCACTCCAGTGGGAATCTGTTCTGGAAGAAAATAGAGGGACTTATAGTAAATCCTCACATAAACAAAAATTTAGCCACTAAATATGGCTCTGTTTCCAAACAGCAGCAGCTTCACAACCATATCTGAGGCATTCCATTTACCTTTTTTTAATTTCAGTTCCATCTGCTGTTTCATCCACCACTTCTATGTGTTCTTCTGACTCCTCCTGGCTTTCTTCCTCTTCCTTAGGAACCTGGAATTCACATTGAAAATGGCAAAATGCTTGATTTCTTCCCAGTTCTGTTCTTAAAAATGCCTTCTCCAACCACAGCCCATATTAATATAAGTTTAGAATAAATTAAGTAAGTTTAGAAAAGGAGATTTTCTGTCTGTGATGCAGAAAATTGTCCCACATTTACATGGACTCCCATTTCAGATAAATTATTAAAACTCCAAATCAATCCACAGCAGCTTGGAGTCTTCAGAGTTGACCTTTAAGTGACAAAGATTCTGACTTTGATATTCAAGAAACTTCTCTGCCATAACTTCACAAGGCACAGAAATGCTGCTTTTGATGGATATCTCCAACCCCATGGACAAACACATGGAGCTATTTCCAAATAACTGGCTTTATTTGCAAACAACACACGGCATTGTGACCAGATCATTAATTATTGATCATCAATCTATATAAAAGAGCAGAGGTGAGATGAGGACAGAGGTTGCAGCACACCCACCGCAAGGTAGGTCCTGGGAACGAGGCCTCTCTCCCCCTTGGAATTTTCAGCTACCCACCAGCCATCCTCCTTCTTGTCATGTATGAGCAGGATTTCACCTTTCTTTGGCATTGGAGGAAGGGACAGAGACAAAAAAAAAACAAGCAAATATTTAAATGAAAAAGGACCTAACTCAAAATTTTCCCCAAATCCCACAGCTGGCTGAATCCCAAAAGCACAGGATTTCATTATGGTTACTGCTTAACTCTGAGTGATCTGCAGTAAAAACCCTTTACAGAGAGATATTTACCACAAATGTGAGATCCCCTTCCTGCTGGGCATCAAAGTTCCCAACAGCAACACATTCTTTAACATTTGGATCATCCAACAACTTCTCCTCATCTTCTTCTTCTTCAGTGTCTTCCTCCTCACTTTCTTCATCTTCACTCTCCTCCTCTTCTTCATTTCCCTCTTCTGCATGAGGGCCTTTCTGGTGTTCCTCACCCCTACCCAAAACAAATCAAACTATTTTTTTAGTATTATTCCCTCCAAACTTTCTGAATGTCCTCTGCAAGGACATTTTTCAGATACAGCATTTTCACTCCTCTGTTTTTCTCTCTGTCCTGAAGAAACTCCTCCAAACCTTATATTCCAGCCATTATCCAGCACCCTGAGAAAATCCCAGCAAGTCATAAATTATTTCTCTCCTGAGCACTTCTATTTTTATCCTTCTGTTATTTTTCAGCTAATTAAGGGGGTGTGATAATGATTTTTCAAGGTCCATTCCAGCCACCCTTTAAAAAACCAGTTGCATTTGTATCTTTAAGCTACTCACCCTGGATAATTCTTTGTCACATTTTCCTGATCCAAGACAAGGAGGAGTTTCTGCAGCTGCTGGGAGAGTCTCAGCAACAGCTTTTCTTCCTCTTCCTTCCTCTGGCTGTAATTCCCCACTGGCGCAGGCTCGTCAGCCTGACAGAGAACCCAACAAATGCCCCAAACAATCAAAGCTCACCAATAAATTGCTCAAAGAATCAAAGTCCCTCTATAAATTAAGTTTTCCAGACATGCATTACAAGTTTTCCCTTTCCTGGGCTGCTGTCACTCCCTCTTTCTCACCCTTTCACTCTGCCAAGGTGAAATTCTCTGTTTTCACCTGGGACTTGGACAAAATAAAGCATTAAAGTGAGTTTTTAAATTATATAGATGGATATAAAAAAATATAAATTGGAGAGATGACAAGCAGGGATTGTGAAGTGCTGGGCACTGCTCTTGTCGTGAGGCATCTAAAATGGAACGCTGATTTTCTTTAAACATTTCCATGGTGAATTTTGGAGGAAACCACAAATTAGTCTCCATACTTACTTTTTTCAAAGCGTGGAGAGCCTTTGTATTCTCCTCCACCAATTCCTTCAGCTCTGTGCATCTGCATTGAGAGCAAGACAGGCAGATGGTATTTTCATAAAATTCTGACCCAAACCACACCTGCTGGCTGAAAGGTGTCATTTTAGGTGCTGTGTGTCCCTTCAGGCTGAGAATTCCAAGCCCAAACAGCAGCATTTGCCAGAATGCCAGAATAGCTGGGACTGGGATGGACCTCTGGAGCTCATCCAGTCCAACCCCACTGCTCAGGCAGGATCACCCAGAGCAGGTGACACAGGGATGCATCCAGGTGGGTTTGGGATCCCTCCAGAGAGGGGAGGGAGACTCCACACCCTCCCTGAGCAGCTCTTCCAATTCTCTGCCACCCTCATGTTGAAGCGGATCTTGTGTTTTAATTTATGGCCATTGCTCCTCATCCTGTTGCTGGGAACAGCAGAAAGAGCCTGGCACCATCACCTTGGAAATATTTATATGGATTGGTGAGGTCCCATCTCAGCCTTCCCTTCTCCAGACCGTCCTCAGCCCCAGAGGGCTGGGAAAGAGCCAGCCTGGACAACAGGAGAGCGAAGGGCAGGGAGAAAGCGGCACAATCGGGAGAGAAAGGGCATGGAGGGAGCGAACACTGCTGAGGGTGCCAGAGGGGACGGTGAGGGCCAGAGGGGACTGGGATGAGGGCAGTCGGGATGGGGGGCACTGGGATCGGGATGGGGGACTGGGAGGTTCGGGATGGGGCATCGGGATGGGGGTTCGGGATGGGGGGGTCGGGATGGGGGATGGGGATGGGGGATCCGGGATGGGGGGTTCGGGATGGGGAGGTTCCCCCTCACCTCAGCCGAAGGGGCTCCCGCTGCCCGGGGGCTGCGGCCGCGCTCTCCGCCCGCAGCGCCTCCACCTGCAACAGGGGACAGGGCGGTCAGGGCCGGGGGCGGGAGAGACACCCGGTATGGGGCGAGACACCCGGTATGGCACCGGCACCGGCCCCGGTACAACCCTGGTACATCCCCGAGACCAGCTCCGGTACAACCTCGGTGCAGCCCCGGTCCATCCCCGGTATAACCCGAGTGCCTGCCCCGGTGCCTGCCCCGGTACCTGGCTCGGTACGGCCCCGGTGCCTGTCCCGGTACCTGTGCCCGCAGCTCCCGGCTCCGGCGCTGCACCCGCTGCAGCGGACCCCGCGCCCGCCGCTCCGACATCGTCGCCGGGCAACGGGGCAGCCCCGGCGCCGCCGGATGACGGGCCCGGGGCGGGGCCGGAGCGCTCCGGGCCCCACGGCCCGGCCCCGCAGCCCCGAAAGGTCCCTCGCACCCCCAACAGCCCCGGCGGGGCTCATCTGGGGACAAACGATGGCGGTTTGTGATCCCAGCCACGGAATCACGGAATAGGAGGGGCTGGAAGGCACCTCTGCAGACCCCCCAGTCTGATGGCAGGATGGTTAAGTTTGGGAAGGAGGTCCAAGATCAAGACCAAGCCTTAAGGAGCAGTGCTTTTTCCCCCCCATAGATTTCAGAATTCCATAATACCTCTGAAAACCTGCAGCCTGCAATGAATCCCCCAGCACTCCCGTCTCCTGGCAATCTCTAGCAATGGGAAGAAGAAATTTGCTAGAGCTACCTTCACAATTCCTTATCCAAAGTGCCAGGAGGGATTCTTAGTCCTTTATTTCACGTGTTCATTCGCCCAGCCAAAGCATGAGCTCTTTCACCACTTAATTGTCCCCATGCACACCCATAATGGGACTTGTTACATGTGCCCATAAGGCATGTTTTCACATTTATTCCAGAAATAAACACCTAGGAGCACCATGCAACGACTTTTGCTAGTTTATTGTGTTGGCAGCGCTTCCTGGCAAGGGCAGAGCAGCAGGCTTAGAGCTGGACAAGTGCAGACAACCCTTTTGTGGAATATGGAAATCCGAGAATCATGGAATCGCTGAGCTTAGAAAAGACCTCCGAGATCACCGAGTGCAACCCGTGACCGATCCCCACCTTGTCACCCAGCCCAGAGCACTGAGCCACGTCCACTTGTTCCTTGGACACCTCCAGGGACGGGGACTGCAAACCTCCCTGAGCAGCCCATTCCACTTGGGATCGCTGCTTGCATAGCCTCAGTTCTTTCTTAGGTTAGTCCGACACAGTTCGGGATCTTGCTTTGCGAAGGGAGGAAGAGAAGTCCTGCTATTCCACGGATGCTGTCCTCTCTGGCAGCACTGCTATTCCACGGATGATGTTCTTCTCCAGAAGCCCTGCTATTCCACGGGTGCTGTCCTTCCCCAGGAGTCCTGCTGTTCCACGAATGCCGTCCTTCCCCGCTATTCCACGGACGCTGTCCAGCCGGCAGCCCTGCTATCCCAGGGATGCTGTCCTTCTCCAGCAGCGCTTCCCCCGTTCCCCGCGGCTCAGGCAGCGCCCACCGCAGCTCCGGAGGAGCCGAATGCACCGGAGGAGCCGCCCGGAGCCCGCTGCCAGGCCATGCCGGGGCTCAGGCCGCTTCCAGCTTCTCCTGCGCGGCGGCGAGGCGGCGCTGGAGGTATCGCTGCCGCCAGCGCAGGAAGCGGCGGCGCGCCCGGCCCGCCTGCCAGCCCACGGCCACCCCGGCGGCGAAGGCGGCCAGCAGCGCCCAGCGCACCACCCGCGGCCGCAGCGCCTCCAGCACCATCCCGGCCCCGCTCCCGCTCCGCCGAGCCCGGCGCCGCCTCCCGCTTCCGCCGCCGCGGGGGCGGGACCGGCCCCGTTAAAGGCGGCGGGGCCGGGGAGGCGCCGCGTCCGCCCGCGCCATGGCCGAGGCGGCAGCGCAGGTAGCGCCGAGCCCCGAGGCACCCCGGCACCCCTCTCCCTCCCTTCGCCCTCTTCTCCTTCCCCTCTGTGACTCCGCGGAGTTCCCCCGCAGCTCCTCACACGCTGTCCTGTGTTTCCCCCAGGATCTGCTGCTGGCAGCCGCGTTTGTGTCCGACGCGCAGTACAACAGGAATATTCCCTTTAAGACGTCTCCGGAGGCTGTCAGGTAAGGAGGGATGCGCCCCCCGCCCCGACCGCGCCTGCGGAGAGCCAGCGGCATCCGTGGGCAAACAGCAACAGCCGGGAAAAGTCGGCGGTGCTAAGGGGGTGGATGGGTGGGGTGCCAAAAGCTGATCTTAAACTGAAACGCTTAAAACTGGGCTCAGCACATCTGTATGTTGTGAATGGGAATTGACATTAAAAAGTTGTGGTTTGCCGGAGGGGAGAAAATAAAACCAACATGAAGTCTTCTAAGCCTCTGGGGCAATGAAGAGCGTGGGAGGCTTGGTCAGCTCTCAGCTGTGTGGAAGGTGCTGGAGTGGCAGAACCAAATTAAATTTTTTTTTTGTTTATTATAATAAATATTCTGTTATTTAACCCTGCTCTGAAAGACAGTATAGTATCCATCAGCTCTGAGATTGATTTGGAAGCAAATTGCCAAATTCCTTTCTGGCAAAAATGTTTGTTTGGGACAGCAAGTGCTGTTCTTCCAGGACACATTTGGTGATGCCCTGAGGATATGCCCTGTAGCCTTTATTTATGGTGCCTGTGCCTTCTTCCTCCAGGCTCTATCACCTCTATAACCACTGGATGATGCGAACAGCCACCTACTTCTTCATCTTCCTCAACCTGTCCCTTGCCCTGTTTGAGGAACCTGCTGTGTATCCGCTCCCCTTCCTGGTGAGTTTCTGGTGTGGGAGCAGCAAATGCTGCTGCTGGAGCCAGCAAGGGCTTCTTGCTTCAAAGTGGTTGTCAGAGGTGCCAAGAGACAGTGGATGGAGATGTTCTTGTGGTATCTTTGATCCTCTGCTCTGGTGAGGCCTCACCTGGAGTCCTGCATCCAGCTCTAGGTCCCCAGCACAGGAAGGACGTGGAAAGTTGGAGTGAGTCCAGAGGTGGCCACTAAGTTGGTCAGAGGGGTGGAACAGCTCTCCTGTGAGGAAAAGCTTTGAGAATTGGGGTTGTTCAGCCTGGAGAAGCTTCAGAGTGACCTAATTGGCTCTTCCAGTGCTTGAAATGACCAACAAGAAAGATGGAGAAAGACTATTTCCAAGGGTCTGGAGTGCCAGGACAAGGGGGAATGGCTTCCCACTGCAAGAGGGCAGGATTAGATGGGAGACTGGAAAGAAATTGTCCCCTGTGAGGGTGGTGAGGCCCTAGCACAGGTTTGCCAGAGAAGCTGTGGCTGCCCAATCCCTGGAAGTGTTCCAGGCCAGGCTGGACAGGGCTTGGAGCAACCTGGGGTAGTGGAAGGTGTCCCTGCCCGTGGCAGGGTGTGGAATGGGATCATCTTTATGGTCCCCTTCAACCCAAGTGATTCTGTGACATTATAATTCTGTGATGTGTTTGAAATGGGGACAAAAAAGGCACAGGAGCTGGCCAGGGACTGTAGGAGCCATTGCAGCCACCAGCAATGGCCCATGTGACTGTGGTCAAAGTCATGTTGCTGTTCTCCATCCCAGAGACCAATTCCAGCCTTCTTTGGGACTCAAGTCCAGTCCTCGTGCATGAAAGTAGAAGCCAAGTTTTACTTTAGGCCAGATTTTTCTGCTGCCTTTATTTGTCCTGCACCAGTGTGATTGTGAAAGGATGTACTCCTTGAATCCTAAGCAAACACAGACTTGCTGGCTTTAACCTGCCTGTAGCAGGGAATTCTGCAAAAGGAAGCCTGAAAATACTGCTCTGCCTGTTTTTTTCTTGTGCAAGAAGGAGTATTGCTGCTCCTGGCTGTGCTGGCTGAGCCCTGCTGTCTCTGCAGGCCACGTCAGTGCTGGAGGTGTTGTGCCTCCTGGTGTTCCTCGGCCGGCTGACACACTTTGCCAAAGTCACCCTGCACAACGTGTTCTGGAAGGACACCAAGAACATCTGCATCATGGTGGCAATCCTGGTGAGTTGGGCCCAGGGGAGGTGGTTTGTTTTTTTCCCCCCTCATGTTGCTTTCCTGGGATCCCAGACCTGGCATCCGTGAGCCGTGGCCAAGCCAACCAGATCTCACAAACCTGTCATGTGTGCCCCTCTCCTCTATCAGCGAACACTTCACTGTCTAGAGACATTCCAGCATTACTTCTGGGAGCTTTCCTTCTTTCTCCCACAGCTCTCCCTGACAGACCTGGCCATATATGGGGTCCTCAGGCTGTATGGTGTGAGGAGCATCCGATGGTCAAGGATTGTGAGGCCCATCTTCCTCATCAACTTCGCAGAGAGCCGCCAGGTAAAGAAAAAGTCTGGGGGATGTCCAGGCTCCTGTTTTTCCTGCTGCTTTCTACAATCCAGGGGATTTAGCAGAAAGGTTTTATGGCAGAATTTAGGATCCTGTGAGAGAAGGTTTGTTTTAGAAGTGACCTGAAACAATAATTTGAGGTGGGAAAAAGGGTGGATTAACACAGTACCACAGGAAAAAACCCTGTGTTTCTCCCTGAGTCAGGGACCAGGTTACTGATTTCTGGAAGTCTCCTGGGTAAACAAGTGCTGTGGTCTGGGTTTGGACTCTGATTCCTCTCAGCATGGAGAGATCTTTGTCCTGCTGCCCAAGACTGGTCTGGTCCTGACTTACAAACGGATAAACTGTGATGTGAAGGCCTGGGGGAGGGAGCAGCTTAACATTTGGGCTCAGAGCCTGTGTTTTGTGGCCTGGAGTGATGGATTCCTGTCCCTGACTGCTTCCCTGCAGCAAGAACATTTCGGCAGTGCCCTGGGGCCCTCTGTCCCTTGGCTCCTGAGCTCACTGTGATGTGTAGCTGGGGTCTTTCTTTCTGGGATCCCCCTGCAGAACAAGGAGGAAAGGCCTGGGTCTCTTGCACCCCATTTTAGGGGTTTGGTCCAGGTGGGATGGTGAGGGGAAGAAGGGGTGCCACATTGCCTCTGAACATTCCCTTGTCCCTGGCAGATCCGGAGGGCGTTCCGCAGCATCCGCAACACGCTGCCGGAGATCACCTACGTCTTCCTGCTCTTCATGTTCAGCCTCCTCATGTTCTCCCTCATGGCCTTGAAGCTGTTTGGAGAGAGGTGTGGGTACTTCCTTTGCTCCTGGGATACTCTGGGCACACTCCAAGCAATTCCTAGGGAGTGCAAGCACCGCTCCTGTTGTGGGACGTGCGATCCCAGTGCTTAACCTCAGGCTCTCCTCTTCTTCCCAGGAATCTGCAGACAGCAGAAGGCCTCCCCTACTTCAGAAACTACCTGGAGATTGTGTTTGACCTCTACGTGCTGGTGACCACAGCAAACAGCCCAGATGTCATGTATGGATGTCACATGTAGATTATCAGATCTCTTTCTCTCACAGTGCTCTCAGGGCGCTCTGTGCAGCCTGTAATTTGAACAGCAGAAAAGCAAAATTCTGCTTTTCACCCCTATCTCTTCTGGGTTCCCATTGTAGTTTGTGCTGGGGTGGTGCTGTCAGGAGTAGGACAGGGAGGAAGGGCTCGGTCATCCATGTGCTGGAAATGTCTTCAGCACAACTGCAATGGTACAGTGACCCTGGGAATTTAAACTGAGAAATAAAATGCTGCTCATCCTAGAGCAAGTGGAAAAGCAGATGTGAGAGCAGCAAGGGTCTGAGGCCAAAAAATAGCATCTGGCTGAGGCATTGCCTCATGTCTGCTCTTAAATTTGGCTGCACTGGCAGAGATTTTGTCTCTGTGCTGTCTTGTGCACCCCTTCAGTCAGGGCCTGACAAACCAGGATGAAAACCCAGCAGAAGAAAAGGGTTCTCTAAGTGAACTAATGCCATTTGTAGCTTTTATCTGACAAGTTTGATCTGACAGTCCAAAACAGCACTTGGAAATTCATGTGGTAGTCTGTTTTCTCATGGACTCACTTTTGTCAGTCTGGCAAGCAGCAATCCCTCTCCCTTTCCCTAGGATGCCAGCGTTTGACTTCAGCTCCTGGTACGCCCTGTTCTTCATCGCCTTCGTCATCGTCAACACTTACATCTTCATGTCTCTCTTCCTGGCTGTGGTCTACAACAACTACAAAAAGCACCTGAAGGTAATGCCTGGAGGGGCTTGTGACCTTCCTGCTGCTCTCTGTCAGGAGCCTCTGTCTTTCCCTTGGAAAGCTTTGAGAAGGGAAAAGAGCTTCTTGCAGACAACAAGCACAGACCCACTTCTCATGTCACGGGGTTGTTGGGAGTTCTGCTGTTGGTGTTGAATGAAATATTCCGTGGTGTTCCCCACAGATAAGAAGCACATTCTGCATTATCTTGGAGGCTTAGCCCTAGCTCAGGAATGCTGTCTCCATGCGGGGAACTGTTTTTTGCACAGCATCTTTGCATGTGCTCTGAGAGCAAGGGAACTGGAAATGGGAGGTCTGAGTAAATCAGAATTTTTGTAGGGGCAGTTTGGGACTTGTGACCAAAGGAGGAGAGCTGGGAATTCCTGGGTGCTCCCATGAGGGGGTTGGATCTTTCTCAGGAAGCAGAGTGCTGGATGTCCCTCTGCTCACAGTCATGTGCACAAGAGGATCCCCAGCCCTGCTCTCAGCAGGATTCACTTGTGGATGGGAAGCATGTGTGGACACATCCTCTTTGCTTCTGTGGCCATGCAGATCCCGTGATCTTTGTCACCTCCTTCCTGCCTGACACTACCCTTTGTCTTTCCTTCCGGTTTTTCAGCGCTGTCCCAGCATCCAGCGATCTGCTGATCCTTCCAGAGCTCGGTGTGGAGAACCCACAGCCGCCTGTTAGACACCATTTCTCACCCCCCACACACACTAACTGTGCTGTGCTTTGTGTCCAGTGCCATTCCCTTGGGTCTCTTCTTGCATCTCTGTGCTGTGAAAATGAGTTTATTTGTTAAAAAGGAGGGGGGACATTTGGAGCCGCCTGACTCCCAGCACTCTCTCCAGAACGAGATCCGTAAGCTCGCCTACATGAAGCGCCGCAAGATGATCGAGGCCTTCAACCTGCTGAAGGAAGAGGAGGGAGAGCAAGTTCGTGGTTCGGGAGGCCCGCTGGAAGCAGCTGGTCAAGCTGGTGGCTCCTGACACCAGCAATTCCCACCGGGAGCTGCTGCTCCACATCTCGGATGACGAGCAGAAAGGGTTCGTAGGTGAGCAGTGGGGACTGGGGGGGAGCCAGGACCACGATCCTTCAGGGGTTTGGCATTGGGATTTTTGATCTGTAATGGCCCCAGAGGGACTCAGAATCACAGTCGTTGAGGTTGGGAAGGACCTCCAAGGTAGAGTCCAACCTGTGCCTGTTCCCCACCTTGTCACCCAGCCCAGAGCACTGAGTGAGCACCTCCAGGAATGAGGTCTCCGGGTCCCTCTTCCTGTTTCCCTCCAGATTCCTGGAGTCCCTAAATGTTGTTCTTGCTGCCTGTGCTATAGCCCATGTCCCACACACTGTGAGTGGCCCTTCGTGGCCATTTGGTGTCAGGCCAGGCTCTCCATGGCATGTGGGCCCTCCTGCTCTCAGCAGAGGATGTGGAAAGCCTCCCTTGTTATCAGATGGAATGTGGCTCCCCACACAGTCCTCTGGAGCGGGAATATCGGGAGAGATGGGTCACTCTGCATGTTCTGAATCCTTCTGTGGTGGTTGTTGGCCCATGGCTCGAGCCACTTCCCCAGGAATGGGGCGGAGAAGCCGCTTGAATTCCAAGTTCAGCCCGTTGTGGTGGACACCACTCTGGGATTGGCTTTGCTGGGAGCAGAGGCTGAGGAGCCCAAACAGCTGCCGCTCCATGGGCTCGGGTGTGCCTTTAGCAGGCACCATTTGTTTGCCATGAGGTCAGGCTGACCCTGACCCTCTGCTGCAGACAAGAAGTCCTTCGTGCAGCTGGCAGACCTGCTCAACATCCAGGTGGTGACGCTGAAGATCCGCAGGCACCCCCTGGCGCGCTGGGCGCCGGCGCTGTACGGATCCGCGCCCAGCCGGCTCCTGCGCGGCCTCGTCAGGCACAGGTGAGCCCTGGCAGGGCACAGGTGAGCCCTGGCACAGCCCAGGGCTCTGCTGGATGTGCTGCTGAGGAGGAGAACCCCTCAGGGCTCTGCTGCTGCTCCTGGCCTGCCTTGCTCAGTGTGGAGGAACCAGCTGTGGCTGTGGGCGAGGCCGTGCTGCCCGAGCTGGGTTTTGCTGACTTCAGGCTGCACTTTGTGTCCTGCCATGCACTTGGATCTGCTCCTGGCTCAGCAGTCTCTGCTGCAGAGCTCTGTCCTGCTGCCTCATCAGCCCTGGGAGTTCTCTAGAGCTCTCTTTCACCCCTGAGCCTTGCCAGGATCCCAAAATAGCTGAGGTTGCAGGGAACATCTAGGATGGGCTAGCTAGTGGAACCCCCCTGCTCCAAGCAAGGTCAGCCACAGGAGGGTTCTCAGGGCTGTCCTAGCTGGGTCTAGAGTATCCCCAAAGGATGGAGGCTCCACAACCTCTCTGCAACCCCTTCCAGTGCTTGCTCACCCCTGGTTAAAAATAAAAACCCCAAGCAAGTTCTTTAAGTGGAAGTTCCTGAATTTCAACTTGTGCCCCTTTCCTCTTGTGCTTCCCCTGGATATCACTGAGAAGAGTCTGACTCCATCTTCCCTGCACCTTCCCATCAGGTATTTATGCCCAGGAGCTGCTCCTGACCCTTCTCCCTGTCGGGCTGGACTAGCCCAGCTCTCCCAACACATCCCTTTGCACTGTCCTGTCACTCTGTCAGTTCTGTGACCTTTGCTGCACCAGCTCTGTGTGTTCAGGCCTCTCCAGCACTGGCCTCACCAGTACTGAGTAGGTGGGGAAAAATCACTTCCCTGGACCTGTTAGCCAAATTCTGTGTTGGACTTCAAGAGCAAAACTAAACTCTTCAGTGTCTCCCCCAAACTCTCAGAATTCTTAAGAGAGGAGGCAAAAAGCTTCTGAAATAACTGTGTGACTTTGACCTTCTTGGGAGCTGCAGACTGATCTCTCTTGGTTCTTGCAGGGCTTTTGTTTGGACCTACGATGCCATCATCCTGATAAATGCTGTCTTCATTGCCCTGGATGAGGAAAGTCCCTACATTTCCTATGCAGAGTGGGTGTTCCTTGCTCTGTACGTCATCGAGATCCTCCTGAAGGTCTACACTTACGAACCCAGGGAGTTCTTTGGCAAAACCCAGTTCTGGAACTGGTGAGTGGGCTGGAGGTTTGTGTGGAGTGTGGCGAGTGCTGTGCTCAGCTCCTCAAGGACTGAAAGGCTCTGAGCTCCTGTGCCAGGGTGTGTTTAAGGTGAATCAGAGGATGTTGTGACACAGCTCTCCCGTGTGCCCATAGCCTGAGCTGGCCCAGGGCTGCCTGGCCCTGATGTGAGGAGCAGGGGTCACTCCTTGTTCAAACCCCACTCGTGTCCCTGTCCCCCAAAATCTAACAGCAGTGCCTTCCCTCGTGCCAGGTTTGATACTCTCATCATCTTTGCTGCCCTGACTGCAACGATTCTCAATGCCACCCTCAAGTCCAGTAAGTGCAGCCTGAGCAGCCTGCATGCCTTGGGAATCCTGGTGTCCTCCCCAGCCTTCTGGCTTGAGAGGCTTTGTGACCAGACAAGGAATTTCTGGAGGGTTTCTAAGAACTAACCCAGTCTTCCTCTTTTTTCTTTTTTCTTTTATCTTTTTTAGCTCCCTGTTATAGTGTTTAACAAGGACACAATCGTAACAAATGAAAAGAATTTTATCTAAACGCCTCCCTGCTTTATTTTCACAATAAAAACATCTTTGTTCTCTTTTCAGCCATGAAGTACAACAGCCAGCAGATCCTGGACATTGTGTTCATCCTCAGAGTCCTCAGGCTGATCCGGATTGTTGACAGCATTCAGAGGTGAGGAGGGAAGTGGGATGGGGGATGGTTTTTGGGGAGGAGTTGGTGCTCTGTGTGCCCACACTGACCATGGCCACCCCACAGAGATTCCCAAGGCCTTGTCCCAGCCTGGGATGAGCCCAGTGGCTGCAGGAGCCTCTCTGGGGACGTGGGGAGCGTGTGGTGGCCAAGGTGTGACAATAACCAGCGTGGGCTCTCTGCAGGTTCCAGGTGATCATGAACACCCTGATAAACATCGTCCCGACCATGCTGACCTTTGGTGGGCTCACTCTGGTAAGAAATCCCAGTGTCTTGGCTCAAAGCGCTCCAGTTTCAAAGAAGTGTGTCATAAATCTCACGCTCATGCTGTTTCCAAGGGGATAAATGCAATTCCCTGGATGGCAGGCCCTTGGAACCGTAAGTATCCGTTTGAGTCGTGGCCATTGTGCAAGCAAAGGGCTGCATTCCTGCTTTTTCCTGGATCAGGACATCCTCCTTGGATCTGTGGGGTGTTCTGGCAGCCTGGGCTTTGCATCATAAAGAATCAAATCATGGTTTGGGCAAGAGGCTGAATGAGAAACCTGGATTTCAAATGATTTCCTAAAATGAGCTTCTGTTATGATTTGGGAATACTTCCCATCCGTGTATTTGTAGTTCTTGGCTAATTATTCCTGCTTGGTGATTGCTGTTGGGTGGCTTGGGGCTCTTGGAGTCTGTGCTGCCCTCCAGCCCCTTGCTGTGCCTGTGGAAACTGGGAAACCTGCTGGGGTGCTGAGCTTGCCCTGGGGCTTGCAGCTTGCTGGAGAAGCAGGTGATGGGGTTTCTCTTCCCAGGTTGTGTATTGTGTGTTTGCTATCATTGGCATGGAGTTATTCCATGGGAAAATCCAGTACTTCCCGGCCAACTCCAATGCTCCTCACGCCCTGGAGTGTGGGAATCCAGCTCTCAAGGATTCCCTGTTTGCCCGTGGGAAGTACTGCAAGAACAACTTCAACAACTTTGCCTCGTCCTTCATCGTCCTCATGGAGCTCACTGTGGTCAACCAGTGGCACGATATCCTTTGTGGGGCACATTCCCAGCTGGAAATTCCCTTGGGAAATTTGCTTTGTTTCTGGTTCCTCCCTCAGCTCCTCCTTTCCTCTTTTCCCTTAACTCCCACTCCACTCTTTGCCAATGGATTTGCCAACGTGACAGCTCAGCCTGCCAAGCTGTACTTCATCGCCTTCCACATTGTGATGGTGATAATCATCGTCAAGTACGTTTTTTTGGGGTGATTTCCTCTGATTTAGACAGAAAAGGGGATCTGCACTGCTGGTGGGTGCTGGGGTCACCCACTGGAGACAGGTGGGATGGGTTTAGAGGGATCTGCTGCATTCTTGTCCCCACTGTGTGGTGGTGTTCACAGGGGTGCCAGGACGAGGGAAGAGATGAGAATCTTGACTCCAGGTTTCAGAAGGCTGATTTATTATTTTATTATATATATTATATTAAAAGAAAATTATATATTACAACTACACTAAAGAATAGAAGAAAGGATTTCATCAGAAGGCTGGCAAGGAAAGGAATGGAAAGATAACAAAAGCTCATGACTCTCAGAGTCTGAGCCAGCTGACTGTGATTGGCCATTAATTAGAAACAGCCACCATGGCCCAATCAAAGATGTACCTATTGCATTCCACAGCAGCAGATAATTATTGTTTTTCTTTTCTTCTGAGGTTTCTCAGGAGAAAAATCCTGGCAAAGGGATTTTTCAGAAAATATCATGGCACCCATAGCACTGGGTGCTGCTCTGGCCTGGAGGAGATGGAGCACTGGGGAATGAGCCTGGGCACGCTGGGACAGTCAGGGAGGAAAGGCTGTCTCAGTTCTGCTCGTTGTTTCTTTCAGCATCTTCGTGTCGTTCATCCTGGAAGCTTTCTTTGTGGAGTACTCCCTGGAGAAGAGTGAAGTGGAAACTGCCATCGAGCAGAAAATCCAGGAGCTGGGAATGGGAGTTCAAGAGTAAGCCCCCAAATGTGCCCAAGCTGGATGTGGCCAGTTTGGCACCACTGATGGGGGAAAACCACCCTCTGCGTCGAGGTGTGGGCTGACATTCTCCTTCCTTGTCACAAAGTTCTGGCTCATCTTCCTGAAAAATTGAGATTTCCTCTTCCCTGTCTTGAAGTTTTGGCTCCTCTGCTGGCTTAGGTGCCAGTAGAAGGCCACTGGTGTTGGCTTTGCCGCCTCCCCTGGCTCTTCCAGCTGGGAATTCCAGCCCAGAGGACAGGAGAGATGCTGGAAAATAACCCCATGGCTGGTGCTTGTCCTGCCCCACTGGGAACCCGTCACTGCCGGGCTCCCAGGGTGGGATGTGGCCCCTTCCCAGGGTAATTCCTGGCCCTTGCTGTGCAGGGATGAGCTCCAGCGTGAACAGCTCCTCGACAACATGGAGAGTGCCGAGCACGAGCTCGAGGGGGACGGTGGAGCCAAGCCACAGAGCAAAGGGCTGGTGTTCAAAATTGCCTCCAAACGTAAGTGTGACCCTCCAGGGTGTCCAGGCCCAAGGCTCCCAGCTGTTCCTGGGGAAGCTCCCATTCCCTGCTGCTCCCTTGGGGCTGTAAAAGCAGCTAAACCCCACCTGGAAACTTTGGGACAGCTGTGGACATGTGATGTTTGTTGTTTCTTTTTACTTCTGTAGCATCTTCTGCTCTCCCACCTCAGCCCTTCTGTGTTCCTTGTCCTCAGTAGCCTCCCTCTGGAGACACTGCCCTGCTGGATGAGATCCTGCTGTGCCAAGACACTGTTTTCCTTTCTCCTTCCTCTGTGGGCTTTGCATTCCTGCTGCCTTGGATCCTTTCTTGGCTCGGTGACTATTTCCCTCCTTCTCCTGGCTTTCCTGCTGTACCTCAGGTCTCCATTGTGTGGGAATAGAGGGGCTTCAAATCCCAAATAACGGCCTTACCTTCAAGAAGGGCTCAGAGCACCTAAAGTAGACAGGATGGAACAGCAGGGAGTGTAATTTGGGGAATTTTCTTGCCTGTTTTAAGGCATCCAGAGGAGCACATCTGGTGCTCACAGGGCATTTTTTTGTCCCCCCAGGATACAGGACAGTGGATGCTCTGCTCCAGCGCATGTTCGAGGCAGAGATACCCCTGGAGGACGAAGGCCCTTCCTTTGAGGAGATCCTGAACTTGTCTCCCACCTCGGCTGTTCCCAGGAGCCCAAGTTCCGAGAGTGCAGCCTGAGGGGGGATCAGGGAATGGAGCTCATTCCCGGCTGTCCAGGTGCTCCCTGGCCGCTCCCACGCGTGGGGCCCGGGTGACACGGTGGGAACAAACAGCTCTGTCCTGTACAGGAGCTTTATCTCATGTAAAGTCTCATATAAACCTCTGGAATGCGGGCAGGAGTCGGAGTCTCCAGCCGTGCCCAAGCTGGGACGGTGCCGTGGGCAGTATGTTATGGAATAACTACTTCTTGTAACTGGAATTGTATCGCAGCACTTTTATATGCAGCTCTGGAGCGGTGTACGCTGAACGAAGCAGCTCTTTAGCACAATAAATTCAGCAGTTTGGAAAAAACGATGGAATATCTCCGAGTTTAATGATGGGAGAGGGTTGTGGCTGCTCCAGGATAACGTGCGAGGCTTGGAGGTGGGAAATGAGGGGCAGAGGAGTGGGGACTGCTCCTGTCTCCCAGGGCTGGCCCAGCCTTTCCCTTTTCCCAATTCCTGCATTTTTCCCCTCGTGTTATCCCTCATTTCCCTTGGGCCTGGCCCCAGGGCGCCGTCCAGCGGCCGCGGCGGGAACTGCACCAGCGGAGGGCGGTATTTCCTGCGTGATTGATGGGTCCCAACAGCCAATGGGGCTGCAGTGCGGGCCGAGGGCTGGCCAATGGGGCTGCAGTGCGGGCCGAGGGCTGGCCAATGGGGAGGCGGCGCGGGGCCGTGCATGGCCAGTTTGAATCGGCGGGAGCGGTTGGGCATGGACGGGCCCGAGCGGTGAGCGGGGAACGGGATAACGGGATGGATGGATAACGGGATGGATAATGGGATAACGGGATGGGGAGAGGGATCGGGGGGTGCTCCGGACCCCGGAGCTGTGCCGGTGCCGTGGCCAAGCGGCGCCGTGGGGGTGGCAGAGCCTCCGCCCACCCCGGGCCCTTCCCAGCCTCCCTGATCCCGGCGTTTTTCCCTGCAGGAATTACGAGGCTCAGATCCGGAACTACCGAGGGCCCGACCCTCTGGAGCCGTGGGACAGGTGAGCGTTGGGCCTGGCTCGGGTGCCCCATCCGCGGTTGGGGTGTTTCCGCATGCCGGGCCGGGATGTGCCCGTTCCGGGCCCGGAGCTGAGCCCGGGATGGTTCCAGGTACCTGCAGTGGGCAGAGGGATGTCTCCCTGCCCCAGAGAAGCAGAGCCGCTGGCCGCGGCTCCTGGAGCAGCTGGTGGAGCGGTTCGCGAGCGACGGGCGCTACCAGCAGGACCCGCGCTTCGTCAGATACTGCGTCAAACTGGTGCGTACGGCCGCGCTTCTCTGGGAGTTAAATTAAACTAAATTAAATTAAATTAAATTAAATTATCCTCATTTACCCACCCCGCGGTTCTGGCACTGCAGGGAGCTTTGGGAGGAGCGGGAGGCCCCGGGAATTCTGATCCTCTGCAGGGCAGGGGGATCAGAAAAAAGCAAGAGAGTGTTTTTTAAGCTGTGTAGCTTGGAGAGGTTTGCCTGAACTTCTCTGCTCCTTTCCATCTATGATGACTAAGAAATTCTAATGTTTTTTAATTTTGTCTGCGACTCCCGTCGGTGTTCCCGTGAGTGCTGATGGCTTTGTGTATTCCCGTTGTGCAGGCAGAGTTCATCTCTTCCCCAGGCCAATACTTCGAGTACCTGCACGGGCAGGGAATCGGCGCCAGGAGCTCGGATTTCTACCTGGCCTGGGCTCGGCTGCTGCTCAAGGAGGGAAACGTGCAGGGAGCAGCAGCCGTGCTCCAAAAAGGGCTCCTGAACCAGGCACAGCCCCGGGAGAACCTGCAGCAGCTCCACTGGTAACTCTTCTGCTCATTTACTCAATGCTCATAATTACTCATAATTAACCATTTTATTTTTATTTTTAAAATTTTTTTTCCAGTGTTCTTTCTTTTGGTAAAGAGAGGTTTAAGCTTAATAATGGTTCTTTGCTGTTGAATATTCATTGGGTGTTCTGGGATGGATATTAAAAAAATATATCCCAGAGTGAAGCAGATCCTTGAAATTAAGCATTTAATTCTGGGAAGCTAAATGCAAAAAATCAAAAGTAATAATGTAATATAAAACATAAAACAAATACCCAATTCTGTTCTCCTGCTGCCTCTTGAAAGCTTTTTTAGTTTTGCAGCTGTGGAGATGTCCATATACAGTAAAAATCTTGCTAAATCTTGCTTTTCAATCTTGCATTTCATGGTGTGATTGTACAAGGAAATCCAAGATTGCTGGGAGGTGGGGAAGGGTGAGGGACAGGTGATTTCATGGTAATAACTGAGGCTTTTTTTGCACTTTAGCTCCCTGCAGAGTTATGATCCTCGGAATCCTCCTTTGCAAGGTGAGGATGAAGAGTCCTGTTTGTTTTGTAGCTCCTCTAAATGAATTTTTTACCTGAGTGAGTTTTGTCACTGAAAAAAAAATTCCCTGTAGAAATCACTTTGTTTTCCCTCCTTATGTGAAAAATTCTTAAGGGCAATGTGTTCAAAACAAGTTATTAATTTTCCAGTGCTTCAAGTTAATCAAAATTCACAAAGGAGCAAACAATTTTTACTCATTAATGAGTAGAAAATACTTCCATTATATTATACTTACATTATATTACAATACTTACTTACATTATATTTTCTGTCCTAGATGCTGCTGTTCTAAAACCACTTCAGCCTTCCCATGCTGCAAATCAAATGGCTCCTCCAAAAGGTGTCTCAAGTCCTAATTCCTGCAAAACTCAGGTAAATTATGATGAATTATTTGGGAGAGATGTTTCATGGTGAGCTTGGCTGAACGGGGCAGACTGACTGTGTCTGGTGTATCCCCAAACTGGTGTGGAGAGGGTGCTGCTGCTGTGATGCTTGCAGCAGGAAAACATCTCCATAGGAATGTCTCATCTGGGAAGCACTGGGACACACCCAGTGGCCTGACACATTCCCAGAATTGCAGGAATAATATTAGCAGTGGATTCTGTGCCAGCTGTGCTGCTTGAATTTAATTTTTGTGTGTTGTCTGTGTGTTTTATTTCCCTGCTTTAGGGTCTGGATGCTGCTGGCTGTCAACCCTGTGCTGCTGGCAAAGAAGTGTAAGTGGTTGGGTGGCCCTTTCAAAGTCCCCTGTGAGAAAGCAAGCTCTCTGCTGGGACAAATCCCCCAATCCTGGCCCTTTTCTCCCTCTCCCTGCCAGGAACTACATCACCTACATCTCCAAGTCCGAGGTTGCTCCGAAGCCGCCGTCGGGCGCCGCGGGCTGGGAGCAGGTCCCCATGTACGACAAGAACCTGCTCCTGTGCCAGGGCTCCGAGCTCTCCTTCGAGGAGCTGAGGGCCAAGAGATACTTCAGGAAATATGAGCTCCTCAGGAGGCAGCAGGCACTGGGTATCCTCCTTTTCCCAGCTCTCCAAATGGCTCTGTCCTGGTCAGGCTCATGCCTTGGGCTTCTCCTGTCAATGCCACATTCGTGGTGTCTCTCCTGAGGAGGCACAGTGAGCCATCAGCACCACACTTACTCATTTAATCTCACTGTTTGTGGTCGTACAGAGCACATAAACTCATTTACTGTCACTGTTCAACCCCTAGAGGAGGAGCAGAAAGACTCCATGAGGAAGAAGGAGTCGGCGGTCCTGGAGCTCCAGGCCCTGCAGCAGAAGCTGGACCAGCTCACCCAGCTCTCCAGGAGCCTGGAGGAAACGAGGCTGGAACCGGCAGCTGAGCCAGGCCCGAGGGTGGTGAGTGGCTCTGGGATGCACAGGAAGGCTCTGCCTGGGCTTATCCCACAAACCCAGCCATGCTGTGGGAGCCAGGGTTGGTTTTTCCCTGGTGTGAGACTGCAGCTGGGCTCTGCTGCTCCATGCAGAGCCAGATGTGACCTTGAGCTGCCCGATCTTCCTGGATGGGATAAACCTCAGGGGGCTTAGGGGGTGTTACAAAGCCGAGCCACAGCTTCCACCGGCTCCAGGAGGGGCCTGCAGGCTTCTTGCAGAGCCCAAAAATGAGCTGAGTTCTTCCTGGGAATGCATCCTTCAAACTGGGACAGGCTCAGCTCATCCAGTGCATGTCACTGACCCAGGCAGACACCGGGCTCTGGGTTTTATTCAGAGCTTATTGCAAAAAGGAAAGAGGAGAGGGGAGGAAAAAAAAAGGAGTAAAAATATGTTTGATATATTTTTCCTTAGAGACCACTGTGGGATAGGATATTTCTCCAGTCTGGAAGCTGAGGCTTCAATACCAGTGTGGAAACCTGGCACAACGTGCAACTTCCAGATTTTAAAAGTTTCACCCTGAGCTCTGGCTTTGCTTCTCCACAGTTTAGTCTGAGATGCAGCTAGAAGTTCTCTCAGGTTCTGGATATGTGGAACCAACAGGAAAAATGGGAATGGCTGTACTGGGGGGAAACCTAAAGGTTCTGTTACGTTCTGGTCACGTGGAGCTGGTAGGGAAAATGGGAATGGCTGTATCTGGGGGGAATCTGGGTGTCACAGAGCACTTCTCACCCCTAAAGGTGCCCCCACCTGCGAGGCCCAGCACACCTCACATCCCAGGGAGCTGGATGGCACCTGCTGCAGGGCTGGATGTGCCAAAGGGCCCAGCTCTGGTGCCCGAGCAGCCCCAATTCCAGGCACCCCCGGCCACCGCTCCCACCCTGCAGCCAGCGAAGCCCCTTGGAAACCACATCCCAACCACCTCCCCCTGGGAAGCACCACGGGACAAGGACCCAGCTGGAGCTCGGGCAGAGCTTGGGGAGCTCCAGAAGAGTTTGCTGCACCCTGCCCTCAGTGCTGCTCCAGCTCAGGAACGGGCTGGTCCCAATCCAGCTCTGCCTCGGAGCACAGGAGAACTGTGAGTGTGAACAGGCTCCCCCTCTGAGCTGTGAAATTAGCTAAAAATGAGCCTTTCTTCCCCTTCTGGAAAAAAAATACCTGACCTGAAACCACTGTTTATTAGACTTAAATCAAACTTGGTCCTCATGGTGGCACATTTAGTTCCTTTTACCCTGTGGTTTAATTGCAGTAAGAGGAAATTTGGTGTGTGATGCCTGGAATAAAACCCAGGATGTGCTTTGCTCCTGCAGATCCCACTCCAGGGTCTCCAGAGAAAGATAAAAAGTGCTGGTATTTCTCTCCTGCACTTTTGCTGTGGGATTTGGCCCCAAATGGGGGGGCAGAGGGAGAAACCCAGGCTGGCAAAGCAAGGGTGGCTCAGTGGACTTGGCCAAGGTGGGAACAGTTGTTCACTCATGTTTTGGAATTCCTTGGAGGCAAACTGTGTCCAAGGAGAGCTTTTAATGCATTTTAACCTTTTTTAAGGACTCTGCTGCCTCCCAGGTTATTGGCAGCTGTAGGAGAAACTTTCCAGGGTGATCTTTATTAAAGAACCTCTCACCTCGTTGAAATAGAGATTAAAATGGGATTTAGATAGCTTTTATTCCAAGGTAACGTTGTGACTCTTTCTTCTGAAGGTCCCCTAACAAAGGATGCACTGGATTTACTCCTGCTGTGGATGTGAAGGAAGGTAAGGAACCCTTGGATGGAGACTGGAGCCAGTGGTGTGGCTGTTCCCAGCTGGGAATCATTAACTGCAACCCTGGCAAAGCTTCCTGACTTCCCAGCCTCCATCCCTGCATGTCTGTGCAGGGTCTCTCTATCCTGTCCCTTCCATGGAACATGGATCCAGCCCCTGTTCCCATGTTCTGAGCAGTTCCTTTAGGAGCATGGTTGGGAATCGCTGTTTGTCCTCACTGGCTTCCTGCTTCACTTTCTGTGTCAGGATAGAGCATTCCTGGGAATTGCAGATGGATTCCTTGGAAGCCACCCAGCTGTCCCAGGTCCCTCTTGTCCCCCAGGGCAGCCTCCCTTGGGAGTTTGCCATGCAAATCTCTGAACAAGCCAAAAAAAAAACCCAAAAAACTCTCCCCAAATTCTGCATTGCTGCCGCTCCTTTTGTTTACTTCCCTCACTAATATTTTGCTGAAATGCTCATAAACAATCCCAGGCTCCTCCAGGAATGATCTTGCCCTTGTGTTTTCCAGCTTCCAGAGTTGGGAATTCCTCCTTTGCCTATGGAAATGCTTCCCAGGCCACCCCCAACACCTCACTGGGAGGAGCAATGGGGATGACAACGCCCTTCAAGGTGCAGCCCTCACCCACGGTCCACACGAAGGAAGCCTTGGGTAAGGGCTGGAATGAAGTTTTCCTTCCCCTGGAGTCCCTGGGAATCTCCTCTGGAAATGTCACTGGAGCCTTTTCTAGCCAAGGGAGCTGCTCAGGGATAGGCACACAAAGAGGAAAATAACCTTAAATCATTTATGGTCTGTTGGGGTTATCGGGGTGACCCAAAACTTCTGACCAGAAATTGATGTTTTCACAACATCCCAGCAGCCACATCCCATCGATTCCTGGATAAATCACTGCCAGGCTTCTTTGGGAGTGTGTTGCCTGAGCTGCTTTTTCAGGGAATCCTGTTTGGGATGTGAAGACCTAAACCACGCTAATTTGGAAGTTCACAGTCAGGTCTGCTTGATGCTGAGCTGAATACAAATTAAAAAAAAAAACAAAAAAAAACCAAACCCAAAAAGCCTGTGGCATTCATTAGTCCTACAAATATCTAAGTTTTCCAAAAATCTGAGAAATTAAAGGAGAATTTGCTCCCTTAGGAAACCTGAAGTCTCCCCTTGGATAGGGAATAAAAAGGGCCATGACCAAGTGTGTGTTGGCCAAATTGGCCCTTCCTGTGTCTGATTGGTTGTCTGAGGTGTTTCAATGCAGGAGGGGGGAATAATTGGTTGTTGACTGCTGATAAATTATAAAAATATTATTAATTGGCATTTAAGGCTGATAGAGTTAAGTGGCATTGACATTTGGCTGCTACACAATGGAAGAACCTCTGAAAATTTCTTTTTTTTTCCTGGGAGTTTTATTCCTTTATTTTTTTATTCCTTTATTTTTTTATTCCTTTATTTTTTTATTCCTTTATTTTTTTATTCCTTTATTTTTTTATTCCTTTATTTTTTTATTCCTTTATTTTTTTATTCCTTTCTCAGGTGTTCTCATGGATATGTTCCAAACACCCTTCTTGCCTGAGCCATCTCCCCTGGAAGACAGTGAGGAGCAATTTGAAGCCTTTTGCAGAAAAAGTGGTGCGTGCTCTTTATTTTCCATGGAATTCCGTCCTTTATTTCCCATTGGCACCTCCCACCTGCCCTTGCTGTAAGAGTTGAGCCACTCTGAAACCCAGGGGCTTTACAAGAGTGAGCAGAGAGAGATTTCACATCTGGGGTTGGGCTGGAAAAATCTTCTTCCCAAGAGTTTGTAGGAAAGGTGATTGGAGTGGGAATTGTGCAGGTGCAGGTGGATGGAGCCCCGAGCACCACGTGCCTGGAGAGGGGGGAGAAGGTGGCTGTGTAAATAATCTTTTTTGGGTGAAAATAACAGGGGTTAGCTTTTATTTTCAGAGCCTGGTGGATGTTTGAAAACGAGCATTGCTGTCCCTGCCACTCCTGCCTTTGCCATCTTTGAGGATGAGGAGGAGAAGGAGAATGGAGGGTAAGGAGGGGAAAAGGAGCAGCTGAGCTCAGCTCCTTAAAAATCAGAGAAAACATGGATCCCATTCCATGGGACTTTGCTGTGGCTGTGCCAGGATGGCACAACTGGTGGAGTGGCAGGAGAAAAGCAGGAATTGCTGCTCTGGGATTGCACAACTTCCCTGTTTGGACAGTGCTTGGGAGTGCTTGGACAGTGCTTCCATTCCCTGCAGAATTGGGATATAACTCTGGGCTGCTGCAGCTTCTCCAAGTTGCTGCAAATGGGGCTCTTAAAATAAAATTTAAAATTCGAGTTAAAACAAACCAACCTTTTGTTGTGACCACTGTGCCTGGGAAAGCTCCTGGGGAAAAGCTGTTTTAAACTTTTTGGATCATTTTTCAGGATCCCACAGCACAAGAACAAATCCGAAGAGCCCAGAACTTTTGGAGAACATCCCTTGACTGACTGTGCAGCAGAAGTGAGTGGGGATCCTGCAGGGATTAGCCTTGGAAGCGGGTTATGCACTTGGGAGGGTTACCAGAGTGGGTGCATTCACCTTTGCTCTATCCCAATCCCATAATATTCCTAGGAATGATGCCTGCTGGAGGCTGGATACCTTCTCCCATTTCCTGAGCGTTTTTGATTGTTGATTGACATAAAACTGATGGAGAGCTCCACCTCTCAGATGTGTGGACTTGGCATCACTTTGGGGGAGGAAGAGACATTTCATCTTCCTGCAGCCACCTAGCAGCTTCCATAGCCAAGGAAATGGATAAAACTTGGATAGAAGAGATCCCTTCCCATGGGATTGGCTTTTCCAGGCTCCCACAGCAATTTCTGATGGTCTGGCATTTTGCTGTGGCTTTGACTATTACCAACATTCAGACCTAGTCTAAAACTATGGACACATGGGATTTTTTTGTTTATATTTTCAGGATAATTTTGATGGTTTCATTTTAAATCTTGATTTTTGGTTGTTTTTTTTTTCCTGCCTAGGAAGAAACAGGGACCACGGAATTCCTGCGGGATGATTACACGGTGTGGAATGGCCCCTGCAGCAACAAAGCCCTGGCTCCCAGTCCAGACAACACCAGGGATTTTGCCCGAGCTGCCCAGCTCATGTCCACACCCTTTAATTACCTGGCAGCTCCTTCCCAGCCCCCTTTGCAGGACAGAGGTAAAATAAGGAATATTTTGTGGGGAAAACATTGAATTTGGTGCCTCGTGACTCCATTTCTGCCCCAATCCAAGCCCCACCCAGGTGTGGCTCCCACTCCTGAGTTCACATTCCCTGTGGAACAGCAGCTCATAAGCTCGCCAAGGATTTTTAATTGGGATAAGAGGAGGTGGTGAGGGACAAGAGAGGCTTTGTGTGTCCAGCTGCTGCTGTTGTGAACCATTCCAAGGGGTTGGGAATATCCAAACATTGGCTGAATCCCGTCTGGGAGCACCTTTATGCTGCTCTGCCCCTTTTTAAGTCTTGGGATCTGCTCCCTGGAGAAATCCAGCTGTTATTTTAACTTGGATATTTGAAATGAGGCTTTGTTGAGCTCTGGTTTTCGTGGCAGCAGCTTTCAGAGCTGCTGGGTGAGAATACTCCAAATATTCCTGCTTTTGGGGAAATAAACATTGATTTGCTCTTGTTCTTGCTCCCTTTGTTCAGCCTGTAAGGAAAATTTGCCCCAAATGAATTTGGAATTCTCTGGAGAACTGCACAGGCAGCCAAAGCCCAAGAAGTTAAGGTACGCTGTGGCAATGTAAGTGTCCCAAGGTTTTCCCACTGTATCAGCCTGGCTCTGCCCAGCACTCATCCCAGCACTCTGGGGGTAAATGGACCTGGGATTGGTGACCGTGCCCCAAAAATCCTTCCAAGATTTAAGTTCTGCCCCATGGAAATTAAAAATTAATTGGCCAAAAAAATCCACTGTTTTCTTCTCTTGGCAAATTATCAGGGAATGGGTAAAGTGACTTGACCAAATCTAATTTTCCTAGATAAAAATTCCATTTTATTCACCTCCACGTTGGCCATGGTGGCATATGACACATTTTTGCTCCCTAAAGGTGCCAAACCCCCAAGGCAGAAGGTTAATAATATAATATTATTATAACATTATTAATAATTTAATGATATTTTGCTTAAATCCGTAGCCCTGCTCTCGAACACGTCCCAGAACAGAGAGAGCTTTGTGGGAACGTCCTGAAACAAGGGACTGGAATCCAGGGAATTGCTGCAGCTGCTTCCCAAGCACTGCATGAGCAGACAGCTCAAAGCAGAACTGGACATTCCTCCTGCCTTGGGGTGGATAGACCTTCCCAGGAGATGCTCTGTGGAGCTGGGCAGGACAGGACAGCGTGGAATGGGAGACCTGCAGGTACACAGCATTCCCTGGTTTTCCTCCCTGCATTCCAAGGGCAGTGCTCTGTGCGCTGGGGGGAGCAATTCCATGATTCCTGTGAGGGATGAGTGTGGGTTGGGTCTAGATTGCACATTGCCATGGATGCTCCAGAGTGCACTTTGGGAAACTCTGGATTTCTGGGCAGGTGCAAAATCAAGGAATATTTCCCATATCCTTATCCCTCCTGGGGGTTTTGGTTTATTATTTTCTTTAAATTAGTGATGCTCTCTCAAGCCCAAACTTGTGTTACCTCCTTGGAATGACACCCAGAGCTTAAACACTTCCCTTTTTTTCCATGAAGTCCTCGTTGAGAACCCTTGGGACAAGGAATTGATTGGGAAATTCTTGTCGGAGCTCCCGAAGCCGCTCCACAGCTACGCCAACTACTTTGAGTGGAAATCTCCCCTTCCCTTCATCAAAGTGAAGGCTGAACTCTCACTGGGTAAAAGCTCCTTCCAACTTACCCCTGCCAAGCATTTCTTGAAGCTTTTTCCAGGAGAACCTCTCGGAAGTGTGTGGGAATTGAGCTTCCATGTGTGTGTCTATCTCCAGATTATCTCAGCCTCGGGTTGGGAATTGGGCCTGGGGTTGGTTTGTTTGCCTTTTGTAGCATGAGCCTTTTGGATGAGGCATTTTTCCCAGTTCTCCCTGCAAACTGGGCCACAGCTCTCCAGCTTTGTGTGGAGCAGCAGCAGCGGGCCCATGTCAACAAAAGCTGTAGGACAGGGATTGCAACATTCCTGTGGGACTTAAACATTGGTGTTTACTTTTCAGGGCATGCCCTTTGGAATTTGACTGCTTCCAGGGGGTCAGGCAAAAATAGAAACACTGGGGTCGAGTGTGTGGCACGTCCAGCACTCCTGCTCTCTCCTGTTCCTGGCAGGAAGAGATTTGGAGGGAAAGACTTGATCTAGGATTAAATCATTCATATGGGCTGGTGCTTTTCTCTTTTTTTTTTCTCCTGTTTTTCCTCTGTGGAGTTGGCAAGCAGGATTTAATGTTAATCTTTTAAAGGTCCCAGCTCATTCCATGTGGACTGCTTGGTTGGAGAAGGAGCTTTTGCCCAAGTCTATCAAGCTTCCACCCTGGATGCCAGTAACCCCCAGAATAATCAGAAAGTGATATTCAAGGTCAGTGGTGTTGGGCCACAGCAGCTCTCCTGGAATAATCCTGGAGTCTGACCCTCCCCCTGGGTGGATTCACACACATCCTTGGTGTTTCCATGTCAGATCTGCCTTGGGACCTTTTTGTGGATTTCCTCTCCAACATTTAATCCTTCAGGAAAAATTAAAGCCCCTCTTTAACCCCTGAAGTGAAACTTTTTCAGGAGAGAAAGGTGATTTATGCTTTCTTTGGAGCATCAGGGATTCACAAAGGAGTCTGGGGAATTGTGGCATGGGATTGAAGTCTAGATTTGAGAGGATTAATCAAAGAGTTTATCAACTGAGGTTAATTATTGTGAGGGTGGGGAGCCTGGCACAGGCTGCCCAGAGAAGCTGTGGCTGCCCCTGGATCCCTGCAAGTGTCCAAGGTCAGGATGGACAGGGCTTGGAGCAGCCTGGGATAGTGGAAGGTGTCCTGTGGCAGGGTATGGAAGATGGGACTGGATCATCTTTCAACCAAACCATTCTGGGATAAGTTGAAGAGGGAAGATGCCTGATCTGCCATTAAAAGCCCAACCTGAGAGGAACTCCGGCTTTTACCGCTCCCAGATTTGCCCAGGAAAACCCCTCCTTTCTTCCAGGTCCAGAAACCTGCCAACCCCTGGGAGTTCTACATTGCAACCCAGCTGGTGGAGAGGCTGAGCCCCAGCGTGCACCACCTCTACATCCGCTTCTATTCCGCCCATTTCTTCCCCAACGGCAGCGTCTTGGTGGGGGAGCTCCACAACTACGGAACGCTGCTCGTGAGTGCCACCAGCTTCTGTTGTGGAGCACCTCTGCCCTTACAGAGCCTTTCCTCCTCCTGGCTTTTGCCTCCTTTGGGAACGTGTTGTGCCTTCACCCATGCTGTGTGTCCCTGGCTTCCAGAACGCCGTCAACATTTACAAGAAGCTCCCAGAGAAGGTGATGCCCCAAGCCCTCGTCATCTACTTCGCTGTCAAAATCCTTCACATGGTGGAGGAGTTGCACAGCTGCCAAATCATCCACGGGGACATCAAGCCTGACAATTTCATCCTGGGAGAAAGGCAAGTGTGTCCTGTTGTCACCAGATGTCAGCACATGGCAGGAGCCTGGAGACGCTGAGGGGGGTTGTTTCTTGTCCTGGTTGAAGGTTCCTGGACAACAGCACGTGTGACATCGACGGGCTCTGCCACGGCCTGACCCTCATTGACCTGGGCCAGAGCATCGACATGAAGCTCTTCCCTGAGGGAACAGCCTTCACTGCCAGGTGTGAGACATCTGGCTTCCAGTGTGTGGAAATGCTGACAAACAGGCCATGGAACTACCAGGTAAGGGATGGCCTGGAATCTCAGCAATTACTGCACACCAAACAATTAGACCCTGGTACCAGAGCTGGAGCCTCTTGCAGAGCCTCTTCCCCTCCATGGGGTGTTTTCAGCTCATTTTTAGTGCTCTGGGTGTGTTTTTGACACAACACTGGTGTGGTTTTGGTTTAGACAGACTACTTTGGGATCGCAGCCACCGTGTACTGCCTGCTCTTCGGGTCCTACATGAGCCTCAAGGATGACAACGGGGTCTGGAAGCCTGAGGGAACCTTCAGGAGGTGGGTGTCCAAAATATCCCCCACATCTTTGCCTAGATTTCCTAGAAACCCACGTTAGTACCACATTGCTCCGAGGTCAGGTTCTGTCACACCTTTCCTAAATGGGAGCAGAGTAAAACCGAGTATTTTAACAGCCGAATTTGGTCCTTTTTTTGATGCTTTTTTTTGTCCCTTTTTGCAGGCTTGCCAACGCTGAGCTGTGGAAGGAGTTCTTTGAGAGCCTGCTGAACATTCCCAGCTGCCACAGCCTGCCTTCCCTCCGAGCCCTGCGCCAGAAGCTCAGGGATTTATTTTGCAGGTCCTACGCTAAGGAAATCAAGTTCCTTCGGAACAGACTTGTTGTGTTGCTCCTCGAGCACAAACGCTCACGGAAATAAGGGTTGACTTTGCCCAGTTTCCAAGGACTTGGGGTTTTATGGATGCGGAATATTTTTGTAATAACTTGGTTTCAAATAATAAATTGTGACATCGACGGGCTCTGCCACGGCCTGACCCTCATTGACCTGGGCCAGAGCATCGACATGAAGCTCTTCCCTGGGGAACAGCCTTCACTGCCAGGTGTGAGACATCTGGCTTCCAGTGTGTGGAAATGCTGACAAACAGGCCATGGAACTACCAGGTAAGGGATGGCCTGGAATCTCAGCAATTACTGCACAATTAGACCCTGGTACCAGAGCTGGAGCGTCTTGCAGAGCCTCTTCCCCTCCACGGGGTGTTTTCAGCTCATTTTTAGTGCTCTGGGTGTGTTTTTGACACAAAACTGGTGTGGTTTTGGTTTAGACAGACTACTTTGGGATCGCAGCCACCGTGTACTGCCTGCTCTTGGGTCCTACATGAGCCTCAAGGTGACAAGGGGTCTGGAAGCCTGAGGGAACCTTCAGGAGGTGGGTGTCCAAAATATCCCCCACATCTTTGCCTAGATTTCCTAGAAACCCACGTTAGTACCACATTGCTCCGAGGTCAGGTTCTGTCACACCTTTCCTAACTGGGAGCAGAGTAAAAACGAGTATTTTAACAGCCGAATTTGGTCCTTTTTTTGATGCTTTTTTTTGTCCCTTTTTGCAGGCTTGCCAACGCTGAGCTGTGGAAGGAGTTCTTTGAGAGCCTGCTGAACATTCCCAGCTGCCACAGCCTGCCTTCCCTCCGAGCCCTGCGCCAGAAGCTCAGGGATTTATTTTGCAGGTCCTACGCTAAGGAAATCAAGTTCCTTCGGAACAGACTTGTTGTGTTGCTCCTCGAGCACAAACGCTCACGGAAATAAGGGTTGACTTTGCCCAGTTTCCAAGGACTTGGGGTTTTATGGATGCGGAATATTTTTGTAATGACTTGGTTTCAAATAATAAATGGGCTTGGGGTTAACTTCAGCAATGACGGCTTGCATCTTTCTGTGCTTTTTTGGAGGGGGGGAAAATATGCTAAATTGAGTTGTTGATTGGTTTGGGAGGCAATGGGTGTACTTGGATTGGGCTCTTCCTGCTCTGCCTGTCCTTAGGAATTCCTAAGATGGAGGAAATGGAGGTTTGCAGGTCAGATGTAAGTTGGACAGGACTGAACCCACCCTTGGCATCTCCAGTTCTGACCTCCCCCCACATCATTATTCAAGCTCGGGGGAAACTCGGAAAACAAATGTCTCTTGTTTGACTGTAACAGCAGAATTTTGGGAAAAAAGTGTTCCTTTAAAAGGAGTATTTTAGCAGCATAACCCCCGGGAGGGAGGAGAGGGCATTAATTTGATTTTTGCATCTCCCCACAGGAGGGAGACAACAGCCTTTCCTATTCTCCCTCCTTCTGTTTCTGGGGTGTTTTTCCTCTGCTTCAATTGTTCAGCTGGAAAACCATGGTGAGCCTGAGCACCTGGCAGAGCTTGGATGGTCAGGAGGAGCTGAGATGTGTTCTGGGCATTGCTGTTCTGCCTCCAGCTGGGGCTCCTCTCCCTGCCCTGATGGCAGAACCTCTCCGATTCCCCTTGGAAGCAGCCTGCTTCCTGTGGCACGTGGAAAAGCCTTGGGCTTTGATCCGAAGCAGCTGGTTCCTGACTCAGCTGGAGTGAGTTGCACCAGGAAGCAGATCAGCTGGAGCAACCTCAGAGCTGGTGGAAACATAAACATTGGATGCTGGGGTGGCTTTTTTTTGTTCCCTTTCTCCCCTTGGTTGCATTTTTTTTTACGAGCTGAGCCGGAGCCAGCTGTTCTCTGGCCAGGCCAAAATCTCTGCCAGGCTTAAGTTTTTAGATGTATATTGTAAATTATATATTTTTAGTTCCTCATATAATGCAGAGGGATATGTGGAGGAGCACTTCTCAGAGTGCATTATGAGCACGATGGAGCTTTTAGCTGCAGCTTTGCCCTTAATAAATGCTGTTATTTCACATTAAACACCCTTAAAAACAGCCCCCTGTCCCAGCCACCTGCTCCTGCCCCCGTCCCACCATCATGCCACGAGAGGCAGGAAGGTTAAAAAAGGGGAAAAAATGGATCAGTGGAGTGATGAGGCGGGGTGGAGGTTCTGCTGTTGTATTTTATTTAAACCAAGCTGCTGAAAGACCCGAGAGGGCCCAGCTGGCAGGGCGATGTTTCCTCGCCGGCACGCGCCGGCTCCACGCCGCTGCAGATCTCGAGGTATCCCCAGAGTCGCCCTTTAGAGATAACTCATCTCGGGGCCTCCACCACCCACACGGGAGAGGAGAGATTTCCTGGCGCGTGGGTGGGTGGCTCTGCCCTTTCTTCTGCAGAAAACCCAGGTTTTACTCATCTTTCACCCTCTCCCATCGAGCCGGGGGCCCCCCCTGGGCTCTGAGGCTCTCTCCCGGCTCCTCCATCCCTTGCTGGTGCTGCCCCATCACCACTCAGCCCCGGCCAAGCCCTTTCTGCTGCCACCTCCCTGCAATTCCTGGCCAAAATTCTTAATGTTGGCTTTGAAGGCATTAACAGGGATAAAGTGTGAGGCTGTTGAAAGCTGCAGCCACCTCAGTAATTAGTCAGGTGCATGCTAATGAAGCAGCAGTCCTGGTCCCCCTCCTTGGGGTCACCCACAGCGATGTCACTTGCCCCATTAGGAACAATAAAAATAACTAAATATACATTAACAGGTCCCAAATTCACTGGTGGCAGCAGGGAATCCACGTGCCACCCCCTGCCCAGCCCAGGGACCACTCAAGTCACAACAGGACCGTTCTTGTCACTTGATTCACCCCCACATCACTGTCAGCGCTGTGGATGTGCGGAGATCCCCCAGAGAGGGTTTGGGGGTTTCTTTAACTAAAATACACTTTTTTTTAACAAAACCCACCTGTTCTTATCTCTATCCAACCTTTGCTGCTCAAGCACCCCCACGCTGATGACACGGGGTTTGATTTTGGGTTGGCGTTTGAAATTGGGAGCTCTGTAAAGGTCAGGCTCCAAGCCTGGCTCAGACAAAGCCTCGTGCTTGAGGCTCAAACCTGATTTTATCTGGCAGCACGAGTGAAGTAACATTTATCACGATGGGTGCAGGAGAAGGAGAACAAGGTGTCATTTGTTTCCGTTGGTGCTTTGTTCAGGTCAGAAGGGGTTTGGTGAGCACCAAAGGAGGGGAGGAGGGGCTGGGGGTGGTTTTCCCTGGGGGTTTTCAGGGCACTGTGAGGAGTCTGTTCCCTCCAGCCAGGCCCCATCTTTGCTCCAACCTCCTCCCTATCTGCTTCCCAGTGGCAGGGACAGCCTGCTGGGATTGGACTGGGTCCCTGCACATGGATGCTGATGGTTGCATAGGAGGGCTGGGATGAGGCATTCCCAAACAGCATTCCTAGGGAGCTGGGGATGGATGCTGGCAGGGCCTGAGGCAGTGTTGAGGGGCAGGTTTCAGCTCCCCCTCCCTCAATCTGTGCCGAAAATGAAGGACTTTGGGATGGGCTTTGGTGCAAATTCCTCCGAGATGGCTCACGACAAGAGGAACGAGGATAACGTCGAAACGGATTTCTTCCGTGAGGCTGGAGCCGTGATTCACAGTGGGAAAATGCACTTGGTGCCTGTCCTGGCTCTCCAAAATCCCGAGGGCAGGAGCAGAAGGGCCAGCTCAAGGCTGGAAAGGCCGGGCTGCTCCCCATCCCCTTTCTGCTCGCGTGAGCCGCCCACGCAGAAACGAAAACGACCCAGGGGGAGAAAATAGACTCAACATCTGCTGGCTGGCCCCGTGTCCCAGCAGCCCAGGTGCCCCCAGAGTGCCCCCCTGGCTCTGCCCCACCACCACAGGCTGCTCTGCAGGCCCCAGCCAAGGGGAAAAGCCCCGGGTGGCTCCTGGATCCAAGGGAAACGTGAGGGAAGCGGGGCCTTGTGGAGCCCCACCAGCACAGTGCTGTGGGTAGCATAGCTGGAGGGCTGGGAAAAGAAGAACAAGTCTGATTTTCAGTGCTGCTTCTCCCTCACTTTTCTGGTGTGGAAAGGTGATGGCCAGACATCTTGGGCCCTTCCCTTCTGCTGCTGGTCCCTGTGTTCAAATTTTTCCCTAACCTGTCTTCCTAACAAGTTTCCCTAATTATTTTTGCCCTCTCAAACACCTGCAGACACTTTTCCTTCCCACCGGAGAGGCATGAAGCGGGTGGGAACAGAGCTGGAGCAGCCAGGGATGCTCCAGCAGTGTGTGGGACCATCCCTGGCTGAGGCGAGGGACACTGGGGTGGGATGAGGGACCTGTGACCAGCGTGGAATCTGCTCCAGCAGCAGCGCTCAGCCCCTCTGGTGGATGGGCCGGGTCCTTCCTCTCCATAAGGCTTCTTCCACCCCATGGTCCTTCCTACCTCTCCAATGTCTTCCTTCCTTTCCATGGCTCTTCCTCTCCACAGCTGTGTATCTGTGTATCCTCGCTGCTCGAGGGTTGCACGAGTGCCGGGTGTCTGTGCACACGCGTGTGCAAGGGGTGCAGCAGGAGGGGCTGTGGGGTGCAGGAGGTGCCCTGCAGCAGGGGTGTGTGTGTAAAATGTGTGTGAACCGTGTGTGAAGGGCAAGTATGTGTGCGGGCTGTGAGGTGTGTGTGCACATGGGGCTGTGCAGGGAAGGGGAGCACCCACAGTACACGGGGTATGTGTAGGGGTGAACCCCGCCGGGTGTGTATTGTGCGTGCAAGCTGCGAGTGCGTGCTGCAGGGTGGGAAGGGTGAAGGTATCAGAGCGCAGCGCCCTGGCTGTGTTTGTGTGGGCTGTGTGTTTATGTGTGAGTGTGTATCTGTGTGTGTGAGAGGCTGGCGGTGCACGTGTGCGTGTGTAAGGCCGCGCCGTGCCCCGGGCTGTGTTTATCAGTCCCTGAGCGTGTGCAAGGCCGTGCCCGAGCCCAGCCGGGCGCTCCCCGCGGGCGGGGCGGGGGCCGGGGCCGGGGCGGGCGCGGGGCGGCGCCGAGGCCGGGGCGGCGCCGGGCCGGGGCGGTGCCGGGCCGGGGAGGCCGGGGCGGTGCTGGGGCTGTAAACACGGGGCGGGCAGGGCCGGGCCGCTCCCGCGCACACCTGAGCGCAGCCGCGGCCGGGGCCGCTCCAGCGGCGGCAGCACCGTGAGCAGGACCGGGGGGGGGCCGGGGTGCGGGGGGGGGTGCAGGGGCAGGGGCCCGGGCCGGGGGCCAGGGCGGGGGCGCGCTCGGCAGAACAATGGGGCGGGCGGGGCCGGGCCGGCCTGGGCGCGCTCGGCCGCTCACCGCGCTCCGCTCCCCGCAGGCAGCCCCGATGGCCAAGCAGCCCCCCGAGGTGAAGGCGCGACGCGACGGCGAGGGCGGGCGGCTGCCGGCGGCGGAGGGGCCGGGCCCGGGCGCGCAGCTGCGCCCCGGCGCTCCCGCCGCCCTGCCCGGGGCCGGCGCGGTGTCCGCGGCCGCCGCGGCGCGGGGCCCGCCCGCCAGCCCCGGCCCCTTCGCCACCCGCTCGCCGCTCTTCATCTTCGTGCGGAGGTCGCCGCTGCTGCCGCGCTCCTCCAGCGGGTACTTCTCGTTCGAAGCCGAGCGCAGCCCCGCGCCCCTGGGCTGCGACAAGGCCACGCAGACCCCCAGCCCGCCCTGCCAGGCGCTCAGCCACTGCCTCAGCGCCATGGGTAAGCTCTGGGGCGCGGCTCCCCGTCCTCCTCCTCCTCCCCTTCCCGCCGGGCTCGGCTGCCCTGGCTCCCCCTCCTCACCTGGCGTGGCTTTCCTCAGAGCCGGGTTGCTGTGGGGGCGTGCGAAGGTGTGAAAGTGGCGTGCCGGGGGAGATGTGTGGAGGGTGAATGTGCAGGTCAGGGGTAGGCTGAAAGTGCGGGAGCGCTTTTCCGACCACTCACCTGGCTTTGGCTTTCCTCGCCTTCCCCTCCTCACCTGCCTTGGCTTTCCTCGCCTTCCCCTCCTCACCTGCCTTGGCTTTCCTCGCCTTCCCCTCCTCACCTGCCTTGGCTTTCCTCAGCACCGCGGAAAACACGGATGCTCGTGGGGTGTGTGAAGTGCCGGGGTTTGTGCACAGGTGTGGAGGAAGAGGAGCGGGGTGTGTAAAGCTGTGAGCCCACGGTGCCAGGGGGCTGTTGAGGGGTGCATGAGGGGTCCTGCCCTTTGGCTTCCCTTGGAAGGATGGAAAACGCAGGTAGCCACGCCAGGCACCTGCAGCAGCACCTCCCGCATCCCACCCACCCCGTGGATTTTGGGAGCAGCCGTGCCGCGGGCTGGAGGCTCTCCCGGCGCTCTGGGATTTGTGGAAGCTGGCCGGGCAAACACAGCGCCGGGGAACTCCCGCTCGTCCAGCGCCGGGGTTTTTATTACTATGATGTTTATTCTTTTCCGGGCTCGGTCAGTCGCTGCCAGGGGAGGAGGGGACAAGAGTTGTTGAGTCCAGTTTTCTGCTCGGGGCTCGCTGTCCCAGGATGTTTTGCCAAGCAAGTGGCTCGTGTGCCGCTGCCGGCTCTCTCGTGGATCGGTGGCGGAGGTGCTGGGGTCATGCATCCCGAAATCCCGCTGGGAAGCGGCCCGGAGGCGGGCGGGGGCGTGTTTACGAGTGGCTTTGCCAGGTGAAGCCTCTCCAGCAGGGAAAACCTGCCCGCGGGAGCTTGCATGAGTGTCCAGCATTCCCCTCTCCTGATGAATTCCCTGGTGAATTGGAGGAAACCTTTGAACTTGCAAACAGCAGCTCCGAGCTTTTTTTGGGATCTCGGCACCGTCTTTTTTGGTTGGCAGTGTTTTTGCTCCCTCCTGGCTCTGGCTGCGGAGGCCTGGCTGTAACGTGCCCTTAGGATAGATTTTGTGACAATATTGCAGTAATTACAGCTTAATTCGTATTTCACAACCTCGCCCTGGCACGGCCAGGCAGGGATGCTCCCGGAATTCCTCGCCGGGAGAGCCAAGGCTTCGGTTTCTTTTATCTGGGAAGAAATTGAAGTTTTCCCTGATTTTTTTTTTTTCTTTCCCGAATTCCTGTGCTCTCATCAGCTGTTTTATTGGAGCCTTTGCTCTGTGAGTGTTGCTAGGGGCATCATCCTAAACAACTATAAGCAAATGGAAAATCCTCAGTGCTGTTTAACTGGGACTCTTGGATACTCCTGAACGGATTAAGCTGGGAACGTGGAGCTACAGAGCTGTTTCATCCCCATCCAGGCCTGCAGCTCCCAGGCTGTGACTTCCCATGCAGCTCTCCTTGGGAAATATCCGTGCCTTTGCCCTGCACACCTCCTTCTCAATCCCTGTGCCTTGGCAGTGTCCAGCTGGATGCGTGCCGTGGAGTTTTGCACATGGAAGTGGGTCAGTCCCTCGGGAAGGAAGCAAAGGAGATATTTTTGTTGTGCTTTTACCCACTGATTTTATCTGTCGTGAGCAGAGGCTGCAAGGTGGAGAGTTTCTCTCGGAAGCATAAGCAATAATAATAATACTAATTATTATTTTTATTAAAATAAACAGGCGTTTCCTGCGAGGAGGAGCGACGGATGCTCCCGGCCTCTCCCATGGGCCGTGGGGAACTGCTCCAAGGCTGCTCCAGCACGGCAAGCTCATGCTCTGCCTCAAAAGTCCCTCTCTAAATCTCGCAAAACCTTCCCCAAAGCTTTTGAGGAGGGCAAATGAAGGTGGAGGCAGCCCTTGGGAATGCCCTGGGTTGTGTAAGGAAGAGCTGTTGGTGCGGGGGTTTTGGGAAGTGCCGCCTTTCTGACAGCTCCGGGGATGCATCCAGCTGCCTCCAAAGCTGTTTCTTTTGGGAAACAAGACAAAGCAGCGAGGGGATGCTCTGGGATGGAAGGGAGCAAGGGCTGCAGTGCCAGCCTGGAATATCCAGGATGATGCTTTTGGGGATGGGAAGGAGAGGAGCGAGGGTGAGTGGATTTGTTTGTTCTGGGGGAAGCGGTCGGCAGGGATGGGGAATTCCCAGCTGGGAGTGTTAAGTCACCCAAGACAAACTCACTCTTTCTGGAGGGGTTGGGTGACTCTGTTTGTGGTATTTCACGTCTCTCCTTCCTTTTCTTCCACTGGAGTTTTGGTCTGAAGGCAACGTGATTGTTTGCATGCGGATTTTGGGGATGTGGCTGGAGCAGGTGCTCTGGAAATGGCTTTTCCCAGTGCTGGTTTGATCCCCGTGCGTAGTCCCATGAGGAGAGAAGCAGTACAAACCTGTTGCTCTCAAAGGAGATTCCAAATAGTTGGATTTGAGAGGAAAACCTTGAGCTGGGAATCTGCTGGTGATGTCCTGATGCTCTTGTTTTGGAATCGCTGCTGTTTTCTCCCGGCTCTCCCAAGATTTCCTTCAGCGAGGGATCGGATACCTAACCCAGGAGCTGACGTTGCACTTTGGGGTTGGTTTCTTTGCCCTTCCGAGCCGGAACCGCAGCAATTCCATCCTGGAGCATCCCGCGGGCCGGAGCCAGGCGGCGGTGCCCCGGTGCCCGGGGCCGTCACCCTCGGTGGTGGCTCCCGCTATGACTGCGTCCCCCCGCCCCCGAAAGCGCCCGTGACTGGTTTGGGGACCCGGTTATGACTGGCCCCTTTCGCCGCCGCCGCTCGGCAGCGTCGCAGAAAGTCCTTTCTGAAAACCTCAGCCCGATTTCGCTCTCAGCCACCGAGCCCAGCCCGAGTCTCCGGGGCGGGCGGGAGGCAGGCTGGCACGGGGGGAAAGGACGGAGCGGCGGCGGCGCGGCTCCCTCGCGTGGTTCTCCTCACGTCCCCGGCGCTGCTCGCCTCTTCCTGCCCGCGCTGGCCGCGTGTTTTTGTGTGCCCGGCCGGGCCGGGGTGGGATTTGGGAAGCGGCTCCGCCCCGGCCGGTCCCGCCTGGCTCCGGCGGGATCCCGAGCGCCGCGCGTGGCGCGCCCGGGCCGGGCGGGCGGGCGCTGCTGCTACTACAGCGTGAAAACAAAACACGGCCCCCGGCCGGCCGAGCGGCGCTGCCTTGGCTCGGAAATGCATTTTCCAATCAGGTCGGAGCCAGGCTTTTATTTAATTTCTTTCTTTTTTTTTTATATTTTTTTCTTCTTCTAACTGCCCTACTAATCCTTTGACTGTTTGGAAGATTGGAAGCTATTCCTGCTCCCTTGTGATTACTCCGAAGCTGTCGTGCCAAAACGCTGCTTTGTTTTGTGCAGTACTTTTTGGTTTTTTGGTTGTTTTATTTTTATATTTTTAGTTTTTTTTTTTTTTTAAATATTCCTTACGGCTGCAGTTCCTGCTTGGATCCTGAACTTTAAGGAAGGGAGATGAGGTGATGCTGGTATCATACATGGTCCTGTTTCTCTTTTTTCCCCCCCTGGCTCTTTGGAGGATTTATCACATGTTTAATAACTTTTTTAAGATGGAGACCTAAATGATTATGTATCCTGCAGTATAATAAACACGTTAACTCTTTCTTTTCTCTTTCAAGCCAGCACTTGGATTTGCTGGAAGTGTGGTTTCTCCACACATAAATCCAACTGTGGCTTTCTCCTCCCTATGACAAACCCATTGGTTTTCCTTGTTGGGCACTTGAGGATGATTTGGGGAAGAAATGTGAAAATTGGATGAGGCTGAGGGTTTTTAAGGTTAGGGAAGGAGTTGCTGCTGAAGGAAAAAAAAGGGGGAAGAGGAGGTTTGGTGAGGGAAGAAAGTTGGAACATGACATCTTGGCTCTTATCCCTGTTTAAGAAGGACCAAAGCTTGGAGATGCTCTCATGGACAGCCTACAATAAATAAATAAAAACCTAATAATAGTAATAATAATAATACAGAAATAACCAGGAGTAAAAGCCTGTCCGTTGTACACAGTGAGTCCCCACATGCACCCCTGGGCTTTAAGAGAGATAAAACATAATAGTGATAAAAAATAGGAATAAGATGGCAAGAGCTGACGGGTTGCTGGAGAGTTTTATGTAGCAAATTCTCTACAGTTTGTTCTTCTTCCTGCATTTCCAACCCTGCTGTTCCATCCCCGCAGCTTCCCGGTGGCAGTCCCACTCTCCAGCCGAAGAGGTGCAGCCGGAGATCTGGATCGCGCAGGAGCTGCGGCGCATCGGGGACGAGTTCAATGCCTCCTATTGTCCACGCAGGGTAACTTTCCCCTCTTCACCTCCCGTTTCTCTCGAAGGGAAGGGCTGAATCATTTCTGGAAACTCTCTCTGCGGTGAGCATTTCGCTCACTCAGATGAGAAAAGGCTGCGCGGGCGGGGGGTGGCCTGGACCAGGCAAATCAGCGGCGGCGGCGGCCTCAAATCAATGAAAAATAACCTTTAAATCAATTGAAAATAACCTTGAAATCGGGGCTGGAAGCTTTAGGGGCACCAGGGTTGCGCAGGGTTTTTGGGGCAGAGGTGTTGGGTTGGGCCTGGACCTGATGGTGACGAGGAAACTTTAAAAAGGAAGGGGGGGTTTTGGGGGATGCACTGCCTGGCACCATCACTTTTAGGGAAGCTTTCAGTGGGATTCCCAGCCCAGCTCCCAAATCCCAGCTGTTGCAAAGAAGAGACTTGGTCCTAGAACTAACTTCTTTTGCAAAGACTGTTTTGAAAGAGTTTTTATAAGCCCATGAACTCGCTCACCTTGGGGTGTTGCAACCCAAGTCGATGCAGTAATGCCCCAGAGGAGCTCAAGCCCAAGCCCAAGGCAGCCCAGCCCAGGGGGTGAAGCAAGATGGGCTCGCCAGGATGAGCTGCTGCATGTCCCTGCTTGTGGGTTCTGCTCCATCCACTTGGGCTTGGCTGTGGGAAGAGGGGCCAGGAGCAGTGTTGGTGATGGAATGCTGGCTGCTGGATCCTTATCCATCCTCTTCAGCTCCCAAATAGCTCCTGCAGAGCTTCCTCACTGCTCCCAGGGTTGGCTTTCCCACAAAACAGGGGTCAGGCTGCTATGATCCTGCTTTTTCCACATCATCTCCATCTGCTTTACTTTTCCCAAATGCCCTGGCATTCCTGACCTGCAACAAAATGGCGATAAGCTGATACCCCAGTCCAGAATCCAAAATTCAGAATGCGCATCTTCAGACCTCCCCCACCCAGGCTGATCCCTTGTGGTGCAAAGTGGATGCTTTTTGGGATGAAAGGACATCTTTTCAATGAAAGGGAGGGATCAGGCTGCCCAGAAAGCTGGAGACACCTGGTAGCATCAGGCAGATCCAGAGGAGCTGGAAGAAATGCAGAGTGCCATGGAATATCCTGAGCTGGAACAGATCCACAAGGATAATCCAAGTCCAAACTCCTTGCCCTGCGCAGCCCCAGCAATCCCACTCTGTGCCTGAGAGCATTGTCCACATATTCCTTGAAGTCTGGCAGCCTTGGGGCTGTGACCATTCCCTGGGGAGCCTGTTCAGTGCTGGACTACCCATCTCCCATCTCCTCCCTGCCTCCCAGAGCTGTGCCTTAAATTTGGAACACTTTGTGAGGAGCAGGAACATCCTTCCTGCGTTATCCTGGTTCGTTTGGTGCTGGAAATCCCTGGGCACATCATGCTGCTCCCTACAGCCCTGTGGTGGATAAGGGGGTGAATTTGATGGGAATGGGGGTGTTTCCCAGGCAGCAGCAGGGTGAGTGCAGGGAGCATCCCCAAGGGTTGTTCCCAGTGCTGTGGCTGCAATTCCAACCAGGGCTGGCCCGGGGCAAGGAGGGGAACGCAGAGGACACGTCCTGCCTGCTCAGGTGACACGAGCAGGGGACGTCATGCGTGACCCTAAAAACACTTTGTACCTGGTGCAGCCAGCATGTGACAAATTTTCACTCCCTACACCCAAAGCTGGGGAGGTTTCAGGGCATTCAAGCCGTTGTTTAATTATCATCCCTGAGGCACTTGTGGTGGAAAAGGTCCCTTTTCCTTCTGGAAGCATTCTGGCTGCTCCTGAGCTGTCTGGGCTCCGGAGGGCAGGGTGGAAGGGCTCGTGCCTGCCGGCCCTGCCTGGCTCTGAGGTTTGCCCTTTCAGCCTGAGGTTAGAAATGGGGAACTGCAGCAGTGCCAGAGCTGCACTCGCCGGGCAGGTCGGGGCTGTCGGACGGGTCCCGGCGCGGTCCCGGCGCCTTCCCTGTCACGTTCCCCAGGGTGTGGCCTCCCCCCGGCACCGCTTCTCGGACAAGACACCAGGAAATCGGGCAATTCGTCATCCAGCCACTCCTTGTCCCAGCAAGGCTCGTGGGTCCCGGGCTTTTCCTGGAAGAGGGGGCATCCCTTGACTGCTGTCACGAGCCCCAAGCTCTGCTGGCTGCAAAGCGTTGAACGCTTTGTGCCTCTGGAATATTTTCCAGGTGTTCATGTAGCATGGGGGGCTTCATGCTGGGAATGAAAGTCACCGCTTCGTTTGGTTTTTCTCTTTTTTTCCTTTTTTTTTTTTCCACCCTTCTCTTTCAGGGTTTCTTGGATCACCAGCTGGGAAACCCCCAGGTCATGATCCTGCGCCTGCTGCGTTACATCGTCAGCCGCATCTGGAGGCTCCAGTGAGAGCGCCCGGCGCATCCCGAGCCACCAGGACTGAATTCCTCGCTGGGAAAGCCCGGGAAGGACGGACTCATGGATGGATGTGGGGCTCCCACCCTGCCTCTCCCCCCAGGACACGTGGCAGGATGAGGGTGGACATCCCATTCCATTTTTATGGCAGAGTGGTGTTTACTCGGTGTTTCTCTCCACTCTTTTTATTCTTTTTTTTTTTTTTGCCTTTTTTCCCCCCAAAAGAGTCTCAGCGAAAATGTGGAATCATGTTTTGTCATCGTTCCTGGAATTCTGTGGCATGAGCCCCATGGCAGGAATGAGGGAAACCTGAGCCAGCTGATGGGCAGAGCCCTCGGAGTTTGCCTTGCAGAGGCTCGGATTCCTCCCCTCTCCCTTTGCCTCTGGGGTGTTTGCCCCCAAAAAGGCTGGAAAAAGGGCAGAGGGATTTAACATCAGCACTTCTTTTACCTGTAAATACCTAATGCTACCCCAAATCCAACTTCATTTGCATAATGCAAATCAGCCTATTTCCTGCTGACTGATTTTTTAATTTTTTTCTTTTTTTTTGGGTTTTGATATCTCTATTTTTTTGATCCACTCTGAATTTCAAGACTTCGCTGTCGAACTCCAGGGTCCAAACCATCACAACCAACCAACCAACCAAACCCCAAGCCACCAGGTTGCCTTTTTTTAAAGAAATTCTTTCTATAAAACGTGTGAAAACGCTTCTGTAGTGTCTGCTATCGGATGTGGGGGACTGAGTAATCCAGCAATAAACGGTTCCGGAGGCAGGGAGCAGCTCCCGGAACGCCGCAGCCGGAGGCGACGGCAGCAGGACCTGTTGGGAGTCGTGGCTGTCAAAAGAGGTTTCCAAGATTGTGTTTTCCTGGGATCCTCTCCGTGTTTGGACGGGGATGAGCACCCAGGTGCAGATGGAAGGATGCCAGCCCGACATGGATCTATCCAGGACATTCCAAGGGGATCTGACTGCTCTGTGTCCTCCCAGAGAAGTTCCCAGGTGCTCCATGTCCCAGGGCGTCTCCCCCTCCCCCCTGGAGCCATGGATCCGCGGGTGTTCCCCTTCCCAGCAGATGTTTTTGGGGGATTGGCTGCTCCAGCCATCCCGTATCTATGCACAAACATCCCCTTCCCTCAGGCTGGTGCAGGTGCTCCCCAGAAGCTGCGCGGTTGTTTCTGGTCTCACCAGCAGCACAGGAAAAGAAAAGAAGGAAAACCCCATCCCAAGCCCCCTTTGGAGCGGTTCTTCCCACAGGGAGAAGCTGCTGAGTGCCATGGATGATAATTAGTGTTAATTAATGACGGACAGACCCCAGTGGGACCTCTCTGCCTGGCGGGTCGGAGCGGGGCCTCCCCTCCTGCTCCTGGAGGATCACGGAGCTGGTTTTAACCTCGATTGCCAATTTTATTCCCTTTTTTTCCTTGGAAGTGCAAGGTGAGCAGCGGTTGCAGGAGCAGGGAGTGTTTTGGGAAGGGCATTTTGGAGCCCTTTGGGGGGAACCTTTGCACTGGTGGAGAGTGAGCGGTTCAAATAACGAGGGAGCTTGGCCAGGGCAGATCCTGCTCCTCATCCCTTGGGATTTACCTCTGGCTTTGGCTCACCGTGGCTGTGCTGCCCCAGCCAGCCCTACTGTAGGCTGCCACCAGGGATTTCCCATGGAATTCCAGTGGTAAAATTAAAATTAAACAGATAAAACTCAGCAGCAGAGGAGGGGGAGACCCAGTGAGATTTTTTTCTTTTCTCCCAGTTGAGTTCCATCGTTGCTGGTGGATGAAATGGTGCTTTGGGATCTCCCAACTTTGGGCATCCCAGAATGTGTCCCTCGGAGTACACCAAAGAATCACCAAAGAGCACTTTACCCTGTCCTCCCATGGAGACGAAAACCAGATTCATTTTAAGAAAAAAAAAATTGGCAAAGTCTCCCAGGGCCTTCACAGGAGGAGTTCCCAGCCAAAAATCATAGGAAAAGGATCCCTCAAAAAATAGGATTCCTGTGGCATTGTGAGGTTTAGTGAGAAAAAGCCCCCAGAAAAGCCTCAAAAGAGAAGAATGATATAAAATAGGGATTTTTGCTCCTTTCAGCCATGTTGGCTGCATGCTCTGGGTCGTGTTTAAGTGTAGCCTGTGCTCTGTGTTGCACCAAAAGGATGAAGAGTTTTCCTTGGAAACCAGATTGATCTTCTTGCTTCTCCTCTTTTGCACCAAACTGTAAATACTCAAATATTTATTAGAGTAGAGTACCGTATTATTTTCATCATCTGAGCCAAATATCTGTGTGCAATGTACTCCCTCTCCTTTCTCTCCTGTAAGTTTTGTACAGCTTAGAAATACTTCTAAAAAACCTAAAAAAAAATTTTTTTTAAAAGTTCCTCTTTTTTTCCTACACTTTTTTAGAGTGGAAATGGTAAATACTGTAGGTCCTTTTTTTTGGTTGTTTTTGGGTTTTTTTTCCTGTGTAATTAATGCACTCTACTGTTTAATGCTGTAACTTGTAGAAATGTTGTATATTTATTTCCTGCTTATTTAAGTTCCTGTGAAGATTCGGTTTCCTCCCTGCCAGAAGTGTTGGATCCCCTTCCAAACCCATCGTGGTGTGGGTATCAAGATTTTAATCTTATTTTTCTCCAAGTGCCTAAGTCTCCACTTCCCTGGAGTGATTTAGGCACATCAAAGACTTCAGCATTAGTGAAATTCAGTGGGAATTTGGAATTTGGTTCCTCCACCCCCCGGGATTGCTCCAGCCAGGTTTTCCTGGAGCAGCCATCCCATGGGATCACATGAATCACTAAATCGTGTCGCAGGACCCAGCTAATGTAGCATTTTTGACTGCAATTTCCCTGCCTTCCTTGTGTTTTGCACTGATAAATTTTGGACAGGGTAATTGCCACTTTACTTGTGCAATACTGCTGTAAATAATTGCAAGAGCCTTGTTTTTTGGGGGTTGTTTTTTGGTTTTGTTTTTAAGAATCTTTTATGTTCTTTAATATGAGTTTTATATGAATAAAAACTTTCAACTATTTGTCCTGCGTGCTGGTTCTTTGTGGGGATTGAGGTTCTCCTAAGAGGATATTTGTGGCTTTATCACCAAGTTTCCCCATTTTTCACCCATTCTCCCTCCAGACCTTGTGTTGCCCTCTCCATTTTGGTGTCCTAGAGCACCCAAATGCTCTTAAATTAATTTGCTTTGTCAGGTGCTGCCTTGAGTGTCCCCAACCCCAAAGGCTGCTCCAGCTGGGAGTTATTCGGGGATTCCTTGGAATATTTTTGCTTTTCCTCATATTTCTGTGGTCGTGACATCAAGCCCAGCTGATGGGCACCTTCCATGTATTTCTTGTTCCCTGCTGGTTTTCACTGGCATTGAAGAAGTTTTGGGGTTTTTTTTTAATGTTTTGTATCTTGTTTTATTTTTATTTTATTATTTAATGCATTTATTAACATTATTTTTTGTTATGGAGCATCACTATTTTTTTTCCTTTTATTATTTCACATGGCAGGTTTTATTTTACAGTTTTAAATCTGCTCCTAAAAATTCCCATCCCACCTTCCTTCTGCCTGGACCCTCCATCCCATTTGTCCCTCCAGCCCTTCCTGTCCCTCAGGAAGAGATGTTATTCCTCAGCAGTCACCACGTGGAAGGGATTTTAAAAACAACCCCACCAGGTCCTACTTTAGATAAACAACCTAAAAAAATTCTGGATTTTTTTTTTGTTTTGTTCTTGAGTGTGTTTCAAATTACAGAAGTTCCTGAAAGGGAAGTTTATTGGTTTCAGGTGCTATTTTAGGGGGCTTCTTTAACTCACAAAAAAAAGGTTTAATTGCCCAGCCGAGCCCGTGGCAGCTGCTGGCTCTGCTTTCCCGGTGGCTCTGCGCTCCTGCTGGGGTTTGGGAGCTCATGGATGTGTCCAGGTGAGTTGTCACACCTGGGAGGTGGCCCTGCTGTGGCTCGGGGTGGGAGGAGCTCGTGCCCTGCCTGAACCCGGTGACCTCGGTGGCGCCGCGGGAGGGGAACGCCGCCCCTCGTTGGGATCTGCCCTCGGCACGTGCCAGGCCCAGCTTGGCCAAGGCCAGCTCCAAGGGGATCATGGCCACCTTGGAGGTGTTCCCAGCCCAGCTTGGCTGTGGCCAGGCTCAGGTTGGCCACAGCCCACTCTGGACATGGCCAAATCCAAGGTGGACATGGTTTTGGTTGACCAAGTTGAAGTCCAAGGTGTTCCTGGCCCAGACAAGGTGGTTTTGGCCTGCTGGTCATGGCCAAGCCCAAAATTGTCCACCAAACTCAGGCTGGCCACAGCCCACACTGGACATGGCCAAATCCAAGGTGGTCATGGTCCCGGCTGGCCAAGGCCAAGTCCAAGGGGGTCATGGCCACCTTGGAGGTGTTCCCGGCCCAGTTTGGCCATAGCCAGGCTCAGGTTGGCTACAGCTCATGCTGGACATGGCCAAATCCAAGGTGGACATGGTTTTGGTTGGCCAAGTTGAAGTCCAAGGTGTTCCTGGCCAAGACAAGGTGGTCGTGGCCTGTTGGTCATGGCCCAGCCCAAAATGGCCCACCAAACTCAGGTTGGCCTCAGCCCATACTGGACATGGCCAAATCCAAGGTGGGCACAGTCCAGGTTGGCCAAGCCCGGGGTGTTCCTGGCCCAGACAAGGTGGTTGTGGCCAAGACAAGGTGGTCGTGGCCTGTTGGTCATGGCCAAGCCCAAAGTGGTCACGGATCCACCAAACTCAGCCTGGCCTAAGCCCAGGTTGGCCATGGCCCAGGCCCACCAAAGCCACATCACCAGCCAGGCCCTTTCCTGGTCTTCAATTCTAGGAGCTCATAAAAACCCCCACACCATTGTTTTAAGGATGACAAATGGCCTTTATTCCTTGAAAAGGAGCAAACTCCCAGATTTTATTCATGGAAAAAGCCACAGCTCCCTGTGTCCATCAGAGCTGGACACTCATGGCTGCCATGTGCTCATGCTGTTGGGGACACACAAAACTGGGACATTCCTGCACTCCCACACCCCTGCTGGCCTCAGGAATGCCGAGCAACCCAAGCTGAGGATGAGATTCCAGTCATCCAGAGCCACGGGAGCGACACCAGGCTCTCCCCACACACAGAAATAAATAGATTTTTTTTTTTTCCAATGACTCGCCACTGACCTTTCAAACACCTGTGCAGCCTAAACCAGCTAAAAATACCCCCAGAGCTTTGCATTTGATTTTCATATTGCAACAAAGCTCACTCTTTCCAGCGGCTTTTCTGCCTTTCTGTCAGCTCCTTGGATTCTCGACCTCTCCTGGGGTCACACCCGGCACTGACAGAGATGGGAACTGCTGGATACCAGGGAGGTCCCTAAAAGCAGTAAAGGGATGTTAAAGGTGCTCTAGCAGGGTTTTTATGGGGTGCAAGACAAGCTCAGGGATGGCTGGACTCAAGGGGACCTTCCTGCTGCCCTTCCCGAGCATCCCAAACATCTCTGCTGCGGAATTTTGAAAAATGAAACCCTGCAACCCAAGGAAAGGCAGACAATGAGGTTACCCCTGATGGAGACACTGCTGTTCCAACAAAAGCTGGTCCTGTGGAGCCCAGGGGGGCTCACACAGCCCTTGTGGGGATAACAGGGCCTGTTCTTCCTGGATTTGATGGATTTCTCCTGGCTGGGTTTGTGACAGGCTCCTCCATCCCTTTTCCCAGGAGCACACACAGGTATCCAGCACTTCCCGGCCTGGCGGGCTGCTCATTAACCCACACCTCAATTATGGGCAGAGTGGGCCAAGCCAACCCTGTTTTGACAATCCCACACTTCTCCTGGCTGGTAATTAATGCAAATCAAGCTGGAAGATGGCACAGAGGCCATTCCCTAAGGATGGAAGGGATGGTGAGCACGGCAGCTCTGCCTGTCCACATCCTCACACCACGTGTGACCCCACGCTGAAAAAGTCAGGATTTTCAGAAATCCTTCTGATTTTCACATAAATAATCCCCCTGAGATTTGAGGGAAGAGCCGCAGGATGCCCTCAGCCCACATTCCAAAGCCTATCCCTCCTGGAGCCACCAGAGTCCCCCTGTCAGCCAGGGGCAGAGGGGACAGCCACACGCGCCTGCTATTACCATTCAAATGACTTATTGGCAGAAATGGGTTTAAAAATAGGGGTTTTATGATAAACAAGGTAACCTCATACAGGAAGTGAGCTGCAAATACTAAAACACGTTGTACAAAGGTGGTAGAGAACAGAGCTGCCCCACAGAACCGAAAAAACAACAACAAAACCCAAACCCTGCAAGGGGGGAGTCCAACATTTTCTCCGGGGTTTTACTTTTATATGTTTTTTGAAGGAGGGAAAAGGGGTGAACTGAGGGGAGAAAAGGGCTGGGGGCTGAGATGATTTCTCCTCCCCACATGGCCCTGAAGTGAAGGTGATGCCAAGGCAGCTCCGCGATGTGAGCCCCGAGCCTGAGTGTGCCGGGACTTCAAAAAGTGTCGGGTGCTGCTGCTGCTGCAAAGGTTAAGTTTTCCTCCCAAAACCCCAAGTGTGGGCTGTGAAAGAACATGGTAATGAAGAAAAATTTCCCCAGGGCTGCTCTTTGATTATCACCAAAGCCATCGAGTTTCAGTTTGAGTGATTTGTATTTATTTATAAAAACAAAGACGAAATAAGTAGAACAAAAACAAAAACCTCATCCTAATTTCTGAGCTGGAGCCTGATTTATTCGAGCAGAGACGTTCAGGTAGAGCAGCCTGGGTCGAGAAAACGAGCTGAGTTACCCACGTGCTGCAGGGCACATGCTTTAAGGTTAAAAAATACCATAAACCTCCCCCAAAACACATCCAACCACCCTCATTGGTGGCAAAATGCTGATTTGTGAGTCCCTGGGCTGGGCAGCAGCTCCGGCCATGGGGTTCAACCCTGGTTTGGTGCTGGAGCATCTGAATTCGAGTGGGAGAACAAAAGGCATTTCTCTTTTCATGTGTTTTCACTTCCATCGTGAGAGAGCTGGTTAAAAAAACACACAAAAAAGCCCTTCAGTGGTCTCTCAGCCTCCACCGTGTTGTTTTTCTACCTATTTTCTGTTGTTGGCTTTTGTTATCAGTCTCATCTGCAATTTGTGGCCGATTCTGACATGTTTCAGGCAGACAACGTGTTCCCAAAACTGCTAGCAGTACAGTGGCGAGGACAGGCACAGCAGAACCACAGCACAACGAGAAAAAGGGCAGATTTAACCCCAAAATCAGCGTTTGCCCAAATCTGCGTCCCCAAGGCAGGGACGAGCCCCAGGGCAGTGCTGGGTGACGCCAAACCAGCCCCTGCCCACCCCCTCAGTTTAATTGGAATTCATTCCATCTCCCCCTCGCAGGGGAAGCCAAACTCAGCCCTGCGTGACCCACTGGATTTCTCCTGATCCCAAACGGCATTTCCCAGCATTTTCCCACCAGCGGGCACAACCCCATCCCAAATACCCCCAAACACCCCAAACACGCCGGGGTGAGCCCCGGGCTTTGGCAGCAGAGCGTGAATTAAATCAGTGGGGCTGTCAATTACCACCGAAAGCCAACGCCGCCGACCTCGCAGCCCTTCGACATTAATAGCGAAACCAAAAAGCAAATTAATACCGCAGGAGCGAGCGGGAATGGGGCGATTTGGCCGGAATCCAGGCAGAGTCACCCCGGGGCACGCCGCGCTCTGGGCCGCCGGCGATCCCGGCCAGCGGCAGCAGCAGCTCGGGAGGGCGGAGGGGACACCCGGGGGGTTTTGGGGGGTTCGGGCCGCGGTTCGGGGCCGTGGCCCCGCCGGGCCGGGCTCGGCGGTGCCGCAGCAGCCGCGGCTGTCCCGGAGCGCCGCCGGGGGAAGCGCCGCGCCGAGCGGCCCCAGGGCACGGGAAAAAAAAACCAATTTCGGGCTTTTCCAGGGCCAGAGGCGGCTCGGCTCGGGCTGCCCGGCCGGGGGAGGACTGAGCCATTGTGAAACGCGGCTCCTTTTCCTGAGGCTGCGGCTGCCGGCGGGAGGGAGGCCGGGGGATGCCGGGCAGCGGCTCCAAACGGATTCCCGGAGCCGGGAGAGCCCCGGCCGCTCACTCTGCGCCCCAAGCACGGCACAATTTCGGGCTCCCCCGAGCGGGGAGCAGCAGCCTGCAGCTCCCTCAGGAAGGGCTGCCTGCAGCCCACGAAGCCCTCCAGCCCCACGTCTCCCCCCTCGGGATAACTGGGAATGGCGGGGGTCGCGCCGCCCCGCTCCTCCCATCCCGATCCCCCCCGGCTTCCCCCAGGCACCGATCCACGGCACCGGCTCGGCCGGGAAAAGGCGAAAATACAGAATTTCGAGTCAATGTCTCAGGGCTCTCCCAAAGCTCTCTCCACTTCCTGTGACAAAACAAAACACGCTTCGCTTGAAACTTAATTCTTCCTCTATTTAGTGCCGAGAAACGACGGCCAGAAGCGCCCTCCAGACCCTGCCGGGATGCTGCTGCCTTTCCCGAGCCGCGCACGCCCCAGGCGGAGCACGGAGCGGGGCTGGGGCAGCCTCAGCCGGGCACGGAACCTTTCCTTCCTTTCGAGCCGTTTCGGCTCAAATCTCGAGCTGGGCTGAATTTCCACGCCGCTATTTTCGCCTCGAGTCAAACGCTCCCCTCCCTCCCCTCCTTCCCCGCGTCACTGATGGCAAACCTGAGCCAAAGGGGGCAAAAGGAGGGGACAGGGGAGAAATCTGGGGTTTGGACCGTCCACTTCCCTGCGCCGGGGCCAAACAGAGCGGGAATATTGGCAGAGAAGGAAAATCGAGGCAAATCCGTTTGCTTTGACTCGCGTGGGGAGAGAGGAACACTGAGAGCCCCCCCCAGATCCTCGGGCTTTTCCCACTCCATTCACCATGGGTGAAGAAAAGAGAATTTTTGGGAAGTTCAGCACCAGAAATTGGTCTTTGACAATCCTTGTGTGTCCATTTCCACTCGGGATATTCTGCCGGTCAAATTTCCAGCACTTCTGGGCTGCCCTCCTGCCAACACCGCTCTCTGAGCATCCCTTGGGCAGCTGAAGCGGAAAAATAGGGGAGAAAAGGGAATTTCTGGCTGATCTGATTTTGCTCCACCATGAAATTTTTCAGTGGATGCTTGAGGGGGATCACTCTGACCTCAGGGGGAATGGGCTTTATCCCGGGAAAATGGTAACAGTTGGCTTAAAAATGTCCCACCTGGAAAATCGTACAGGATTTCCCCAGGGGCTGGGAATTCGGCTCTGAGATTTAAGCTGAAAAATTCAATATCAAGAAACCCAGCTGGAAAATCACACAGGCCTTTCCCAGAGACTGGGAATTACCTCTAGGAATTATTCTGGAAAATTCAATACCAAGAAACCCACCTGCTACAATTCTCTCAGCAGTAGCCATTAAATCTGTGGGTGCTTCCATTTATTCCCAATCCTTGAATTTATTCCCAATCCTTGCATTTACTTCCAATGCTTCCATTTATTCCCAATCCTTTCCCATTATAAAAATAATCCTTTTTAAATAATCCTTTTTTCATATTTTTTTTCTAAATTAACCCCCCACTTGGCTTAATTTATACCATTAAGGATATCATTGCTATTATATGAATTACATTATTTTCATTATATTTATCACATTACATTAATTCTATCTATTCTATCACACTGTTATTAAATTAAATAAACGTATTTTTATATATTTCAACTTTATTTAATAAGCAAATATTTTGATGTATTAATCACCATACTATTCAATAAACATACAGTTTACATGTGAGAATATATTTAATAATTTTATTTGAACAGAAATAAATGTCTTTGTATGCAAAGTATAAATATAGAAAAATACATTCATATATAAATAGAAATATATTTACATAAATTTAATTTTTAGATGAATATACATTAATGTATAAATAGAAACATATTTACATAAATTTAATTTTTAGATGAATATACAAACATAGGATTTATTTAAATATAAAAACAAGGGAATGTTGGGAGCTGCTGGATTTTAATTAATTGCCCTGATAGATTTTAATTAATTGCCCGGCTGGATTTTAATTGCCTTTCCTGACTTAAATTCCCCTCCCTGATTTTAATGCCATGGGAAAGAGTGGAAGAGCTCCGAGAGCCTGGGAAGGGGCACTTTTGTGCCAGGATTTAGTCCCAAAAATCTGGCAAATATTTTCAAAAGAAAATAAATCCCAAACATATGGAAATCTGGAAAACTCCAAATCCCTAAAACATGGCCTGGGTGCCCTTGGAATCACAGCACCACAGGAATGGGCTCCAGAGGGACCTGGGGTTTGGGACGGACATGGCAAAATCCCTGTATGGGATTCCTGGGAATTCCCAGCAGGGGACGAGAGCAGCTGCCCAAAGGTTCTGGGAATGGGCACAGGGAGAGGCAGAGGAGCAGCTGGGAGCTGAGGAATCCCGGTACCAACACCGGCACCACCAGCGCCAGCAGCAAAACCGGAACCAGCACCACCAGCACCACAGCACCAGCAAACCCAGCACAACCAGAACCAGCATCACCAGCACCACCAGCAAACCCAGCACACCCAGAACCAGCACCACCAGCACCACAGCACCAGCAAACCCAGCACAACCAGAACCAGCACCACCAGCACAACCAGAACCAGCAAACCCAGCACCACAGCACCAGCAAACCCAGCACAACCAGAACCAGCAAACCCAGCACAACCAGAACCAGCACCACCAGCACCAGCCTCACCAGCACCAGCAAACCCAGTAGAACCAGAACCAGCAAACCCAGCACCAGCAGCACCAGCATCACCAGCACCACCAGCACCAGCAAACCCAGCACAACCAGAACCAGCAAACCCAGCACCAGTAGCACCAGCATCACCAGCACCACAGCACCAGCATCACCAGCACAACCAGAACCAGCAAACCCAGCAGAACCAGAACCAGCCCCAGCAGCCCCAGCAGCCCCAGCAGAACCAGCCCTGGCAGCCGCCCATCACCGCTGACTCATTTTCGGCCAGAGCCTCCCGGCGCTGCTGCTCCGTGGGGTTTTCCCTTCCTCCTCTGCCACCAAATCACCCAAGCCCTGCCGTGACGTGGGGCTGCAGTTCCAGGAACTGCTCGGCTCCCCACAGCCCGGTTTCCAGCCCAGGAGCCGAACCGGTGCTGTTGGGAGCGCCGGTGGCACTCGCAGCCTCGCTCCGGCCGCGGGACGCGGATCAGGCGCCCGGCATTCCCTCAGCTCGGCACCCTCATCCCAAAAACTCATCCCAAAGCCACTCCCTGCCCTTCCCACGGAGACATCTGTCCATCCCATGGAGGCACTCACCGGATCCACGGCTCCTTCCCCTACATCCTCTGGAGCATCTGAGACGGGAAGAGGGAACATCCAGAACTGGGTATGTTTTCATGGCAGTGGGTAGAGAAATCCCAAAGTGCTGACTGCACTTGTTTCCCACCATTAAATAATTGGGAAGGGGACAAGATCCCCCTTTCCAGTCCTAATCCCAGTAGGACAGCCATGCTTCTGCTGATTTCCTGGGGAAAAATAAGGAAAAAAGGCTTTTTTTAGTTTATGCTGTTTCAAAATCCTCTGCTGCTTCTTCTGTTCCCAGAAACAGGGAATCGCCTATGGAGGAAGCAGTGCTGGGAATGCTGGAAGCAGCAGAAGAGCAGGATTTCTGCCCCTTTGCTCCCAGGTTTGTGCCGGTGGGTTTTGGGCTGCAGGGTGGGAATGATCCATGGCTTTGTGCCCCTGGGATCACAGGCAGGATGCTCCACCACAGGGATTCACCCCTGTGCTTCCCACACTTCTCCTTCCACGGTCATTTGGTGGCAAGGGGTGAGGATCAGCTTCCCTGGGAAACCCCAGCCCCATCCAGCGCAGTTTCTGCTGGAATGGCACGAACTCTTTGATATCAAGGATTAACGGGAATGATGGGGGGATGTTGGGATGAGAGCAGAAACCTTGGCTCCAGCATCCTTCCCTGGGCTGCAGGAATTGTGCAGGCAGAGCAAAGCACAGATAAAAAATCCATCAGCCGGGGAAAACTGTAAGAATTCCACTAATTTCAGGCTCACTTTCCCTCTGCTCAGAGCCCCCTCCTTCCCAGGCACAGGAGCATCCCCCTGGAGCAAATTCCCTGCGCCCCAATTCCCGAAGGCACCCGTGGATCCCCTGCCGTGGGATCCCTCCATGGATCCCAGAGCAGCCCAAATCCATCTCCCGTCCTACCTGGCCTCTCCTCGCCGCCGTTCCCAGCCCGGGATGTGCCGAGGGTTTTTATGGCCCCGTCCCTCCCTCCAGGATGCGGGGAAGGAGATTTTCCCATGGCCCAGGGGCTCTCCCACTTCCCCATCGGGAAAGGATCAGGGAGTTCTTTCTCATCAGAAAGAGCTTTTGCTGGGAAAGGTCTCGTTTCCCAGGGCCTGGAGCCAAATCCATGGGGACTGTTGGCTGAGGAGCTTGGGAAGGGGCTGAGATATCCCAGAATGGGAGCGGGAGGCTCTTTCACCCAGGGAATGCATCCCTGAGGTCTCAGGCACTTTGGATATTCTTCCAGGCTGGAAAACCCTGTTTGACCCCCATTCCCATCTAAAAGAAGCCGTGACCCCCCCAGCAAATCCCCTAGGAAAGGCTCTGGCTGCACGGGAGGGATGGAAACCACCGCCATTCCCCAGGGAACAGCTCCGGAGATGCTCACCCCACTCCCAGCCCTTTCCCCCCCAGCTCAGGGACCTCTTCCCTCTCTCCTGCAGCACGGGGGTGGCTGTCACCCTGCTGCTGTCCCCACTTTGGGGTTTTCCCACCGCTTTTCTGTTCCGTGCGCTCCGGAGCTGCTGCATTTCGGGAAAACCACGCGCCCCACGGCCGGCCTGGGGCAGGGCCGTGCTCCTGGGTCCAGCTGGAGTTTGGAGATGACTCAGGGCACAGCAGGGAGGGAGAGCCCCGGGGGGTGGCAGAGGGAAAGGAGAGCTCCGGGAACCTTTAATCAGCCTTTTCCCAATCCACGCTAATCACACTGGGATTTATGGCACCGGGGAGGCAGCTCGGGTGCAGAGGGGCTTGGCACTGAGTGATCCATGGCCGTGCCACGGTCCAGCTGAGCATTCCGACCTCAATCCCAGTCTTCAGGACCTGCTGGTGGCTTTAACCCTTCCGGCACCATCACTGCAGCGCAAGGGAAAACCCAGCAGTGCCTGAGGGAGCTGACATGGGACGAGCGATGGCCTGGCTCAGCTGAAGGAGGAACACCACCCAAACCCATCCCTTTTTTTGTCCTCATCTGTGGCTTTCACCCATTTCCCGTCCTGCTCCCTTGGCTGAGACTCCAGGGATCACAGACCTCCAAAGGAACCCAGGAACTGTGGAATTCTGGAGGTGTTGGAGCACCACACTGGCTACAGTGGCACCAAAGGCTTGGCTACTCCTCCCATAAAACTGGGAGATGGATGGAAAATTCCTCCTCTTTGTCCAGTGTTTCCCACCAACATCCCTGGAGCTCCTCCCAGCACAACACAAGCCGGTGGGAAATGCCCTCCCTGGAAGAAATCACACCACGAGCATCCTTTGGGAAGGAGGAACGTGAGGATTGGGAGTACTTTCCACTGTGGTGGGAAAACACTCAGCCTGCTCCCTGCCCACCTTTTATTCCCCCCAGTATTGCAACAAAACAGGAAAATGTGCTGGCAGTCACGAGCATCTCCTGGAAAACGCCAGCATCCAGATCCAACTCCAGCTTTAGGCAACGCCAGAGTCATCATCAAAAATCCCATTTTCCTTCTAGGGGGAAAGGGTGGGAACTGCTGGATATTCCCCGGGACGGAGCTGCTGCAGGATGCAGATCCCAGAAGCACCGTTCGCACCACTGCCTTCCAGCACCACCATCACTGCAGCGCAAGGAAAAACCCAGCAGTGCCTGAGGGAGCTGACATGGGACGAGCGATGGCCTGGCTCAGCTGAAGGAGGAAAACCACCCAAACCCATTCCTTTTTTGTCCTCATCTGTGGCTTTCACCCATTTCCCGTCCTGCTCCCTTGGCTGAGACTCCAGGGATCACAGACCTCCAAAGGAACCCAGGAACTGTGGAATTTTGGAGGTGTTGCAGCACCACACTGGCTACAGTGGCACCAAAGGCTTGGCTACTCCCCCCTCCAAAAAACTGGGAGATGGATGGAAAATTCCTCCTCTTTGTCCAGTGTTTCCCACCAACATCCCTGGAGCTCCTCCCAGCGCAGCACAAGCCGGTGGGAAATGCCCTCCCTGGAAGAAATCACACCACGAGCATCCTTTGGGAAGGAGGAACGTGAGGATTGGGAGTACTTTCCACTGTGGTGGGAAAACACTCAGCCTGCTCCCTGCCCACCTTTTATTCCCCCCAGTATTGCAACAAAACAGGAAAATGTGCTGGCAGTCACGAGCATCTCCCTGGAAAACGCCAGCCCAGCTTCCAGATCCAACTCTCCAGAAACCCCCGGAGTGGCTGCGAGCTTTAGACAACGCCAGAATCATCGTCAAAATCCCATTTTCCTTCTAAGGGGAAAGGGGTGGGAACTGCTCCTGCTGGATATTCCCAGCGGGACGGAGCTCTGCAGGATGCAGATCCCAGAAGCACCGTGTCGCACCACTGCCTGCATCACCTGTGGGGTTCAGCCGCGTCCACCCGGGCAGCGCAACGCCCCAAGGGATCCCTGGGGATAGCTGGGATCCCACGGGATCCGGCGGCTTTGCCGGGCATGCCGGCACCTGCCTTCCCGCAGAGCGCACAAACAAGTTGCGAAGTCACAGCAAAACCATGAAAGAAAAACCACAGAGCCCCAAAGCGCCTCTGAGTCACTCCCCGGCCGCCGCCACGGCCCCACAGCCCTCCCAAAATTCGCCGCCACCTGCAGCTGCCGATCCGTGCTCCCGGAGGGCCGGGAAGCGTTTCCCAGCAGGGAAAGCCTCTCCGGGTGAGCACGGCACGGACCGAGGGGCTGAGGTGGCGCCCAAACCAACCCTGCAGCCCGCACTCGTCCCTTCTCCCCCGTGACCCCACCTGGGTTTTCTGTTTGCGTTGCTATCGGACGGTGCCAGGCGCCGGTGGGGACGGGGACGGGAGCCCCGGGCAGAGAGCGCTCCCGGGATTACTCACCGGGGCCCGCATGAGTCACGGAGGTTTGGCCGCCCAGTAAACCCGGGATTCTCGGGTTCCCGGCTCCGGGGCCGTCCCGGGGACACCTTTCGGTAAGCGGCGCCCCGCGGGCTCTGCCGTGGGATCCCGCAGCGGCTGGAGCGGCGGGATCGGTCCCGGATAACCGCGTCCCGTTGGTGCCCGAGGCGGGAATTGCGATGGAGGTGCGGGATGCAGCGGGGCCGGGGGCGATGCCGACAGAGGTCACTGTTGCCGAAAAGTTGCGAGCCCCGGCCAAAAAAACCCCAAAGGGAACTCGTGGGGGGAAGGCGGCGATGGGGCCGGGCTGGAACGGGCAGCGCGTCCCGGCTGTGGGACCTTCCCGGGAATGATGGAGCGGGAAAAGCACCGCGATCCACGGGATGGGATGAGCTGGAGGAGCCGCGCGGTGCCCGCAGCCACCGCGGGACACCCCAGGACTAAAGAAGGACCATGAGGGTAATTCCCCCCTGGAGAGGGAATGTGCTGCCGCCGGATGATCCCGAGGGCGAAAGCGGAGCCGGAGCAGGAAAAGGAGGGAGCCCAGGGATGCTGAGTCCCTGGCAGAGCCCCTCAGCTCCGGGATAGCCCACGGGACACACAGGGAGCCGCAGTCTGGGATGCATCGGGTGGCGGGAGAGCGGGAGGGGAACTCCCCGCTACCTTTCCCAACCCAAATCCCAAAGGAGAGCACAGAAGGAGCGGGAGAGGGCGGCACAAATGCTCCCAAAATGTGACAGCACTGCGGGGGCAGGCACGACGCCAGCGGAGCCCGGCCTCCCTTCCCTGCTGTGCCATTATCACGGTATCAGGGAATGACCGGGGTTGGGAATGTTCCTAAAGCCCATCCCGTTCCACCCCTTGCCGTGGGCAGGGCCACCCTCCCCTGGCCCAGGATGCTCCAAGCCCCGTCCAGCCTGGCCTGGGACACTTCCAGGGATGGGGAATGGAGTTACCCGGGTGCAGGAGCACCTCCAGATCCCACCTCCCCTTCTCCGTGCCCGAGCAGCACTGCTTCCCTCCCTGCGACTGTCCAGCATCCCTAAATTCCTCCCAGCTCCAGGGCTCCTCCATCAGATCCCTGCGGGGCGAGGCACCCCGCGCCAAATCCCAAACGTTCCCGTGGTTTTTTCCCCCCGCAATTCCCGTCAGCGGGCGGAGGGAGCAGCGCCTTACCGTGCGCGGTGTGCGCGGGCCGCCGCCGCGCCGGGGGTTCCCGGTGTTCCCGGTGTTCCCAGGCGGGGCCGGGAAGCGCCGCGGCGGGGCCGTTGCGGGCGCGGGCGCGCTGTGCCCCGATCATTGGTCCAGCTCACGGCAGCCGCTGCTTTCAAATTCTGCTCGGAAGGAAACAGGAAGCCCCAGAGCTCCTCGCCAGAGCCTCCCGCGCCCACCCCCGCCCACGGGATCGCCTCCCCGGCCTCCCAAAGCGCCGGGAATGGCGCTTTTCCCGCATCCGGCGGGAGCCGGGAGCATCCCGAGTCGCCGAGGTCCCGGCGGGGAGCGGCTGGAGATGCTGGGTTTCGTGTTGCTCGGCATTTTTCATCGCACCCGTGGTGAAATGAAGGCAGCGTCACGCTCGGAACGCGGGATAAACCCCATGGATCCATCGGGACAAACCCCATGGATCCATCGGGACAAGCCCCATGGATCCATCGGGACAAACCCCATGGATCCATCGGGACAAGCCCCATGGGGACAGCCAGAGGGTTTAGGACACCCCCTCCAGGTTTCTCAGCTTTCCACCCCAAATCCAGCATTTGGATTTTCGGCTCTTTGTTCAGCTGAGATAAACCCGGAGGTTCTTTCAGGGGCTGGGCTAGAGGTTTGAAAAGGCAAAAAAAAAAAGTATTTGTCCTTGGAAAAGTCGTGGGGAATTTAAAATTCCCCATCCCTGGAAATGCTTGAGGCAGCATTGGATGGGGCTTTAAGGAAGGTGTCCCTGCCCCTGGTCTTTCCAAGCCAAACCATTCCAGGATGCCATGACAGCCCAGTGTCATTCCCTCTGGAAAATTAGCACTTCATGCTTCCCATTTTCTCAGTTTAGAAGGAACTTCCCTGAGCTGCACCCCATTCCTAGGGGAAGGAACATCCAGGATTGCCCTCCGACCTCCTCTCTGATTTTCCATCTGCTCATGGGTTCATTGAATTCACATAAGGAAGGTGCTTGTGGAGCAGGTGTGATAAATTAAATTAATTAAACTGTTTTTATTAAATTAGAGACGTTTCTGAACAGCATAAAAAAAAAGGGATGAGGGTTGGATTTGGCACAGGCTCTGCCTCCTTCAGGACACCTCAAGTAATTGGAACACCTCAGTTAAAACCAAATAAATTGGTTTTTATAAGAATCAGGTTTGTATAATTTTCCTGTTTTTGCTCTCTTTTTCATCACTCTTGGTTGTCCTCCTCCCTCCATTTGACCCTTTGCAAAATCCTTGAGGATTTGGGAAAAAAACAAGGAAAAATTGGCACAAATCCCACAGAAGAGGATTAAATTTGGAACAACAATAATCAGAACCCAAGCCTTTGGCTCTGGCTGAGTAATCCCTCAACCTCTGGCTGCTTTTTATGGAATAATTCCATGTGTTTGGTGACAAATTAAGGATCTGCTCTGCCCAGAACCAACAAGGAAAGAGCCCTGCTCCAAGTTCATCCAGGGGGATACACATGGAGGAAGGGAACACAAAGTGTTTAAACCAGGAATTATTTCCATTGCTTGGAAATAAAATCCACCACAAGCAAAGGAGTCATAAAGCCAAGGAAAAGCACCATTCCCAGCCAAGGTCTTTCCCAAATTCCCCACAGAAACCACACATTCGCAAACAAACCTTCGTTACAAAAGTAAATTTATTATGACCTCACTTTTATAGCTCTTTTTTTTTTAAATTCCTCATAACAATTTATAAATAACTCCTGGTCGTGGTTGCCACAGCTGGGGGTGAGTCTGCTGCTTGGGAAGGTACAAAAAGAAGGAGATTTTTGGGAAGCTTGGTGGGACTACAGCACCATGGCCTGGGGATTCCCGAGGAGCAGCGGGGCCAGGCGCAGGAGCGCCCGCACGGGCACGTGCAGCCTCCTCAGCTTCAGCAGCAGCTCCGAGAAGTTCCTGCTCCCTAAAAACATCCAAAGCAAAGGAAAAGGGTGTAAAAATGAGCAAAGATTTGCCCAAAATTGGAGGGGGAAGCTTCAGAGAGCTCTGGAGGCGTCATCCCGTGGATCCGTTTGTTGTGTGCTGGTTGGAAAGTGAAGTTCCACAGGAGAACTCAAATCTCTTTGAAAAGAGATCCCAAATCCAGGAAGAAGGAGAACACAGAGGAAAAAAACACCCAGAAGAGAGGTGTGTAACAGGTAACTGGAATCTTCCATGCCCAGACACAGGAAGTTGTGGCCAGCACAGGATTCCTGGGATAGGCCCCCTGATCCCTCATGGATGTGGTGACATTTCTGCCCCAGCCCTAAGCAAGAACAGAGCTCCCAAAATTAAGGTCCAGCTGCCTTTTCCCTCAGTAACCTCAGGACTGGTGTATTCCCAACTGCTGTAGAGCAAGGAGAAGGTGCCCAGTGAAAGGATCCAGGATTTCCCCAAATCCCAGTTCCAGACTCACCTTCCAGGCCCCCAGCTGCCAGCTGCCCCGGTGTGGGCACAGAGTGGTAAATCAGGAAGCACGCCAGCATGCTCAGCTGGGATTCCTCTGGAGCCTGCCCACTCAGGTAGGAATGCAGGGACACGTCCCCTCCAGCTGCAAGGCACAAGGAATACCTTTGGAGACATTTGGGAAGCAGGATTTCCACAGACAGATCCCACTGAAGTCTCCATTTCCCACAGAAAGTGGGCTGGGAGGTTGTTTTCTGACCTCCTCCTTCTGCCATGGTCACCCTGCTGTGGTCACTGTCTGCTTTTGCTCTGGGAAAAGTCTCCCTGTGCAAGATGAGGAAGGAATTTTCTCTGGGAAACATCACCTTCCCTGCTAAAAACCCCCATCACTCCAGGCAAACACAATTCTCCAGGGAATGTTCGACATCACACTGAAAATGCCCTCCCTTCCCTCATCAGTTTTCCACACTTTTGAGGCAAAAATCAACCAGGATCAGCAAGACAAGAACCAGGTGAGCAACAGGGGATGGAATGAGATGGTCTTTAAGGTCCCTTCCAACCCAAACCATTTCAGGATTCCAGCACTGGCTGGATTGAAATTCCTCCTTACCTTGAAGCCACTGATCCAAGGTGTTATCTATGGTGCACTTCATCACCGGCAGGAATTCTGAGTTCATGAAGAGCCCTCGGGTTGGATTTCTGCTCATCCTCTCCTGGTGGCTCCGGGAGCTGAAGAATTCCAGCACCAGCTTCATCTGCCACAGCTCAAAAGTCTCGGACATTTCCCTCCTTTCCAGCCTCCTCACAGCCTGGCAGTGGGAATTGGAGCAGGAATGAAACAAGTAAATGACTCCTCAACCCCTGCCCTCACTCCTCTGGAAAAGCACATGGAATGGCCACTATTTGCCCCCCAAAACATGGAGAAAAGTGCTGTTTCCAACAGGAACAGGAGTTTCCTACCTGGTCGATGGCGATGTACGTGGGCAGCATCTCTGGATTCTCCTGGGTCACGCACTCATAAAGGATGGAGGAGAAAAGATCCAGCATTTCCTGTTTCTGAAGAAAGACAGGGGTCAGGCACAATTTATTCCAGGTTCCTGCCTGGAATTAATTAACTGATTAATTAACGGAACTTAATCCATGCACATCACAGCAATTTGGGATAATTAATGATACCTCTTGACTTCTTCCTTGGGATAATTAAACTGGTTTTATGCCTTCCCTTAAATAATTTTTGAAGAAATTCCATATAAAACACCTTCTGTGACTTCCCCTAAATGCTTCATGGCCCTCTGGATTTGTTAAACACATGCCTCAAGCAATGGGACAAAAAATCCCAATATCAAACCAACAGGAATCAGAGGATCACCCTTGTATTGCATAACATCCTGCAGGATATTCCCTGCTCTTTCTGGTTGCAGGGCTAAATTCTACCCTAGAGTTTAAGGGAGGTTTTCCCTACTTTTTATCCATGGAGTAAGTGTTGGTCCACACCAACATTTCCTACCTGGCCCATGTCCATAGTCGGTTTGCAAAAATAATCGGCGAAGGAAAAGAGAGCGGGATCGGAAGTGAAAGCGGAAATTGCTTCTGGCTGGAAAAAAAAAGGGATTAAAACACATTCCTGAAGTGAACTTTATGAATTTGTGCACAAAGGTAGCAACAACTGATTTCCAAAGTGTCCAGAACACAAGGGAGAAAACTGGAACCCACGCCAAAGGTTGGAATCCATGTCTAAAGGTTGGACTCAACGATCTAAAAGCTGGACTCAATTTAAAGGCTAGACCAGATGATCTAAAGGCTGGCCTCAGTGATCTAAAACTTTGATTCAATGATCTAAAGGCTGGATTCAACCTAAAAGTTGGACTCCATGATCTGAAGGTTGGACTCCATGACCTAAAGGCTGGATGCAATCTGAAGGTTGGACTCCATGATCTGAAAGTTGGACTCCATGATCTAAAGGCTGGATGCAATCTGAAGGTTGGACTCCGTGATTTGAAGGTTGGACTCCATGATCTAAAGGCTGGATTCCATGATCTAATATCTGGATTCAATCATGTAAAGGTTGGACTCCATGACCCCGGAGGACTTTTCCGCCCTAACAGATTGCATGATCAAGCACTTCATGGGCAGGATGTGCCCAACACTTGTGTCTGCCCACGCAGATGCACCAACACACGGCTGTTCTGAGAAAGCCAGCAGAATTCCCTCCCTCAGCAGCGTTCCTGGCAGGAACCACGTGGGAGCAGTACCTTGAAGGCCCGCGCCTCGGAGTTGCGGTGGGTGACGGTCTGTGCCAGGAGGCTGCGCCATCCCATGGGATCCTCCTTGTAGGAGAGCTGCCCAGCCCGGAGCTTCACGTACAGGATGCCACCCTTGGAAAGGATCGACCTGGAATGGCACAACGGGTTCCCATTTATGGAATCAGGAGGAAATTCAGGCTGGATATTGGGAAGGAATTCTTCCCTGCGAGGGTGGGGAGGCCCTGGCACAGGTTTGCCAGAGAAGCTGTGGCTGCCCCATCCCTGGAAGTGCCCAAGGCCAGGTTGGATGGGGCTTGGAGCAACCTGGGATAGTGGAAGGTGTCCCTGCCCATGGCAGGGGTGGCACTGGGTGATCCCTAAATCCCTCCCAACCCAAAGCATGCTGTACTAATGGACTGAGCTTAATTTAATCCTTCCACTTGACAAGAGGGCAATCAACAATTGGACTCATTATCTTGCAGGTCTTTTCCAACCTAAATTATTCTGGGCTTGATCAAGGCAAGTAAATGACCTAAAAGCACCCCATTACTGAGCAAAGATTGAGCTGGTTTCTCCCACCCCTCACTGGGGAGTGCAAAGATGAGACTGATTTCCACACCCCCACCCCAGATCCTGTGTTCCGGTAAAATCTCTGGTTCCCACAGCTGCCCGCCACGTTTCGAGCGTGTCACGAGGGTGGGTGGCACTTTGTGACATGGGGTGACACGAGAAAAAGCACTTCACAGGGCAGTAACAGTCCCCAACAGTCTGGGAAATGTGATATCACCACCACTCAAAACCAAACCAAAACCATGAGTCGTAGCTGCTCTCTGGTGCCTCCATCCCACTGCCAGTCTCTGTGGGTTTTACTATCAGGTTTTCCCCGACCCTGTTTTTTTGCATGAATTATTCACCTCAATGGGTGAAACCCAACTCTGCAGTTTCTTTCTTCACCCCTAAAGAGATGTCAGATGCACAACAGTGACTTGATGAAACCTGGGTTTCAACCCAGAGCTGTGGGAGGGTTTAAGAGAACCATGAAATACGATTACTACGAGGTCATGATTCAGTTGAGCATTAAAAAACACTTACTGGAGATGAGTCGTTCCCTTGCTTAAATCTATTAGTAATTCCCAGTACCGCGGGCCCTTCACTCTGATCTGTCAATAGAAACATTTTATTACTAAATATAACCAGAATCATTGAATTAAGAGGCTTCTACTTTTTTTTTTTTTTTTTTCAGGGACTGTTTTATAGTGTTGCCCACACAGAAAATTCAGGAGGAGGTTTGTGTCTCCTACAGGGAATTCCCTGCTGCATCAGACCTTGGAAGATCTTGATCAAGACAGAAGACAGAGAATTGTCTTTGGAATCGTAACGGGACAATGTCATCCACAGTTGGGCTAAGGCATCAAAACCCATCAGATCTCAACTCCTGAGATTTGTGAAACAAAATCCAGGTGATTTTCCATTAAAACGGAGATTTCCTCTACCTGCTTCAGTAAGTGGAGCTCTGGGAGAAGCGTGGGTGCCATCAGCTCCTCGGTGGCCTCCCCGTACCACTGCGTGCCCTGCAAAACGCCACGGGAGCCACAGGTTAGAAAAGCTCATTTCCATGGGAAAAGGAAGGAAAAGGGCATCTCATGGGGAACACCTGCCCTGGCAGCAGGCAGGGGGTTCGGTTCCTAAGCAAACACAGGACTCATGTCAGCAAACACGGACTTCCCAAGCCATATTTTCCATGGATGGAGGGATGAACACCTAATGCTGGCCGAGGCTGAAATGTGAAGGTTTGGGAAGCAAGCTGTGATGGGAACATGGAGAACTCTTTGCCATAATCACAAAGATGCACCTCTTCCCCTTAAAAATTCCAAGAACTCAATTCTGAGCATCTCCCTTCTCCCATATAAAGTAAATCCACAGAAAGGACTCTTCCCTGAAGGACAACTGATGGAAGCAATAAGGAGAAACACCAAGTTGCTCATCTCAGAATTAGGAGAAGGCTTGGAAAGCCACAAATGGTTCTAGCCACCTCCGAGCCTTTGGAAATCCCTCTGAAGAGGGAGAAGAACCTGGGTCCATCAGGACACCCTTGAAGACTCTGGTGACTCTCCCTGTCCTCCCTTCTGCTCTCCAGGTGCCACCAAAGCACACCTGAGGAGGGTTGAGCCCAAACCCTTCACTTATTTGTGCAGAATTCACCTCATCTCCACCACAGCTTGAAACCAAACCCAAGACTGGAGGCCACTCCAAGGAAAACTGGGATAAATCCGAGCGTTTTGTCATCCCGCATCCCCTCAGGGCCCCCCAGACACGTTACCTTGTAGGTGACCTCTATGAGGGCGTAGCAGGGGCTGTTGGTATCCACGTCCACGGGAGTGAGGAGCCTGGGCTCGGCTGCCAGCACGTACAGGTGCCGCAGAGCCTGCAGGTGGTACCTGGGGTGGGAACCAGGAGCTCAGCATGGGCTAGGAATGATCCCAGACACCCAGTTCCTGCTCCACGCCCAAACACAGCTCATGCAGTCATGGTATCGGTTAATTAACAGAACAGGGCTTAATGGAGCAGAACCAAAAGTAATTAAGGGTCATAAATGGACAGATCTTCCACGGAAATCTTTCCAGCTGAGCAAACTGGAGCAGCCACATCACAGCAGCACAGCGGACCTGGTGTTTCCTCACTGCCCAAAGATCCTTACCATTGTCATTTACTTCTTCCATTTCCCACATTTTTTTATATGGACAACCTCCAAAAATGGATTTTTGGTAAAAGTCCATCATTAGTCTTTTGTGGCAAATTCAGCTGAAGAAAATGGGATCCCCACGAAAGCCTTACCGATTGTCCGTGCTGTGAACAGGGAAGTGAGGGTACAGAGCACAGAGAAGAGCAGCAATGGAAGAGTTGGAAGTGCTCAGGGAATATCTGTAGGAAAAAACCAATACTGCCCTTTAGCTTTCCTTCTAAAAAACACAGAAGACCAAGGAAGTTTGGTGGGATGAGGAAAGGAATTTCCAAAAGTGCGTGAAGACAACAAGACCTTCTCTGCCAACAGAAGACACCTTTATGAACCCATGTAATAAAAACAGGGAAATGGAGGAAATGGAAATAAGGGCAGAGATCTGCCTTTGGAAAAGGCCCATTACCTTCCTCCTCCCAGGAAGAGGAGCCCCAAAGCCATGTGGTGAGCCAGGTGGAAGCCATAGTTCATCTCTCCGCCCGTCTTCTTGTGCATGAAACGGCAAAGCTGGAGCACTTTGAGGTTCCCAGAGCCGGCCATCACCATGGCCAGGGCCAGGAGAAGGACACTCAGGCACGTTTCCAGGTTATAGTGACCTGTCTTCAAGCACAACAGAGAGGTTTCACCACAATTCCATGGCCAACAGCACATTCCAGGTGGGATGATCCACCACTTTCCACCCCAGAGCTTGAAAACCACATTCCCCAGAAGGAGGGAGAGCCAGCAAAGTCCTTCAGTAATTTGCAGCTCTGCCACATCCTCTGCATCATGTGTAATCCAGGAAATTAAAAAGGCTGGGTTTGTTCCCATTGAGGTTTTGCTGAGGGTCACACAAAGTCATCTTTTTGCTTGGAAAAACTTACTATGGACGCTGTCGGAGCCGACAAGCACTTCAGGAAATCCGTGGCATATTTGTACTAGAAAGAAAAGGAATGCCCAGTGAATATGGATCCAAAAGGTGAGTGACAGGTCCCTGGGAAGTGAATGGAATCAAATAACCCTCCTCTTACCAGGCACTGAAATGCTGCCAGATTTTCCGAGCCGGCAAAACGAAATCCCAGGGATAGACACGCTCCGGCGATGATGTAGACATGAGCTTGCCTGAGGAACAACACAAACAGGACATGACTAAATGCTCCTCTTCTCCTCATCTGAATGCACAGCACAAACCCCTTCATCCCTTAAAAATAAAAGGGAAGACTAATCCTTTATAGGACATCCCATATAACAAAACTCTCCTTTACAGGACAGTAAAATTCCCTAGGAGGAGATTTTTGGGATGTTACTCACGCCAGCGTTTCCAAGCTCAGGTCTTCAGAAGAAGGCAGCTCTGTTGCATGAAGAGAGATAATGTTCTCTCTTATGATCTGTAAAAAGCAGGAAAGGAAAATAAATCCAAGGGAAAACTGATGACTCATTGAAACTCTGGCCATCAGGAGTTCATAAGTGATACCTAACAGGTCCAAGGGAAGGAAAATCTGGTTTTTCCCCAACAGAGACCATCAGCATCCTGTAGATCTTACAGGTATTGAGCTCATTTGGTCTTAAAAATTCCATGCAATATCTTGGAATATCACTGATTCCACTGTTGGGAAGTTATTCCTAATGCTCAACTCCATGCAGCAGTTTTGGACCTGGCAATGCAGGGAAAAGTTTAACCCCTTCCTTTTCCCTTCCCTGATGTCATTTTGTATCTGGAACAATCCCAATCATCTCCTTTCCAGCCCCTGGTGCTCCAGGGATCCCAGGGAACGGTCACCTCTGTCATGTTAATGTTCATTTCCTTGTGCTCCTGACGTGACTGTGGAAACACCCACATGGAAAACAATCCAGGGAGGTGTAAAATTGAGAAACAAACACACCACACATAAACAAACACCCACCTGAGGCACGTTGCTGTTGACCCACTTGGAATTGGGCAGGATGTCATCCCACAAAATCAGGCATCGAGCCAGGGTCTGGAAAAAGGGAGAAAATTTATCTATGGAATTGGGAAAAGCTATAAAAATACACCTAAAAGGATTAATGTGACATTCCCCATAAATTGTGTCTTTCATCTATTTCTCCCTAAATTCTGTCTCCATGATAAGGAAGCTGCCACACTAAAAGGAGGAATTGTTTGAAGCGGTGAGTTTGGATGGGAAGCAAAGGATTCTGGACAATGGGCATGTTGGGCTGGAATTCCTACACATCATTTAAATAGACTGAGGAATGAACCCAAGGGAAATCTTACCCTCAACAAAAGGAATTCTGGTTTGACAAAGTCCAGCAGATACATGGTGTCCGGTGCTTTGAGCCAGTCAGCAATGGATCTGCAGGGCGTGGCACAAGAAAAGGGTTTCCAGGTCACATCCCAGCAATTCCAAACCTCAGCAGAGCCAACACGAGGGAAGTTTAACCCTGCAGGAATTCCCTGGGCAATACCTGTTGTTGGTCTTCAGGTAGATCATGGCAAGTGCAAGGGTGGCACCTGGACACGTCACATCCACGTTGATGGTGTCTCCTTCCTGGAAAAACACAGGGAACACTTCCCACAGGTTCACTTGGAAGGGAACGATGCTCCCAAAGCCATGGAGACACCTCCCAGAATTCCAACTTAAATGAGCCAGCACTGGCACCACGTACCTTGATTTGGTAACTGGGAGATTTGTGCTTCTCCCTGTGCATTCCTGCCTGGAATCTCCTGTGTCCCCCCACCATGTACTGGTAGAGCTGCTCGGGAACGTTGAGGTCTGACATCCCAATCAGGTTACTGCCATGCTAAGGAATGGAAAGAGGGAAAACATGGAAATGCCTTCCTCTAGGAGAAAAACCCACAGGCAGCTGGGAGCCAAGGATGGAACAGCTCTTGGAATGCCATCCCAATGGATAATGAGTCTCCTGACTTACCCCAAGGCACACCATTCCCAAGGCCAGCCCTGATGCCAGGGAATAGGACTCTCTGTCCGTGCAGTATTCCATTTCTGGGCCGGGGGGACGCCCTGGAGAAACCAAACCAGCAAAATTCACCTTTGAAAATTCCAGCTTATTGTTTAATTCCTACTGAAAGGAGGAAAAAAACCAATCTGTCCCTCCTTAGGGAAGTCCTCAATGGAATGACAAGGAGCTGGCAGTTCATCCATCCACTCCCAAACAGCAACTCCCTCCTAAATGTTTTGGTTGGAATTTAGAGCTAAGGTGAAAACGCCAAGTTTAACTGAGGATACTTTAAGATCCTGGACCAATCCAAATGCTGTTGCTAAAAAAGGATTTCACATATCCAATTTCCAGAAACGCAACGATTTCACCCTTAAAATTTATCCCATTCCCTGTTTAATAAACCACAGCCTCCAAGTATAGTCCCATGTAAACATGGAGAAAAGCTGTTACAAATTAACTCAGAATGAGAGCACAAGTGAGATCATAAATCTGCTGCTCACATCAGCTCCCAAGGCCCAGTGGTTAAAAACCCTTAAAATTCCAAACAGGGGAATTTAGGACACCAAATTTCCAGGTGGAAGAAGTAGGAACAGTAATGACGCTGCCACGTTTCTTTTCCTAAACCCAGCGACTTTCCTTTTTATGCTGCGCAAGCTCCCAAGAGGGACCATGAAGTTGGAGAAAATGGGAAGAAAATGTGGTGGGAAAAGGTGCCAAGGTTACAATCCCAACCCCCTGGTGCACACGGCGACTATCCCAGCCCTCATCCCGTTTTTCCAGCGTTGGCACCCACCTATCTCAGCCAGCAGCACCTCAGCAGTGTGCCTGTGGGCAGTGCCCTGGTAGACCAGGCCTATCCCGACCACGGCAGCCACCTGGACGTTGTGGGGCACATCCAGCTCCGTGGAGGTGGGAGGCAGCAGGGCGGGGATGTGGATGCTCAGCAGGCGGGTGATGGCCATGTCCATGGTGCCCAGCTTGGCAGCGGAGACGCCGAGCAGGAGCCCGATACTCGTCATCTCGTGGCCCTGGGTAAAGGGGACAAGGAGCAGTGAGGCACACTCCCAGTGAGGAATGGGAAAACCCCTGTCCCGGTGTTCCAGTGGCCTATCCCAATGAGCCGTGTGCAGGGTGGAGAGATCTGGTGGCAACACTGCTGGAAATCTTTCAATGGAAATGGAGGTTCCTCATTCTGTGGAAGCCCAGAATATTTAGGATTGGGAGGGACCTCTGGAGATCATCCAGTCTATCCCCCCTGCTCACTCAGAGCAGGTGACACAGGAATGCATGCAGGTGGGTTTGGAATGGAGTTTATTCAGAGGCTCCATGCCCTCCCTGGACAGGCAGTTCTCCACCACTTCCTTGGAAAGAAGTCCTTCCTCACACTGATAAGGAATCCTTCTAACCCAAACCGTGCACCACAACCATAACAAAGCAACTCAGACATTCTCCCACACCAGGAAACTCCCAGTGCAGCGGTTCAAAGAAACCTTCCTTCCTTGTTTTGCCTAAAGAATCCAATCCCACTGGGATCTGGCTCTTGGATGTGCCAGAATTCCTCACCTTGGTCAGGTAGTCGTGGATGTTGAGGGTGGCCAGCTTGGTGAGGTGCCCGTTGAGGCCCAGGGCCATGAGGAACCCCGCGTACTCGTTGGCCAGCTCGGCGATTTTGGGCTTGTTGTAGACGATCCAGGCGGAGTCGATCTGGGAAGCGGGAGCGATCTTGAGGCCGGCGGCCACCCCGTTGTGGAAGCTGGCCCAGCAGGCCATGTTGGGGGGCACATCGATGTTCCCGCTGTTCAGATCCACAGTGGTGTTCCTCGGGGGGCACGGCCTGCCATGGGAGAGGGGGTGACAGCCAGGTCAGGAAAAGCCGAGCTCTTCACCCAGTGCCAAAGTGAGGGAACAGCTCCGACCCATGAATGTTCAGGAATGTCAGGATAGCCCTTTGCAGGATCTCCATCCTGTATGATCCCAGCACTGTTCAGGCCATTTTCCCACTTCTCTCTCCTTCTGTACCTAATAAAAGGTTTCAGTGTTTGATAACACTGGCCCTGACCATTCCAGAAGGATCTTCCACCATTCTAGGTGGCAGATTCAAAGCCCAAAGGAGCTGCTTCTTCACAAAACCCACACTTGAGCCGTGAAATTCTTGGTGGAGAAGACGCTATAAAAATTACTGTAATGGGATAAAGGCTGGAAGAAAGCCCATCCTGCTCTGGGATGGACTGGGAAGGAACCCCTGACCAACCTACCAGTGAGGTTCAGCTTAGGGATGGGCAGCTGCTCCGTTGGCACAGGATGGTAGGAGAACAGGGTGAACATTCCTCGTCCAACTGGGAGGGCCATGGTTCGCTGGCACAGCTGCAGCAACCTGGTGGGGAGGTGAATCCAAAACCATATGGAAAATTTTCCCAAATATAAACACCTACAGACAGCAGGCACTGGACAGAACCATTTTTCCCTCATTGTGACTCCTTCCTTCTCTATTTTGAACCGAACCTTTGGTCTTTACAAGGTTCAACTCCAAGATACCTTTTAGCTGTTGGAACCTGGCACTATTTTTCCCTTAAAGCTGGTTCAATAAATCCATTCCAGGAACACTTCCCAGCCGTGCTGGAAGCGAGGTGGGAGGAGAAAGCCAAGTACAGGTGGTTGCCCTGTGGGATCCTGCTATGAGTGGTGATAACCCACGTACAGAGGTGATAAGGTGCTTCCAAGAATGCTGACCACAATTCTCTATGATTTAGTCTGGAAACACTTTCTAAACTCCTTAGATTACTCAGCTCCCTAGGTCACACTCAGAACGTGTTGCACAGTAATGGTGTTCTTAGTTTTGCTTTTTAAAGAGGATGTTTTTAACCCACCCCACAAAAAGTGAATAAAGCAGGACAGGGAGAATCGAGGCCACTGGACACGGGTTTCAAAGGAATGGGATGGGACAGTGAATGTGCTTTCTGTGGAGTTCCAAGGTCCCCTGTCTCAAGACCAGCCTATCACAAAGGGTTCTCCAGCTTTAGGTAGGGCATGGATGGTTTGGTCTCTACAGAGTAGGTTCTGCTTATATTTCACATTTTTTGGGCAGAAGAAAGTGCTACAAAATCCCTTCAACCCCAACTGATCTCAATGTGCTGTCTGTCCTTCCCAAGAACCCCCTACTCCAACACAGCAGAGCTTTGATCCATGGAACTCCAAAGACTTGGATTATGATTTTTTTAAATTAGCTTCTGAGCCTCCAAAAATATCCCCACAACCTTTCAGCTGAACGAAATACCGGGAAACAGAAACAGCTGGAAATGGAGAAATTTCCAAGGCCACACTGGATGGAGCTTGGAGCAACCTGGGATAGTGGAAGGTGTCCATGGCTACAGCAGAGCTTGGAATGAGATGAGCTTTAAGGTCCTCCCAAAGCCAAGCCAAGCCAAGCCATTCCATGCTTCCAGGACTCCCTACCTGTTTTCCTTCTCCTCGATGTACTCGTGGTCACTGGCCTCTGGCATCTGCACCACGTTGACGCGGACGGGCCGGGCGCTCTGCAGGAGCCTCCTCACCTCCTGCACCCTCAGGTCCTCGCTCCAGATCAGGGACATCACCTCCTCGTTCATGTCGCTCATGCCATCCTCATCCTCCTCCGACTCGGCCGCCGACGGGATGTCCGAGGACAGCACCGTGCCCACGGACTGCAAGGGAAAGGGAAGAGACAATTCAGGGGGGGGGAAAGTGCCAGGAAGGCACCACAACCTGAACTCACCCAGCACAACGATGGGTCTGTGCACAAAAGGGACGGACACACTGATGGAGGGTCACAGCATTCCCGTGTTCCTTACAGGAATTTAAAGGCCTGGAGGATTTCCAAAGATGGAAATCAAGTACTTTTGCACCACCAAATGGGATAAATAACTAAAGACAAGAGGATATGACACCTCAAATGCATTGAGGAGGGGACGTGTGATAAAGTTCTTGCCCTTTCAAAATTGTTCCTTATTTTGGAGCAGTTGTAGGAAAGCGTTTTCCTTTCCCTGCCTAGTCCATCAGCCCAGTTTGTGATTGTCCCAATTTGAGATCAGTCCAACCAGAGCTGCTGTTCTGCAGATTCTGCTCCAAACCTGTGTTATTTTTCAAAGTGTTGATGTTTTCACACATCAATTTGGATTCCCTCCACAACCACCTTGGAAAAGCAAATTTCCCATTAAAACAAACAGTCTGCACAGCAGAAAATCTCAAAATTCCTCACTATCAGAAAACTTGGGATTCAGCACAGCACCAGAACGGTTTTGGAACTTCCACACATGACCAGAAAAGCACCAAAGCTTAGGAGCACTCTTGGAAAACCCTTTTCCCATGTGGGATTTTAGAAATGCTTTTCTAAAACTCTGCTCTCCTGTTGGCTCACATCACACAAGTGATGAGAGGACCCAAAGGGAACAGATCTTCCCGTGGTTCTCAGGGAACATGTGGCCTCAGGAAGGCAAGTAAATGAAGAGCTGATGAATGAAACCCAATTTCTTCTGGTAAATCCACGCTCAATCTCAACACACAACCGCACCACCCAGAGCAGCAGCGTCCGTTCTGAAACAGGAAACTCCACCCTGCCCTCCTGAGAATGACAAACAGTTTGGGGTTTGAAGCTCACTTTGGCCTTTTAAGGTCACATCAATTCGAGGCATTGTTATAAAGTCAGTGATAAAATCAAATTTATCATCATTTTCGATGATTCGTGAGGGTTTCGGTTGGGCACAGCTTCCACCAGCAGCAAACAAAAAGGATTTTTCGTGTGGTGGCAGGTGGGGTTTGACCTGGAGTTAATTAACCTTTCTGCCAAATTAATTACAGTTTTGATATGCAATTAGTCATAAAGCCTTTGTTGCAGAAAACTGGAATAACTTTAATATCCCTTCCAAAGCTGAGACAGCAAGAAAGGATCTTGACCAAGGTGGACTTGAGATTTCAATTCCAATTCCTGACTTTGGAAAAGGCTCCAATCTTCTGCCATGAAGGGGTTTTATGTCAGCCTAAAGAAGATTCTTGGCTTTCAACAAAGGACATTTCAGTGAGAAACAATTCCTTGGGATGCTGGTGATAGCCACCATCAGAAGAAAATGTTGAAGAGAAAAACACCACACTGTTTTTTTAATCATTTAACCTCAGGATACAAATAACTAAAACCTTTTTTGGGGAAAAAAAGAGAAATGTGGCAAGTGTATTTCCAAATCCAGCTCTTCTAGTGGAAAGGAGGATGCCACTCATAACACAACGAGCCTCTGACAAATACCCACTTCCTTCTCCTTCTGCCATGGCTTGATGGCAGAGCCTCTGGAGAAAGCACCAAAGAACGGGAGGAGGAGGAATCCAACAGCTCTGGAGGTAAAATTTTTGCCTAAATTTAAAAATGTGATTTATATTGAGTTTTCCCAGCTATCCATGATTATCCATCCCTGCTGGATGTTGCTTTTCACACTTGTACATGTAAATCCCCCATTTTGTCGCCCTCAGTTTGGGAATTGGGCTGGAAATCCCTGAGCTGCTTCCTCTGCCCAAAACCTAGGATTGGGAAATCCCTTTGTGGCCATACTCACGGATTTTCCCTTCTGCAGGCTCCCTTCCCAGGCCTGCTTGGACAAATCCTGGCGGCCGATGAGGAGGCAAACGGCTTCCGGCCAGTCCGAGGCCGGCTGCTCCCGGCACTGGTAGATGGCATCTCGGATGGGAAGGGCCACACCAAAGGGAAGGGATTCCAGATCCCTCAAGGTGAAACCTTAAAATTAAGGAGGGGAAAAAAGCCCTAAATAAGTGTTATCAATCCCAGACAAAAGAGGGTTTCCTGTTATCCAAGCACACGGTTATTTGGGAGTGTTGTTGTTCCCCTCTTACCAACACTGGTCATCCAAAGGACCAATTTTTCAGCCAGGCTGGAAACAGAAGTGCTGGATTTGAAATTGCACCTGGAAAATTAAGGAGAAGCCAATAAAAGCTCATCCAGAAGTCAGCAGGAAGTCACAAACTCGATAAAACACCACCAAAAGTTTCCATACCGATTGTCATCCTGCTCCATCTGCTGCTTCCGTTGGCCTAGGAAAGACAAGGCTGTGTTAATTCCATGTTTTCCAAGCTCAAGGCACTCCCAGGATGGAGTCAAAGCATCCTTACCTGATGTGATCTTGTACAAATAATGGGAGGCCTCGTTCAGCACAGCGCTCTCATCCCCAAGGATGTACAGAGCCACACTCTGGGGAGGAAAGACACCAAAAAAAGTCATTTTGGGGCTGATATTCCTTTGCTTCCCAGAAAAACAGGCAGGAAGTAACTGGAATACAACCTCAGAAGTGGGGCAGGTGTATTGTGGGGAAAAGGAGACTGAAACAACTGAACAGCAACAAACTTTAAAGCTTTAAACTTCAGGGAAAAAAAGTCCACCCTGAAACAATGCACTGAATTTTCCCTCATTGCTCCAGAGATAAAAGATAAATATCTTCCCAACAGAAAAACATGTTCCCAGTTATTGTTCTCGTGTTTCTCACATTCCATTTCTCCTGCAGGACACACACACTGTTTGCAGACACCCTTTTCCACTTGGTCTCCTTCAAATCTTGGATACTTTGTGAAGGTTCCAAGTGAAAAGCTGTTGGGTCCAGGCAGCAAAATCCAAGGGATCAGTCACTATATTTTGAAAATTCTGGGAAAAATCACATCCAGGTAAAATGATTCTGTGGGCTTTATGAAGATCTTTTAACTCCAAGCTCTGCAAGGGCAGATCAGAGGGAGGAGGAAAATAGATCCTGGCTTTTTCTCCCTGATTTTCTCCTTAGGCACTTGAGGCTTGACACCTCTGCTCCCAGCTGGAAGGGTTTTCCCATCAATGAGTAAGGAAGTGATGCTGACCAGGAGAAAACATCAGAACTCACAGGACTAAATATTGATGTTGGGGCACGCCCAAGGAGAAAAATGGGAAATTCTAATTCCCAAAATACAGATAATTCCAAGTTCTGTTATAACTTTGCACAAGAAAAGCACAGAAGTGGTGAAGCTGCTCAGCTCCAAGACATCCAGTAAATGAATCCCTCTGTTATTTCACTTTCCTTTATGGATGTTTCACTCCCAGGAAATTCAGCAGCTGGAGCAAACCCTGCCCACAGGGCAGTGCTGACAGAATAAGGCACATTCCCTGTATTCCCTGTTCCCCAGTACTCACCAGTACCACCAGTTTGCTCCTTTCACAGATCCCTGGTAAGTAGGGATAAGGCTGCACTCCCTCTCCCTTCAGGCAGGAACTCAGCCACTGGAAGATACTTGGAGGCTCAGCAGAAAAAAAGGAGGGATGGAGCATGAAACCTGTTTGGACTTAAGATGAACAGCAAAGACCATGAGCTCAGGGAAAAGGCACAAGAATTCCTCACCATTCCCAATTCCTCCAGTATTTCCCTCAACAACAAAAATCCAGCATTTCCCCACAAAACGTTACAGATCCCTCCTGTCAGATGGGATTTTATGACATGAATGAAAACTCAAGGCATCTATTTAAGGAAGAAGAATTACCTCAAAGGAATAAGCAGGGGATAATCCTCCAGAATGAGGGGAATGTTAAAAACAAAGGGAATATCCAAGTATCACGGAATAGCCAAAGGCTTAAACTTACCCTGGTCAATTATGCAGGTCTGCCTGGAGGTTTTGACAAGGGCTGGGTAGTCCCTGTAGTAATAGTCCACGTAAGCTTCCAGTTTCAAATCCCTGGAATGAGAGAGAGGGGAGTCACAGATTGGGGAAAAAACCATTCCAACCTCCTAGATGCCACCTTTGGGCAGCTGCTGCTACTGGGGGAGAATTTGGAGCCACGGAACAAATAGGAAAGGTTTTAAATATTCCTTTCCTTCAAATACAGAGCAAGTTTGCTCCAGTTTGGGCAATCCCACCAAAAGAAATGATTTTCCAGTGGGAATACCTGGCCAGCTGAACCAGGAGAACCACGAGGGAGCGGAGTCCTTCTCCCATCAGACTGTTCAGTTTGAGCTCCTCATAGATGAGGTGGAGAACAAAGAAAATGGCAGGAATGTGGGAGAAAAGGAGGGTGGAGGAATCCAAACTGAGGCTCTGGGAAAAGTCATCCCTGGAAGCTGAAACTTCCAGAGGGTCCAGGCGCAGAGCTTTGGCAATGGGATGAGACTCGAAATTCCTGTGGTAGTCAGAGCTCAGGAGATATTCCCAGTCCTAGAGCAAAGAAACACAGAGAATCCATGGTGAACATAATTTCCAGAAAGGTAATTCCAGAGCACTGTTACACGGGAATTTTTTCCCTAAAAACCAATCCAAATATAACATTTCTTACCTCATCTGACCCAGTTTCTGATGGCCTTGCCTTCTTTGGAGCAATGACTGGGGAGAGCGATCCTTCAAAATCGAGCTGCAACAAATTAAAGACAAAGAAATAAAAATAGAAGAAATTAACAGAAAAGTTAAATAAAGAAGTTTCTTTGTGATTTCTTAGGAACCAGGGTTTCTTGTGATTTCTTTGGAACCAAGGTTTCCTAGGTGAATCGCAACATCTGAACTCAAGCCAAGCAGGACATGATGTGGCTTGAGGTACTTCTGGATTAGCTGAACAAACTCCAGAAATCCAAAATCCTCTTTAGGGAACAAAAATCTGAGTTGTGACCTGTGTTTAAACTCAAAATCAATTTAATATGGATGAGGCGAAACAAATTTAAAACAGCAGTGTTAGGTGCTGAGCTGGAATCAAAGCTTCATCATTTATTTTTATTTAAATAAGCGCCTTGTAAATGGATCTCATGATAAAGACAGAGTAAAACAGGCCTGGAAATTAGAAGTGAAGAACGGATTTGCTCACATTCCGTGTCCAGCAGAGCCTCTCAGTGTTGTAACCCATCATGTTCATGAGACAGGTGACAAATAAATTCCACTCCGAGTGGTAGCTGGGCCCTCCCGGGGCGTTGTAGGCGTTGTACCACTTCACCAACATCTGCACAGCTGTTTCCTTGGGCAGGATGGCTTTCACCCCCTGCAGGCATCTTTTCACTGTTGGAAAAGAAGGAAATCATCCATCAGCTCTGGCTTCCTGGGATTTGCTTCATCCGTGGTGGAAATCTCCACAGGTCCCTCTTGCTGGACGTGCTTTTAACTCTAAATAAAGCCACAAAACTCCAACAGTTCGTTCCTGAGTTGAGCATAAATCCTCCAAATTGGAACAAAAATAAGGAAAAATACTCCTTTTTTTGCTCATTACTGAAACCAGCCATGTCTGAACTGGCATCTCAGCCCTTCCCCAAGGAAAGCAAAAGCCACCTAAAGCTTTGGAACCCTACCTAATTCCGAGGTGGCGATTTCAGGAATACTGATCCGAACCATGGTGTTATTGCTGAGCTCCTGGAAAATCCAACAAAAGTGGAAATAAATCAGGAAATGCATCAAGTGCAGGCAGAGTCATTTTCTATCAACTCAGAACTCCTTAGTGGGTGAAGATATTCCCAAATCCTGGCTTTTGCTACATTAAGATATGGAATTCAGGCACCAGCTCTGTGAAACACTGAAAATCTTGGAATTATCTTGGAATTATCTTGAAATAATCTTTGCTATCAAAAGTGTTGCCCCAAATGACAGGGAAATACCTACTAAAGTTACTCTGTTGTGGACAGGATCCCTCAGAGCTTGGATGAAAGTCCCAAGCTGCTGGAAAGTGCAGTCCTCAACGTAGGGGGAGTCATGGAGCTTGGAAGAATCCCTTAATTCCGGAACTGGTGACAAAAGCACGCTCTGGAAAGTGGGAAAAATGAGCCCATTTTAGAGTTCAAATTGAAGTGGAATTCAGAATTAAAGTGGATCTGAGCAAAGAACAGACATAATTGTTGGGTTTGAAGTCCTAACAAGAATCTTGGAAATGACTACAAATCTTTCCAATCCCTGCCTTGGAAGTTTTATGGCAAACAGAAATAAATAAACAGGGCAGCACCACAGAAATCTTCTTTAAACACAGTTTATTCAGAGGATTTACAAAACAAGAAGGAAAGATTCAACTGCAAAAGTCACCTTAGAAGATAAAAAATCATAGATCATTAGAACAAAAGGAATATTTTCTTATTTCTTACCTCTTCCAGGGGCCCCAGGTGTTTGTTCAAAGGCTTGGATGGAGTACTGACACTATCCAAGGGAGTGCTTGGCCGAGGCATTGGGTTGGACATTGTCAGGGATGGAGCAGGAAGCCCAGGAATAAAAACCTTTCCCACCTTTTTGGTGGAAAAGGAAAACAAAAAGTGAAGTTTTTCTCTAAAAATAACCCCCACAACAATTATTTAATTGCCCCATTAATACTATGGATGCTTCAGAACTCCCTTTCCAGCACTGGACATAAATTAGGGATGGAGAAGTGTCACTTACCCGAACCACTCCGGAATAAAGCACCAGATTCCCACTGCCTTCCAGAACCAGCAGGGTGTCAATTCCCTGGAATAATCAACAGCACATTCAGCTCCTTGTGTTTAATTAAGGAGGCACCAGCTGCATGACAAGGACATTCCACAGGTAACAATACCTCCACTGGAGCTGCATCCTTTGCTGGAATATTGGTGACAGATCCAAAGATCAGCTGTGATTTATCATTGCTCTCTTGGAATTTTACACACCTAGGGATTAGGGAGAAGAGGAAACATAAAAGGTTTGTCCTGGGTGTTGTTACAGAAAGAAAACACAGACTTTCAACAGTGCAGTGAATTTTTGGTGGGTTTTGTGGTTCCTTCATCCTTTTTCCCTGCTTTGCCCAAAATAAATCAACTTATTTTTAATTTTCTTGTTAATTAAAACCCTTGATGTATTCCAGCTAGAAATTTCTGGAGTGCTTCTCCTGGTTCACCTGTCCCCAAGAAATGCTCACCTCAGCTGGAGCTGGGATTCCACTAAAAAGCACAGGAATTTCTGCCCACAAAGGTCAGTGGAAATGAACACTTTGGATGCCTGGGAATTCTTCTCTCTGGAAAAGAGACACAAGGACCAGGTTAGAACCTGCTTTGCTTTGGAGACTCCATGAAACCATTCAGAAAGCCTGGAATAACACACCAGGGAAAACTAGTCTGAGTGCTCAGTTCTTTGCAAGGGAGCCAGGCACTTAGGGAGCACCATTTCCCAAAAAATAAAATCAGGGAGTGAAAGTCCATGAAGACTCCAAGATGGCTCCAACTGCAGAAAAAGCACTCAAATAAGCTGTGATTTCACTTTAATTCCTGCTTCCCAACTCTCATCCCAAGAAAACCAGCTGACCTCATGCTTGGGACTGTTTCTGTCCACAGGTGGTCGATGCAGAGCTCAGGAACGATCGGCTCCGTCTCCGGCACGAGGAAGGAGTCGTTGGAAATGGAATTTGGGGAATGGGTAACGCTGGGCCTCCTTGGGGATTGGGCACTGCTGGAAAAGTTGAACCTCTGCACTCCAGAGAAGGAATGGACTCCCAGGGCTGGGGAATGGGAACGGCTGCAGGCAGAGACAGGATATGGATGAGAAGGGGATCTTCAAAATCATAGAAAAATCAGATATTGATGCAGCACAAAAGTGGATCTTCAAAATTGGGATAGAATCAGTCTTTGGATATGGCCAAAAAGTGGATCTTCAAAATCAGGGAGAATTCCAGGGAGCTCATCCACTGACTTAAAAAACCCAACCAAACCATAAACCAGGAACTAGCTCACTGTTGATTTCCTACAGTTTTCTAGCACAGGAAAATGATTCTCTAACTATTTTCCAGGCATCTCTGTCCAAATCCAACAGATGAGATTTCAAAAGATTTCAGATGGTTCATTCCATCAAAAATCCCTCCCATCCCCTTCCCTCTAATTTCTTTAGAGAATCCAGCCCAAAACACTCCTGGGACTCAAACATCCCGCAGACATTCCTTGATCCATGACAGAGCAGCCTCCTCGGCTCTGGCACAGGCACTACCCTCTGCACTATTGGGATAATGCCACGGGAAGGGCATTCCAAGGGAAATTTCAGGTGCTGCAACACAAGAGGCACCAGAGCCTTGGATGGAAAGACAGAGAGCAAAATGTGTCCATGCCATTCCACGGGTGCCATCCTTTGGGATTTGCTGTGGGTGCTCACCTCAAGGCAGCCATGTTGGAGATGGTGGGAGAGCGGGATTGCAGGTTGGGAGAGGAGCTGGATCTGCTCTGGCTGTGGAGGGACGAGTAGTTCTGGAAAGGGGAGCCCCCAGGGGAGTCTCCTTTGGAGAGGCTCCGGAGATGAGCGGTCAGGGAGCTGCTGGTGGCCATGTGCTGAGGAGTGCCCCCCTGCTCTGGGAATTTCAGCACCAGGCTCTGCTCCTGGGAGGAAAACCAATGGCATGTGGGCAAGGACAGCCAGGGAGAGGCTTTTCCAACAGCTTTTCCCATCAGTTACATGTTACAAATTCATGCTCAGCCTACTGAGTTAACCCCATCAACCCCGCCCCTCCACTCCCACATAAACTGCTCCAATGTTTGGTTTGGTTTTTTTTTCCCAAATCACAGGATTTGGTTGGAAAAGACCTTAGCCAGTTCCACCCTCTGCCATGGGAACACCCTCCCCTATCCCAGGCTGCTCCAAGCACTGTCCAACCTGGAACATTTCCAGGAATGGAGCAGCCACAGATTCTCTGGGAAACTGTGCCAGGGCCTCACAACCCTCACTGTTGAAGTTTTCATGGCACTAAGTTACTTTCCACTTTTCTTAAGCCTTCTGGTCCAATGTATGGAATAATATGTTCATAACATAATCCATGACCATCACCACCCCATGATCCCTACCTGCTCCAGGCAAATCCATGGGAAAAAACTTCTTAAAAACCCGAAAGAACCAACCCCACTAGATATCTTACTCTTATAAATGAAACAAATCCCAAATCCCAGGCATTCCCAACACACATCAGGGCCTGGAAATGCACGCGGCTGTTTTCCAGGGATCTTTATTCCCCAGGGAATGTGTACCTCTGGCTTGACTCTCCTGAGGGCCCAGACTGTGTGTAAGCTCTGCACAGTGTCGTAGGTCATCACAATGGAAGGGTCAGCGCTGAGGAACACGATCCTCAGCGTGTGGTCAGCCACGTACTGCACCCGGGATGAGCCAAACACTCCTGGAAAACAGGGATGCATCCCAAAGGATCAGCCCCACGACAATACTGTGAGCACTTCCCACACTCCCTTCCTTCCACAATCTGGGTTTCTCCCCTGGGCAGCTTCCCCGTTCATGCAGCCACTCTAACTGCATCCTTGGAAGTGACTCTTCCCGAATTTCCTGATACAGGGACACACTGGGATTTGCTGCCACCCTGAGGGACTCCAGTGACATCCAATGTACCTCCAGACTTCCAGACCAGAGGGGTGATCTCATCCAGGGGGTGCAGCATGCTGAACATCGTCGGCAAAGGCTCCCTAGGGAAAAGCAACACAAATCAGAGCTTGGAATGCGACAGCAGGGACACAGATTCCATCTCCAAGAACTTTTTGGATCCACTGAGTTGACTCAACTTTTCAGGACCTCTATTCCTAATCCCAGCTCTTCTGAGGACTAGAGAATCCCAGGGGAAAACCCAAAAGAGTGGATTAAAGCTGCTCATCAGTGCATTGTCCAACTTCTTCCTTTGGGATCCACAGAGGGCTTCCACAGGGGCTGGAAGCCTCAGCCTACAGGGAACGGGATCCCCACTCAGCAGGGAATGGGATCCCCACCAAAGAGGAATTGGGATCCTGCAGCTGAGAGAAAATGTCTCAATGACAATCCCTCAGTGACTCTCCCAGCTGTCCATGACAGCCTGGAATCTGTCCTAGGACAAACCTCAATGGAATCAGGCTGGTGCTTCCCAGATCCTATTCCTGGGACCAGCACTCCCAAATAGTTTTAACACTCAGCTTTGAGTGTGCTCACTGAGTCACTGGGATGGGATAAGAAGACTGGAAGAAGCACATCAATAAAATCCCAGAGTGGTTTGGGTAGGAAGGGATCTCAAAATGATCCCATTCCACCCCCTGCCATGGGCAGGGACACTTCCACTATCCCAGTTTGCTCCAAGCCCCATCCAAGCTGTCCTTGAACACTTCCAGGGAGGGGCCAAACACAACTTCCTCCTTTTCCACCTAATTTTACCTTTTCCTATCAGAAACACACAGATCTTTCACCCCTGCCCTCCAACTCCTCCATTCCTTATTAGATTATCCAACAGGAAACCACCCAAATTCCTCATCCCATACCTGGGTGGGCTTGGAGGCACCTCATGGGAAGAACTGCTGCGCTCAAATAACAACCCATATTTGGTTGGCCAGACATTTGCAACCTATAAAAAAATATGGATTTATGGTGGGATAAAAAATCAACCATGTACTGCATTGATGGGGTCTTATAGGAAAATGAGATGTTCGGGCTTTTTATGCAGACTAGGGAAACATAAATGTGGGCAGAAATGCTCCAGTTGTGGATGAAAAGCATGGCAGAAGTTACCTGGAAAGGCAGAGCAGCGATGTAATCCTTCCCCTCCAAGCTGTGCACGTTTATGCAGGAATTCTGCAAAATGCAGATACATTTCTCCACCGTTTCCTCGCTGCCTGGCACTGGAAAGGAAGGAACAAAACAATTACACTGTGAAGTTTCACTCTGTTCCAGACATGTCTTATACTCAAGAAGTAAATTCTGACATTTCAGGTGGTGGTGAATGAGCTCCTGGAGCGTGTCCAGAGAAGGGAATGGAGCTGGGAAGGGGCTGGAAAACAAGGACTGGCTGAGAAAGCTCAGCCTGGAGAAAAGGAGGCTCAGGGGAGACCTTCTGGCTCTGCACAACTTCCCTGGCAGGAGGGTGCAGCCAGGTGGGGGTCAGGCTCTGCTTCCAGGGAACAAGGGACAGGATGAGAGGAAACAGCCCCAAGTTGCACCAGGAGAGATTCAGGGTGGACATTGGGAAAATCTCTTTCCCAGAAGAGTATCCAGCCCTGACACAGGCACGGGGCTATAAAAGCCACCTGGATGTGGCACTTGGGGATGTGGTTTTGGCAACAATTGGACTCAGTGGTCTCTGAGGGCTTTCCCAACCAAACAATTCCATGATTCCAAACCAAGGGAGCTGAGCTCTGAGCATTTGCCCAGCAGCACAAGAAGCAGGACACTCACCGTCAGCTTTTTCCGACTTTTCCTGGGGGATAATGAAGTCACACCACAAGGCCTGAAACCCAACACAGCATCATTAGTTCTCCAGGATGAGCTGCTCCCACACAACACCACCTTCCCACGTTCCCTGTCTGGCAAGGCTCTGTGCATTCCCTCAGTGCCCCTTCCCCACATTTCTGTACCTGCAGGACGGGGCTGTCCACAGTGAACGCCTTGTACACGGCGGACGCTTGGCTTCTGCTGCCCTTGCTCCAGATGACCACGTTGCTGGCCACGTACAGCTCCTCGTCGTAGTCCACCTCCTCCCCAACGTCACTGATGCCTTTCCTCAGCTGCCAGCTTTCCTGGAAAACAGAGGTTCGTCAAGGCAAAGCCACAAGAGCCATGGGTGTGATGAGTTTGGCCAGTGACGAGGCACTGGCACAGAGAAGTTGTGGCTGCTCCATCCCTGGAAGTGTCTCAGGCCAGGATGGATGAGGCTTGGAGCACCCTGGGATAGTGGAAGGTGTCCCTGATCACGGCAGGGGGTGAAATGAGATGATCCATAAGATCCCTTCCAACCCAAAACACCCTGTCATTCCACGGTAAGGACAATCAGGATCCATTTGGATTTATTTTGATGGAAGCCAGGGAGAAATGGGTAAGGGAGACCCTTTGTAGAGTTCTGAGATTTAGAGTGAACCCCCCTTGCTCCCTAAACTCCTTCTCAGAGAGGAGCTGGGATATGGATGGATCCAATCTTAGGCTCGATCTCCATCAGAGCTGGGAATGTTCACCTGGAGAAGCCTCCAAGGAGACCTTAAAACCCCTTCCAGTGTCCAAAGGGGCTCCAAGAGAGCTGGAGTGGGACTTGGACACGAGTCTGGATTGACAGAACAGGGGAAATGGCTTCCTGCCGCCAGAGGGGAGGGTTAGGAAGGAATTCTTGGGAAGGAATTCTTCCGTGGGAGAGTGCTGAGGCCCTGGCACAGGCTGCCCCATCCATGGAAGTCAAGGCCAGGCTGGAGGAGCCTTGGAGCAACCCGCTCTGCTGGAAGCGGTCCCAGCCCACGGCGGCGGGCGGGAACCGGACGGGCTTTAAGTTAGTTCCCTTCCCTCCCAACCCCCGGCTCAGGAAGGCCCGTACCCGGTGCCGGTCGTGGATGGTGACCTCTCGGAGGGAGCCCACGAGCCCCGCGGCGCCGTCGGAGGAGCAGAGCTCCGGCGCGGGCTGCAGCCGCCGCAGCTGCAGGCTCAGGGCGCTCGGGTGCCGCCGGCTCTGCTCGCGGCCCCGCGGCGCGAACTCCTGCAGGTCGCCGGCCGCAATCATCGTCGCCCTCTCGTCACAGTGGTCCGACATGGGGCCCCGATATCCACATTATTTCCGGGACGCTCCGGCGGCTCCCGCGGGCACCGGGACGCGCGGGGAGCGGCACCGGCGGCCCCTCACGCGGGCGCGGCCATCTTGGCGCTCCCGCCCTGCCCCGCGCGCGCCCGCTCCGCCATGGCCGCGCCTCACGGGCGGCCCGCGCCGCTCCCGGGGCACCGCGGCTGTTCCCGGCGTGTCCTGGCGGGAATCCAGCCCCGCTCGGCACATCCTGAGGGGAGACTTCCCCAAAATTGCCGTTTCAAAGTGCCACAGTCCCGCCGAGCGCTGTTGGTAGTGGTTGGTCGCTGCTGTCCTCCCGTGGCGGCTTCCGTCATGGATCGCCCGGCTCGCAGCCTGGGGCTGTGCTAGACTGTCTTTAAATACTTTTAGACGGGATGTTGGAAAGTAATTCTTCCCTGTGAGGGTGGTGAGGCACTGGAAGAGTTGCCCAGAGAAGCTGAGGCTGCCCCATCTCTGGAAGCGTTCCAGGCCAGGTTGGAGCAACCTGGGATAGTGGAAGGTTTCCCAGCCCATGGAAAGGAACTGGGTCATGTTTAAAGTTCCTTCCCACCCAAATCATCCCGGCATAAAGAATAATCAGGAGCCATGTAGAGTGATTGTGATGGAAGCCAGGGGTGTAAAAGGGAGGAAAGGGTAAGGGAGATTGAGAATGAGCCCTCTTTTTTCCTAAACTCCTTTTCAGGGAGGAGGTGGGATGAAGATGTATCCAATTTTAGGCTCAATCTCCATCAGAATTGGGAAAGAGAAGGAGGAGATCTTAGAGAGGGAGATCCAGGGAGATCTTAGAGCCCCTTCCAGTGCCTGAAAGGGCTCCGAAATAAAGGAAGAATTCTGTGCTGACGTTCTCTTTTTGTTGTTATTGTTGTTGTGTCCCTGTGAACTGGAACAAGGGTGTTTGTTCCAGAAAAGCCCTGCCCTACTTCTGCATGGCCCCTTCTCCAGTCACATCTTGTTCATTTCCCTGGCCTTTAGCACCAAGGATCCTTGTCCGTTGTTCCCAACAATCCTGTTTGGCTCCATGGCTGTCTGTGTTTGAGCCATGAGCATTATCCCAGAGAATGCCCCATGCCTGGGAGTGTCCCAGGCCAAGCTGACAGGGCTTGGAGCACCCTGGGATAATGGAAGGTGTCCCTGCCCATGGCAAGGGGTGAGACTGGATCATCTTTAAGGTCCCTTACAACCCAAAACATTCTGGGATTCTGGAATTCTCTGATAGGGTGCTTAAGAAACTACTTTGTGGGAATGATGGGGCTTGTGCAGCCAGCCCTGGGCATGGGTACAGCCCTGTTCCAAACATTCCACGTGCTCGTGACATGGATTAGCATAAATCTGTGTGAGTCTGGGCTCTGCTGACTTATCCCAGCTAAAATCCTGGCTTCTGGCATGCAGGAGGGGCTGTTCTGTCTGGAGTGGAGGGAGATTGTGCCATCCCCTCTCCCTCCTGGATGGGAATTAAGCTTGGGAAAGACCTTTCAGATCATCAAGTCCAGCCGTCAGCCATCACCACCACCATGCTCACCACTAAACCACATCCTCAAGTGCCACATCCACAGGTTTATTTTTAACAATTCCAGGGATTATGATTCCACCACTTCTCTGGCAGCCTCTTTACAACCCTTTCTGTTTTCATAGGATTTGTGCCCCATTCAACCTGGCCTTGGACACTTCCAGGGATGAGACAGCCACGGAATCTCTGGACAAGCTGTGCCAGGGCCTCCTCACCCTCCCAGGGAAGGATTTTTTCCCAATATCCCATCTAACCCTCCTCTAAAACCTGTGTGGAGTAGCTCGATGGGAACTGAAAGGGCAAATTATTTATTTTCATGACATGAATTTCACAATAATCAAAGAAGGGAGAAGCTGTGGATGAATCGAAAACATACTTGAAACTGGGTTTGGGGGTTCTTTGGTTTAAGCTGGGACAGAAGCACTTCTGAGAAAGGAGAAGCAGGATGGGAAAACCTTTGTTTTTGCAAAGTGATTTTCAGAGCAGGAGAAATTGTTCTGGGAAGAACCAGCTGAGCCAAGGGACAGGATGTGCCCGGTAAGGAGCTGCAGCGTGTCCCAGTGCCCAGAGCAGGCACAGCAAGAAAAAGGCACTTCAGTGGCATCACAAAATGTTCAGTTTTTCCCTGCAAATTGTTTGGGAGCTGCATCCTGTGCCTGGGGTTTAGCACTGAGCACAAACGGGCCAGCTGCCCTCAGCTAAGGACGTGTTGCCAAGGAGTTTGGCATTTGAAAGAACAGGAGCCCCTGCAAATCGAAATAAAAATAGGCCCAAAGAGGAAGCAGAAATAAAGGAATGATTTAGCAAAATGAAAATAAAAACACAGAAATAGCCAGGGGGAGAAAACCCTCAGCAGACAAAAGCCCACCAGTCTGATTGCCAAGTGCCATTTCTGCTAAACAATCCGATTTCCCAAAGGTTCTGTTGACTCTGAGGTCTCCCAAAAGTCTGGTGAGGAAACAGAGGCGATGCTCTGAAGTGAAACTGCAAAAAAAGGGTCAGACTCAGGCACCTGCATCGCTGGGATCCTGCCAAGGGAGAGCTGAGGATCCTCTGGGACCTCCTCACCCAGGCAGGAGAAGTGTGAGGATAAGGATCTCTCCCTGTGGTGCAGGACACAGCAGGAAAACATGGACACCTTGCTGGTGACGGGTCGGATAACCTTGGATAGCGACTGGTTTAGCTGGTTCAGGGCTGATCCTGCTGCTCAGGCAGGCAGGCTTTGAGTCCAGGAAAGGTTGTCCCTCCTTCCTCTGACATCAGCTGCCCTTTTCCCTCTCCTGCTGCCCCAGGAGGAGTTCTTAGGGCCAAATGCCACCTGATTCCCAACCCTGGGCAGCGGGAACAGGGGATGCTGCTTGGGGAGATCCGGTGAGTCAGGGGCCAAAAACCATGAGTGGTTTGTGTGGATACCCCCCAGCACCTGTTGAGTTTGGGCTCTGAGGTTGGAATTTTGTCACCTGCTCCAAAAAAGGCCACTCCAGTATTCCATGTGCCGTGAGGAGCAGGAGGATGGCAGCGAGGTATCCAAGAGCCAAAGGGGTCAGACTGGCTCCTGCCAGCTGCTTCCAGGCCTTTCCTATCACAAACCTCACCTGAGAGCTTCTCTTCTGATTTCTCCCCTCTGACTTTTTCCTCCCTCTCCGTGCACCATCCTCTTCCTCACGTCAGGTTGTGCAACAAACCCTCTGGAGCTGGGGCAGAACCCAACCTGCTGCAAAGAAATGACCCAAATCAGGGGATTTTGGGGAGCTGCTGAAATCCTCTTTATGGTCCTGCGTGCTCTTGTTTATTTCTTTAATTCCTCTTTTGCACAAACTGCTTCTCTTCCTCACCCCGTGTTAGTGGGGCGACTGTATCCTGATGCAAGGGCCATTCCCACTCTGCAGCCCACAAAGTCCAAAGGCTTTTCCATTGCTTTGTTCCCAAAAATTGCAAAGCCAGCAGGAGCAGCGAGGAATGCAGCCAGATCAAAGTGCACTCGTGTGGCAAAGGCTGACCACAAATGACAGGCATGGGACAAATGTCTGTCCCTGGTCTTGTCCTCCTCCCTGGGGGATGCTGGATCCACAGGGAATGTGCCCAACATCTGAAGGAAAAGCAGTGCTGCTGGATCTGCATGGAAGATGCTCCAACTTCTTGCAGCAGTTTTAGTGAGTTTTCCTTCTCCCCTTTCCTCAGGGCCTCCAACTCCATGAGCCCTTCCTTGGCTGCTGATGGCTTCAAGATGTGGGAAGCTGGGAGGAAAATTCAATCCCTGTCACCAAAGCCTGGGAATGTGCAGTGAATAAGCAGCTTTGCAAGTCAAAGAAGTCTGGGAGTGATTTGTTGGAGTTTTTTCACCGAGCTTAAGGAGGTTTTTCTTCCCAGATGGAAAAGGTTTCAAAGTGGGTTAGGAATGGTTCTATTCTTTGGGAAGAGTGCAGCAGGCAGTGACTCGTGTCACAGGTTCAGGGAGGAGAAAGGTTGGAGCAGAGAAATACCAGTGCCTTTCAGCCACATCCTCAGGATGCTGGTTCCCCAAATCCCAGACCCTTCCCGTGGAGGGGGGAACACTCATGGCCTCGTTACACCTTGGTCCCAAATGTCCCCATGCAAGGCCAGTGTTGGGGCAGGGTCTGAAGATCCAGAAACGCCCTTGTTTCCTTCCCACGCCACAGGAGTTCTGTTCAGTTTGCCTTGGGTTAATGGCTCATGTTGGTTTCACCTGGGCTTCCCTCCTGTCCTTGTTTTTGTCCCTGTCCCCTCTTGTCCTGCTGGTGTGGGCCGGGTGAGAAGGAGCAGTGCCTTCAGCACAGCATTCCCATGCTGGACAGGCCAGAGGACAATGGGGTGAGGTTCCACAGGGTGAAGTGACTGGTCCTGTGCTTGGGTCACAACAGCTCCATGGAGTGCTGCAGGCTGGGAATGAGTGGCTGGGAAAGGCCTGAGATGTGCAGTGCCTGAGCACAAGCCCAGGTGTGCCCAGGTGTGCCCAGGTGTGCCCAAGGAGGCCAATGGCACTGGTGTGGCCACAAGACCAGGGCAGTGACCATCCCCCTGTGTGACCTCTGGTGAGGCCTCACCTCAAATCCTGGGTGTAATTTTGGGCCCTGCATGAAAAGAAAGACTTGGAGGAGCTGGAGTGTATCCAGAGATGGGAATAGAAGTAGGGAAGGGTCTGGAGCACCAGGAGCAGCTGAGGGAGCTGGGGGTGGAGGCTCAGCCTGGAGACAAGGAGGTTCAGGGGGGACCTTGTCACTCTCTACAAGTGTCTGAATAATGGAATGCTTTGGGTTGGAAGGACTTTAAAACTCATCCCATTCCCTGCCACGGGCAGAGACACCTTCCACTAGCCCAAGTTGCTCCAGGCCCGTCCAGCTTGGATACTGGCAGGGACGGGGCAGAGGAAGTTGTAGGTGAGAGTCGGGATGGGGCAGAGGAAGTTGTAGCCAGGTGAAAGTCGGTCTCTGCTCCCGGGCTCCCGAGTAACAAGTGGCGGGACAAGAGGAGTCTGCCTCAAGCTGTGGCAGGAGAGCTTTAGGTTGGACATTGGGAAAGTTCCTTCACAGAAAGGACCGTCCACCCCTGGCAGGACCGTCCATCCCTGGCACAGCTGGGCAGGGAAATGGCGACTCCCCGCCGCGGAGGGCTGTAAGAGCCGTGCGGCCCTTGCGGGCAGCGCTCAGCGCTGGCCCCGCAGTCCTGGGGGAGCGCTCTCGGCCCGCCAGCGCCGGTGCTGCCCGCTCCCTCCCCCGCCGGGAGGCGGGCCGGGCCGGGCCGGGGCGGAGCGGGCGGCGGCGCCGGCGGCCCCCGGGAGCGGCGGAGCGGCGCAGCGAGCGCGTCCCGTTCCCGGGGCCGCTGCCAGTCCTGCCTGGTGCCGGTGGCGGAGCGCTGCCGCTGCCAGCCTTGTTCCCGGCGGCGGAGCGGAGCCGGTGCCGGTGCCGGTGGCGGAGCGCGGCGGCGGCGGCGCTGGCGGTGCCGGCGGGCGATGGGCGGCGGGCGCTGGGCGCTGCTGTGGGCGCTGCTGGCGGCGCTGCGCCCGCCCCGCGGAGGGGCCGGTGAGTCCGCAGCGGGCACGGAGGGAACCGGGGCGGAGAGCGGAGCTCGGAGCTCGGCCGGGGAGCGCCTTCCCCGCGGGTGCTGCTCCGGGCCGGGCTGTGGCGGGGACAGCACGGGAGCCCGGTGGGTCCCGGGGAGAAGCTGCGCAGGGATGTCCCGAGCGGGATTCTGGCCGCATCGCAGCCCGGAGCGGGTCTGGCTGCTCTGGTACATGGGGTTCGGCTGTCCCGGGACACGCAGTCTGTGTGTCCTGCGACACACAGTCTGGCTGTCCCGGGACACGCGGTCTGGCTGTGCCAGGACCCAGGAACTGGCTGTCCCGGGACACATGGTTTCTCTGTCCTCCAACACACGTTCTGGCTGTCCTGCCACACAGGATTTTGTTGTCCTGGAGAACAGGGTCTGGCGCTTCTGGGACGTGGTTTGGATGTCCTGGCACACGGTGTGGGTGTCCCAGGACAGAGCTCTGCCTCCGCAGCGTGGTCCTGCCCCAGTACTTCACTGCCTGATGTGCCTCTGCTTGCCGGGGACACCACGACAGGCAGGGACCACAAATTGTGGCAGATCCATGTGGGATTTGCCCCGTTAGTCGTGAGGCAGCTACGTAGTGATGCTGAGAAAAATCCTCGGGAATCACCACGGTTTGTGGTGCTTTGTAGTGCAGGCAGTTTGATGGATTTTCAACTCCATTTGCAGAAAGAAATGAGGAGATAAAGTAATTTTTGGACTTTCAAAAATCCTGTGATCAGGGCTGCCTGACCTTTGGGAGCTGCTGGGGGACCTCAGGGCTGCTGCGGGGTCTCGGAGTCTCTGTGCTGATGGAATTTAGCAGGAAAGAAAGGAATGTGAGTGTTTGCTTTGGGCAGGGAGGAGTTAAAGTCCTGATTGTCACAGCAGGAGCCTGCAGTGAGGGGAACCCTCTGTGGATGTAACCAGGAATCCTGGGCTGGTTTGTACAAAAGGTGTTTGAATAAGGAAGATTTCTTTGGATTCAGGTGTGGCCCTGAGGAAAATTAATTTCTTACAACAATTCATAGAATTGTTTGGCTTGGAAAAGATCATTGAGTCCAACATTAACCTGACACTTCCAGGTCTACCACAGCTCCCAGGGGATGGGAGGTTGGATACCCCAAATGCAGGGGCTCCTCATTCCTCCTACTCAACAGAGCCTGAGCAGAAGCTCTTGTCAGCAGGTGAATAACTCCCAGCAGTGGGAATTCCAGGGCTGGGGATGCAGCCAGCGTTTTGGCAGACCTGGATGCATCATGACTGCAGTTAAAACCTTGTTTCAGTCGTGGTTCCGCCCGATTTTCCTGCTGAAATTCCTCTCCCTCCAGGGAGAAAGGCACAGAGGACCTGTGCAGCAAGATCTGTCTCTGCTGGCCCTGGAGTTCTGCTGCAGTCCCAGGTGTTCCAGGGGAGCAGCAGTGCCCTTGCAGGTGGTTTGATTTCCACGCCAGATTTTGCCTCGGGCCTGGCTGTGGTTGGGGCGGGAGCTGCTCCTGCACCCACACAGGCACGTCAGGCTTGCAGCTCCCTGGCTTTGGCCTGGGGTTTTGGAGCCAGCCTCACTGCTCTGGACCCAAGCAAGAGCTGTCCTGCCACACAGGACGAGTCCCTTCCAGACTGCGGGGAGGATCTCCCCATCCCAGACTTCTGGGGTACCCAAAGGCAGTGCTGGAGATGAGGAATTCCTGTACCCTCATGAGTCAGAGAGGAAAGTATTTCATTCCTCGGCCAGCAAACACCTCTTCCCACTTAATTAGTGTGAAAACAAGGCTGAGATCCTCCTTGCTCTTTGCCTCTAAGCTTGAAGCAGCTCAGGGAAGCAGAAACCAACCCAGGACACAGCACAAATCCATGTCCTTCCCCAGCCAGGGGTCTGTGCCGGGGGAGCTGCCCTGGCCAGAGCCAGAACCCTTCCAATGGAGCATGAAAAAAGCAGTGGGAGCCTGGATTGTGCCAGGCAGGGAGCGGCTCCAGCCTGGGTGACCTCCGGGAGGAGCAGGGGAGGGGAGGGAATTTGGGGTCGCCGCTTGTTTGCATTTGGCAGATCCTTTGGGAGCTGTGGAGACGTGGCTGCACACCCATGGCTGTCCCTGCAGCTTTGCAGCAGTCACATGGGCTCTGTTTGTGTTGCTTTGGGAGGCTCAGGGACACAGGTTGGAAAAGCTGCAGCTCTTTTTGTTTTGTTGTTTTTTGGTTTTTTTTTTTTCTGAAAGGGAAACCCATTGTGCTGCGGGAGAGGCAGGGAGAGCCTCCCCCTTCCCTCTGGACTGAAAAACCCCGCTGGCATTCTGTCCTCAAGCAGCATTTCTTGAGGGTTAAAAATAGGAAGAGATTTAGCAAAGGGATATATCCAACCTCAAAATTGGGCTGTGTTCCTTGGCTCTGAGAAAAACACACCAGGCTCGTGCCCCATTACTCACAACAGTGATGACGTAGCTGTAAAAACTTGTTGTTTGATGTTTGAGGGCTAAAACCTGCCCAAAAACAAACTCAGCTGAGCCCAGGTTCAATAAGAACTGTGCTTTCTTTATCTTTTACACTGTGAGTGGTTGTTTGGCTTTTCTTTCTTGGAAAAGGGAGTTAATTTAGTTGAAATTCCTGTCTGGCACAATGCCTTTGCTTGCTGAAAGGGAGATTTACCACTCGGCTCGGCGTTGCTGATGGCTGGGAAAGCCTCAGGAAGCTCAGAAATGGTCCAGGAAAACCAGCCTGCTCCACGTGGTGGATCCCCTAGATCTGATCTCAAAAATACACACATTTTTGGAAGACAATTGCTTGAAGTGGAGCTGCTCTTCGTGGCTGGGTGGGAAGTGCTGGGAGGGAGGGGGAAAATGCCATTTGGTGACTCGGAGGTGGGGATATGAAGTCCTCAAAAAGAGCTTTCCCTTGGGAAAAAAATGTGGGAGAAGACCCTGGGAGAGCAACACGGAGCAGCAGCTGGCTCCTATAGACTGTCCAAAGGCATTTCTTCATCTGTCTGCAGCACTTTTCCTGGGAAAGGCAGTGAGTGGAGGCACTTAGAGAAAGTTGACTCAGAGCATGTCCCGCTCTCCATGTCCTGGGAAGGGACAGGCTCCTGGCAGAGCCTAAAATCAGCGAAATTCCAGCCGGGAGCTCTTCCTCTGCCCCAGCTGAAAATGCTTCAGATGAGGCCCCGCAAGGGGTTTGCTGGAGTAAAGTCCCGTAAAGTCCCAAATTCCTGCTGCCCAGGGATCCTTTCATGTTCCAGTCCCGGGGGTGTAATGCAGCAGGAATAGCTCCTGCCTCTCCTCCTCCCAAAGAAACGTGGCTGAGTGTTTTCTTTAGCTTGGGCTGCTGCTGTTTGTTTTAAAAAGGGACTTTTTTAGAGCTGCTACCTGTACAGAATCCTGGGACGACATTTTAGGAAATGGAAACGAGCTGCCCTTAATTACTCCTGGAAGCAGTGGGGTTGCTTTGCTGTGAGGTCTCCCAGACTTGGTGGTGGTGGTGGTGACAAACCTCAGGTGTTCCCTTGCAGAGGATGCTGATGGAGAGGGAGGTGTGAGGCCGTACCTGTTGGCACATTCCCGGCGTTCCCAGCGGAGCCTGCTCTGGAGCACCAGGGAGGAGCCCCCAGGCAGCTCCGTTGGACAGCTCAGGTTCAACCGGACGGTGCCACGCGTGGTCATCAACGAGCACAAGGACGCCACCTTCACCTGCTCCATCCGAGTGCCTCAGGAGCTGCTCCAGCCCGATGCCCCGGGAATTTCCCTCTGGAAGGACGGGAGGGAGCTGCACGTGCTGGATCGCATCGCCAGCAGCCACTCTGAGATCCTCGATGAGGAGGAGGTGGCCATGACCTCCACCTTCAGGTGAGTGCTGCTGGAGCAGGTGGGGATGAGGGGTGCCCTGAGGGCTGGCTCCCAGGAAAAATGGGAAGCCACAAGGCCTGAGGTGGTGTCCGTTCTGTCCGGCAGCATCCTCGGCGCCCAGCGCTCGGATAACGGCTCCTACGTCTGCAAACTCAACATCTCCGGCGTGGAGGTGGTGTCTGATCCCATCCTGGTGCTGCTGGAAGGTGAGCTGGAGCAGCTCTGGAGTTGTGTCCTGGCTCAGTGGCCGGGAGCTGGGAGTCAGGAATGGGGAATCCTTTGCTTCCCTGTGTCTCCCTCCAGGTCTCCCACACTTCATCCATCAGCCCGAGCAGCTGAATGTCACCAGGAACAGCCCCTTCAACCTGACGTGCCACGCTGTGGGACCTCCAAACCCTGTGGAGATCTACTGGTTCCAGAACAACATCCAGGTCAACCAGAAGCCCTACATGTCCCCGTCGGTCCTGACTGTGCCAGGTGAGCTGGGAGCGTCCCTGCCATGGGGCGTCCCTGCCGTGGGACACCACAGCTGGGAATGTGCCTTGTGCCATCCCAGAGCTGCTCCCTGCCAGGAGGGGCTGTTCCCGTGCCATGCAGTCTCGGGGCCCCTCTGGGGCAGGAAGCCCCATCTGACCCCCAGTGGCTGCTGCCAGAAATCCCTTCCTTGGAAGAGGCAGGATGCTCAACCGACTCTTTCCTGAGCAAGCAGCAGATTTTTCCGCCAGCCTCTGGCTGTGCCAACAGGAACCTGGCTGCTCTCCTGGGCTGCTGGAATTCTGGTCCTCACTTTCTGGAAAAGTTTGGGATGCCCCCTGTGCTGTGTGTCCATGACAGCTGCTGGGACACAGGGAGAAAAATCCTTGGTGTCCCATAAACCCCCACTCTGGCTTTGCTGCAGAGGCAAAAGATGGGGTATTTCTTGCTTTGCTCACGAGGAGGAGGCTGATGGTTAATTAAGAGCTGGGCTATAATTGCCTGGTCTTGGCATCCAGCGGCAGGCGGCCTTTAAAGGGCAGTGAAAGCCGGAAGGAGTGACTCATTCCTCTTGGATGTCCTCACATCCGCCTGGCACCCGCTAGGATGGGTCACTGGAGCAGAGCTTCTCCTGGCCCAGGAGCCCTGGCACCCTGAGGCACTGCTGGGATGAACCAGCACTCCCCACGTCCACCTTGGCATGGGACAGGCATCCCAAACCCGGGGTCACCTCACCCAGGCCGGGAGAATCCGCCCTCGGGTATTTCCATGGTCCTTCCCTGCCATCAGCTGGGGGGTTTGAGCAATCCTTGACCAGCACTAAATCATCTGACCAGGCCGTGGCAGGGGCTCTTCTGCTTTCTGCCTTTCCCTTTTTGGAGGGAAAACAACCCCTTCCTCAGGAGCTTGTGCAAGGTTTCCGTAGGGACATCCCGTCCCTGCCGTGCCAGGTCTGGCAGGGATGGCACACGTGTGCCCCCGGAGTGGGGCAGCTGGAGCCCGGGGTCACCGCCGGGCACTGGCACCAAAAGTGTCACAGGGGGAAGTGAAAACGGGCTAAGGAAGGAAACCTTGAGTGTTGGGTGGTGGGGAGCTGGTGGGATTGGGATGGTTTTGGGATATCCAGGGAACGGGGCTGTGTTTTCCCGGCAGGACTCATCAAGCCGGCGCTGTTCAGCTGCGAGGCCCACAACAGCAAAGGCCTGACTGCATCCAGCCCGGGCCAGGTCAACATCAAAGGTCAGCTCCCATTCCCTGTTAAACCCCTGTGTCCCACACATCCCAGCACTCATCCTTCACAAGCTGAAGGAGATCCCTTCAATCCTATAGTTAAAATCCAGCGGGATCTGGTTGTAACGTGGTCATCCTGGTTTGGCCATCCCAGCCCTGGGATGGGGGAGGGAGCACCAAAATCTAAATTTGAAAGCAAAACTGTCAGCTTCAAAGCAGGATTCGGAAGGGCTGCATCGCTCCTTTCCTTCCTTCATAACCAGGGCGGTGCTCCATAGGAATTTTCCATAGGAAACAGTGGAAATTGCTGACATTCCTGATGGGAGCTGCTCCAGCAACGTAAGGAGGGTGTTCCCCAAAATAAATCATGGTCTTTAGGCTGCCCAGAGTGGTCACAAATATAGAAAGGGCCAAAATAGTTCTGAAAGTGACATTTTTGTGCTTCCCTATCCGGTGGTCCAGCACATCCGCAGAATTCGGATGTGGGGTCACACACTGAGCCCTGGGAGCTCCGGGGAAAAGCCACCGTGCCAGGTTTGTGTTTAGGCTTCCAGCTGACTGACTGCCCTTGGCTTCTCCCTGCAGGAATCCCATCAGCTCCTGTCAGTGTGCAGGTCCTCAACAGGACAGCCCATGGAATCAGGATATCCTGGGTGCCAGGCTTTGATGCCTTCTCTGCCTTGAGCAACTGCAGTGTCCAGGTAAGCATCCAGAATTCCCATATCCCTGCAGTTCCCCCAAACGGATGCTCCGAGGCAGGTGGAATTTGGTGGTGTTTGGCATGAGCTGGGAGATTTCACGGAATCCTGGAATGGTTTGGGTTGGAAGGACCTTAAAGATCGTCCAACTCCTTCCAACACCTTCCACGATCCCAGGTTGCTCCAACCTGGCCTTGGGCACTTCCAGGGATGGGACAGCCACAGCCTCTTTGGGCAGCTTTGCCATAGCTTCACAGGGAACATTTTCTTCCCAGTATCCCATCTATCCCTGCCCTCTGGCAGTGGGAAGTCATTTTCCCTTGTCCTGTCACTCCAGTCCCTCTCTGGCTCCTGTTTCCACTGGGCAACACAGTCAGGTTGTCATGAGTTTAATGGACCTGGTCAAACCCTTCCCAACCAAGCAGCATTCCCAAAGTCAGGATTTGGAGGGGCAGGTTTCCCTCAGCTCCCCACTCCTGGGAAGGAGCTGAGGGATTGCCTGTGTTCCTGGAGAACTCAGGGAACGCACCTCCATGGGCAGAGCCTGCGGGCATTTTCCACCTGCTGCACGTGGCTGGCTTTGCCAGTTCAAGCCCATCTTTGCTGTCTCATGGATATGATTTTTATGCTGGAAAATCTCCACTCCAGCTGGGATAACACGTGGAGAGAGGAGACCTTTGAAGCCAGGTAAAAGTGAAAGGAATTTCAGGGAAGAAAGGTACCAGGGCTAATATTAGCACCATGTCCTGCTGCTGCCTTCCAGCCGGGGCTTGGGAAGCGGGGTGGAGAGCCAAGGAATTTCCTATGACTTAACATTCATGGTGTGTCTGTAGGAAATAGCCTTTGAAAGTGGAAAACAGGAGAGGCTTTCTGGCAAAAACACAGCAGTGACTCAGCCCTTTTGCTGCCATCCCCTTGGATAATCCCCGGGCCCACCGAGCCGGTGACTCATTCCCGAGGGCTGCAGCTGGCCCACCTGCCAGCTCCAACGGTTGCAGTTTGCAAACATCCTGATTTCCTCCCAGAATCCATGGATTTGATGGGTTATTCTCAGGCAATCGAGGATCGGGCTGGATGCTCGGGATGTCTGGTCCTGGAAGCGTCACGTGTGTTCCTCTGGTCACTGCTCGCCTCCCTCAGAGCATCTTGTGACAGCTTGGGGATGGAGGTGGCATTCCCGACTTTTTCAGGAGACAGGCAACCCCTCAGCTCCTTCCCATTATTTGTAGGGAATGGGAAGCTGAGGGAAACCTGCCCCTCCAAATCCTGACTTTGGGAATGCTGCTTGGCTGGGAAGTGTGTGACCAGGACAGGTGTGTGGCTGCAGCAAGCCCAGGCTTGCAGAGTCATCCAGAGAACTACTTGGAGCATTTCTGGGAGTTTCCCCATGAAAACCTGAGGATGAAGGCTGTTCCTTTGTATTTTGGCTGTAAAACAGATGCTGAGACCATCCTGGGATACCATGGGGGGCTCTTATTCATGGAGCACAGGGATAGGTGTCCTGCCATCCCAAAATCACAGATGGAGGCTTTTCAGAGGAGTGCACGGCCCTGGGCACATGGGTTGGGTTGTCCTTGTTCTTGCTCTTTCCACCCTCTGTCCCAATCCAGGTAGTGCTTCCCACAAAATGAGATGTTTCCTGGAAAGCTGCAGTGGCTCTGTGGGCAGCTCCATGGGGGCTCCACGTCCATAAATTTGTCTTTCTGTGAAAAGCAGGACTTGTTTTTGGGATGTTGAATTCACCCATGCTGCTAAATGTGACAAGGATTGGGGTTAGTCCCATTACATCCCATGGAGATAAATCCTGTTTTCTGCATAAAAAAAAGAAGATTTAATTTTGTTTATTTGGGATGTGCTGCCTGGTTATTTTATTCAGGGCTCCTTTTGCTTCATGTCACAAGAATCAGCAAATCATCCCTCCCTCCTTCCCAACATCCCTGGAATGTTCCCAGCTCCACACATGCTGGAGCCCTCTCCCTGTGCCCTGTGAATGTCCTGCCACGAGCTTTCCCTGCAGGAGCTTTTCCCTGCAGAGCTCAGATGGGAGGCAGGGCTCTGGATCCTGTTTTCCAACATCTCTCCCTGCAGGTTGCTGCTGACTAATCCCTGTTTGTGGACTGATTTTCCAATTAAAGGTCAAGGAAGTCGTTCCAAGAGGCAACATCTCCCTTCAGGCCTTCCACACCTCGGTGCCTCCCCACGTGTATCACATCCAGCAGCTGGAGCCCATGGAGGAGTACAGCATCCGTGTTTCCTGCGGGAATGAGGTCGGCTGGTCGGCATTCAGCCCCTGGATAACAGCCAGCACCACGGAGGGAGGTAGGAAATGGGGAGTGAGGACTGAGAAGGGTTTCCCTGCCTCAATCCCTCTGGGTGAGAGGCACCTCCAGAGTCCTGGTTACTCCCAGGGTGGGAAAGGAAACTTCCCCTTTTTCATGGGCTTTCAATGAGCTCCAGCTCGTTTTCCATCAGATTCCCACATCTCTGCACCCATTATCCCATCTTCCCTCAGCTCCCCTCCCATTGATTCCCACATCTCTGCACCCCTTCTCCCAGTTCTCCCAGCTTCCCTCGTCTTCTTTCCCACTGATTCCCACATCTCTGCACCCCTTCTCCCAGCTTCCCTCAGCTTCTTTTCCATTGATTCCCACATCTCGGCACCCACATCTTTCCCATTGATTCCCACATTTTCCCAGTTCTCCCAGCTTCCCTCAGCTCCCCTCCCATTGATTCCCACATCTCTGCACCCATTCTCCCAGCTTCCCCTAGTTCCCCTCCCATTGATTCCCACATCTCTGCACCCAGTTCTCCCAGCTTCCCTCAGCTCCTTTCCCACTGATTCCCACATCTCTGCACCCCTTCTCCCAGTTCTCCCAGCTTCCCTCACTCCTTTCCCATTGATTCCCACAGCTCCAACCACGCCACCGCTGAACATCACGGTGTCCTTCAACGAATCCAGCTCCTCGCTGGAGATCCACTGGGTGAAGCCACCCCTGGAGAGGATCCATGGGGAGCTCCAGGGCTACCACATCTGGTACAGGTGGCACAACTCCGAGGGCATGGTGAGTCACCAGGAAATGGGGAAGAATGGCTAAAATCCTGGAAGAATTCCCAGCAGGGATGTCCAGATGGGTTTTGGTGCTTCCACAGATTCTTTTGGAGCTCATTTCTTTGCTGTCTTGGGCTTTCATGTGGGCTTCAAACCACTCCTGGCCTTGCATTCCCTGGGTTTTGAGCTGTTCCTTACTCAGATGGGATTTTTCCCTTCCTTAACCCACAGCACAGAATTTCAGAGCTCGAGGAACTCTTTGGCCCAAAGGCCTCTCTGTGAGTGCATGAAATCACCTGGCACACCCTGCTTGCCTTTTCTAGGATTTGGGAAGCAGCTGCAGGCATTTGCTAGGGCAAGGTTGGCCCGGGCTCTGGGCAAAAGATGCCATGCAGAGCCTGTGGATAACAGCAGGAATGGATCCAGCTGTGGTCTGGGTTCCTCTGTGCCAGGCTGGCAGAGTGACCCCAGCTGGAAACAGTGACTCATGCCCTTTTTTTGTCAGATGCTGCACTTTCTGTTCTCCTTTTGCTCCCCCGTATAGATCCAGCCTGAATGAAGCCAGGGAAACAAAATCATGGTCTTGTGACTCGGAAAAAAAGTGCTGACAGGAGCTGTCTCTCTCTCCAGCAAAAGGCCAAACCCAGGCCTTGCCCTTTAAGCCCTGAGAGATTTATTGTTGCTGTTGTTGTTTGTTAATTTTTGTCCATTTTTCTAGCTTATGGAGTGAAATTTTTTCCAGTTCTCAATTTTTTCCATGAGTCTGAGACACGAGACTGGAGTTCTGACTCCTCAAAAAGCTCCTTCTAAGGTTGGACTCGATAATCTCAGAGGTCTTTTTCCAACCTAAATGATTCTGTGTGAATTATTCCATGAAATAAAGTCCCTGAGTTGTGGCCCTGCACAGGCTAAATCTGGGCTGCCCCAAAACAACCACCAGTTTTTGCAGGATAAAGTCAGGAAGAAGCTGGATTTTGGTGTCACAGGGCCACCTGCAGGCCTCTCAACAACCAGAAAATTCCCAAAAGTTGGTTTATTTTCCTCCTTAACCAGCAGTCCTTGTTGGAGCCAAGGCTGCCTGAGTTGGGACAGGAAGAAATTCCTCAACTACCACAGAACTCATAAAATCCCATTAAATTTGGCAGGTCAGCCCTGCTTTGTGCTCACAAAGTTTGGGTTTGTCCTCAGATGATACAGCAGAGCCTTTCAGGACAGGGAAAGATCCCAGTTTCAGGCTGGTGGTAGGGAAAGGATCCCATGTGGATACCGGGAGGAGGAAGGCAGGAATGTGGGAGCAGAGGTGACAAAAGGTCCCAGCTCCTGTCACTGCCAGTAGGTGCCCACACATTCCCAGGGATGGGTGTTTCGCATCTGTTTCCGTGGCTTTTTTGGGACAGGGAACAGAAACTGGTTCCCTCTGAGGAGCTCTGAATCCCTCTCCTCATCTCTCTCCTCACCCAGTGATCCCCCTCAGCTCCATTTCCTCACCCACCGATCCCCCTCAGCTCCTGCTTTTTTTGTGGGATGTTCAGGAAGGAGCCAGGCACTGCTGGGCACAGCAGCCTGCCAGATGTTTTGGCTGCAGCTGGGCAGCTGTTTTGCAGTTGGAAATCGGCAGGGAGCAGCAGCAGCACTTTTCTCAGCTGGAAATGACCAGGAAAGGATGGAATTTGCAGGGGAAGGCTCCTGTGTTTTTACCAAAGCCACGCTGCCTCCTGCCATGGTACCAGCCAAGGAAATACATAAAAATATGCATAAAAATAGGCATAAAATACCTGGGACTGTAATTAGCTGGACACAAAAGCCACAGAAGGAGTGTTTTTTGAGCCTAGGATCTACTTCCAGAGCACTTGGACAATCCTACCAGGAGCGCACGGATCCTGTGGGTGCTCACAGGGCTCCAGTGGCCAAACTGTCCACAACAAAGGCTGAGGGTCACAATCCATGTCAGCAGAGCCTTTCCCTTCCTTGCCAGCTCCTTCCCTGCCTCTTTTCTGGCTCTGGCTGCTGCTGTTGTGAAGCCGAGAGGGCCAGGAATGCTCGGATTGAACGGGAAGCGCTGCTCAGCTCCGCTCCCGATCCCATCCGGCCCTCGCACACAGGGCCATTCTTCTCTCTAAATAGCCGGGCGCTGCACTTCCTCTGAGCTGGGAAAGCAAAGCAGCTCCAAAGGTTGCCAGGGGACGGTGCTCAGTAAACCCCCAGGTCTCCCTGCCTTCCCCAGCCCAGGATTTTCTTCCCTTTCCTCTCCCCAGCAGATCGTGTCCGACGAGGTCCGGCTGAACAGCAGCGTGGCCGTGCTGCCCGTGGCGGCCACCAACGCCAGCTGCTCCATCCGTGTGGCCGCTGTCACCAAGGGGGGAGTGGGACCTTTCAGCATTCCCGTGGAGATCTTCATCCCTGCCAGTGGTAAGGAGGTGCAGGGCTGGATGCAGGGGAATAGCCCAGGGTGTGCTTTCCATGAGGCCGTTCGGCGTCACTCCTTCGGATGCTTTCCCTGTCAGCCAAGGATCCTGATCTGGGAGCGGGACAGCCTCACTCCTCATTCCCTTTTTTCCTCATTCCCATGTAACCCTTTGGGCTCTGCTGAAAACCCCTGGGAATTCCTGCCCCAAGCCCCAGGTGCTGCAGGCTGACTCTTTCACCGGCTCCATTAACAGGATATTTTCTTAGGATTAATAACCTCAGCCCCCTCTTCGACTCCAGCCTCTGGGAATGCCGACTCCTTCGTCATAGCCCTGGGATTTATCTGCGGGACAATTGCCGTCGGAGTCATCCTCTGCTTGTCCGTGGTCATCCACAAACGATGTGTGGAGACAAAATACGGGTAAGGGGATGCCCGTGCTGGATTTGGGGACAAGGATTCTGTCTCCAGAACTGATGTTGTTACCACAAATGCCATTTTTTAAGTGGGCTTTTTCTTGCCCTCCCTTCCTTAGCTCAGCAGTTCACCTTTTGCTCACTATTCCTATTTTTAAAGGGAAGTGAACTTGTGCAACTTGGCGGGGGAGGTGTTATGGCACGGAAATGAGAGAGCAGAGGGTGTCACTGGTCACCAGAGGGTGACCTGGACCCGAGGGAGTGACTGGAGCTGTATCAGGAGAGGTTGGGCTGGATTTGAGGAAAAGATCCTTGCCCCAGAGGGAACTGAACAGGCTCCCCAGGGAATGGTCACAGCTCCAAGGCTGCCAGAGCTCCAGGAGCATTTGGACAATGCTCCCAGGGATGCACTGGGTGGGATTGTTGGGGTGTCTGTGCAGGGCCAGGAGCTGGAATGGATGATCCTTGTGAGTTCCTTTCAACTCCATGATTCAATGGTCCCATCATATCCCATGTCCTGGAGAAACCCTCCTGCCTCATCCCACGCCCGGGTTCAATGGCCCAGCATTGTTTAAAACCACAGACAAAGGGCTGTTCTCTCCTGAAATAACCCAACACTCCTCACTCATCCTCGTGACTTCCCAAGTGCTGTTTAAATGCCCTGTGCTCCCAGTTTGGGAACTGGTACCGAGTAAGGATCCCTTTCCTGACTGGTTGTTGTCGCTCTTTCCCTGCTTTCCCAGTTCTGGAGCATCCTGCCCTGGTTTTGTTTCCCAAAGCTGGACTCTGCAGGGCTCCAGCAGCATTCCTGCTCCTTGAGTGGGAAATGAGTATCCTATTTCCCCCCCAAAAGCTCCATGAGTCACTCCTTGATGGTTCAGTGGTGTTTGTGGAGCTGTTGTTTTGCTCAGACATCGCAGGCGATGGTGCTGATCCAGGAAAAAGGAAATGGAACATGCATTTCCCCTTCTCCTATGCACCCCCTGGGCTCTTTCCCCTGCCATGCTGACTCCTTCATCCAGCTGAAGCAGCCACAGCAGATGTGTTTGTGTTCCCTTAGGAATGCTTTCAGCAGGAACGACTCAGAGCTGGTAGTGAACTTCACAGCCAAGAAGTCCTACTGCCGGAGAGCCGTGGAACTGACCCGTAAGGATGCGTTTTTATCCCTCTGGAAGGGGGAAATGGCAGCAGGTGGGAGGTGCCTGAGCTCCTCCTGTGCCCCTCTCTTGCAGTGGGAAGCCTGGGTGTCAGCAGGGAGCTGCAGCAGAAGCTGCAGGATGTTGTCGTGGACAGAAACGCCCTGAGCCTGGGAAAGGTCCTGGGAGAGGGTGAGTAAAACTCATCTCATTCCAACCTCCTGCCACAGGCAGGGAACATTCCATGAGCCCAGCTTGTCCTCCTCCTGTCACTGATGAGGAACGAGCCTTTTGGAGCATTCCAGATCTTAGGGATCTTAGGGATCTGGTGATGTCCTGAAAGGTGGTGCTTTGGATAAAGGGATTCCTTCTTTCCCGTGGTGCAGGGGAGTTTGGATCCGTGATGGAGGGACGGCTCAGCCAGCCCGAAGGGCCCCCACAGAAGGTGGCTGTGAAGACCATGAAGTGTAAGTTGTCTCTCTGCCCCACTGGATACCAACATTCCCAGTACCTCTCTCAGGAATGGCATCCTGGCACCATTTTGGGGTTCTAAAGCTCTTTCTTTCTCTCTGCTTCCCAGTGGATAACTTTTCCCAAAGGGAGATTGAAGAGTTCCTCAGTGAGGCAGCGTGCATGAAGGACTTTGACCATCCCAATGTCATCAAGCTCCTCGGTATGGGCTGTCCCTTCCCACCCTCCACCTAGGATTTGGGTGGATCCTTTTCCCAGGGCACCGTGTGAGTTGTCCATGTTTCCCAGGGGTGTGCATCGAGCTGAGCTCCCTGCAGGTGCCCAAGCCCATGGTGATCCTGCCGTTCATGAAGTATGGAGACCTGCACAGCTTCCTGCTCCGCTCCCGGCTGGAAATGGCCCCCCAGGTAGGGAGCACCAGGAGCAGAGGAGTGGGGTGGGATCGAGGTGGGAAGGGAATCCCCCTCTGCACCTCCTGCAAGCTCGTCCGTCAATGAATGGCAGGGTCTGAGGGATGAGAGCTCATCTGCTGCCATGGGCTCATCCATTGGGATGGCAGCCCGGGATAGGGAAGCCTTTTGGATCAACACTGTGTAACCCCCACCTTCCCTCCCCAGTTTGTGCCCCTGCAGACCCTGGTGAAGTTCATGGTGGACATTGCCCTGGGCATGGAATACTTGAGCAGTCGGAACTTCCTCCACAGGGACTTGGCAGCTCGAAACTGCATGTGAGTGTTTTCCTCTGCTCCGTCCCGCGGGATGAACCCTGTGGATTTACAGCACAACTCTGCTCCTTTCCATAAGAAGTCCCCTTGGTTCTGAGACCCAGAGCTCAGCCTGGGAGTCGCGTGCTCAGCCCTGGGGCTGTCCTGATCCCTGTTTTCCCCCAGGCTGCGGGATGACATGACGGTGTGCGTGGCAGACTTCGGGCTCTCCAAGAAGATCTACAGCGGGGATTACTACCGGCAGGGCCGCATCGCCAAGATGCCCGTCAAGTGGATCGCCCTCGAGTCCCTGGCTGACCGTGTCTACACCACCAAGAGCGACGTGGTAGGTCCCTGTGCCTGGAGGGACAGTCCCCTGGGCTGAGCCACGCCGTGCTCCTGTTGGTGTCATTCCCTGGAAGTGCAGGAGGCTGCTGGAGCCCTTCTGCTGCTGGCGCAGTCGTTTCCTTGGGTGGGCCCCTTGCCTCCATCCCGGTCATTCCCAGTTTTGGGAGCACCACGATTCTGCCTGTTGTCCCTTGGATGCCAGGCAGTGACCTTTCCCCATGAAAAGGTTCATTCCATTCATTCCTCCTGGAAGTGTCCCTTCAGCCCTGGCCTTTTCCCTTTGTGCCGGCAGTGGGCATTTGGTGTCACCATGTGGGAGATTGCCACGCGCGGGATGACGCCCTACCCAGGGGTGCAGAACCACGAAATCTACGAGTACCTCTTCCATGGGCAGCGCCTGAAGAAGCCCGAGGATTGCCTGGATGAGCTGTGAGTCCTGGGATCCCAGCTGGGAAAATGGATTTTCCTAGGAACAAGCCCCTTAATGTTTGCACAACGTGCCTAAGGAAAGCCGGATCCCGGAGTAGAGCATGTGTCAGCATCTGCTGAACTCCAGGCAAAAATCCCAACAAATATCCTCAGGGGAAGCAATGGGTTTGTGGGGCTGGCAAGGTGACCAGGAACAGTCAGTGATGGGACTTTTTAGTATTTTATTTCTTTATTTTTGGATTTGTTTTGGCCAAAAAGGTCCTGGCTGGTGATGCTCCTGTTTGTTCCACAAAACTCCCTCTAGGTCCCTTCCCTGCCTCAAATCTATAAATCTGTGTCCCACTGGAAAGGGAAAATGCAGAATACACAAACCTTTGGATTTCTGAGCAGCTCAGCAAAGGCCTTTCGCCCAGGCTTCTTTCCTGAGTTTTTCTCCAGTGCTGTTAGAGCTGAAAATGTTTAACCTCCCCATGGCTGAGAGCTTTGAATCCAAACTGGATAAACAGAGTGGCACATTTCCTAAAAGGCTCCTCCCCACTACCTGTTCCTGAAGGAAGCAGTGCAGGAACCTCTAAGAATCCAGCCTGCTGGAGGGCAGAGAGGCTGGCAGGGACATGCTGGGAGCTTCCAGGGCTCCCTGACATCCAGCCTGGGAGCAGGCACCTGCCAAGGGAAGGACTGGGCATCCCACACACAGACCTGGGACGTTCCCAGGGAACAGATCCCAGGGCTGCACTGGAAGAGACTTCTCACATTTCTAACAACAGCTTGGGCTGATAAATCCATGCCCTTGGGAAACAGCCTGAGCTGAGGGAGTTGGTTTCACTTTGATTTAATGGGAATTTCAAGGCTTGCCCAGCTTGGAGGGAAACGGGAATTAACCCCCATACCTCCCCTAATGCAGAGGAGTGCAGGCTGCCCAGAGAAGCTGTGGCTGCTCCATCCCTGGAAGTGTTCAAGGACAGCTTGGAGCTGCCTGGGATGGTGGAAGGTGCCCCTGCCCATGCCTGCAGGGTGGGACTGGATGAGCTTTAAAGGTCCCTTCCAAACCAAACCATTCTGGGATGCTGGGATCCTCTGTTAACCACACTCCTCTCCCGATTTCCAGGTATGAAATAATGTCTGAGTGCTGGAGAGCCGACCCTGCCACTCGCCCCACCTTCTCCCAGCTCAAAGTCCAGCTGGAGAAACTGCTGGAAAACCTGCCCAGCTCCAAGGCCTGCGGGGACATCATCTACATCAACACCGGCCTTCCCGAGCAGAGCCCGGACTCCACGCAGGATTCCGGCTTCCCGCAAGCGGACTCGGATTTGGACGCCGGGAGGCGTCGGAGCCCGGCTCCCCCGGCGCGGAGGCGGCGCTGGTGGCTGTGGATGTGCATCCCGGCGGGCTGTGGGACACCAGGTACATTGTGGAGGAGCAGCTGGCCGGCCCCGTGGAGGAGCCCTACGTGCCACTGCTGCCCTGCCAGGCCCTGGAGCCGGGGAGCCGATGGAGCCAGGCCAGCACTTTGCCGGCGTCGGAGCGGCCGCGTGCCGGGAGCTGCGGGAAGGACTCGGAAGGGCCGCCGGGAATGGTGTGAGCAACACCACGGCAAGGACACAGAGGGAATATTTTAATAAACAGGCGTCTCTTTTATTTATTATCTCTCCTGCACAGTTTGCCTGGTGGAGGCTGGCTCTCCCCAGGAGCTTTTTCCTGGGCTGAAGTCTCAGGGGTTTGGAATTAACAGTGGAATTATTTTGCTGTAATTATTCATCTTCTCCAGAAGGAGCAGAGCGGGGTGGGGTGGATGGTGCTGAGGGGGCAGCTGGTGTTTTCCCCCTTTTCCATCACGTGTGAAGGTTTGTGGGATGGGCATCCCCCTGGATGATGAGTGCTCCAGCTCTACAGCCTGCTGGGGGATTTCACGCTGCAAGAGATCCCCATGGAAAACAGCAGCGGGAGCCCCAATGGGAACAGCGGGTGCTCCCACATTCCCTTCTCCCTGACGGGTTTCCATCCATCCCATCCGTGTGCTGAAGAGCCATTGCTCCTGCTGCAAAACACCAGGGAAACAGAAGCCTGAGAGGGTTCCGGGAGGGCTGGAGCCACCCTAACCCTTCCCTGCTGCCCTTTCTCCTTTTGGGGGGAATTCTGCTGCTTCCATAGCTGGCGCTGCTTGGCAGCAACCAGAACCGGACCCAGCACCTCTTGCCTCTCCTTGGGGGAGACCGGGCTGGGAATGGGGGGAACAGGCTGGGGAGGGGGCGCAGAAATTGTAGAAGGGGGTACCGAACGGGGGGCAGGGGGTTGCAGGAGCTGGGGAAGGCATTTTGGGATTGGGGAAAGGGATGCAGTGACCGAGATGGGGTGCAGGAGCTGGAAACCGGGGTGCAGAGCTGAGGAGGGGCTGCAGGCCTGGGGAAGGGTTTCCCTGCCCGGCTCGGGTGGTCCCGGCCCCGCCGGAGCGGGGGGGCTGACACGGGTTCCTGCACGGTGCCCGCTCGTCCCGGCAGCACCAGAAACAGCTTTGCTGGGGGAAAAGCCACCCTCGGGCACCCCAGCCGCTGGGGATGGACGCCCTCGGAGCCCGGGCGGTGTCCCGGGGGATGGATGCCCGGCCGGTGTCCCGGGGGATGGATGCCCTCGGATCCCCGCTGGTGTCCCGGGGGATGGACGCCCTCGGATCCCCGCCGGTGTCCCGGGGGATGGATGCCCTCGGAGCCCGGGCCGGTGTCCTGGGGGATGGATGCCCGGCCGGTGTCCCGGGGGATGGATGCCCGGCCCGTGTCCCGGGGGATGGATGCCCGGCCGGTGTCCCGGGGGATGGATGCCGGCCGGTGTCCCGGGGGATGGATGCCCGGCCGGTGTCCCGGGGATGGATGCCCTCGGAGCCCGGCCGGTGTCCCGGGGGATGGATGCCCGGCCGGTGTCCCGGGGGATGGATGCCCGGCCGGTGTCCCGGGGGATGGATGCCCGGCCGGTGTCCCGGGGGATGGATGCCCTCGGAGCCCGGCCGATGTCCCGGGGGATGGATGCCCGACCGGTGTCCCGGGGGATGGATGCCCGGCCGGTGTCCCGGGGGATGGATGCGGAGGGCCGGTCCTGGGGATGGGCGCCGGGGTCCGGGGGGAAGCGCCGCGTCCCGGGGGCATGGATGGCAGGCCGGTGTCCTGAGGGGGATGGCGCGGGCGGGGTCCGGGGATGGATGCCTGGCGGTGTCCTGGGAGATGGGCAGCCGGTGTCCTGGGGATGGATGCGGCGTGTCCTGGGGATGGATGGGCCCTGGGGATGGATGCCCGCACCATGGGGGGATGCCCGGCCTGTGTCCTGGGGGATGGATGCCTGGCGGTGGCGGGGATGGCCGCCTGGAGCCCGGCCCCGGGGATGGATGCCCGCTGGTGTCCTGGGGATGATGCCCGGCCGGTGTCCTGGGGATGGATGCCTGCCGGTGTCCTGGGGATGGATGCGCGGGGCCGGCCCGGCGCCGGGGCGGGGAAGCGCCGCGTCCCCTGCACGGGGCCCAGGTGGGGGGCACCGAGGAGGGACGGTCCCGGAGGGGCGCCATGGGGGGCGCGGGGGCGCGGGGCCGCCTCCCCGCTTGCTGCCGCTGCTCGCTCCGCGGCGCCGCCCAGGTGAGGGGGCACCGGGAGCCCGGGCAGGCGCTGCCCGCGCTCCTGCCCCGGCAAACAGGTGGGCAAAGCCCCAAGCCGCGCTTAAACTGCACGTGAGCCGCGCTTAAAGAGCGCCTGGCTTCTTCTGGGCTCTTTCCCCCCTTCTTACCCCGCACCTGAAGCTGCCCCCGAGCACACCGGGAGCACAGAATCCCCATTTGGGGCTTTTTTGGGGGGGGATTTTCCAGCTTTGCGATGGCTCAGCATCCCGCCGGAGCTCGCGCTGGCTCACGGAGTTAAACGCAGCCCTAACAAAGAGCTGTTTATTAAAGCCAGCGACGCGCCAGCATCTATTTGCTTTTGCCTCCCTTCCTCTGGGCTCGGGGTATCCCAGAGCTGCCAGCACAGCCCGGCTCATCCCCCGCGGCAGCCCGGGACCCCTGAACCCGCTGCCGGGGAAGCGGAGGACACCGAGTGCATTGCTTGGGCTGCTGTGTTTGTCCTCTCCCAACCCTCGGCAGCTCTTTGGAAACGGGAATCATTCCACAGTGCGGTTATGGAAAGGGGGGAAGAAATCCCTTCGACCAGGTGGGACGGAGCCCACCACCTCCGCTCGCTTTCCCGGAATTCCATAGCCCCCAGGCCAGTCCCTGTGCGCTCTCTCCTCACTGCGCTCCCCAGATTTCTGAGCTCTGGGAACGGCTTTGCTCTTTTTCCTCGGTTTCAAGTCAATTCCGCAGGAATCCCATAATAACGGTGCCCGTCTCCGGCATGAGTCAGTCCCGTGGGAGCGATCGGTTTGCAGGCAGGAGTCCCACCAGCGTTCCTGGCCCCGGCAGAGCTCACAAGACAGCTGTTTTCCTCTTCTTTTGTCATGTGGAAGCGGGACAGGGCTGGAGCTCCTGCAGGATGAAACATGAGTTATAGCATCTCTCCCACAAAGCGATCCCAGCCCTGCCTGGAGCGCAGGCCTAGGTGGAAAAAACTCCTGGATCTGGGTAAATGCGGGGGAAAATCCAAAGTCAGGGCGCTCAGGGAACATCGGATGCTGCGGAGCTCCCTCGCCAGCCTCCTCCCAGGCTGGCAGCAGGTTGGCTCCTGGGAGGAGCGGCAGCGCAGGGAGGTCCCCATCCCCATCCCTGTCCCTGTGTCCCGCAGAGCTGCCTGGGCAGGCAGCAGCTCCTGGCTGCCATCCGGCAGATGCAGCAGCTGCTGAAGGGGCAGGAGACGCGGTTCTCCGAGGGGCTGCGCGCTGTCAGGAGCCGCCTGAGCACCATCCACGCCTCCCTGGCCAAGGCCGCCCCCGAGCCGCCCGCCGGTGAGTCCCTGGGACAGCATTCCAGGGAAATCGCAGGGAAAGGGTGGCCTGGAAGGATAGGCCCCTCCAAACTCATCCCCTTTCCGTGGTCTCGCAGCAGCCTGTCCTGCCCTCCAAGCCCCTGCGGATGGGAGGAAGTTCGGCACCAAATATTTGGTGGACCACGAGGTTCACTTTGCCTGTGACCCAGGATTCCAGCTCCTGGGCTCCAGCACACGGATATGCCAGGCCAACGGCAGCTGGACGGGGCAGGAGGCCCGCTGTGCAGGTACTGCTCATTGCCCGCCCTGGAATGTGCTTGGGAAAAGTGGATTTATAGAAACACAGGGGGATATCGGGGTGCTCAAAGTGGGCAGAGATTGCAGCTGCCCCCCAAAGTTCCAGGGATGCTGCAGCTCCCATGGTTTTGGGGTTTCCTCTGTCTTAGGGAAAACTGGGAATTACAGCTCAGCAGGAGAGATGAGGGGAAACGGTATCATTGGTGTAGGGTACCAAAGCATCCCGGTGCATGCAGCATTCCTGAGCCTTGCTTCCCAAAAGGAGATAACACGGAACGTGGCTGCTTTTCCCGCAGAGATCAGAGAGTGCTCGAGCAGCCCCTGCCAGAATGGTGGGACGTGCCTGGAGGGTCTCAGCCACTTCAAATGCCTCTGTCCCCCGCAGTGGACCGGAACCACCTGCCAGTACCAGGCTCAGACTGGTGGGTGACCCTTGCTGGGGCATCAATGGGAATATTTCATCCCCCTCCTCATCCCATCCCGCCGTTTTCCCGCAGCTCCTCCCACCTGGAGCGTGACGGATGACCCGGCCTTCAGCCGGCAGCCCCGCTGTGCCCAGATCGCCCAGACCCAGCAGTGCAGCTGCGATCCCGGCTTCCACATGAGCGGCACGGCTTCCAACGGGATCTGCCAGGGTGAGCCGGCATACGGGAGGGCAGCGGGGCCGCAGGGTCACGGAGTCACACCGGGAGGGACCGCGGCGGCTCGGCCGCACCATCCCAGAGCACGCAGCACGGGATTGTGCCCAGCTGGCTCTGGGATGTCTCCAGCCGATGCTCCGAGCTCCTTGGGCAGGCTCCGAGCCCTCCATGCAGGGATGGCCGAGCTCACACCGGGCCCAGTGTCGCCCTCTGCGGGACACCGCTGCTCACAGCCCCCGAGCTGCGCTCCTCCCATTCCCTGGAATCTGCCGTCGGCCCCTTCCCAGCCCAGCTCGTGCCCGCTCCTCCGGCACTCGCTCGCTCCCTGGGTTTTCCCAGGAGGCTGGAGCGAGAACCGGGTGAATCCCTGTCTCCGCAGACCTCAACGAGTGCGAGGTGTACCGGCAGCAAGGGGGACCCCGGCTCTGTGCCCACGTCTGTGTCAACATTCCCGGCTCCTTCCGCTGCTCCTGCCCCGCCGGATACGTCCTGCTGGGCGACGGCAAGAGCTGCGAAGGTGAGGAGGCTGGAATCCACTTGGTCCCAAGCGCTCTGCCATCTTCCCCCACTTTTTTATCCATATCCGAGGGAAAGGCTGGTGTAGAGGGGAGGGGGATGATGGAGGGATGCTTTGCAGGATGGAGGGTGTTTGGATTGGCAGGAGTTCCAGCTGGATGTGGAGCTGGGTGGGGAAATGAATCCCAGTGTTGTGCTGGGGAAGGCAAAACTCCACCAGAGTGCTTCAAAAGAATCCCTAAAAATGAAAATAAAATGGTTTTCTGGAAGCATGGCTGCTCCTCTCCTCCTCTCACTTTCCCTCTCCCCTCTCCTCTACCTCTCTGGATGATGGAGCCACACTTTGGGTCTGCACCTCCTTGAAGACAACCCCACTGTGGCTGTGGGGATGTTCCCGGAGCAGGGAATTCCTGGGAAGAGCCAAAAGTAATGTTAAACTTCCAGAATTCCATGATCAGCTCAGAGGGTGGCAGCATCTCCCCCAATCCAAGGGAATTGGGGTGCAGGTGGAAGGCAGCGGGTGGGAATGGTGGGAGGCCAAAACCGCCAAAAGCCTCCTGAAAAACAGGGAAATTTTTGTGCCCTGAAGTGTTGATTGCTGCAGTTCAGGGTGAGAAAATCCCTATTTCCCCATTCCTCCCTGGTTTTCCTGTGTTCCATGGCATCTCACTAATGCTTCCAGCAAATCCTCTGCATTCCAACTCCTGCCAGGCATCCCACGGGTGTTCAGTAAATAAAAAGGGACGGTGTTTCCAAACAATCAAGCAGAAAGTTTGGAAAAGCAGCTGCCTTCCTGCTGGCAGAGGGCTGCTCTTAACCCATGCTGGCCTGGGGCAGAGCTTGGGGAGTGGGGATAGAATGCCAGGATGCTCCCATATATTTTGGATCGGGTTTAACCTGTGGTTTTGCCTATTTTCTGATGGAAAGGTGAGCTCAGTTGGAGGCTTCCATGCCCTGACGCTGCTTCCTGCCCCTGTTTTCCAGATATTGACGAGTGCTCCCTATCCCAGGATAACTGCACAAATGGGAGCACCTGCATCAACACTGGTGGGGGATTCCAGTGCGTCACCCCCCAGTGTCCCCCGGCCGCCGGCAACGTCTCCTACGTCAAAACCTCTCCCTTGTAAGTGCAGGGCACAAAATCCAAAAAAATCCAAAACCTCTCCCTTGTAAGTGCGGGGCACAGAATCCAAAACCTTCCCCTTGTAAGTGCAGGGCACAGAATCCAAAACCTTCTGTTTGTAAGTGCGGGGCACAGAATCCAAAACCTCCCTTGTAAGTGCGGGGCACAGAATCCAAAACCTCTCCCTTGTAAGTGCAGGGCACAGAATCCAAAACCTCTCCCTTGTAAGTGCGGGGCACAGAATCCAAAACCTCTCCCTTGTAAGTGCAGGGCACAAAATCCAAAACCTCTCCCTTGTAAGTGTGGGGCATAAAATCAAAAAAAATCCAAAACCTCCCCCTTGTAACTGCGGGGCACAGAATCCAAAACCTTTCCCTTGTAAGTGCGGAGCACAAAAGCCAGAACCTCCCCCTTGTAACTGCAGGGCACAGAATCCAAAACCTCCCCCTTGTAAGTGCGGGGCACAGAATCCAAAACATCCTGTTTGTAAGTGTGGGGCACAAAATCCAAAACCTCCCATTTGTAAGTGTGGGGCACAAAATCAAAACCTTCCCCTTGTAAGTGCGGGACACAACATCCAAAACCTTCCCCTTGTAAGTGCACGACAGAATCCAAAACCTCTCCCTTGTAAGTGCAGGGCACAAAATCCAAAACATCCCCCCTTGTAAGTACAGGGCACAGAATCCAAAACCTCCCCCTTGTAAGTGCGGGGCACAGAATCCAAAACCTCCCCCTTGTAACTGCGGGTCACAGAATCCAAAACCTCCTGTTTGTAAGTGCGGGGCACAGAATCCAAAATCTCCCCCTTGTAAGTGTGGGGCATAAAATCCAGAACCTCCCGTTTTAGGTGCAGGGCACAAAATCTAAAATCTCCCCCTTGTAAGTGCGGGGCACAGAATCCAAAACCTCCCATTTGTAGGTGCAGGGCACAAAATCCAGAACCTTCCCCTTGTAAGTGCGGGACACAAAATCCAAAACCTCCCCGCTTGTAAGTGCGGGACAGAATCCAAAACCTCCCCTTGTCATGGGGCACAGAACGGCATCCCTCCCCGGCACGGCATCCCATAAAATCCATGCATGGCATCCCTATGGATCCATGGCACGGCATCCCTATGGATCTACGGCATGGCATCCCTATGGATCCGTGGCATGGCATCCCTATGGATCCAACGAGACGGGGGGCACAGATGCCGCATCCCCAAAAAAATCTCTCCCCGCTTTTCTCTCCGCAGCCAGTGCGAGCGCAACCCGTGCCCCATGGAGAGCCGCTCATGCCACCAGGCGCCCAAAACCATCTCCTTCCACTACCTGCCCCTTCCCTCCAAGCTGCAGACCCCGGCGCCGCTGTTCCGCATGGCCACGGCGGCGGCTCCGGGCCGGCCGGGCCCCGACAGCCTCCGCTTCGGCATCGCGGGCGGCAACGAGCGCGGGCACTTCGTGGTGCAGCGCTCGGACCGGCACACCGGGGAGCTGCTGCTGCTGCAGAGCCTGCGCGGGCCCCGCACCGTCCACGTGGACGTGGACATGGCCGAGTACCTGGACAGGGCGTTCCAGGCCAAGCACCTGTCCAAAATCACTCTCTTCGTCTCGGCTTATGAGTTTTAGGGGTGGGTCCTGCTCCCTGCTCAGCTGCCCCGTGGATCGCGGGGAATGTCCGGGCTGGAGCTGCTCTGCAGGCATCCGGCCTCGCCCCGCTCTGTCCCAAAGTTCTTCTTCCCATGGGGGTTTACACCACCAAATGAGGTGGACAAGCTCATCCTCATCCCCATCCTCATCCCGGCTCCAGAGAGACGATGTCCTGCAACAGCAGGTGGAAACCACAGCCCTGATTTCCTTTGAATTCCCGATTTTTCCTTTAGGAAGCAGTGAAGCCAAGTGTGTGGGAAGAGGGAGGCTCATGGCCTCTCCTGCTCCCCTCCCTTGTTGCACCCAGTCCTGCTCCCTAAAAAACCACACTTCCACTTCCCTCTGGATGCTGAGAATCCCCCTGGCAGCCTGTAGGGATTGAGGCCTGGTGCCTCAATCCCCTGGGATTGATCAGGGCTGGAACACTCCATGAACATCCACCTGGATGCCCTCCTTGGCAAGTGGGGCAAAGGAGGAATTCCAGGGCTCTCCCTGCTCCTTAAACCTCTCAAATGGGGATCCCCCGTGGATCCTCCTCACAGCAGAGCTTCAGCTGCATGTGGAGGTGGGAATTTTCCCTGCTCCATCAGTCAGAGCCTCCATCCTGGCATAGGAATGCTGGGAAGAGCTGGGATTCAGCTTTTCCCAGGGGATTTCACCCTCCTGCTTGTGCATGTTCTGCATGTTCCCTCATCCCACTGGATTTAGTACAATTAAAGGATGATGTAAAGGACATCACCGGAGTGAAGCACCTGATGGATGTGTGGATGGGGGGAATTCTCACCCGGAGCAGTCCAAGGGGAATTGGGGTCTGGGAGGGCAAGAACCCGTTATCCATGATTTTATTTTCCTGCTTTGTTTTGTTTGGGAGGGGCTGGCTGATAGCGGGGGGCTCATTCCCACTGGAGCATCCTCATCCCTGAGCATTTTCAGCCTGCAGCATCCTGCCCCCCAAGGAACCCTCACCCTGGGAATCCTCATCCCTGAGCATCCTTTCCCCTGGGAATCCTCATCCCCGAGCATCCTTTCCCCTGGGAATCCTCATCCCCGAGCATCCTTTCCCCTGGGAATCCTCATCCCTGAGCATCCTTTCCCCTGAGAACCCTCACTCCCTTACATCCTGCTGAGCTGCACCCACTAAAACCATTCCCACTCCTTGTCCCGGGGAAAGAGACTTCCCAAGATGGATCTGTCTCCTCTGGGGGATCGAGCTCCTGGATTTTTGGGGGTGTAGGAGCCTGGGAAGGGGTTGGATCTCTCTGGCAGAACAAGAAGGGACATTCAGGGCTGTTGTCGGCAGATGGAGGATGTTTGGATTGGCAGGAGCTCTGGCTGGACGTGGAGCTGGGCAGGGAAAAATATCCCAGGGTTGTGCTGGGGGAGGGAAGGGAAAACTCCAGAGTGCTTCAAAAATATCTCCAAAACTTAGGAGAAAATGCTTTTCTAGAAGCACGGCTGCTCCTCTCCCTGCCGCTTCCCAGCCTGGCTGGACGTGCTCCTCCAACAGGCCATGACCCCATTTTGGGATGATAACAAAATCTGGGAGCTGAACACCAGGAATTTGGGAGAGGACAAGCTCCTGACAGGGCAGAATAGTTTCCATCTGCTGCTTTCTCCGGATAACACAGCTGGAGACGGGCGCCTGGACCACGCTCCGGAGGCTTTTCCTTGCGGCACCATCCCAAACTGACAACATTTTCCTAATTCCCGAGGCCAGGGTGAGCTGGTTTCTCCCTTCCAGCCCTGGAAAAGTTTAAGTTCGGCTCTTTGCCTTTCTCAACCTCTGGCTGCCATTCCAGTTGACTAAAAGAGATTTTTTTTCCCTTCCTAGAGAAGCCGCTCCGGCATCTTTCAGACTTCCTGAGGTTGGAATTTGCAGAGAGAGGCTCTTCCAGTCTTGAAACACAACTTTCATTTGCGATAATAATATTTGGGAGCTGAAAAAAACAGCAGGAATGCTTCTGCTTCCCTTTGGCGGGCACAGCTGGCCCCATATGTGTTGTCCCAAAACCACCAGAATATTTAACCAAAAATTTAGGATTTTTCCTTTGAGTTCAGATTTTCCTGGACTTTTTTTTCCCCTTGCCTATGGCTTAGGGAGATGATGCAGAGTCCTGTGGGCATCAGCTCCAGGGCTCCACCTGTGCTGATGGAGCTAATTAGTCCTAAGTAACCCTAATGATGCTCCCCAGCCGCCACCAGCTTATCCCCTGTAGGAATGCTGTTTTCCAGCCTTTTCTTTGGATTTGCCTGATTTCCCTGATGATCAGAACCCTGGCTCCTGCTTGCCTTGCTCAGGTGTGCGAGGCCCAAGGGAAATGATTCTTCCCTGAAGGATCTGAGGCTGCTCCCGCTCGGAATCTCATGGGAATCCATGCGAGCGTCCCGCCTTGTTTTTATAAAGTTTATTCGGTTGCTAGCACTGGAAAAAGTCGAGTCCCGTGTCCTGAAAAGCAGGCAGGGAGGCAGCTGGACAGGATACAAATGTAACTTTTCCCGGGAACGTTTGATTAAACGTCATTGAAGTGACTCTGACAAACACGTCTTCCCTTCGCCCACCACATTTTTATTAAGTGACTGTCTTGGAACCGCTTTATCGCGGGTTTTGTCACGCCCTGACCCCGACAGCGACTCCAGGCACCGCTTCTGTGCCGCCCTGGGGACACACACTCTCTGTTTAATTACGAGCGTCACTAATTAATGACGCACGGGCCGGCTCCCCTCACACGCACCGGCCGCCAGGGGGCGCTGCCCACACTGCGTGAGGAGGGGTTGGGGGGGCGGCGGCCATGACGCAGCGGCGGGAGGGGAGGCCCATTCCCGCTCCCGGTGCCCGTCCCGGTTCTCGCCAGGCGGAAGCCGCCGCCCTTTTTCCCCTTTCCCTCCCTTTTCCCCCCTTTTTCCCCCACCATTCCCGGGGGGACGCCGCCACCACGTGACGGGCGCGGGGCACGTGACAGCACGCGCGGCGAGGCCCCGCCCCCTTCGCGCGCGCACGGCGGCGGCGGCGGCCGAGGGGAAGCGGAGGAGGGCGGGGCCGCGCGTGACGTCGCTGCGGATTTGACGGGCGTGGCGGAAAGCCAATGGGCGCGCGAGACGCGGCGGCCGCGACCAATGGCGGCGCGCGGGGGGGGCGGGCCCAGGGCCGCGGCGGAGGAGGAGGAGGAGCGCGGCGGGCGGCGGCGGCGGCGTGAGGGGACGCGACGACATCGCTGCCCCGGCGGGCGCGGAAGACGCTGTGGCGGCGGCGGCGGCGCGTGCGGGCCGCGGGCGCTGAGCGAGCGTGTGCGGGCAAAGCGCCGGGGGCCGCTGCCGCCGCTGCTGCTGCCGCCGTTCTCCTCCTCCTCCTTCTCTTCCCTCAGCCGCCGCCGCCATTTTGTGCGAGTGCCTCGCGCGGGCGCCATGTTTGTAAGGAAGAATTAGGGCCGCCATCTCCGGCCAGCAGCACCTCCCTCCCCCCGTGTGTGTGTCCTCCCGCTCTCCTGTGCCCCGGGGCTGCCGCTCGAGCCGCCGCCGCCGCCACCGCCTCCCCGCAGCGCCCGCGCGGGGCGGCCGGGCCCGGGCGCTGAGTGCCCGTTAGTGTCTCACTAAGTAACCGTGAGTGCAAACCTTCATCATCTCTCCTCACTGAGGGGCCCGGCCCTCCTCCTCCTCCTCACCGAGCCGCCCCCAGCGCGGCCGTGCGCGCCGCCGCCGCCGCCGCCTCCTCCCGCCGCTCCGCACCGCGGGCAGCGGCGGGGCCCTGCCTTCCTCCACCTCCCTCCTCCTCCTCCTCCTCACCACACCACAGCCAGGCACAATGGCCTTTGAAAGCCTGTTCTCCAAACCCCCAAACCCAGTTCTTGACCCAAACATGCCCGACTCTGACAGGCAACATGCAGGGGACGAAAGGTCGAGTAACATTCTTCTCTCTCTCCGCTTCTCATAATGGTGGTACTTAGTGGGGTGATGCTGGTAATGATGATGATGATGATGCTGATGATGATGATGCTCTGTTAATGTGCCTGAGGGGGTTAACGATGTTTTTGGGGGGCAGGTCACCTTCAGGCTGGAGCGGGGTGGTGGTGGTGGGGAATGCAAATTGGGGAGGGGGGGTGTCACTGCATTAAAAGTGCATTTTTTTAGCAAGGTTTTAATTTTTCCTTTTGGAATGCATGCGTTTTTACATCTTCATTGATTTATTCTGGCTGGGAAGGGGGGCTGTTTGCCATTCTTTCCATAAATTGCACTTTCCAGGGGGTGTCTGTTGAATGTCACCATTGTTCTCTGTCTCAGGCAGGAAAGGGTGCTCCGAGTTGGGCGGGTTTTTTATTTTTGGCTGTTTTTGTTGATACCACAATCTCTCACTAGAGCCATATTTAACGTCATTTTCTTGCCAGATTCCACCTTACACATTTAACTGGATCTTTTTTATGCAGATTAAGGGCTGACTGACGTTATCTTTGCCACCTCTCAATCCCCATGCGCAGAAACCCAGAGTCCTGTTCCTGGTGAAAGGACCTCTGTTGCTCCCTCCCTCCTTCCCTCCCTCCTTTTCTCTCCTGCAGCTGCTGGAAATTCAAATCCTTTCTCCAGGCAGCTCTGGCCTTCCTAACTAGTTCCAAAATTACTGTGCCAGGGTGGCAGTTACCAGTGCCTGAGCCTACATCTACCCTGAGCATTCCTGACAAAGCTGCAGGAGTTAAAAACGCCGAGGTTTTGGCGTTCCCAGAGCTTGGCCTCCCCCCACACAGCTCCACAACCATTTGTGGTATTTCAGAGGACCAGGAAACACTGGAAAAAAAACCCCAAACAGATTAAAAAAACAACAACAACAAAAAAAGACTTGTGGGTAAATGCAAAACTGTTTCCTTGTTGGAGAAAAGAGTCCCGAGTTCTGTGTTATAAATTGGGAAGTGGTCCCAAAATGCTCCTCGGGTTTAGTGCAAGGGTCAGGGCAGAGCGCAGAGCTGCTGGTTCTTGTTTTCCCCCTTCTGCTTGTCCTTGGGAAATGCTCCTGGGATTGAGTGCAAGGGTCAGGGCAGAGCCCAGAGCTGCTGGCGCTTGCGTTCCACTTCCTGCTTGTCCTCGGGAAGTGATCCCTAAAACGGGCCTGGGCTTTAGTGCAAGTCCAAGGCAGAGCCCAGCGCTCCCCTTGGGTTTTGGTTTTGTTTTCCCCTTCCTGCTTGTCCTTGGGCAAGGGTGGAAGTTGTGTCGTGCTCTGTTTTCCGAGCTGAGTGCACACCAGGAATCCACTGGGATCTCTGGAGCTGGGGCAGAGCTGTGCTGTGGAGTTCCTGCAATCAGGCTGTGACTTTTCACTGTTTCAGGGATTGAAAATATCTGGAGTTCTCAAATCCTTGAGGACAAGCCCGAGTGACTCCGGGTAGTGCTGGGAGCAGAGTTTTTCCAGCTTGGAGTTCTCATCCTCTCACCAGCTGTTCCCACCAGTACAACCAGTTGTGACACTGGTAATTGTGAAATAGAGCCAATAAGTGCCACCTAACAACCTAATTAATTTTAATTTACAAGTGTTGCTTTATAATGTTTTAATTAATGAGGTGAAGAGCAACAATACACACGACCTGGGAGATCATAACTTGTACTTTTTCTAAAACTTTACCTCTGTAAAATGAGTTCATTCACTTCAAAAAAGGCCCAACTCCAGAGTTTCTGTGTTACATCAGGTGTGCAGATGGAGGACCAGTAAAACCAGTTCACTGCAGGGAACACCCATACTGGCAACCTCATGATTCCCAATCAATTTGTGCAGCAGGAATTCTGTTAATAGTTTGATTTGAGCTGCTCTGTTGAATGATAAAGAAATTACTTAGTAAAAAAGAATTTAAAAACCCTGTCTGTCCACACTTTGAATATTCCAATTTGGAAGGTTGTTTTAATGCAGTTTTCTCAAGACAGGAATGTTTTTTAATTAGTTCCAGTTAATTCCTGTTGTTGACAATATTTTGGTGATGAAAGGTCTGAGCCTTCCAGCACAGGGGTCCTGGACAGATTTTTTTCCTGCAAGGATTTTGTGAGGATTTCCTGGTTCTGTGTGGGTAAATCCATGGCAGGGTAAGGAATAACTTGGAGGCAAGTTTATTTACACACAAATCAATGCCAGATTTCCCAGAAAATAGCTTGAAATTAATTTACTTTGACTTTTTACTGCTCCCAGCCACCCTCTGCTTTTATTTGATTTTCCCAGTGAAAATTCTCTGTTATTTGGAGTTATTTTCCTTATTAATTCCTAATTTCTTAAGCAGCACCTTAGAATCAAAATTTGGGGAATTTTAGCTATCAGGGAATTTTAACCTAAAGTAAAATTTTTAAATGAAATTTTATGGGGAATGAAAATTTAAAAACTTCAGTAATGTTTGAGGGTAGAGATTCCCAGAATATTTCAGAAAATGCATTCTGGGTTTGGATCTTGGACTTAAGGAGCTTCTGGAGTAAATCTTCTTTGGGTATAAGGAATTCTATTTTTAAGGCTGACCTGAAATAAGGTCAAGGAATGGGAGCTAAAATCCAGGTTTAAAGGTTAGGAATGAAATTAAAATACCAGAATTGGGGTTTTTTGAGTCTCCCTTCCCAAATATTTGTGGAACTGGAACTGCCCAGGGATTTCATCAGGTTGCTTTTCCCTGGAAGATCATTTGCCTTTCTGATCCATTTGAGAGGTGCTCTAGGAATGCACTCAGACACTGGGAATGTTTTCTGGGATTGTTTTCATATCCAGCTCCAAGTATCTGGAGGTTGTGGGAGAGGGGGGAACTCCTGAAAAGGAGATTCTGCTCTCCCTTCCTGGTGCACAGCTCCAGTTTGGGATTTAAATGGGAATAAAAGCAGCTAAACCAGAAGAGAATTCCTGCCTTGGCACTTCCTTGAAAAATAACTTATTTTCCAAGAAAATGGTATATTTCACTTTGATCTTTTCAATCCATATTTATCCAGTTGTTGGATTTTTCCTTCTTTTTCCTTTCCCCACCCCCTTTTTTACATTCTTGAAGCTCAGTCCTTGGAAAATGCTTGGATGTTGTGGAAAGAATTTAGAGATTAGAGGGCTTTTGGAATATTCCCTCTGCCATGCAATCCAAGGGATTGTATTACTGAGACTGGTTTACCTGGAAAGTTATTCCAGTCCTGGATGCATCCCAAAAGTGGAAATCCATGAGTGTAATTCCCATAGGAATTGGGACATGGGAACAACTTTGTTCCCAAGGAGCATTTTCCCGTAGGTATTTTATGGAAGAGGATATTTTAATTGATCCTTGAGGGAATGAGTTTAACTGATATCATCAAAACATAATTGGATTTTTGGGATAGTTGCAGGTGTTTCAGGGATAATAATATTCCAGTTTTATTTCATTAATGTAATTCCAAGACATTCCAGGTCATAAAGCAGTTATGTCTTCTCCCTGGCATATCCATTTATCCCAAAAATCACAGCTTGGGGTTGCTTCAGACTTCATAACTGTTTTTTTTTCCAGTGACAGGTGAGCTGGATGATAACATGGAATTTTATTGTGTTCCTGGTATCCCTCTTTCAGGGAAGATGGAGAGCTGGAAGATGGGGAAATAGATGATGCAGCCTATGAGGATGTGAAGGAACACGGCTCAAAAGGGGACGATAAACAGAAAAATGAGAAAGGCCACCGGAAATCCAGGAAAAAACGCAAAAAAGAGAAGGACAAGAAAAAATCCAAAAGGAGAAGACGGGACAAGCATAAGGTTAGGAAAATAACCATCATTTTGGAAGTTCTCATTTGATTCATGGGTGTCCAGGACAAGGATCCAAGAAATCAGCAAAACAATTAAAATGCTTTTTTACCATTAAGACTTAAATTGGTTTTAGATGTTCAAGTTAAGCGCAGGACTTGGAAGCTGAACCAGAGGGATCTGAGAGTTTTTAGGATAAGATGCACAATGTAAATTTATCACTTTTGTGCTCATTATGCTTATGGAAAGAAGATGATTTCCTCAAAATTCCCAGCTTTTTTGTTCTGTTTTCTAGCATAACTCCCCTTCCAGCGATGACAGCTCCGACTACAGCCACGACTCCGACATGGAGCGCACGGAAAGGCCCCACAAAAAAAGCAGCAGCTCTTCCTACAGGGATTATGATTCCTCCTTCAGTCAGGTAAGAAGATTCAAGCTCATTCCTCATGCCCTAATTGAGGTGACATTCCAAAACTACAAATATAAGCAGTGTGAGTTTGGAAGTTTGGCTCCATCCCTGTGCCTGTTCTCCCGGATTTCTGGAAGCACATCCAGTTCTCATCTCCCTGAGGACATTCCCAGATGTAAAGCAGGATCTGTGGTAGAAAATAAGCCTGATATTAATTTTTCTTCCATCAGGCATCAGGAATTAAGGAATCTTTGTTATTAAGGAATCTTTTTATTGCCGGCACTGAATTTAGGCTGGACTCAAAGGAAAAAAACTCTTGAAAAGCCACTTTTCAATATCTAAAGTTGATTCTGCATTTTGGCAGCGCAATTTTCTTGGCTTTTCTCAGCTGGTGAAGTAAAATTATTAATTTTTCCTGAATAACTCATATTCCCTATCTTATTGATGCTTTTTTTGGGCAAATCTGGTAATGATAAAACAGCCCCATAAATAGATTTTTAGAGCAGTTTGGAGGGGTGGGGTTTGGAAATATGGAATTGCTTCCTAATGCAATCCTTTTCCTTACAGCATGGACACGTGTCAGGGAATTACATGAGTTCCCAGAAAATGCAGCATAAAAAAAATGTCAAAAGTAAGGAATATGACAACTACAGTCATTACAGTGATGAAAACTTTGGCAATTACAACGAGGAGGAAAAGGATGAGGATTTTGCTGACCAGCTCAAACAGTACAGACAAGCTAAAGAGACTTCCAGTGGGGATTTGGGACCTCCATTCCCAAAGGAACCAGTGAAGAAACAGGGCATGAAAGGGATCCAGAAAGGTAAGGGGAGTTTTGGTGGCATTTTTGGGGTGAAGACCTGGATGAGGAAAGCTGCCAGGGATGGTTTTCCTGGGATATTCTGGCTGGTCAGAAATAACATTTCCAACAGTAAAAAGGGAGGGATTTAATTTATTCCATTTATCTCTCTTTGATGCCATGAAAGAACCATTTTCCATTAATTTCTGTGATCCTTTTAAGAGGTTATTCCTGTTTTCCAGGCATTTCCCAACGAGGGAACAACTACAACGTTGGCAGAGGGCGTGGAATGCAAAAGAAACTGAAGCGCAAAGATCGCGGCAGGGGCAGAGGCGGCAATAAAGGATCCGATGGCTTCCACGAGGTACCTGCAATTCCAGTCCTTATTCCCAACGTCTGCATCACCAGTGCTCCAAAAAGGAGCTCATAAAATGTGGATTTTTTTTTCCCCAGGATGGCAAACCAGTGAAGAAATGGGTTAATATGAGCCAGGAGTTCATCAACCAGCACACAGTGGAGCACAAGGGCAAACAGATCTGTAAATACTTCCTCGAAGGGAGGTGCATTAAGGTAAATTTAATTATTTTTTAAAATAAATTTTTAGCAAACTTGGGTGTTGAAACTCAATATTTTGATTTCTGATGTGCTGAGAATTTCTAGATGGAATTATTTGTGGAAAAACATCCCCATCTGTTACACATTTTGATAAATTCTAATAAAAAAATTATATTTTTATTAATAAAAACATCCCAAACTTACCCTGAGAATGATAATGTATTAATGACATAATTTCTCTAAAGTCTGGAATCTAAATAGGCAACAATTCCTGAATATATTAAATTATTTCCTGCTGATTTGGGAACTTTGAAGGAATTGCTTTGTGGTGCTAAACTTTGAAAAGTGGGATTGGTAGAAAACACAGCCACTGAATCCTTCTCACTTTTATTTGGTTCCTTGGGATTTAGTGGTGGAATGTTCAATGTCTTACCCAAATAGTGGAAATGGAAGTGAAATGTTGTGTTCCTTGCTGCCTTTCAATACCTTTGGCTCAGATGAGTATTTGCTGCCACCTTCAGTTTTAGAAGGGACTGAAAGAATATTTGGTGTCTTTTTCAGGAAAAGATATCCTAAAAAAATACTCAAACCCCTATCCAGCAAAATAATCCTAAAGAATAACAGAATATATTAAAGTAATTCATTAAAATATTATTTCAGTGCCTTTTTAATATAAATTCCTAGGTGAAGGCAGAGAAGAGGATTGTTTTCTGTCACCATTCCATCTATTTCTTTGAATTCCAATCCAGGAATTTTCTCTATGTCCAGATCCCCTCTATTTACAGTTTTTACTGTTTATAATTTAATTTAATGTTGGTAAAGATGAAAAATGTAAATTCAGCTGAGGAGGATGTTCTTTTTACTATAGAATTAAATTACTCAGGATTCCAGATGGATAATGGTTTCTCCTTGTTTTGATTTTTTTTTCCAATTTATTTATAGGGAGAACAATGTAAATTTGATCATGATGCAGAGATTGAAAAGAAGAAGGAAATCTGTAAGTTTTACATCCAGGGTTACTGCACCAAAGGAGAGAACTGCATTTATTTGCACAATATCCTTTAAAAGTACTTCTAAATGAATGCACCTGAAATATTAATTTCTATTTTTTGTTTCTATTTATTTTGATGTAAATGATTTCTAAAGGTGAATGTTTTTTTTAGAGTCTAGTATCTACTGTGTAGATTAATTACAATATTTTTTCTCAAATGCTTTGAGAGAAAAACATAAATATAAAATTACTGATTTGTAACATTTTCGAAAATAACATCCCAGGAATTTTAGATACATTTATCCAGACCTTTAAACCCCTGATCTATTCCTGTTTGTCATTATTTTGGTGTTTTCCTCTGGAATTGAGACCTTACCCTTTTTAATCACAATTGGAAAATTAAATCTGAAAGCCACAGAAATGTCATTTTAGGAGAATTTTAAATGGAAGTAAGAGGTGAGTTGGTGGTTAGCTTCCAAAATTCCCACCATAACGATGACTTCCTGCTGAAGAATTGAGGGATAGCTGCCAGCTGGATTTTACAACCTTCCCAAACTGTTAGAAATCCTTAATTCCTTCCTCACATGAATTCCCCTGCAAGTTCTACCACACAGGAGCAAAGTGTTATCAAGGAGATAAATGCAAATTCTCTCACGCGCCCCTGACTGCAGAAACCAAGGAGCTGTTGGATAAGGTGAGCGATCTGGATACTGGGAATATTGGGATTGCTGCACTCAGAGTGGGGAAGGGATGGAGGAGCCTTTTCCATGTGCTCTGGGAAACCCTGAGCTCTGCTTTATTGGGATATTCCCTCTCCTGTCACTGCCCACCAGGCCTTAAAAGAAAAGGGGTGTGAATCCAACACTAAAAACTTAAGGAATCTTGGAATAACTCCTTCCACTCTTGTTTGAAGGAAGTGGACTTGTGGGAAATTGTTCCTTCCTGAAATAGAGAAGTATTTTCTTGGCTGGGATTTGGTGTCCTGAAAAACAACTCCCAAAAATGGATTTAGAATTCCTTTGAGTTGGATGTCAATATCAAGCAGTATTATAGCAAATAACAGAAAAGTTGTTTATTTAAATATGGAAATAAGATTTCACTGAAAGGCACAAGACTAAATTGAACTGGAATACTGGAAAATTGATTAAATGTTTGCCACGTGGCTTTGTTCCAGGTTTTGAATAATGAGGAGGAACCCCAGAATGAAGATGAGAAGGAGCTGGAGGAACTCCGGAAGCGGGGCATTGTTCCCCTTCCCAAACCCCCGCCGGGGGTCGGACTCCTGCCAACCCCCCCGGAGCAATATCCCTTCTCCGAGTCCGACATGGAAAATTACCAAGATCCTTCAGGAGATTATAAGAAAATCCCATCTCTTTTTGAAATCGTTGTGAAACCCACTGTGGATTTGGCACACAAAATTGGGAAGAAGTAGGTGTTGGAATTCTGGGGAGAACTCTCCTGGATATTTTTAATTTAATCTTTAATCATTGTTCCTGTCAGGATTCTGGGCTAAGTTGAAGGTCTGCCAGATGGTTGATACCAGGATTATTTCATTTTCCATAGAAAGGAACTTAGGCCTGACCTTCCAGAAGTTGACTCTTGGTTTGCATCTCCATCTGCAGGTGGAGCAGTTTGTTCCCTGCTCCAGTCTTCTGTGCAAAACTGATGGAGATGAGCAAATATTGGAAAAAATGTGGTATTGGCCAAGTTAAGGAATGTGGAATGGGTGTAGTTGGAATTTAATGCTCCTTTGGGAATTTTATCCAATGTCAGGTCAAGTCAGAGTGGGAGGGGACGAAGAGAGCCAACTGTTGGTGTTTGTTGGTCCAAAATTTGATTCCTTGATTTTCTTCTCCTTCCAGGCCACCAGCCTTCTACAACAGCGCGTCACCCCCGCGGCCGCCATTCCAGGGCAACGACCCCCATTCCCAGCACATGTACAATCCAGGCTCGAGTCCTGGGCCCGGTCCTGGCATGTCCCAAGGACACAACGGGCCCCCGATGCACCCCGGTTCTCCTGGGCACCATCCCTGCGGAGGCCCCCAAGGGCCGGGAATGCCGCAGAGCCCCCCCATGCAGGGCGTTCCTCCGGGGTACATGGGCCCGCAGAACCAGACTGGAATGCCCATGCAGGGGCAGCAGGGTGGGCCACCCCTCACACCACCGGGCATGGGAGGATCCTACAATTCCCCTGGAGTGCAGGGACACATGGTGAACATGCCAAGGGACAATCACTGCCCCCCGGGGCCGCAGTACCAGCAGATGCCCGGCGAGTACGAGCCCATGCAGAACCCGGCTGACTTCTATGACAACTATTACTCCCACCAAGCTGTACACAATTTCCAGCCAGGCAATAATTCTGGAGGTAAGGACATCTGGTGGATGAATTTGGGATAGAAACTTCCTGGAATGTCTTCAGTGTTCTGGCTTTCTCACTTGCGGTGTTAAGTCATGTTATTCTTTAGGGTGAAATGGGATATTGGGAAGAAAGCCTTCCCTGTGAGGAAGAGTTTTCCCAGAGAAGCTGTGGCTGCCCCATCCCTGGAAGTGTTCCAGGCCAGGTTGGATGTGGCTTGGAACACCCTGGGATAGGGGAAGGTGTCCCTGCCATGGCATGGAACTGGATGTCCTTTAAACTCCTTTCCAACCCAATCCATTCCGTGACTCCATGTTTATAGCTATCAACATTTCTCTAGGATAACTGCTAACTGGAGTTCTGTCCTGCAGATGGAGCATGGCACGGAGAATTTACGGATCACCAGGCTCACCTCATGGCTCCGGAGTCCCATCCGGGCGGGAGCGAGTCGGATTGCATGGGTGGCCACATGGGCCACAACCAGGGCATCAACGTGCCCGACTTCCTGCCGGCCATGCAGAAGGCCCTGTATGCGAGGCTCAGCCAGAAGCACCAGCGGGACGGGGACTCTGCCAGCAGCCAGGGCCAGAGGGCCATGAGCAAAGATGAAGGTGAGCAGGCTTGGGTTGGAATTCTCATCATCCTTAATGGCCGTGGCCAGCAGATCGGTCGGCGTTGACTCACGTCATGTCACTGTCCACAGTTATTGGGAATAGTTACTGGAAGCAGCAGCAGCTCAGTGTTTTCAGCTCTTCTTCCCAGCTTGTTCTAGGATCTTAGAGTAGGTTCAGTCCATCCTGGCTCCAATGAATAATTTTGGGATCTAATTGCATTTTAAAAGGTCCTTTTGTTGATAATTACTTTGGAAAATCCCTTGTTGGACCAGAGGGGTTTTTTCTCACTGCCAGGACTGGAAGTACATCCTCTATTCTGTCTCTTCAGGTGTACCTCTTGATCTGTTTCCTCTAGAGCAGCTTTTTCCTTCTCTGATATCCTTTAAAATAAAATACTGTAATTTCTTCCCTTCCTGAATCTCAGCCTCCCCTGCAAATTTGGGGTCTGGATTAGATAAGGCAGCAAATTTGTAATTGGATTAAAGGCCACTGCAAGGGGCTGTTTTACTTTTCCTCCTCCTGTCAAGACTCAGATTTTAGATACGGGTTTTTTACTAGTACCCATAAGGATTGTTTGAAAGCAGGTTATTTTCCCAGATTAATATTGATGGATATGGAGACACTCCCAGGCTGTGTTCCATTCTGTCTCTGTTACCTCCAGGTTTTTGTGTTATGGCATTTCTTTGATTGAATGGATTTTGGTCATTTGAGGTTGTGCTTTTTATAGCACTGGGAGTGATTTCATATCAGATCTTTTCAGTTTGACTTTACTTCCATTAGGGAGTGTTGGATTCTCTAAGAATTATTTGCTGGAATAATCTGAATTTTGTGGCATTTCTTTGATTTTTAGATGACAATGTCAACTGGTATTCCAGTAGTGAGGAGGAAGAGGGGAGCAGTGTTAAATCAATCCTCAAAACCTTAAAGAAACAAAGCGAAAACTTTAGGAATCGGCAACAACATTCCACGGAGCAGCACATGCTTGGGATGCCTACAGATCCCAGGCTGGCAAAAGACAAAGGTGTGGGGCCTCAGGCTGCTGACCCGAGACTCCGGGCGTCTCCGAGGCCCAATCCCAGGAAACCTTCGGAATCGGCATCCCTGGATCCCCGGCTGGCCCGCGATCCGCGGATGCACAAGGTCAGCGAGGGCGGCCATCCCGGCCCCTCCCTGGCCGGCGCCAAGCTGGATTTGCACCACGCCCACGCCTGGAGTGAAGGTCAAGCAGAAAGGGCTGGATGATGATGAGGAGGACTCGGAGAGGGAGCTGAGGGAACGAGCTTTCCTCATTCCCTTGGAGCCTCTGCCGGGCGTCACGTTGCGGGATCCCCGCTCCCAGCTGCGGCAGTTCAGCCACATTAAGATGGATGTGACCCTGATGAAACCCAACTTTGCCAAGCACATCGTGTGGGCCCCCGAGGACTTGCTCCCAATCCCTCTGCCTAAACCCGACCCCGTCTCTTCCATCAATTTACCTCTCCCTCCACTCATTGCTGACCAGAGACTGAATAAACTGCGGAATTTGAAGAACGATCCACATCCCAACGCGATGCCAGCTGATCCCCGGCTCGCTGCCAAGGCCAAAAACAGCCTCGTGGGCCGGGGTGGCTACTTGGATCCATCCACAGATTCCCATGCCAGTAGCTCCAGCAAACTGGGGGATCCTCGCTTGCAAAAGAACGTTGACCCCAGACTCCACAGACTGTCGAGTGCAGACGCTCACCACGGAGTCGGGAAGGATTCCCACCCTCCCAAGTTTGACCCCCGGCTTGCCAGAGCTGCTGCCAGCTCATCCCAGCCCTCAGAAGCCACGACTCCAAAATCCGACCCCGATGCTCTGCCTCCCTATGCGCCCAAATTATCATCCAGTGGTGTTAGGCTGGGAACTCCCGGCTCCATCCTGAGCGGGATCAGTTTGTACGATCCCAGGGATCACAGCTCATCCTCGGACACGGCTCCAGCCAGTTCGGGAGAGAATGGAGAGAACCAGAAAAAAAGCATTTTGAAAAATTCCAGTAAAAATGAGCCGAGTCTCGCGGAAGATGCGTCCCAGCAGAAGGCTGCCTCCAACACGGAAAAACCCACGGAAGGATCAGCAGAAGCTGCTTCAGACAAGGCAAACAGCAGCAGTAAATCTCAGGCTAAACACTCCAGCGCTGCCCCTGCCGTCCATAATCTCCCAATCCAGGCTCTGTCGGGGCTAATCCGGCCACAGTACAGCGACCCCAGGCAGGTGAGGCAGCCCGGACAGGTAACGCAGGCCCCGGAGAGCGATCCCAACGGGGAGTCGGATGATAAATCCTTAAAAGATGTTTTCAAGACTTTTGATCCAACTGCTTCCCCATTTTGTTAGCAGATGGCTTTGGAGTCTTTTTACCGTTGTGGGTATTGCAGTTCTCTGCTGTTTTGTACCTGGGTTACCTCTTTTGGCTTTATTTATTTTTAAATTATAATTCCCACCACTTTTCAGCTGCTAATCTCCGAACCACACGCAGTTCTCCAGTACGCTCGAGTGTTTGCAAAGCTGTGGTATTTTCTAGAGAATCCTTTTTCTTTCCAATTTCAGGGAGACTAATAATTGACCTGTAGAAAGGAAACCAATCCCCCCGGATCGTGTTAGAGCTGAGAAAAGCACTTTCATTGTAAATAAGTCATGGAAAATTCCCAGAGCTGTATATGTGTGAGCTGCCTCTTTCCCAACCACCACTTAGATCCGATTGCCACATTTGTATAGATCCAAGCAATATTATGTACATGAATTCCCGGGAGAGACGCCGTTCCAGGACTGCCAAACCCCTGAACTGATGGAAAACCTCACGGAAATGATTTCAAAGGAAAGTGTCGCTCCTCTTTTTCCAATGAGTTGATGTAAGACACGGACAGTTTTTATTCCTGCAGTCAATATTAGTGTAAAAGAGACTATATCACATATTGAGGATGAAAAATGTCATATCTTTTCAAAGTATTTTATTCTATGCTGTACATAGAAGAAATTGTGAAGTACATAACTAGCAAAAGTAACTGTTCGAAGTGGAGAAAACTACATTGTCTAATACGAAAAAAAAAAGGTTTTTATTTAATTTTTTCCACGCCTACACGATTGGGATTTAGTGCTCAGAGTTCCATTGTGGTGTTCATGTATTTCAATGTATTTTTGTATTCAGCTGCTTAATTTGTATTGCTTTTTTTGTATGGCTGTAACTGCAGTACTTGTATTCATGGTGTCTCGACGACATTTTTAACAAAACAATTAAAAAGGGTACAGTTAATTCCTGGTGACGACTCCGTGTGCATACGGTGGCAGCTGGGAGGAGGGATCTAAAGCTGGGCTTTTTGGGATGGTTTGTGGGGTTTTAACATAACCTTGTACCTGATCCTTAGGTCTCATGGAGAGAGTTGCCGTTTTCCATCATGGAACATCCTGCATGTCATGAATTCCTCAGGTTTTGTATGGGAGAGCACAACTGCCCTCCAGACCTCCTGTCCTGCCTTTGGGGCTGCTTTTTCTCCAGAGGAAGTGCAGTCATTCCTAGGCAGCTGCTTTTCCAATAAAAATGTGCCAGCCTCTCAATCAGTCATCTGCTTCCCACCCCTTTGGAAGGTTTCTCTGCTTTAGGTCTCTTCCTTGGTGGATCTTTTCCTCTTGTTTTTCCCTTGGCCAAGTGATGGTCATGGACCTTTTCCTCTTGTTTGTTGGCCAGGTGGTGTTTCCACTGGGACAGCAGAGTGTTTATCCCAAATTCTGCGGTTTTGCCTTGCATGGATCAGCCAAGGGCAGGGTGTGATTCCTGCACAGCAGAGGAGGCATCTCCGAAGGCATTCGTGGTTTCAGTTTGCCTTCCTGATTTGCCAGAGCATGAATTCCATTAATTTTATGACTTTTTTTGTGTAGCAAAAGTAGAGAATAGACATGGAACTGGGTTGTTATTTTGGAGTAACCCATTAGTCCTTTATTAGTAGGCTGTTGTTTCTTCTCACTGGTGTGGCTGGTCAAGGTTTTCCTCAAAAAACCAAGCCAGCAGGGACAAAGAGTGTGGAAACAGGACATGGATAAAGGCCTGTGAGTCCTCACAGCCTGTTACCTCCATTTGTGTTTCCTTCCTGCCTTCCTCCTTCCCTCCCCTGCTTTATCCTTTGCAGATAAGCTTCCCAGAGTCTCCAGTGTGCCTGCTGCTGCTTTTTCTCGGAATATGGAGGAGATTCCTTGCTGCCATGCACATAATGGAATTCCTGGTCTGGGGAAGGTGGTTGGGATGCAGGTGGGACACCAAGGTGGGCTGGAATGGGCCGCAGCCACCATGGAGCCAGTTGTGATCTGCTGTGGTGTTGGATTGTGTATTCCACAGGGGAGGCTCCCTTCCACCTCTCCTGCAGGATTCCAGCATGGCGCAGTGTTTCTGTCGGACAGCTCATGCTCCCGAGACTGGAAGGATGGATGTGGAGAGCCAGGATACAGGAGCAGCAGTGTCACCAGTCTAGGATACTCTGGAAGCTGTGAGGTAGGTGATCTTGGGAATTGAATATTTACTCTGGATAGGAGAGAATCCTGGGGCTGAGTGGGATTTTGGGAAGAAATCTGCAGGCTCAGGGGCAGCAGGTGAGACAAAATGCTCCCCGCTGCTGTATCCCTGGATATGTGAAGGAGGAAAGGCTGAAAGATGGCACAAAGCCTGAGCATCTCTGGATGACAGAACCCTGGAATAGTTTGGGTGGGAAGGGACCATAAACTCATCCCATTCCACCCCCTGCCATGGGCAGGGATACCTCTGACACCTCCCACTGGATCAGGATTCTCCAGAGCCCCGTCCATCCCATCTCACCACATGGGGGTAAAACACTCACCAGAAGATTCCTGGCCTCCCCACGGAGCCTCTTCCAAGATTTTCCTGCCACAACGAAAAACTCCAGCATGAATCCTTCACACTGCAAAGTATTCCTCCTCTGCTTCCAACAGCACTGGGACAAGCAGCCCCTCTCTGGATTTACAGATGTCTGTCCATAACTGTGTGTCCTTTCCTAGGACTGGGATGCTTTGGGATATTCCTGCTCTGAGGGTGTTGCTCTTGCACCAGAGACATCAGGGTGGGCTCAGCCTTTGCCCCTCGGGTTTTCCGGAGCCCTAATTCATCCCGGGTGGAATTTAAAGCCTCCTTGGCTCTGTGCTGTGTCAGGTTTTTCCTCCACTGCTGGCAGAAAGCAGCAACTTCTTCTTCTTCAGGGTCTGCTGGGGGTTGTCCCAAACCCTGTTGGATGAAGGAATTGGTTTAATATATCCCTTGTGCATCCTAAATTATGGAAAAGTCTGGATGTGCCAATGTGTGCATGATCCACATGGCATCGCTATCTCTTAATGCTTCAAAATGCTTCAGAATGCTTCAAAAGCTTCTTACAGGGAGAGGAAAGGAGGGCAGTTTGTTGATAAGCAGGGAATTTTCCAAAGGGAAATTTCCAGGTCATAAAGGACTTTGGGATCTAGATAGTCAAAATTAATGAATGAATTAATTCAGCATCAGCAAAGTGAAAAATGGACAAATGGAGGAAGTGCAAAGTTTAATTAAGCACAGGAGGAGCTTTGTCACCCTTGGGGCTGATTGTTCAGCAAACAGGATTCTAAAATATCTGTGTTTCCTTCAAAAAGAGATCCTGATCCCAGGAAAAGCAGTAGGATTATAGAGGAGGATGGGATTGAGATGGAAATGCTGCCTCAGGGAGAGGCTGGTGGTGTTTGCACTTGTTTTCCAGTTGTTTTCAGGAAAAATCTGCTCCCATGGACTTTACAGTCAGACCAGGTGGCTGGTGATGGCAGCTGCACGGGAAACCCTTGGGAATTTGGCTTTTGGGAATAAAGAGAATAGCATGGACTAATTCCAAATAAAAGGTGCTCTATGATCCAAAAATTAAGTGGGGAATGGACCAGGTAAAGGTGACTTCGAGGACAGTCGCTGCCTGGGATGATGCAGGGTGGGCTTTGGACACAAGACAAGCACAAAGTGAAAGTATTCCATGAGGAATATCTGCTCCAGCTGGAGTCCCACAGCAGCCAGATCCCAGCTCCCATAGAAAGACCTGGATGTGAAACTCCCACAGCATGGAATTGCCCTGGCCCTGGCACAGAGAAGCTGTGGCTGCCCCATCCCTGGAATTGCTCATGTTCATGTTGGATGGGGCTTGGAGCAACCCTTCCCACCCAAGTAATTCCAGGATTGATTCCATGCTGGACTCACTTTGACACACGCTGCCTCGGCCGCCCTCAGGACATGCTGGACTGCTTGAAGGAGGTTCTGCACGTTGCTGAGCAGCAGCTCAGAGGAGGCCTTGCTCTCCCCAGTCACTGCTTTCACCCTTCAAAAACATTCCAAAGGATTTTGTTGGAAGGACATTGGACATCCTGACAGTGTTGTTATCCCAAACCCAGTCTGTCCCCAGGGAAACCCATGGAGGGAAGGGAGGCCTCCAAATTGTTCCTCAACTCTTGGACAATACCCACCTCCCCTAGGACCTCTGGGGACCACCACCCACATTCCTTGGAGAAGGGATCCCTCTCGGATGACCTTGGGAGAGGTGATCCCAGCTGCTGGCAGCTCACCTGGCCACGATGCCGAGCTGGCTGCTGATGGATTGGGTGTGCTCAGTGGCACGGAGCAGCTCCATGGAGCATCTCTGGTCCAGGCAGTGCTTGGCGAGGATGTTCCCAAACTTAACAACCACCTGCCCATCGGAAACCATTTGCCTGGCACAGGCAACAAACTGCTCCTTGCTCTGGAATGGGATAAAAATCAATGGGATTGGGGTGAGAAGGAAAAAAAAGCTTTTCCTGCAGGACAGGGAAGGTCCAGGAGGCTCAGATACATCCTGAGGAAAGGACAGGATGCCAAGCTCACATCCAACCAGGAGGAAGGAATTTGGAGTGTTTTGCATAAATAGAGCTGGTGCCACTCTGCCAAGAGTTGGGTGACACAGGGATTTGGGATGGAGTTGCCATGATCCTAAGGGAAAACTGGAGGGATGAAACTCTGCCTTACCGCAATGGGGCCCTTCCTCCGCAGGAACTGAGCCATGTGGAGCCTCCTCGTGGCCATGTCCTGGGTCACCTGGGACACCTTGCTGGGGCCACTTTCCCATTTGTCACAGTTTCCTCTCTCCTGCTTTGCAGGGGGATGCTGGAAGGGCCATCCTGGTGCTGTCGGGGCAGTAACAGAGCAGATTCCAGACCTGGAATGTGTGGACACAGCGATGCCGAGTGCTCTCCTCCACCTGGGTGTTTCTGAAGGAGATTTTGGTGAGTAAAGTTGGTGGGAGAGCTGCCCACCCCCTTTTGGGTCCACTCCACCTTCCCACCAGCCCTTCTCCCTAAATCCAAAGCCCTTGGAGCCATCTCCAAATGGGAATGGGGTGTCCTGCAAGCTGACAGTTTGCAATGAATTCCCAGCACAAATAGAGCTCTAAAGCACTTTGCTGAGGGACCTGGGTCTGATCCAAAGCCTTTCTTAGCTCCTGACACCCATGGGAATGGAGTTGTTGGTATTCCCAGAGGGAATGTGTGGAGGTGAGGGAGAGTGCTACAGCCCCTGTGCCTCTGAAATGGTGGATTGGGATGGATGTAGGAGAGCCTGACCGATCGGATATCCAGGAATCCAGGGCTGCCAGCAACCTGAGCTGCCTGAGTGGCCCAGGGTCAGCCTGCTGACCTCCAGGGGCCCTGCCAGCATTCCTGCTCCATGCTGGGAGCACCAGGAATAACGGACAGCCCTGACCAACACCCTGCCAGGGAAAGAGCTCCCGTACCAGTTCGTGCACATCCCGCATGGCTCCACTGGCTCCTCTGCTCCTGCATGGATGAATTCCTGCTGCCTCAGGGGGCTCTGGGGCTGGGGAGAGTCTGGCTGTGCTGCTGGGTGATCCTGGGAAGCGTTCCCGCTGCAGGCAGTCTGTGAGGCACCACAGGTCATCCCTGTGAATTCCATGGATACCCCAGAGCTGTGTGACAAGGTAGTGTGCCTTGGCTGACCAGTACCACACCATGCCTTCCAGGTGGGGATCCCCAGGGTCCTGGCAGGGATCCCCAGGGTCCTGGTGGCTCTGGAAGTGCTGCCGGGCGCTTCCCACCACGTCAGCCGTGAGGAGCAGGAGGTGGTCAGCCATGGACAGCAGGTCAGGCTGTGATGTAAGTTGAGCACTGGTCCCCAGAGCACCCTGGAGGGTGTTTCTGACCCTCCGGACATCAGCCAGGAGCTGATTTGCCTTCTCCTCAAAACCTTCTTTGCTCCTCTGCCTCTCCTCTTGGGGGAGGTTGGACAGAGCTGCTCCAACCACGTCTTGGATGAGCTGCAGCTGCTCCTTGTTGACCCTTTCCATGTGGAGCAACAGCGCCTTGGCCCTGAGGGCCACGTCCCTCTGCAGGAGCTCGAAGCGGGTGGCCAGGCTGGCAGTAGGCAGTGGGGAGAGCAGGAGGGTGTTGGACACATCCAGCAGCGCTTCCATGAGCACCTGGATCTCCTCCCGGAGCACCAGGATTTCTCTGGCTCCGTGGTCTTCAGGGCAGGATAAGTAGGAGAGCCGGGCAGCCTCCTGCAACCTGAGGGAATTTTCAGCCACAGCAGCCAGGAGGCTCCGTGGGCCTACCTTATTCCTCACGGCTCTGCTCAGCTCCCTCAGGAACAGGACATCCCTGCCCACGAACTGATCCATGGCATCCAGCAGGACACACATGCCAATGGCCCACTGGACACCGTGCAGCTCCAGGATGGCCTTTTCCATCCCACAGGATTCCCTGAAGGACACTGCCTTCTCCAGGAACCCTTTGGTGTTCAGCTGAGCATGGGAAAACTTGGCTTGGAGCTGCAGAAAGCTCTCCTGGACATGAGAGGGATTGGGATTTTCCCTACTGCAGGCTGTGCTTGCAATGCCTCCTGCCACCTGCACTGCTCCAGCTAAACCCAGCAGGGTCTCATCCAAAGCCTGCTTCCCTCTTGGAAAGTCACCTGACAGGATAAATCCAAGCACTTGCTGGGCCAGACCATTCCAAGAGCCTGCCACAGCTGCCAGGCACTCCCGAGTCTCCTGGATCCTTCCCGAGAGCCTGAGTGCCATTTGGAGAAGCCTGCCTGGAGCAGGGAGCTGCCCAGGGGCCGTTTCTGTGGCCAGGCTGATGATCCTTGGGGTAAGTGCCTTGATATCCCAGTGCTGCTCCAGCACCTGGAGCTGGGGGGGTTCAGCCACAGGCAGTGCTTCCCGTGCTGCTTCCACATATCCATTGGAGAGCTCCAGCAGGATGGAGCAAGCAGCACAGACAGAGTCCATGTCACCAGCTCGGGATGCTCCCAGGAGAGCTGTGATCACAGGGTGTGTATCCCCTTTCCATGGATCCTGGTGGAAATTAGCTGGTGGTGGAGATGGATGACTTTGGATATCCCCTTGGAACGCTGCCTCATCCGTACTGGTTTGTGTCCCAGCGTGGGATGGGCTGAGCTCCAGCCCTTTTCCACCTTGGTGCTCCGCACTTGCTCCCGGAGCGGGCTGAGGATCTCCGGGTGGTTGGACCCGTCCAGCCCGGCTTGGACACGGAGAGCAGAGTCCATCAGGGAGCTGGCTGCCTGGGAAAAAGCACCCTGGCTTTGGAGGCAGGAAAACCTTCCTGGAATGAGTGTCGTGACTGCTCCCAGCTCCAGGATGGATTTGGCCAATTGCTCCACCCACACCAGCAAACCATTCCTGAGGATGGGATCCGTGGTCCTGTCCACGTGCCGGGTGGAGGCTCCGACCACCCAGCGTGCCCAGCCCATGAGGCGAGCGCTGTGCCAGGAGAATCCCTCGGGATCCCAGCGTTCCAGTGCTGCTTCACACCATTCCTTGTGCTTGGCCAGTTCCAGGATAGATAACTCAAGGAATTCCCTCATGCCAATGGTCTCCTCAAAGCAGCGCAGGAGGCTGTCGGTGGCTCTGGCCCAGGCACAGCACAAGGCCTGGAGCTGCTCCATGGTATTCCCACTTGTTTCCATGAGCAGGGAAGGGAGGCTGGCCAGGAGGCTCCTCAGGTGCTCCACGCCCTCCCGGATTTCCCTGGCAGTTTGGGCCTTGGCACACCTGGCCAGGAGCAGATTGGCCGCTCGGAGTATCCGCTGGGCCTGAGCGAAGAAGGCGGCAATGAGGGGCTGGAGCTTCCTTAAAATTCCTCCTGGTCCTGCTGGACAACATCCTGAATGGGCAAGGCTAAGGGCACCTTCAACCAGCTGCCTCAGGGGCTCCTTCTCCTCGAAGAATCCATCCAGGATTTGGCACAGCGTGGCCCTGAGCGCTGCCCGGTCCAAGTTTTCCAGCTCCTCCCTCAAGCTGTGACATTCCTGCTCCAGTCCCTGTTCTCCCTGGCCCTCCCTCTGGCTCATGTGGCTGCAGATGCTCCTCCTCAGCTGCAGCAGGGCCCAGCAACGTTCCACCAGCTCCAGCTGCAGATCCAGCCTGGATGACTCTGCCAGCAGCATTCCATGGAGAATGACCGAGTCCAAGTGGGAGCTGAACCCGCCCTCGGAGAGGCGCAGGGGGTCAGGGTGGGAGAGGAGAGCCTGGAGCCTGCTCACCTGCTGGGAGAAGATGCCACTCCTGTCCTGGGGCTCCGTGAGCAGGGAGAGGAGCTCCCTGATGGTCCTCTCCGTCAGCTGGAAAACAGAATCCTGGGAGAGGTCAGCTTGGCTGTCCCTGGAAGGCGTCAGGGCTGTGTGGATGAGTGAGACGCACTTGTGGAGCAGCTGCAGGGTCTGGGCCAAGCTCTTCCCTGCAGGACAGTCCCGGAGTTCCTGCAGGCGCTTGGCTGTCAGGCGGCTGAGCAGGAGCACGGCCTCAGCGAAGGGCTGGAATGCAGCCAGCAGCCCTGGAGTGTCCCGGGCATCCCGCAGCATGCTCAGGCATTCCAGGAGCCAGCTGGCAGCGCCACTGATCCTCCTCATTCCTGCAGCCTCTTCCAGCTGAAGGATCTAACCAGGCAACAAGGCAGAAAAGCCCCTCAGGTCAGGAATTCCATTCCCGTCCCATCCCTGGAAGGGGGGAGGAGTGGTTTGCTCCATGGATCTGCCGGAGCTCGTGTCCCTTCCTGGTGTCCCCTCACCTTTGCTGTCTCCATCAGACTCCTCCTGGCGGCCGCTGCCAGGTGCTCGCGGTGCCGAGGGCTGTCCGGATGCTCCTGGAGCTGGAATGCTGCCAGCACCACGTCCCTCCCAGCCTGGAGCAGGGATTCACCCACAGGACACAACTCCGTGCTCCCTTCCTCGCTGGAATCCTCGGACAGCCTGGAATGGGAGGACTGGGCTCAGCACTAATCCCCACTCCCAATCCCATCTCTCCAGGAGGATGCAGGCTCCCTGCCACCTTTTCCACCTCTTCCCAGCCCCCAAATCCACCTGGGAGACTCCCATCCACCTCACCTCCTTGCCACAGCAGCGAGTTCTTCCATAGCTTTGGCTAATTTTCCTGCCTTTTCCCCCAAAGTGGGAAAGGCCGGACAAATCCCATCTTCCCGTTGCAGGGCGAGGAGGAGGTGGCAGAGCTCCACAGCCATGGGGCAGAGAATTCCCTGGATGGCTTTGTTTTCTGTTGGGAGCCCGAGCTCAGAGAGAGAAAAAGGTTCCATGTCGTCCTGCCTGGAAAAGGGAAAAACCCCTGGAGTTAACTGGGATCCAGCGTGGAACAGTTTCCCAGCGAGCTTGGATGGGGATGGCAGTTCCTGGCTTGGGAAACGCTCCCGGCTTTAATTTCGCCCAGCCCTGAAACCAGGTCACTCACCTGGAATTCCTGGGACACCGGAGCCGGGATTTCCTTTCCCGGGGGATCATCACAGGGTGTTCCCGGCACTGCAGAGCCGGCATTCCCTCACAGGGAGGGATTCGGGACAGCGGAGCCGGGGGGAGCGCGAGGTCTTTCCTGCCCAGTTCCCGCGGTTCCCGGGACGCCATGCGGGACGTTCCCATGGGAGCGACGCCGGGATGCGCCAGCGTCGCCATGGAGACAGCGGGCGCGGGGAGATGGCGTCACGCCGCGCGCCGGCCGCGGGGCACGCCGGGAGTTGTAGTTCGGTGGATTGTTCGCGTCACGGGATTCCCTCGGCCCGGGTGCGCAGGGGAGGGATCAGGCAGGAATATCCCAGTTTTCCCCGCACAGGGTTCACTCCTTCCAGGGGCGGCTTTGAACAACTGAAATGTGCGCTCATGTAACGGGAGCAGGGCACAGGTGACCCTTCTCCTGATTATCCTTAGTGTGGAATATTCCCAGGAAAGTGTAGCCTCCTTCCCTCCCGGGAATCTGAGCTTACAGGTGAGCTAATTCCCTGGAAACTCGGAGAGTGACATAAATAACCTTCAGGATAAGGACTGATCTGCTGCCACAGATCCATCCCCCTCCAGCTGGGATCCCGCTCCCATTCCCACAGCCGGCTTTCGAGTTAGCTCCCGAAGGAATCCCGCTCTGGGAACAGCCCGAGGGCCGCGGCTGCGCGGGTCCCACCCGCCGGGAGGAGCCGCTCATCCCCGATCCCGGCCGGATCCCGCATCCCGCATCCTGCGCGCGCCCCGCCCCGCGCACGCGCCCGGCGCGCTCCCGGTGCCGCGGCGGAGGAGGAGGAGGAGGAGGAGGAAGGAGAGCAGGGAAAGCGGGAGCGATGGACAGCGCCGGCAAGGAGCGGGAGGCCGTGCAGCTCATGGCGGAGGCCGAGAAGCGCGTCAAGGGCTCGCACTCCTTCCTGCGGGGGCTCTTCGGGTGAGCGGCTCCGCATCCCCGATCCCGGCCGCATCCCGCATCCCTCCCTTCCCACCTCCTGCATCCCCTTCCCACCTCCTGCATCCCCCCCTTCCTCTGCTCCTGGATCCCCCTCTCCAGCTCTTGCCCCCCTTCTCACCCCCTTTCCCAGCTCCTGAATCACCCCGTGAGCCCCCGGCCCCCTCCCATCTCCTGCATCCCTTCCTTCCCCATCTCCTACATCCGCCCCCTTCCCTGTTTCCTGCCCCCCTTTCCCATCTCCTCCATCCTCTCCTTCCCGACCTCTTCCCCCTTTTTCTTCCTTGCCCCCCAGTGTGGGTGAGAGTTTTCCTTGTCCCTGCCCGAGCGCGGTGCGGGGGGCACACGGAGCGTTCCCATCCCGATCCAAACGCGGATTATTCCCTGGATCAGCCCCTCCTGGCCATCCCTGGCCACAGGGACGTGACGGGCGCGCTCGGCCTCTGCGGCTCCTGTCCCCTCCCCGCGCTCATCCCGGCCTTATCCCGGGGGGAATCATCTCCCGGCATCCCCGGGGTTCGCCCTGGCACGGATGGGCTCTCCCGAAATCCCAGGGAACCCCAATTGTATGGCCGGCGTTATCCCAGAAAATGGCAGAGCGTCCTTTTCCCTGGGCCTCGCTGTTCCTGGGGGTGTGCCTGGAAACGGGGTGGTTTGGCCGCCTCAGTCCTGCTTTTCTTCCGTTTTTTTTTTAAGGAAAGAACATTCCCAGAGCGATGCTCTGTGGGGGCCGGGAGGTTTTTATCCATCAGCCCGGAAAAATCGGCTGCGGCCGCCCGAAAATCCACAAGTTTTAAATAGAAATTTCTCTCTGGCCTCTGGCAGATTAATCAGTCAGGGCCTGCTCCAGGAGCGTAATCCGGGTGGCAAATTCCTGAAAATCCTTGGAGGGAACAGGCAGAGATTTCGAGAGAGGAATTTTTAATTTTCAGGGCTAAAAACAGAGGGAGGGAAAAAAAGAGGAAGGAAAGGTGGGGGGGGAGGTGGGGGTGACTCGGCTCCTGGCATCTTCCCTGCACACGGGATGTCCAGGATTCCCAGTGCCGGCCAAATGCCTTCTTCCCACTTGGGCTCTCCCTGGAACTGCTCCATCACCTTGCACAAGAGCTGTTATCCCTTTATTTCTAATTTTTGGGGATTACAAGGCTGGGAGCTGCCCTGTTCCAGGGTCCTCTCTGAGTGTAGCATTCCTCGGTGCCGCCTCCGTCGGCTTTGGCTCATGCCAGAGGTGCCTTCCAAGGGCAAGGAGGGATCCAAAAATCTCTCCTGTGCTTCCAAACTGACCGTGCTCGGCTGCCAGAGGGAGAGAGTGAGGGGAGAAAAGTGCCAGAATTCCCAGGGAGGGAAAAGAAAATGGAATAATCCCTGTTGTGAGGTCAGTTTAAGAGCAGTGTGGATGTGGCACTTGGGGACATGGATTTTGGGGGAATCATGGGCTCGAGGGATTTTCCAACCTTAAGGATTCCTTTTTTTCTGTGGGAGCAGAGCTTGATCCCATCTGGCTCCTGTCAGGGAGTTATGGAGAGCAAGGAGATCCCCCCAGAGCCCCTTTTTTCCCAGAGTTTCCATGAAAAATCTGCATTTCCTTTCCAAAAATCTGACCTTTGGCATCTCAGAATTCTGTGAGATCCCCCAAATCCAGCATTCCCCTTTCGGTGTTTTCCCATGGGGAGTGGGATCAGCCTCACAGAGCCTGGAGAGGCCAAGATTCCCGATTCCCAATCCCAGTTTTGGCTCTGGAGCTGTTCCTCCCGCCTGGCCTCAGGAGCATTCCTGCTGCATTCCAGGGGCAACACCCGTGTGGAGGAGGCCTGTGAGATGTACACCAGGGCTGCCAACATGTTCAAGATCGCCAAAAACTGGAGTGGTGAGTCCCAAATCCTGGGATCTGGGGGGCGTGGGTGATCCCAGAGCGCCCAAACGTCTTCCTGTGAATTATTCCATGGGGAATGGTCTCTGTGTCCGTGCAATTCCTGTTTAAATACTGGGAGAGTGGACAGAGGGAATGAGCTGAAGGATCTTGGAGGTATTTTAAGATGCCAGCTGGTGATCCTGCTTGGGAAGCTCTCATCCCTGAGTCTTCCCAGGTCCTGGAAGCAGCGCATTCCCGCTCACTCACGGGATTCACGGGATGGGTATTCCCTCTTTTCCAGCGGCAGGAAATGCCTTTTGCCAGGCAGCCAAGCTGCACATGCAGCTCCAGAGCAAGCACGACTCAGCCACCAGCTTTGTGGATGCTGGGAATGCCTACAAAAAAGCGGATCCGCAAGGTAAGGCAGCGGAACCCGGCGGCAGCGGGATGTGGGATTGCTCCCAGCCAAACGCTCACGGCTGGCAGGCAGAGCTGCATTCCTGCTTTTCCAGAAGGTGCTTTGGGATGATGCAGGAGGTCAGCGCTATGCTGGCATCTCCTCTTGGTGTTTGTTGGGATTTGGGATGCTGCAGGGTGTTGGGACTTTTGGCAGCTTCCATCCCGGTTTGGCTTGGCTTTAGGGAATGGCTTCCTGAGGAATGGCTTCAGGCTGGGCTGGATTACAGTAGGATCCCTACCGTGTTCCCGAGGCTTTCCCCAGTCCTGGCCTTTGTTGGGATGAGAATAAAGGATCTGGGATTCTTTCAATGGGGCTGTGATTTTTGGGAAGGTCTCCAATCCACTTTTCCCTAGCTAGGTCTGGAAGCAAACCCCCCCCTCCCACCAGCATTATCCCAGGAGACATGGGAACAAACTCAGGGTGGATGACAAATTCCCAAATTCCCTGGAAAACAGCAGCCTTTTGGAGTCGATCCCTTGAAGTTTGCTCCATTGGGGGATGCAGACAGCAAACTTGGGGTTGGTGTTTGTTCCCCTTGGGAATTGCTGGGGGTGCCGGGGCTGAGGTCGTTCCAGAGCCCGGCTCTGTGGGCAGATATTCCCTGGAGCAGCTGCCGGGCGGGGTTTGGGAACGGGAGGTGGCTGACGCTGTTGTCTCTCACACACGCTGCAGAGGCCATCAACTGCTTAAACGCAGCCATCGATATCTACACGGACATGGTAAGGCCCCGCTCCCGGGAACGCCGCGCGGCTTCCCGGGAACGCCGCGCCTCATCCCGCTCCCCTCCCGTCCCCAGGGCCGCTTCACCATCGCTGCCAAGCACCACATCACCATCGCTGAGATCTACGAGGCCGAGCTGGTGGACATCGAGAAGGTGAGGGGACGTTGGTGACGTCATCGGTGACGTCACTGGCGGTCCTGGCACGGCTTTCCCAGAAAACCTGTGGTTGCCACATCCCTGGAAGTGGCCAGGGCCAAGCTGGAGCAGCCTGGGATGATGGAAGTTGTCCCCCCAGTGGAAGGGAATCACCTTTGAGGTCCCTTCCAGCCCAAACCACTCTGGGATTTCCTTGCCCTGAGCTCAAGAATTCCCTTCTCCCATCCAGCACCAGAATTCCTGCTGTAGGTGCAATCCAGCCCTGAGTTGGAGTCAGTGGTTTTCCCAGCCTGGAGGCTTTCATGGAGCAATCCCAAGCCTCTGCTGTGTCCCTGTGCCAGCAGCACTGGCTGAACGCTCCGGTGAGGATCCTCCTCGGTGTTTCCCACTGGAAAAGCTCTTTGGGAGTGTCATGGCGCCATTTTAGTCACTTTTAGTTCCCACTTCAGCACTGATTCCCTCGTTCCCACTTCCAAACGCCCTGAGCAGGAATCCTGTTGCGGATCTCTGCTGCAATTTTGCAGGATAAAACTGGATGGGATTTAGGGGTTATTTTCCAGGCAAGGATTTCCTTCTTCAGCTCCGCTCCATTGGATCCCATCTCCCTCCCTGAATGTTGGTGCTGTTCCCTGGGGTGCTTTATCCAGGGATGACTGATCCCACATTTCTGTCCCCAGGCCATCGCACACTATGAGCAGGCTGCCGATTACTACAAGGGAGAGGAATCCAACAGGCAAGTCCTTGGGATCAGCGGGAAGGGCTGGAACAGGGATCCATCCCAGACACTCCCACAATCAGCACACTTCTAATTTGGGCTATTCCTAGAGAACTCCTCTAAATCCCAGCTCTGGGTTCCCGCTTTTCTCTCTGGGAAGGGGTGCTGGGGCATGGGCTGATGAATTCCCAGGATTCAGGGCCTGATTTTTGGGATGTGGTTGCAGCTCAGCCAACAAGTGTCTGCTGAAGGTGGCGGCCTACGCGGCGCAGCTGGAGCAGTACCAGAAAGCCATCGAGATCTACGAGCAGGTCAGGAGCCATATCCCATGGGAATAGCACTCTTCCCAAGGAAAAGGGCCCAGGGGTTGGCACAACTGCCAGAATCAGGGAATTGTTTAGGCTGGAAAAGCTCTCTGAGTCCCACTGTTCTCCCTGCATGGCCAAGTGTCCCCAAGTGCCACATCCATGATTTTCAGTGTTTCCAGGAAAAGGTTGGGAGAAATCCGTAAAAATTCTCCTTTGAATGTATTTACAACTCCCTTTGGCAGAAAATTCCCTTCTTTTTTTATCAGCCCTGCCTTTTGTTGGACATTTACCTGCAAATACCAGCAGTGCTGCTTGGTGCTTCCAGAGGGTTAATCTGCTGTTCCAGCAGCTTTTTCCCAAATGGATTTGTTTTTCCATTTCCTCATGAACCACGGATCTGACTTCCCTTGGGACGAGTTCAAAACCTCCCTGCTTCCCAACAGCTTTTTGGCATTTTTTCCATGCCTTTTATTCCCAGCCCTGTGGTTCTGGGTGGAATATGAGTTGGTTTAATCCAGGCTTTCCTTTCCTGCCCCTTTTTTCCATGTTCTTTTGGTCCAGGTGGGAACAAACACGATGGATAATCCTTTGCTCAAGTACAGCGCCAAAGAATATTTCTTCAAAGCTGCCCTGTGCCACTTCATCGTGGATGAGCTGAATGCCAAGGTCAGTTATCCCAGAATTCCCAATTCCTCACTGCCAGCCTCACCCAGCTGGGAGAAGCTCGATGGGCTCACAGCTATGATCCCAAAATCCCCGATCCCTCCTCAGCAGTGGCTGGAATTCTTGATGTGCCACTGGCACGTTGGATTCTTAGTGGATATTTTCCTAAGTTTAAGGATGGGAAGGCAAATCCTGGGGAAAAAAAGTAGGAATGGTGTGCAAAGGGATCTCTTCTCTCTTCCAGCTTGCGCTGGAGAAATACGAAGAAATGTTCCCGGCTTTCACAGACTCCCGGGAATGCAAGCTATTGAAAGTGAGTGACACCAGGGGGTTTTCCCACTTTTCCAGGGGTTTTGTCCTTCATTCCAGCATTTTAGAGGACATCAGCCTCACTTTTCCCTGGGTTTGGCCCAGATCCCCATTTGTGGTGGGTGCTTTTCATGAGTCTCTGTTCCCTGGGATGAGATGCCGGAGCGGGAACATGCAGGAATAGAGCATTCCCTAATTTTTCCTGGTGTTTTCCCAGAAACTGCTGGAAGCTCATGAGGAGCAGAACAGCGAGGCCTACACCGAGGCTGTGAGTACTCATGGGTGCACTTGGGAATGCTGCTTCTTCCTTCTCTTTTTTGGGATGCCTGTGCCCTGTTCAGTATTTGGGAACTTGCAGAGAGGGGCTGGGGACAGTTGCTCCAGCAAGATCCCAGATTCCTCCTTTAACATTCCTGGGTTTTCATGGAGAATTCAGATCCTGCCTGAGTTGGCTACAGCTCCCTTGGTGTTTGACAGGAGCTTAAAAAGCTCAGGTTGGGTTTGGAGAGACTTTTCTCTGCCTGGACTGTGGCCCTGTGCCTTTTCCCTTTTTCCCTTATTTTCCCCTCCATTCCCTTTTTTCCTCTGCTTTCCCTTGTTTCCCACACTTCTCCTTTTTTTTACCCCTTCCTCCTTCTCAGCCCCTTCCCTTTTTCCCTCTCCCTACTTTCTTTCCCTTCCTCCTTTCTAGTGCCCTTTTCCCCTTTTTTCCTTTCCTTTCTCCTTTCCCTTTTTCCCTTCCTGTTTTTCCTTTTCCTTTTTTTTTTTCATTTCCCTTGTTTTTTCCCCACTTTGCCCTTGTGGTTTTTTTCCCCTTCTCGTTTTTTTTCCCCCTCGTTTCCCCCCCTCCTTTCCCCTTGGCTCTTTCCCTTTCTCCTCTTCCTCTTTTCCTCTTCCCCTTTATCCTCTCTTTCTCTTTTCCACCCTTCCCTTTTTTCCCTTTCCCCTTGTTTTGCTTTTGCCCTTGCTTCCCCTTTGCCTTTGTTTCCCTTTATTCCCTTTTCCCCTTATTTTTCCCTCCCTTACCCCTTTTTTTTCCCTTTCCCCTTGTTTTTCCCCCCGCCTTTCCCTTTATTGTTCTTTGCATCCCCCCCTGCTCTTTATTCCCAGGACGAGCCCGTGTCTACCACTCCCCCCCTCCCATTCCCGCCTCATTCCCTTTCCCTCCCGCTCCCTGATCCACGTTTTTGCCGGTGCCAGGTGAAGGAATTCGACTCCATCTCGCGGCTGGATCAGTGGCTCACCACGATGCTGCTGCGCATCAAGAAAACCATCCAGGGCGAGGGCGACGGCGACCTCAAGTGACGCCCGCGGGCCCTTCCCGCCTCCAGCCGAGGACTTTTCGGGAATTCCCGACCCAATCCCGCGCTTTCTTTCGTCGCTTCCCACTCCCATGGCTCACTGTGTTTCTTTAGCCCCCGCTCTGTGGTGACGCTCCGGGCGGATGCCAGGCGGGAGAAGCCCTTGGAGCGGAATTCCTCCTTCTCCTCCTCGGGTTTGGTCCCGCCCATCCCGGTGCCTGCACTCGCAGCTCCCGGTTTTCCTGCTGCTCCGTTGATTCCAGCATGTAAATATTCCATCCAGGCCAGCACAGTACCAATAAGCGCTTCCAGCCCGTTGTGTTCCCATTTTCCCGTTCTCAAGTGTTGGATACACTTGGATTTGGGGGTCTGGAAGTGGTGCTAGGCAGAGGCTTTGGGAATTGGGAATATCCTGCACACCCCCACCACGCCATAGGCATTCCAGGAGCCTGGGATTGGTGTTGGCCCTAGGTCCTGGTTGGTTTCCATCTTTCTTGGATTGGTTTTTCCACTTTAGTTCGTGGTGCATCCCATCCCTCTACTTCCAAATAATTCCACCTGAGGAAGGATCTATTTTTGTACCTCACCCTCTGCATGTGCCGGGCACAATCCCTAAATTCTGACCCGTCGGCTGCACACGGGTGTGGATCCCACAGGAGCCTTGTTGGAATTCAGGTGGCAGGGGGGCACAGTTTACTTGGAAAAAGTTGAAAAATTCCTGCAGGAATTGATGGGTGTGTTGTTAAGGAGAAAGGATTGATCTGCCTGGTTTTCCCAGGAGGCGTCGGGAGCTTGTGCAATTTGTCACTCTTTGGGAAGAGTGAAGTCATTAATTAAAGGCTGTTCTGGAGGCTCCAGGCAGCCCCAGCCCCTCTTTCCTCTGGAAGAAGTCAGGTTGGAATGTTGGGCTTTGGATAGAGCTTGGCTCGTTGGGCTCTACAGTTCTGAAAACCAAAAATCCCGATCCATGCCAAATTCTCCTTGGTTTGGTGTTTTCCCACCCTTCCCGATCTCTGTTCCCCACAGGTCCTTGTGTTCATCCCAAACATCCCAACCAGATGGAAAAGTTGGGAGGCAGTGGGGGGGGATCTCCCATCTCCAGGCTTGGAAGCACACAGAATTCATCCATTCCCACCTTTAGGAATGGCTTTATCAGGCGTCCAGCACTGTGGGAGCCAGGATGAGGGGAAGCACAGCTTGGGAGGCTCCACTTTTCCCGGTGTTTTTTCGGTTCTGTTGCCGTTCCCCGTGTCGGTGTTGTAGGACAGGAGGAGCAGGAGGGCTGTTACTCCATCCCTACACCTGGTAGTTGTGTGTGAGTAGCTCCAGCATGTCCTCTGCTGTATCCATGGTGAATTGTGACGGTTCCCAGGTGACAATTCCGCCACTCCCGCTGTATTCCCGCCCCACCTCCATCACTCTTGGAAAACTTATTTAAGGAAATGGCCTTAGCAAGAATATCATGTTTGGTGTGACTGTACATGAATAAAGTGAAAATCATGGATGGAAGGAGGGAGAAGTGGTTCTTCGGAAAACTCAAAAGGCTGGAGCGTGGTGGGATGATGGAGGCTGGGAGGGGGTGTGATGCCTTCAATTCCTGCTTGGAATCAGGGAATGGTGTGGGTGGGAAGGGACCTTAAAGCTCATCCTGCTCCAGGGACACCTTCCACTATCCTGGCTTGCTCCAAGCCCCATGAATACTTCCAGGGATGGGGCAGCCGCAGATTCTCTGGGAAAACTCCTCCAGGGCCTCCCCATCCTCACAGGGAAAAATTCCTTCCCAATAACCCACCTGAATTCCCCCTCTGTCACTGGGAAGCCATTCCCTCCCTCTTGTCCTGTCACTGTAATTCCTGATGAAGAATCCCTCCCACTTTTCCTTGCAGGCTCCTTCTGAGGTTTCCAGGGAACCTTCTCTTCTTCAGGTGAACTTTCCAAGCCTGTCACTCCCCCAAAGTGTCCCACTGGATGTAACCGAGTCACTGGGAGGTCTCCATATTCCATATTTTAATAGGAACAGCTCAAACAAGTAACTCACTTCCGTATGTTCGCAGAGTACAAAACATTCCCCGGCTCCAGATCCAAGTGCTCAGCCCTTAAATATATCTACAACCCCTTTCCTTCCATTGGGAATAACTGAGCTCCAGCAGGAATAAATATCTTGAATATAACCTCTTGGAAATGTCCTCTGGTACAAAAATTCCCTTTTCTTCTAGCTTAGAATTCCATGAGAACGCCTCCGCCATCCCTTTATCCCAAAAAATAGCTCTGTGCCACAGGTGGGGAGGGGTGTGTCTTTATTGCTGGATCTCACCAGGCTGGATTGTGCTTACCTTTCCCAAAGTTCTGCTTACAGCTTCAGCTGAGGAACCGCTGTGGGAATACTACAGGAACAGGCAAAGAAATGGGAAAAAGAATGGGACAAGCTGTGGGTTTTTACACTGGGAAGCCCATCCCAAGGTTTGAAGCATTAAACCACAGCACAGGGAGCTGCTGTTGCGAAAAAACAGGAGTCAGCCCAGCTGGAACAAGACTCCAAGGTTCCTTCCCTGCCCAGGGGATATCCCTCAAATCCTATTCCACTAAAAATGGAGCAGGAAAAGCCTCTAAACTGAACCCCTTCCAGAACAGCTCCTTTTCACGGACTTCCTTCTAGGAGATGTCTTGTTCTCCTAATTCCATGGGAGCTGGAGCAGCTGGAAGGTGAGAACTGACAGGATCCAAGTGCCAGACTGCTCCAGTTTCCCTGCAACTGTAAAACCAAGGAAGTAGCACTTGGCTGCCACCTGCCCCTTTTGCTGCTCAGAGACTCCAAACTCCTGGAATGAAACTCCAAAGCTGCTCCCACTGTTGGGATCTTTGGCAAAAGCAGAGAGAAACCAACATTTCCTGAAAAGCAAATTTAGCCAGACTTCTCCTGGATGAAATTCCACTGGGGAAAAAAAGCCGAATGTCATAGAGAAACATCGGTTCTCCTGATTGTCCATGTGGCACTGAATTCCCTGGAAAACAAACCTGCACCACCAAGGTACCTGAGCCACCCCTGAATTCCTGGGGATCAACTCCCACAAATTCCCTGCTGTGGTGCCACCCTGCCCGACCATCAGGAGATGGAGCTGGGGAAGGAATTTCAGAGGAAAGCTGGAAATCCACTCTTTCCCAGCTTCCCACCACCAGCCTCCCTCAGGCCAAGGACTGTACAAGGGGTGCAGCCTAAGGAGCAGGAGGCAATCCCAAATTATTCCATGTTCACCAGGGCATGGAGCTGGGGCTGCCCAGAGTCCGTCTGCGTGTGGAGCACAGTGAGTTCTCCCAGCAGGGACTCCTGTGCTCCAGAGGCCTTACAGTCCGTGCTGGAATTCCCATTTCCAGGACTGCAGCCAGGCTCTGGTAGGGGTTGTTCTCTGGGAAGGACAGCAGCTTTTCTGGGATTTTGGGGACACCTCGTATTCCTCATCAGGAAGCTCCGTTTTGTGCCCCTCGTCATTCTTTGTGGCTCCTTCCACGATGACAAGGAAGGACTTCCAGGGGTGTTTTATCATGGATCTGCAAAGGAATAACCAGGAGAGAGAAGGTTGGATATGGGACGACAAGGAAAAGTTTGGAACAAGCTTGTATTTGATGTTGGTAGAAAAGGTTTTTAGTTTGGAGTCTTGGAATGGTTTGGGTTGGAAGATTGGACTGTAAAGATGATCCAGTCCCACCCCCTGCCATGGACAGGGACACCTTCCCCTATCCCCAGGCTGCTCCAAGCCCTGTCCAACCTGGTTTTGAACAATTCCAGGAATGTAGCACTCACAGGCTTTCTGGGAGAACTGTGCCGGGGCCTTCCCAACCTCTCAGGGAACAATTCCTTCCCAACATCCCCCCTAACTGCGGGATCATAGCGAGGTGTGGCGGCGCAGCATGGATTTGTCAGTGAAGGTCCTGCACCCACAGGCTTCCTGGGAAAACCATGCCGGGGCCTTCCCTACCTCCAGGGAACAATTCCTTCCCAACATCCCACTTAACCCCAAATTCCATCAGCTTGAACTGGAAGCCTGCTCTGGGCTTGACCCGTCAGTCCCACGGGACGTGGCTCCGAGGAGCTGGAATGTGCTCCAGGCACGCCAGGACTGCAGGATTGTACCGAGGTGTGGCAGCGCAGCGTGGATTTCTCAGTGAAGGTCCTGCACCCACAGGTTTCCTGGGAAAACCGTGCCAGGGCTTTCCCAACCTCCCAGGGAACGCTTCCTTCCCGACACCCCCCGGCAGCGGGATGGCTCGTACCGAGGTGTGGCGGCGCAGGGTGGATTTGTCGGTGAAGGTCCTGCCGCAGGCGTTGCACATGAAGGGCTTCTCGCCCGTGTGGATGCGGTGGTGCCGCTGCAGCGCGTTCAGCTGCGTGAACTGCTTCCCACACTGGTCACAGCAGTACGGCCGCTCCCCTGGGAACGTGGCATGGGAGACAGGCTGGGAACGCGCGCAGAGCAGAGCTGCTGTGCCTCGGGAGTGCCCAGCAACCCCTGGCTGACAGGGAGTGGTCAGGGAGAACATCCTGGTGCTACAAATGTCACACTGCCACCCCTCTGGAGGCAGCAAGTTCCTCCCAGCCCCGTAAAGATGTGCTGCCACTCTGGTTTTCCATGGATTTTCCATTAGAGACTCAAGTCCTGCCCAGAATCCAAGTATTCCTCCCCCTTATTCACTCTTCTCTGAGCAAGAACCCTGAGCCACTCCCAGCCCCTGGGATCACTCTGAACACACCACAAACTCCCTGTTTGGAAAGAGATCCCATTTTCCTCCTTCCCTGGATAAACCTTTTGAGCTACACCAGAACTCTCCATCACCAATGATCCTGGCAGGTTATTAAGGTATCTCCACAGCCTGTGGAAGCATTCCAGGGAATTGCTGTCACTCAGGATTAGTGAGAGAAGGGGAGAACATGAGACATCAAGCAGTGCACATGGGGAAAAACCTGGCTGGGAATTCCTTGCTGGAATATTGCAGTGATGAGGGTGTGTATCCAAGAAAAGGAGCATATCCTACCTGTGCATCCAAGAGTGTCCCACTGGATGTAACCGAGTCACTGGGAGGTCTCCATATTCCATATTTTAATAGGAACAGCTCAAACAAGTAACTCACTTCCGTATGTTCGCAGAGTACAAAACATTCCCCGGCTCCAGATCCAAGTGCTCAGCCTTAAATATATCTACAACCCCTTTCCTTCCATTGGGAATAACTGAGCTCCAGCAGGAATAAATATCTTGAATATAACCTCTTGGAAATGTCCTCTGGTACAAAAATTCCCTTTTCTTCTAGCTTAGAATTCCATGAGAACGCCTCCGCCATCCCTTTATCCCAAAAAATAGCTCTGTGCCACAGGTGGGGAAGGGGGGTGTCTTTATTGCTGGATGTCACCAGGCTGGATTGTGCTTACCTTTCCCAAAGTTCTGCTCACAGCTTCAGCTGAGGAACCGCTGTGGGAATACTACAGGAACAGGCAAAGAAATGGGAAAAAGAATGGGACAAGCTGTGGGTTTTTACACTGGGAAGCCCATCCCAAGGTTTGAAGCATTAAACCACAGCACAGGGAGCTGCTGTTGCGAAAAAACAGGAGTCAGCCCAGCTGGAACAAGACTCCAAGGTTCCTTCCCTGCCCAGGGGATATCCCTCAAATCCTATTCCACTAAAAACGGAGCAGGAAAAGCCTCTAAACTGAACCCCTTCCAGAACAGCTCCTTTTCACGGACTTCCTTCTAGGAGATGTCTTGTTCTCCTAATTCCATGGGAGCTGGAGCAGCTGGAAGGTGAGAACTGACAGGATCCAAGTGCCAGACTGCTCCAGTTTCCCTGCAACTGTAAAACCAAGGAAGTAGCACTTGGCTGCCACCTGCCCCTTTTTGCTGCTCAGAGACTCCAAACTCCTGGAATGAAACTCCAAAGCTGCTCCCACTCGTTGGGATCTTTGGCAAAAGCAGAGAGAAACCAACATTTCCTGAAAAGCAAATTTAGCCAGACTTCTCCTGGATGAAATTCCACTGGGGAAAACGCAGCGAATGTCATAGAGAAACATCGGTTCTCCTGATTGTCCATGTGGCACTGAATTCCCTGGAAAACAAACCTGCACCACCAAGGTACCTGAGCCACCCCCTGAATTCCTGGGGGATCAACTCCCACAAATTCCCTGCTGTGGTGCCACCCTGCCCGACCATCAGGAGATGGAGCTGGGGAAGGAATTTCCAGAGGAAAGCTGGAAATCCACTCTTTCCCAGCTTCCCACCACCAGCCTCCCTCAGGCCAAGGACTGTACAAGGGGTGCAGCCTAAGGAGCAGGAGGCAATCCCAAATTATTCCATGTTCACCAGGGCATGGAGCTGGGGCTGCCCAGAGTCCGTCTGCGTGTGGAGCACAGTGAGTTCTCCCAGCAGGGACTCCTGTGCTCCAGAGGCCTTACAGTCCGTGCTGGAATTCCCATTTCCCGGGACTGCAGCCAGGCTCTGGTAGGGGTTGTTCTCTGGGAAGGACAGCAGCTTTTCTGGGATTTTGGGGGACACCTCGTATTCCTCATCAGGAAGCTCCGTTTTGTGCCCCTCGTCATTCTTTGTGGCTCCTTCCACGATGACAAGGAAGGACTTCCAGGGGGTGTTTTTATCATGGATCTGCAAAGGAATAACCAGGAGAGAGATGGTTGGATATGGGACGACAAGGAAAAGTTTGGAACAAGCTTGTATTTGATGTTGGTAGAAAAGGTTTTTAGTTTGGAGTCTTGGAATGGTTTGGGTTGGAAGATTGGACCGTAAAGATGATCCAGTCCCACCTCCTGCCATGGACAGGGACACCTTCCCCTATCCCAGGCTGCTCCAAGCCCTGTCCAGCCTGGTTTTGAACAATTCCAGGAATGCAGCACCCACAGGCTTTCTGGGAGAACTGTGCCGGGGCCTTCCCAACCTCCCAGGGAACAATTCCTTCCCAACATCCCCCCTAACTGCGGGATCATAGCGAGGTGTGGCGGCGCAGCATGGATTTGTCAGTGAAGGTCCTGCACCCACAGGGTTCCTGGGAAAACCATGCCGGGGCCTTCCCTACCTCCAGGGAACAATTCCTTCCCAACATCCCACTTAACCCCAAATTCCATCAGCTTGAACTGGAAGCCTGCTCTGGGCTTGACCCGTCAGTCCCACGGGACGTGGCTCTGAGGAGCTGGAATGTGCTCCAGGCACGCCAGGACTGCAGGATTGTACCGAGGTGTGGCAGCGCAGCGTGGATTTCCCAGTGAAGTTCCAGCACCCACAGGTTTCCTGGGAAAACCGTACCAGGGCCTTCCCAACCTCCCAGGGAACGCTTCCTTCCCGACACCCCCCGGCAGCGGGATGGCTCGTACCGAGGTGTGGCGGCGCAGGGTGGATTTGTCGGTGAAGGTCCTGCCGCAGGCGTTGCACATGAAGGGCTTCTCGCCCGTGTGGATGCGGTGGTGCCGCTGCAGCGCGTTCAGCTGCGTGAACTGCTTCCCACACTGGTCACAGCAGTACGGCCGCTCCCCTGGGAATGTGGCATGGGAGACAGGCTGGGAACGCGGGCAGAGCAGAGCTGCTGTGCCTCGGGAGTGCCCAGCAACCCCTGGCTGACAGGGAGTGGTCAGGGAGAACATCCTGGTGCTACAAATGTCACACTGCCACCCCTCTGGAGGCAGCAAGTTCCTCCCAGCCCCGTAAAGATGTGCTGCCACTCTGGTTTTCCATGGATTTTCCATTAGAGACTCAAGTCCTGCCCAGAATCCAAGTATTCCTCCCCCTTATTCACTCTTCTCTGAGCAAGAACCCCTGAGCCACTCCCAGCCCTGGGATCACTCTGAACACACCACAAACTCCCTGTTTGGAAAGAGATCCCATTTTCCTCCTTCCCTGGATAAACCTTTGAGCTACACCAGAACTCTCCATCACCAATGATCCTGGCAGGTTATTAAGGTATCTCCACAGCCTGTGGAAGCATTCCAGGGAATTGCTGTCACTCAGGATTAGTGAGAGAAGGGGAGAACATGAGACATCAAGCAGTGCACATGGGGAAAAACCTGGCTGGGAATTCCTTGCTGGAATATTGCAGTGATGAGGGGTGTGTATCCAAGAAAAGGAGCATATCCTACCTGTGCATCCAAGAAAAGGGACACATCCTACCTGTGTGGACTTTGATGTGCTGGTACAGGGAATTCCGCTGGGCAAAGGTCCGGAAGCAAACCTCACATTTGAAGGGCTTGGATCCCGTGTGGATCCGGTTGTGGTGTTTCAAATATTCCTTGGAGGCAAAGCTCTTCCCACAGGTTTCACACATGAATGGCCTTTCCCCTAAAAAATGGGGAAAAAGGAAGATTAAACCAGCAGAGCTTTGGGAATGCTCTTAAAATCCCACAGAAATTCCGGAGCATGTCCTCACTGTGGGGATAGTTAAAGGTCACCCAGTTCCAAACCATTCCATAGGCAGGGACACCTTCCCCTATCCCAGGGTGCTCCAAGCCACTCCCAACCTGGCCTGGAACCATTCCAGGGATGGGAATCCACAGCATCTTTAGGAAAACTGTTCCAGGGCCTCACTACTCTCACAGGGAGGAATTTCTTCCCAAAATCCAATTTAAATCAACCCTCCCTTAGCTTCAAATCACGGGACATCCTTGGGAACCTTTCTCAGGCAAATCCCACCTAAGAGACGACAATATCTCATTTTATCCATAAAAATGCAGACAAAAAGCATTTTCTGAAGGCAGCATTTTTCCTGGAATGTTTGGGATTGGATTTTCCCAGTTTTCCAGCCTCACCTGTGTGGCAGCGCCTGTGGTAGATGAGCATGTGGTTCTGGGTGAAGCGGGCCCCACACTCATCACACACAAAGGGCTTCTCCCCCGTGTGTATCCTGCAAGAAAAAAGGAATGTTGGAACTCCAGGATGTGCCTTCCCCTCATTCCCATTGATCCTTACTGCTGGATCAACACCTTCATCCAAAAATGTTACGGTAAAAGCGAATTTTTCAAGGTGAAATGCAGCCAAATTCAGAAAATTCTCTCCAGGTTGTGGCACCACATCCTTTGGGATGTGAGGGAAAGCTTCTCAGGGGATTGGGATGGCTGCTTTTCCTAGAATACATCCCCAAGGATGAGAAATCCCCACCACCGGCTGCCACCACACCCAAATTAAAGCAGCGTTGAATTTCCATGGTCAAAAATCCCTGAAAGGGCTCTGGGAACAGAAAAAAATCAGGTTTAAACCCTCAGAGAGGATTTTTTCCCTCATAAAAATGTCTCTGTTTGAAGACAAATGAAATGACTGATAAAATCAGGTTCAAGCCCTCAGAGAAGATTCTTACTCTGATAAAATGGTCTCTATCGTGAGACAAGGTAAAATGACTGCTAAGATCAGGTTCAAGCCCCTCAGAGTAAATTTCTGCCCTGATAAAAACACCTTCAGAAAAATAAAACTGATAAAATCAGGCTCAAGCCCTCAGAGAGGAATTTTTGTCCTGATCAAAATGTCTGCTCTGAGACACATGGAGTAACTGATAAAATCAGGTTTAAGTCCCTCATAAATTATTTTTACTCTGATAAAAACACCCCGGGACAGATAAAATAACTGAGAAAATCAAGTTAACCCCCTCAGAGATGATTTTTGCCCTCATGAAAAGGGCTCTGCCCTGAGACAGATTAAGAAAAGGGATAAAATTAGTTTAAACCTCTCAGAATCTATTTCTGCCCTGAGCAAAATGCCCTCAGAAAGATAAAATTGATAAAATCAGGTTAAAACCACTCAGGGATGATTTTACTCTTATCAAAATGCCCTGAGGTACATAAAACACTGACAAGATCAGGTTAAAACCCCTCAGAGGTGATTTTTTTTCCCTGATAAAAACAGCCTGGGACAGATAAAACCCAGCAGGTGCCAGATCAGCTCCGTGTGGGTGACATCGGTGACGCGTCACCTCCTCCTGTTCCCAGATCCATTGTTTTCCCTGTTTCGCCCCCAAATCCGTCATTTTCCCATTGAAAACCCTGCCAAATGCTTCCCAAATATTTCCACACTTGTCTTTGTATTGAGCCTGAGGATGTGCTGGAGGAATCCCATCCTGATTTCCCTTACAGCATAGGCCTGGCCCATGCGGGATATGAGGAGAAAGCAGGGATTTGGGAGGCCCTAAGGGCTGCACCCCATATGAAATCCAGGATTTGGGAGGCTCCTGAAAAGGAAAACAGGGATTTGGAGAGGCCCTGAAAGGGAAAACAGGGATTTGGGAGGCCCTAAGGGCTGCACCCCATATGAAATCCAGGATTTGGGAGGCCCCTGAAAAAGAAAACAGGGATTTGGGAGGCCCTGAGAGAGAAAGCAGGGATTTGGGAGGCCCTAAGGGCTGCACCCCATATGAAAACTGGGATTGGGGAGGTCCTGAAAGAGACAGCAGGGTTTTGGGAGGCCCTGAGGACTGGACCCCATTTGAGGAGAAAACAGGGATTTGGGGTGCACCCCATATGAAAACCAGGATTTGGGAAGCCCCGAGGGCTGAACCTCATATGAAAACTGGGATTTGGGAGGCCCTGAGGGCTGGACCACATTTGAGGAAAACCCAGCAATTTGGAAAACCCAGAAAGAGAAAACAGGGACTGGGGAGGCCCTGAGGCCTGCACCCCACATGAAAACAGGGATCTGGGAGGCCCTGAGGCCTGCACCTCGAGCGCAGGGAGAGCCGCTCCTACCTCATGTGCGTTTTCAGCGCCGAGGGCTGGGAGAACTTGGCCTGGCACTCGGGGCAGCCATAGGGCTTGTGCCCCGTGTGCGTCCGCTCGTGCAGCCGCAGGGCCGTGCGGGAGCTGAGCCCCTTGCCGCACTGGTGGCACTGGTGGCGCTCGCCGCCGCCCTCGTGCACCTGCAGCACGTGCCTCTTGACGTCCTTCTTCCTCTTGAAGCGCTTGGCGCAGAGCTCGCAGGGGAAGCGGCGCTCGCTGCTGTGCACGTGCCGCTGGTGGCTGCGCAGGTTGCAGCGGTTGGCGAAGGTCTGCGCGCACGTCTCGCAGCGGAACTCCAGCGCCGAGGCGATCCCGTGGCTCTGCTGGATGTGCTTCAGGAAGCTCTTCTCGTACAGGAACTCCTTCTGGCACGTGCCGCACTTGAAGGCGCCGCCGCGCTTCTTCTTGTCCTCCTCCTCCTCGCCCTTGGCGGGGTTTTCCGGGGAGGCCCCCTCAGGTTTGCTGGAGTTCTCCTCCTGCTCCCGCTCTCCCTCGTCGCCCTTGGGCTGCATTTCCTCTTCGGCGTTCCGCTGCTGCTCCCGCAGCCTCCGGGTGTATTTCTTCTTGGGGATCTCCACGAACACCTTCCTGCCGGCCAGCCGCCCGCTCGCCCTGCGGATCTTGGTGTAAGGAGCCTTCAGCACTTCCTTCTTTTTGTCCACCTTCTCCTTGGACTTGGCAGCCGGCCCCTCAGGAGACGCTCCGGAACAATCCGGAGGGTCCCGCTCGGCCTTGGCCGCGGGCACGGCGCTGGGGCGGGCGGCGCTCTCCTCCTCGGAATTCTGCGACTCCGAGAAGTTCTGCAGCTCCAGCAGCACGGACTCCAGCATCTGCCTCTTCAGCTGGAAGCAAGTCTCGGAGAGATCCAGGCACTTGAGCTTCTCGGCGATCTCCAGCATGCGCTGCACCCTGTCCTCCTCCACCTCCACGCGCGCCGTGTAGACGAACTCGAGGAAGGAGGCGAAATCCGCCACCCGCACCTCGTTGAGGAACACGTTGCTGCGGGGGCCGTCCACGGGCTCCTCGTTGAGGAAAACCTCCTTGAAGAACTTGCTGGTGGCGGCCAGCACGGCCTTGTGGGCCGGGAACTCGGCGCGCACGCCCTGGTACTCCACGCTGACGGTGACGTCGCACAGGTGGCCCAGCAGCCGCAGCTGCTGCATCTCGTTCAGCAGGTTGATGGGGGAGGACTTGGATTCCAGCAGGACGGGGGTGCTTTCCATCTTCCTTCTCCCTGCTGAAGATATCCCCACGTCAGCCAGCGGGATTCTGCGCGTTTGGGGCGGATGGGGTTGGGGTTTCGTGAAATCGCTGGGGTTGGGAAGAGCTCCGAGGTCATTTAATCCAACTCCAGCTCCTCAGGAAAACCACGGAGTGAATCTGAGCTTCAATCCCAACCCTAGTTTTCCATGAAACCCTCTGGGCTGTCAGAACCTACCCTTTGAGACAGGGATGGAGCAAACAGAGCTGGAATTTAGGAATGATTCCTGGCCTCACCAGGCAATAACAAAAGGAAGGCAAGATTAAGCAAAAAGTTCACTGCAGTCCTAAAAACCCACCTGAAAATGCCTTCCACATAAAATTCCAAGCTCTTATGTGATGGATAATTGTATTCACACACTGAAAATCCCCAAAATGATGGGAGTTCCTGAAAATGGACTCACAGCCTGAACATTTTGAAGGCCCATTTCCAGCCTTCCACCATGCCCTATTTCTCGGGAATGTTTGAAGCTGTTCCAAAGCTTGTAAAAAGAGTGGAAGTTTTGGGGTGTTCTCCCAAATATCTAACCCCAGAACAAACCAGGTTTCTATGGATTTAAAGGCGCTCTGAGGAATCTGCTAAGTCTAACCCTGTTCCTACCAGAATCTGAGGAATTTCTTTCCACGTCCTGAGAATTAAGTGATGTCTCGCCCAATGCTTTATAAACAATCAGTGATACCAAAGTGCCACTTTTCCGCCCCAATAAAATTATTTTTAACTACTTCTCGTGTTATTTCACAACTACCCCTCTATTCCATTTGGGCACTGTCCATTTCTCAGGAATACCTCCCCTTCCAGAGGCAAAACTGGCTGGAAAGAAACAAAAAGCTCCAGCCCAAAGGGGAATGGGAGAGGATTCCCAGGCGGCTGCTGCTGCTGAACTCATGGAGAACCCCACAGTGCCGATTTCCAACCCCATTTGTAAAGGACCCTGGATCACATGGGAATGCTGGGGTGGGGGAAAACACGGGGGAGGAAGAGGGGAGAAGAGAGAGGGGGAAACAAGGAGGGGAATGGAGGGAGAAGAAAAGGAAAGGGAAAAGAACGGGGGGAAAGAGGAGGGAAAAAGGGGGGGGAAAAGAGAAGGAGGGGGGGAATAAGGGGGAAAGAGAGGAGGAAGAGAAGGCGGGCGGGGCCAGCCCGCCCTGGCTCCCGCACTCACGGCTGCCGGCCCGTTCCCGGTTTGTTCCCGGCCGCTGCTCCCGCTCAGCCCCGGGTGCGGCCGGAAGCGCTGACGCGCCACGACCCCGGCGGAGGCGCGTCGGAAGTGACGTCACACGGCGCGCCGGGCGTTGCTAGGCAACGCGGCCTACTCCGCCCCCCGGCTTTGGCATTCCCAAATCCCGGCGTTTTCCCCCGGGAAATGCGGACGAATGAAGGAGGGACGGGCTGGGCGGCAGTGGCAGCTTTATTAAAGGAGGAATTGGTGATTTACAGCAGCGGCACCGCGCTGTGTTTGTATAAACACACACCCCTCCCCTGCCCATTCCCAATGGGATGCTCCCACAGCTTTGGGAAAAATAAATCTCTGGACAGATGCGAACATTTCAGTGGTATAAATGCCCTCATGAGGAATTACCCCTTTACCACCAGCAATGCAGCTCTCGAGGCAGCTGCAATGACCATTGGGAATTATTCCCTCCATTCCAAAGGATAACTCCCACCATTCTGCCCCAACCACCCATTTTTGAGTCTAAACCTGACTTTATAAGTACAAAAGGGAAGAGTCAGCGTCCCCAGTGTCCCCAAGCCCAGGTGTCACATGTGCTGCTGCTGCTGATTTAGCACTTCCTGGTTTATAAAGTTTCCCGTGGTCAAGCGACCAAATTTCCAGCACGGGATCTCCTCCTGGATGTGCTTCCACTAAAGTCTCTATTTTGGACCAATTGTGGTCTTTCTTTTGTGTGAGGTCAATCAAGAAGCTTCTCCAGTGAGCATTCCGGTCATGGATCTGGGGGGAAAAAAAGGGAGTGGGACAGGAAAACAATTAGATCTGATTTTTAACTGCCAAATGTTTAACTTCATCCAGAGCTAAATCCAACAATTCTGGGATAACTCCATGATCCTGCAGTCCAAATCTCAACTCAAACACAAACAAGGCTCTTTTGCCAAATCCGTGCTGAATTTCTGGCTCTGCTGCCATGGAATGCATCCAAAATCAGCTGGAATTTCAGCACACAGGCAAAATATTGACTTGGAGCTGGAAGGGAACCTCCTGTTCTGTCTCTGCTGTCACTTCCAGGACCTGGAGGTCTCTGGGAAGAGCTGAGCTCAGCGTTTTCCAGCGGAATGCTAGGAACGTGTGAATTCCTGCTAACGTGCGGCACGAGGTTGGATAAACCACCGTGTTATGAGGCTGGAACGAGGGTTAAGCATTGGAAACTCTGCAGTTAATCCATAAAAAATCTAAAATCCCGAGTCCCTCCTCGAACGTTATCGTGGAATCTTTTAGAGGAAAAGATCTCGGAGATGATGACCATCAGGAAGTGCTGTATCCAGTCACTCCCAGGGGTGGTGACTCTTCCCCTAGGGCTGGGAGGTGACAGCAGCCTGGCAGCCACCAGTGGGAGCTGCCGTGCTGCTGGACCAAAATCCCACAAATTTCAGGAGAAGATGGCAGCTTTAAGATGGCGGCTCACCACCGTGCCCTGAAACTCATCCCTAGCACAGCCCTTCCTGAGGGCTGGACATTCCCGCTGCCAGGGTGACACTGGCAGGCTGGAGGTGGCACTGAGGGCGGGGAAGGTGCCATGGGGGGATGTCCTACCGCCACGTGCCGGCGCAGGGTGGACATGTCGGTGAAGGTCCTGTCGCAGGCGCGGCACTTGTAGGGCTTCTCGCCCGTGTGGATGCGCTGGTGGCGCCGCAGAGCTCCCTGCTGAGTGAAGGCCTTGCCACACTGCTCACAGAAATAGGGACGGGTCTCTGGGAATAACAGCGACAGCAAAGGGTTAGGGGCACTCAGGAGAGAGCAGCTGGCTCTTCCCTTATTGGAATTTACCAATATAGCTGGATGGGATGTGTCTGAGCTTGCTGCTGAACCAAATAGCAGCGACTGGGGTGTTTTACCCCAGAGACACTTTTGGCCAGCTGGATGTGTGGTGCTTCACCCCAGAGACACTTTTGGCCAGATGGATGCTGCAGCTGGGCACTTGGAGACAAGTCCAGGCATGCAGGAGCTCTGCTGGTGGTGGGATGGAGCCTCCTCCTTTAAGAGGGTCTGCTCCTCGGGTTTACCTCTGCTGGAGAAGCTTTAAGGGGATGGTGAAGGAAAGGAGTCGGTTCTGACGGAAGGTTTCAATCCAGAGCTTTATTCCTGGCCCACAGGCCTCTGAATCCAGCAACAGCTCCAACAGAACTCCCTAACCACGTGGTTGCTGTTCTTTTTAACCCTGGAAAGAGGGGAAGGGAAGGGGTAGGAAGCACCAACCAGGTACAGGAAGGGAGGTCTCAAGGGACAAAGGACACCTGGATGGGGCAATGCCCCCCAGGGGTAGAGGGCATCCTTTGAATCCGCCAATCACTGGATGCCCTTCTGGAATACCAGGATTTACAGACAGCACTCAGCAGGAGGCAAGGGAGGGGGAGGGAGAGGTGGCTGACACACCTGGGGAGAAGATTTTCAGGGAGAAACCCAGGGTATCTGAGGCAAAGCATGACATCACACCACAATATTCCCTGGAAGTGTTTGAGGCTGGATGGGGCTTGGAGCAACCTGGGAGAGTGGAAGGTGTCCATGGCAGGGGGTAGAACGAGATGACCCAAGGTCCCTATCAATCCCAACCATTCCATGATAAATATTTCCCAATACTTGCCAAGGCTACTCCATCCTCTACTCCAAATTCCTACAGCTGCACAATCCAGGCCTCAGGTTTCTAGGACACCACGCAACGCTCCCATGAGCCCTGCTTCCCAACGGAATTTCCATCCTTGGAGGTTTCCAAGGAATGCCTGGACATGGCACTCAGTGCTCTGGGCTGGTGACAAAGTGGGGATGGGGCACAGCTTGGACTCGATGACCTTGGAGCTCTTTTCCAACCTCAATGATTCTGGGATCCCCTAATCCAGCAATGGGCTGGAATGCCCCCATCCACACTGGGAAGTACCACAGAGCCACCATTCCTTTTCCCAGCCTTGGAATTACCTGCATGGACGTTGCTGTGCTGGGCCAGGGAGGCTCTGAGGCCGAAGGCTTTCCCACAGACCTCACACCTGTAGGGTTTGGCTCCCAGGTGACAGCGCTTGTGGCACTTGAGGTACTCGTTGGTGGCAAAGTGCTTCCCGCACACGTCGCACCTGAAGAGCCGCTCTCCTGAGGGAAGAGAAACCGGACGTTGGGAATTCTCCCAGGGGAATTCTGTCCTTCAGAGCCAGCCTGCAAATCACCCAGAACCCAGGCCGGAGAAGACCTCCAAGGTCATCGAGTCCAACCTGTGCCAAATCCCCACCTTGGCAACCAGTGCCACATCCAGCTGTCCCTGAGCACACCCAGGCATGGCGACTCCATCCCACTCCAATGCCTGATAACCTTTTCCATGAAGGAATTCTTCCTGATATCCAACCTGAACCTCCCCTGGCACCACTTGAGGACATTCCTCTCATCCTATCACTTGTTCTTTGGGATCAGAGCCAAATTCCCCCCGGCTTCCATCAGGGAATTATGGAAAACAACAAAACCCTTCCAGAGTCTCCTTTTCTTCAGGCTGAAAGTCCTTCTATCCCTATGAATTCCTTCCTGGTACTTGGATACTCTTCTATGTGTTACAAAAAAAAAAAAGAAGAGGGCATTTATTTCATATCTCAGCAATAAAACAGGAAAGGCATGGGAAAACCACCTGGAATATTGAATTCCCACCTGTGTGTGTCCTTTTGTGGCCAGTGAGTTTTCCTTTGTCAGCAAAGGAAGCGCCGCAGTCCTCACAAATGTAGGGCTTCTCCCCAGTGTGGGATCTAATGCAGAGAAAACACCAAAGATTAGTAATTAATTAGGTCTTGATCCCTAAAATATTGGATTTGAAACAACGTTTGGGTTTTAAATGTAGTGGGAAAAGGAAATTCTCCTCCCTCAGAAAACTGGGTGTTTCCAGGTACAGGTGCTACACTCCAGGAGTAAAACTCCCATTTAAAATTTACCTTTTAAAATTCAAAATTCCCATTTAAAATTTACTCTTTTCTCACTTTCAGGCCCTAAAAAATCCATCTTTTTTTCCCAGACAGCTCAGAGCTTGGGAAAGGAGAAAAAAGGGAAAATAGCAGAAAATGACACAGAATTAGAAAAATCTGAGCGTAATCTTAACTTATTCCAACCCAAACAGGACGAGGTCCAAAATCATTCCTGATTTTGAGCTGTCAGGACAAAGGATTATCATCAATCTTGCTCTGGAGAAAGATGGGAAATTCCATGGGATGATTCACCCTCTCCTGGGAAAGGGAACATCCACACAGACACCACCAGGGAGCAACTCATCCCGTCAAGCTCCAGCTGAGCGGCGCAGATTTGGAGTTGCACATGGAGATGAAATCCCATGGCAATTCCTTGCTCTGAGGGCGAGCACTGCTCAGGGTCTGTTTCTCCAGGATCCCTGACTCACTCTTCATCACTGAGGGCCATCGTGGGATTTTAGAGCCTGTCCCAAATGACAGATATTCCATGCAAGTTTGGACAGGGTATCTATGTCGAAATCCCGACCATGGGAGGCGCAACGTGTAGCCAAAGCCTTTGCGTAAGGGAATTAATCACGGACCCCACTGAACCCGACATCCTGGCATTCCTGCTCTAAGGGGCAAGGAATGTGCATGGCTGGAATCTGACCTGGTATGGATCTTGAGCTGGGAAGGCTGAGCAAACCTGGAGTGACACACGCCACACTCGTAGGGCTTCTCTCCGGTGTGCGTGCGCATGTGGAACACCAGCGCCGTGCGGGAGCTCAGGATCTTGCCGCACACGGAGCACAGCGGCCGCTTGGCCCTGCCCTCGTGCTTCCGCATGGAGTGAGTCCTCACATCCCGCTTCCTCTTGAAGGTGGCCTGGCAGAGGCTGCAGGAGAACCTCCTCTCCTCGCTGTGCACGCAGGCGCGGTGCTCCTTCCAGCTGGTGTAGCTGGCGAAGGCCTTGCTGCACACCTCGCAGCGGTACACCTTGCCAGGCAGGCTCTGGTGCACGTCCCGGCAGTGATCCACGTATTTTTTCCGGGAGACAAACTGCTCCTGGCACTTGTCACACTGGATCACGTAGATGGATTTCCTGTTGGCCACACTTTTACTGGCCTTCTTTAGTTTAAATCCTTGTTCAGGTTCTTTGCTGTCCTTCTCTGTTGAGGCTTCATCCTCCTTCTCCTCCTCAGAACATTCCTCGTTGTCCCTGCTTCCTTCAACTTCCGCGTATTCTGTGTTACAGTCTCCCTGCTCCTCGCCCTTCACACTCATTCCACCTTCATTCCCTCCTTCAGCTTCCTGGGATTCCTCTTGCTGCTTGCTCCTTTCTGCTTCAGCAACGGATGAATTCCCAGCATCTTCCTCACACTCGGAGGTTTGCGGTGTCCCATCCCAAGTCTCTCCATTGGGATCTTTGTCACGGCTCGTGGGGTTTGGGCCATGTGTGGGTGGAACCACCATCCAGTAGACAGGCAGGAGTTTCCTCTCTTGCCCAGACTCATGGATTTTCCTGTTAAAAATGATGGACAAGTACCATTAGGTTTAATTGAAACTTATCAACTGTTTAATTGTATCAATTCAAGCCTTGGGGGAAGAGTCCTCTCCTTGAATTGTTCCTTGCACCATTTAAGAAATTCCCAGCATGTTCGGAAAGCCTGAAAATAGGGAGATTTTGGGAAGAGTTGGACCAGATAATTAAAGAAAATTAAAATGCCTTAGTTCATTAAGATCTGTATTTTCACCTGACCAGGAGCATTAGGATGGACTTTTCCTCCCAGGCTATGAAATTATGGATTTAAACCAAAGGAAATAGAGATTAAATGCCCAGATAGAGACACAAAATTCCTCCTTAAAACCCCAAATCTGAAGATTCCAAGGAAATCTGGTTGCACAAGTCCCCCTTAATGCAATGGGAAATTGCTCATCTAGGAGACCTCAGTCCACTCATCCGCACTGCAAGGCCAAGCGAAAAATTTCAACACGCTTCGTGTCAGATCCAAGGAATTCTGGAACTGAGGCAGGGAGGGCTCCAGGAATGATCTATCCTGGAATCCCAGGGAAGGGCATTCCCGGGCATGCCGTACCTGAGGTGGGAGGTGTAGGCAGCCCTGTGGGCGAAGCTGGCGGGGCAGCGCTGGCAGCGGAAGGGCCCGTCCCCGGTGTGTGTCCGGATGTGCACGGCCAGGCCGCACTCGGAGCTGACGGCCTTGTCACAGTAGGGACACGCCTGGGATTCCTGCTTCCCCTCCTGCCCCCTGCCCAGGGGATGGCCATCCTTGCTTTCCAGGCTGGTGATATCCGCACTCAGTCTGTCTGGGGAATGTGGCTTGTTGCACTCAGGCTGCTTTGCCGGCCTGGATTTTGGGGCTGGAAAAGCTGTGGCCTCCTGCTCCAGATCTCCTGCTTGGCCTCCAATGAGCTCATAGCCCGGCAGCAGCTCCTTATGTTTCTGCCTATCCCAAAGTTTCCTCTGCATGGGAACTGCCACGACCTGGGAAGAATTCTTGGGGTTCTCTTCTTGCTGGATACAAGGCCACTGCGTTCCCCTATTTTCACCCCTCTGCCCTTTCAGGTGGAGGCTCAAATCCAAGCCCTTCCTGCCCTCTGCCTTCACTTCCTCACAGATATCAAGCAAATCCTTGCATTCCAGCCTTTCTGCTATTTCCTTCATCCTCTGGAGTTTTCCTGCCTCGATCTCCACCTCTGCTGTGTACACGAACTCCAGGAAGGAGGTGAACTCCTCGGTGTAGATGTCCTGCAGAGTCACCGTGCACTTCTGGGTGTCCAGCATCTCCTGGTGCAGGAAAAGCCCCTTGAAGTAGTTGCTGGAAGCTGCCAGGACAGCTTTGTGAGCCAGGAATTCCTCCTGAATTCCCAGGTGTTGTGTGAGGACTGTCACGTCGCAGAGGTGCCCGAGCCGGTACAGGGAATGCAGAGCCCTCAGGAGGTTGGGAGCAGCAACCTTGGACTTCATCAGGATTTTCTTCTTCTCCATCCTGCCATCCAGAAGAAACAGAAAAACGTTGGAATGATTATTACTATCTTTCCATTCAAGCCCAGTGGAATTCCATGCCCTAATTCCTTGTTCACCCCTCACAGGTGGAATTGCAGAACCACTGAGATTGGAAAAGACCTCCAGCATTTGATGGAGCACCACCACCTGAACTAAACCATCTCCCAGGAGCAGGAAATTGAGGGAATATGGGCAAAAGAGTGCTTCCTAAATTCTGCTGGAAAAGGATTGCTCACATCCACATTCCTACTGGGTAATTCCCACAGCCAGCAGGGATCTCTGCAACGCTCCCAACCCAACACCTGCCAAGTGTTCCCATGTGGAGTCACAACCCCAGCACACTGGAAGCAGTGCAGATCCCGAGGTTCAGCTCCAAAATCCACAGGAGCTTCCAGCCCATCTGCTGCCTCCTTGTTTTCCAGCAGGAAATCCTGGTTTGTGTGCAGTGCTTAGAGAAATCAATGAGAGCAGCACGTGCTAATTTCCTGCTGCTCCTTTGTGAGATTCCCATCTGCGATAAGATCCCGATCCGTGCTCCCACAGGAGCTCCTTTAACACCAGGATCTGACATGGAGCCCGATGGGAGAGATAAATTCCAAGATGATCTCCAAGTTCAGCTGCTTCTGGATTAAACCCCCCCAGCAACTGAGGCATCTTTCCCCAAATCCATCAATTCCCACCATTTTTTTCCTTCAGAAAAAAACCCTGAGATTTGTATTTTCTGTTCCCATTTGGAAGCTGATCTTTAGTTTTCCAAAGTGCTGCCGAATCCTTAAGTCTCCAAAACTCACTCCAAGGATTTAAACAAAATCCCCATTTCCTCCTCACTTTGTGAGTTTGTTTATAACTTCTTTCCAGCTTTTCCCTGGCAGCTTCATCCTCCTTCTCCTCCTCAGAACATTCCTCGTTGTCCCTGCTTCCTTCAACTTCCGCGTATTCTGTGTTACAGTCTCCCTGCTCCTCGCCCTTCACACTCATTCCACCTTCATTCCCTCCTTCAGCTTCCTGGGATTCCTCTTGCTGCTTGCTCCTTTCTGCTTCAGCAACGGATGAATTCCCAGCATCTTCCTCACACTCGGAGGTTTGCGGTGTCCCATCCCAAGTCTCTCCATTGGGATCTTTGTCACGGCTCGTGGGGTTTGGGCCATGTGTGGGTGGAACCACCATCCAGTAGACAGGCAGGAGTTTCCTCTCTTGCCCAGACTCATGGATTTTCCTGTTAAAAATGATGGACAAGTACCATTAGGTTTAATTGAAACTTATCAACTGTTTAATTGTATCAATTCAAGCCTTGGGGGAAGAGTCCTCTCCTTGAATTGTTCCTTGCACCATTTAAGAAATTCCCAGCATGTTCGGAAAGCCTGAAAATAGGGAGATTTTGGGAAGAGTTGGACCAGATAATTAAAGAAAATTAAAATGCCTTAGTTCATTAAGATCTGTATTTTTCACCTGACCAGGAACGTAGGATGGACTTTTCCTCCCAGGCTATGAAATTATGGATTTAAACCAAAGGAAATAGAGATTAAATGCCCAGATAGAGACACAAAATTCCTCCTTAAAACCCCAAATCTGAAGATTCCAAGGAAATCTGGTTGCACAAGTCCCCCTTAATGCAATGGGAAATTGCTCATCTAGGAGACCTCAGTCCACTCATCCGCACTGCAAGGCCAAGCGAAAAATTTCAACACGCTTCGTGTCAGATCCAAGGAATTCTGGAACTGAGGCAGGGAGGGCTCCAGGAATGATCTATCCTGGAATCCCAGGGAAGGGCATTCCCGGGCATGCCGTACCTGAGGTGGAGGTGTGGGGCAGCCCTGTGGCGAAGCTGGCGGGCAGCGCTGGCAGCGGAAGGGCCCGCCCCCCGGTGTGTCCGGATGTGCACGGCCAGGCCCTTTTCGGAGCTGACGGCCTTGTCACAGTAGGGACACGCCTGGGATTCCTGCTTCCCCTCCTGCCCCCTGCCCAGGGGATGGCCATCCTTGCTTTCCAGGCTGGTGATATCCGCACTCAGTCTGTCTGGGGAATGTGGCTTGTTGCACTCAGGCTGCTTTGCCGGCCTGGATTTTGGGGCTGGAAAAGCTGTGGCCTCCTGCTCCAGATCTCCTGCTTGGCCTCCAATGAGCTCATAGCCCGGCAGCAGCCCCTTATGTTTCTGCCTATCCCAAAGTTTCCTCTGCATGGGAACTGCCACGACCTGGGAAGAATTCTTGGGGTTCTCTTCTTGCTGGATGCAAGGCCACTGCGATCCCCTATTTTCACCCCTCTGCCCTTTCAGGTGGAGGCTCAAATCCAAGCCCTTCCTGCCCTCTGCCTTCACTTCCTCACAGATATCAAGCAAATCCTTGCATTCCAGCCTTTCTGCTATTTCCTTCATCCTCTGGAGTTTTCCTGCCTCGATCTCCACCTCTGCTGTGTACACGAACTCCAGGAAGGAGGTGAACTCCTCCGTGTAGATGTCCTGCAGAGTCACCGTGCACTTCTGGGTGTCCAGCATCTCCTGGTGCAGGAAAAGCCCCTTGAAGTAGTTGCTGGAAGCTGCCAGGACAGCTTTGTGAGCCAGGAATTCCTCCTGAATTCCCAGGTGTTGTGTGAGGACTGTCACGTCGCAGAGGTGCCCGAGCCGGTACAAGGAATGCAGAGCCCTCAGGAGGTTGGGAGCAGCAACCTTGGACTTCATCAGGATTTTCTTCTTCTCCATCCTGCCATCCAGAAGAAACAGAAAAACGTTGGAATGATTATTACTATCTTTCCATTCAAGCCCAGTGGAATTCCATGCCCTAATTCCTTGTTCACCCCTCACAGGTGGAATTGCAGAACCACTGAGATTGGAAAAGACCTCCAGCCTTTGATGGAGCACCACCACCTGAACTAAACCATCTCCCAGGAGCAGGAAATTGAGGGAATATGGGCAAAAGAGCGCTTCCTAAATTCTGCTGGAAAAGGATTGCTCACATCCACATTCCTACTGGGTAATTCCCACAGCCAGCAGAGATCTCTGCAACGCTCCCAACCCAACACCTGCCAAGTGTTCCCATGTGGAGTCACAACCCCAGCACACTGGAAGCAGTGCAGATCCCGAGGTTCAGCTCCAAAATCCACAGGAGCTTCCAGCCCATCTGCTGCCTCCTTGTTTTCCAGCAGGAAATCCTGGTTTGTGTGCAGTGCTTAGAGAAATCAATGAGCGCAGCACGTGCTAATTTCCTGCTGCTCCTTTGTGAGATTCCCATCTGCGATAAGATCCCAATCCGTGCTCCCACAGGAGCTCCTCTAACACCAGGATCTGACATGGAGCCCGATGGGAGAGATAAATTCCAAGATGATCTCCAAGTTCAGCTGCTTCTGGATTAAACCCCCCCAGCAACTGAGGCATCTTTCCCCAAATCCATCAATTCCCACCATTTTTTTCCTTCAGAAAAAAACCCTGAGATTTGTATTTTCTGTTCCCATTTGGAAGCTGATCTTTAGTTTTCCAAAGTGCTGCCGAATCCTTAAGTCTCCAAAACTCACTCCAAGGATTTAAACAAAATCCCCATTTCCTCCTCACTTTGTGAGCTTGTTCATAACTTCTTTCCAGCTTTTTCCCTGGCAGTTTGGGAGTAGATACTTAAAAATTGTGCACACGTGTGCAAGATTTGCAGAAAGCATAATTAATCCAAGAGATTATTTGCAAAGAGCCTTTAATTGCATCAGAACTGATGCAAAACTCAAACCATATTTCAATTCAATTACAGAGTCCCTGATGAGGAATTGGAATCAGTGCAACTAGAATCAGTACAATTCCTTTAAAAAATAAAGCCCAACAGTGGCCTGAATCTCCGAGAAAATATTTATATTTGTAAATTTTTATAAGCTCCATTTACCTGCTGGAAAATTTTTATTTTATCCACCTGAAAATCTCCATTTATGCTCCAGAGCATCTCTATTTAGCATTCAGGATCAATCTCCATTTACCCCTCAAATCTCCATTTATTCTCCAGGAAAATCCCCATTTATACTCCAGAAAAAAAAAAAAAAAAACAAAACAAACAAAAAAAAAGAAAACAAACAAACAAACAACCCCAAAACCAAGCAACCAAACAACCCCCCTTCAATTTGTGCTCCAGAAAAACCTCAGTTGATGCTCTGATGCTCCAGAGAATTTCCATTCTCCCTCCAGCAAACTGCTTGCCAAATTCCTCAAAAAATCCTGAAGTTTTTGGGGTTTTTTTTGAAACACAGAGCACTTGGATTTCTCCCTACCCACGTTACCTTCGGGACACTCCTGGAAAGGCTCCTCCCCCGAGGAATTCAAGGCTGGCCCAGCACCGGCGCTCACCATCCTTCGGGAATGCCGCCGTGCCGTGTTGCTCCTCGTGCTACTGGCACAGCCGGGATCATTTTCTGGGTTTTGAATGCAGCCACAAGATTTTTATCCGTAGATGTCTGAGAAGCGCTGCGAGGAAAGCAGAGATAGGGAATGTTTGTCCCAGCGGCAGGCTCAGCGCTCCGGCACATGAGGGGTCACCTGTGCGCTTCTGGAGGCGCCAGCAGCCGGGAATCGCCTCCCGCCCGGCAGGAGCAGCCCAGATCGCTCCCGCCGCTCCCGGGGGTGATTCCCGGTGCTCTCGGGCTCCATCCCGAGGGTCCCTCCCGGTCCCGGCCCGCCCTTACCCCGCCGCCGCCTCCGCCGGCTCCCGCCCGAAAGCGCCATGGCGGCCGCGGCCTCAGCGCCTCAGCGCCGCCGCCATTTTGAGTGAGGGCAGGGCGTTCCCACACAACTGGGGGAAAAACCTTTAAACCGTGCCTTAAATCGACCCGAATCCTCCCCCAAAAAACCCATACTCCAAACGAACCCGTTTTGGAAACGATTTGTTTTCACGCTTTCAAAAAGTCAGATTTTATGTGGTTAAATGATGGCAGTGATGCGTGTCCTCAGTTTGCTGGGGCATCTCTTAGGTTCTCCCAGTGTGGATACTGGGATATCCGTGAGGGGACTGGGATATCCATTGTGGATACTGGGATATCCATTGTGGATACTGGGATATCCATGAGGATACTGGGATATCCATTAAGGATACTGGAATATCCACTGTGGATACTGGGATATCTGTGAGGATACTGAGATACCCACTGTGGATACTGGGAGATCAGTGCCTGTGAAAAACGCCAGCATAACTTTCTAACATAACACATATAATATTCATTTTAATATTTGCAAAAAGCCAACCATAAGAAGCGCATTTTTCACAGTGCCAGGGTTAAGAGAGCTGTTTATATAAACCACTATAAAGCTCTGAACTTTGGCGGGGTAAATCTGGGATTAGGACAAACACAGGGTCTCCCTGTTTCTCCCCACTGGTGATCCCATATTCCTGTCTGTTATCACATAAAATAATTTCAAGGTGGCCTACCAAGCACTTCCAATTTTCTTCCAAGATAAATTCCTCTCTTGAAGCATTTTTTTCCCCACTTAAGTGCAGGTTTAAACTCTTCACATTTTAACCGCTTGTAAAAATGTTGGATGACTGTAATTCCCTGAGGAAATGTAAAATAAATTCCTTCATAAAAAAATAAATCAGGAAAGGCAGACATCTGTGTTATCCACATTTTCAATCCTGATTATTTTGTTTGTAGCCAGGGAATGTTTCTATTGTCCAGACACAGCTCTCGGAGTGGGAAGAACGAGCAGCAATATGAGCGATCTGTGTTGAAAATGTCAGGATAATATTCCTGTATCTTCGCACGAGGGAATAGTGTTTGCTTTTCCTTTATCGGAAAACTGGCGTGCTCGGCAGCTCTCACCCAGAGGAGTTGGGAAGCTCCCGGCCAATTTAGTCGGAATTCCACAAGGATGGAGGGAATTTCTGGATACACTGCTGGGTTGTATCTGTGTGTCCCACATCCCAGGAGGGATTTTCCCAAGGCTGGATTTCACTCTGCTCTTTGCCACCAGTTTTGTTTCTCGGGAGATTCACTTGATTCTCCAAATGCTCCGTGCGCTCGGGTGTGCATCAGGGGCTCTCTAAAACTCATGGAATTCTCCATGTCTCTCCTCTGGGGAGAGAGAAGGAAGAGCATCATAGCTGCTCTTTCCCAATCCCTAATTTTTCAATTTCAACAGAAGGGATGAAACATGTGGGAGGCAGCTGTGAGAGATGCCAGTCCCAGGTGTCCTGTGGTGGGTGAAGAATTCCAGGCGCCGGGATGGTGAAATAAAACAACCTGTTAAGCCAAAACAACAAAATCCAGGAAAGAATTTGAGCTTGGGAACTCAGATTTTATCTGGGCACTTCCCTTGGTTGGGAGTGGAGAGATACCTTGGGCTTTGATCGTGGTGACTAAAACCAGGAAAAGGGGAAAAATTGGGAGTTGGCTCTGCCAGTCAGGTTCTGCTCCTGATCCATTTGGCGTTTGTGGCTCAAGGTCAGCCAGGACATCTCCAGCAAAGCAAGGGATGGAAGTGTTCCCAAATCCCAGGCTCCTTCCCCCTGGACACAGCAGGAAGTGGCACTGGGGCATTGGCGATTTTGGCTCTTCCCAGCAAAGCTGGGGGACGTTTTGGAGCCCCTCAATGAAACATCCTCGTGTGTTTTCCCTGGATGGATATCCCTTCCTTATGGCTCCACCAGAGGATGCTGCAGGCTTCGGAAAGAGCTGCCCAGAATGTAGCCCTGCTCATCCCCTTAATCCAGAGGAATCCGACCATGGATATCAACCATGGCGCTGCAGAGAGAGCTTCCAAAAGCCTTTTCTCAGGAGCCAAGCAAACCTCCAGATCATCCATGAAACAGGGACAGAGCTTTCAGCATGGGCTAAAAATGCAAATTCCAGAGAAAATCCTGATGGAAAGCACAGAGCAGCCCTTGCTCCGTGTGTCAGCACCGAGCGCTGCTTAGTCTCTTGTCCTGTTCTCCATAAGAAATCTTGGCATGGGATCGTGCTACAAATCAAATATCCCATGGATTCTCCCCCTGGTGTTGTCTCAAGGAGAAGGAGTTCTGTATATCCTGGCAGAATGCTTCCAAGATACCGGTGTCATTTGAAAAACACGGGAATCCAGGGAAGTCCATGTGTGTTTTGTCTGAAAAAGAAGATTTTAGAATCCTAAAAACCAGCAAAGTTTAATTCCCACCAAGGTGCTGGTGGGAAAAACCTGAACACCAGAGCAAACCAAGGTGGAATAGGAGAATACCTTTAAGATCAAGTCCAGCCACCAAATTCCAAGATTGTGGAATGGTTTTTGTTGGAAGGGACCTTAAAGATGATTCAGTCCCACATCCTGCCATGGGATACCTACCGCTATCCCAGGGTGCTCCAACCTGGCCTTGGACACTTCCAGGGATGGAACAGCCACGGCTTCTCTGGGAAACCTGTGCCAGGGCCTCCCACCCTCACAGAGAAGGATTTCTTCCCAATATCCCATCTACCCCTGCTGTCTGGCAGTGGGAAACCCTTTCCTCTTGTCCCATCATTCCAGGCCCATGGAAATAATCTCTTTCCATGTTTCTTGTAGCTCCTTCAGGTCCTGGAATGCTGCATTTGGGCCATCCCAAAGCTTCTCTTCTCCAGGCTGAGCACTTGGAGCTCTGGGAAACCAATGACTTTTACGGATCAAGGCGATAAATGAATTAAATAAAATACAATTAAATAAAATATAAATAACAGATCCATTTAAAATGCCCTTTTCACCCCTCTGTGTTCCCTGGAGTTGTGGAACGAACACTTTGGATGCCAACTCCACGTCCCTGATGTGGGGACACATCCAAGAGTCACTGGAAGGGCTCCCACCAAGGTCAAGACCCCAGTTTGGGGAGGTTTCTCCGGAATGAACTTGGAGCCAGCTCAGCAGCACCCTGGGCATGAAGGCACATGGGATTTTGGCTCTGAGCTGTGAATTCCGGATGTTCCCTCTCATTTTTCCCGGGAGCTCGTTCCTGTGCAGTGGTGGTTGTGATAGGATGTATTCCCACAGCTTCAGGGGAAGAGGGAGTGGGGCTGCTTTGGGATTCATTCCCTGCAATCCTGACCCTACACTCCTGACAAGGGATGTGTTAGGGCGATGGAAATCCAAATTCTGGGAGTGTATCTATGATGTTTTCCTTCTGGCACAAAATAAATCCTCAGCACAGCTCATTTACTTGTTTATCACACATTTTTAAGTTCTTGGCACTTTGCAAACTTCTTTTCCTCCTTCTCCCAAATATTTTAACCCCTGATAAACTGTGGGCACCAAACCCAGAAGTTGCCTCTGGAAGCAAAGGGTTTTCCATCACATTCCATGGATACTGAAGGCCTGATCCATGTATTTTTAACTCCTTAACACTCCCAGTCAAGCCCAAATTGAAATTGTTTTAATTGATTTTTAAATAGTTGAGTTCTGGTTGAACTTTGAAATAGGTGAGTCTGGGGGTTATGGAATATCCTAAAGATCCTGTTTCCCCATCTGGGGTCTGGAAAACAGGTGGATAATGTTTAGTCTCCAGCTAATGGACAGGATGTTAATGCTTTTCCCGCTTGGAAAGGAGCTGCCTCCTGTTTAGTTACAGTTCAATATAAAACAAATATTCCATTAGCAAAAGGAGGTGGGGAGGAAAATCCTTTTTCCCCCCCTCTTCTCCACAGGGTTCCTTCCAACTCAATATTCCACGATAAAACTGTACGGAATGCAGAGGATCCCAGGGAGTAAATTCAGATTAGCACGTTGCTGCCAGCCAGAAGAAGTCCAGCAAAACAAAGTTATTCCTGATGGCAAGAAAAGAGGGAATTCCTGCCAGATTTACGCTCCTGGTGTTCCAAGACTCCGATTAAAAGAGCTGCTGATTTCATGGAGGTGATTCCGGACAAATTCCAGCTGATCCCAGCTGTTCACCAGGGAAAATTATAAGGAAAATAAATCTAAATACATCAGATTAAGTGGTGTTTTTCCAACAGCTGGCTGTGTTTTTCCGTTGTTCCCCAGAAAGCAGCATTCCCTTGCAAGATCCCAAACTCATGTCCTCCTACAGAAGCCTCTTGACTTTTAGCCACCAGAATTATCCCAATTTTTTTTTTTTTAATGTAAATATCTGGCTTTCCAGCAATAATATTTTTCCCTTAGTGTTTATTTTTCCTTAGTGCCGAGCGCTCACCGTGGTTTGTGAATCCAAATTATTTGGGGGAAAAGCAGGAATCTCAGTTTATATCTGCATCCTGAGCCTGAGTGTTTTCAGGGAGAGTATTCCTGCCTCCAGGTGCTCCTGCAGGGATGAGAAAATGCCCTTTTTTAGTCCCAGTTTGGGTGTGGAACCTTGGCACTGGAATGACTAAACATGGAAGGAGCAGCTGCCTGGAGAAACAAACACCTGGCAAAATATTTTGAGGAATTTCAGGATGAGTCATCCTGGGCCTTGCTGGGGAAGCTCGGCCCCAGCTGCAGCTCGGGAGGTTGCCTTTAGTTCCACAGAATCCCAAGGAATTACTGAGGATGGAAAACACCTCTGGGATCGTCACATCCAACCTGTCGCCCAGCCCAGGAGTGCCACATCCAGGTATTCCTTGGACTCCTCCAGGGGTGGGAATTCCAAACCTTTCTGTGCTGTTCCAGTCCTTAACAACCCATTCCATGAAGAAATTCCCATCTCCTTCATCTCTAATTCAAGGACAGTTCCAGGTTCCAAATGTGAGCTAACATCCCATTCCAAACTCTAATTCAAGGACAGCAATTCCAAAGCCTGACGACCCCATTCCATCACGAAATTCCCATCTGCTTTTATCCCATTCCAGAACTGCTCCAGGGATACGAACTCCAAACTTCCCTGAGCAATTCCAATGCTAACACCCCATTCCATTAAGAAACTCCCACCTGCCTTCATCTTATCCCACCTTTTCTCCTTTCACCTCTCCTGCTTGGAGAAGGTCCATGCCAAGATCCATCCCCGCAAAGCCGATGGAACGCCAGGAGCTCATCCCAAGCCAAGTGTCCGAGGTCATTAAAATCCCAATTAATCCCTTCTGATCCATCGCCGTCGCTCCCAGCGCGGCCATTAGGCGCGGTCATTAACAGCGGAGTGAGACTTGAGTGACCACGAGGGTCACGCCAGCCTTTGGGATAAAAGTGTGGATTAGGGATTTCTGGAGGAGGAGGAGGAGAAGGATTTTCTGAGTTTTCCCACCGCTAATTTTACAGCTTTGTGCTTGTGCCTAATAACGGTCCCAGTAATTATCCCAATTAATTTCAGGAATGGCTTTTGGAATCATGTGCACCTTCAAATACACAAAAATCCGTCTCCAGAAGTGTTCCCAGACCAACCACTCATGTTTAAAAGGAATATTTTCCCAACTGGGATTAAAAAATTCATATTCCTAGGGAGCAGTGGGGTTGGGAATGCCCAAATAACCTTTGGAAAAGGAGCAGGAATGGCTTTGGGTCAGGCCACGAACTCTTTGTTAAAGCATCTGCTTTTACTCTGAGATATTTAATGATTGCCAGGCATTCCAGGGATGGAGGAATGCCAAGGTGGATAAAGGAAAAATATCCCTTTGGATGGAGCTGGAGTTCCAAACCCCAGAATGTCCTGCCCCGATTTTTCCCATCTGGATTCATTATCCCTTATAAACTGGGATGGCAGGGAAATAGGAAAATGTTGCTGCAAGCACGGAGAAGGCTCCAAGTGCGGAGGAATTTTCTGGAATACCCACAGGCAAGGCAAACTCCAGTACTGAAAGGGATGGATCCAACCTCTGGGACCTTCTCCTCAGGGAAAACACATTCCATAGGGAATTATAGCAAACAAAAACCTGGAGGCTGGACATAATGGGGCCCCTAATTCTGTCTAAAATTCCTTTATTTTTCCATATGGGAATCACAACAGCAGATACTAGGTAGCCACCAACATTCCAAAGGCTGGTGATTTTATGGATCCATTTTTAGAGCTCAGAGGGATCCATGGAGTCAGGGGGTTTTCCAGCAGCTGGAGAGTTGGCTCCAGGTTATCCCCAAAATCTGTTGGGAGCACTGGGATGGCTGCAGTGGGGTTGCCAAGCCCAGGCTTGCATTGGAAGCTGGAAGAACATCCCAAAATATGATGGATCTGTGTTTTTACTGCCTACAACTCCCAGGCATGTGAGAACATGGAACCCCATCCTTAGAAAATATAAAAATAGGAAAACAGGTTGGAGCCTGAAAGTGACAGGGAAAAATGTGGGAGAGACAAGGGAAGGAAGCCAAAAGGAAAGGAAAAAAGATCCCAAATTCCTTAAATGTCATTTTTAGGTCCATGGATCTGGTTCCAAGGATCCATGCTCGTCCAGGAGATGCTGTGGATGCACATTTCCAGCTTCCCCAGGGAACAGGCTGTGGAAAAGTTCAGGAGTGGATCCGTGGGACTCCACAAACACTTTCCTCTCCAAAGCAAAAGTTGGGAATTCAGGACATTCACCTGGAACTGGGATAGGAGCAGGGAGCCATTTATAGGCCCAGAATTCCCAACTGCAATGCCAACATCTGAGCTTTCCTGCCTTTTCCCAGAGCTGGGACAAGGTCACTGAGGGCTGAGCCGCAAGGATCAGGTGGGAATTTTGTTCCTCTGGAAAACAGGAGTGTATGGGAAGGAAGTAGAAGCCCAGAATTCCAGAATTCCAAGGACAAGGTGCAGGAGCTAAGCCTGGCATGGAGTGGTTGGGAATGGAGCACAGGAGGGTGCCTTGGCACCTCTCCCTTCTTCTCAACATTCCCAATAAAGGTGGAAAAGCCACTTTGGTTATTTTGCTGTGAAGAGAATTCCAAGAGCATCTCCACACCTTGCTCCTTCCACAGGGGCTGCTCATTCCAAGCCTGGCAGCTCCACGTGACCCAGGATAACCCCTCCTTTTCCAGGCTTTGGAAAAGTAAAGCTCATCCCAGCTGGATAGCACTTCTTGGGAATTCTTGTGCTGACACATCCCATCCCAGGGGTTCACATCTGGGACACTCATCACCTCACCCCTGAGTAATCCCAAATTCACATCCAGGCGGGAATGACGGTGGATCACGTGTGCCGTGACGGAGGAGGCAGATCTCTTCTGGGGATCCGTGTTCCCTGGGGCTTTTCCAGTCCTTTCAAGCTGTTCCCAGTGAAATGTTGGCAGGAGCCAGAGTTTGCTCTGACGGAAAGAGGCTGTTCCCTCTAATCCCCCTTTCCCAAGAAACTTTCTCCAGCCATCCCAGGGCATTCCAAGCAGGGAATGACCGCCAGATCCTGCTGTGTCCAGCAGCAGAAGCTGGAACAGCTCCCTTTGGAAAAGCAAGATAAGGATGTGGAGCTCGTGGTAAGGAGCCCTGTTCTTGCTGGGATCCCGGCTGGAGCAAGCAGGAGAACCGGGAATGACCCCACCCCACTGTGCTCATGGAATCCAAGAGCTCCTTACCATGGCAACAGAGCCGGGACCACAACTTGGGATTTTTCCAGCGGCTCCGGGTACATTCCAGGCTGTTCCCACGGGGAGTTTGGGCTCCCCAGTTTGGCACCAAGACCTCCAGAGGAGGAGGGAATGAAGTGGGAAGTACAATCCCTAAAATCTCGCAGAACTGGGAAGAACAAGTAGCTGCTATTTCCAGGAAACAGCTGGAATACCTGGAGAGCAATTCCAGGGGGAAAAATGGATCCCACCAAAAGAAACCACTCACTCCTCATCCTTGGAGCTGTGGCTGTTTGATCTTGGATGGATCACCCCAGGACAGGGTGGATTCTCCACCTTTAGGGAACGGCTTTTGAAATCCAGGTGGGAGTGTTTCAACATCAGCATTCCCACTCAGAGCCAGAACCGACAGGGAAATTTATAGCCTGAATTCCATAGGAGATCAGTGTGGAATGCTACGGATTTGGAAATAAAGATTGGGAAATCAGGCAGGGAAAAGCTCTGAGGAAGGGCAATGCCAGCACTGCACATTCCTAAAATAATCAGCCGAGCCAGTGGATGCCACTTTTCCATCTCTTCCTGTTAAAAATCCTGGAGCTGGTGCCTGGTTCCAATCCTGCCAAGGCATAGTTCAAAGGGAGCAATCCTGGTTAGCTGCTGGGAATTCCCATATCCAGGCTAACACAGTGGGAAGAGGAGCCATGGGTGCTGTGGCAATGCCAGCAATAAACCAACCAATCCCATTTATTTGGGATCAAATCCATCCCATCTCTTATCCCTCTGTTTCTTTGCAGCAGGATGAGAATGGCATTCCCATTATTTTCCAAGTTGCCCCACTTCCAGTTCATGCTTCCCACTTCCCTAGGGATAATATTGGCTCTATCCAGCTCTGGCTGCCCTGTTGGGGTATCCAAATAGCTGCCTATCCTTTCCAGCTTTTCCAGGAAACTTTGGGAAAACCACACCAAACCTGGGGTGTTTAACTGGGAAATGAATCCGCTCCACCAGGATGAATTAATGGGAAGCTTGGCCTTGGCACAGGACATTCCTTGGGAAACAGAGGAATTGGAGCCCCAGAACTCCCAGAGCTGAAGGTATCCAGCTTGGATTTCAGTTGGAGCCCTCAGAAAATCCCAGGAGGATTTGGGAATGGGCTCGGCCTTTAGGAACAGGCTCCTGGTTTTTTTTTGCCATGGATTTTTCCTTCAGTCTTGTGCATCCAGTGTCTCATTCCCTGCAAAACCAGGGAGGAGGGAATGTTTACCCAGTGAGGTCAGTGAAAAGCTGCCTCCAGCTGGGATCTGGCCTGCAGGTGGCCGGGAGGGACAAGAATCCAAGGATTTTATCCCTTTGGAAACATCAGCACTGCTCAGAGCATCCCTGGTTCCTCCCAACCTTTCTCCAGCCGCTCCTTTCAGGATAACAATGGCAGGATCCAGATGCTTATCCGCAGGGCTCTTCCCATTTCCACGCTGGCCTTCACCAAATTCCATGGGGAGGTCCGGAAGCAGCCACAGATAACCCGGCAAGCTGGGCTGGCTCCCCGGGAAAGGTAAAACCCTTGGAATTACAGCAGGGCAGGGAGCACCTGGAACATGATCTCTAATTCTTTCCAAGATGGGAATGTGGCCGTAATTAACCAGTGAAATCCCATCTCTGGAGCTGGAGAATGGGTCCCAATCCATGTTTTTTTCTGGCTGTTTCCATTTTCCCAGGGCTGCACCAAAGCCCCAGAATTCCCTTTGCTCTATCCATTCTCTTTCCATAGGCAAATCCAGCATTGTATGCCCACAGCCATGGCCTGGAGGAGGATCCTGTGGAAACACCGATAAATTATGCTGGAAAAGAAGGAAAGTTCCTTTTAAACCTCTAAGGAAGCATTTTATTCCCCATTTTCGGGGTTTAAAAAAAACACCTCGGAGCTGAGTGTGGAATCAAGGAAAGATTTTCCTCCGGCTGTGATTCCCTGCCCAGCAGACCAGGGAATTTTCACTTCGTATTCCCTTTTTTTCCCCTTGCTGAGGCAGGGAAATTCCAGCCGGGGCAGTCCCAGCTCCGGCACATCCCTTGGCAGTAGCACCCACCTCCTGTGGAGCCGCGATAAGGAGGGAAAAGAGCAGCCTTGGGACACGTTCTCCAGCCAGAAAACTCTGCCCAGCCTTCCCAGCCCTTATCTTTATTGCCCACATTCCTAACAATCCCAAGTTTTATTTACAGAGCTCTCATCCCCAAGGTTATGAGAAGCTCTGGCGCATCCATGGGCTGGATCCAAGGTGAGGATTGACAGCAGTGCAATCCCAGCAAAAATCACAGGATTGATCCTCCCTGCTCTGAAGGCAGCTGGGAGCAGGGAGGCAGAGCTGGGAGCCTCTGGAAAAGTGCTGATGTTTTCCTGCCTTGCTGGGACCCTCCCAGCAGGAAATCGGGCATTGTACTGGGAGCACTGAGTTTTCCGGACAAATCCTGCCAGGATCCGTGTCCCGCTCCGCCGTGGGCTGGGAGCTCTTGCCTTGGCCATGGAGTCACGCCCTGGCTTCCCAAAGAAGCTCCAGGAAAACCTTGGGATGGGGTTTAGAACCTGGTTTAAGGCAGGGATTTGATCCCTAAATTCTGTTAATCCAGCCTCTGTTATAATGGAGCGAATCCAAAGGGAGCTGCAGGTCCTGCCCCAGCGGTGGTGACCTCTGGCTGGAATCCAGTCTGGGATTCTGAAATTCTGGGAAGATCTGGGGACATTTCCCTGGGCCATTGAGCCCTGTCCCAACACCAGAGGGATTGGGAACACATTTGGGATTGAATCCCAGCCACTCCCCAACTTCCCAGCTCTCCCAGCTCAGCAACTCCAAATATCCCAGGGTCAGGAGCAGGGATTGATTCCCACATAAATCAACAGCACAGGGCAAAGGCCATCCCACTCCAGGAAAACCTGAGATCCTGGTGATGCTGCAAAAAGGGCCGGATTTGCTTCTTCCCAGAGCCCAAGCAAGGAATGAAAACCTTGTTTGACTTTTCCTAAGAATTGCAGAGCTTGTTTTGTTTTCCCCCTTTCCCAAAATCCCCAATTCCCTAACAGTTGGTTTGTCCTGGCTCCAGCTTTTGGGATCCCATATTTCCAAGCCCCTCCATCAGTTTTCCAGTGGAGTTGATAGGAGATTATTCCTCAATCCCATTAAAAAGTAGGGAAACACCTCTGGATCCCCCCAGCAGCCCCCGGATGCGGAGCCAGCAGCTCCTGCCTTCCTCCCATTGAATTCCCAAGCAGCCCCATTTCCTTGGATAAATAGGAGGGGAAGAAGGGAAAGAGTTAAAGTGGACAAAACCAAAGGGAAGAAAACTTGGAGCAACAGGGAAAAGGAAAAGCAGCTTGGAATTGCTCTGGAAATCCCACCAGGCTTTGCTCAGGGCTGGGAATCTTTTCCATGGAAAAAAGGAATTTTGGTGTTCTTCCCAATCCAAACCATGGAATTGGTGCACCAACAGCTGGGAACAGCAGAGGGCTTTTCTTCCCTCCTGTTTGCCATGGATTTTCAATCCATCTGTTCCACACAAACTGTGGGAACCGAGGTCACACTTGCCTGGGCTTGAAGAGGGTGAAATGGGAATTCTTTGGGAATTTTGTCATTCCAGCAGCTCCCAGAAGGAGGTGGCATACTTCTGATCCTGCCACAGGGATTATCCTGCTGGGATAATCTTTCAATCCAGCAATAAAATTCCAGTGAGAATATCCCATTTTTCTCACCTCCCAGCCACAAACTCCATCAACAGAAAGGAAAATAGATGATTTTTTCCCTCGGGATTCCCCTCCTATCCCTGGAATCATGAGTGCTGCCCCATTCCCAGGACAAATCCAAGGCCCTGCCGGAGTCTGACCCTCTTCCTCCTCCTCTCCAAGGAGGAAGATCTGTGGGATAGAAAGAAAAACCTGGAAAAGAGCCCAGTGTGGGAAGCAGGAATGGTGATGCTGCTGGTGGGATCAGTCTGGGCTTTGCTGGGATCAGCTCCTGCCGGGAATGACCTCGATGTTTTCATGTGCTTTGAGCCATTTCCCTGCCAATTTTAAGGAATATTTGAACTTTCAGCTGCTCTCCCTTCTGAATTTTGGGATCTCTTCTTGGATGGAGAGAGGGGCTGGAGCAGCCACATCCCAATATGGGGGGGCTATGGATTTCCCAGTGGATGCCAATATTTATAATTCCCTTTTTATTAATGGAATTGGTTCTGTGACATGATCCAGCAAAGGGATCCCACATTCCAAACAGGATCATCTGGGGGAAGAAGATTCTGGGAAAGATCAGGATCAGGAGAACAGTAATCCCAGGCTGGACCGGGTTGGGAATGACCTTAAAGCCCATCTCATTCCAACCCCTTTGGAAAACAAGGAATTGATTATCCTGCTTCCACTGCAGGTTGGATTCCCCCCTTTGTGGAGCCACATCCCTGGTTTTTTTTGGGATGTCTTCACTTTTATCCCCCTCCCCGAGCCCATCCCACGCCGCTGCCGTGATCCCGGGAAAGCTGGGCAGGGTCTGGAGGAGCCGCTCATCCCTTTGGAGAATCCCACCCTGCTTTTCCTTCCAGTTGTTGCCGCCCTGCCCGGGCAACACCCGGCGCTTCCCGAGCCTCGGGTGTGTTTCCAACCCTGCCTTTCCCTTCACATTCCAGAGCCACCTCCTTCCCGGGATTTGGCACTGCAGCGGGAACAGCGATTCAGCGCAGCTGGGCTGGGACAGCGCTAAAAAAGCGGGAGGAAAATGGGAAAACAGGGAACAATCCAGCTGGGGGTGTTGGAAACTCTGGGATTGTGCCAGGGCTGAGTCATTCCCGGCCCTCCCAACCCCTCCGGCCGGGAATGACATTTGGGAATGGCAGCAAATCCCGATTGGCTCAGCGCAAGGTGGAGCTGGAGCAGCCGGAGCCAGCCCAGATCCCGCTTTAACCCCATCCTTGGTTGTTGCTGCTTGCGGGAATTTGGGAAGGACTGGAAGTGTGGATTGTGCCACAAATGTGGAAATTCCAACAGGAGGGGGAGGGAAAACAGGCAGGGAATTCTGTGGGATGAGCAAACAGCCTCCAAAGGGGGAAAATCGATATTTAATAAGAGACCCCAGCGCTTCCCTGCCTCTGCTCCAGGAAAAAAAAAAAAAAAAAGGATCTGTGGATACACCTTCATTGATCGATGTCCTAAACATCCCAAAGAAAAATGGGATCACCCAAATCCTCCACCCCGGATCCCAGTGCCTTTTCCAGACCCACCTGTCCCCATTTCTGGGATCACAAGGCTGGGTCTTAAACGGCTTCCTTTGGAATTCTCCCTCTGGCATCGCTTGGGAATACAGGGATCACCTTGGATCCCCTGATCCTGATTTTAGGTGGAAATTGGGAATTCTGTTCCCCAGAGCTCTTGTGGGCAGGGAAAACCTGTTTTCAATGGGGAAAAAGTGTGAAACAGAGGGAGAAAAAAGAAGGAATCAGCTCCTCATAAATCCCCTGGAATGGTTCCTTCCCGTGGTAATTCCATGTTTATTCAGGCAGTATCTGCCTATGGATACACTCCCTTTTTTTTTTATTTTTTTTTTTTTATTTTTTTTTTTATTTTTAGTTTTAGTTTTAGTTTTAGTTTTAGTTTTAGTTTTAGTTTTAGTTTTAGTTTTATTTTTTATTTTTATTTTTATTTTTATTTTTATTTTTATTTTTTTTTTTATTTTTATTTTTATTTTTATTTACTCCTTAATTATTCCACCTGGAAAACCGATCCTGCCACCAAACAGGATGAGCTAAAAGAGGGAATGCTCAGCAGAAAATCCCAATTTATGCCCAAAAGTCCCTCCCAAATATCCTAAAGATGCTCCCTCTTGCCTCCAGCTTCCCACAAGGAACAGACACACAAATCCCAGCAAAAACCACACAGGAATTCCCCATCCTTAGTGAATTCTCCACTTTCTTCGTATTTTGGGGGAGAAATTTTCCCAATTTTCCTTTCCTTAGGCAATCCCTGTTTAGGGAGGTGAGTCGGAATTCCCTCAGGAACAGCAGGGGCTGCCAAATTCCCTGATGGCTCATTCTGGATGACCAGGAAATTTGGGAATAAGAGGGAATTTTGCAGAGCTGCAGCATTTCCCCCATTCTGGCTGGTCTGAGCTCCAAATCCCAGTGCGGCCCCTCCGGATGGGTTGGATTGTTTGGAGAAATCCTGGAGTTTATTTGTGTGTGTGCTCTCCAGGTGTCCTGGTGACATTCCAACATTAATATCCCCAAATCTCCTGCTGGAATGAAAGCAGGGAATTTGGGTTGGGATTTAATGTCTGTCCTCCCCTTCATCTTCTCCTCGGCCATTCCAGAGCTCTCCCAGAAATATTCCTTGGAGAATATCCTGGTGGGAGGAGGGATCCATCCCCATGGAAGCCTCTGATTGAATTCCTGTTTTTTCCTAAACTGGCTCCATTTGGAGGAGAGGTTGTTCCCACCCCACATTCCCACCCTGGACCACCCAGGACAGTCCAGTCAGCAATTCCAGGGCTCCAAACACATGAAAAATTCAAGAATAATAAAAATTCCCTCAGATAACAAAGGAAGAGGGAAAACATCCCTCGGAGTGAGGATTTTCCCCAGGGGGATTGTCCTGTTCCCACTGGGATCTGAGGAGCTTTTCCTTCCTGGATGGAAGTCTTCCAGAGGCATGATTCCCACTTTTCCAGCTGCTATCCAGCCTAATATTCCAGCTGTGCTCCACTCCTTCCACTTCCAGGAGGAAAGAGTTTGGGAAAAGTGCCCCAACTCTATCCCAAAGAAATTTCCAAGCATGGATCTGCTGGGAGCCAGTGAGATTTCTCTTCCCTGGGATCGCCATGACTGCTTCCAAATGGAAACAGAAATGGAATTCCTGGTTTTAAGCACAGGGTGGGCTGGAAAATGGGACAAAATTCAGGGATCGTGTCCTGACTTGGCATCCAGCAAATTCCTTGGAGCTGCTCAAAACACCTGGAGCAGTTCCTTCCCAGCTGGCAGAGACCCCATGGAAACTCCTGGAGTTTTGTCTTAGATTTTATCTGGAGACATACAGAATTCCTGGATTTGCTCCAGGTTGTTTTGAACATCCCACGTCCTCCAGCTTTAGCCTGGAAGTTGCTCCAACGTTGGAAAAACGTGGGCAGAATAAAGGGAGGGAAGAATAAAAAATGCCAGCGTGGAGTCTAGACTCCAAGGAACCAATTCCCTGCTTCCATGAAAAGGAGGGAGACGGCTAGAAGGAACAGGATATTTGGGATGGGAACTGCTCCTTCCTTTCTTCATTTCCATCTAGGTGGGCACTCAGCCACTCCATGAAAAAAATCGTGGAATTGTTTCAATTGGAAGGGATCTTAATTCCTCATCTCATTCCATGGGCAGGGACGCCTCCCACTGTCCCAGGGTGCTCCAAGCTGGCCTTGGAGATTTCCAGGGATGGAGCAGCCACCCCTTCCCTGGGAATCTGTGCCAGGGCCTCCCCACCCTCCCAGGGAAGGATTTATTCCCAATATTCCATCTGAGCCTGTTCCCTAGCAGCCATTCCCCTTCCCCTGTCACTCCATCCCTTGGGAATAATCTCTCCCTGTTTTCCTCCTCGGCTCCTTCAGTTCCTGGGATGCCACAACTGGATTATCCTGAAGCTCCTCTTTGCCAGGCTGAGCAATCCAAATTCTCACAGTTTTTCCTCCTGGCAGAGCTGCTCCATCCCTCTGATTATCCCGGTGCCTTGTCTGGATTTGCTCCAACAGCTCCACGTCCTTCCTGTGCTGGGAGCCAGACCTGGATGCAGAATTCCAGGTGGGACTTCCCCAGAGCAGAGGAGAAGGGATGTGAAAACCCAAACAAGGCAATTCCTTTTCCTGGCGCTTGGAATTCTGTTCCCATCAACCCCTTCTAATTCCTGCTCCTCTACATTGCCCAAATTCCCAAAATCTCGTGTAACAGGAGCTCCCCCATTCCAAGATCCTTCCCAGAGTTTCCCATCCCCGGCTCCGTGTCCTTGTGGTGTCTCCAGAGGGAGCCGAGTTCCTCCAATTCTTTTCCCCCCGCACAGGTGTCCCCGCCTCCGTCCCCATTGTCCCTCATCCCAGTCCTGGGATTTGCCGCCGCTGACGTCACACATTCCACGCCCTTTTCCTTCTTTAACCTCCGAGCGACACTTTTAAACCAATTCATTCATTTTCAGCAATTCCCGATTATTTAAATTGGTTTTAATTAGTGGTATCGGATATTCCCTTTGGTGGGAATTCTGCTCCCCAGGAGATCGTTTGGATTGGATTCCTATGGAAAACAGGGGGTTATGGATGTGTTCAGCCAAAGGGGGTTGGGAAAGAAAATCCTTTTAAAGTTTGGAGCCAGGACTTGGATTTTCAATTTCATCCAGGAAAATTTAAAGAGTGTGGAATATTCGATAAAAATCAAAGAAGCACCAAAATTTCCCCAAAATATTCCCACATAAGCTTGGAACATGGAGATATTCCTAAATGTGATGGGAGGGAGCTTTCCTATCCATGAAACTCTTGGAAAGAAGGATAAACCTTAAAAAAAAAAAAAAAACAACAAAAAACAAAAACACTGGAAAAGGTTTTTAGCTTTATTTTTCCAAGCATTCCATGAATATTCCATGGTTTTGAACAAGAAGTTCTTCCCTGGGGCAGGATTCCTGATTGGACACCCTACACGTCCTAAGAAAGAACATTCCCATCAATTCCTTGATTATCCTGGAACGACTTTTAATATTAAAATGATATTCAAATATTTTGGGATTTTCCCCAGTTTGGGAATATCCAGAGGAGCTTTAGTTAAAAATTCCCAGGTTTAGTCCAGGAAAACTTGGTTGTATATAAAAGGCCAGGTTGGGTTGTGGGAAGAAATTGTTGGTTGGAAAATTGTGGGATCAGCTGGGTGGACAAACCAGGATCCATGTTTTTCCAACAGTGGAGCCATGTCCTGGGCTGGCAGCAGGGACCTGCTCCTGTGCTGAGCTCTCTTATTCCAAGTCCAGAAAAATTCCCCCCATTCCTGGTATTCTGGATAAATCCAATTAGAAACAGCATCCAGGTGGGGTTTCTCCCTCCCAGTTTTTTGGGAAGTTTTTCCTCAATGCTCCGGTTTGGGAGTGTTGGCTGTGGCTCCCTGAACCTTCACTTGGATGGGAGATTCCAGAAGATATCCCAGCAGTCAGGGCTTTCCCAGGAATGCTGTGCATGAGCAGGTCTGGGAATAATCCACAGTTTTTATTGGGATTTTTGGCAGCTTTTTCATTTAGGAGGGAACTGAGGGAGCAGATCCCTGGTTTTAATTTCTCTGTTGGATCACAGCCATTCCCTCAGGAATTCCAAACCCACCTAACCCGAGAAATCCTGGAATGGGCTGTGGATCCATGGCTGTGCCAAGCAGGAAATGACTCCCCAGACTCCCAGGGTTAAATCCTGAATCTGCTGCTGCCGGAGTGACCCTTCAGGAGAAATCCTGGGAATGCAGGGAGGGAACTGGGAGCATCCCAGCATCAAAGTCTGGAACAGCCCATTCCAGTGGGATTCTCCCTGCCCTGCTCATGGATGAGCTTTTCCAGCTCAAACCTCGAATTCCGTGAGGAATCCTCATCCATGGGATGCCAGGACAGTGCTGCTGGGGTTGGCAGCGGAGCCCGGCCAAGCTTGGCTCCATCCCGGTATTCCCAGGACCTTCCCACGACCCAGCTCCTATTTCAGGGCTCTTCCATCTATTTAAAGAAAGGGGAAAATGTGCTGGAATCTTTGAGCATGCGCGGGAGAAGCCGCGTCAAATATTCCCTCTTTTTTAGAGGCTGCTATCCACAGATCCCACGGCTTTTTAGCCGGGATGTTTTCCTTCCCCTTTTAGCAACACGTGCCTGAAAAATCTCGGCCCCTATTAGGGCTTGGAAAACTCAGCCGCTGCCGGAGGGAATAAATCAAATTCTTGGAGGGGAAAAAAAAAAAAAAAAAACAGGAACACCACAAAAATAAAAGCATAAAAGCAGGAACGCAGCGTGTTTTACCCAAAACTTCGGGATGGGAGCGAGGAGCCGGCGGAAAAGGTGCTATAAATACATATTGTGCTGTTGGCTTTTTGCAAATATTAGGATGAACGCTGTACGCGCAATGTTAAAATAACTTTGGTTTATTTCTGCTGTTAAAATTTTAGACATGGCAGTGGTGGTGGCTGTGAGTGAACTCTCTGTTCGGTCGGGATAACATCCAGCGAACGCGCCACGAGGACCCTGCCGCTGATATTCCAACTATCAGCATCTGCCATCTGATGGAAGCGCGGACCAAGGCCCAAATTGGAAGCGATAAAGAGGAACCCAAACCACACCCAAGGGACACGCATGCTCTGGAGAGGCGGACCCGAGGAGGACCCGTGCAAAACAGCTCCCGGGATATGTAATCCGCCTTATGGATGTGCCTCAGGGTCTGTGAAGATGCAATGGACTGAGGTAATGGAAAAGGTGTTCCAGGGGTGTCCCCGAAGGTGAGGGGGTGCTCTTGGCTGAGTGCCAAGATGCACCCGGCCGTAATCTTTGCTTTTCTTTGTCTCCTGTTGCCCTTTATGAAACTTTCTGAATTTTCACAGGAGAGCGAGCGTGTTTCTTACAAAGGGAAGCCCGGCAGCACAACGGGGTGCACGCTACAGGAAGCCGCGGCCTCCGGTGATAAATAGGAAAGCCTGGAGCACAGGATGTGTTTCGGGAGAGCTCGGCGGGACGGCGGGATGTGACTCCGCTGGTCATTTGTCCACTTGTCCGGCGGCATGGCCACGCTCCGGCCGCTCCTGCTGCTGCTGCTGCTGCTGCCGCTGGCCTGGCGCTGCCGAGGGGAGGACGCGGAGGTGCTGTGCGCCGACAGCGCCTGCTACACCCTGCACCGCCAGGAGAGCAACTGGAAAAGCGCCCAGGAGCGCTGCGAGGATAACGGAGGCAACCTGGCGCCAGCGGGCAGCGCGGCCGAGGCCGAGCGGCTGCGGGAGCTGCTGGCCAGCGCCGGCTGGGCCGGCCCGGCCTGGCTCGGCCTCGCCCTGCCCCGGGGTCACTGCGTGCGGCCGCAGGAGCCGCTGCGAGGCTTCTCCTGGGTGGCCGGAGGGGAGCCGGGCAACTTCTCGCAGTGGGCATCCGAGCCGGCCGTCACCTGCGTGAGCGCCCGGTGTGTGGGCCTGCGGCCGCCCGGCCCGCACGGCCCCGGCGGCTGGGCCGACCGGGCCTGCCGGAGCACGCTGCCGGCTTTCCTCTGCAAGTTCAGCTTCCAGGGAATGTGCGGGCTCCTGCCGCTGGCCGGCCGCGCCGCCGTCACCTACACCACCCCGTTCGGGGTGCGCAGCGCCCGCCTGGCCGCCGCTCCCTTCGGCACGCTGGCCGAGGTGCAGTGCGACAGCGGCCGCGCCTCGGCCTTCGCCGTCTGCAAGGGGCCGCTGGCCGGGGGTGGCTTCGCCTGGCACCCGCCGGGTCCCCTGTGCCCGGTGGACTGCGGCCACCACAACGGGGGCTGCCAGCAACGCTGCCTGGCCGCTCCCGGCGAGCCCCCGCGCTGCGCCTGCCACCCCGGCTACGTGCTGGCCGCCGACATGGCCTCCTGCCTCGCCGAGGATTCCTGCCACCCCAACCCCTGCCAGGGCTCCTGCCGCCCGCTGCCCGGCGGCTTCGAGTGCGGCTGCGAGCCCGGCTACGCCCTGGCAGCCGACGGCCGCGGGTGCTCGGATGTGGACGAGTGCGAGTCGGGGCCGTGCCAGCACCAGTGCCGTAACATTCCCGGCGGCTTCCAGTGCCTCTGCCGGCCCGGCTACCGCGCCGCGGGGCCCGCTGGCCACCACTGCCTCGACGTGGATGAGTGTGCCCAGCCCCACGTGTGCCCGCAGCTCTGCATCAACATTCCCGGCTCCTTCCGCTGCGCCTGCCGGCCCGGCTTCCAGCGGCAGCCGGGAGGAGAGTCCTGCCTGGATGTGGATGAGTGCCTGCGGGATCCGTGTCCCGGCGCCTGCCGCAACTTCCCCGGCGGCTACGAGTGCCTGTGCCCGCCTGGCTCCCTCGGGGACGCGGATGGCCACGGCTGCAGCCCCGGAGAGGCGATCCCAAACAGCATCCCGCAGAGCTCCAGCATCCCACACAGCTCCAGCAGCATCCCGCAGAGCTCCAGCATCCCGCACAGCTCCAGCAGCGTCCCGCAGAGCTCCACCGTCATCCCACAGAGCTCCGGCGGCGTCCCACAGAGCTCGGGCATCCCGCAGAGCTCCGGCATCCCCCGCACCACGCGCATCCCATGGACCACGAGCATCCCGCGTTCTCTGGGAATGCCCACGGCGGGATCGGGGGCCGGCTCGGACGAGCACAGCGCCGACGGCCCGCGGCTGCTGCTCTATTACATCGTGGGCAGCCTGGTGGCCATCCTGCTCCTGCTGGCGTTCGCCCTGGCGCTCGTGGCTTGCAGGAAAAGGGCGGCCAGGAGGGAGAAGCCTCCGGCCAAAAACGCGGCCGATAATTATTGCTGGGTGCCCGAGCAGCCCGAGAGCCGCGGGGAGCGCAGGTAGGAGAGGGTTAAAAATCCCAGTGGAAGGGTGGGAGGGAATGCTTTGTGCCCAAAGTGAGCTCCCCGGGCTGTTCCAGTGGGATTTGCAGTCCTGCTGCTCCGAGGGTTGACGAGAGGGGAGAGGGAATGGGGTGGAATTTGTCTCCTCAGCTCTGCTCCAAAAGGCAAATTCGGAATTGTTGGATCGTGTTCCTAAAGGGAAACTGCTCACTTGGAATTCTCCTGCAGCCCCTTGTGCACTGCTCCCTCTGGATTTGCCTCGTTCTCCTGGAAAAGGGTTTGAAGTTGGGATGGGAAAGGGTTTGAAATTGGGATGGGAAAGGGTTTGAAATTGGGATGTGCCTCAGCAGAGCTCAAACAGGCCCCTGCAGGCACAAGCCAGGGTGGGGTTTAAATCACAACCAGGTTACTTTTGGGGTTTTATTAAAAATCTGTCGCCTGAAACCAGGGAAAACTGCTCATCATGGAGCCAAGGAATGGCATAAAGGTAGGAAAAGCTGTGTTTGGAATAACCACCTCCTCATTTCCTGTGTATCCTGCCTAAATCCACTTCTAAACAGAGAAAACAATGCTCTCCTTCCCATCAGCCACATGAGGGGCTGGGCTTTTCCTGTTGGATCATTTGTTTTGGGAAGGATCCTTCCCGACTCCAGGCTGAGCAGGTTTTCCCTCTCTCCCTGTGTAAGGAACACGACTGGAATTGGAATATTTGCTGATTATTCTGTGTAAAACTCATAATTCCTGAAAAACCCTTCAGGCCAAGTTGCTCCCCAGGTACTTCCCAAAACTCCTTGAGCCTCTTCCAGCCTTTCCAGTGGGAATTCTGCCCAAAATCCTGAGGGGCACACCCAGCAGCACCTCCTCCATGGTTTATCCATGCTGTGAAGGGCTGGAAAAGATCAGCCAGGGGATTGGAAGGGTCCAGCAGCTTCCTGAAGTTTCTGTTGGAGTTATTTTGTCCCTGGAGCTGAATTGCTCCAGGAATGGGAATAGAGCACAAAGGAGTTCGTGGTGGGCAGGGAGCTGCATCCTGTCGTTCCATGTGCTGAGCAAAACCCTTTCCTGCTTTTTTCTTGTCTTGGGGCTCCATTGTGAGCTGCAAACAGGAAAATGGAGCTGATAGGAATGTTTTCCATGTGCTGCCGGGGTTAGGAGAAAGGGAGGGAATGCAGCAGTGAGATTCTTGGAAATCCTGCTGAAAATTCCCAAATCCCAAGCCAGCAGAGCATTGGAAATAGCTGGATCAATGGAGGAAATCCCATGCAATTATGCTGGATTGGGATCTGTGGGAAGTGACAGCCTTGGATTTTTTTTTATGGGATATAAGGCTATAAAAAAGGAAAAGAAAGGGTGAGGGTGGAATCAGAGCTGGGAAGAACCTGAGGTGTGTCGTTTATTCCCCAAAAATCAAAATCCTGATTTCTGTTGCAACCTCTGTGTATTCCATTGGGGACTGATGATGGATCATGGGGAAGACAGGGATTTGTGCCAAGGTTTAGGTTGGATTCTCCCTAATGGAATGTTTCCTGCTGTAGCATCCTCCCTCCTGGTGCAATTCCACCTGGATCCAACCTCATGTCTCTCACTTTTTCCTGCCACATCTTGATCCGTGGCCTCCTTAGGGAGTTGTCCAGGCACTGGTGAATCCCACAGGTTGGAGCAGGATAATTTGGTGTCCTGTCTTCCCCAGGAGATGGGATATTCATCCTGCTCCTTGGAATTTTTTGTCGTGGATGAGTGATTCACTTTCTCAGAATGAAACTCTTAGATTTATAGGATAAAGTTATCCCAACACCTCTCTCTGGATGAAATTCCAAGAAAACCTGTATAAAAATGTGTTTGCAGTGGGTCTTAATAAAGATATTGCTAAAAATCCATGGTCTGGTGCTCCTAATCTTTGTGCTCCCCACGGCGGGTGGGTGGTGATCCCAAATCCTTCCCTAGGGCTTATTCCATGATCTCAGCCTTTCCCAGTATCTGTGCTCCTGGGCAGGGGCCATTCCCTTCATCCCTGCTGAGGCCATGGGGTGGGAGCATTGGGATGGGCTGTGTTGGATCCCAATACCACAAGGAAGGTCCTAAATCCACGAGAAAGGTCCTAAACCCATAAAAAAGGTCCCAAAGCCACAAGAAAAGCCCTAAATCCATGAACAGGGTCCCAAACCAACAAGCAAGGCCCTAAACCCAAGAGGAAGGGCCCAAGTCCATGAGCAAGATCCTAATCCCATGACCAAACTCCTAAAACCACAAGGAAAGCCCACGAGGAAGGACCTCAACCCACGGGCAAGGTCCTGAGACCATGACCGAGTTCCTAAAGCCGTGAGCAAGGCCCCAATCCCATGACCACGTTCTCAGTCCCACAACCAACATCCTGATTCCATGGCCAAGGTACTTATTCCACAACCAAGGTCCTGATTCCATGGCCAAGGTCCCAATTCCACAACCAAGGTCCTGATTCCATGGCCAAGGTCCCAATCCCACAACCAAGGTCCTGAGTCCATGGCCAAGGTCCCAATTCCCACAACCAAGGTCCTGAGTCCATGGCCAAGGTCCCAATCCCACAACAAACGTCCTGAGTCCATGGCCAAGGTCCCAATTCCACAACCAACGTCCTGAGTCCATGGCCAAGGTCCCAATCCCACAACCAAGGTCCTCATTCCATGGCCAAGGTCCCCATCCCACAACCAAGGTCCTCATTCCATGGCCAAGGTCCCAATCCCACAACCAAGGTCCTCATTCCATGGCCAAGGTCCCAATCCCACAACCAAAGTCCTGAGTCCATGGCCAAGGTCCCAATCCCACAACCAAGGTCCTGATTCCATGGCCAAGGTCCCCATCCCACAACCAAGGTCCTGAGTCCATGGCCAAGGTCCCAATTCCCCAACCAATGTCCTGAGTCCATGGCCAAGGTCCCAATTCCACAACCAAGGTCCTCATTCCATGGCCAAGGTCCCCATCCCACAACCAACGTCCTGAGCCCATGGCCAAGGTCCCAATTCCCCATCCAAGGTCCTCATTCCATGGCCAAGGTCCCCATCCCACAACCAAGGTCCTGATTCCATGGCCAAGGTCCCAATTCCACAACCAAGGTACTGAGTCCATGACCAAGGTCCCAATTCCCACAACCAAGGTCCTAATTCCATGGCCAAAGTCCCAATCATACAGCCAAGGTTCCAATCCCATGACCAAGGCCCTAATCCCTTGACCAAGGTCCCAGTCCCATGGTCGTAGTCCTAATTCCATGGCCAAGGTCCCAATCCCACAACCAAGGTTCCAATCCCATGACCAAGGCCCTAATCCCATAACCAAGATCCCAAATCCATGAGCAATCCCTTTGATTTCAGCACCTCTCTGCGTGAGGGATTTTTTGGGATCAAGTAATAGTATAGACCCCTTTTAGATCCTATTATCCCATGATATTTCTTATTATTTTACATTCCATTGCTTTCCATTCCTTCGTGGACAACTGCCAGCATTCCAACAGAGCAACCTCATCCCAAAACCCTGCAAAGAAGCCAAAAATTCCCCCCCTGTTGACACAAACTCCCGGATTCGGGGGTCAGGACAAGCATTCCAAGTGCCCGCTCCGAGCAGAGTGACAGGGACAGCCGGGATGAGTCAGAGCCAAAGGGAAAGGCAGGGAAAACATGATTAATGGGATTGGGGAAGAGGAAAAGCAGCCTGTCAGCAGGCAGGGCAGTGCTGGCACCCTGACTCAGCCTGCAGAGCAGTGGGATAAAAGGGAATTATGAAAGCGTGATTAATCCCATTCCTCCCACCCCATCCCGATTATCTTTTTGGGACAAACGTTGTCAGTCAGGCAAGGCCAGCGAAGTGGGATCATTGTTTGGGAGGGCTCTGTTTTTTCCTGGAAAAAACCTTGACAAGGAATTTTTTATCTGGGTTTGCAGTTACAAAAAAAAAATAACAGCAGGAGCAGAAATGTATTGTTTTGGTTTTTTTTTTTCATCTCCACCACATTCTGTTTTCCTTCTTTTCCTGTGGTTTGCCAGGATGTTTTCTCCCTTCTCTTGGTAGTTTTCTCCAGAAAACAGAAGCAGAAGTAAAAGGAGAAGTGGAAGAAGAATTGGAAATAGTGAAGTGAAAATTGTGGGAACAACAGGTGTTCCTAAAGCCAGTAAAGGTCAGAGTTACCCAGCTCCCAGGAGATTTCTGGGAATGATCCTGCTTGGATAAATTCTTTGTTCCAAGCTCCCCCATGGACACTTTCTCCTGGAGGTTCATCCCTGCTGCTGGAATTCAATTCCATGGACATTTCTTTTCAATATTTGGGACAGCTCTGAAACGTCCAATGGGATTAAAGAAGAGATATTATTATTGTTATTATTAATATTATTATTATTATTATTATTATTATTATATTATTATTATTATTATTATTATTATTATTATTATTATTATTATTTCCTCCCAACTTCCCTTTTCCCCACAGCTTCACGGGATTTACAGGAAGCACCCAGGGTTGTGAGAGGACAAAACAAACCCCAAGGGTTTAAGAAAGGACAAACAAAGTTCAACAAAGTTCACTAAAATTTAATAAAGAAACCTCCTTGCAATGATCCGAGGAAATTGGGATTTGCTGCTCATCCCAAAGGCCAATTGCAGTGCCCGGGGCTGTTGGAATTCCATGAAAAAACAGCCTCAAATCCCCTTTTTGTGGAGTGGAGAAGCTTGGGACATTTAGGTTGCATTTTTAGGTTGCTTTTGGCTCTGTTCTGGCAGCAGAGGGGGATCCCCCAAGGATAAACGGATGGAATGGGATATCCATTCGGAGGTGTCCCTGGGGAGTAGGGGAGATAGGGAGAAAAGTCATAATAATGCTTAATAATAATAGTACCAAATGGTAGAACTATATAAATTATATATAATTATAGATGGAAATACATAATTATATGTTAATTTTTTATTGAAGACGTTTTCCTTAATCAAACCTAAACCGTTTCCCTTCATCCCGATCATTATTCCCCGGGAGCAGATCCTGATTCCACCCGACTCCACCCTCCTATCAGGGATTGCCGAGAGGCAAAAGGTCCCCCCCGGAGCCTCCTTGTCCCCAGGCTGAGCCCCTTTCCCAGCTCCCTCCTGCTGCTCCGGCCCCTTCCCTGGACACGGTACAGCCTCTCTTCTTTCCCTGCTGGATCCAGAGCAGGACGCAGGGTTTGATCTGCGCCCTCCGCAGTGCCAGCGCCGTGACAGCAGCTGAGCGACATCCCGGCGGGATGAAGATCCCAGCGGAGTGACAATTCCCAGCGGAGTGACAATTCCCAGCGGAGCTGCTCCCGCCCCGAGGCGAAGCCCCTTCCTGTGAAATCCCGCCGCCGTTCCCCCCTTTTCCCGAGGCTCACCCCGTTTTCCCCGGCTCCCGCGGGACGCCCCGGTCTCTGCCGCTCCCCCCGCGCAGCCGGGCGGGCCCCGCCGGGGCGGAGCCGCCGGGAGGATGCGGGAGGGGGCCCGGGGCGGCGGGGCGGGGGCGGGGGCAGCGCCCGGCCGGGATTCACCGCCGCGCTCCCTCCCGGCCCCGCGGGCGCTTCCTTCCCCCGCCGGGGCCGCTATAAAGGGGGCGGCCGGGCGGAGCGGGCCATGCTCAGCTCGGGGCGCCGCCGGCCGCCCCCTCCGCGGGACATGCGGCCGCTGCTGCCGCTGCTGCTGCCGCTGCTGCTGCTGGGGACGGTGGCGCGGGCACAGCCGCGGGACCTGTCCCCCGCGGGCGCGCAGTGCCTGGAGCACGAGTGTTTCGCCGTGTTCTGGGCGTCCCGCTCCTTCTCCGGCGCCAGCGAGGGCTGCGAGCGGGGCGGGGGACACCTCATGACCGTGCGCTCCACCGTGGCCGAGGAGGCGATCTCGCTGCTGCTCCAGAACCGCGAGGGGCGGCTCTGGCTCGGGCTGTCGCTGTCGCCCTCCCTGTCCTGCACCGATCCCAGCCGGCTGCTCCGCGGCTACCGCTGGGTCACCGGCGACAGCCGCACCGATTACACCAACTGGGCGCCGTCGGGGCGGCGCTGCGGCGAGCGCTGCGTGACCGTGTCCCGGGAGCTGCGCTGGCTGGAGCGGCGCTGCGAGGAGCCGGCCGACGGCTTCCTCTGCCAGTACAGCTACGGAGGCAGCTGTCCCCGCCTGGCCACCCAGCCCGGCGTGTCCGTCACCTACACCACCCCTTTCGGCGCCCGCGGAGCGGACTTCCTGGCGCTGCCTCCGGGCAGCGCGGCGGACTTCGCTGACCTCGGGCTGGGGCTGCGCTGCGAGGACGGGGACGGCGCGGGGCCGCGCTGGGGTCCGCGACGCGCCGGGAGCGTGGCCGTGCGAGCTGGGCGGCGGCGGCTGCGCGGGGACGTGCGCGGAGGAGCGCGGGCGGCCGCGCTGCTCCTGCCCCGAGGGCGCGGTGCTGGCCCCGGACGGGCGCGGGTGCCGCTCGCCGTGCGAGGGGGCGCAGTGCCAGCATCACTGCGTGGTGGCCGGCGGCTCCTTCGTGTGCATGTGCTCCGAAGGGTACCGGCTGGCGGCCGACGGCGTCAGCTGCGAGGACATCGACGACTGCGCCAGCGAGCCCGGCCCGTGCGAGCAGCAGTGCGTGAACACCAGGGGCGGCTTCGAGTGCCGGTGCCACAGAGGCTACACGATGGAGGACGGGCACTGCCAGCGCCTGCCGCCCTGCTGGGACCTGTCGTGCCAGCAGCGCTGCGAGGAGCTGCCCGACGGCGACCGCTGCGGCTGCCACCCCGGCTACGCCGTGCACCCGCAGGATGCCTCCCGCTGCCTCCCGCACTGCAACACCACCGAGTGCCCGCCCGTGTGCGACGACGGCGGGGACTGCGATTGTCCCCCGGGCTTCCTGCTGGACGAGGACGACAATCTGTGCATGGACGTGGATGAGTGCGACAGCGGTCACTGCGAGTTCAACTGCACCAACACCCCCGGTGGCTTCCAGTGCCACTGTCCCCTCGGCCACTTCCTGGACGGCATCGACTGCGTCCGCATCCAGGACGGGGATGGCGAGGCAGGCTCCTCGGGGGATTTGGAGCTGGAAGCGCCCACGCCCGTCCCCAGCCGGCCCCCGCCGAAGGCGGAGCCGCTGCACCCCGGGGTGCTGGTGGGCATCGCCGGGGGGGCCCTGCTGAGCCTCCTGGCCCTGGCGGCTCTGGGATTCCACCTGGCCAGGAAGCGCTGCCGCTCCCACGGCTCCATGGATTACAAGTACAGCGGCCCCCAGGAGAAGGAGCTGGGGCTCCAGCCCGTCCCCTCCGCACAGAAGCCGTAGGGACAGCGGGCAGGACGGACGGACACGGGACACTGGGAGGCCGAACTGGGTGACATTTATCCGCCGCCACCCCTCCCCCCCCGCCCTTTCGCGCCCCGGCTGGAATTTTTGAATGACAATTCGGGAAAAGCTGGGATCACATCACTCCCAGAAATACCCGCTGCTTCCCAGCCGGCTCTTGGAATGCCGGCGCAGGAGAGCGGGGACAGCAGAACACCCAGAGGCTGCTCCGCTCCTGCTCCTTGTTCCCGCTTCCTTGGCGTTCAACTTTCCTTTTCCCGAGCCGGCGGTCGGGAAAACCGCAAGGAAAAATCCAGGAGGGACGGCTCCGTGTGCAAGTGACTCTAAATCCGTGGGATGAGGGCACGGTGTGACCAAGGCGGGGACTTTGGAAGGACACCTCGAACCAAATCCCCCTCCCCCGGGCTGGATGGTCTTCCCGAGCTGGGAGGCTCCTGCTTTTCTTTGGGATGGGGTTTGTTGGTTTTAAGCTGAGGGAAGGAGGGGCAAAGATGTTGTGGGGAGCACTTGTCACCTTAAGCCACTGGTGACAGCAGGGACCCGGCTCGGTGTCACCAAGGTGGGACTCGAATTCCTGATTCCCATTCCCTCTCCTTATTTTTTGCGGGATGTGGAGGTTAAACGGGGACACGAAGGCGGCTGGGGTGAATTTTGTAGGAAAGGTTTGCGGTGCTGCAGAGCCGCATCCCGGTCCTTCCATGACTTTCCACTGTTGTTGCCTTAAATTCGATTGTTGAGTTTTGGACTTGGATTTGACCCCTCCTACCCACAGGGGTTTTCCTTGTTCCCTCGTGCAGGGCTGACTCTGGCCCAAGGCAAAACATTCCCAGGGGGCGGGATTCCAGCAGCCACGGCCTGGGGGCAGAATTCTGAGAAGGATCTGCTTTTCCAGCTCCATCCTTCCCTGGGGAGCCAAAGGGGGTCCTGCTCCGGCTGCTGTCCGAGCGGCCATGGCAGCTTTATGCCGGTGAAAGATTATCCCAGAGAAGTTTTGGAAGCCTGGGATCAGAACAGGGGGGTTCTGTTCCCCCACATTCCCCCCTCCCACCCTGTGAACTTCCCAGCGCTCAGCATCTCCCCCTGGAATGCTAAACCTCCTCTGCAAATTCCCAGGAAAATCAAAATGAGGCATTTGTAGGAATTGTGGTTTTCCTAAAAGGTCGTTATCCTGAAGGCTGCATAACTGAGGGTCCTGTCCATGAATCCCTTGGGATGGATTGAAGGCAAACCACATGGAGCGAGGGCTGTAAGTCTGTGGATGTGCCAGGTTTATTTTAGGACAGTTTGGCTGCAGTGGGAAGGAGGGAGCTGTTGTGATTATCCATAATTATCCAGAAAGAGATACCAAAATATAAAGGTGTCACTTGGGAAAATATCCAAGGAAAAGGAAGGGAAAGAGAGGATAAGGTTTGAGAGTGGAAAGACTTTGCCGTGGCATCATACCCTGTGCAGGATCTGCTTCCCGTGGATCTTTCCTTGTTATCCAGCTCAAACCCCTGCTCGTTCCTGGGTGGATCCGAGGTTTTGCCACCACACGCCCAAAATCTCCTCCTCCCCCATAATCTCCAATTCCCACTGCGGAGTTTTATCTTATCACAAATTCCTTCCTTACGGTGCGTCGGAGTCCTGAATTCCCAGCACTCCCTGTTTTATCCTCTCCCCCACCCCGGCCTGCTCCCCCCCCGGGCCCATTTGTAAATCCTTATTTATTTATTGGAATTTTACCCTGTCTGATGGAATTGTCTCATGGAGATCCTGTGTGGACACCAATAAAGTTTTGCCAGTCTGGTTTAGAGGAACTGCTCAGGGCCTGTTCTTTCTCCCCTTCCCAAAAATTCCTCCAGAAATCCAGGAAAACCCAGGAGCATTCAGGGATGAAAATGTTCCCGGCTGGTTACTTTCCCAGTGGGATTAAAATGGAAGGAATGAGCCATGGATAATGGACAGCACCAATCCCGTTCCAATGACAAAGTTAAACCCCAAATAAGCTGGAAGCAGCTCTCTCCATGGGACCTCCATGTGCTGTTCCTCACCCCGGGGCTCCAAGCTCACCAAAATCTGGTTCTCTTGGTTTTTGGGGTTTTTTGGTGGAAATTTGGTCCCGGGTATGCTAAAATCCTGGGAATTTTGGGTAGGGAGGTGTGTATGATGGGATCGCATTCTGCTGCAGATGCGGCTGAGCTGATGGGCTTTGGGATTTTCCCGATGCCTCCCTGTCTCTTGGGAAGAAATGGGAATTTATCATTTATCAATCAGGAGGCCCATGTGCTCCTGAATAACATTTTGGGATCCTCCCCATTCCCGGTGAAGGCTCCTGGTTGCCACAATAATGGCAATAACCACTCAATCCATGGAATTTGCTCCATCCCAGGCCAGTCTTATGGCTTTTTATTTCGGAGAGCGGCGCACCCGCCAATCGCACCCGGCACCGCGGGCCCTCTCCATCCGGCATCCCCTTTCACCCCGGATTTCGGGGTCCCCTAGAAGGGGGTGGTTTTGGGGAGGAGCGCCCCGGGCGCGCAGCAGGGCTGGGGGCGCAGGGGGTCCTGCTGGCAGGGCAGGGGCGGGCACACGCAGCCCTTGGCGTCCCCGCGGGGCGCGGCGCAGTAATCCAGCGGCTCCTCCTCGTCCTCGCTGTCCCCCCCGTCGCCGTCGGCGGCGCGGCAGCAGCACAGGCCGGCGTCGCGGCAGCGGCGCAGCACGCCGTGGAAGGAGTTGCGGAAATTCTCGGAGAGCAATCCATAGAGGATGGGGTTGGCGCAGCTGTTGGAGTAGCTGAGCAGCAGCGAGGCGTTGTGCGCGCTGGCGTCCAGGCGGCCGGGCAGCAGCAGCTCCAGCAGCTGCACCACGTAGAAGGGCAGCCAGCACACCACGAACATGGCCACCACGGTGACCACCAGCCGCGTCAGCTTGCCCTCGGAGCGCCGCCGCTGCTGCCAGCCCACGCCCTGCGCCACCACGCGCATCTTGCCGGCCAGCAGCAGGTAGCACAGCGCCATGGCCACCACGGGCAGCACGAAGCCCAGCGCGCTGCTGTACACCACGAAGGCGGCCGCCCACGCCGGGCTGGGCCACAGCAGGTCGCAGGCCACGGCGCGGCCGTCGCGGGTGACCGCCGTGCCCGCGAACACCGGGATGGGCGAGGCCACCAGCAGCGCCAGCAGCCACACGCCGCCGTTGACCAGCTTGGCGACGCGCGGGCGGCGGTAGGAGGCGGCGCGCAGCGGGTGCACCACGGCGATGTAGCGGTCCAGGCTGAGCACGGTGAGGCAGAAGACGCTGCTGAACATGTTGAGGCCGTCCACGCCCAGCACGGTCCGGCAGAGCGCCCGGCCGAAGGGCCAGCGCCGCAGCGCCGCCGCCGTGGCCACGAAGGGCACGCTGAGCATGAAGAGCTCGTCGGCGATGGCCAGGTTGAGCAGGTAGATGTTGGTGGCCGTCTTCATCTTGGCGTAGCGCAGGATGACGAAGATGACGAGCGCGTTGCCCAGCAGCCCCAGCAGGCACACCAGGCCGTAGATGCACTGCAGCACCACCATGCCCGCGATCTCCGCCGCGCTCCCGCCGCGCTCCGGGGCCTCCGGGCTGGCATCTCCCTGCCGCCGCCGCCCCGCCGTGCTGCTGTTGGGGGGCGGCTCAGAGCCGGCCCAGCCGGAGATGCTCCAGAGGGGGATTCCGGCTGCCAGGAGCTGCTCGCCGTCCGTGCTCATGGCGGGAGGTGATCCATGGACGGGAGAGCAGCAGCGATGGGGTCAGCCTGCGGGCAGGGCACAGGGGTGAGGGTTGTGGGGCACAGAAATCCCAGTGGCCGCATTCCCCTTGGATTGGGAACCTCCATCCACCACCCCCTGACTCCCTCCATCAATCTTCTCCCTGCCTGGACGCCTTCACGTCATTCATCAGGCCGGAGCATCCTGGTTTTTTGGGATCTCAGAGACTGTGGGGTGGGGTGGGAATTAACCCTCCGTGGGGCTCCTCAAACCAGGTGGGATGGCCTGGGAATCCCAACCTGGCCCAGGAATCAATCCCAACCTGGCCTAGGAATTAATCCCAACCAGGCCTGGCAACCAGTCCCAACCTGGCCTGGGAATCAATCCCGACTCGGCCTGGGAATCAATCCCAACCCTGCCTGGGAATCAACGCCATCCACCTTAAGGAGCCCCTGCAAATCTCGAGGATTTCATTCACCCTGCCAAGGAGAAAGCCAGCCGGGAATATTTTACCTTTCAGTATTCCAGGGATTGAAGGAGCCTCACTGCTTCCTGCCGGGGGGAAGAAGCCGCTGTGGGAAGATGCTCCGGTGGGATCCGTCACCAACGGAAAGTCCTACTTGACCTGGATCAGATGACCGGGAAGATCCGGACCTTTTAAAGCGAAAGACAAAGCAGGGATGGACCCGCAGGATCTTCCCCCTCTCCCGCATCCCTATGCCGCAGGCATCGGCTCTCCGTGAAAAAATAAACGCGGCGCAACTTTCTGCTCCAGGATTTCCTCTGGAAAACGGCGCAGCGCCCTCCGCCCTTCTCCCGCCGGGCTGCGCTGTCCTGCGCCTCCCGGCCGGAGCATTCCCGCTCCAGCGGCTCCTTCCCGGCGCTGCGGAGGGCGGGATCCGCAGCCCGATCCCCCCCCCCCCGCCGCCGCATCCCAAATCCCGAATCCCGAATCCCGCATCCCAAATCCCGCACCCCGCCCTCGCATCCCCCCGTGGCTCCGGGGAGAGGCAGGAGATGGAGAAGGAATGGTTGCCTTGGCAACGCATCCCTCATCCCGCATTCCTGCCGCGCATTCCCGCCTTCCCAGCGCCGCAGGGCCCCCGGATCCTTCCCGCTAGAGCCCTTTCCCTGCGGCACCGCATCCCAGGATTCCGGGTTTGGAGAGGTGAGGACCAGCCCGGCCTGGCCCCACATCCAATCCAATCCCACCGGGAATTCCACCCCATCTCGCAGTCTGTGCTGGAACTGAGGGTGCAAGAAGTAAAAATGGGAGGAAATTCCATCTTTTTTTTTTTTTTTTTTTAAATAAAAATAATCCGTTGCTGGGTCTGGGTTTTTGTTGGTTTTTTTTTGGATGGGAGGGATCCAGGGAATCTTATCCCCGGCAGCAGCTCAGCCCAGGTCGTGGAATCACAGAATCATGGAATCACAAAATCGTGGAATCAAAGAGTAATGGTGCAATGCAATAAAGGAATCAGCGAAGTTGGAAAAGCCCTGTGAAATCATGGAACCCGATGTTAACCCAGCACTGATCCAGGTCCCCCCGTGTCACATCCACATGAATGTAGATCCCTCCTGGAATAAGGAGTCCAGCACTGCCCTGGGAGAGAAATTTCCCTGATATCCAACCTAAACGTCCCCTGAGGCCATTCCCTTTTGTCCCTTTTGTTCCCTGGGAGCAGAGCCCAGTTCCCACCTCATTCCTGTCACAGCCTTGTAGGGAATGAAATTCCCCAGATCCTCCTTTTTTTCCAACATTCCCTTCTCCCTCAGCTCCTCCTTGTCTGATTTATCCCAACCCTGGCCAGGAAGTGATGAGGCAAACTCGCCTCAGTCATCCCAAAATCACAGCATTGGAAATCTTTGGGAATTTGGCTGAATGAGCCCATTTGGGGCCCTACTGCCAGGATGGGAATAGGGATAAACATCCATATGATACTCCTGGGAATGGGCTGGGAAATCCTGGGAAAACAGGTGGATTTTCTCCTCGCTGCTTAAATCTATGAGCGTGGTTAATGGTGCAGCTGGCACTGATCCCACTGGGAATATCCAGGATCCAGGGAATGCTGGCACCCCATCAATTCCATGGGGTGTTCCAGTGGGATAAAGGGCAACGGGATCCCACTGTGCTGACACAGAAATTCCCGGGTGCCAGCTCAGGAGCTCCGGGCGTTCCCGTTGCAGCAGGAGACCGGAAAACATGGAATTAAACAATGGAAGCGGCCGCAGATTCCATGGGCCCCCTCCACCTCCCGGGGCAACAGGAAACCTTTAAATGCTCCTTTACTGTAAAGGAGGAAACTCCACCATGGATTTGAGCCACACGGTGGTCCCAGAATTCCATGGAAAAATCTGCATTGGGAGGAGCAGAAAGTAACTTTGGCTTCAGGGGGACAATTCCAGGTGATTGGAGCCTCCCTGTGGGATAATGATGCCCTGATCAGGAAGTCTCGGCTTTCTTCCCATTTCAGGAGCATCCATAAAATCCTGGGATATCCCCAGTAGGAAGGGACCCACAAAGAGCCCAACTCCTAAAAATCCTGGGATTCTCCTCAATCCCACCCTCAGGAGTAGCTCCAGATCCCAACCTCGGAGCCTGCTCTGATGCTGAGGGAAAAGTGGAATTTGCTCGTTGCATCCCAAGGAATGTGTGGATCTTGGGATCAGCAGTTCTGGGATTTTAAGATCTGGGGTTTGTAGGGAGCCTCTAAGTCAAGGAATTCCAGGGAAACCATCCTGGGGTTTTAGTGGAATGTGTTTTTCCCGATGTCCAAGGGAATTGCTCATCTCTCCTTATCCTGGAATCCAGTTAATTTTCCTCCTTAGTCCCATTATCCCTGTCCAGGGATCCCTGTCCTGCTCTCTCACCAGGGCTGGATCCCAAAGACTTGGGAAAAGTGGGAAAAATGGAGAGGAGCCTGTGATTCTGGGAATTAATGAACCCCCGAATGGGGTGGAATTTTCCTGGAGGAATTCCCATGTAAAGGGTCCCGCTCCCCTTTTCCAGGTAAATCCCCTATGGAATCCCTTTTCCACCCCTCGGATCTTCCCTGAGCCTCCAGCGATTCGGAATCCATGAATTCCACACAATCCCAGAATATTTGGAAGGGATCCTAAAAGACACCATGTTCCAGCCCCACTTCCATGGGCTGCTCCCACATTTCCCCGCCTCCTTCTCCCCCTTCCTCCCTCCTTCCCGATTTTCCTGAGGAAAGTCCGAAACGTGGATGTTTGCTGCCCTCTCCTGGGAGCCGCCAAATCCTGGGATTTGGGATGCTTGGAAATGTTCGAAGCCTTATGCTTTGTAAATTTTTAAAGCTGATTAAAATCTCCAAGGTATTCCCATGAATGACAAGAACTGTGGGAACAGGATCCTTCCCAAATTCCAGAAAAAACAATTTTGAATATTTTCCTCCCTCCTTAACCTCCAATTTTTTTTGGGCAATTTTGGGAAAACCTGGATTGGGAACAGGTTCTTGGCCAAAATCTGACCTTGTCTCCCAGGAAAAAAACTTGAAACTTCCCAAGATTTTTCCCCTCTTAACTCGGAGCTTTCTGCTCCTTCCTGGGGGAAAAACCCAAAACCAAAAATAAACAGATTTGTTTTGGGAGGTAAAGGAATTCCCAAAAACTCCTGTGTAGTTTATGAATGATAAGTGGAAGGAAAAAAAAAAAGGATTTATCCACTTTGGGAATTCATAAAGTGAATATCCCCCCCCCAAAAATTGGGGAAGCCTGGAATTTTGGTGATGTTTGGATCCTGGATGTCACTTCTGTGGATCCATGGCTGCTCCTCAGGGTGTTTCCCTGCTGTTTTCTCCCTGGAAAACCTGGGAAACCTGTAAAGGCCTCCGTTTCCCTTTCCCGGTGGGAGAGGAGGTGGCGTTATCCCGGCGGGAAGTGGAGCCGGAGGTCAGAGCCCGATTCCCGATGCCAGGTGGGAGCTGGGGTGTGTTTATCCAGTCTGGGATCCACACTGCAGTTCCTTATTCCCGGCCTGGCGCTTTTCCCGGGAGCTCCTGGACTCTGGCAGCCGCTGCCACATTCCAGGCCCCGCTCAATGCTCCTGTGTCTGCTCCTCCGAAAAATTCCCACTGGGACGGGGGATCGGGATGCAGGGATGGGGGACAACCGTGGTGGTGTCCCAAAGCTCGGGGATCCCGGGATTGTGGCGAGGAATAAGGAGAGGATCCAGCCCCGCTTTGGGGTGGGGCCGTCACCAAGGAATGCAGGGAAGCTCCAGTGGTTCTTCCCATTCCATGAATTATCCTTATTCCTGCTCCAATCTGATCCCAGCCTCCAGGATCGTCAGCTCCCAAGGAATTTGGGGATGATGAGGCAATTCCCTCTGGCTCTTTTCCCTATATCTGCTTGAAAAATTCCTCCCAGGTTTGGGAGGGATGAGAAATCCTGATTTCATTAACATTGAAACGGCACCTGGAATTTGCCTGAATCCTGCTGGACTCAACAGCAATGGATGAGCTTGGATTTCCAACTTGGAAACACCAAAGGAGCGCTGGGAAGCAAAATTCCACAGGAATTTGGGCTGGGTATAAGGTGTAGTTGTAGTTCTCCTTGCTGGGAACTCTGTATCCCAAAACTGTTGGAAAGGGAAAGAACTGGGAATACAGAATAGAGAGAAAGGAGCGACAGCTCCATATGAAATCCCTGAATATTCCCAAGTTTCTCCCTCTGTGGTTGTGGTGAATTTTTGGGAAGAGCAGGATGGAGCTGGGACAGAGGGATCCATTATCCACCCTAAATCCAGGCTGACATCACCTCCCCACTCCCTCATTCCATAATAATTTTGGAGCACTGGATCCGGAGGCCTTGCTGCTTCCTATGGGCTCCTGGAGGTTTTCCTGGCTTCCAGGGCAAAGGCACCAGGAATTTTTATGGAAAGCCGGCTGGGGATGAATGGAGTCCAGAAACAGAAAAGCTGGAGCAGCTCCAGAGGGAGGAAATCAGGGAGCCGGGAAGCTTCCTGTGCTCCCTGAGTCGGGATGGGGACATTGGGATGGGCCGGAACACCTGGAAATCTTGGATATGTCCTCAGTGGGAACTTGCTTCTTGTTTTAATTCAGGCATTGATTTGTTTTCCCACTCAAATCCATGGATTCTCCCCTTTTCCAGCCATTCCCACAGCCTGGATTGATCCCGAGCAGAGGAGAGGCTTTTCCCAGGAATCCCAGCTGCTCATCCTATGAGGAAAACCCCCCTGTGCTTCCCAAATTCTGGTACCATGGCCTTCTTAAATCCATCTGCAAACAGCTGGAAAAACCACTGGAAAACATGGAAAATTAATTCCTTTTCCTGGAAGCAGCTCCTAATTTTCTCTTTTCAAGGTTTTCCCGCTTTTCCAGAAGTGATTTTCCCTTAAATCTGGCTTTTCCTGCTGGGATCTGCCCCTGCACCCTCAGGGTGAGCAAGAATTCCCTGGTGCAAACTGGGCTGAAGCAGCATTCCCAAGGGAATGTCCCGCTGTTCCCAATCCCTTCCCAGAATCCCAGTGTCCCTCAGGAGGTGCTCTCCTGTTGGATCTCCCATGGAATTCAGCCCCAGGAGTGTTTTCCTCCTGTATCCCTGTGCTCATCCCTTGCCAGAGGCTCGGGAAGGGCAGCAATTCCCAAGATTTGGTTCCCCAGAATGTGGTTCCTGCAAGCCCCAAACCTGATCCCGGTGGGAAGAGGGAATGTGAAGGATGGATCCCATCCCTGTGGAGTCCTTTGTGAGCTGGTTGATCCCACAGAGAAAACAGGAAAATTTGGATTTGCTGCTGATTTTGGGGATTGCAGCAGCTGGTGGGACAAGGAGAGGGATAAACCCCAAAGGGAAACTGGGAATATCCTGGAAGAAGCCCAGAAGTTCCTGAAAAAGCAGTGAATCCATCTTTCCTGGTAGGGGTTGTTCCCTGCTCCTGGAGCAGTGGGAAGGGCAGGATTTTAGGGATTGGATGATCCCAGCTATGCCAAGGGGCCTGACTTTTCCATATATCAATTCCATATTCAGATCCTTGTATCCCATGGCTGGGGATGTGCTGGGAATTGCTGCCATGGATTCTTATAACAATGCGGGATTTGCTGGGGAGGTTTGAGAACGCCTCCCTAAAAAGAGATTTTAAAAACCTGGAATTTCAGTGGCGTTTGTATTCGCCCAAATATGAGGAAGAAAGGAAGGAGAAAGGAAGGAAAAAGGAAGGAAAAATGAAGGAAAAAGGAAGGAAAAATGAAGGAAAAAGGAAGGAAAAAGGAAAGAAAAAGGAAGGGAAAAGGAAGGAAAAAAGAAGGAAGAAGGAAGGAAAAAGGAAGAAAATTCTTTTTTCCTCCTCCTTGCTTTTATCCATGGGATGAATAAATAAAAACCTTGAAGCAGGGAATGGGAAGGATGATGCAGGGAACAGGATTTGGGATGGGAACTGTGATATTGCAGGAAAATGACCCAGCGCAGCAGGAATTACAATAATGTCATTCCTGTTTGCTCCGGCTCCCACTTAATCCTCCAGGAACTCTGACATTTCCCAAAGAATCCTGCACCTCGGGAAGTTCGGAAAAATGTTGCACCTTGCCAAAAGCCAGGAGATGTTGGATCCTGCAGGAATGAATGGGAAGCAGGATGTGATCCGTGGCCTGTGGATGGATGGGAGATGGAGGTTATCCCACACCTGTGGTTGGATTGGGATAATGGGAATATGGGATCCCATGGGATAGTTTGAGGTTATCCCAGCACCAGTGTTGATCCCAACCCAGCTTTTCCAGGGGTTTGGGCATTTTTGGGGTGTTTAATGTGTTGGAATTAAAAACTGGGATGTGAAAGGTAAGGCAAGAGCCGGAAGTTTTCCTCTGGAATTCCAGTGCTTGTGTTGCTCCTTTTCCTCAGGGAATGTGAGCTGGGAAAGGGGAACTGGGGCTGACCCTCCCTTTTCCTCATGGAGTATGAGCTGGGGAAGAGGATCCATGGGGTGCTGCCCCTTTTCCTTAGGGAATGTGAGCTGGGAAAGGGATCCATGGGGTGCCATCCTTTTTCCTCATGGAATACGAGCTGGGAAAGGGATCCATGGGGTGCTGCCCCTTTTCCTCATGGAATACGAGTTGGGAAAGGGATCCATGGGGTGCTGCCCCTTTTCCTCATGGAATATAAGCTGGGAAAGGGATCCATGGGGTGCCATCCCTTTTCCTCATGGAATATGAGTTGGGAAAGGGATCCATGGGGTGCTGCCCCTTTTCCTCATGGAATACGAGTTGGGAAAGGGATCCATGGGGTGCTGCCCCTTTTCCTCATGGAATACGAGTTGGGAAAGGGATCCATGGGGTGCCATGCCTTTTCCTCATGGAATATGAGTTGGGAAAGGGATCCATGGGGTGCCATGCCTTTCCCTCATGGAATATGAGTCAGAGAAGGGAATCCAGGGCCAGCTCCAAGGCGGAGTTCCGGCAGGATCCATGGAGGGGCTCATTTGCTGGGATAATTGTATGCTTTGCCCTTAAGCGTATTGATTCGGAAAAGTTAATCAGGACCATTTGGAAGCTCTTCCATGAAAAACCAGAAAATCCCATTAAACTGATTAAAACTGAATCCATCTTAAATAACCCCCTGCTCCTTAAAAATGTTGAAACAGGGAATTGTGTTCAAATAAAATTATTTCAGTCAAACACGGCCGCCGGCAGCTCCCACCTGCCGAGGTGTGCGCGGAATTCTGGGATAACGGGAATGCTGGGAAGGGAACAAATCTCTTTCTCTGGGATAAATCCTTGGGAGGCAAAACTGGGGACAGTGGGGGAGTGCTGGAGGTGTGGCCACGTTTAATGGAGGGATGGGGCACAACCTTTTCTTTTCCATGGATTTTAGGGAAAAATTCCTCATGGAAAAGGTTGGAAACCCCTGGCAGAGCTGCCCAGGCATCCCAGTTCCTGGAGGGATTTAAAACTTGGGAATGTGATTTAGTGGTGAGGGAATGGTTGGATGCTTCCAGCCTTTGCTGAGATTCCATGATTTTCCTTAAAAAATGATGCTTCACATCTGTTTATTCCCAAAATCAGATTCTGTGGCTGGGGAACGTTTCTGGATATTTTAAACTGAAACCTGGGAAGCTCCTGAAAAACGATCCTCAAAGAAGGGCCCGGATTGAGATGGAGTTTGGGCTCTGCTCATTCATGACTTGGAATCCCAAAGGATTTGGGAAGGATGGAATGTGGGTTTTCCAGCCCTGGAGGCTCCGGCCCGTGGGCAGAGCTGCTCTTCCCATGTGGAGGCGCTGCAGGAGGAGACTGGGATGGAATGGGAGGGCAGGGAAACCCCTGGGATGTGCCTCGGGATTTGCCTCGTCCTGGGAGCCGCCCAGCAGAGTTCCCTGATGATGTCAGCATTTGGAATGACACAATTCCTTCTGGGAGGAGGGAGGGGATGGGGCTGATCCTGGCAGTATTCCCATCCCTGCCGCCCCATGGAATACACCAGAGCTCCCAAACTGGCTCTTCCCAAAAAAAACCCAAAACCCAGCTGATCTTGGACAAGGAGTTTTATTGGAATTCCAGCATGGAGAACCCAGCAGTGGGAGCTGATTCTGAGGGATTGGGAGGGTGTTATCTGCCCGGAGTTCGGGATTATCCCTGATTTCATCACTCAGCCAGAGCCACTGGGAGATAACCGGGATTGCTCCCAGTTTGCTTCCAAACGGGTTGATTTTCCCTTTGGAGCTTCCATGTCTCCCTCTGGATAAATCCCATGTGTGAGCCAGACTTTTGCATTTCCAGGGAGAAATACCCACATCCCTAGGGAATTATGGGAATAATGGGAATGGTGCCACTGGCTCCCATCCCAAGCTCCATCAGGGATCAATTCTGAGGGATTCTGAGCATCCCACTGTGGCCAGCCTGAGGTTTGATTCCCCTTTCCCAATGTTTTTCCAAACAGAACAGGCTCCGGCCCAGTGAGGTATGAAATTCCATAGGGATGTTTTGGAGCTTTGCATGGGAAGTGTGTCCTATGCTCCATGCCCATGGCATGGACTTTCCTTACCAAAAATCCCCTTTTTGGGTCACCAAAGCTTTTCCACAGGCAAATCCTGTTAAGAAATGCTTGGAAAACCCCTTCAGGCACAGGGTGGGATTCCGGGGTGTCCAGGAGTGGGACTCGAGGATCCCTGTGGATCAGAATTTTCTGGGAGACCCTGCAGGTGATGGCACAGGAAAGTGGGAGCAGATTGCAGGGATCGAATCCTTCGGGATGGATCCAGCAGCAGCGGGATGAGCTGGGGATGCCTTTCCCCATTCCCGCTGCTCCAACGGATGTTTCCTCCTGAATTTTGTCCCATTCCCGGTGAGCAGGGATGGATGAGCATCCTGAATTCCCAGCCCTGACCTCCCTGGAGCTGCCAGGCTGCTTTATCTCCGCCGCAGCCTCCGGATGCTCCTTGCAGCATTCCCAACAAAGGAGGTGCCAGCGGCGGCTGTTTGTCAGCGCCTTGTTCCTGACCGCGGGAATAAATCCTGGATCCCTCCTTCCCTCCCTTCCCAAGGCCGGCGGCCGGGTGCCAGCCGAGCCCCCCGCGCTGCTCCTAATCCAGCAGCGGGAGCATCCCTCGGCGGGAGCAGCGGGAAGCCGGGATAATGGGGAGCCCATTAGCATCTCCATGGAGCAGCGGGATGCGGGGATGCTTCCTGAATCCACATCCTGGCTTCCCTGCGCTCCCAGGTGCTGTTTGCCCACCGAGGTGCTGGCCTCGGGAGCAGCTGCGCATCCAAGCGCCAGGAAATATCCCGCTCCTCATCCTCTTCCCGCTCCGGGGGCCCTGCATCACAAGGCCCGCGGTATTTCCTTGGATAGCGGCGCTGTGTTTGTCGGGATCCCCGGGAGCTGATGAGGTGTTAATGGGAGCAGGGATTGGGATTGGCACTCAGGGGGGCACGGCTGCATCCCGGCTTCCCAGCCAGCTGGGAAAACCAGTGGGAAACCCCCCCGCCCCAAGCCTAAAAGGGCAAAGAGTGGAGTGGAAGTTCGGGATGCAGGGATGCCTCAGGGGCCAGGGGTGGTGCCTGTGGATTGGGAATGTTGTCCTGTTAGGGAGTCTTTTGTGATGGAAGTGGGGGGGGGAAAGGGGCGGGAGTGAAAGTTGTGTGCTCCAGTGAAAGTTGGGATGCTCATTGTGGAAATTGGGATGCTCGCCGTGAGAACTGGGATGCTGGCTGTGGAAACTGGGATGTTGGCTTTGGAAATTGGGGTGCTCATTGCAGGAATTGGGATGCTCGCTGTGAGAACTGGGATGCTGGCTGTGGAAACTGGGAGGTTGGCTTTGGAAATTGGGGTGCTCATTGGGGAAATTGGGATGTTCACTATGGAAATTGGGATGCTCTGGCACCCTCACCCTGAGAGTTGGGATATGCCTGCACCCTCCCAGTGAAAGCTGGGATAAGCCCCAAAATATAAACCAGAATCCTGGTGCTCCGTCAGGTGAATCCCGGTGGATGAGGTCACTCCCAGCTGCTATCTCTGGAGATAAGGAGCAGCCCCGCCATTCCCAAGTGGAGCCGGGGTTGATGAGCTGTGTCCCCTCCAGAGTGGATTTCATCCCTGGTGGGAGACCTCGGGCAGCCCTGTCTCCTCGGCTGAGATTGAATCAGCTGGAAAATGGGACTGGAAAGGTTGGGAATGGAGACAGGGAGGCTGCTCCCGCAGATAAGCGGAGCCCTCAGCCCTCGGTGCTTCCCGGTGGGATGAGGGCTGGGTGGGACCGGAATCATTGCATGGCCCCAGGGAATGGATTTTCCTTGCTGTGAAAGAGAAGGAAAACCAGGAGCTCCTGCTGTGGTCCAGCTGAGCCCCTTGTGTTGGTACCAGCAGAGCTCCTGGGATTTTGGGGTATCTCCTTTCCACAGTCATTTGGGAATTTGGGCACGAAGTGAGAAGGGGAAAAGCTGGAGGAGGGTGGATTCAGGTTGGATATGAGGGAAAAATCCTTCCCTGGGAGGTTGATGAGACCCTGGAACAGTTTTCCCAGAGGACCCGTGGCTGCCCTATCCCTGGAAATGTCCAAGGCCACGTTGGAGCACCCTGGGACAGTGGAAGGTGTCCCTGCCCATGGCAGGATGGAATGGAAGGAGCTTTAACCTCCCTTCCAACCCAAACCATTCTGGAACTCCATGATCCATGACAAAAATAAAATTAAAATCTCATGGATATCCCAGGGCCTCCTGCCCCACGGCCTTTCTTCCATAGGACTGGAATTGCCCGTGGAAGCTCAGGGAAGGACCAAATCCACGTGTGTGCCACGTGCCACCATTCCGGCTGCTCCCAAAATCCCTCGGCGCACACCTGGCCCGGGGAGGGGAAGGGGGGGCTCTATCCCTGCTCCCAAAAAAGCTGGAAATAGCAGCAGCTCTGTTGATTCACAACCACAGCCCTGACTTCCCTGCTCCGGATCCGAGGTGTTTTTTTTCTAACAATCCTCCCTTTTTCCCGGTGAGCCGAGGGCACACGGAGCGGCCAGGGCTCCCCTGGATATTCCCGGGGGGCCACGCCAGCTCCTCTCTTCTCCCTTGGAAAAACAAGCCCCGGTGCCCGGAGCACAAAAAGCCTTTGTGCGGCCGGGCCCGCATCCCTGGGGAGCGGCAGCGGGATCGCACCCTGGGAAGGGAAGGGCTGGAGCCGCCCCGGGAGCCCCAGCCATCCCGCAGGGTGATGCCTCCCCGCGCCAGCCCCGGCAGGAATGTTTGCTGTCACCGCAGCCTGCGGCAGGGAAATATTTTCCAAGGGAAAAAAAAAGGCCTCCCAGTGTATTCCGCGCCACCAGCTCCAGCGGGCTCTGTAGCCGTCTTGTTCTGCCGCCGCCGGGACACCGGGCAGGAGGAAGAGAGGAGGCAAAGGTGGGAGAGCTTTAAAAAGCTCTGGTTAAGGTTGTTCCACCCTCTGGAAAAGGGATTGGGAAGCTGCAAAACAGCCGGAGCTGCAAAACAGCCCGGAGGCTGCTTTTGGGGGAGAGGGCGGTTTTCCTTCGGCCTCCAAATCGCAGCTTCGTATTCCCGGAGAAGCATTTCGGGATGTTGGGAGATAACCTGGCTTTTTCCAAGTGGAGAATGTAGGTCAGAGCCCACTTTCCTTCCCAAAACCCAGTGAGGATGCTGCTGCTGCTGCTGCTGCTGCTGCAGGTTGGGCTGGAGTCTGTCCCTGCAGCTCTTTACTCTGGCACCAAAACAAAACGCACTCAGAAAACTGTGAAAAATAAGCCCAGCTCGGGAATGCAGCTGATTGGAAGTTTTTCCGACAGAAAGTGCCGTCCGATCCGCGGAAAACCGTTCCTGGGGCTGGTGTTGATTTGGGCACTGTTTCCTCTGAGGGGAAAAAAAAAATCAGGAGTGAGGGGGGAGAAATGTTTGGAGAGAGCCGGAGCTGCCGCCATCACAGAGCTTTTCCATCCCTCTGCAGAACAGCTCTCCCCTGGAAATGCGCTGGATTTAGCAGCCCAGTAGCCCCAAAAACGTTGGATTTAAGAGGTCAAAAGCACTGGATTTAGCGGGCCAAAACCACTGCATTCAGTAGCCCCAAAAACATTGGATTTAAGAGGCCAAAACCACTGGATTCAGTAGCCCCAAAACCATTGGATTTAGCGGGCCAAAACCACTGGATTCAGTAGCCCCAAAACCATAGGATTTAAGAGGTCAAAAACACTGGATTTACCAGCCAAAGCCACTGCATTCAGTAGCCCCAAAACATTGGATTTAAGAGGCCAAAAGCACTGGATTTAGCAGGCCAAAGCCACTGCATTCAGTAGCCCCAAAACCATAGGATTTAGCAGGCCAAAACCACTGGATTCAGTAGCCCCACATCATTGGATTTAAGAGGCCAAAAGCATTGGGTTTACCCAGCCAAAGCCACTGCATTCACTAGCCCCAAAACATTGGATTTAAGAGGTCAAAAGCACTGGATTACCAGGCCAAAACCACTGGATTCAGTAGCCCTACATCATTGGATTTAAGAGGTCAGAAGCATTGGATTTAGCAGGCCAAAACCAGTGGATTCAGTAGCCCCAAAAACATTGGATTTAAGAGGTCAAAAGCACTGGATTTAGCAGGCCAAAACCACAGGATTCAGCAGCCCCAAAAACATTGGATTTAAGAAGCTAACAGCACTGGATTTAGCAGGCCAAAACCACTGCATTCAGTAGCCCCAAAACATTGGATTTAAGAGGTCAGAAGCATTGGATTTAGCAGGCCAAAACCACTGGATTCAGTAGGCCCACATCATTGGATTTAAGAGGTCAAAAGCACTGGATTTAGCAAGCCAAAACCACTGGGTTCAGTAGCCCCAAAAACATTGGATTTAAGATGCCAAAAGCACTGGATTTAACCGGCTAAAACCAGTGGGTTTAGCAGGCCAAAAGCATTGGATCTAGTAGCCCCAGAAATGCTGGATTTAGTAGCCAAAGGCACTGGATTTAACAGGCCAAAATCACTGGATTTAGGAGCCCAAAGAATTTGATTTAGGAGCCTAAAGGCACCAGATTAAGCAGGCCAAACCCACTGGGTTTAACAGTCCAAGATCACTGGATTTAACAGTCCAAAATCACTGGATTTAGCAAGCTCAAAAGCATTGGATTTAGCAGTCCAAAAACACTGGATTTAGCAAGCCAAAGGCAATGGATTTACCAGTCCAAAGGCACCGGATTTTGCAGTCCAAAACACTGGATTTTGTTGCCCAAAGGCAATGGATTCAGTAGCTAAAGGCATAGGATTTCCCAATCCAAAGACACTGGATTTAGTAACCAAAACCACTGGATTTTGAAGGTCAAAATCACTGGATTTAGTAGCCCAAACCCACTGGATTTAGCATCCAAAGTCTCTGGATTCATCTGCCCACCATGGGCCAGCAGCATGGGGGACAAGGTCCCAAGAAATTCTGAATTTTACTGGGAGGGAACCACTGTGTCTAGGGGGAAAAAGTCTTGGAAATATTCTGGATTTTGGCGGTGGGAGCCAGCCTGGCTGGGATGAGCTGTGCCATCATCCCACTCAGGACAGGCAGCCTGAAATTCCCTGTTTTCCACCTTTACCAGGGCTGGGAGCAGGTGTCAAAGGCTCTTCCTCAACCTGAAAATAATTATTTTTTTTTTTGTGGAAACAAAGAATTTCCATTTGCCTGGCAAAATTAAGCTGATCCCACACCCAAAGCTTCCCTGGACTTCAAAGCCCGAGTCGAAATGGAATATTTTTGCCCCTGGAAAAGAGTGGAACCGAATGAAAATCTCCTTGCAGGTGGCAGCGACCTGCAGGGCGGTGCTGGGATGGGGTGGCTCCGAAATTCCCACCGTGATCCAGCCGGGCCAGGCGGAGGGCGGGGGGATCCGAGTGTCCTGCTGTCACCGCGGCGCCTCCGGTGCCTCATCCCGAGGCACAGACCCGGGATTGTGCCGACCCCGAACAGATTTATGGGGTGATCCTGGCCTGCTATTAGTGGTCATGGAACCGCAGACTCCCAGACAGGGCCCGATCCCAAGCTCCCGTGGTTTTTTTGGAAGCAGAAATCTCCACTCCGGCTGTTTTGCTGCGGGCTCTGCCAGGGACACCTCATTCCCAGGAAAACGGGGTGCCCTGGCAGCAGACTGCCAGGAGGGGACATGGAGGGTGACACGGAATGAGCGGTGCCTGCGTTGCCGAGCTCGGAGCAGCTCCGCCGGCTATTTATACCCGGAACGCGGGAATGGAGCCGCTCGGGATAAATGGAGCTATTTTCAAGGTCTTGGCCAGGTCTAACTGGTTTAAACAAGGCCGGGAATGACTCACAGGGCTATAAATGTCCGTCAGAATCCTCGGAGAGGCTGTCTCCGATGGATCTCCTTGGAAAAGCAGCCTCCCAGAGCGCTGAGAAAGCTGGGACACGCTCCTGTCTCCCTGCTCCGGCACCCATTCCAAATCCCGTCAGTTCCGAATGGCTGGGACTGGTGGGACTGGGCACATCTCTGCTTTTGTGGGATGCGTAAGGAATTTGGGAGTTGGGTCCCTTAATTCTGCTCCTTGGGTGATGTGCTGGGCCGTCCTCGGGGTCATTCATCCCCCTGTCCTGAGAAGCAAATTCCCAGTGGGAATTGAAGCACCTCAGCCAGGCTGGAAGCTCTCCAGCAGCACAGGGGTTTTGTTAGGAAATAACAGGGAGCTATTAAAGCCCAGGGTTTTGGGAGGAGGCTCCAGATTCCATTTTCTTCCTGTTTGTTTTCTTCTTGGGAACCCAAGGACATTTCAGTTTTCAGCAACTGATCATTAAACATGAAAAATAATTCCCGGGATGAACCCAAACCCTGGATATTTCAGTCAGGTGAAAATTCCCCTGCCCGCTGGGAGAAAATATCCACGGCAGGATTTTCACGGGATGTGAGGAAGACTTTCTTTCCTTTCTTCCTTGATCCGGGCATCTCCCTCCGCTCATCCTTCTCCCTGTGCCGTGGGAGCTGGGGATGAATCCGTTAACTCCCGGTTTTCCGCAGCCAGCCGTCTCCTCGGGCCGTCATTCCAGATGCCTGCGCATCTTGTTTATCCAGCAAAACGTGCTGCTGGAAAGCCGGGAATGGGCATCACGTGGCCCACGGCAAACAGCCGGCAGATGCCCTCTGTTGATTTTGCTCCGGAGCTTTTCCAGAGGCTGCTGGGCTCTTCCAAGGGGGTTTCGCCCATTCCCGCTGTGATCCCATCCCACCATGCCAGAATCCTCACCTCATGCTGGCATTGTCCACAGGGAGCATTAGGAATGCTGTCCCAGGAAGTTGTTGTTCCCATTGGGATAACTGCTGATGCTCCATTCCTAAGTAGTGGGGCTTTATTCCCATTGGGATTTTCCAGGGTTTTATTTGATTCCAGCAGCTCCTTTCCTTCATTGACACATCGGATAATTACAGAGCAGGAAGGAACATTAAAACGGGGAGTGAAAATGCCAGAAATAGGGATGTATCCCGACTGTCTGGATCCTCAGGAATCCTTGTGGATGAAACCAAGTTGCCTGCCCCTGGGATTGAAGGATATCATTCCAGAGTTTAAAGGATGGATATCCTTGGGATATTAAAGGGACAAAATTTTTGCACACTCCCAGCTTTTCCTTTGTTAGCCTTGCTAAGGCCTTGGAAAATCTTTCCCGGAATTAAGCAGCCCCAATTTAATACGGAATCTAATTAGGAGGGACTTGGTTGAAGAGTTCCTCAAATAGTTGAGTCAATATTGGCCGGTGTAATTGTGGGAATTCCCGGTGGGATTCCAGCACCTGTTCCAGAGCTGAGGCTCCGTGGGTGGGGAAAAAGAGGGAATTTTGGTGGTCCCCATCTGAGTCCTTCAAGTAGCTTTTCCCAGTGTTTGGAATTTGTGGGAATTCGAGAGCAGGATCCTGGTGTGTGCTCCCAAACTGGCGCTGGACGTGACCTTGGGATGTGCTGTTGGCTCTTCCTGGAGAGCTTTGGTGGGAATGCTCAGCTTAATTCCCAGCTTCAGCATTGTGAATCTTCCTCATCCTCATCCTCATCCTCATCTTCCTGTGGTTTGTTCTGCTTGTGGGAACAGAAGCTCCTGGGAATGCTGTCAACCCAGCAGAGCTCTGGACCTTACAAAGATGGATCCTAGAGGAAAAATTGGGAATAAAACCAGTGAGAGCAGCATAGGAGCAATGGGAACTTTCCTATCCCGCGCCACCTTCACCCGTCCCTCTTCCCATCCTCAATCCCATCTCCCACCTCTTCATCCAGGCACTGATTCATCCATAATTTCCGTCTCTTATCAGGAAAGGTCTCAATAAATCCTGTTGGTTTTTGTCTCCAGCAATCCTCCTGAAGGGCGGCTCTTCAGGAGACACTGTCTCCCAATTTCCTGATTTGGGAAAAATCCTGCCTTTCTTTCAGCACCTGGGAGAGTTCATTATCCTGGATTAATGATGATAATTATCAGGGGAAGGGATAATTATCCAGCTCGGAGGGAAGGCGCCCGGCGTTGCCGCAAGGGATGGATGCAGAGAAAGCCCATCCAGGCTCCGCCATCCTTGGGAAGGAGCCGCCTCCCAAGCCTTGGCTCCCAATGCAAATAAGGATCCAAAATTAAATTTAAAATAAATATTAGGAAAATTGGGAATAAACCCAGTGAGAGCAGCATAGGAGCAATGGGAACTTTCCTATCCCGCGCCACCTTCACCCTTCCCTCTTCCCACCTCAATCCCATCTCCCACCTCTTCCTGAAGTACTTCCAGGCACTGATTCATCCATAATTTCCGTCTCTTATCAGGGAAAGGTCTCAATAAATCCGACAAGTTGCCTTTTGTCTCCAGCAATCCTCCTGAAGGGCGGCTCTTCAGGAGACACTGTCTCCCAATTTCCTGATTTCAAGGGAAAAACCCGATCCTGCCTTTCTTTCGGAGGAGCAGCACAACTGGGAGAGTTCATTATCCTGGATTAATGATGATAATTATCAGGGGAAGAGGGATAATTATCCAGCTCGGAGGGAAGGCGCCGGCGTTGCCGCAAGGGATGGATGCAGAGAAAGCCCATCCAGGCTCCGGCCGTCCCTTGGGAAGTGGGAGCCGCCTCCCAAGCCTTGGCTCCCAATGCAAATAAGAGCATCATTTCAAAATTAAATTTAAAATAAATATTAGTTAAATATTAAAGAGAAGAAATCAGGTGGAGATGGCCCGGAACTCGCTCTTTCCAAACGGGAATGTTTAAATGAGACACCACAGAAAATTTTTTTTTTTTGCAGTCCTGGCATTCCTAAAAATGTTATTTTTATGGGAAAAATATCAATTTTCCTGCTTCTTTTCCTTAGGAGAGATGGATTTTATCCGTGTGGAAGGTGAGAAGGGCGCAGGAGGTGGTTGGATGTGGGAGCGGAGCCTCCGGAGTCGATCCCACATCCAGCCGCTTTTCCAGGCCCTCTTTGTTGAATACAAATGTTGGAATTGCTCCGTGTCCTCGCGTTCCCGAGACAAAGGCTTTGTCTGAGGAGCAGGAGTGGGATGTGGTGGCTGTGGTTGTCCCTGCGGGCACATGGAATGGGATGGGCACCACCATTCCCGGCGGGATGTGCTCCATGGATGGAGCAGGATGGGAGAATTGTGGGACAGACAAAGGGAAAATGGGATTTAAGCGTCTGGGATGGTAGGAATGTCCTGAAGGATCAAAAATCCAGGGATTAAGGGCAGCTCCCAGTCCACATCTGGATGAAAATCCTCACCTTCGGTGGGGACAGAATTCCAAGTCCTGTGGAGCCAAAGCAGGGTAAAGAGGAAAAAGCAGGAAATTGGGAAAGGCTGCCGAGCTCGGGATGGTGTCACCTCCAGCCACCCTCACGAGGAGGTGCCAGACGTGCTCACATCTGTGCCAACATCTGCCCCAACATCTGCAGGCCCCAGGCCTGAGGGTGGGAATTGCCCAGGGAAAGGCTCATCCCGGCCTCTCCGGAATCCATCGGAACAAACCTCGTGGTCCGAGGGAAAAGGGGGTGGAAAACAGGGTGGGGGCGTCTCATCCAAAACATCAGGATCCAGCCAGCAGCAGAGAGCAGGACCCTCGATCTTGCCCGGCAGCCGCATCCCAAATTTCACCCCATCCTCCCAGAATTCCCCCTTCCCGAGCCTTGGGACGAGCAGAGAGCTCCTCGGGAACGCCGGCAGCGGGGATCCAGCGCTCGGGGGCTGCGGGCCGGGGCTGCCCCCGGGCACGGCCCCGCGTGTCCGCCCCCCCCGCGGGCACAGCAGGCGACAGAGGGCGCCCCGCCACCGCGATGGGGCCGCCCCTCCTCTCTGGGGTGTCCCCCCCTCCTGGGGCGGCATCGCCCCGCGGGCCGTGCCCCCAAAACCCCAAAAATCCCGGCAGAAAACGCCGGGAAGGGGCGGCGGGTGGCGGGGAGGGAGGTGGGCTGTGGCTATCGCCGCGGCTATCGCGATAGAAGCAGGCGAGCGGGGTTGTTTTGCTTTGGCCGTGGATGCTGAGGGATTTGGGAGCGCAGGGAAAGAATCCTGGAAGGGTTTTGGGGAGGGGGGGGTTAAGAACTCTCGGCGATGCGGGGCAGGGGGAGCCCCCTGGGGAGCGCAAGCTCCATAAATAAATAAGTAATTAAATAAATAGACTAATAAATAAATAATCAAAAAAACAAATAAATCAGGTTTGCGGTTGGCTTGGGTTTTCGGTTTCTTTTTTTTTTATTTATTTTTTTATGACGGCGGGCAGATCGAGGTGGGAATTCATGGAACACTCCCCGGGAGCGGCGGGGATGCTCCCGGAGGAGCCAGGCGGGCGCTGGGAAGGGGCGCTGGGAATGGGGGGAAGCCCCCCGGTGCCTCCCTGCCGCCCTTGGTTCCCGACCGCGGATTTAGACCCACGGCGGGGGTGATTTTGTCTGTCCTTCCTTCCTCTTTCCCTCTTCCCTCCTTTCCTGCTTTGCCCGCTCCCAGGCGCTCCGGCAGCGGCGCTGCCCCGACGGAGCGCACCGGGACCCGCACCGGGAGCCGCGCAGGGCCGGCCCCCGCGGCCCCGCCGCCGCTGCCCGCCCCTTTCCCTGCTCTCCCTGCTCCCTTCACTCCCGGTTTTCCTGCCGGGAAGAGCCGCGTCCCGACCTGCCGGCCGGGCAGAGCCCCGGGGCCCGTTCGCCGCGGGGAGCGAAGGTGCGTGCGGAGGGCACCGGGGACACCGCGGGGACACTCAGCCTCTCCAGAGGGGCCATTCCCGGCGGGAATGCTGCGGGGGAGCCGCTGCCGTCGGGGCTGTACGGGCAGCGGGGTGGGAATGGTGTCCCCCGGGAGCGGGGTGGGAATGGTGTCCCCCGGGAGCGGGGTGGGAATGGTGTCCCCCGGGAGCGGGGTGGCAGCGGTGTCCCCCGGGAGCGGGATGGGGTGGGAATGGTGTCCCCCGGGAATGGGCTGGGGTGACAGCGGTGTCCCCCGGCGCGGGGCGGTGGCGGGGGCGCGCAGAGGTGCGCGGGGCCGCGGAGGAGCCGCTCCCGCCTAGGTGTGAGCTGATTATTCAAATGGGCAGCCGAGGACCTGGGGATTGGAGGCTCGCCCGGCCGCTCCGTGCTATATCACTGGGGCACCCACGTCACTGCAGCACTTGTCCTCCTCTTCCTCCTCCTCCTCTTCTTCCTCCCTCCTCCCTCCTCCTCCTCCTCCTCCTCCTCCGGCTCCTCCATCGCCTCCGGGCGCCTCTCCGCCGCGGAGCGCTGCGAAAACCCACCCAAGGAGCGGCGGCGGAACAAACCCACCCCAGCCCCAGCGCCGCTCCATCCCCCCCTTCCTCCCTCCCTCCTCTTCCTCCTCCTCCAGAGGCTCCGGCGGAGGGGAGGGAGGGTTGGGGACTTTTTTTTTTTTTTTTTTTTTTTCTCTCCCTTTTTTTTTTTTTTTTTTTTTTTTTTGGGTCGCTCTCCGCCGTCGTTTGTTGTGGCTGTTAAATTTTAAACTGCCATGCACTCCACTTCCAGTATGCTGGGAGCGGTGAAAATGGAAGGCCATGAGCACACGGACTGGAGCAACTACTACGGGGAGCCCGAGGTATGGACGGGGCCGGGAGCCCCAAAACCCCCGCGGTGTCCCGGGCCCCGCACGGGATTAACTTTGGCACCGGCTCGGCGCTGCGGGCGGGGGTCCCGAGGTGCGGGCGGGGGTGAAGGCGACTCTTCCCTGTTTTCCTCCCACCCCTCCAGGTATTTTTCTCTCTCCGGGCAGGGATGTCCCTTTCCCTTTCCCTTCCTCTGCAACTCCGCTTCCCGGGACGGCTCCGCCGCCGCCCCTGCTGCCACCGCGGGATTTTTTTTAATATAGATACCAAAATATATTTGGGTTTCATTAAGAAGAAAAACAACCCCCCCATCCTTTCCCCCCCCCCCCCACCCCGCGCCTCCCCCACCACCAACCCGCGCCGGGATTTAACCCTTTCCTCCCTCCGTGCCCTCCGCGGAGCCCCGCGGCTGCGGCGCCTCCGGCTCCGGGCTGGGCTTGGCTGGGCTGGGCTTGGCTGGGCTGGGGCTCCCCCCCGCGCCATCCCCGTGCCCTGTGTCGCTTGTCCCCGCAGGGCTACTCCTCGGTGAGCAACATGAACGCGGGGCTGGGCATGAACAGCATGAACACCTACATGACCATGTCGGCCATGAGCAGCACGGCCAACATGACGGCGGCGGCCACCTCCATGAACATGTCCTACGCCAACACGGGCATGAGCCCCTCGCTGACGGGCATGTCCCCGGGCGCGGGGGCCATGCCGGCCATGGGCTCGGCCGGCGTGCCGGGCATGGGCGCGCACCTGAGCCCCAGCATGAGCCCCATGGGCGGCCAGGCGGGCTCCATGAACGCCCTGGCGCCCTACTCCAACATGAACTCCATGAGCCCCATCTACGGCCAGTCCAACCTGAACCGCTCGCGCGACCCCAAGACCTACCGGCGCAGCTACACGCACGCCAAGCCGCCCTACTCCTACATCTCCCTCATCACCATGGCCATCCAGCAGTCGCCCAACAAGATGCTGACCCTCAGCGAGATCTACCAGTGGATCATGGACCTGTTCCCCTTCTACCGCCAGAACCAGCAGCGCTGGCAGAACAGCATCCGCCACTCGCTCTCCTTCAACGACTGCTTCCTCAAGGTGCCGCGCTCGCCGGACAAGCCGGGCAAGGGCTCCTTCTGGACGCTGCACCCGGACTCGGGGAACATGTTCGAGAACGGCTGCTACCTGCGCCGCCAGAAGCGCTTCAAGTGCGAGAAGCAGCTGGCGGCCAAGGACGGCTCTGCCGGCGGCGGTGGCAGCAAGAAAGGCCCAGGCCAGGCCGCCAGCCAGCCCCTGGGCGAGGGCAGCTCCTCGGGGGGCTCCGACGGCTCCGCGGGCGCCGAGTCCCCGGCCAGCTCCTCGCCCTGCCAGGACCACAAGCGCACCCTGGCCGACCTCAAAGGGCTGAGCCCCGGGGAGCCTTCGGCCTCGCCGGGCCAGCACCTGCTGGCGCCGCCGCACGCCGGGCTGGCCCACGAGGGGCACCTGAAGCCCGAGCACCACTACGCCTTCAACCACCCGTTCTCCATCAACAACCTGATGTCCTCCTCGGAGCAGCAGCACCACCACCCGCACCACCAGCACCACCACCCGCACAAAATGGACCTGAAGGCCTACGAGCAGGTGATGCACTACTCGGGCTACGCCTCGCCCGTGCCCGCGGGCCTGGCCATGGCGCCCGTCACGAACAAAAGCGCCCTGGAGGCCTCGCCTTTGGCCGGAGAGACTTCCTACTACCAAGGCGTGTATTCCCGGCCCATCATGAACTCCTCCTAAGCAGGAAAAACAAAACGCTCCTGGAAAAAGGGGGAAACACTCCCCCCCACCCCTCCCCATACCCCTCGCAGTGGACTCTGAGCACGGTACATATCCGGTATATATATATATATACATATATATATATTTTATTTTTTTTTCTGTTGGCTCCAGATGTTTGCATCCATTCGGGAATCTGCAGCCGTGTGGCCCCTTCCCAAATCCAGACGGGGGGGGGGCTTCGTGTGGGGTGGTTTGGTTTGGCGGGGTGGGCATTTCAGGGGGTTTCTCCGGGGCTTGTTTTGATTTTTTTCGTTGTCGTTGTAGCCACGAGGTCTAAATATATCTATTTTTTTGTGTGCGAGTGAGAGGGGTGAAAAATAACCCCCAACCGAGGCAGAACCAACCCCTCCTTCCTTGTGAATACTCCTAGTTCGGAAACCGAGAACCAAAAGTCTTGCAACGTTGTAAAAAAGAAAAAAAAAAAAAAGAAAAAAAAAAGCGGGGGGGGTGGGGGAACGACGGGGGGAAAGCAAAAAGAAAAGAAAAAAATACGAAAAAAAATTTTAAAAAGGCGGATAGATTGTTGTAATTGAAGCAAATGCTTGATGTTCCCGGGAGAGTAAACTACTTGGATCTGATTAATTTATCGTTTCTGTATGCTTTATTTATGGCTTCGAGCTGTGTATTCTGGTAGCGAGCGGCCGCAGCTGCCGCAGAACTCCATTAAAGTCGTATTGGCGGTGCTTTTCCCCCTGCATCTCTGTTCCGCCGCCCGACGGGACCCCCGCCGCTCCCGGCTGGCATCGCCGCTGTCCCTGCCGGCATTCCCGGGATCCCAGCGAGCGAGCCGGCCCCGGCTGCGGCCGCTCCCAACGCGGCTGGGAGCGCTCCGTGCCCGGCTGGGATCCCCGCCGGAATCCCTCCGGCCCCCGCTGGAATATGCGATGTCTCTGCCGCCCTCCTTCCATCCCTTCCGGACCCCCTCCGTCCCTTCCAGGATCCCCCCATCCCCGCAGGATCCCGCTATTCCTTCCGGGATCCCTCGACACCTCCGTGCCCGCCAGGATCCCGCTATTCCCACCCATCCCACCCCGACACCGCGGCCAGGGAAAACCCGCACTGCCCGCTCAAGGTGGGAACAGGGACCCCTTTCCCAAAGCCCCGCGATCCTGGAAAAATCATCCGGGAGGGATCTGAGACTCGCAGGGGCAGCGCATCCCTGCCTTTCCCGGGACAGCATCCCGGTTTTTCGGCGGGCGGTGGAAAAGGCGCGGAGCTTTTCATTTTCAACAGCTCCCTCATCCTCTCCTTCCATTCCCTTTTCCCCTTCTTCCCAACCACTTGTTGTTTTTCCCACGCGGCGCCGGCCACGCCGCGGTGTTGCTTTCCCAACTAACACCCAAATCCTTCTTAAAATTCCGCATTGTCCGCGGCGAGAGAAAAGGGGAGAAAGGGAACGAGCGGGGAGGAGCGGGGCGAGGCGGGGGCAGGGGGAAAGAGGAGAAGGGGAAAAAAAAAAAAAAAAAAGAACCTTCCCAAAAAAACAAAACGGGGCTGAAATGTGTCGGGATCTCTCCAAGGACACACACGATGGCAAGCGGGGCGTGCAATGGGTGGCATTAGCACATAAAAGGCTCCCGCGGCCAGCGGGCACGGGCGCGGGGGTGTCGCCGCTTTGGGGACAAGGACACCCCCCCCGCCGCCCCCGCTGCCGGCCTCGGGCCCGGCCCCGCTCGGGTCCGCCCGCATCTCGCTCCCTCCGCGGAGCTTTCGCCTCTTTTTTCGTCTTTCCCCCTCTATTTTCTTCCTTTCCCCCTCTTTTTTCTTCTTTCCCCCTCTATTTTCTTCCTTCCCCCCTCTTTTTTCTTCTTTTCCGCTCTATTTTCTTCCTCTCCCCCTCTGTTTTCTTCCTTCTCCCCTCCTTTTCTTCCGCCTCCCCCTCTTCTTCCTTCTCGCCGCCTTTTCTTCCTTCCCCCCCTCTTTTTTTCCTCCCCTCCTTTATTTCTTTTCCCCTTTTCGTTTTGTTCTTCCCTTTTTTTTTTTTTTTTTCTCTTTGCCCCTCTTTTTTTCCTCGCCTCTTGCATTTTTCTCCCGTTTTACTTTTTCTCCTTTCATTTTTTCTCCTCGATCCTTCCATTTTCGTCTCCTCCTTTTCACTCTCTCCCTGTCTATTTTCTCCTTTATTTCTTCTCCTCCTTTTCCTTTCCTCGCTCTTTCCCCCCTTTCCTTCCTTTTATTTTCCTCCGCCTTTTATCCCCCTCTTATTTTCTCTTTTTGTTCTTTTCTCCTTTTTATTCTCCCTTCACCTTTTCCACCTCCCTTTATTTTCCTCTCTCCTTTCTTCCCTTTCTTTTCTTTCTCCTCCTCCGTATTTTCTCCCTCCTTTCTCTCCACCTTCATCTTTTCTCTCTGCTTCCCCCCCGCTTTTTTCCCTCCCGCTTCCATTTCTTCTCCCTCCTTTTTTTCTCCCTCCTTTCTCCCCACTTTCATTTTTTTCTCTCCTTTTCCCTCCCCCTTTTTCCTCCCCACTTCCATTTCTTCTCCTTCCCCTCATTTCTTCTCCTCCCTTTCTTCCCTTCCTTTTTTTTCCCCTTCTGCTTGTTTTCCCTCCCTCTTTCCTCCACACTTTCATTTCTTCTCCCTCCTTTTTTCTCCCTCCCTCTTTTCCTCCCTTCTATTCTTTCTTCTCACTCTTTTTCCCTCCCTCTTTCTTCCCCAATTTCATTTCCTTCCCCTCCTTTTTTTCTCACTCCTTTTTCCTCCCTTCTCCCTCCCCGCTTTCATTTCTTCTCCCTGTTTCCCCTCCCTCTTCCCTCCCCACTTTTCTCCCCTCTTTTTTCCCCTCATTTTCCATTCCCATTCCTCCTCCCCGCTCCACGATTTGAGCCAGAAACGACCCAAAAAAGGGGGGAAATAACCCAAAAATCCTCCGGCTGGGCGCTATTTCTTCCCTTTCCCTCCTCCCCTTGGCATTTTCCCCTCTCTCCTCCGCACAATCCCAACCTCGCAGCGAGCGCATTCTGCTCCTGCCTGGTTAAGCAACCGTGAGCTGTGAATAAACAAAGTCAGTAAACAAAAAAAAAAAAAAAAAAAAAAAAAAAAAAAAAAAAAAAAAAAAAAACGAGGAGCAGGAGCGGCGAGGGTGGGGGTGGCTGGAGCTCCAAATTCCAGGAGGGTAAACTTTCCCCACCACGTCAGAGTTCAGCAAATTTACACAGATCTTATATTGCGGCCCCTTTGCCGGCGCCCCCCCCGCCCCCGCGCCGCTCGGAGCCGCGGCGCTGGAAGTGAATTTTATAAAGCTGATCGATATCTTGGTAAAATATTCATTTTTAAACGGGCGCCCGGCGAAATCTTTGCTTTGTGCTAAAGTCAACAGTGGCACAGTTGGAGCTCCAATAAATGCCGGGATGCTCCCAAGCTCCCGCACAGCCGGGCCGGCGGCCGGGGCGCAGGTAGGGGACACCCGCCGCTCCTTCTCCTGCTTTTCCTGCCCTTCCTTCTCCCTTCCCGCTCCATTCCCAGCCCTCCTTCCTCAGCCTTGTCCCCCTCAGCTCGCCCCGGAGCTGCCGGGGCCGCGGGAAGCGCCGCGGAGGCCGCGGGGGGATGGATGCGGGGTGGATTCAGGGATCCGCAGAGCCCGCGCGCTTTTTGGGATCCCATCTCCCAGTCTTGGAGCTCAGGAGGGGTTTTGGGGCGTGGGAGCCACCTCGAGGCTCCGATTTAACCCCAAACCGCGGGACAGTGAAGGGACGTGCGGGCCCGGCTCCCTCCCTCCTCCTAAATTCCCAGATTCCCGACCTTCCGCGAAATTCGCGAGTTCTATTTTAATTGTAGCGGATTTGAAATTTTTTTTTTCCTCACGATCTTTTGTCCCGGGAGGGGATTTCTCCCGGTGACATTCCCGCCGCTCCCAGCTTTTCTGCACCCTCCCGGGCCAAAAAACCCGGGATCCAAACATTCCCGCGGGTGCGTTTGCCCGGGAAAACCGGGAATTTCAGTGGCCCTTCCCGAGGTTCGGGGGCACGACGAGGGGGGTGCGGTCACAGCTCGGAGAGAGTGGCCGTGCCCTCCTGTCCCTCTCCCCGTCCGTGTCCCCTCACCGCGACAGGTGACACGGCTAATGAGCCCGGGCTAATTAGCGCTGACAGCTCCAATTAGCGCTGCGAGCCCGCCCGTCCCCCCCGCGGGGGCAGCGCCCGTCCCGATCCCGCCGCGCTCCCGCTCCTGCCCCGCCGCTCCCGGCTGCTTTTCCCGGTTCTCCCGAGCATTCCCAGCTCCCCGCGATCGCCGGGATCGCTGCGTCCCTGCTGCGTTTTCCCGTCAATTCCCGTCAAACCGCGGGTTCGGGTTTTTGGGGGTTTTTTCGGGATGCGGTTGGGGAATGCCGAGCGGGACCAGGCAGGGCCTGAGCTCCCAAATTAGCCCCGCTCCAGCCGCTTCTCTTCCCTCCGTTATCCGTGGTTTTCTTTTATTTTTCCATGACTTCTCCCTCCAGGAAAAGCGACTTTCCCCCCCTTTTTTTTTTTCCCTTTTAATTATCCCGGCCCTTAATGACATTCAGGGATGGATCCAAGGACATCAAAGCACAAAGAGGACGGGGAAGCCCCGGTGGGATCCCAAATTCTCCCCCAAACCTTTCCCCCAGGATAACGCTGGAAGAGCCGGCCCTGCCTTCCCTGCCCGCAGCATCCAGGGCATTTCTGGATCATCCCAAAGGAAAAAAAAAAACCCCAACCAAATAAATCCCAAAAAACCAGGACAACTCGGGGCTGAGGATGGGACTAATTATTAATGGGGCTAAAAAGAGCTGGAACACCCAAGTAGGGCTTATCCCGTCTCCCGGGAAACTGATGGAGCCTTCTTTTCCGAGCTGCAATTCTGCTCAGGCTCAAGGCAATTCCCACTATTTCTCCCAGAAATTGCCCTAATCCTAGATTATTTTTGGAAAATCCGCTTCGGTTAATCCAAAACCCTACAAAACCCAGGTAGGGAAGAGGCTGGGAAAGGGAAGGAGGAGGGAAAGAAGGTTGGAAGTTTATTGCCAGTGCCCTGGAATAGGAGAGGAAATATTAAAGGGTGAAGGGGAATCCGCCGACTCCGGATTTCTGGGAATGTTAAACCCGGGATTGCGGAGCCGCTGGATGTGGGAAGAGCAAAAGGAGCTGACGGGGATTTTTTTTTTTAAATTTTTTTTTTTTGGTGTTGTTTCCACATCGAGCCGAGGAAAGGTGGGAGAGGTGGATTTGGGAGCGGTTTGGTTTCTTGGAATAAAAGAAAAGAAATGAATTAAATTAAATTGAAGGAATAAAAAGGCAATAAAAGGGAACAAAATCAAACAAAAAACCAGCAAAAAATGGAAAAGAAAAAAGATAAAAACAAATGGAAAAGAAAAAGAAAAGAAAAATAGGGAAGGAGACATAAGGAAAAGGAATAGGAAAATAAAGGGGAAAGGATAAAAGAAAGAGAGAAAAAGAAAAGAAAAATTCAAAAAGAAAAAAAGAAGAAAAATCAAAAGAAAAAAAAAATACACAGAGAAAAAAAATGGCAGAAAAGGGGGAAGAGTAGAAAAAATATCCCCGCAATTGGTTTTGTTTTTTCCCCGAAATATTCTGAAAGGAGCACTCCCGTCCCAGGGTGTCCAGAGGCTGTGTAACACTGGGAAAATCCCGGGATCGGCGGGGACAGGGGTTTTCTGCCCCCCGCAGGGATGGATCCCAGAGGGACAGAACCGGCAAGAGGGAACGGGAGAACGGGAAAAGCTGCCCCGAGCCCGGGACTGGATTTCTTTGGGAAAAGATGGATGGAGGGATGCAGGGAGGGATGCAGGGATGGATGGAGGGATGGAAGCTCCCTCCGGGCTGCCCTGTTTGCAGCGACAGCTGGAAGTGGAATTCCAGGGAAAAGAAAGGAAAAATTTAGGGGGAAAAAAGGAAAGGAAGGAAAAGTGTTTAAAACCCAGGAATGAGGTGGAGGCGGCTGCAGGGTGAGTGGACTGCTCCAACTGGAGTTTCCCTTTTTCCTTTCCTTTCCTTTCCTTTCCTTTCCTTTCCTTTCCTTTCCTTTCCTTTCCTTTCCTTTCCTTTCCTTTCCTTTCCTTTCCTTTCCTTTCCTTTCCTTTCCTTTCCTTTCCTTTCCTTTCCTTTCCTTTCCTTTCCTTTCCTTTCCTTTCCTTTCCTTTCCTTTCCTTTCCTTTCCTTTCCTTTACTTTCCTTTCCTTTCCTTTCCTTTCCTTTCCTTTCCTTTCCTTTCCTTTCCTTTCCTTTCCTTTCCTTTCCTTTCCTTTCCTTTCCTTTCCTTTCCTTTCCCTTTCCTTTCCTTTCCTTTCCTTTCCTTTCCTTTCCTTTCCTTTCCTTTCCTTTCCCTTTCCTTTCCTTTCCTTTCCTTTCCTTTCCTTTCCCTTTCCTTTCCTTTCCTTTCCTTTCCTTTTCCTTTTTTTCCTTTCCTTTCCTTTCCTTTCCTTTCCTTTCCTTTCCTTTCCTTTCCTTTCCTTTCCTTTCCTTTCCTTTCCTTTCCTTTCCTTTCCTTTCCTTTCCTTTCCTTTCCTTTCCTTTCCTTTCCTTTCCTTTCCTTTCCTTTCCTTTCCTTTCCTTTCCCCTTATTTTCCCATCTCTTTTTCCTTAGGCATTACAAGGAATGCTCTTTTCTCTGTTGGAAAACAGCTGGAATGGAAAGGTGGGGATTTGATTCCTGCCCCGCTCCCCAAGGCAGCGATACTGAGGGATTTGGGAGCCCTTGGAATGCTTTGCTCATCCCTGCTCCGTGCTCCCTGCTCCCACTCTCCCTGCCCTCTCCTTTATTTATTCAGCTAATGGACACGGAATCGGTGGCAGCGGGAGTTGGGATAAATCGGGATTCATCCATGTCCTCATCCTTATTAAAGGCCAAGATTCCCATCTCCGATTGCCTCTTTGTGTCTGTCCTCGGCAGCGATACCTGGGTCACGCTCCAGTAATTCCCGACAGGAACGGGGACATGGCCTGGATATGGATCCTGCCTGGGATATGGATCCTGCTGGCCCTCATGGAAACAAACGGCTGTAAAATCACAGCTTGGGAATGCTGAGCTTCCCAGAAATTTGAGGGATGCATGGGGGGGGGGGCGGTTTCCTAAGGAAAAATTCCAGCAGGAAAAATCCCATAAAAGTGAGTGGGGATTAAACCCCTTCCAAAGCTTTCCTGAAATGCCCTAGCTTGGATCCACAGTGGGAGGAAAACAGGGAAGGGATGGAAGTTTGGATGTACAAATCCATTTTGGTGTCACTCCGGGGAATGGGGGGGAACAAATCCAGCAGTCCTGGGTGGAAAAAGGGGACAGAAGGTGGGAATTGCTTCCAAAGGGGCTTTTCCAGGAGTTTCTGTCCCCTTGGGTCCAATCAGAGCCATCATTCCCAAACCCATAAAATGCCTGCAGATGTCAAGCTGACGGCAGAGTTGTTTTTTTGGGAGCATCCAGAGAAAATCTCCAGTTTGGGAAGACACTGGTTCACCCCTGCTTTTCCCATTGTTTTGTCTGCTTCCACACCCTCTTCCCCACAAATTCCCAATGTGGATTTTTAGGGGGAGAAGGAAAAAGACCGGGAAGGGCCTTTTCTGTAAGGAAAGGCAAAAATCTGGTGCCTGACCAGGAGAAATTCCCATGAGGAACAATCCTCCAAGGAATAAATCCAGCAGGAAGCAGGTGCTGGAGCAGGGCTCCTTTCCCAGCACAAGGATGTGAGGAGAAGGAAAAGGAGGAGCAGGAGCAGGAGGAGGAGGAGGAGGAGGAGAAGGAATTCATCACTTGGGATGACGGGAGCTGCTATGGATCCTGCTGGCCCTCATGGAAACAAACAGCTGTAAAATCACAGCTTGGGAATGCTGAGCTTCCCAGAAATTTGAGGGATGCATGGGGGGGGGAGGGGCGGTTTCCTAAGGAAAAATTCCGGCAGGAAAAATCCCATAAAAGTGAGTGGGGATTAAACCCCTTCCAAAGCTTTCCTGAAATGCCCTACCTTGGATCCACAGTGGGAGGAAAACAGGGAAGGGATGGAAGTTTGGATGTACAAATCCATTTTGGTGTCACTCCGGGGAATGGGGGGGAACAAATCCAGCAGCCCTGGGTGGAAAAAGGGGACAGAAGGTGGGAATTGCTTCCAAAGGGGCTTTTCCAGGAGTTTCTGTCCCCTTGGGTCCAATCAGAGCCATCATTCCCAAACCCATAAAATGCCTGCAGATGTCAAGCTGACGGCAGAGTTGTTTTTTTGGGAGCATCCAGAGAAAATCTCCAGTTTGGGAAGTCACTGGTTCACCCCTGCTTTTCCCATTGTTTTGTCTGCTTCCACACCCTCTTCCCCACAAATTCCCAATGTGGATTTTTAGGGGGAGAAGGAAAAAGACCGGGAAGGGCCTTTTCTGTAAGGAAAGGCAAAAATCTGGTGCCTGACCAGGAGAAATTCCCATGAGGAACAATCCTCCAAGGAATAAATCCAGCAGGAAGCAGGTGCTGGAGCAGGGCTCCTTTCCCAGCACAAGGATGTGAGGAGAAGGAAAAGGAGGAGCAGGAGCAGGAGGAGGAGGAGGAGGAGGAGAAGGAATTCATCACTTGGGATGACGGGAGCTGCTGAAATGGGATCGGGCTTTCTGCAGGAATAAAAGCCCTGGAATGGGGTGGATCTCCTGAAGTGCCTCTTAACCTTTTCCCTATCCTGTTCCTAAAGGGAAAATAAATCCCACCAGGAGCTCTACTTGCAAGAGGGAAAAAAAGAAAGGAGTGTTATCCAGCTCGCCAAGGTGCTGGGATTCATGGAAGAGGAGATGTGGGAGAAGGGAGAACTGGACAGGACAGGGAGCTTGCTCCAAGCTCCGGATCATCCCATGGATAAGGCAGGAATTTCAGCTGGTTTTAAGGCAGGAATATTTTTCATCCAGCTGAAATTTGGGATATTTGGGATCAGGAATAACTCCTGGGAGATGGGACGAGGAGAGGGAGAACCACCTGGATGTGCAAGAGGCTGATCCCATGGAATCATATACAGGAATGAGCAAGGGGGTTGGAACAAGGAAAGGTTTGGGAATCAGTGGTGTTTGGGAAGGGTTTGGGATGCACCAACGTTTGGAATGGGGCAGGATTTAGGATGTAGCAGGGTTTAGGGTGTCGAAGGGTTTGGGATACAGCAGATTTGGGAAGCAGCAGGATTTGGGATACAGCAGGGTAGGGATTCAGCACAGTTTGGGGTTCAGCAACATTTGGGATACAGAAAGTCCTGGGACTCCAAACACCCCAGAATTCAGGGTCTCCCTGTGGGAGGCAGGGCCCTGTCCCAGGTTCTGCTCCCGGATCCAAAGGGGACCAGGAGCCGTATCCATGCTCCGGCAGGGAGCCCAGGCAGATCCGGCATATTTTTCCCGGTTACTCATTAACTGCAGTTCTTTTGACAGGATCAATATTCCAAGCAAACACTTGAGCAGCCCCACTCCGCTTCCCTCTCCTTTCCTCGGCAAAATGATTTATTCCCGAAAATGCAGCTGCCTGGAAAAGCGGCTCCGGGGAAAGGGGAGGGGGCTTTATCGGTGGGATATGCAAAGCACATTTATTCTGGCTTTTATCTCTCCCATTCCATGTTGATCCCATCCATACAGATGGATTTGGGGCAGGTAGATAATGAAAAGTCAAGTGGAAAATTTACACAAAGGCGCTCCCGGCTCCTGCTTTTCCAGCGGCGTTGGAATTGCTTTATTCCCTCATTCCTTAAAGCGGGATTTCAAAGCTTTCAAACATTTTATGTCTAACACAAATCCGTTTAATTCCCACCTGGAATTTTTTCCAGTGTTAATTTCCTCATTAATTACCGGGGATATTTGGATTAAACACGGTCCTGCTCCTTCTCCCGCTGATCCATCTCCGTCTCCTTCCCGGCGTGCCCGAAGTCCTACCGGGAGCTTCCCGTGCCACCAAAACCTCCGGACCCATTCCCTAATTCCCTGTAAGTGGCTTTTCCTTGGGCCAGGCACTTAATGGAGGGCATGGGATGGGAGAGCACAGCTTGGAACAAAAAAAAAATCCGGAAAAAACCGGGAGAACCGTTATTAATAAACATCTCCTGGCCATTTGGAGGCTGCTCCAGCTTAAAGCAATTAATTCAGGATCCGGACATAAACTCTCCAGCTCTTTGACAGCTTGGAGCTGGAATAAAAATGCCAGTTCTCCAGGGAAAAGCCAGGATAGTTGGCTCTTTTCCGGACTGTTTGCTCATAGGCCCAGGGAGCAATCTTCCTGCGGAATGAAATGCAAGGACACAAACAATGTTCCAGGGAGAGAATGGGAGATGGGAATGAACAGTTTGAACTATTTGCTCAGCAGAAGGGCGTCCACAATGCCGGGCCCATGGATTTTCCATGGATCACCCGGCTCCCCAATCCCTTTTGTTGTGGAGCCCCGGCCTCCGGCCAGATAAGGGCACAGCTGCAGCCCTTCCCTGATTCCCTGATTCCCTTATCCCGCTGATCCAGGAAAAGCTGCCTCCGGTGGCATTCCCGAGCCAAGATCCAGCCTCTGGCCCATGGTTTTTCCATTGATCCTGAATCCCTTTTGTTGTGGAGCCCCTTCTTCCAGCCAGGTAAAAGCACAGCCCTTCCCTGACTCCATGGATCCAGCAAAAGCTGCCTCCGCTGGCATTCCCACAGCCTCCGGTTGGCATCTTTGGGAATGGCCAGGAAACCCTTTTGGGACAAGGAAAGGTTTTAGGGGCAGGGAAACCCTTTGGGGGCAAGGAAAACTCTTGGAGCAAGGGAAAAGAACCCTCTGGGATAAGGGGAAAACACTCTTGGAAAAAGGGAAACCTCTTAGGGCAAGGAAATATTTTAGGGAAAGGAGGCACTTTTGGGTGAGGAAAACGTCTTGGAAAAGGGAAATCCTCTTGGATAAAGGAAAACCTCTTGGGGCAAGGAAACCCTTTTGGACAAGGAATTCTGTCCTCATTCCAAGCAAGCTGCAGGAATGCCACATTCCAAGGGATATTTCCAGCCTGGGCTGGAGATGCAGAGCTGCCAAATGCAGAATTCCATATTTATTTAGGACACAATGAGCCTGGAATGTGAAAATCCTAAATATGCATCGGCCTTCCTGGGAGATCTAACTGAGAGCCAAATGTGAAATAATGGGAATATCCTTGCTGGATACCACTGCATCCAGGACTTCATTCCCTAAAAATCCAGGGAAATTTCTGCCACTTCTAGTCCAGGCCACCTCTTGTCTTGCTCAGGGTAGGGAAATGCTGGAATTCTAAATGAATGGGGAGCAAGGCCAGCCGGGATGATCCATCCATTGTTGTTCCCACTTTTTGTCCTGTTGGTACTGGGAGATGGGAATAGCCCATGGGCTGTTGGAAAGAATCCTTGAAAGGATTTTAGGAGTGAACAGGGAAAAGGTTGTGGATTTGGCAATCCCAGAGCTCTGTTGGTGTCCCAAAAATCCATGGAATCACTGAATTTTTTTTGTGGTTTCCCCCCCTTCTCCCACTTTTTCCTGCAGGGTGGTCTGCCTGGAGGCTCCCGTTGTTCCTGGGCTGCCCACAGCTTGTCCCACATATCTCTGAAATCCCGGAGCACCTGGATATTCCCTGATACTCTGATACTGCATTCCTGGGATGGCCCATCCCAAAATCCTTCAGGAAGAGGGCTGGGCTCCTTGGTTCTATGAATTCCCATGGAATATCCCAAGTTGGAAGGGATGAAGCTCCCCAATCCCATCCCAATTCCCATTTCAAAGATAGATCCCACTGGATTTCCATTCCTAGGATTGTTCACCCCAAAATCCCTCAGGAAAGGGGTTTCATGTCTCTACCATAGTTGGGCTCCTTAATTCCATGACTTCCCAAGGAATATCCCAAGTTGGAAGGGGTGAGGCTCACCAACCCTATCCCTATCCCCATTTTGAAGGCAGATCCAGCTGGAATTCCTTTTCCGTGCTCCACCAGCTCCAACCTCATCCCAAAAGCAGGATGGGTTAATTAATGAGACGTTAAAGAGGCGGAATGACACTTCCAGGAGCTCATTCCTGAGCCACTCTGCCGGAGACAAAGAGAAGGTGCCGGTGGTGCCGGGTAATTTGCGCGGCGTTCCCGGGGAATAAATTTAGGGAAGCAAATATCGTTATGCGGGATTTAAATTAAAGTTGACACTAATGTAAATACGGCCAAGCAACTCCGTGTTTAAAAACTGGGATGAGGCTCCCGCTTTTTAATCAGCTTCTCTTAACTCCGCTGGCATTTCAAATCCAGCGGTTAAATTGGATACAAAGCCAGGAGAAGGAGCTGCCGGAGGGAGCGGCTCCTTCCCGCAGGATGCACGGGCTCAAGGGGTGGGATAACGTAGGGAAAGGTGGCCAGGAAGCACCTGGAGATGATCCAACAGTCCCATGTCCTATGGAGATTCCCAGCTTTCTGATCCCGCTGCTCCGGATCCAACAGCGCTCAGATCCTCTGGAACCCATTGGCATTTGGTTCTTCCCGCCTGTGTCCAGCTCATCCCAACATCCAAACCCCGGAGCCAGAGACAACATTCCTGGTGCTGGGGGGGTTCTCCCAGCTTCCCACCACGCTGCTTCCAGCCTGAATCATGGGATGATTCACGTTGGAAGTGACCCTAAAGCTCCTCTTTTTCCAATCCCCATCAAAGTGAAATCATGGAACTGGGGGGAAAAAATAGGGAATAAAAGCAGCAAAGTGGAGAGAAAGGAGCGTTCCTGCCTCAGCTACTTCAAAGCTGGGTGATCCTGAGCTCTGGAATAACAATGGGAGCTCTGTAACCTGGCAGGACCTGGAGTCATTCCTGTTCCAGAAACAATGGATTTGGCACTGGAATTCTGCTGCCTTCCTTTCCAAGGGAATAAAGTGCCCCTGGCAGCGGTGAGAGCACCGGTTCTCTGCCACGAGATAAGGCCTTGGAATGAGGGATTGTTTCCGCACCATTCCAGCACCATCCCAAAGTTTTCCAGGTCCAGCTGGATGGACTCGGGGCCCCTCATCCCCTCTTGGCAGTTCCAATATCAACAGCTGTTTTGGGAGTCAAATCCCACCTGAGGTGGGATAAAATCCAACCCAAATCCATGTTTTGTTTGTGCTGAGAATGTTCGTCTTCAACCCCCAAATAATTTTGGGAATGGTGGGAATAATAATAAAAATAACAAAAATATCAGCGGAATATCAACACTATAGTAATAAAAATCTTTAAAAATATAATAAATCCTTTCCTTGGAATTTTTGAACAGCTTGCATGGAATTCCTGATATCCCAAGTTTCTTGGACAATTGGGGCTCCCTGGATCCAGCTTGAGGCACAGGGGGTGCAGAGGTAATTCCTGTGGGGAATTGCCAAACGGAAGAGGTGAGGGGATCGGTGTTATCCCAGGAAGGTCCCACCCAGAAGAGGTGATTCCCACAAGACATCTCCCACTCCTGGCCTCATACCAAGATTCCAGAATTTCACCTGCTGCCCTGGCAGAGGAGTTCATATTCCTTATCCCAGATTATGGTTTGGGATGTCAAACAGAGTCGCACATCTCGTTAATTACCCCCCTGGATATCCCAGGGATTTTAGGAGTGTCCAGTTCAGGGGAAAACACTGGGAAAACTCCCTCAAAAGTGCAGACAAAAACCTGGGGTGGTGTGATCCCATTTTCTGGGAAGGAAGGGGTGTCCCAGGAGCAAGATTTTCCCGGGAGCCATCCCCCAGCACCGGGGCTGTGTCCACAAACCCCCCCTTCCCTAGGAGTTAAGGAGCTTCCAGACACCCATTGTCTTGGAAAATCTGATGGAAAGCAGAGGGCTCCAAGGGCTGGGAGGGGAGGGGCCGCCCTGGCTGCCTGGAAATGGGGATGGATGGGGCTCTTGGATAGGTGAGACCTTTGGAGTGGGATAATGGATGGAGGGGAGCAGCCGAGTGGCCCTGACATCCCATTCTTTAGTGGCTCGTCTCTGCTGGGAGACGCCGGGAAGGGATTTGATGGAGGAGCAGGGAAGGAGGTTGATGGAGAGCAAGGAAAGGATTTGATGGAGAGTGGGGAAGCTGATAGAGAGGTGGAGAAGTTGATGGGATCTATCCTGATTTTCTCCCTCGGCACAGCTCTCACCTGATGGGAAAAGAGGGAAGAGGTTGCCTGGGGATGTTGTTGGCTAAGCCAATTTTAATTCCACGGTTTTCCCGGTTTTTGGGGAGAATTGATGCTGCAGGCTGGATGGATCCCATGGTCAGAGGTGCAGCACCTGGGGAGGGTAAAAATCCGCTGATTTAGAGGCTGGAGCAAATTCCAAATTGCCCAACTGGGCACTCCGCAGACCCTGTGGAAAATATTTGGAAGGAGAAACCCAGGTGGAGACACTGCTGCTCTCCCAAATTCCTTATGCTGGGAAAAATGGGAGCCTCTGGCACGGCAGGCCCCCACTGGGTAAGGTGGGTTTGGACACCTTGAGACAGGCAGGAATGTTTTCCGTGTCCTGGAGTGCCTCTGGAATCCCTGGGTCACCTCTGTGCGAGCCAGAGATAAGGGAGAGGGTAGAAGTTGGCTGGAATTGGTTGGATGCACCACCCCAAATCCTGGCTGCTGTTTCCGGTGACCCAGGAATAGCTCCAGCCAGGTATGCTGGCAATGTTTAACAACCCATCCGTCTTTTCCTGCTCCCGCTCCCAGATCCCTTTGTTTGAGCCATGGGGCCCTCCAGTCTCACCGTTGTCCCACTTATCTCTGGGATTAATCTCCCAGGAATCCCGGTATTAATGTTAAACCTGGTTTTACCATTCCCAGTCCGTTGGATCCATGTTGGTGGGATTCATCCCATCATCCCAACCCCAAAATCCTGACTACCTCCCGCTCATCTTCCCAAAGTTTTGTTTGGGGGTGGTATCCCACCAGTTTTTTTGGGATGCTGGATGCCCAGCACCATCTCCCTGGCACAATGTGGGAGCAGGAGCAGCATGGAATATTCCCAGTGGGAATGGGAAGGGTGAAGGGGCTGAGGCCAGCGTGGCCGAGGCACAGGGAGGGAGCTGGGAGCAGGTGGATGTCGGGAAGGGAGGCTGGGCTCGGAACTGCTGGTGGAGAGCTGTGCACACAGCCCTTATCGCATCCGGCCGTGTTTGCCCAGCAGGAGCAGGGAGCCGGCTGATCCCGCGGGAAGGGAGCCCAGCCGGAGCCCCAGCTCCTGGCTTTCCACCATGGAGGGGCTCTGGGCTGTTCCCTTGGCTTTTGGACAAAATCTTGGAGTCTCCTGGTGCTTAAACACCCTGGATGGATCTACTCTCCATGACTCCAGCCATATCCATGTTTTGGTCACATCCGTAATCCAACCACATCCATGCCTTGGTCTCATCCATGCTTTTGTCACATCCATGCCTTGACCACATCCATAATCCAACCACATCCATGCTTTGGTCACATCCATGCCTTGACCACATCCATAATCCAACCATATCCATGTCTTGGTCTCATCCATGCTTTGGTCACATCCATGCCTTGACCACATCCATAATCCAACCACATCCATGCCTTGGTCTCATCCATGCTTTCGTCACATCCATGCCTTAATCACATCCGTAATCCAACCACATCCATGCCTTGGTCTCATCCATGCTTTGGTCACATCCATGCCTTAATCACATCTGTAATCCAACCATATCCATGTTTTGGTCATATCCATGCCTTGACCACATCCATAATCCAACCATATCCATGTCTTGGTCTCATCCATGTTTTCGTCACATCCATGCCTTGACCACATCCATAATCCAACCACATCCATGCCTTGGTCACATCCAGACCTTGGTCCCAAGCATCACCTCCAGGTTGCACCAGCTCCTCATCTTCCAAGCCTCTGGAATATCCCATCTAGAAGGGATCTGCCGTGAATATGTTGGTGCTACACATCAGGATGATCCACGATTTCCTTGGTTTCCTGGGAGTGAGCCCAGCCTGTCCTGGTGGGATCCGGTGGGATGGTGGTGAGGGGACACGAGGAGGGTGGAAATGAGCTCTGGATCTGGTGGGATGCAGGGACAGCTGCCACTGGAGTTGCCAGGAGGAGAGCAGGAAGGAGCTTTATTTGGGAAAAATCAGGTTCTGTGCCACTCACCCTCTGCTCCCTCCTGGTTGTATGGAAAACCTTGGGAAGTCCAGCTCCCGATTAATAATGGAAAATAATCCTGGAGCTGCTGGTGGCTCCTTCCAGCCTCTCCTCCATGGGACAAGGGTGTTTTTACCATCACATTAATGGAATGGAGATGCCTGGAATGTGCAGCCACATCCCGGCTATCCCAGTCCTCCAGAGCATCCCCTGGAATTCCTTATTTCCCCACAGAAGACCCCCATTAACATCGGAGTGGCTCCAGGTCACCGGGAATGTCACCAGGAAGGGGCTGATTGATCCCCTGCTGCCAGGGGGTTATCCTGAGGGGGCTTCCCAGGACATTCCCAGCAGGTTGGATGTGATCCAAGGGGCAAATTGAAGATCCTCACCCCCCCTTCCCTGGAATACCTGGCCTGGAATAACCCTGTATTCCAGCAAATATCTGTCTGATTCCAGCTCCAGGAATGAGCTCTTCCAGCCCTCCCAGACGGAGCTGTTAGAGCAGTGACCAGGCTTTTCCGTGGAAACCCATTTTCCATGCCCACAGCCCTGTCCCTGGAGCATTCCCTTCCGTGCTCATCCATCCAGGGAGTCCTGACTGTCCCGTCAGTGTGCAGAGCTTGGAAAAAGCCCCTTGGAAAAAGCAGGATTTCCACCCCACAGCTGGAAAAGCGGCCCCTTCCCTTTCCCTGCCTAATTCCGGGCGGAAACCCAGCCTAGGCTGGCAAGGGACAGAGGCTTCCCTGTTTGGATTCGGGATGGGGATTTCTGCGGCTGAAAGTGGCTTTGTGATTTTTCCAGGAACGCTTCCTCCCTGGCTCCGGCGTGGGATGCACACCGCAAACGGGCTGTGGAGGGGAAGGAGCAGGGAAAATATTTAAACAAGGATTTGGGAATGAGCTTGGATCGCTCACTCCGAGAGCAGTTTCCGAGGCCGGTGTTAAAATGTGCTTTTCCCTCGGAGCCTCCGGAGTTTTTTAAGGACTGGGATTGGAGTTTTGTGGCTGGAAAAGGCCATAATTAATCATTTGTGTTCCCAGTGTGGATGTGCTTCCAGCAGGTCCTGTTTATTTATCCCATTTATCCCATTTATCTTCTCCCCGCTGGATCAAAGAGCCTTTTAGCACCCTGGAGTTTTCCTCCCAGGAAGCTTATCCCATGCTCATTTATCCATGATCCCGGGCAGCCCTGCTCCTGCTTCCAGCACACTCCAGCTTCAGGTTCAGCGTGTTAAATTCGTGGATATCCCCTAGGGCAGAGGCACATCCAGATCCCAGCTAAAGCCTGTGGGAAGCAAGGAAAATCTTCCCTCTGGGAATTATAACTGGGAAGCTGCACCCTTTCCCTGGAAGGAGGGTGCAGCCAGGTGGGAATCAGGATATTTCCTCAGGAAACAAATGATAAAATAAGAGGGAATGGTCTCAGGGGAAGTTCAGTTGGATATCAGGAATTTCTTTATGGAAAGGCCTGGAGTGGGACACTGGTGGAGTCCTCATCCCTGGAAGTGTCCAAGGAACAGCTGGAATTCTCACTCAGTGCTCAGATAAAGTGGGAAATGGACAAAGGTTGGATTTGATATCTCTGAGGTATTTTCCAGCTGGAATATTCCTACAATTCCATAAGGACTGAGTGAAGCAAGGACATCTCATTCCGCTGGAGGCTGTGGGGAGAAATCCAGAGGCTCCTTCCCACCTCCTGAGGCCTCTTCCCACCTCCACAGCGCTGGGATTTGGCAGAAAGGAGGGGAAATCCTGCTTCCCACCTTCCTGGTGGCCAATCCCAGAGAGCCCCACCCTCCAAAGGGATCTGGCCTCCTTTCCCAGCTGGAATCCTGAGGGAGCTGGGGTTCTGCTCTGAGGTGGGAAGGAGTTGGGCTCTGCTTCCCATATCCTGGCTCCCCAACCCCTGTGTTTCCCTGGCTGCCTTTCCAAGGTTTCGAGGAGCCAATAATCCTGAGGGATTGGAGCTGGAGGTGCAGGAGCTGCAGCTCCCGGAGCGTTCCAGCCGTGACGTGAGCACGGAGGCATTTCCTAGGCCTGGAGAGCCCTTGGGAGTCTGGCCTGGGGGTGGATCCGTGTTCTCCAAGGGCTGGAATCCTGGCTCTCCAGCTCTGGAGTGGTTTAAGTGGAATTCTTGGTCGGAGTTGCAAAAGAGCGGAGCCTCCCTGGGTGTTCTGGCAGGTGAGGGGATGGATCAAAGCTCTGTGGCCTTGGAGCTCCAATGTTTCCCTGGATTTTAGGAATTCTGCTTTGGATTTGCTCCCAGTTCAGGGCCTGATCCTCGAATTCCACCCAACCCAGGATATTCCAGCCTGAGGTGTCCTGGGGGGATGCTGCAGCTCCAGGGATTGCTCAGAACTTGTCCAGGCACATCCCAGTGGAGCAGGGAGCCGGTGGGGGAGAATTCCAGGTTTCCTGGCTCCTTCGGTGACCTTGGGAGCTTTATCTCCATGAGTCACCCAGGCAAATCCTGGACATTGAAGGGAGTTTCCTCTTGGATCTGAAAAATCAGGAGCCAGCCCCACATTCCTTTGTGGTTTTGGGGTGTGCCAGGATCAGGAGGGAAGAATTGCCTGGGAAAAAGTGGCCTCAAAACTCTTCCCAGGGGCTGCAACCCCTGGATAATTTTCCAGGAGTTCCCTCCCAGGCATTCCAACGTGAGCAGTGTCAATCCATGGACTCACTGAGTATTCCTATCCAGCTTCCAGAGGCAGGAACAGGGCAGCCAAAAAATTGAGGAAATTGTTTAATTCCTCCTTAAATTTTCGGACTTGGGATTTCCACCTTCACTGGGAGTTGGGATGGAAATTCTCCAGCTGGGAATATAGGAGAAATGCAGCTGGATTTCCATCCGTGGGTGCTATAAATGGGGGGATCCAGCTGGATTTCTCTCCCTGGATGCCATAAATGTGGGAACAGGGCCTTGGGAAGTCCCTGGCTCAGCTCCACCTCCATCCCTGTCCTGGCAGCTCCGTGGAGGAGCTGTCAGGATTTGATGGAGTCAAGGAAAAGTTCAGGAACCTTGGAGTTTGACTGTGCCTTGGAGCTCAGGGAGCACAAATCACATTCCCAACAGTTTTATGGGAATCCTCCTGTCCTCTGGGGGGGCTTCTGCTCCAAAATGATTGTATGGGAGAATTCCAAGGAAGTGGAGCTGTGTTCAGTGCCCAGGGAGAGTTTTCTCTCCCTGTGTCCTCCTTCTCACAGCCTCTGGAGAAACAGTGCCTTCCTTCAGAGAGGATTCTGCTCCAAGCTGGTGGAAAACTGATTTTATTGGAGGATTCCAAGGAAATGGAGCCATTGTTGGTGCCCAGGGAGAGCTTCCCCCATTTTCTTCTCCCTCTTTCCCACAACCCCTGGAAAAACAGGGCCTTTCTGTGGGGAGATTTTGCTCCAAAATTATTTTAAGGGAGATTCCAAGGATGTGGAGCTATTTTGGAGCTTTCCCTCCCTGTGCCCTTGGAACAACCAGGCCCTGGGAAAAGCAATAGGGAGGTGGAAATTTGGGAAGGGAGTGTGAAGAAGGAGAGGAGCAGCTGCATTCCTGTCCCAGCGCCTCCCAATTCCTAGGAATCCCAAAGCTCGGGGGGGATATCCCAAAGGATTTTTACCCCAAAAGAAGAACGAGGTTGGAGCAGAGGATTGGATGCACTGCAGGAAAACTCCTGGAAGGGCACAGGGGTGCGTGGAGCACCCCGGGAAGCGAATCCCAAGGGAAAGGCCAGCTCCAGGCAGGCTGCTCCCCAGTACCTGGCTCCGGGCGCCGCTGGCAAATCTGGGATATCAAAGGCCTGTCAGCCTGGGGAACGGGACAAAGGCCGGCGCATTAATGATTAACTCCGCTAAAAGCTGCGGCTTTTTCATTCCCAAGGCGCCGGGAAGCTCCAGGCCCATGTGACAATCCCGGGCATTTTGTGGCAGATTGGGAAAAGCTCGTGAGCAAACACAGGTGCTCCGGAGTCAGGGACAACCACAAACAGCCGCAGCTATTCCAGCCGAAATTAACTCCTGTGTTTGCCTCCCGTTTTTCCTGCCGGGAGATTTTCCCCTTTTTTTTTTTTTTTTTTTTTTTTTTCTCATTTGAGGCTTTCAGTGGTCAGGGAGGGAGAAGAAAAGGAGTGGGGAAAAAAAAAAAAGGGAAAACTCCCCCAGAAGGCTCCTCACGTGGAAAAAGCCGAGGGAAGATATTGAACAGGGAAATAAAACGCACTCCTGGGTTTTATTTAGGGAATTTATTGGGAAATCCCAAACAAACGTGTGTGGGATGTTGTGGGATAACCCTGGAGCAGCGGGAGGGGAGGGAAAAGGGGAATTTGAGGATGTCTCCCCCCCGAATCCGGGTGTGACCTCGCTGTGGCTCAGCCCGAAGGTCCCTCTAGTGGCTTTCTTTGCTTCCATGAGGAATTGCCGGGGTTTTATTCCCCGTTCCAAGATTTATCCCGGCTCCCAGCCACTGTAGAGAGCGAACAGCAGAAAATTGGGATCGAGTCCCAGAAAGAAACTTTGAGATGGGAAAAGGGGTGCAAAAATCCTGGGAGCAGCCTTGGGAATGAACAGCAGCGCTGGGATGGGGAATGGGAATGCTGCCTCTTCTCCCGGCTGGAAGGAGGAGGGGAGCAGCATCCCGCTTTTCCAAGGGAGGGATTTGCAGCCTTGCAGCACCGGGTGATCCAGGCTGGAACAATTCTGTGGATTTCACTGCAGGAAGGGCTTGGTTCGCGCAGGTTTATCCCTGTGGAATAAATCTGGATTTGCACCTCAAAAATCAGGATAACGCCCCCAAAGGGAGGAGGATTCCAGTCTGCAACATCCAAGGGTTTTTTGGGATGGGGCTAGTCTTTGGTGCAAATAGGGTGTGGTTTTGGGATAAGGGATGGAGGGGTGGGATACAGGGAATGGCTTCCCACTGCCAGGGATAGATGGGATATTGGGAATTAATTCCTCGCTGTGAGCATGGGGAGGTCCTGGCACAGTTTTCCCAGAAAAGCTGTGGCTGCCCCATCTCTGGGAATGTTCAAATCCGGGTTGGATGGGGCTTGGAACAGCCTGGGATAGCTGAAGGGGAATGATCCACAAGCTCCCTTGCATCCCAGTCCATGATGGAATTCCATGATCCATTGCCTCGGTGACTCCAGCACAAAGTGGATTTAAGGAAAAATCACTCTGATCCAGCTGCTGGATCATCTGGAAAATCCAAGAAAAACAACCAACCTGCCCTGGTGAATGGAGCAAAAGGAGAGTTGGGACAGAGAGCAGAATTCCACAAGGAGAATTGGGAAGCAGCATCCAGACTTTATCCCAAGGACAACGGCTGCAGATGGGGACATTAAAAGGGGACATTAAATTCCATGTGTTCTGTGGGATTATCCTGGAAGCAATCCCGATTTATTTTGCCAAATTGAGCTCCAGCCAATTCCTCTCCCAGGCGATGATGGATAAATATCATTAAATTGGGAAAGATGGAAGCGAGCGATGCCCTTGGATCAGTGGGAACAAACACTCGGGAAGGGAAGGACAAAACCAGGAAACTGGGATGCAAATCATCCAAATGAGGCAGATCAAACAGGAGGGAAAATGGGATGGAGGCTGGGAAAACTGGGAAAACTGTCGGGATGTCTCTGGAACTTTGTTTTTCAGTGAAAAAATTGAGGGAAAAATTACAGAAATGGGTTGGGAAAACTTTTGGGGGAATTTCTTGAAAAGGGAAATATTGCTCAGCTTGGGAATGTTGTTTCTATTGGGTCTTGGCATTTTAGGGATTGCAGTTCTTGGGATTGAGGCCAGAATTCTCGGGAATGAATCTAAGTCTCACAACAGAGGGGGGAAATCCCAAGCAATTCCCATTATCCAATGTGGATTACCATCCTGGAACATCCCCCTCTTTCTGTTTTTGGAAAAGCCAAATCCCTGAACTGATCCATAGCAGGTGCAATTTAACCCTTCCTTTGCCTCCTTTCCAAACAAAAGGTTTTAGTCTCCCAATTTTTCCCTAGTTTGGAATTTTTTCTATATAAATTCCCAGAACAGTTTGGGTGGGAAGAGACCTTAAGGACGATCCCATTCCCACTCCCTGCCATGGATAGGGACAACTTCCACCATTCCCAATCCCCATCCGACCTGAATTTACTCCTTGGCTGAATATTTCCATTGATCCGCTGCTTTTGGTTTCCAGGGAGGGAGGGAAAAGATGGAAAACTGGGATCTGGGATATGCTGGGCTGATCTAGGACAGGGACATCCCTTGGAATTTGGAAAGATGGAGCAGATCCATCTTTTCCTGCTTGGAAACATCCCCTCTCCCTTTCTGCAGTCCCAATGATTCCAGACCCTCCGAGACGCCAAGGGAACCTTATCCCAGCATCCATAGGGAAATTCCAGGGGTTTTGGGGGTTTGATCCCATTTCTCCTGTGGGATAGGGATGACTCCTGGCAAAGCTGGATTCCCAAGCCCAGCGTGGAAAACCAGAGGGTTTGGGCTGTATCCAGGTGTACCTTGCCTAAAAAAAAATAAATATATATATATATACAGAAAAAAGGGAAGTGATCCCGTTGGAATCAGGATAAAAATTTATTAGGGAGAAAGCAAATGAAGGGATGGAAAGAATTCCTTTATTGCCCAGATCCTGACTGGGTATGTGATCAGTGACCTGGAATACGCTCAAATCCAGGATAAATTAGAGCTGGATGGAATTCCCGCCCCACACCCCCCCCCTCCTGCCTTTTGGGCAGCAGAGGGAGCAGCCAATTCCCGGCTTTCTCAGCTTCCTGCTTTTCTGGGAAGTCAACAGACCTGGAAAGGCTTGGAATTCAGGAACTCATGCTGGTTTGACTGAGGTCACTGGCAGAAAAATGGGATAGGGAATTCAGGATTTGGGACGGAGTTGCTGTGCCAGGTTCATCCCAATGTTGATCCTTTACCTTTTTCCAATGTTTTTCCAGGTAGAAGAGACAAAATATCTCAGATATCTCCCAGAGCCCGCAAAGGGGTCCCAAACCAGGACAGATCCAATACCCCCCATTCCCTGTGGATCTGCCCCTTGGAAACTCCCAAAATCACAACCAGCTGCACCTCTGGAATGGCTCTGAAAAGCCTGGGAATTCAAATTAGCTCCAGGTTTTCTCCTCCTGGGAGTTCATCCATCCCTGGCTCCCTTTTCCCTTTATCTCCAAATTCCCTTTGTTCACCTAGATTTGCCCCTGGATTGTCCATTGTATTCCAAGCCCAACGGGATCCAAGAAAAGATCCTTTCAGATAAAAACAATGAATTAGCACCTCAGGATTTATTGTTGGAGGTGGAATTCCTGCTAGGAGGTGATTTCCAAGGAAATTTGCATTTGGAGATGCCAACATTTGAGTGGCAAATTTTCTTGGAATCGAGAGTTTGGATTTGGAAAAGTTGTGGTGTTTTAATGGGATAAAAGTTGGGAAAACTCCTCAAAAATTTTTAAATCCCAGATTTTATTGGATTCCTGGCAAGGTGGGAATATTCAGCTGTGCTTTCCCTCTCCCTTCCAGGTTTATCCCTGGCAGTGGGAAGCGATTCCTGCAAATCTCCAGGAAGGGCCATGGATCTTCATTCCCAGGCTCATTTCCATGAAATAAATGTCACCATAAAAAACCGGGATCTCGGGAGAAGGCGGAAAACATATGGAGCTGTGCCAAGGAGGGCTCATTAATGTCCCACTTCCCAGCTGGAGTCCATAAAGGCTCCATTTCCCGGGATAATCGAGCTCCAAGGGCATCAGGAAGGCTCCATGGGGGAGCCATAAAGCCTTGGAATTGCACATGGACACTGTGGAATCCCGGGAGTGGGGCAGGGCTCTGCTCATCCCAGGAATGCTTCCCAGAAAACCTGGGGGCAGCCGGTGTTGGAGGCATGGGAAGGGCTCCAGGAAGAAGCATGGAATGCTGGGATGCGTGGTATGGAGATGAGGGGCTGGAATTCCATTGGGAAACAGCTCCTGATGCAGTTTTTAATTCCACCTCTCCCTCCCTGCATTCCCAGGGACTCCAGAGAGTTTTCCTTGGGATCCTCCCATGGTGGACACCAAGGGAAGTGGATCCTGGCTCCAGCCATATCCAGGGGGAAATTCCAGGAGTTTGGTGGGTTTGATCCCATTTTTTCTGTGGGACCAGGATGACTCCTGGCAAAGCAGAGGCTTTGAGATGTATCCAGGGGCATTTTTCCTTAAAAAAAATAGACAGGAGCGGGGAAAAATAAGGAAGTCCAGCCCGTGAGGTGGGATGCACATGGAATATCAACCTCATCCCACGCCCTCACATTCCTACTCTCACCCCCTCATATTCCCACTTCCAGCCCCTCATATTCCCACTTCCAGCCCCTCTCCCATCTGCTCCCTGCTTTCCATCCCGGGCCTTTCCCTGCTGCCTGTTCCCTTTTTCCCGTCTTGTTTGCTTTTCCCACCGCCGGCCCCTCTCCCTTCCCACCCTGGCATTTATTGGATTTCTCCCTCTCTCCTTTTTTCTCCCTTTCCTTCACCCTTTTCCAAGCAGGGAAAAAGCTCCCGGGAGTTGCTGGGGCCTGGATGAACTTTTGACCCTCCTGGATTTGGATTTCGGAAGGAATTTTAGCTGGGGCTGTGTCCCTGCTCCAACACCTGGATCCCAAATTTCCTCCTCCCAGGATACTGGGCTCCGAGTCACATCCCAGTGGGAAGAGAACAAGGAATTTTCCTTGGAGATTCCTGGGAATTATGAATTTTGGGGGTCTGGGAGTAAAGGAAAAGCAAAATGGAGCAGGTGGGGATGTTCTGGGATATTGGGAATGCTCCCGATTTTCAGACTTATTTCAAAGCATCATTCAAAATATCCCAGTTTTTTCCAAGTCCCACAATTTTTCATCCAGGAACTATTTAAAGAATATTTTTTAAATCCCAAATCCACAAAAATCAATTAAAAAATCCACCCCAATTAACTCCAAATTAAACAAAAAAATATCCCTTTAAAAGTTTTCACAGGAAAAAGATTCCAAAATTCCCAAATCCTTACAGACACCAGATTTGACTCCAAAAATAAGCGGGAGACAGGATTTTAAAGACACCTGGAGTTTCTGTGGGATCTGGGAATTGTCCCTGTATCCTGGCCAGCTCAACATGGAAATATCCCTGAAAATTGCTTCTCACAAATTCCCAGGAATTCTGTTCCCAAGTATTTAGGTCCAGCTGGAAATATCCAAGTAGAGCCCTGGCTTTTTGGGATGGGTTTCGGGAAGCAAAGAGCAGTTCAGGGTCATTCCCAAGGATTTTTGGAGAGAGATTTTGGGAAGAGGAATTGCCAGGGTGTTGTTTCTCCAGAAGAAAATTCCGGAGGCGGCTCTGTGGGATTCTCTGATCCTCCCCATCCCAGAAAAGGGGGGAAAAGGTGGATTTTTTTTTTTTTCCTGGAATAGGAAGAATCATTGGGACACGGTGCTGTTTTCCTGGATTTTCCCAGTCCTGGCTCGCACCTGCCACCATTCCCACCTTCCCAAGGGTGTTTTTCCCACTGAACAAACAGCTGGATTTAACCCTGGAGTGGATTTTTTGGGATATCAAACCCTCTGGAACACATTCCCACCCCACCGCCATTCCTGCTCTGCCTGAACCCTTCAGGGAGGCCTTGGGAAAAAGGGGGAATGAAATTCCATCCATTGAGCCAATCCTGCTCCTCCCAACACCCTCTGGATCCCCATCCCGCTCCATAAAGGACTTTCTATCCACAGCAACCGGGAAGCAGGAATGTTGTCCATGGTTTATGGCAGCTCCTGGGATAGGGAGCAGCTGCCCCCGGCCAGCTTGATTGGAAAAGACGGAATGAGCCATAAATTAGGGAAAGTGGGAAGGAAAAAAGCAGGACCCTCTGGGACTCTCGTGGCTGTAGGGTCAGAATCAAAGGAAGGCTTGATTTGATCCCATAATTTCCACCGGCTCCTGGTTTTTTATGGGAGCAAGGACAAGGCCGGGCGAATTCCAGTGGCCATAATTCCCGGAGAAATACTGTACTTACATCAGGAAAAAGCTGGATAAGCTCCCGAGGTGCTCCGGGTCTTCCTGCTCTTGGAAAACGTGGATTTGGGAGTTTGGGGGATGCCAAATGTCTGTGGTTTTGTGGGAACAGGGAATTAAGTGTGTTTCCCTTTGGTTCCGGGTGGGATGGGAATCCCAAAACCACAATCCCAGGGATGCCAGGGAGACCCTGCTGGCTCTTTGGATGTTCCTAAAGGGAATGAGTGTCCAAAGCCAGGAAGGAAAACCATCGGGAGTGAGGGGTTGGAAAATTCTCACAATGTCAGATTCCCAAAGGCAACATTGGCCATGCTTCTCCCGAGAGCTCCAAACAAAATTCCAATGGATACACATTAAAGGGACGGTGCCACTGATGGAGATTCCTGGGAATTGTGCTGCTGGTGGACATTGCCAGTGTTGGGAATGATGTTTTAGGAATAATTCTCCTCCTCCCACCTGATCCATGTATCCATGGGGACACAGGATGGAGTTATCCCAGAATCCCATACCATCCTTCTCCCAACATTTATGTGATACCTCAGCTTGGGATGTGGTTTTCCATGGTTTAGGGGCTGGACTCTCCTACATCCAGAGGGAGATCCAACCTCTCCTTCCCCTCACCTCCCACAGTCACCAGGAATTCATTCCTTAAGGGACATGATCCTGGGAAATCTCCCTTTATATCGGATAATGAGCCTGGCATTTCGGGAATGGGAAGAACAGTGCTGCTGTGGAATTGCCAGGGAAACATCAGGAAAAACCCCATCCCTAAGGAACATCCTAATTGTCCTTGCTCCCAAGCAGTCGATAGCATCCAGCAGGCTGATCCCGAGTTTCTGGGAGCTCTTGGAATGCGCTGTTTTCCCCGGGATCAAGGAATTAAGGTTGGGGTTATTTGTATTGATTCCAGAGCCTCCGGCTCTGTCAGTCACGCTCGGATTTGTGGAGCACAAATTCCTCCTTTAAATGTCACCGTGCCTCATTCCCACTTCCATCAATAATTCCGGAGCCGGGATTTGTTTATTAACCCCCAGAGTTCCCTTCCCACCTTGCTCCTCCTTCCCACACACAAAAAAAGGGGGAATTGGAGTTCATTTCAGGAGGGAAAACCCTCTGGTAAAATTTCTGGGCCCTCTAGCGGTTCATGGGAATTTGGGATGGAATTTTGGGATACAGTTTCCTCTCAGCAATGTCTGGATAATGGGAATTTTGGATGAAATTTTGGGATGCAGTTTCCTCTCAGCAATATTTGGAAAATGGGAATTTGGGATGGAATTTTGGGATGCAGTTTCCTCTCAGCAATGTCTGGATAATGGGAATTTTGGATGAAATTTTGGGATGCAGTTTCCTCTCAGCAATATTTGGAAAATGGGAATTTGGGATGGAATTTTGGGATGCAGTTTCCTCTCAGCAATGTCTGGATAATGGGAATTTTGGATGAAATTTTGGGATGCAGTTTCCTCTCAGCAATATTTGGAAAATGGGAATTTGGGCTGGAATTTTGAGATGCAATTTCCTCTCAGCAATGTCTGGATAATGGGAATTTTGGATGAAATTTTGGGATGCAGTTTCCTCTCAGCAATATTTGGAAAATGGGAATTTGGGATGGAATTTTGGGATGCAGTTTCCTCTCAGCAATATTTGGAAAATGGGAATTTGGGCTGGAATTTTGGGATGCAATTTCCTCTCAGCAATGTTTGGATAATGGGAATTTTGATGGAATTTTGGGATGCAATTTCCTCTCGGCAATGTTTGGGTAATGGGAATTTGGGCTGAAATTTTGGGATGCAATTTCCTCTCAGCAATATTTGGGTAATGGGAATTTGGGCTGGAATTTGGGACGCAGTTTCCTCCTGGCAATATTTGATTAATGGGAATTTGGGCTGGAATTTTGGGCTGCTGCTCCTCCTTCTGGTAGTATTTGGATAATGGGAATGCAGAGGAAGATTCCTGAAGCTGCACCTGGGGATTCCCTGGAAAAGCGGAAGCAGTGGGGTTGCTATGTCATGCCGGGGCTGCCTCCCAAGATTCGGGATAAGGGCAGTATTTATGGAAGTTCTTTGGGATCCCTGGGCAAACAGCAAACATTCCCTGAGTCCTGGGCGGGTGCTTCCTTAAGCTCTGGCTCTATTTGGCCACGGGCCGTTTGTAAACTTGCTGATGATATCAGGGAGCCATTTTCCAAACAAAGTCCCGCTCCCGCCACCTCGAAATTCGGGAATATTGACACTGCGCCGGGCGCACGCTCCACAAACATTCCCGCCAAGGCCGCGGCCAAATCCAGCGGCGTTGTTTGGAAAACCTTTCCCACTCATCAGCCTCTCCTCACACGCTGGCACTGTTCAATTACCATCACTTCCAGAGCCTTAGGAAAACACCCCGTGTCCATGTAAATAGAGAGATCCGAAAACTCCCCGGAATGTTGGCTTTTCCAGACTGGAGGTGATGTTTTCCTTCGCTCCAATTTGTTCGGGAAACTAATCAGGCTGGGATAAAGCCGTCGGCAAATATGGCAGAGATTGACAGGCACATGTCAGAGTTTACACAGTCTGGCCAAGTGTACAGATCCTGCGGGATCGTGCGCCGGGAATGCTGCGCCGGGCACCGGGAGCCTCCGGAGTGGCTGACACGGCCTGGAATGCAAAGGCTTCCCAGGGAGGGGGGAAAGCTGAGGATGAGGATGCTCTGCTGCATGCTGGATTTTACTGAGGGGCTGGAAGAGGCCTGGAATGGGCTGTTCCAGCCCTGGGATGCGCCAGCCCTGGGATGCTCCTGGTTTTGAATGCTCCAGTGCTGGCATTCCCACCCCAGGCTGGAATGCAGAGGCTTCCCAGGGACTGGGGGGGAAGCTGAGAATGAGGATGCTCTGCTGCTTCCCTGATTTCACTGAGCCGTCAGGGACTGGGATACTCCTGGATTCGGATGGTCCAGCCCTGGAATGCTCCTGGACTTGGATCTCCTGCCCTGGGATTCTCATCACAGCCTGGAATGTGGCGGCTTCCCAGGAAGGATGGAGGAAGTGGAGTTATTCCAGTGCAAACAGCAGGGATTGGCCTGGGATAGGGATGTTGTGCTGTTGAGATTCCACTGAGGGATCAGGGACTCAGATGCTCCCAGACTGGGATGTTCCAGGCCTGGAATGCTCCTGGATTTGGCTGCTCTGGCTCTGGGATGCTCCTGGACTTGGATGCTCCAGCCCTGGAGTGCTCACCACAGCCTGGAGTGCAGAGGCTTCCCCAGGGAGTGGAGTGAAAGGGGAATTATTCCAGTTATTCCATTCTTGGCTAAGTCCAGATGGGATGGGGATGCTCTGCTGCATCCCTGGCTCTCCCAAGGGATCAGGGACACAGCACTGGGCTGCTCCCACTGGGAAGCTCAATCCCTGGGATGCTCCTGCAGCAGCTCCAGCAACCACCTGAACTTCCCTTCTGCATCCCAGTCAGAGTCTCTTCCTTTTCCAGGAGGGAAATGAAGCTCTTTTCTCCCAGGAATTTCCCCTGTGGGAGAGGACAAGGAGCTGCTCCAGGAACACCTCCAGGACAAGGGCATGGCAGGAAAAATTCAGGAAAAGCTTTGAGGCAAAGCTCGGGAAAAGATTTTGCCACAAAACTCGTTGTCCTGTTGGAGCGAGGTCCAAAGGCCGGATTCCCTTTGGTTTTCCATTGCTCAATCCCACTTTTGTTGACTCCCACTCCAGAGTTGGAGCCAGCCCTGCTGGCACCTGGATCCCAAAATCCTGACTCCAGGAGGAGCAAATAAATCCCTGACGTTTTCACTCCATCTTATCCAGAAAGAAAGGATTTAATGGACTTCCCGGCCTCCCCTTAACCAAGGGAAGTATCCCAGAGCCTGGATGTTTGCCTGGAGGGCATGGAGAAGGAGCCAACTTGGAATGTGTGCTGGGGGCAGCTGGAAAAAACCCCGGGCTGGGAGCCCACAGCTCAAATCCTCATTTTTCAGCCTTTCAGGATCTTGGGATCGGAGGCGCTGCTGTGATGCCCATTCCAAACCTCGGGACATGGGATTTGTGGTTATGTGGGAATTCCTGATGGAAAAATGAGGATTTACTGAAGCAGAGGGTGGAAATGCCACCCCCAGCTCAGGGATGTGGAGCTCCTCTCCTGCACTTTTCCCAGCTGTATTTTTTGGAATACCATTGCTCCAGGGTGCTGAGCCGGAAGTTTAGTATCCTGGCTGATCCTGAAAGCCATGGATATGTTTTCCCATCCGGCTTTGCCTCTGGATTTCCAACATAAAATCTTTTGTGATAGACACAGAGACATAAGGAGACACTAAAGGAAAATTCCTGCCTTTCCCTATCCCACTGCTCCCATAGGCTGCTCCAACTTTTCCAAAGGGGCAAAGCAGCCGCTGGAAGGACTTTTAAGGGAATGAAAGGGTAAATCCAGGAATTGCAGGTCCATATGGTTATGGAGACTTATTTGGAATCACATTGGGAATCAGGGTGGCACCTTTGGGGATGGCGGGGATCCAGCAGGAATGGGGGAGTCCTGCGAGGGATAGAGGGATCCTGGTGGGAATGGTGGGGTCCTGGAAGGGATGGAGCAGTTCTGGAAGGGATAGAGGGATCCTGGTGGGAATGGTGGGGTCCTGGAAGGGATAGAGGGGTCCTGGAAGGGATAGAGGGATCCTGGTGGGAATGGTGGGGTCCTGGAAGGGATGGAGGTGTCCTGGAAGGGATAGAGGGGTCCTGGAAGGGATAGAGGGGTTCTGGTGGGAATAGTGGGGTCCTGGAAGATATGGAAGGATCCTGGAGGGAATGGTGGGATCCTGGAAGGGATGGAGGGATCCTGGTGGGAATGGGGGAGGCCTAGAGAGGATAAAGGGGTCCTGGTAGGAATGGTGGGGTCCTGGAAGGGATAGAGGGGTCCTGGAATGGATAGAGGGATCCTGGTGGGAATGGTGGGGTCCTGAAAGGGATAGAGGGGTTTCTGGTGGGAATGGGGGAGTCCTGGAAGGGATAGAGGGGTCCTGATGGGAATGGTGAGGTTATGGAAGGATCCTGGTAGGAATGGTGGTATCCTGGAAGTGATAGATGGATCCTGGTAGGAATGGTGGGATCCTGGAAGGGATAAAGGGGTCCTGGTGGGAATAGTGGGGTCCTGGAAGGGATAGAGGGGTGCTGGAAAGAAAAGAGGGACCCTGGTGGGAATGGTGAGGTCCTGGAAGATATGGAAGGATCCTGGAGGGAATGGTGGAGTTCTGGAAGGAATAGAGGGATGCTAGAAAGAGTAGAGGGGTCCTGGTGGGAATGGAGGAGTCCTGGAGGGGATAGAGGGATCCTGGTGGGAATGGTGAGGTTATGGAAGGATCCTGGAGGGAATGGTGGGATCCTGGAAGGGATAGAGGGATCCTGGTGGGAATAGTGGGGTCCTGGAAGGGATAGAGGGATCCTGGTGGGAATAGTGGGGTCCTGGAAGGGATAGAGGTCGTGGGGGAAATGGTGGGGTCCTGGAAAGGATAGAGGGGTCCTGGTGGGAATGGTGGGGTTCTGGAAGGGATGGAAGGATCCTGGAGGGAATGGTGGAGTCCTGGAAGGGATAGAGGGGTCCTGGTGGGAATGGTGAGGTCCTGGAAGGGATGGTGAGGGTCTGGCAGGGACAACGGGGTCTCAGCACGGATGGGAATGTTCCAGTGGGAATAGAGGGATCCTGGCAGAGAAACTGGGATCCCAGAAGTGGTGACAGATATCCCAGCCAGAGCTGCAGCCAAGGGCACCTTGTCCAAGGGGAAAAGCAGCCTCTGGATAAATCCAGCGGGTCGGGGCTTTCAGGAGCCTTGTTCGGGATCACGGCGGCATCAATCACTGTCGGCTGCTCCCGGCTGGAGCGGCGGGAGCGGCGCTTTGTCCGGGCCCCGCTCCCGCCGGGATTCAATTAGTCATGGTCAGGGGGTGCCATTCTTGTCCCGCCATTCCCGATTGTTCCCAAAGCAAACAGCGCCGGGATGGGCTCTGTGATCCTGCCGTGCCCTCGGCCGGGACACAAAGGGAAGCGCTCCCCGCCCGCCCTTTGGAGCTTGTTTGCCAACTCCGCGCTGGGATGCAAAAATCCCGGGATTTTTCACCGCCGCGCAGCGCCCGTAATTTTTTATTTCGAACCTAATCATCGATCCCCGGAATGCCGCAAATCCATGTCCGCTTGGAATATAATAATGATGGACAGCCCGGCAATTAGCGGGGAACAACCGCGCTGCCACCGCCGCGGTGTCGTTTACATCCCTGGAAAATTGTCACTCCCGGCTGGAATAGCCTCGGGAGCCATCTGGCCACGGCCGGGCGAGCCGCGCCTCGGCGGGCCGGGGAGCGATTTCCTTTCCTTTCCTTTCCCGGGAATGCCGCTGGGCTCGCTAATTGCCTGGCACCTGCCCGTCTGTGCCCCCCGCGCCGCTGTCACCTCGGTGGTGGCGGTGCCACCCGCGCTGCTCCGGCCGGGAGCGGCTCCCGAGGGGCCGTGAGCCCGGCGGGGCAGCCGCTCGCCATTCCCAGCGATCCCGCAGGGCTGAGAACGGAATTAACGGGGAGCGGCTGCGGCGCAAAGTCCGGGCTCAAGTAAGGGCTAAACCCTGGTCTGAAGCGGCCGGGACTAAAGTCTGTCCCGAGGGTTTGGGCTGCAGTCTCCCAGGAGGCTTTTTACCCTGGTTTTCCAACCCTGAGGCTCGGCTTGCTGGGAGGATAAATGGATTTCCACGCTTGGAAAACGCAGCCCTTCCCATACACAACAGGAATGCAGGAGGTTTGGGATGGCCTGAGGTGTTTAAACGAATTCCATGCTCTTCCTTAATCGTGGAATGGTTTGGCTTGGGAGATCAACTATCTCCGCCCGCCCCCCCGCCACCTTCCATAAATCCAGGTCGCTCCAAGCCCTGTCCAACCCGAAACCATTCCAGAGATGGGACAGCCACAGCTTCTCTGGGAAAACTGTGTCACCCACTCAAGGAAGGATTTCTTCCCAATATCCCATCTAATTTTCCCTTTTTTTCTGTTTGAACCATTGCTCCTTATCCTATCATTCCAATTCCTGATGAAGGATCCCTCTCTGATCCTGGAGATCCTGGAAATTGTGGTGTAAGGGGGAAAAATTCCTTAGGGCGGGATGAGGGTGGAGAGGAGCTGCCTCCTATGTAGCGAGAGGGAAAAGGTCGTGATGAACTTGGAATCCCAGGATTTTGTAAGCTGGAAAAAAATCTCCAAGCCAGTTGGATCCAGCCCTGCCAACCCCAGAATTCCTGAAGGAAAATCACCACCTGACACTGCAACAAAAGGAAAAAATGGGACCCATCCCCACCACCCCATTGATATTCCTGCCTTGCCCCGCTCCTCTTCCAAACCCAAAAAGAGGGAGCAGTGGCAGCGATCCCGAAATGCCAGATGCTCCCTGGGTGTCACTCAGAGATGTCCTTTTCCATAGTGGGATTCTCCCGGCCCCTTGACAGCTTGATTTAGGGCCGCCCTCGCCTGGGGGGTTGACATGACAACTGTGGGATGTGTCGTAAATATCCCAGGAGAGGCCTGGAATTGTGGGGTGGGATTGTGCGGGGGGCATTGTCCGGCATGCGGTTGAGCCGGCGGCGGCGGTTTTGTTTGGGAAAGAAAGCGGGAAGGGTGAAAGGGAAGGGGAATAATAATGGGAAAAAAAAGAGGGAGCTCCATTGGGAGTCGATTTGGGCTTTGGTTGTGGGGCTTGTTGGACCACACGGCATCTCCCAGTGATCCCGAATCCCATTGATAGCAATTAGGCTGGAGAGGGACTTTTGACAAGGGCAGGGAGTGATGGGATAAGCGGGACTGGCTTCCCACTGCCACAGGGATGCTGGGGAGGGATCCTTCCCTGGCAGTTTTCCCAGAAAAGCTGCCACATCCCTGGGAGTTTTAAATTGGAGTCACCTGGGATAGCGGGAGATGTCCCTTTGAATTAAACTGAGATGAGTTCGATTCCAACCCAAACCATTCCAGAATTTTTTAATACCCAGTTTTCCAAGGAGATGGTGTTTGAGCATTAAATTTTACTGGAACGGTAGAATTCCAGGATTCCCTGGACTTCACTATTCTGGGGTAAAACGCAGCAATCCATGCTTGAGAAACACCTCAGCCCTGACACAATTCCAAGGCCTTTTCCCAGCTGGAATTTATAAAGCAGCACACACAGGTTGATTTTGGTTTCAAATTGAAATGAGACATTCCTGAAACAAAGGAAAACTTTCCTCTCCTCTCCCCCTTTTATTCCTGCTTTTATACCCAGCAAGACAAATGACAGGGAAAAGCTCCTTCCCACTTTTTTCCTTTTCTTTTTTTTTTTTTTCCCCTTTTGTAATTTGGAAAAAAAGAGCCCGACTTGAAAGGAAGATGAGCCCGAGCAGCAAGGGAACAAAACCCGTCAGCGGCTCCGTGGCCAGGGATTTCCAAATCCTGGAATGCGCCAGGGTTGCGAGGGAACAACCTCTGTCATTCCCAAAGCTTCCCGAGGTGGAGGAGCTGAGGAAAAGGGGGCAAAAATGGGGAATGATGGCAGTTAAATATGGAATATTAAAGGGAAAAAGGAGCTTCAGGGTCATTCCCAGGAAGGCTGGACTGCCTTGATCCCAGGAGGGGAGTGGATTTCCTGTCCCAAGGAAGAGCTTGGGTAGGGCTTGGAGCAACCTGGGATAGCAGGAACTGCCCCAGGATGTGGTGGGGAAAACCTGGATGAGCTTTGGAGTCACCTCAGCACTGGGCTGGGTGCTGGATCCAGGAGAAATCCCACTCAGGGCCTTTGGCATTATCCAGGGCACATCCATGGCCTGGAATGGGATCAGGAATCATGAATGCATCCCCAGTCCTTCCATCCCTTCCTGGATCCGGGAGGAATGTCTGTCTGGACCAGTTGTGGTTGGTGTGTGATGAGTGTTTGTTCTTGTGGGCAAGTGGGATAACGGGGAGGTTTCCAGGAGGAGATGGAGCTCTGGGATTCATGGATACGGCATTTCCATTCTCCGTTCTATATTATTCCAGACTGGGATGTACTTTGTGGAGGGAGACACAGAAAAAGGGAATCCCTTCCCAAAAATCTGGCTGGACCTGCCACCAGGTTGAGAGGAGGAATCTCATCCCATGGGAGAAGGGGATGGGATCATAGGGAATGCCCAGGACAATCCTTGTCATTCCCACCTCCATCACAGTCCCTGATGCCAGGAATCCATTACTATGGGAATGCCAGGATGGCTGGGATGGCTCTGGGATTGTGTCACCTCTGCTCCCAGGAATCCCAGCCCTCCTCCTGGGAAGTTCAGCCCTTCTCCTGGGAATCTCATCCCTGCTGCAGCCGCTCCTGTGGCAGCGGTAGCTCCAGGCAGTGGAGCTCCAAGTGCTCCAAGAGCAATTTGGGAATTTCAGGAGCCCCAAGGTAAATAAAGGACCATTTTTTCTTTTTTTCTTTTTTTCTTCTTTTTTTTTTTGTAGGGGGGTGGTGGTGGGGGGAAGAATCCAAACTCACCAAACCAGCCTGGGGTTTTTTCCCTTTGAGGTTTGACTCCAGGGATTTAATCCCTGGGTGCGGGATAAAAGGAGGATGACGCAGGATGGGAAAAGGTGACTTTAATCGTCACCTGTGGGTCGCTCTGGAGGGATCTTATCCCCATTTTTCCCTGGATAAACATCTCCTTTCCCTCTCTGCTCCAATCCATAGATCCAAGATTTAGCTGCAATTTGGGATTTGGGCCTCTGGCTCCCAAATTATCCCGGAAAAGCACCCCCAAAAATCCAACTGCGACAACACCGGGAAGCTCCAAGCTAAACCCAAATCCCCCCCCAAATTCATCCCGCTGGATCCTTCCCGCTTCACCCTGGCTGGAGCAACAAACCATTGGGATATTCCCAGAATGTCCAAAGGTTTGGGATACAGGTGGCAACATCTGCAGCTGCCCCGGGCAGGCGGGGAGAGGCCGCTGTGAATTATTTAACAGCGGTGCCATGACCTCCATTAACAATGGGAGATGCTTCCCGACCTGCGGGAAGCGCCCTGGGAAGCAGCTGGATCCAAATCAATCTACCGGGAGCCGGCCTTGAATTTATTATTGGAAGCGGGGCTGGGAAGCAGCGAGACACGCCGGGATTTTCCCCGGGAATTCGTGGCTGAGCGAGGCTTGAAATCAGCTCGGAAATCGCCGATTTTTCCGCGGTTTTTTTGTTTTGTTTTGTTTTGTTTTTTAAAATTTTTCCCCTCTCCAGCACTCCAAGGCTTTTCCAAGCGAAACTTCCTAATCCCCCGAAGTCGCCACTAGACTTCTTGCCTCCATGGCAACCCCAAAGCATTCATGCAAGTGATTGGCCTCCAATGAATTTTAGATAAGGCGGGCTGGCAGGGAATTGATGGGATTTTAATGCAGAAGGAAGCGCGGGGAGGGAGGGGCGGCGGGTTCATATTTGAATAAAGCAAACACGGCGCACAAAGGGCTGACAGCTGTAAATGACATTGTCAGCACCGAAATTATCAGCCAGTTTACAATCTGTTTGCTCGCCGTGAACAAACACCATGTGTGTGGCATCCCGGCGCTCCGAGGAATGGCAGGAATACTTCCCGCCTCCGCGCCGCCGGAGCTGGGGCTCCAAGGGAGCCGCTGCGAAAGGAAAATTGGCTTTTCCCCCCGCTTTTCTCCGTCTTCTTTTGCCTCTCAAATAATTCATTTTCGGGGATTTTTTTCCTCTCCTTTTTGCTCTGGTTTTTTTGCAGGTGTTTTTGGAGCATTCCTGGCTCCACCATTCCCGGCTCCAAACCTCTGGCTTCCCAGGAAAGCTGCATCCCAACATCTTTTCCCCCCTTCCATTCTTTGCCCAGCAGATCCCGGCCTTGATCCCCAGGAAGGTCAGCCCTGCTCCCGGGAATCTCAGTTTTCCTCCCGGGAAGCTCGATGCTCCCGAGGACCAGAGCTCTGTTCCTGGGAATCTCAGTCCTGCTCCCGGGAAGCTCAGCTCTGTTCCTGGGAATCTCAGCCCGGGATCTTCTGGGCCTTGGCTTTGCCCCTTGGCTCTGCTGTGCCCCAAATGTCTGTGAGCAAGCACCCCAAAATTCCCGGTTTTCCTTTGGAATCAGGCTGGAAATGTGGTGCCCCGTCCCCTCTGGATTCGTGAATTTTAAGGACCAAAAAAAAAAAAAAAGCCATTTTTCTTTGGGATCAGGCTGGAAAAGCAGTGACCTTCCTCCTCTGGATGTGTGAGTTTAAGGGACCAAATAAATCCTGTTTTTCCTTGGATAAGAGCTGGAAAAGCAGTGTCCCTTCCCCTCTGGGTGTGAGTCTAAGAGACCCCCAAAAAATCCTGGTTTTCTTTGGACACAGGCTGGAAAAGTGGTGTCCTTCCCCCCCTCTGGAATTGTGAGTCAAAGGCACAAGTGCAACAAGTTGTGGGGTCTCAGCCCACCTTGATCCATAAATCCCACGATTATTTGTGTTCCTTCTTGGATCCATAAATCCTACCATAATTTATGTTCCCTCTGCCTCAGGTGTTGGGTAGCTTCCCTTTTTTGGGGATTTTTCAGGATGATTCCCATTATTCCCTGCATCTATGGACCCTGGTAGAAATTCTTGCCCACGAGGTCCTTTATTCCTGGGAGATTCCTGGGAATGAGCCTCCCTACAGCCCAACGTTCATCCCAAACCTGGGAATCTGCCTTGTCCAGCTGGACTTATTCCATCCCTTCCCAACCTTTCCATCCCAAACCTGGGAATCCACCTTGTCCTGCCAGTTTTATTCCATCCCAAAGCTGGGAATCTACCTTGCCCTGGTGCTTTTATCCCATGCCATCTCATGCCATCCCAAACTTTCCAGCTGGAAGAGGCCATCAATCAATTCCCCTTCTTTCATGCAAATACAAGGGGAAAAAAATGGGAAAAAGCAGGATTTATTTGCTCAGCAGGGAAAATGACTGAGAGGTGAGCACGGCCTGCTCGGAGCAGATAAAGGAGCTGGAAAAACACCGGGAGCACCCGGAGCCGCCGTTCCGGGCAGCCGAGCATCCAAGGCCGGGGCGTTGGGATGCAAAGTTGATCCAATTACGGCTGAGGCTCGCTCCATCGTGTCCCTCTTCCCATTTGAATCCAAATCACTGCTCCCTGCTCCCTGGCCTGGCAGTGGGAAGAGGGGGCCGAGCCCCCAAAGCTGTTTGATTTGGAGTCGGGAATGTTTGCCCAAGAGCGGGAATGCAAATGCGATTCCCGCCGCCGGATAAATTTCCATATCAGCTCCAGCTCACATGGAGAGAGTAAACATTCTGTTTATCTCGAGTGTCACTTGATGATTCCCGGAGAATATCAACCTGACCTTGTGCAGACATTGGAAAAGCGGGAATGAAATATGGAGGCGGCCACATACAATTGACTCCGGCAAGAGGCGTCGGAAAAGCCGGCGTAATTCAGGGAGAGGGGTGAGACAGCGGGGTCGCTGCGGGAAAATTGGGATAAAATTGGCCCCGAGGAATGGCTCCACCCTTCGGAGTCTTCTCCCTAAATCACAGCTCTGGATTGCAGGGAGATGCCGAACTCCGGGTGGGAAGGGCAGATTTAAGTGGGAAAACGACGTTCTAACGCAACACAACACTTGGATTTTGGGGATTTTTAAAAATTCCTGGATGGAATTTTTCCTTTTCCTGAAGTTTATTCCTGGCCTTTCCAGGCTGGCACCTGGAATTGGGGGTTGTACAAGGAATTTCTACATTGCTGCTTCCACGGGGTTTGGGATTTTGGGGAAGGAATAAGGAGCTTTAGCAGGGAAAAATGTCATGGTTAATGGGGGAAGTCAGTGATTAATGGGGGGAAATTCAAGGATAATGGGGAAAAATTCAATGGATAAATAAAGGGGGGAAAGGTCAGTGAATATTGGGTGAAAATTCAGTGGATATTAGAGGGAAATTCTGTGGTTAATGGGAGAAATTCAATGGATAATGTGAAAAATTCAATGGATAATGGGTGGAAAGTCAATGAATATTGGGGGGAAATTCAGTTGTTAAAGGGGGAAACTCCAATGGATAATGGGGGAAATTTAATGGATAATGGAGGGAAAATTCAGTGGTTAATGAGGAAACTCCAGTGGATAATGGGGGAAAATTCAATGGATAATGAAGGAAAATTGAATGGATAATGGGGACAACTTAATGGGGGTAAACAAGGGAAAATTGAATGGATAATGGGGAAAACTCAGTTACTGAAGGAAAATGGAATGGATAATGGGAATTCTTCCCCTCCCTTCAAATCTTTCCAGGCTCTTTCAACTAGACCAAGTATTTTTATTCCCTGCTCCATCCAAAGGGAAAAGAAGGAAGATTTTCCCTGATGCTGCTTTAAAGAATGATTTGGGGTATTTAACAAGGAAAGGAGCCATGATTTCCCAAAAAATTATGGAATGATGGGATCTGACATCCCAAAGCACAAGAAAGCAAAATCTATTTTCCCAGGTAGCAAAATCCATGGGAAATCACAGTCCCTGAAAATCCAAGTTTCCTGCATGGCACGGGATCGACGAGCAGGGGGATTCAGGGTGGGTGCCCACCCTGGATATGGGAAAAGCTGGAAGGATCCCAGGAGGGACAATTCCCAGCGTTGATCCCATGGGTTCAGCACAGACAAAGGCTGGAAAGGGAACAAAAGGCAGAGGAAAAGAAAGGAATTCACAGCACCTGTTTGGGATCAATTCCTGCCTTATCCACATCCCAAACCTGTCAGGGAATGTTTTGCCATCACAGTTTCCCAGGATTTGGGATCCTTCATTAATCCGTAAGCATTGATTATTGAGGGAATGCTTCATATCCCAAAATCCTGGTGGGGATGGTTCCAATCCAGCAGCAGGGTACCAGAGCAGGGATGAGTTTGGGAAGAGAGATAAAAAATAACTTGTTCCAAAAAAAAAATCCAGGAAAAGAAACCAAAGTGGATAAAAAAAGGCTTCTGCCCCATCCTTGATTTGTTCCCACATTTTCCAGGGAATATTTCCACTTCTAAAAGGCAGAACAAGGCTTTGGGCTGATCCTGGGAATTCCCTTCTGCTGCTTTGTCCCAGGACAGCCTGGGACAGCCTCAATTCCTGCTCCATAATGAAGGAAAAGGGGACTTTTCCTGGTGGGAAGGGAGGGATGGATCCTCCCTCATTGAGGGAATCGTTCTGCTGGATGGAAAAATTCCCATCTTGTCCATTGGGATGCAGCATTAGTATTTAAATTTCCAGGGAGGAATAAAAAAGCTCCTGAGAGAAACACCCAGAATTCCCAGCTCCTCTGTCTGCTCCATTTTCCTGGACTTTTGAATCCCGAAGGAGATAATTCCATTATGGTTTCTCTGGGATTTTGGAATGCAGGGGGTTCCAGATGACAAAATTCCCATCAGTTGGGGTGGGGGTGATCCCTATGGACCAACAGCATCCAGGATGGTCCAAACCTTCCTTAATCTTCTTGTTCCCAGGTGGTTTTCCCAAAGTTTGAGGAAAATCTTGGCTCTGTAGAGGCCACCCTGGAGCAACCCCTGTGTCATTCCACCTGGGAACCAAACTTCCAGTTCTTCCCTTGGCTCTGGAGCTGGCAGAGTCCCCCAATCCTGCCAGTCTCCCAAAGCCAGGCCTGGTTCTGGAATGCTGCATGGGAATGTCCCATCTCACCATCCCATACCTGGAGAAAGGAGGAATGTGGCCACTCTGGGCTGGCAGCACTGGAAGTGCCGACCTTTTCCCTCATGGAATCCGCAGAGTTGCTGGCACCACCTCAATTCCTGCTCCATAATGAAGGAATTTTCCTCTTTTCCAGGGAATGCTGATTGAGCCAGAATCCAGCGTAGGAGGATGGTGCCATCTAAAGGAACCAGAGCACACGGAGAGCAGCATCCATGGATTCATTCCGTCTGCTTCCCAAGGGAATTTCAGATGGATGTGGGACCATCTCACACTTAGGGATAGTGAGGGCCCTCATTTACATGGAATTTGTTTATTCCTGACAAAATTGGCATGCAGAGATATTTCCCACCTGGCTCCTTTTTTCCATTCTGGAAAATCCAAAGGAATGTTGGATGTCTGGGATCCCCAATCCAAGGAAAACAGGGCCATCACCCAAAGCCAAAGAGTGTGATCCCACAGGATTTAGGATCAGGTTTGGAAATGCCATATCCAAAGCAGACAAGCTCCATCCTGTGCCAAAGCTGCACTGGAGCATTGGGAATAATCACTGGGAACCAGAATCCAAAACTCCGGCGCTGAATTCAAAAAAATCTTCTTGGCATACACAGCCAACAAACCCAAACCGATCCCAGAATTCTGATTCCACCTTTTTTTTTGGTCTGGCTGCATGCTACGAAAGGAACAGCCAGGATTTATGGAGTTGTCACAAAATTCTGGCAAGGTGGGATTTCCCACCAAATTCCAGGTGCAGGAATTCCTTTGGGCAATGAATGAATTTTTCCCCAGCTTTTCCCTTTTCCACCCTCCCTTCCCAGGCTGCTGAACTCCAAAGGGATCAGACCACCTGGGATGAGGACATCACGTCCGTGTCATTAATCACCGCAGTTACCTTTCCACCCGGAGCGTTCCCTTTGTCGGAGCCTTGCCTGGAAATCCTGGGAAAACAAAGGGACACCACCCCACAGGGCTGAGTCAACACCGCATTCACCTCCTTAATCCTCAGCCCAGGCTTAGCTAAGCCCAGCTCTAAACCTCCACAGAAAGCTCCAAAGCGGGACCCAGCCTTTCCCGCTGCGGATAAATGCGATGATGACAGAATCCATTGAAAAAGTTTTCCCGGGAGTCCCAAAGCCACAGCTCCACATTCCCACCTCTGGTGGCATTGGGAAGACACGCTGGGACATGCTGTCCCACGAAGGTTTTCCTGGGAGTCCCAAAACCACGGCCCTGCATTCCAATCTCCGGCGGCAGCGGGAAGACGCGCCGGGACACGTTGTCCCATTAAAATTTGGCTGTGGAGCAACAGGAGATGAAAGACCTGGAATCCGTCGTTGTCAGCCATCCAAAGCACACAGGATACGGATCGGGAAAACAGGTCCTGACAGGATAATCCTATTTTTAGGCAGTTCCTGGAGGAGAGTGGTGTGGAATCAAGAGCCAGAGGGTCTGGGATCATCAGGGATGCATCCATCCATCCGAAGAACTTCCGCCAGTCTCCTTGGGAATGGGATTCCCTGTTTGCAGGATCTGGCACTTCTTAGGTTCCACTGGATCCTCCATGACATCCTGGCATTGTTTGGATTGGAGGGAGCTTAAAGTTCATCCCATTCCAAATCCCATTGCCATGGACCTCTTCCCCTATCCCAGGTTGCTCCAAATCCCATCTAACCTGGCCTTGGACACTTTCAGGGATGGACCAGCCACAGCTTCTCTGGGAATTCCTTTCCAAGACATCTCTGTCATTGCAGGGAAGAATTCCTTCTGCAATTCCAATCCGGAAGCTTCTAGCTCCAATCCAATCCTCCAGCCAGCCAGGTACTCTGTTCTCCGGAATGCCGGAGCCTCCACTGCAGCATTCCCAGCATTTTTGCCTGGAAGTGTCATTTGGGGATCCTCGGCGTAGTCCCACCTACCCGAGCCTATTTGCAAAGTAAATTTACTCGGGATTTCCGATCCCTTGGAAAGTTTTTCCTCCTCTATTGATTTAAAATTACTGGAGTTGACATTAGGAACAGCTCAAACAATTAAAGGGAGAAGATAAATAACTGCATCCAGGTTCATTTTCCAAAATGCAAACACACGGCTCTCCTTACTCCATGATCATGGAGAGAAGTGCTGTGGAATTGGCCGATGTATTTCCAATGGATAAAATGGGATTTTAGCCAAAACCTCTTGTTTTTCTCTCATAAAATCCTGATTTTCACCCCAAAAAACCTTGATTTTCCCTCCTTGTGTGTAAGCAGCTCACTTTTTTGAGGGACACCTGCCTGTTGGAAGTCCAAGAGCTGGAATTTGATTGGAAAAGGACACAATCCATGCCGTGCTTCCCATCACCAAACATCCCTCCAGGGAACGTGCTCATTTTCTGGGATGCGATTATAAAAATTGGCTTTGGGATAATCCTGTAAGGATTAAAAAAAGAGGGAATAACAGCAGGGTTATGTTGTCAAGTGGTACTGGAGGGCTTGGGAAGACTGAATTTGGGAACATCCAAGGCATATCCTGAAGGAAGAACAGGGAAAATTAGTTGTAAATTGATGATGATGCAGCTAATTAATTTCATGGAGGAACAGAAAAAAGAGGATCATGGAAAAATAATAACTAATAATGCCCATCTTGGAAAAGGCTGGTGGGAAGATTGGGATTTTGGGAAGCAGGACATGGAGCCAGGATCCCCTGGAAACGGGACAAAGGCAAGGAGAGCTGGTCGTGTGCCACAGATCCCAGCACTAAAAGCCAAGGACACTTGGAACTAATTGGGGTGTAAGTTACAGAGGAATCCCATCCTCAGGAACGGCGGGCCAGGAGCACAAAGGTCCGCAGGTTCTTAGGGATAATCCCATAAAACCGCATCCTGCAGCTCTTTGAAGGCGCCTCTGATGTTCAGCGACCCAAGAGGAGAGCAGCGTCCCCCAGCAGGCTGAACATTCCAAAGGGAACTCCGGCCTTATTCCATTCCTCCATCGGCTCCCCAAGCCAAGTCCAAATCCAAAACCAGAGGAGCTCAGTGGAATCCGATGGATACCACCACATTCCCCATAATTCACCACCCAGAATCCCAGTCCCCGGGTGGAAACCTCTCCCAGGGACTGGGAAGCAGAGTGGGAAAACTGCAGGGAAATTATTGTTGCTGTTGTTGTTATTGTTGTTGTTGTTGTTACAGACAGAAAATATAATTATTAATAATAATTAATAACTATAATGTCAATATTGTTGTTAATAAAACTATTATTATCATAATAATATCCTTATTAACATTATTATTATTGCTTTAATGATATTAATATTTTGTTGATATTCCTATTTTAATGATATTCATAATATCAACATATTGCATTCAATTTTTTTCTTGCCCACAACCTGGGCTGAAAAGTCACAGGGAAACATTAATTAATTACCTAATTTTATTTATTTATTTATTTATTTATTTATTTATTTATTTATTTATTTATTTATTTATTTATCAGCCTGCAACCTGAAATATTATTATTATTATTGTTGTTATGATACTATATTATTATTATTATTATTATTATTATTATTATTATTATTATTATTGTTGTTGTTGTTGTTGTTGTTGTTGTTGTTGTTGTTGTTGTTGTTACTGTTACTGTTACTATTGCTATTATTATTACTGTTACTCTATTAATAATCACCATCATGATTATAATTATTATCATTGTTTTAATGCTATTAATATTTAAATTGTATTGCTATTTTATTGATACTCATATTATTAATGATATTTGTATTACCAACATTATTAAATCAATTTTTTCTGCATGCAACCTGGGCTGAAAAGTCGCCGGGAACTTATTAATTAATTAATTAATTTTATTTATTTATCTCTCCGCCTGCAACCTGAAACATCGCTGTTACTATCATTATTGCTCTTCATAATATAATAATAATTTTTGTTATTTTTAATCATCCTTATTAATAATAATAATTATATTTATGTTAATTATTATTACCATTACAGTATCTTTTTTTCCTGTGAAACATTGCAGGAAAATGTTTGATAAAATAATAGTAATGGTAATGGTAATGGTAATGGTAATGGTAATGGTAATGGTAATAGTAATAGTAATAGTAATAGTAATAGTAATAGTAATAGTAATAGTAATAGTAATAGTAATAGTAATAGTAATACTAATACTAATACTAATACTAATACTAATACTAATACTAATAATACTAATACTAATACTAATACTAATACTAATATACTAATACTAATACTAAGACTAATACTAATACTAATACTAATACTGATAGTAATTTGTTGATTATATTATTATTACTATTACTGTTATTTTTGTTCTTATTACTGTTATGAAGGGAAAGGGAAAGGGAAAGGGAAAGGGAAAGGGAAAGGGAAAGGGAAAGGGAAAGGGAAAGGGAAAGGGAAAGGGAAAGGGAAAGGGAAAGGGAAAGGGAAAGGGAAAGGGAAAGGGAAAGGAAAGGGAGAAGGGAAAGGGAAAGGGAAAGGAAAGGAAAGGGAAAGGGAAAGGGAAAGGAAAGGAAAGGAAAGGAGGGAAGGGAAAGGAAAGGAAAAGGGGAAAGGGAAAGGGAAAGGGAAAGGGAAAGGGAAAGGGAGAGGGAAAGGGAAAGGGAAAGGGAAAGGGAAAGGGAAAGGGAAAGGGAAAGGGAAAGGGAAAGGGAAAGGGAAAGGGAAAGGGAAAGGGAAAGGGAAAGGGAAAGGGAAAGGGAAAGGGAAAGGGAAAGGGAAAGGGGAAGGGAAGAAGGGAAGGGACAGGTGGAATGCCTTTTGGAATTGTGCCTTAGGCAAAGCTTGGTGTGCCTCTGGGCTGGGATGCACTTCCACAGTCCAGGAACTGGAATTGTCCCCCTGGGCCGTGGGCAGGGAGCGTGGCAGTGCCAGGCCCGGCTGTGCCTTTCCCAGTCTCCAACCAGGAGAACCATCGGGGGGCATCCCACTAAAACCTTGGCACAGGTGGGATGGGAGCCCCAAAATTCCCCTGACTCAGGCAGGATTCACCACAGAGACCCAGCCAGGAGCAGCTCATTCCTCCAGGAATGCTCCCACCCCCTCCAGACGAGAGTGGAGAGGGGTCCTCACCTTTGCCTGTCCTTTCAGTTTCCCGGGACAAGCCAGGAATCTCTCCGGCCAAGTGCTCTCCGTGTTTGCTGAGCCATTATCCCCTCTCGGCTCCCGAGGAGTTTCCAGGGAATCCAATGACAGCATTCCAGAGGCTTTCAGCCTGTCCTCTGGGCAAACACGGCCATCCTGGCCCACTCCAGGATTTCTCTTTTTTGCTGGAGTTCAATATTTGTGGAGCTCCTTGGAAAAACATTGGGAACACTGGGCACAGCTGGGCTTGAGCAGGGAAAACCTTGGGAAAGGGTGGGTGGTGGGGAAGGGATTCCCTCATACCACCCAGTGGGATTGGTCATGGAAAAGGAAAATCCAATGGGAACCATTCTCCTTGGAGCTGACTCGGTGATCCTTATGGATCCCTTCCAGTCTGAAATATCCTATGAAATTCTGGAATGGTTTGGATTGGAAAGACCTTAAATCCCTTCTCATTCCAATCCTCTTCCACAGACAGGGACACTTGCATTAATCCAGGTTGCTCCAAGCCCCACCCAATGATTATCCAATGGTTCCATAATTCTTGGCACATCCATGGACAATGGAACCTTCTCCATGATCAGACTTGGCTGTTTCCAGACCACTCAAATTTCCTGGGGGATTCCATCAAGGAATAACCAGATGCCAAAGGATCCCCTTGGAAATCCCTTTTGGGCACCTCCAAAACCCTGAGCCCAGCAAGGGGTTGGAGTGGGAGAGGCTTTGGAAGGGAATCCTGGAATTCCAGACAGATTTCATGGAGTGCACATTATCCACCAGCGCATTTCCTCTTGGCTCCATCCCCAGCGAATCCCAGAGAAGAGGCACCTCTGGAGACTGAGGGATGGCAACATCCCCCATCCCAAATAAAACCAGGCCGTGTTAGAATTCCTGCCTTATTCCCAGATAAATTTGAATCAGGGCCATTCCAGCCCAGATGGAAGCCCAAACCTTTGTAATTATTCCCTCCTTTAATTCCAGAGCTTGGGAATGGGAGCCTTTTGTTCCTGCAGACAATTCCAGAGGATCTGGCTGGATTCTGGAGACAACCTGTCAGAAACCAGGCTGCACATTCCCAAGCAGGAAATGGGAGTTACAGCCCTGGGGATCATGATCCCAGTGCCATGAATTCCCTGGAATGGTGTCAGTGGAGTTGGATTCAGTGGCAGCGCTGTCACCAGGGAAAAGTGGCTTGGAATATTCCAAAGAAATAAACGCCACACCCAAACTTGGCTATTTCAACTACAAAAAATCTCTTTGGGATTGGGAGCATTTTCCTGAGTCAGGGAATGCCAGGAGTTGTAACCCAACTATTCAGGAAAAAAGCAAATCCTTGGAATTCTAATAATGGCTGCAGCATGTGGGAGGGAATTTTTTCCCTTGGCCTGGCCACAGCCAAAATCAGACTTCCAAAGGAAGGGATGGACAGATGCAGCTGGAATTCTGTCTCTAAAATCACAAAATGCTCCTGGACAGATGGGGATCGCTGCTGCTTCCTTAGAATTCAAAATTCCATATTCCCTCTCGACAGGAGTGACACAAAAGAGGGATTGAGTGTCTTTCTTTATGGAAGGTCCTGGTCACTATTCCCAAACTTTTCTCTCTGCTCCTCCTTCCCTGTGCCCAAGGATTGACATTTTAGGGATGATCCATAAGTTTTGGAAACGCTGGAGCAGCAGAGAAATTCCTGGAGAGTGACAGGGTGGGAATTGGGGAATGCTGCTCCTCTTGTCCCTCTTTTCCCTTCCCAGTGGGGAAAACTGGAGCAGATTTTAAGGTGTGGTTCAGCAAAATCTTGGAATCTTTCCCATTCCCACTCAGCAACTTCCAGGATTTCAGTGGATTTCCTTTTCTCTCCATGAATTTGTTTCGTTGAGAGTGATGAGTTTTACACTAAATTAACTCTGATTTTATAAATAATTAACTCTTAATGTCCACGTTATAAATAAAGGGAAAACTCCGTGGGTTTTTTTTCCCTGCTGAATATTTTCCTGGTTGGAAAACTCTTGGAAAGGGAAGAAATCCCAGCTCGACGTTAAACAAATCGCATTTGCCTCCCGTTTTAAATTGATTTGATATTCCTTTGATCCAGCGAGGTCTTTTCCTCAGCCTTCCTTAAATTCCAACCCTTTTCCAGCCCGTGTCCCGAGTATCCAAAGGTTTGCCGGATGCTCCCTCCAGTGGGCAAAAGATCGCAGAGCAGGAATTCTCCGATTTTCCAGAGGAGCAGGGAGCATTTTGGGATTGACATCCCAAGCTGCTTTTCCATGTGAAAAATCCACTTTTTTAGGATCTCTCATCCATCCATTCCTATGGAAGTGTGGCTGACCCTTTCCTGGAATGTCCAAGGCCAGGTTGAATGTGTTTGGAGCAATCTGGGATAGGGGAAGGTGTTGAGATTGGAATAAGATTTCCTTTAAGATCCTTTCCAACCCAATCCATCTTGGAATTCTGTGATCCCCTCCAACTGGGAATTTCACTTCCTAAAGAGACCACCCCAACCAATTCTTCCTTGCGGAGCCGATATTCCACTAAAAATCGTGGATTTGCCGCCTTGGAACGGCCACAACTCCCGTTGTTCCTCATCAATTCCAACACCGGCGGCTGCCAGGTGGGAATGTTTGGTTAATGAACAATGGGAAAGGCATTGTTTGGGATTTGGGAAGCGGAGCGGGAAGAACGGCCACGGTCAGCAGCATTCCAGGGTTCCGGAGGAACACCGGGAGAGCACCGTGACCCATCCAAAGGCAGCTTTCCCATTAAGGTGCGAAATGTGCTTGGAATGCTCTCCGGATTTGGGATTTATGGAGCACTCCGGGCTCGGAATTGGCCGTGCAGGAGGGTCACGGTGCCTGAGGAGGTTGGATCTATCCCAGATCTGTGGATGCGGGAAATGGGGGGCATTTCTTGGACACGCCGAGCCCGAGGTGTGCGTGGGGAATGCCATCCATGAGGTTTTATCTCCAGGAATTTATCCCATCTCCCTCCAACCCTCAGCATTCCGCGCAGCCCGTCTCCCCTAAAGAAAAGCCAATTTTCCCCAGCTTGGAGCGCCTCGGGAAGGCTCTTTTCCCGGGAATGCCGTGTCCATGAGCGGGATGGCTGCGCCAGACGCGTTTAATTTGGGATCACGGCCTCTGTCATTCCTACTGGCATCGCCTTCCCGGGAACAATGGAGCTCCCTCTGCTCCAACAAGCACCTCCAGCAGGAGCGCAATCCAAGCTTTTTCCCGATCCACCCCCCCGCCCCTTCCCGAGAAAACGCCGTTTTCCCATTAAGCCTGCAAGCAATTATCTGGGATTAGCAGCAGATCAAAAGGGATTACTTCCAGGATTGTTTTCCAAGCCCTCAGGGAAGGCGGGATGCTGATACCGAGCGTGCCGGGATGCGGGAGGGGGGGATATGGGGGGGAGGCGGTGGTCGAGCGCTGGGATCGATCCCGCTGGATCCAAGGATTTCCAGCAGGCTCTGTCCCTGATTTTCGTCCGCTTCCACGGTAATTTTGGGGCAGATGAACAATTTTCTTCCTTCTGGGAAAGGGCATCGCTCCTGTTCCAATCATTCCAGTGGCAAAACACTGCCCTGACTGCCTCAGTTTCCCCATTTTATGAGGGGATGGAATTCCTTGGGAAAACCCTTTGGGAACATCCACCACCGATTCCTTAAAAAACGAGAGTTGTTCCTCGGGAGTCTCCTTAAGGAGCAGGAAAAGAGAGAATCTTTGGAGAGGGAAGTAGCCAGAGGTGCTCCCAACGTCCGCATTTCTCCATCCCGGTGTCCCAAAGTAATTCCTGAAACAACAACCCGGGAAATTGTCAAAAAAACCTGGATGTGAAGAGATCCCGAGAGTGATTCCCGATGATCCCACACCCAGCTCCGCACTGATCCCGCTCCCTTCTCCGGCAGGATTTAGTGGGATAGGGATTGTGGTTGAAGCAGGAGCATCCCGGTGCCTGCGGAACTCCATGGATTTGAGCCCCAAAGGCTCCGTGAAGGGTGGGAATAATCTGGATGCAGCGGGATAAGGAGGCAGCTCCACTCCGATTATTCGGGCATGGAAGGGAATGGAGCTGGGAAGGGGCTGGAACACCAAGAGGGAGCTGGGAAAGGGGCTCAGACTGGAAAAAAGGGGACTCCAGAGGAACATTCGCACTTCCCACAATTCCCCGCCAGGAGGGAGCAGCCGGGTGGGATCGGGATCTGCTTCCAAGGAATAAGGGATGGGATGAGAGGGAACGGCCTCAAACTGGGCCCGCATTGGGCATCAAGAGGAATTTCCTTATGGAAAGGGAGGTCCGGCATTGGAATGGGATTCCTGTCCCAGGAGGTGTCCAGGGAATGCCTGGATTTGGCACTCAGAGCTCTGGGACTCGTACCTGGAATCTTGTCCCAAATAATTCTGTGATTTCCTTTGCTTGTCCCCCTTAATATTTCTCCCTACCTCATTCCCTCTTCCATCGCAACTCGCGATCCCTAATTTTCCTGTTCCTCCCCCAAACCAACCCTTCCTTGGCCAGGTATCCAAAGCACCAACCCTTCCTTGGCCAGGTATCCAAAGCCGGGGGAATTTCCCTTTGGAAAAACCAATTTCCATAAACGCCGTCGCTGCTAATGGCTCCTGATCGCATCTAATTCCCACAGCAAATTCCCGCTAATCCAGTTTGTCTGGGCTGCGCTACCTGAGGGAAATAATATCCATCCTTCCATCCCCTTTTCCCGCTTGTTTGCCAGGACTTCTCCAATATATTTTAATCCCACCATTTATCTTTGTCAACGGAGAACAAGGAATCATTTGCGGGAGAGCAAACGGAGGAGCGGGAGCTTGGAATTATTAACCAGTGGAAAGCAGGTGTTCCTCAATCCCGCCTTGATATCCTGGCAAAAACTTGGATCATTCTCCTGCTGCATCCCTGTGCCGGCAACAGGAGTGGAGGGAAATTCCAGGGGTTTGGATTTAATCACGCCAGGGACGAGGTGGGAAGAATCCACGGCTTTATTTGCCGTGGAATATTATTTTGGCTCCTTTTTTCCCAGCATTTTTTTGGGGAGAGGCGCGTGATGGATCCTTTTTGGAGTGATGGATCCCGTCTGGATCGATCAGTTTCCAGTTTCCAGCCGGGATCCACCCAGTTTCCAACCAGAATCCAGGGAACTGACATCCCTCCACTCTCCTGCCCTGTATTCCCACCGCTCCTCCTGATCCTGCCGGGAAGCAAAGCCCATTCCCGCTGTTTTGGGGACAAATTGGAATTGAAACCCCCCTGGAATGTCCCTGACCATCCTCCAGCCCCTTCCCTGTATTCCCACCGCTCCTCATTCCCGCATTTGGGAGCTTTGCCTGTTTTTCCCCCATTCCCGCTTGTTTTCCCTGGCACCGCGTTTCCCGATGCCTTTGGAGACGCATTCCTGCACTTTTTGGGAAGAGCCATCAGCAGCCACCTCTAATTGGGGCTCCCGAGCCGCTCCTGCTTTTTTTAAGGAGTTTTTTTTTAAAGCCTGGCTGAAATGGGGCTTTAAATGGGGCGTCCTAATGAGCCTCATTACAGCAGATCCCGGGATTTAATTATCCCGGGAAGGGAAATTCCCGCGGCCGCAGCCACCCCCGTGTCACCCCTCGTGTCACCCGCGCCCCATAAAGCATTGGAATGAGGCGAATTCCACTCAGGAATTCGCTTTCCCTCAGCGCTGTCACCGGGAGCGCGGGGTGCCGGGAGTTATGGGGTGCCGGGGACACGCGTCCCTGTCCCCAATAAATCCAGGAAAATCCCGGGATTTTAATAAAGGCTGCTTTATGGAGCGGCAGAATCCAGCGGCGCCTTGGAGTGACCGAGCGCCGCTGCCTTGGGATCGGGAGGAGTCTCCCGAAAAAAAAACCCAACAACACAGCGTTCACCACTCTGCTCCTTTCCATGTAATTCCCATCCAAAAATCATGGAAACGGCGCCTGTCGTGCTCAGAGCCACGGAATTCCGGGCTCCTAAAAAAACCAAAGGGAAGAGATTCCCAAAGGAAAATTCTTCCCCGAATATCTATTCTCATTTTTGGGCTTTTCTTCCAGCTGTTTTCTCCCACATCTCGGGAGTTCAGGGAATCCAGGGAGGGGACAGGGATGGGTGGCACAAGGGGCATTCCAAGATGGAAAGCCGGGAGATCCTCGGCTTCCCGAGCTCATCCCGAGCCCAGACTCAGTGGGAAACTGGGATTCAGGAGGAGGAAACGGGATAGAGGGAGGCTCCATCGGGATCGGGATCTGCTCCATCGGTGGGTTGGAGTGATGTGGTTTTTTGGGAATCCCAACATCTGGGATGAGCAAACTCATCCATAATTCCCTCTGGAAGTGCTCTCTCCCCTAAAAGTCACTAGATGGCGGCCTAAGGCATCCTTTGCCTTTGGAAAAGCGGTGGAAGTTGGGAATGCCGCAGCTGCCTCCCCCCTCCCAGCCTTTTCCCGTTTCTTGAAATCCCGAATTTCGGACAGACCGACGGCTCAGAGGGCAGGGCGCCTCTGGAGATGCTTCATCCCAGGATTTGTGCCCGGGAGTAAAGGTGGACAGTGGCCACAAATCCCAGGAATGATGAGATTTCCAAAAGGAAAACAGTGGCTGAGTGTGGAAATGAACTGGTCCTGTTGGTGAGGTAAAAAAAATGCTGGAATTCCTGGATTTGGGCCAGGTCGTGGAATTCTGTGGTCACTTTATTGGGAATTCATGGTTTTCCTTTTATTCTTTGCCCGTTTTTGTGGGTTCTTTCCCTGGGCTTTTTTTCGTGGAATTCTCTGAAAATACAAATTTTTAATTTAGTTGTGTTTGGTTGGGGTTTTTGTTTTTTTTTTTTTTTTCTTTTGAGGAATTTTATTCCAGAGGTAAGGGTGTTTCCCGGGAGCACGGAACTCCTTACAGGTTTGCATCCTATAAAGCAGCCAGGATTGGAAGGCAGGATATTTTTCTCCCAAATTTTCCCATTGTTTGCAGGGATTTTGAGGAGGTTTGATTCCCTCCAGATGTGCCCAGTGTCTTTGTGGATGTCAGGCAGGATCTTCCCGCTCCCTGGAAGGGGATTTGGGAAGGGCAGCTCCTTCCAGGCCTGGAAAATCCATTCCCCGAGGAGAATATTCCTTGTAGGACTGGAATATCCATTCCCCAAGGAGAATATTCTTTCCCAGCCTGGAAAATCCATTCCCCGAGGAGAATATTCCTTGTAGGACTGGAATATCCATTCCCCAAGGAGAATATTCTTTCCCAGCCTGGAAAATCCATTCCCTGAGGAGAATATCCCTTGTAGGACTGGAATATCCTTTCCCTGAGCAGAGAATCTTCTTTCCCAGCCTGGAATGGTCTCTTCTTATGGAATTTCAGGTGATTCCAAAACTACCTTTGGGCACCCAGCTCACAAATCCCAGGATGATGAACTCCACACTCCCAAATCCATAGGGAAGTGCGCTCCCAATCCTATTCCTGGCACAACCCCATGAAGTTGTGTCCTATCCTTGACCAAAGAGAGGCTGGAAATGAAAAAAATATCCCCCCAAAAAAGTCCAGGATGTGCCAGAACTTTTCCTTTTTATTAAAATCCAGAGCGTGGCTGATGAGGGACCCACCTGGATTTGATTTCTTGTAATAAAAATTCCAATAATTCCCCCCAAAACAATTCCTGAGCACTGGTTCCAATCTCCCGACCCTCAAGATGGATTTTAAAGGCTCTTGTAAAAGGAGGAATATTCCAATAATTCCGGTGCACAATTCCAAGTTCATCTTTGCCTTTATTTGACAGGAAAAGAGGAATGTGCAGAGGATTTCATTTCTATTTTCCACTCTTTTTTCCCTTAGGATGTAGCAGGTCCACAGAAAAGATTTCTTTAGGAGATGGGAAAAGAGAGAGGGATCCCTGAGCTTGGAATCACTGGGGAGAGGAATCCCAAGGTTTGGAATCACTGGAAAGATGGGCAGGGAGAGGGAAAAAATAAGGAAAATCAGGAAATAGTTGGAATTTTTAGGATTTTCCCTCAAAAACCCTTATAAAAATCAGGAGGATAAAATATTTATTTATCAAAATAATTTCTATGGGTTTTGATTTATAATTGCTTTAAAACAGGGAAAAATGGAATAAGAATATGAAAATAAATAAATTAATTAGGGATTTAATATTGAAATTCCTTTAAAACATGGGGAAATGGAATAAAATGAGGAAATATTAATTTAAAATAAATAATTAATAAGGAATTCGATTTTGAAGGATATTGATGATTTTAAACTGGAATAAATTAAAATTAAATCAACTTTGAATTCAATTTGAAATAATTTAAAATTAAATTCAAATTAAATATCAATTGAAGGGAAATAATTTTAAATTGAATTGACATTAAATTGAAATTGAATTTGAACATAATTTTCAAGAAATTCCATTAAATCTAGATTAAAATAAAAAATGAATTTAAACTACATTAAAGTAAATTTTTAAAATTTAATCCCATTTTATTGCATTTGAATATTAATTAGGCATATCTTATTAGAATATTGAATATTTATTATTTTATAATATAGATAAAATAATGGATAAATTCTATCATGGCTAATTTATTTAATTAATTTAATGTAATAAATTAAGTTTATTAAATTGATTAAATTAATTATTTCAACTAGTCAGAGGAATAAGCCCCAATTTAATTTAGATCAAGAGCCATATTAATAATTTATTCCTAATTTTTAAATTAATGCCTCTTTTCCCCACGTTATTAAAATTTGCATCCAGGTAGGAGCCAAAATTCCCCTTCTGGAACTGTTGGGACCAATCCCAGAGGGAATTCCAGAGCTCTTAATTGTTAATAACTATTTATTAGTTTTTAATTCTTTATTAATTTATTATTTTTATAATTTTATATTTTAAATATTTGTTTTTAATAATTTTGGGATCTGGGAATTGCTCCTTTCATTTCCACATAATCTTCTTCTCCCTAAGGAATGAGGAAAGTTGGAATTTCCTCCAAAACTGGGAATTTCCTGGCAACAGTTTAAACCATTTATAAATCTCATGGATTTGGGGAAATTTGGATTGATTTTATCCTAGCCTTGCAGGAAGGGGGAATCTGATGGGAAAATAAATGGAGAGAAGGGGTTTTGTGGGATTTGCATGAAATAGCAGCTGGAAAATCCAAGTTAAGAACTTCCAGTGTTTCCCATTCCTGCAATTCCCCCACCACCAGCTGGGAATCCCTTGGCATTTGTGTTATCCCTCAGGACAACTCCAAAATTCCAATGTCACCTTGTGCTTCCAGGTTAATCCCAGCTAAAACTCAGTCTTTCCAGGAATTCTTAATCCAGAAAAGATTTTCACCTTTTTCCCCTCTTACTCCTTTTCCCACCTTTTTCCTCATCTGGTTTCCCATATTCCCATGTCTGTTCCATGCTGAGGAAGCAGAGGGCCAGAAAATCCCCCTGGATTGGGATTTTCCCTGCAACAACAGAGTCACATCCAGCTTCAAATCCCTGGGAATGGGCAGGGGGAAGATTGGGAAGAGGCAGAAGTCACCCCAAAGCCATTTTCCCAGGAGAATTCTGGGAGAATTTCCAGGACAATTCCCACCTGTCACATTCCGCTGTAGGAAACAGCAAGGACCTCTTTTAGAAAGGATTGTCGGGAGCAAAATTCATCCAAACGAGGCAAATGTTCTGAAAGGCGTTCATTGGTAACGGAAAGGAAAAGGGAAAAGGAGTTTCCCAGAAGAAAGAGGGCCAGAAAAGACAGAAAAGAAGGAAGAAAAAGTCATCATCGGGCGTGGATCCTGACCGTTTTCCAAATCTGGATTCAGTTTTTATCAGTGGGCTCGGCATGGCATTGGCCCGATGGACTCCTGGCACGTGCGGGCTCACAGCAACTTTTGGATGCGTGGAATCCTCGTGGACATGCATTCATCCAATGAGATGAAAAGGTTTGTAAGAAAATTGCTTTAAGCCGACTGGCGTGCCCCTGGCACTCTGCCATGGCCCTGTCCCTTTCCTCCCTTACCAAACCCTAAAAAATTTCGAAAAGTGAGCCTTGATTCTCTCGAGGGCCTGGAGGGAAAGGCTGAAGCTGCAAAGGCGTGAAATGGGACCCCGAAGCGGCTCCTGGGGACAGCGCTGGATGATGGTGCCATCGGCAGTGAGCGCCGCCACCAGGATGGGCCAAGCCCCTGGAGTCCCCAAGGCTCGGAAGAAAAAGTCCCCAAAAGAGGAATCTCCATCTCCGAAAGCGCCCGGGAAAAGCTCAAAGTCTCCAGAGAAGCACAAGACCCAAGCGGCCCCAGAAGACGCCTTTCCCAAAAGCCTCGTGCCAAAAATGCCCCGAAAAGCAAAGGGCAGAGTCCCCAGAGCCAAAAGGCGCCACCCATCCCGTGCCGTGGCTCCTTTTCCTGCCTCCGGCTCCTCCCAAGGGCCGCCATTGCTCCAGCCCAACTTTTCTCTGCCGGACGTTGGTGGGGACATTCCGGCATCCGACCGGAGGAGCTGTGCTCCCGCTTCCCGCTGCCACCCCAGCTTCCAGGAAATTCCATCCGTCCATCCCCATGGATTCCATCTTGCTCTGGAGATGTCAAATGCTCCTCCTAGGCAGGAAAACATTCCCAGGGAATTCCCACTTTTGGAGGGGAATCCCGTTTTTCCTCATGCCAGCTGGAAGGTTTGGATTTAATATTTTAATTCCGTTATGTCTGGATATTGAGGAAATCCGGACGGGTTGAAGGGATGCTGCTCCCACAGGAGCAAAGCCGCATTCCAGAGGGTGCTACAGCCTCTGGCACCCGTTATTCTCTAAAACAATTCCTAATGCAGAATTCCCACCCTTGGGAAGCTGAGCTTTGCTCCAAGGGCTGGGCTGAAACTTGGGATTCATTGGTTCAAATCCTCCAGATTTCATTGGTGGGAATAACAACCAAAGGTATTTCCGGTTTTCCACTGGCACGAGGAAATCTGGGAGGCTCCAAGCACCTGTTCCAGGCACCTTGATCCTGTTTGTCAGGGAAAACTGGGAGCAGGGTTTTACTCTGGGAAAATTTGCTGCTGACATCCGGAAACATCCGTCTGCATCCCTTTGGATATCCCAGGTATGCATCTGGAAAATCCCCTTTGGCTAAAGGAGGGATCAGGGTGGGATTGGCAGAGATGGGGCTTTTCCAAGCTCATTCCCAGGTGTCCCAGGGGGGTTGGAATGGGATGATCCCTTCCTAGGGAAATCCTTCTAGATGAATGCTGAAGGAAAACGGGAAGGCAGGATAATGAAGACCTCTCCAGGCATCTGGCTCCCATTTGGAAGCAGCTCTGGGAATCTCAGGTCAGGCGGGATGTGCCGGAGTGTCCGTGCATCCATCTGTTTTCACACGGCTGGGAATGCTGGAAGCCTCCAACCCCAGAGGGTCGTAAATCCCGGCTCCGCTTTTCGCTGAAATTCAGCCCTGTCCAAATCCCGCACAAAGGCCCGGCTCATTCCCTGGATTTATGGCCTCCCGGGAAGCGTTGGGTGATTAAGGCTTGGCCACCAACACGGAGCAAACAGTAGGAACTCCGACAGCTCCAACTGGGAATGTGGGCCAGGATTTATCAAACAAATCCGGGAGAAATCCATCTCTGTTTGGAAGAGCGGGAGATATATGGGATGTTTGGGAGATGGATCCGGCTTGGGAACGTTTGGGAGGGTTGGAATTCCGAGTTGGATCCGAGCTGGGTGTAGCCAAGGCAAATATACAACTCCAGGCAAGGAGCTTTTCCAAGGGTAACAACAACATTCCTGGGCAAGTGAGGTCATCCCGAATTTTCTAGGCTGGGATTAAAAAAGCCAAGGGGAAAAAGTGCTGGAAAAATACAGGAGAGGCAAAAAATAGGATAAAATATGTTGGAAGTGGCTGACAAAAAAAAAAGGAGATGGGAAGGGAGAAGATGGTGCTGGTGTTTCATTTCCAGGGAATAAAATTGGATGTTTGGGAATTTTTTGGGCTCAATCCCAATTTTTTTCCTTACTTAATTAATCCATTCCAGTCACCAGCATCCCAGTTCTTCCCAAAAAATCCTGTTGGAGACGGAAAAGCAAAGGAAGAGAAGGGAGGGTGTGGTGGGTAAGTCCTTTTGGATGGATCCAGGTGGGATCTGAATTTCCTGTGGGATGGGCAGGGAAGGGACATTCCAGGGTGGTGGGAACACGGCTGTGCCAGGCAGGAGGGGATTTCTGGGACTGAACAGGGCTGGAAAGGAGAATTCCGATGGATCCTAGCATGGAAGGAAGGAATGATGGGGAGAGGTATCCCAGGAAAGTACCTGGGAATGGCTGAGGTGCACCAGGAACATCCTGGATCTATCCTTAGGGACTTTCTTATCCTATGGCTCTGCCTGCCTGGAATGTGGAAGGATCATGGAATGCTTGGAATTCCATGATCCTTAAGTTCCCTCTGGTTTTCCCCAATTCATTAAAATCCTGGGTTTTCTCTTTGATTCCAATGATTCTCTGGAATAACCCCGGGTTGGGAAGGCACTGGAGCGCTGTGGGTCTGGAATTTCCTTTTCCCAGGGAACAGAACCCCCACAGCTCCCATAAAATTCCCGGCAGCTGCGTTTACAAGGTGTGAAGCCATAAAGCAGCTCCTGAATTTTCCACACCTTCCTTCTGCTCCAGAGGCTGATGGAGCACCGAGAGTTGTTCCTCCCAGTCCTCACGATTATTGCCCGGTGTTCCAACAGGAGCCGATTCCCAGCATGGGAATCCTCAGGATCATCCTGTGAGAACGGACAGGGACACTTCCCACTACCCCAGGCCGCTCCAGGGATGGGAATTCCAGGGATGGGAAAAGGCTTGGATGGCAAAGTTTATCCCAAAAATCCTTTGTGCCATCATTTCTCTCCCATCAGGAGAGGGAAATATGGAATTATTTTTCCCTTGGGATGAGATGAAGCTTTCCAACAGGAGCAGTGAAATCCCTGTATATTTTAGTCTTCCCAGGAGGGAATATTTGCCTTTGGGAATGCTCCTGGGAGCAGGGAAAGGTGAGACTGGGAAGAGGGACAAATGAAATTAGCTGGGATTCTTGCCAGGAATGGGAAGAGGGAAGCATTGATGGGCATCCAGGCTCCTACTGGAATTCTATCCACAAATTGATCGGCAAAAGAAGGATCAGCAGCATCCAGATGGAAAACACGGCTCTGCCTGGCTTGGCATTCCTGCCCCAGAACTTCCAGATCCCACGGACTCTCTGGATTGCAGCTCCTGGGATTAGGAGCTCCCAATCCCATTTATTTCCAGCCACCCCTGGATCCAAAGGCGAGGTTCCCATGCCTGGCAGTGATTTATTTGGGCATTTTGGGAATCCTTGGAAGTGTGTGGGAGCCACATGGAATCAAATCATTCCCAGCTCCTGGAGCTGCCACCTGTGCCGACATCTCCGGGATTTTCCTGGGAATCCCCACTTTGGGTGGCACCAAATCCACCCTGATTTAAGTTTAGGGAATTTTGAGTATCCCACTTATATTTTGTCCTTATTTTTTCTAGCTACAGTTCAAGCTGGTGGGAATGGCATAGGACAAAGTTTTGGCAACCACATTCCCATTTTTCCATGGAGGAATTTGGTGGGAATCCTAAAATTCTAAACCCCCAAATTCCTCTTAAAACAGGTGTGAATATGTTTGTGACCTTTCCATGAATCCTTTGAGGATTTGGTGAAGGAAATAAACAGGGAATTCTTGGAATGGTGAATCCTTTTTCCAAGAAATCTCAGGACAACTTTCCTTTTATGTTATATGTGATTTTGGGGATTATTTCCAGGGAATGATGGAATTTTAGGGTTGTGCTACTGCAACGCGGTGGGAATGGTTTCCCAAGCCTGGATCCCATTTGATTCTCAGCTCCTCAGCTGGAAGAGAGGAAAAAGCTTGGAATGGCTCCCCTTGGGGTGTTTTCCATACATCCAGGAGCAGATCCATAAGGTGTCTCTGTTGCCATTGAGAGGAAAACACCTCAGGCTGTGCCAGGGGAGGCTCGGGTTGGATTCAGGAGGAATTTTTTCATGGAAATGGCAGTAAAGCATTGGAATGGGATGGATCCCCTTCCCTGGAGATGCCCAAACAATATCTGGCTCTGGGAATTGGGCACAGGTTGGGCTCTGATCCCAGAGGGTATTTCGCACCCAAACAATTCCCTAATTCTAGCTTTGTGCCTCTCTTTCCAAGGAATTCCATGTGTGCCTGTGCCCTCTGCCCGCTCAGAAAATTAATTCCTGACTCCAGCAGGACAGAACCAATGGAAAATGCTCCTGGAGCTCATTCCAAGTTCTATTTCTAAAAATTCCCAGATTTTTTACCTTCTCAATGTCCAACCACAGCCAAAAAAACTCAGGAGCCTCCAGCCCTGAGAAGCTGGAGAAGTCCAAATGAGCTCCAGGTTTTCCAGGCAGTTCATTCCTCATTTTCTGTGGCTCGGATTGTTTATGTTCCCTCCGCTTCCATGAAAACGACGTCTTCATTAAAGCTGAAAAATGGATTTTGGGATTGATGGGAAGCGCTGATTTCCCTTGGCCACCGGCAGGAATGGGAGTTCCAGGGAACAGCCCCGCACTCGTTCCCGGCTGATGGATGGCCTTGGAATGTTATTTATTTCACTCCGGGTTTTTCAGCTGGTTGGATTAAAAATTAAAAAAAAAAAATAAAAATAAAAATAAAAAAGCAGGAAAAAAGCCAAGGAAAAGCCCAGCCAAGATTTGGGATCACAGTGAAATAAACTCCCGGGCATTGTTTCCACCCTGGAGCTGAGGGAGAGGGAAAAACTTTGGAATGGGTTTGGAGTCCTCATTGTTGGAGATGTCTGAGGATTGAGAGGGCAAATTCTGGGAATAACCAAGTGGTCTCTGTTTGATCATCCAAAGGAGCCCCAAAATCCTGGATCCGGATGTTGGTCCCAGTTCCACGCCCAGCCATAGGATAATCCCAGTATTGGGATTCTGGCTGTCCCAGAAATCCCCATTCCATCCCCTTGGAGTGCCAGGATTTAAGGATCAGGATCCCAGAATTTGGGATATATAAGGAAAGAAATTCCCCAGCTCCCAAGTGCCTCCCCTTTGTGGCCACTCTGGATTTGCCATTCTGGATTCGCCATTCCCGATTCGCCATTCCCTGCGCCTCTGGAGCCATCCCTCCTCTCCTAAATGGAGACCAGAGGAAACTGTGGAAAATCAGGAAAATGCAGAACGCATCCCAAAATCCCCACCTCAGGAAGCTGTGGCAGCTTTTTCTTCCCCTCACCCAGTGCTCCCAAAATTCTGGATAATGATTTCCAGTTTGGATGCCCCTGATGTGCAATGGGGAATTCCACTGCTGCTGTTGGAATTGAGGGGAAAAGGGGTGGGAAAAGGGGGAATGCTGCAGTTAAAGCCAAACAATTTCTGGTTTTATTCCACATTTCCCTGAGCCAAAGTTTTCCCTTTTTTTTGGGAGGAAAAGGAATTCCTTCCCTTCCTGCTTGGTTGCAACAGGTTTATCCCAAACTCCTCCAGATTTTCAGGATCCTGGAGTCTGGAAAAAGGAGGAAATGGGATGTATTTTGGGCTGGAATGACAACTCCAAACTGGAATTTGATATGATTTTCCCCCTTTTCCAGGCAACCACCACATCCGTAAATCCCCAACCTTGGGATCCATGTGTATTCCAAAGCTGTTTGATTCCCTTCTGGAATTGTTGGATCTCACTTTAAAATGTTAAAAACTGGATTTTCCCATTTTCAGGTGTTATTCCCATATTTGTGCAGGTGTAAATATTCCCTTTACCCAAAAAACTGAGCTCACAGTTGTTTGGTTTTTCCTAACTGGGAATGATCAGGGATACGGGACAGGGAATGGGTGTTGCATCCATCACCTGGGGACAGGAATATCCATCAGAAAACTAAACATTAAATTCCCTTTTCCCAAGATTTAGCATCCAGGTGTATTTAATCCAGAGAGTTAAAATCATCAGAGGAGAACCCAGGTTATCCCATTTCCCTGTTTCCTTGGTGTGGATTTGCTTCTGTGGGATTTTTGGGATTTGAGATTCAGCCACTCTAAAAGAAATGGGATGAGGGATGCATGCATCCCAGATTTGTTTGGGAAGGGCTTCTCCCCACAATGTAGAAAAATCTGGGATTGCACTGCCCCTCCGGGCCAGGGATCTAGGGGGGATTATTCCCAGGATTTTTCCTCTGCCTGGCAGCAATGCCTGGAAGCTCCGTCATGGCACATTGGGCTTTGTTTTTCATTCCAGGCACCTCGGCTGGAAAAATAAGGAGAAGGAGGGGGAATCCAAATCCAAACAACCCAGCAGCTGGAATTTTGTCTGGAGAAAGGGAGGGAAAACTGATTTATACCGGCTCCAGGAGCAGCTCCAAGCTCCTGGCATAGGAATGGGAGCTTGGGGTTTTTCCTGGCTTTGGAATTCTCAGGTGCCAGACTCCAGAGGATGGCTGTGCCCGGCTTTTCCATGATTTATGGCTCTTCCTGGGTCTCCCGGAGCTGGAATGGGTTCTGGCAGGGTGTAAATCAATCCCACTCTCCCAAGTTCCAGCATTCACAGGGTTGTGTCCCTGCTGGGCCCTTGGCTTCCCTCGTTCTCCCAGTTTTCACAAAAAACGGTGGGAAGCCAAAATGTTCAGCTGCTCCAGAAATGCTCCCAATGGTCAAAGCTCTCCCCAACTCCATAAAGGATGGGAAAAACTGGATTTGGGATGAGAAGCTGGGAGGCAGGAGGGCAGATGCCTTCTGGATTCAGGGATTTGGGGTTTTTTTTTATTATTCCTGCTAAAAGCCACTCTCAAATCCAAGCTCTGCCTCTCTGCTTCCAGGTCAATGGAATTTTTCCTTGTTGAATCCTTACCCTTCCTCCAGTGGAAGTTGGAATCCGGGATCTCTCTGCTGCTGGCTGGAAAACTGCACAAATCACTGAAAATGGATTTTCCAGGGCTTGGGGATTTTTGTGGAAAAGCCAGAGAGTAGCTGGAGTTTGGGGATTTAAGGATGATTCCTTGGGATCATCTCTCCCAGTACCCCAGTATAACCAGTGATTCCCAGCTGGTGATTCCTGGAGATTTCTGGAAACCTGGGAAATGCCGTTGTTGGGAATGGAGGAGAGAACCACTATGGACAGCAGGGGTGGGAATGGTGATGCTGAATCCCTCTGGAATGATGTGTCTACCTGGAGGCTGTTATTTTACCTCAGGAATGATGGAGGAGTTGGGAAAATCTTAGGATCATGGAATGGTTTGGGTTGGAAAGGATCTTAAAGCTCATCCCATTCCATGGGCTGGGATACCTTCCGCTATCCCAGGTTTTTCCATCCTGGCCTGGAACATTCTAGGAATGGGCCATCCATGCATGGTTTGATCCTTCCTGAATCCCAGGATAGTCTGGATTAAAATGCAGAGTTTGGGAAGTTTTTGGATTTTTTAAAGGAATTTAAAGATAAAATAATTCCAGTGCCTTAAAAAGAAAAAAGCTTTGGGATGTGTCAGCTACAAAACTTGGGAGTTGGGAACAAGTCCTGCATGGTTTCATTGGATTTTCCTGGAATTTTTATGGCCAAAAAGGGAATTGCTCAAAGGACAATGAGGATAAAACATCTGGATGGAAATAAATTGGGTTTTTCCTTGAAAATTGCATTTCTAGTGGAAAATGGGCTGTGCTTGGCCTCAGGCTGTGCCGAGGTCAAGGGACACCATTCCAGATGGATCCCCTTAAATGAAAACACGGGCAAAATGGAGAACAGGACCCGAAATTCCCTTAAATCTTTGGGAGCAGATAAATATTCCCAAGGAACAGCTCAAAAAATGCCAAATCCTAAACTTATTTTCATCTATTCCCAACATTCCTGTTGTTTTCCCAGATTGTTCCTTCTGGCAGCTGGAATTTCTCCAGCTCATCCCGAATGTGTTATCCCAAATGTGCTGGCTCCCGCTCCAGGATTTCATTGGAATTGAGTGCTGCATTAATCCATTGGCTGGAGTTTATCCTTTTCCTTGTAAATCCATCCTCTCCCGCCTCCGGCACGTGGAGCCCAATATCCAGGGGGAAATGGAGCCTTTGATCTTTCCTTGATGGAGAAGTTTCCCGGGATTCCAGGCAGATCCCTTTGCCTGGCCTCTGTCTGTAAAAATTTGGGAACACCAATGGATGGATCAAGGAGGAGGGGAAGGTCTGAGGTTTTCCATAGCTGGAATTAAATATTAATTAGTTCGAATACATTGGATATTGGGAAGAAATTCTTCCCTGTGAGGGTGGGGATGCCCTGGAAAAGCTATGGACTCCCCATCCCTGGAAGCATCCAATTCCAGGTCAGGACAGGGCTTGGAAAAACTTGGGATGGTGGAATGTGGCCCTGCCCATGGCAGGGCTTGGAATGAGAGGATCTTTAATGAGAGGTCCCTTCCAAGTTTTCCCTCTGGCATTCCCAAACTCTGGCTGGCATTTGCTGCCTCCTCAAGGGCTCTTTTCCACGTGGCTGGAAAGACAGACCCTGATCCAACGGTGTGGGATGGAACCAGGGAAGCACAGCTGTGCAATGCCGGTGCCAAAGGATGCCGGAGCTTTTTCCCGGCTCCTGGGAGCGCGGCGATGGATATCCATGCCCAACACGCACATGCCAAGGGATTTGTGTTTTTCTGGGAAGCAGGTGTTGTTTAGAGGGAAGGTGGGAGTGCAGAGCCAAGGAATGTCTCATTCCCACATTCCTTCCATCCTATTTTTTGGGGGGGGGAAGCATGGGATGAGTCCCAAGGCTCACATTCCATCGGAAGCCGCAGGTGGAGGAACCTGGAATGCTGACAGGGGCAGATCAGGTGCTCCTGAGTCATCCAGGATCTGGGAATTGATCCCCACTTGCAGACTCCGTCCATGAGGTTCTGTGGAGCAGGGACACAGGGAATTGCCGTGCAGCTCCATGGGGATGTCTGCAGCATCCCTGACTCTTGGGATACTGGTCCAGGGAAATTGGGATTACTTAGACCAGTGCAAACACTGATCCTACAAATCCAACCCCTTCCCATGCCAGAGCGTTCCTGGGAATGTCACAATCCCAGTTTTGGCCACTCTAGTAAAATCCTTGGGTGAGTTTTGGTTTAAATCCCTGGATTTTGGGTCAAATCCCTGCATTTTGGGTCATGTTTTCACACACGGCCACCTTTAACGGCATCAAACCCCTGGGAAGTAGCGCTGTAGGGAAAAACTTCGAGAGATCCCCAGTAAAAAAATGGGAAGAGAAGTGAGAAGAGTCAAGGATTTGCTATTTTTAGCGTTGTGTTTGTCTGAATTCCGAGCTTGCCTTGTGTTTTCCTTGGATACAGCCGATGCTTTTGGAACTCCTGGGGCTGCCGGGGCTAAACCAACAATCCTTAACCCCAAAAGGAGCCAGCCAGGAATTCTGTGGGATGAGGGAATGGAGCCTGGAGCTCTTCCCAGATTATCCAGCATGTGCCTTGGATGTGCCTGGGTTTGCTGGGCAGATTCCCATGGCACGAGGTGGGAGTATCATGGAATCACATCCCCAAGTGCCACGTCCATGTCTGGGAAATTCCTGCCAGGGCAGGACAACTGTTTTTTAAGGAATTTTCCCAATATCCAACCTGAAGCTTCCCTGGAGCAACTTGAGGCCATTCCCTCTTGTCCTGTCATTCCCTGGGAGCACATCCCGATCTCAACTGGCTGCACCCTCCAGTCAGGGATTGTAGGAAGTGGGAATGTCCCTTTGGAGTCTCCTTTTCTCCAGGCTGAGCTTTCCCAGCTCCTTCCCGGTGCTCCAGCCTCTTCCCACCTCCATTCATTCCTGGGACATGCTCCAGCCCCTCCATATCCTTTGTTTAGTGAGGGGGAACCTGGATTGTTCCTCCCCATACCCACATTTTGGGATGAATCCCTATTTCAGCACAACTAATCTGGACCTGATCCCAAAAGAACATTCCCAAACCTGACAGGAATGTGCGGGAGAAATAAGAAAATCCATGGCTTTTCTCCAGTGTTTTTGTTAGGAATCATGGATTACAGAACTGGAAAACCTTCAGGTTGGGATTTTTGGTGGCTCTGGAAGTTTGGCAAAATTTAGGGAAGTTGGAAGGATCCAGGTTTTTGTCCTTGGAGCTGGAGGAGATAAGAGAAGATGGAGAAAAATCTTCCCTTTTTCCCAGTAATTGATTTTGGAGGAGCAAATCCCAAGGAACAAATCCCAAGGAATAAATCTGCTGGGCTTATCCTAAACTTTATCCTAAACTCCATTTTCTGGCCTAAAGGTCCCTAAATTTTCCCACTCTGGAAAAGTGTCAGAGATGCTCTCGTTTATCCTTTGCTGCCGTCTTTTGTTCCCCAAGAATCGGATTTTTCCTTGGATTTATTTGCTGTGGCTCCCCAAAACCACTGGAGAATATATAGGATGAGGGAATATTGACTGATTAATTCATTAATTAATTAAGACATCTGGGGAGGCTTTGAAAGGTGATTTTCCCTGACTTTTATTCCTTTCCTGGATTTTTATCCCCATTTCCCATCCTCCAAGGCTCTGCTTTTTCCTTGTAATGTTAAGGATTTGGGTTGTTCTCATCTGCCTGTGCCAAGAATCCAACTTACAGAGGATGTGTCCAAAGTTATGGATGGGTTGGCAGCAGTATCCCAAAATTCTGCAGACTGGCTAGAAAAGAGGGATGTTTCTATTCCTAGACAGAGCACAGGAGTTTTTATCCATTGGGTTTCCAGAGATTGGAATTTTATTGTAGAAAACACTGCATTTATTGGAATTTTACTTCCATAGATTCCCACCCTCATGGGAGTGGGACTGGGAAGTGCCTTCATGTGGCCTTTCCTTGCTGGGGCAGCTTGGAATTTTGGGAAGGAGCAATTGGGGATTATTGGGTAGATTCGGGATAATTTTTATAAAGCTGCGAATCTGCCAGGAATTAAAATCAAAATCTCCCTCCTTGTGTTGCCTTTGGACACTGAAAGATGGATTTCTATCCCTAAAAAAAAAACCAAAAAAAATGTGGAACAAGTCTGGAGGTGGCCAGGCTGTGCAACAGGAGCCGACTGTAACATTTTTCCAAGGATTCTCCTGGGCTCCAGATGTGCGGGCTGGGAAAGCCGTTAACGGCCCCAATTAGGCTTTAATTTATCTTCGTTTCCTCGGCCTCGCCGTTAAAAGTCACACCCCGGAGCCATTAAAGCTCCGCATTCCCATTCCCGAGTTTTGTCAGGTGCTGGCCAGCCAATCCGGCCCGAAACTGGACTTCATTCCCACCACAAAAAAAAGGTTTAAATGGGTCAGGAGCCTTTCCCTGGACATCTGCTTGAAGGATAACACGGGGATTTTTAACAGGCTTGGAAGGAAAACAAAAAAAGGCTTCCACATTCCCAAGGAATTTCAGCCCCTCGTCATTCCCGAATCCCCCTTTTTGGCAGGAGAGCGATGGCATTAAACATCCAAGGAGATTTATTAGGGATAATTTATGGCCGGAGCAGCCGAGCCGTGGGTTCGGGGGAGCGGAGCTCACCACGGGCAGTGTTTTCCTTCCTGCACATTCCGATTGTTTTAGTTTATTCCAGAGGCACGGCTCGGGAGCTCATTTATTCCCGGGACACATCAACACGTGGAGTGAGATCACTCCCGTTCCTGGGGGTCGGCGGGCTGGAGGTGATGAAATCATGGATTTATCCACAGCTTATCCCAGGCGTTTGATTGACCGGGATCAATTTGGGCTGGACCGACAACGTTTCCCGATGTTCCCAAACAGCCGCTAAAATAATTATCGGGATCCGGGAGCGCGGAGCAGCTCCCGACACATGTTGGGAGTGAGGAGAGGACAGTTCCAGGCACTAAAAATACATCCCAGATGGAAAACTCATCCAGCTCCGAGGGGGGAAAGCTCAACCTGTTGGAGGTTGTTATAAGTCGGGAATGGGGCAGTGAATGTTTGGGATAAGCCCAGTCCCCAGTAGGTCTTTCCTGCCATCCATGAACTGCTGACCTTTTTTCCTTGGAGAGCTGTTAAAATGGAAGCAGAGGGCAGAGGGAGTTGTTTTCCAACCCCTTTTGCACTTGTGTGGTCTGGAAAGGGAACAGATTTTCCCTGCTCTTTTCCAGGAGACAGACACAGGGATGAGGGGAAAGCAGAGACGCCTTAATGAACCTTCCCAAGGTATCCAGGGAATCAGGAGCTGCCTGGCATGGGAGCAGCGTTTCCATCCCACAAGAATGTTCAGTTTGCTGACAGCTTTGGATGGGATTTGGGATATTCCGGGTGGGGCAGTGGAAAACAGGGAAAAGAAGAGGGATTTGCTGCTCTGGAAGTTTAAATCCATGGTTGGGAGGGGGTGAATTTTTGGGATGCCACTCACCTTGGAGAGTGACCAGGAGGGTAGATTATGGGATGCTGGGCATCACAGGGATGAGGGAATGAGGAATGAGGGAATGAGGATTTCTTTGTGGGTTAAAATGAGACCTGAGAATACTTTTTCCATTTATTTGGTAGCTGGACAAGGAGCCAAAATAGAACAAAATGGGAAAATAAGATGAAATACATCCCAGGATTTCAGGAATTCATCCAAGGACACAGTCCTGTGGGCTATGGCGACATTCCCAAGAATTACCATCCTGGGAATGTCAGGTATCCGACCCCAGAAGGACACATGTATCCAACCAGCCATGGAGTTGAATTATCCCAGAAAGCAGTGGAGCATCTTCCCAAAATGCATCCAAAGGCTACAACCATGCAGTGATATCCCCTTCCCTCCAAACAGCCGTTCCCTCCCATGCTGCAATTCCAAGGACAATCTTAGGGAACACCAAGTGCTTTCAGCTGTGCTGGAGTGATGAAATATTCCAGACACAGGTCCCAGGGCTGATCCCAATGCCTGGAAACACAGAGAAGGTTTTTGGGAATGAGCAGTGCATGGAAATGGATTCCCAGAGTGTGAGGCACATGGAAGGCTCTGGGTGTAGGATGGGGGGAATTCTCCCAGGAAATTGGGGATTTAGTGGCAAACTGGAGGATTTGAATCAAGGAATTCCAGACTGGTTTGGGTTGGAAGGGACCTTAAATCTCATCCCATTCCAGCACTGACACCTTCCTCTATCCCAGGTTGTTCCAAGCCCTGTCCAACCTGGGCCTTGGACACTCCCAGGGATGTGGCATCCACAACGTCTCTGGGACCCTGTTCCAAAACACAATGCAAACATTACTCCCAAAAAATTAATCACATAAAAATTTATAACCCCTCAAAAATTAAATTCCCTCCCCTCTCCCAACACTTCATCACTGGGTCTTTTCCCTTTGGAATGACAGCTTCCTGGGATGTGCAAGAGATCCAAAGGTATCCCTTGCCTCTAGATGTCACCCAAGGATTCCAGTCTGACTGGGCAAAATCCCAGTGGCTGGGTGATCCCCTGAATAAAAGAGACAGCTTTTCCAAGGGAATTAGAATGGAAAATCCTCCCTTTCCATCTGCAGCCAGCGGTATTTGGGAGATTTGGAGCTGCAGCTTAAGCAGGAGTTGAAGGATTCACAGGAGCATGAAAACTTCGGGAAGAGTGGGAAAACTGGGCAATAAATAGGATATTTTTCTCCCAGAATGCTGGAATGCCCCAATGATCCCATCCGGCCCTCAGGATCATTGGAACAGCCTGGACTGGGGTGGGTGGTTACAAATGTGCCAGAGTTTTCCCTGTGCCTTTGCAAATCCAAGACTTTTGTGACTGGAAGGCTCGGCTTTAATGAATCCAGTCCCTCATCCCGCCTGCTCTGGAGGCAGGGCCTTAAATCAGGAATATTCCTGAGGCTGCCTTAAATCAGCTTTAAGTGACTTTAATTCAGCTCTGGCCGATTCCCGATCAATCCCAACGACTCATTTCATCCCAACATTCACGTCCATCCATCTTCCGACCTCGCTCTCCTCTTCCCAGCCCAGAGAAATGGGATCCAGCTGTTGGTGTTTAGGTCGGGAACGGCTGCCAAGGCGGGGAATTGCAGAGTTATCCAAACATTCCGGAAGGTTGGCTCTCTGTGCGGGAGGCATCCCTGACAAATCGGACTGGAAAGGGTGTGGAGAGCTCTCCTCATCCAGCCCCACCGCAGAGCCCCTTCCCGGGAATTCCTGCCTCCATAGCCAGTGGAAGAAATTAGCGACAAGTAGCTGGATGTATCCCAACTCAAGCCCCCATTCCTTAGGGATAAATTCCTGCTCTATCATCCATGAGATACTGGGATTGGGTTGGAGGTGACCTTCAGGACCATCCCATTCCATGTCCATGGAAGCAGGGATGCTTCCACTATCCCAGGTTGCTCCAAGCCCTATCCAGCCTGTCCTGGAACAATTCCAGGGATTTCTGCATCCACCACTCACATCACTGGAGGTTTAACCCAGGTTCATTCCTTCCATGGAGCAGGATAGGGATTTGGATCTCAGCCTGTTCCCTCCTGGTCTCTCCAAGGTGTCTCTATCCTTCCCAAGCCATGGATTCCATCCATCCTTAGCTATGGATTCCATCCTTCCTGAATCATGGATTCCATCCTTCCCAATCCTGGACTCCATCCTTCCCAAGCACGCTCCAGGCTGGAGCAGAGCCATGCGTTCCATGGCCAAATTCCCAGTGATGGATGCAAATGTCATCACTTATTTTTGTGGAAATCTCATTGTTTGTTTTCCTTGGTTTTCCAGCAATAACAACTCCTCTTCCATCCCGCCTCCAGCTTTTCATCTTCTGCCAGAGGCTTCCCCTCCTGACTTTCTCCAAATTATCTTAAAAACCTGGAATGATGGACTTAAAATAATTTCAAAAGGGCATTTGGTCGGATTCTCCAGGCTGTGGGATTCTGGCCAAACGGTAGCACAGCCGGAGCACAGGAGGTCACTTCATTTTTGGCACAGCAAATTAAAACAATCCATGGAATTCCAGCTTCTCCAAGATATCCTGCATTGTATTTGGGAGCTCTTCATAGTTCAGGCTCTTCACTGCCTGACAGTGTTGGATTTTAGGGATGATTCTGTGGATTTGAAGTTTCCTTTTCCATATTTACTGTCAGAGCCATAAATACCACATTGTGACCCAAGATGCCAAAGTATGATCCTAAATCCATGGATGTATGGATATATGATCATGGATATATGACCTTTTGGAATATTGTCCCAGGATTTTAAATTGGAGTGGCTCCCCTCATTTCCCTGGCACTGCCCAGCCCCGACCTGCCCCAGGCCTTGAGTCCAGCCTAAAATCCCTGGAATATCCAGCCAATAAATTTCCACACGCTTTGAGCTTCTCCAGCGTGGAATATCTGGGATCAAACCATCCCAAACCTGGCCCCATTGGAATTTTCCCCCTTCAGCCTCAGTTCATCAAAAGCCTCTGCGGTTCCTTCTTCTTCTCCTAATGAAGGTGGAAATGTCCATGGCGAGGGGAATTTATGGATGAAGAAATTCCAGTGGCCATCATTCCATAATAAGGCTGACAGGCCTGTAAAATATTGCCCAAAAAATCCTGAAAAAGGCTCCAGCAGCTCCCTGGAAGGTGACCCAAATATTTTATGGAGTGGGCTCTGACGACCTTCCCTTATTTATGAATTTTTAAATGAGTGGGATCTATTTAAAGGGGGAAAAAAAAAAACTGGGATATGAAAAAAAAAACCCAAACCAACTTCAGATGGTGACTTTAACCTCCCGTAGATTAAAAACCATTCCATCTTTTTATCCAAATTCCAATAAAAATCCTGTCTCCCATGGATTTAGGGACTGCTTCCAACGGCACTTAAAAGCTGATTATTTTCAGGGCAGGTTTTGCACTCCAAAGCTTTTTTTTTTTTAATTGTTTTTAAAATCCATTTTAAAGGATAATTATTTCTTTGGGAGATGGTTGGGACTGGGATAATTTTACCCAGGAAAACGGAGGGAATTTTAATGGAAAACCTTTCAATTCCATTCACCCTCCACTCACTCATTCACTCTCCAAGCCCCATCCAACCTGGCCTTGAAGAATTCCAGGGATGGGGCAGCCCCAGCTCCATAGTCCAAGAGCTGAATCTGGCTGTTTGGAATCTCTCTTTACTCCAAAGGAAGCCAAAGTTATTGGGAATGGTGAAAAGTCTAAAATACTGGGATAAACCAAGCCACTGATATCCAGAGTCTTCCTCTGCCCATTCCAGAAACCACTATTCCAGCAGCTCCAGGGAGGAATTGCGCAGCCAGAAATGAGGGGAAAATGCTGCTTTTCCATCCAGGAGAGCATTTAAGGAATATTTTACACCAAAGCCCCTTCATTCCCATCTGGAGGGGTTATAAATGGGACAATCCTGCCTTGGGATAGAGCCCTTCAAACACCACAACATCAATATCCCGGCTCCTGGAAATCCAAGGAATATTTCTCCACGTCCACAACCCATTAATCATTTGGAAAGCCATTTATGGACCCAAATTACCAAGTGCCAAAACGCCCCTGACAGGGAGGGAAATTTATTCCTCTGCTTTATTGATGTTCTATTTATTATTAGAAATCCAATAAATTCTTCCCAGATTGGGAATTTTAACAGGAATTCTTCATGGCTGGCTCCCATTTGTGCTCTGAATGCTGTGTAAAGGGGGAGCAGGGAAGATAAGCCAAAAAAAATCCTTTAAAAACTCCTTTTTAGGATGTACTTGATGGGAAAAAAATTCCCTTCCAGCCTGGCAGTGAGGTCGGGATCAAATACAGATTCCGGGACTCTGATAGGAAAATTTGGAAAGGTCTTTAGCGTAATCCTTTAATCTGTTTGCTGGGAGATCCATGAAAAATGCTTTATTTACCCGAGTAAACAGTGGCTCCCATTTCCAATGGGAGGTTAAGCTGTTTGGAGAAAGGCTTGGGAGGAAATCATTCCAAGGATTTTAAAGCTTAAGGTGTCATTGTTTGGGTTTTTTGGGATTCCTTCCAAGGAGATCGCGGGCAACACTCAGAGGGAGCGGAATTCACTCAAATCCACCTGGAAGGGCTGAAAATCCTCAGTTACTCCACTTTGTGGGGAGTCTCAGTGGGAATGGGCCAGTTTGGGAATGAGGCTGGAAGCTGGGAATTGCCTGGAGCAGCATCAGCTCCCGCTTTAATCCATCTCCAACACATCCCAATTTTCAGGAGATGACACGATCCCCTTTATATTCTCCTTTATCATTCCAGCCCTTCCTTGTTCCAGGCATGGTTCTCCAGCAGTGCCTTCTCCTGAGATTGGGATAAATCTCTTCCCATGTGCTGGAATTCTGCTTATGCCATGAAAAGGAAGATGGGACATTCCTATTCAATCCTTCAGGATTCCCAAACCCTGTTGGGAATGGTGAAGGGAGGAGCTGCTCCCAGGTGAATCCTTGGGAATGTTTTGGCCACCAGATGCCCCCACAGAGCCATCTCAGGTCCCTGAGGGAAGTTGGACACAATCCATGGATTTTGGGGAATCTCCAGCTCCTTTTCTGCCACCCTTTCCCAGTGCCACTATTCTCCCAGGAGGGAGAGTGGCAGGGATTTCTTTGGAAGTTCCCACCACATTGGAAGTGGTCTCCTGGACACTGGGAATGGCTGGAGGTGTCCCAGTCCTCAGTGTAAAGGTTTTTGTGGTGAGCTGGGAATTCCCAGGATTTCTGCCAGCGCCCAGGACAGTGCTGGATAAGGCTGGGGTAGGAGTAGGACAAAAGCAATGCTCTCAGTAGGTAAAGCTTTTTTCCAGCTAAATTTTCCCTGGGATTCTGTGCTTCAGGGATTGCCCCACACTACAGAATTCAATAAACCCAGGAAATCCTTGGAAAAATGTCTTCCAAGTGCTCTCCCTGTAAACGTCCTCGCTCCAAGCTCCCCTGCCTTTCTTAAATCCCTTTGAAAGCCAGTTCCTGCTTCCCTCCATGCTCCCAGTGCCTTTCCCTTCTCCAGAAATAAATTGGGATGTCTCTTGAACTCATTTGTGCTCCTTGCTGCCTTCCCGCTGCCTTCCCGGCCTAACTCTTTCCATATGGCCGCGGCTCTTTCCATGGAGCGCCTCCGCCTGGCTTCCCCCGCTCACTTCCAAGCTCCTTAATTTTATGAACAATTTCCGAACAATTAGAATGTGGAAAAGCCCTCCGAGGGAAGCTGGAGGATCCCTGCCCCCCGGGATAACGCAAATGTGGGCCAGACAAAGCCATTCCGCCTGCTCCCTGTGGAACAATCCTCGGATGGGCTGAGCTCATAAAGCCAAGATTTTCCATCTCCGCATTCCAGGGGCTGGATCCTCCTCCCAGGGCCACCAGAGTGACGTGGAATCACTTTGGGTTGTTCCGGCTTCTTTTCCCAATTAGAGCCACTGCTTCCCTCCCCTGTTCCGTTCTTCCCGTGTTTATCCCGAGTAATGCCTGGCACATGCTTATTTCATGCTATTCCAGTGCAAGGAAAACATCGGGAATGAAACCAATCCACTTTTAATGGATCAAATACCGGCCTGCGAAAAGCCACAATTTTCCAATCAGAGTTTGGATTGAGGCAGCCCCTCAGCATCCCATGGAATCCCAACAGTTTTCCAACAGCCCCTTTCCTCTTCTCATCCCAACCAGGTCATTTTCCAATCAGCCCCATTACACTGAATCCATTTATATTCCCCAAAAATACATAATGACGGGAATTAGCCCCAACCCCAGGCCTTTTTTTAATCCCTCGCCTGTTAAGTGGAACCACATCTATCTCCGAGCGGGAATTCTTCCGGAGCCCGATGGAAATGGATTCCAAACAATGCATTCCTATTCAAATTCTCCTCTGTTTTAATCAAAAAAAGCTTGGATTATCTGCAGCCAATATCTCTGAAGGCAGCCTGGAGTCAGGCCCCTTTGCTACCCCCCTGGTTTTTATGGAATACGCGGAATATATGGAATTAATCCATCTGAATATCCAATGTGATGCCTAATGACTTTGGGATCATAACACAAGCGAGTTGTTTGCAGTCCATAAATAAGGAATGGCTTTTGCTGGGATTTCCCAAACCAAAACAGGCTTTGATTGGAAACAGGAGGCAGATCCAGCTTCTCCCTTTTTCATGGCTGAGGGAATTTGGGCGGGGAGGACGGAGCACCCACAGGCAGTGCTTGGCAGGGGCTGTCCCGCTGTCCCAAAACCATGGGATGATGGGAATACCTTGGCATGGCAGGGACTGGGGTGAGATGGGCTTTAAGTCCTTTTGAATCCAACCCATTCCATGATTCCATGATCCTGTCTCTACCTGCCTGGAGCTGCCACTGGGTCTTCTCCATTCCTGCCGTGTGGTTGTCGGCAGAAATTCCTTCTCCTCTCCCAGCTGGAAGATCCTTTCTCCGGGATATCTTGGAGCTCTTCTCAGCACCGGCTGCGCAGCTGAGCTTCCTCTCAATTCCTGAATCCCAACCCTGAATTGTAATCCCTGATTTCTCTGTTAAAGATCTTCTGAAAGAGGAATAAAATCTCCCTGTCTGGGTGGATTTACTCCCCATGGTCCATCCCCTCTGCTATCCACTTTTTCCTGCCTGGGGATGAAATTCCAGCTCCTCATTCCCACAATTATCTGGATCTCACCTGGCTTTGGATCAGCCTGAAATATTTGGGAAAGAGAGGTGATTCCATAGGGCAGCTGAGATCGCCTTTGGGAGATGCTGGTCTTACACCAGCATCATGAGAGGGATCAGGGAACAAGAGATACCTGGAGCACAGTTCCTGGGAATGCTGATCCGTGGAGAGTCAGCACATCGACAATGCAAAGAGATGCAGGAGTTTTCCCTGCCAGATCCCAGTCTCCATCCCAGGCTTTTCCTGGCTCCTGCTCAGGTTGGGGCTGGCATTCCCATCCCCCTGGACAGTGGGAAATGCGGGAATCCTGCCTGGCTAAATCCATTTATTCCTCTGCATGCTCCTTGATTCCTGGAGATGCTGAGCCAGCTTGGTAATATTCTGGTATTCCAGTAAAATTAAAGATTAATTTCCCTCTAAATGCTCCATAATTTGATTTTATTAAAACTTTTACAAGGAGACAAAAGGGGGAATTTCTTCCCCCATCCCAAATATTCGCCAATAAATCCTTTACACCCCTGCAGGGTCAGGTACTCCACGGTTGGGAAACAAATTCCATGTAAAAAAGTAAATATTAGGGGAAGGATATAAAACTTTATTGGCACTAAAATTCCTAGCCCCTTCTTCCAGGGAGCCAAAGTGGGAAGGGAGGAAAGAGGGAAATAAACCCTTTGGAAAACAGGGGAGTTGCTGAGAGCACTTCCAGTCATTTTTCCTGGGAAAGTAAGACCTGGATTTTACAGCCTGGAGCCCCAGGAATTGAGGGGGGATTAGAGGAGAGTCAGCCCTGGGTTGGAGGGGCTGGGAAGGGAAATTCCTCAGCTGGAGATGGGAATTCCCAATGTGGAGGTGTTGCAATCCCAGCATTCCAGGAAGGTTGGGGTTGGAAAGGTCGTTAAATCCCACCCAGTTCCACCTTCCACTATCCCAGGTTGCTCCAAGCCCCATCCAGCCTGCCCTGGAACATGTCCAGGTGTTTTCTCTGGGATTAAAAATCACCTCTTGGTTTTTCATCCTGGAGTTTTCAGCCCTGCTTAGGCATTTCTTCACCAGCAGCTCTTCCAGAGCTTATCCAGCTTGGATAAAATGGAGCAACCAGTCTTTACTGGAACTGGCCAAGCATCTGCTCCAGCTTTTTGGTTTTTATCAGGAAAATTTGTTTCCTGGGTGAAGGAAACACCAGCAGTGCTTCCACAGCTCTTATTCCCACAAATCTTTAATATTGGATAATATTCCTTAATAAAAGCTGTTACAAGGTCCTTAAGCAACTCTTTATGGCCCTTCCAGGATTTATGTCCTGAGGAGTCCCCGGGATGCAGATGTTTGATGTTATTCCAGATATGTAAACTGATATTAATTGTACACATTTCCCCTGAAAAAAACAGGGATTTTTTTCCCTTTTTCCCTTGGCTCTGGAAGCAGACATCTCATAATTCCTACAGCAAGGAAAAGCGGCACACGGAAAAAAAAAATGGATGAAAAATGTTTGTGCAGCTCGGCCTTTCCTTGGAAATGAAAATAAATGTCCCTAAATGCCATAAATTTCAATTCCTGCCAAGGCCGGAGCCCATCTCGGGATTGAATCCCGAGGAAAAATAGGAAACATTTGTTGGATCCGTCTGCTGAAAGCAGCGAGGAAATGATGTCATGGTTGGGAAAAATGAAGTTTTGGAAAAATCCAGTTAACACACCTGGCTTTGCTGGGGAAATTGGGATGGCTGGGAATGGGGGCTGCTACTCCATAGCAGGGTTTTCCAGGGAATATCACTAAATCCAGGGGGTTTTGGGAGGAAAACACTCATCATCATCCTCAGTCCTTCTTGCTGTGCCATAGCTGGCAAAAATTGGGATACAGGATTATATCCCAAATCACTGGGAATTGCATCCCATCTTTCTGTGTATGCAGGATTTTCCAGCCCCAAATCCATCTCTGTAGCTTGGGAAGCCCCAGCATCCCAGAGAAGGCAACTCAGTCCAGGATACCTTTTTCTTCCCATGGGATTTGCCAAACATTCCGGCATCTGGAGCAAGGGACATTCCCTTTGATTATTTCCTGATGAGATTTATTCCATTTGTTATCCTTAACGCTCTCCTTGTTTTCCCTTCTCTCCCTCTGTCCTTCCCTTTCATCCCAGAATTTCTGTCCATTTGTCAAGCACAGGGGAAAACTCAGGGAGACAGAAATAAAGATTGAAATATGTCCCCAATGAGGCTTTTTTTTTTTTTTTTTTTTTTTTTGGGAATCAGTCTGATCCCAGGCTGATCCTGCAGCAGGGGAATGGGAATTCTGGTGAGATCCCACCTGGAACCCTGCATGGATTCTGGAGCAGAGTTACACTTAGGATATTTTTTCATTTGCCAATGAAAGCAAATCCATTTAAAAAAATAGAATTGCAGAAGAAAAGAGAAACTCTTCACACTTCAGGGTCAAGCTCAGCGATTGATTCCAGCTCGGGGAAAGCACGGATTTTCCCTTTCTTTTCTGAGGGAATGTCAAAACATTTCACTGCAGACTCGGTAAAACATTTGACATTTCCCAAGCAAAACCTTTTGTTCCCAAAAGCGTTTGTTTATTCCCGATTTGACCCGAATTAAAGAACAAAAGAGTTCAATAATTTGGGAAAACCAAACGAAGCCCTCGGGATGGTTCAGGCTGACCCAGCGTGACACAGTTGGGATTGGAGATTTTCCCCAAAAAAAGTTGGGATTCAAAATGTGCTGGGATTTTTTTTTTTTTGCCAAGAAATCCACTGTGGGATCAGCTTTTCCAAAGCTTTTGTGGTGGGGGGAGATCCCGGTGTTCCTTCTTTGGGATGGGAATGGGAGGGGGAGAGGAGCCCTCTTGGATGGTGGGACAACGTATGGAAGTGGAGAGGAAGGAGACTTTAGGTTTGGTGGGATATTAAGGAAAAATCCTTCCCTGGGAAGGTGGGGAGGGACTGGAATGGAATTCCCAGACTACCTGTGGCTGCCCCATCCCTGGAAGTGTCTGAGGCCAGGCTGGATGGGGCTTGGAGCACCCTGGGATAGTGGGAGAGTGGGATAGAGGGAGGTGTCCACGGCAGGATGCAATGGGATGAGCTTTGAGATCCTTCCCATTCCCTGCACTGGAGATTCCCTGCAAACCATTGTGGTGATTGGAGGTGCCCCCATTCCCAGGAATCCACATCATTCCAGGAGGAAAGTGACACACCCTGGCCAAAGAACAATTCCCAAATTCTCTTTCCTGTGGAAAACAATCCTTCCCTAAAAGTGCATTTCTGTCCTCATGTCACCACTGCAGGATTCAGGGATTATCCCACTCCAGGATTCAGGAATTATCCCAGCTGCACTCCCACACGGATCAATGAGGGAATTTAATCCCAGGAGATAACGAATCCCGGCTCCTCCCAGCATTTGTTGTTGGCATTTCTCAGGGCTTCAGGGGATTTCAAGGAATTATCTGGAGATCTGGCTCCTTCCAGGTGCTTTAATTAACCTCAGTGCTCCTTGGATACCTTGGAATCTGGGAATGCACTGCCCATCCAAAATTTCCTCCCAAGTAGTTTTAGGAAGAATTTCTTGGTTTTCCCTCCAAATTGGGAAGTTTGTAGGGAAAAGTTGGGCCAGGTGAGTCAATAACAATAATGCTTAAATTCATTTATACCAAAAATTATGGAAAATATTAAATTACATCAGATTGATTAATTAATTGATTAGTATTTAAATATAGTCTGATTTTATTCCAGTTTAATATATATCCCTATTAAAATTAATTCTGGGATTACACCAGTTAAAAACTGGGATGTTACCAGTTAAAACAACTGGAATTCCATTGTTTTTTTTCCAGGATTTATGAATGAGTGTCTTCCACAAGCACCTGGGCATGTTTCTGCAAATTTCCTGCATAATTCCATGGATTAGCAGGAATTCCTTAAGGATCCTAGCTTGCATCATCACCAGCCCATCCATACCCCCTGCTCATCCTCATTATTCTCCGATTTCCCTGCTCTGGAGGGAAGAAAATCCAGGACATATCTGGGATTTATGGGCACATTTTGGTGCTTTGGATCCTTCATTTCCCAGCAGGCAGAAAATTCCAGGGCTCAGGACCGATCCCTGTGGAAGGCTGAGGACCTTGGAGCTGCCTTCCATCAGATTTTCCAGCGGATGGAGCACGTTCTGCTTGGGAATCCATCCCCCTGGAATATTCAGCATATCAGTTTTATTAACCAGGATCCAAGGAAATTTAGGAGGCTGGCTTAATTTGGGAAAATTCATCCCACTTAAGCATTTTTCCATGTCCTGCCCAAGCTGGTTTCTAATTTATCAATGACCTACTTCCCATCTATCCCAGCTTTCACTCTGTAAATCACATTCCTGGTTGGAGGAACGCCGGGCTTTTTATGATTCCATTTTAAAAAACCCCTCATCTCTTTCTTGGAGGCTCCATATTTTCTGTGGAATATTGAACCATCACTTCCAACAGCCACGAGTCTGAGGATTTGTGGGATGTTCCAGAGGTTTCAGTGACCTTTGGAGCATCAATCTTTCCTACAAATAATCCTCATTCCATCAACAACTGCCTCGATTTTTTTTATCCTTGCTCAGCATTCTCTATTTTTTGGGGAAGAAAGCGTTGCATGGAAAGGGAGCAGCCCTTCCATTCCAGCACTTTCCATGCAGGAGGGGAGGTCTGTGGGAGTCTGAGCCTGATTTTGGGAAGCGCTGCCTGAAAAAACAAACACGAGGCTCCAATCCCTCTTCCCATTCCCAAGGGATCCAATCCATTCTCTCCAGCAGGTGCTGGCCCAGGCTCTGGCTGGGTGGGATAATTCCAACAAGGAAAATGAATATTTTGGGAGGTTTGTTGTTAGTTGTGTCCCATCCCGAGCCATTCTCAAAGACTTTCAAAGGCACAGGGAAAAAATCCTGGCTTCCCGAGGGAAACTTCCATGGGTTTAATGAGCTCCCAGGCTCTCCCCATGGCTGGTTATTTATGGGGTGGTTCCATGAAGCATTGGCTAATGGATATGGGGAAATGGCTCTGGAGGAGAGTGGGATCCCTGCGGTGCTTGGAGCTGTGTGGTAATGGGATGTTGGGCTTTTTCCATCCCAAAAAACAGGGGGCGAGGGAAAAATAGGGACAAAGTTGCTGGCTTGTGGTGTCGCTCCTGTGGCATCAGGAAAGGGAATGATTTCTCAGCAAAAATTCCTCAAAAAGCAGGGCACCTGTGATGGGAATGATCCGAGGCTGAATCCCACCACAAACCTTAGAGATCCACAGGGATCAATGCAAGAACCAATGGCATGATTGATGGAAGGAGCCATGGATTCGCCAGGAACACAATCCAGGGTGAAAATTCTTTTATTGGGAGGTTTGCACATGGCAAGAAAAGCAGGACCACAGTTCGGGCTGAGGATATTGTGGAAACCTCATCTTCCAAAATAATTTTAAAGCAATTCCAGGGAATCATCGGCAGCATCTGAGGGGGCTCTGCCAGGCCCCAGCTGGGTGCAGAGGTTTTTAAATGGAAACAACTCAGAAATTCCTAAAATATTCCCCAAAAAGAGAGACATTTTCGCTTTTCCCCCAGCTCTGGTCTTGATTTTCCAAGCTGGAGGAGGAATGTTGTTGAATTTTATGGAAAGTGATAGTGGGACTCTCTGGAAGTGGCCATAAAAGATAACAGATTTTGTTTTAAAGGCAGATAAAAGTTACGGGCCCGTGTTCCTTGGAACAGGAATTTCCTTGGATACCAATAAAAACGTTGGTTATGAAGCATTTCCTGAGGAATGGCTCTAACCCCGAATGATCCTGGTTATTTGCTGAGGAAAATGGGTTTTATCCTGGACAATAAACCTGTGGAGATTTATTAACCTGGGAAGCACATTCCAGGCTCCAATCCGCTCCCAGCCCTTGGAATTAATACCGTGGATAGAGTGAAAAATCCCTCTCCTGCTCCAGAGCCATTCCCTGCAGAATGTTTCCCATAAAAGAGTTCCCTGAGCAGCCCTTGAGCTGGATTTTCCCAGTCTTTGCCTGGGTCCTCCATTCCCAAAGCCTGAGCTCTGTTTTAATGGGAATATTTCCTCTGGATCACATTACTCTGGCACTATTCCCTGCAGGAATAACAGGAAAAACACTTGGAATAGGAATATTTGAAACAACCCATTGGTGCTGTCAAGGTTATCCCAACCCTCTTTGCCTCATCCAGAGCCTGAACCCCTGGGAATTCCGTGGAAAAATCAATGGGTGAGGGCAAAGGGAAGAGTTAAGGCATCTCCTTTCTCCACAGCAATGAAAGCTCAGGAATCCCACAAAACATTGGAATGGAAGTGGGAAAAAGCACGGGGAGCCCCCAAAATATTCCAGCCTCAGCTGCCCCGGGATGCTTGGAACGGGAGTGGGAGGGTTAACAGAGGAATTGGCATTTTGGATAAATCAGCACATTCTGCTCCTAAAGATGCCTGGATGTGGAACGGGAGCCGGGGCAGGCCCAGCCCTGGGTTTTGCAAGAGCTTGGCCCAAGTGCTCAGCCCGGCCTTACGGCAGAGCAGGTAATTAGTGTTCATAATCAGTTTGTAAAGCTCAGGCGACTCCAGAGCGCCGGGCACTCCAGGAAAAAAGGGAATTTTCTCCTTCGGGATGCATGCGAATGCCAGCGGAACATCTGCACCCAATCTAGGCTCTGCTCAGCCCCCAAATATTGTTGTGGTTATGGGCAATTCCCTTAAAAGCCGATCCCTTTCCAACCCCGCGCTACTCAGGATGAAATGTTTGCTGTTCCTTTAACTCTTTTTAGGGTTGGGGCTTTTTTGAAGTCAGAATTCCACATTCAGGCTACTCCTATCCCACAGCTGCTTCCCTGTTCCCCTGCAACGACGGAGTTTTGTTTGGGAATCTTGGTGCTTACTCAATCCTTCCAAGCCCAAAAAGCAACCTCACTCATTCCTTGAAATGGAGAGGGATCCGTGGTGTTTGGAAAACAATCGGATTCCTGACAGCTTTTCCATAATGTTGGTGTTTTGTTATTGCTTGGGAGACGGGAGGGAATTTAATCCCGGAGCAAGATGGAGTTTGACAGCTCTGGCTCTGGAAGCTCTTCCTGGCATGGAATTTTTCCTGGAGGTGATTCCCAGAGTGGCTAGAGCCAGGTGGCCCTGCCTCATCCAAGGTGGAATGAAGGAAAGGGAATCTTCACGAGGCAGGGAAGTTCCTGGAGGTGCAAAACTCCTTGGAAGGGTCTTGGGATCAACCCAGCAGGTGAAATGCAGGGAATTCCAACCATCCTTCCATGGACTCCCTCGGTGGTTTCTCACCTCCCGCTTCAGCCTTGCTTGAAGCCTCCAGGCCCTCCTGGAAGGATTGAATTCACCCAAGATCCAAACTGGGAATCCCTTCTGGATGTAATTCCAAACCCCGCGGACACAGGACGCTTTGCTGCCAGTTCCAGGTGGGGCGTTGGCTTTGAGGGACGCGGCTTTGGAATTCACCGGCCGCCTCCAAGAGCAACCAGGGAAAATTCTATTCTCCCTTTCCAGCAGATTTCCAGCACTTTACTGGGATATTTTTTCTCTCCCAGCACATTTCTGGTTCTCCAGGAGAGGCTTTGGAGCGGCCTCATCCGTAACCCGACCTTGCCTCCTGTCACATTTGCGTCACCGGCTCCAGGGGCAGCGCCTGGATGCTGACAAACGTTCCCAGCCTTAAAATACGGCTCTGGCAATCCAAGGAAGCCAAAAGACGAATTCCCTGCTGCCTCCAGAGTGTTCCTGCAGGAAAAGTTTTGGGCAGCCGGGACTCTCCAACGCTGCCTGGTTTATTCCCACTTTATCCCATGGGAGCACCAAGACCAAGGATTTGGATCCAGCCTCCTGTCTCCTCCTAGAATCAGGAAAATCTTTGGCAAACTGTGCCTCACAGGGCATGGATACTTTGGGACCTTGGGTCTTTCACTTCCCAGGGATTTTTCATGGATTCATGAGGCTTGGCAGCCCCAGGATCAGCTCCAAGCCCTTCCTGGCAAAGGGAGGTGTTCCCTGTGGGAAGGGGCACGGGAACAGCAGTGGAGCAGAGCAGAGGGAATCACAGCTCCTGAGAAATGAGCAGGGACTATTTTAGGGCCACTTTCCAAGGTTTAGGAATCCAACAGTGCCCATCAATCCATCCCAGCTCCTCTTCCTCGCTCCTTCCGGCGGCACCCGGCGAGGTTGGGACCGACGGAGGCTCCAGCCAGCCCCAAAATGAAAAACGTAAATATGGAATATTAAAACCAGACCTGCTCCAGAGAGGAACTTTGACATCGCCACAAATCAAGAAGAAGTGGGGAAAACTCTGGCACAGAAATCCCACATGACATCATTTTCTGGGATTCCCGGTGCCAAACGGGGATATCTCCAGGAGGAAAGCTTTGCTGCTCCTTGCCAGGTCCATATAACTTTGGGATTAAAAGGACTTTCATATTTTGCTGCAGGAGATGGGATGGCAAGGAGGAGGAGGTTTCCCCCATGGGAATGATTAAATTCCTATCAGTAACAACAAGGAAGAAAAGGTTTGTCAGCCGTGTCATTGATCTCCATTCGCAATTCCTCGAAATCCATTGGAAGCTTCTGCAAGGAGCCCCGAACCCACAGAGCTGCTTGGTGGTGGAGTGGAACTATTATTAGGGTCCAGGGAAATTTTTTTTCCTGCCATTTATCATCCCCAGTTTTCTACAAATTATGGAGAGTCCTGTCAAAACTCCGCCAGGGCCGCACTCCTGCAGCCATTCAATCCCAGGGAATGGCTGATCCCACACATCCCAGACCGATCCTTGACCCTTCCCCTCAAAACCTTCCCGTTCCAAACCTCTCCCAGCAGCTCCAGGGAATACAAGCCCCTTCTCCAGCCTCTCGCTGGGAAACGAGGTGGGATTTTCCTGGGCCATGGGTTGGGAGCAGCAGAAAACTTTTGGGGAAGGTTTCCAGAGGTAAAAATCTGCTGAATTCCCCAAAAATGAAAAACTCCCTGTTAAGGGAACGTTATGAAGTGCCTGAGGGAGCTGGGAATCAAATTCCCGTTTCCAAGAGCAACTTAAGGAGTTGTGGGCAGGTTTATAACCCTGCAAATGAGGGGCGGGATTTGCAGCTTCTCCGGAGAGCTGGGCACGGATTTTTCCAAGTTCCTGCACAAGGAGGAGGATTTAGCTCCAAAGAACCCAAAGGATTTGCACCAATCTGACTTTGGGAATTTTCAATCAGCTCTTTTCCAGCCTGGGCCCAATCTTTGGTACCTTGGGATCAACCTCAGGATGATGAGCCTGGATCTTCCCCGGGCCATCCCTGATCTCTGAGGGGATCCCCTCCATCCCCTTCCAGCTTCTCCAGCCACAATCCATAATGTTGGTGTTTTGTTATTGCTTGGGAGACGGGAGGGAATTTAATCCCGGAGCGAGATGGAGTTTGACAGCTCTGGCTCTGGAAGCTCTTTCTGGCATGGAATTTTTCCTGGAGGTGATTCCCAGAGTGGCTAGAGCCAGGTGGCCCTGCCTCATCCAAGGTGGAATGAAGGAAAGGGAATCTTCACGAGGCAGGGAAGTTCCTGGAGGTGCAAAACTCCTTGGAAGGGTCTTGGGATCAACCCAGCAGGTGAAATGCAGGGAATTCCAACCATCCTTCCATGGACTCCCTCGGTGGTTTCTCACCTCCCGCTTCAGCCTTGCTTGAAGCCTCCAGGCCCTCCTGGAAGGATTGAATTCACCCAAGATCCAAACTGGGAATCCCTTCTGGATGTAATTCCAAACCCCGCGGACACAGGACGCTTTGCTGCCAGTTCCAGGTGGGCGTTGGCTTTGAGGGACGCGGCTTTGGAATTCACCGGCCGCCTCCAAGAGCAACCAGGGAAAATTCTATTCTCCCTTTCCAGCAGATTTCCAGCACTTTACTGGGATATTTTTTCTCTCCCAGCACATTTCTGGTTCTCCAGGAGAGGCTTTGGAGCGGCCTCATCCGTAACCCGACCTTGCCTCCTGTCACATTTGCGTCACCGGCTCCAGGGGCAGCGCCTGGATGCTGACAAACATTCCCAGCCTTAAAATACGGCTCTGGCAATCCAAGGAAGCCAAAAGACGAATTCCCTGCTGCCTCCAGAGTGTTCCTGCAGGAAAAGTTTTGGGCAGCCGGGACTCTCCAACGCTGCCTGGTTTATTCCCACTTTATCCCATGGGAGCACCAAGACCAAGGATTTGGATCCAGCCTCCTGTCTCCTCCTAGAATCAGGAAAATCTTTGGCAAACTGTCCCTCACTATCCCACAGGGCATGGATACTTTGGGACCTTGGGTCTTTCACTTCCCAGGGATTTTTCATGGATTCATGAGGCTTGGCAGCTCCAGGATCAGCTCCAAGCCCCTTCCTGGCAAAGGGAGGTGTTCCCTGTGGGAAGGAGCACGGGAACAGCAGTGGAGCAGACCAGAGGGAATCACAGCTCCTGAGAAATGAGCAGGGACTATTTTAGGGCCACTTTCCAAGGTTTAGGAATCCAACAGTGCCCATCAATCCATCCCAGCTCCTCTTCCTCGCTCCTTCCGGCGGCACCCGGCGAGGTTGGGACCGACGGAGGCTCCAGCCAGCCCCAAAATGAAAAACGTAAATATGGAATATTAAAACCAGACCTGCTCCAGAGAGGAACTTTGACATCGCCACAAATCCGAAGAAGAAAGGGAAAACTCTGGCACAGAAATCCCACATGACATCATTTTCTGGGATCGCGGTGCCAAAACGGGGATATCTCCAGGAGTGAAAGCTTTGCTGCTCCTTGCCAGGTCCATATAACTTTGGGATTAAAAGGACTTTCATATTTCTGCTGCAGGAGATGGGATGGCAAGGAGGAGGGAGGTTTTCCCCATGGGAATGATTAAATTCCTATCAGTAATAACAAGGAAGAAAAGGTTTGTCAGCCGTGTCATTGATCTCCATTCGCAATTCCTCCGAAATCCATTGGAAGCTTCTGCAAGGAGCCCCGAACCCACAGAGCTGCTTGGTGGTGGAGTGGAACTATTATTAGGGTCCAGGGAAATTTTTTTTCCTGCCATTTATCATCCCCAGTTTTCCACAAATTATGGAGAGTCCTGTCAAAACTCTGCCAGGGCCGCACTCCTGCAGCCATTCAATCCCAGGGAATGGCTGATCCCACACATCCCAGACCGATCCTTGACCCTTCCCCTCAAAACTTTCCCGTTCCAAACCTCTCCCAGCAACTCCAGGGAATACAAGCCCCTTCTCCAGCCTCTCACTGGGAAACGAGGTGGGATTTTCCTGGGCCATGGGTTGGGAGCAGCAGAAAACTTTTGGGGAAGGTTTCCAGAGGTAAAAATCTGCTGGATTCCCCGAAAATGAAAAACTCCCTGTTAAGAGGGAACGTTATGAAGTGCCTGAGGGAGCTGGGAATGAAATTCCCGTTTCCAAGTGCAACTTAAGGAGTTGTGGGCAGGTTTATAACCCTGCAAATGAGGGGCGGGATTTGCAGCTTCTCCGGAGAGCTGGGCACGGATTTTTCCAAGTTCCTGCACAAGGAGGAGGATTTAGCTCCAAAGAACCCAAAGGATTTGCACCAATCTGACTTTGGGAATTTTCGATCAGCTCTTTTCCAGCCTGGGCCCAATCTTTGGTACCTTGGGATCAACCTCAGGATGATGAGCCTGGATCTTCCCCGGGCCATCCCTGGTCTCTGAGGGGATCCCCTCCATCCCCTTCCAGCTTCTCCAGCCACAACCCTGGGTGAGGAGCGCTGGAACCCTGGAAAAGCAGATCCTGTGCTGGTGCCAAACATCTGGAAGCCCCAGTCCCCCCAGCCCGTTCCTACAGCAGAGGGATGGGTTTAAATCCTCAGGATTCCAAACACGCCAGGAAAGAAATCAATCTGGGCTCCACCAGCAGGTCTCCAGTAACATTCCCCATCCTGCTCTGTGCTCTCCAAAGGGTGCTAAAGATATATGGAGCAGGTAGAGCTGATGGAAACGGCTCCAGCCTCATTTTTTTTCCAGACTGCAAACCCCATTCCATTGGAATTGCTGTGTTCTGAGGGATGGGATCGATTTTGACAGGACCACGGCTGCAGAAGTGTCAGAGCTGATTGTTTCCACCCCCTCGCTTTGTTCCCATCAATTCCAAAAGTTCTGCTCCCATCAAGTCCAATTTTCCCTAGATCCTGTCAGGCTGCCTGCTCTGTGGCCAGGCAGAGCAGTGCCTCACCTCACCCTGCCTAAAAACCCCATTTTATTTTATTTATTTGGGGGAATTTTTTTTTTTTGGGGGGGGGGGGTGTCTCTGCTCCCAGGATTTTCCATGAGCTGAGGTGCACGGTGCAGGCACTGAATTTCCCCAGGGATTTTCCCTGTGCTCCCATGGGAATACAAGCCCTGAGGATGCTCTCCCACCCAGCAAATCTCCTCCTTTATCCCTTCTCCCTGGAGCTCCAACCCACTTTGTCCTGGACACTCCTAACAGGTTTAGGGCCTCTGGATTGGGGTTTTAGGTGGCTCTGCCAGCCCCAGGAATTCCGCTGGGCACAGGGAAATATTCTGGGGGTGTTTAAGGAGAAAATTCCTTCTCCACAGGAAATCAAGAACACGGCATTTTTAATCACAGCCAGGGAGTGCCCAGGAATGGCCACCTTTGCCCCGTGGCTGTGCTCAGCATCCGGCTGTTTTCCCAGGGTTTTGGCAGGTCCATGGCAGTTTTGGATGGGAATAACTCAGGTGCTTGTGCACCATCCCGGCAGGACCAGAATGGAAAGGGTCTGACTCCAGCCTTGCTCATCCCAGAGCCCCCAATCCCACATCCACAGGGATATCCCTGCCTGAGGTAGGGCAATGAGGAGTCACATCCCAGCGGGACCAGAATGGAAAGGATCTGACTCCAGCCTTGCTGATCCCAGAGCCCCAGTCCCATATCCAGAGGGATATCCCTGCCTGGAATGCAGGGATGAGGAGCCCCAGCAGATGCTGACAGCTGGCACGCAGCAAACGCCACACTTTAAGGGTTTTGATGTCCCATGTCATTCCCAAAGTTGCTCTTCCACGCGCTGGAATGCGGCTTTTAATGGATAAACCTGGCAGGGGACGGGCCAGGGCCACTCCTCCTCTGGTTCAGGTGGCTCCTCCATCCTCACATCCCTAAAATCCGCTGAGCCGCAGCCGGGCTGCAGATCCTGCCCTGGGACTGCGCTCTCACCTCCTGGCGTTTCCCGGCTTCCCTCCTCCCTGCCCAGCCCCGCAGTGGGAATCAAAGCCTGGCTCGAGCAGAGGCAGAGCCGAATTTTGCCACGCCGAGGTTGGAGACAGGATCGTGTCCCGGGCTGGGCTGCGTTTGGCATCTCCCGGCTCCCTCCCTCCCTCCCTTCCACCGAAGCAATCCCGGCGTGTTTTCTCCTGCCAGGACCTTCCCTCCCTGTCCCGCTGCAGGACCTGCCCCTTCCCACACAATGAAGGGATCCGCGCCAGCTGGAGGAGCCAGGGAATGCGGAACCCCATCCCGAGCGCATCCCGGCCGGCCGCCCGGGACCGCGGGGACACGGGGACCGTCCCCTGGCCGTGGGCAGCCCCAGCGGCGGGGAGGCGGCCACGGAGCCCCGGGATGCGGGAGAATCCCGGGAGGAAGCTCAGGGAGCGATTCCAAGGGATCCCACCGGGTCCTCCGGACTCCCAGAGAGCCCTGGAGAAGGGACGGTGCTCACCCTGCGGGAGGGAGGGAAGGAGGGAAGGAGGGAAGGAGGGAAGGAGGGAAGGAGGGAAGGAGGGAAGGAGGGAGGTCACTGCAGTGTGCCCACGGTTGTCACTTTTTATTAAGGTTCCTTATTATAGAAATATCCCATAAAATGTCCTGGCCGGAGAAAAGGCTCCAGCACGGAGGATGCTCCTTGGGGAAGCCGGGAATTGCTCCCCCGGGCTGGGACAGAGCCGGGAATGCTCCCGGCAGTGCCTGGGCACGGAGGGAATCACGGCATCCAACAGTCCTCGGGAGTTTGGGGGAGGAGAGGGAAAAACTGAAAGCAAGGGGGAGAAAATACAATAAAATAAAATAAAATAAAATAAAGAAGGAAGACCGAGTCTCTTCCGTCATCCCTTTCCGATCCAGTGGAGGCTAAGTGTCCCTCCGGGAATGTCCTGCCGGGGCTTTGCCGAGGCAGAAAGTCACCTGTCACCGCCCGGGCTGTCCCCTTGTCCCCACTCCGGGCTGCAGGAGCTCATCCCAAGATCCCGGGAGTCCCCGGGCAGCTGCTCGGCGGCTCTAGGACGAGGAGGTCGGGATGGAGATTCCGTGGATGGCGCTCAGGGGCTCCGGAGCTTTCCCCACGGGGCTGGGGGGTTTTCTGTCCACCCCTGCGGGAACGGGAGAGGGAAAAAGGGACAGGGGAGGCAGGGCATGGAGGGACCCCCCAAAACCGCCTCCAGAGCCCCCAGCAGCGACTGCCGACCCCCGGTGACAGGGACAGCGCTGGTGGCACTGCCTGGGACACGGGGGGACCTGGCGAGGTGGCCCCGACCAGCCCCAGCCAGGCGCAGAACACATCCCTAAAAATTCCTAAAATTTGGGGGGTCCTGGGAGGGGACGGGAAGGGGACAGGACCGTGCCACCGTTCCAGAGGTGATGAAATTCCTGCTGAGCTCCGTCCCAGCCCAGCTCAGCCCTCGGGAATTCTGCCTTCAGGGACCGGGATATTTATCCCGGGGCTGCTGGAGGCACGGGGATAAACAGGGAGGGGTTTCGGGGAAATCCAGGAAGGTGGGAAAGGACTGAAATTGCCTGGCTGGGTTTTCCTTCCTTCTTTCCTGCCTTTTCCCATTTTCCCCACTCGCTACAGGTACCCCCAGCCCACCCTACCCTTCCTCCTCCAGCTCGTTTGTCAGATAATCCAACAATCCAATTTTAATCCAATTTTCCTCGTCCCAGACAAGTGGCAGAACAAGAAAACCGATCCAAAGGAAAAAATGGGAAAATTTTAAAATAAAATTAAAGACAGAAAAAATAAAAATCAATTTAAAAACCACACGCAAAGAAACCCCACCAAAAAATTTAAAACCTACAAAGGTTTAGAGAAAACCTGAGGAAAAACAGCTTAAAATTGGGAAATCTGAAAATGCAGGCTGCAAATAGTTTTAAATACCTCGAAAATATGTTAAATATGCAAAAGTGGCTGTGGTCGTTTTATATCCCTATTTTTTTCTTTCCTTCTTTCTTTTTTTTTTTTTTTCCATTCATTTTCTTTCCTTCTCTCCCCTTTTTTTTTTTTTTTTTTTTTAATCTTTAAATAATCGGTTCGAATTATTTATTTTCTCCCTCAATCGCTCCTCCCCGGCACAGCTGAGGTCGCAACTCGCAGCAGGTTAGAAACGGTAGAATGATTAAAAACCAAACAAATAAAAAAATCAATCAAACAAACAAACAAAAAAAAAAACCCACTAAAAAAGAAAACAAAAAAAGAATTTTAAACCCCGGAGGAAACAAGATTAAAAAGGACGAATAAACAGAGAATTAATTGCAAATTAATTAAAATAATAGAAAGTCAAATAATGCGGGGAAAATTACAAAAATGTCGAAGGGGATTTTATAGCCAGGGCGGGAAAATTGGGATTTTTAAAACGATGGAATCGAACTCTATTAATGAGGCGAAATAATTAACGGGAGATAAAAGCAGCGCCCCCTCGGACAGCCTCAAATTGCTCCCGTGGGATTCCCGGCGGAGCGTTCGGGGGGAAATAATTCATTAATAACCCCGGGAGCCAATTAAATAAGATAACAGTTAATTGTGATAACTAATAACCATAAACAAATAGCTGAATCATTGCTGTCAGTTAATAATTAACAGGTAATTACTAGGAATTAATGATTCCCTGTCAAGGCTTCTGCTTTCGCACGAAGGCTCCCGCTTTTTGGAATGGGGGAACACGGGGAACACAGGCTCCTGCTCTGTCCCCCACATCCCCACATTCCCGGGGCGATGAGCGGCCCGGGAATCCTCCCCATTCCCTGGCGGGCAGGGCCATTCCAATGCGGGGACCCGCGGAGCCCCGGGATGGGGAGCGGGATGGGGAGCGGGATGGGGAGCGGGATGGGGAGCGGGATGGGGAGCGGGATGGGGAGTGGGCTGGGGATGGGGGATCGTTCCCATTGGGGGCGGGATGGGGTCCTCCCGGCCCTGGGCTGGGGAGCTCAGGATGCCGGGCTGCTTGAAGGCCATGGCCAGCTCGCCGTGGCCGTGGTGGCCCAGGGGCGTCCCCTGCGGCTGCCAGGGGGGGCCCGGGGCGATGTAGGCGCCGGGGGAGCCGCCGTAGACGCCGGGCTGGCTGGAGGGGGGGTACGCGCAGGCCGGCAGGAAGGTGCCCATGGAGGAGAGCCCCGCGCCGGGCTGGGGACAGGCACGGCGACACAAAGGGGACAGGGGCTCAGCACAGCCCGCCCGGGGGCTCGCTGGCCTCGCTTCCCACCTCCCTGGCCCCTCCCTGCTCTCCCTTCCCTGCCCCATTCCAGCCCCACTCGTGCCGCGCTTCCCTGTCCCCCGTGTCCCCTCAGCGCTCACCTGCGGGTGTTTGATGTCCCCCGTGTCCCCCCAGCGCTCACCTGCGGGTGTTTGATGTCCCCCGTGTCCCCTCTTGACCCCCGTGTCCCCCCAGCCTTCACCTGCGGGTATTTAATGTCGCCCTGCACGGCAGCCTTGTCCTCCCCTGTCCCCTCCTGTCCCCTCAGCCCTCACCTGCGGGTGTTTGATGTGCCCTGTCCCCCGTGTCCCCCCAGCGCTCACCTGCGGGTGTTTGATGCCGCCCTGCACGGCAGCCTTGTCCTCCCCTGTCCCCTCAGCCCTCACCTGCGGGTATTTGATGTCGCCTGTCCCCTCCTGTCCCCCGTGTCCCCCCAGCGCTCACCTGCGGGTGTTTGGTGTCCCCCGTGTCCCCCCAGCGCTCACCTGCGGGTGTTTGGTGTCCCCGTGTCCCCTCCTGTCCCCCGTGACCCCCCAGCCCTCACCTGCGGGTATTTAATGTCGCCCTGCACGGCAGCCTTGTCCTCCCCTGTCCCCTCAGCCCTCACCTGCAGGTGTTTGACGTCGCCTGTCCCCTCCTGTCCCCCGTGTCCCCCCAGCGCTCACCTGCGGGTGTTTGATGTCCCCCGTGTCCCCCCAGCGCTCACCTGCGGGTATTTGATGTCGCCGTCCATGGCAGCCTTGTCCAGCCCGTTGACCGCCTGGCCCGGCCCGGGAAAGCCGCTCCTGTTCACGCTGGGCCACTCCTCCATTTTTGGGGGGTACGCGGCCCCCTCGGTGCCAGCCAGAGCCCCTGGGGAACAAAGCGTCAGCCCCGAGCCCCCCATCCCCACCCCGAGCAGCTTTTGGGGTGAAACAGAGGGAATTCCCGCTTTTCCAAACGCTTGGCTGTGTAAACCCAGGGGCTGGGGGGCGCAAGAATCCACGTTGGTTCCAGCATCCCGAAATTTGGGGTCGCACCGCGGGGAGAGGCTGCGGTGTCCCCACCCCCCCCCCAAAACCCGCTGGCCGTCACCCCCCTCCCTCTCCCAATTCCCAATCCCCGATAATTTAGGGGCTCCAATTTCTCTCCTGACGAAGGGGATTTGGAGAAGTGACATCGGAATTTTAAGGATAAATGATTGCGCGGGGGGAAACGCATGCGGTTGATTTACTCGGGCTTTTGGAAGGATGAAAGGACCCGCAGCCCCCCGCCACGGCCCGCTTGTCCCCCCTTGGAGCCGGCGGGGCTCGGCCTTGGCGCTGCCGCTGCTCCCGGAGCCCCAAAATTCCCAGATTCCTCGGAAGAATCCAGGAGGCCGGATTCGAGTTGCCTTCTCTTCCCTTTCCTCCCCGATTTTTCCTCTCCTCTTATTTTTCCCTCTTTCCCCCTCCTTTTCACGTATATATATATATATTTTTTTTTAATCCCCCTTTGCGGAGCGAAATTCAGGGCTCCGAATTTGCGGTCGGCAATCTATCATCCCTAGGAAAATATTTTCCACATTTTTCATAAAAAGTTCAAGATGTGGCTGAGCCGAGGCCGCATCTGGCCCCGCCGCCCCGACGGGCTGGTGGAGCGGGGGGAGGCCCTTGGGAGAAAAAAAGGGGGAAAAATGGGGGAAAAATGGGGGTTGGGGGTTGGGGGCGAAGGAAAATATACGGAACAAACAAAAAAAATATTGGAACAAACAGCAAAAATTTGAAGAAACGACAGCAACAAAAACTCGAAATAAACCAAGAAGCTGAAACTAATAAAAAAAGAAGGAAAGACGCAAAAAAAGGCACGAAATGAGCAAAGAGGCACGAACCAAATAAAAAAGCCGAAAACAAGCAAAAAAAAAAAAATCCCCGAATGAGCCAAAAGGCACGAAACAAACAAAAACCCCCGAACAAACAAACAAAAAAAAAAAACCCGAAACAAATAAAAAACCTCGAAACAAACAAACAGCCAACAAAAAAAAAAAAAAAAAAACACACAAAACCAACCGAACAAAAAACCGAAGAGACAAAGAGACAAAACCCACCAAATCGACCAAAAAGAACAACACTAAATCGACCAGAAAAACATTTAACCGAGCAAAAAAAAGGGGTAAGGAAAGGACGAGAGGGCTGGGGGGAGCGGAAGGGCCGGTACGCACCCGCCTGCTCCACGAAGGTGCGGATGCCCAGGATGTTGGTGACCGAGTGCGCCGAGGGCCAGGAGCGGGGCAGCGGCACCGGGGGCGCCCCGAGGTGCGGCCCGGCGGGCGGCGGGGCCTTGGCGGGCGGCGGCGCGGCCGGGCCCGGGTACGGGTACTGGTAGATGTGCGCGCAGGGCAGCGCGGCCGGCGGCGGCCCGGCGGGGGCCAGCGGGCCGATCTTGTTGCGCAGGATGCGGCTGATGGAGCTGACCGAGGGCACGTTGTACTTGTCGCACACGCCGTCGGCCAGCAGGCGGTCGCGGATCTCCCAGGCGAAGATGCCGGGGTCGCCCTGCTTGTAGTCGCGGATGTGCTTGACCACGGCCGGCGTGGTGACCCGCGGCTTGCTGCCGCCGATGGCCCCGGGCAGGATGGAGCCCGTCTCGTGGTAGCGGGCCAGGATCTTGCTGACGCAGCCGTGCGACACGCGGAGCTGGCGGCTGATGTCGCAGGGCCGGATGCCGAGCTGCGCCAGCTCCACGATCCGCAGGCGGATGGCGTTGGGCAGCGGGCGCCCGTTCACGAAGACGCCGCCCAGCTGGTTCACCTCGCCGTAGGTGTGCTCTGCGGGGCGGGATGGCACGGATCGGCTCGGCACGGCACGGGTCGGCACGGCGTGGGGTGGGAGCTGCAGCAGGGGGATGGAAAAGAGGGGAGAAAAGGGAAGCGAGAAAGGGAGGGGGGAAAGGAGCAAAGAAAGGGAAGAACGGAAAAGGAAGGGAAGAAAAGGAAAGGGGGGAGAAGGAAGAAAAAGGAAAAAGAAGGGGGAAAGGAAAAAAAGGGGGAAAAGGAAAGGGGGGGGAGAGGGGGAAGGGAAAAAGGGGGAAAGGAAAAGAAGGGGGAAAGGAAAAGGGGGGAAAGGAAAAAAGGGGGGGAAAAGGGGGAAAAGGGAAAGGGGGAAAAGGGGGGGAAAGGAAAAGGGGGGGAAAGGGAAAAGGGGAAAGGAAAAAGGGGAAAGGGAAAAAGGGGGAAAGGGAAAGGGGAAAAGGAAAGGGGAAAAAAAGGGGAAAAGGAAAAGGGGAAAAGGAAAAGGGGGAAAAGGAAAAAGGGGGGGAAAGGAAAAGGGGGAAAGGAAAAGGGGGAAAGGAAAAGGGGAAAAGGAAAAGGGGAAAGGGAAAAGGGGAAAGGAAAAGGGGGAAAGGGAAAAGGGGGGAAAGGAAAAAGGGGGGAAAGGAAAAAGGGGGGAAGGAAAAAGGGGGGAAGGAAAAAGGGGGGAAGGAAAAGGGGAAAGGAAAAGGGGGAAAGGGAAAAGGGGAAAGGGGGAAAGGGGAAAGGAAAAAGGAAAAAGGAAAAAGGAAAAAGGAATGGAAAAAAGGAATGGAAAAAAGGAAGGAGAGGAAAAAAGGAGAAAGGGAAAACAAAAAGAGAATGAGAGGGAAAGAGGGAAAGCGAGAGAAAAAAGCCCAAGGTAAGGGGAAAGAGAGAAAGGAGAAATACAGACAGAAAAAAAGTGAGATAAAAGTGACAGTAAAAAAAGGAGGGGGAGAAAAGACAGGGAAAGAACGGGAGAAAAAGGAAAGTCAGAAACGAGGAGGGGGGAAGAAAGAGGGACACAAAAAAAAGGAGAGCGGGACAAAAGGAGAGAACGCAAGAGGACGAGAACGGGAGAAGGGATCGCAAGGAGGGAGCGGAGCGAAAGCGAAGGGAGGCGCGGGGAGGACGGAGCAGCCCGGAGCCCTCCCGGCCGGGCACGGCACCCCGGCATCCCCGGCCGCCTCCTGCCCCTTCCCGGCGCCCTGCTCCGCCGGGAGCCCGTCCCGGAGCCGTCCCGGAGCCCGTGCGGGGCCGCACTCACCCATGGCCCGGCGCGGGGAGCGCGCAGCGCCGGCATAGAGAGCGCGGGGGGCGGCCGGGCCGGGCCGGGGGGTCCTGGCGGCGCCGGGAGCGAGCCCCGCTCGCGGGGAGCCCCCGCCGCTCCTCGGGATCAATTTGACGTGGGAATCGCGTCAATCGCGGCCGTCACGGCGGCGGCGCCGCCGCCCATTGGCTCCCGCCCGCTCCTAAATGGCCGCGGCCGGCGGGGCCGGGGGAGCCGCCCCCTCCGCCCGCCCCCTCGGGGCCGCGCCGCCGCCGGGAACCCCCCCCGAGCGGCCCCGAGCTGCGGGAGGGCACGGCGGGGACACGGCCGGGGATCGCGGCCCCCGAGCCGCCGGGGGCCCATTCCCGCAGCGAGCGGTTCCCACGCGGGACACGGACAGGGACAGGGACACGGACAGGGACAGGGACAGGGACACGGACAGGGACACGGACACGGACACGGACACGGACAGGGACAGGGACAGGGACAGGGACACGGACAGGGACACGGACACGCACCTGCCCCGCCTCTGGCCCCGACGGCAGCCGCGGGTGCGGCATCGCCGGGGCTGCGGGACCGGACCGGACCGGATGGGACGGGCGCGTTTCGGGGGGCGCGGAGCCCTGCCCGAGGGGGCTCCCCCGGGGAAGCGCCCCTGCCCAGCTGCCGGGGCCGAAACCCGCCCGTTTCGGCCCAAAAATGCCCGCCCGGGGGCGAATCCGTGGAACGCGGCGCGGGGGAGCGGCCGCGGGATTCCCGGGGATTTTTATTCCCCCCCCTTCACGGAGAGCTCGGTGGGAAGACCGTGAGTGTTCCCCGCAAAAGACTGGAAGGGTGGGGGGCTCGGGGGGAAGCAATGTGTGGGAAAGCATCCCTCGCTCCCCGGGGATGAGGCTTTTCCAAGGAAAAATCCCTCACCTGCTCCCCGCACGCTGCCGGGCTCCCGGGAACATCACCGGGATCCAGTCCCCGCAGGAATGCGCGCCTGGATGTAGCGGGGGTGGAAAGGGACATGAGGCAAACGGGGGGGAAAAAAAAAAAAGGAAAGGAATAATAGAAAAGAAACGAAGGGAAAGATGGAGAGAAATCAACGTGAAAAGAAAACGAAGGAGGAAAAAAAAATGTAAGAAGGGAAGAGTGGTAGATGATGAAGGAAAGTGAAGCGGGGGAAATGAAAAAAAAAGGAAGGGAAAATAAAAGCAAAAAAAAAATGGTTTTTAAAATTAGGATGAAGAAGAATAACTAAGGAAAAATAAGGGGAAACAGAAAATTATTTAAAAGAAAGGGAAAAGAAAGAGAAGAAAAGAAGGAAAAGGAAAGGGGCTGCTCAGGTGAGATGTGACAGGAAAATCCCGATTAATTTGCTCCCTGTCCAGCTCCCTGTGGAGCTCCAGGAGCAGCACCGGACCCCAAATCTGCTCCCCCCTGGCCATTCCCAGCCCTGCCCTGGTCGCGATGGTTTCCATCTGCTCCGGCTCCTTTTTCCCTTCTCCAGCCCCTCTTTCCCTGCTTGAACACGATCCGGCGTGAAAAAAATATTGTAAAAACCCTAATTTTCCCTGCTTTTGCCAAAGCTGCTGGAATTTTGTGGGTATTTTTATGCCAGGCTGAGCCTCGGGTGACAGGCGCGATTTAACGTCATTAATTTGGCTGAATAAAAATCCAGAGGAGCAGGGAGCTCTGGAAGCTTTCTTCTTCTTCTTCTTTTTTTTTTTTTCAATTTTTTTTTTAATTTTTAAAATAGATTTATCAGGAATACTGGATGGAAATATCAAGGATATTGGATAGGAATGTCAAGGATGTTCTTCTGCTGCAGCAGCTGGAGATGAGAATAGTTAAAGGTAGGAGGTCCTGGGTGTTTCACCAGTATTTATTCCCGACTATTTATTGCAAAATAATATTATTAATATTATACTGTAATAGAATAATGCTGTTAAATTATTATTCAATAACGATTATATATTCTATTGTTGTGTTGTTATCTGATACTGCCATCCTGTGCTGCATTATTTTATTATTATTAATTCATTGCTGATTCAGGAACGCTGGGGCTCTTACAGGAGTTTATGGAGCTCCTTTTCCATCGGGATCAAACCAAACTGGAAAATCCTGTGGGATCAGACACTCTGAAAACCCCCAGAAAGTGCTGGGTGCCTCAGCCTGTGCTTTGTGTGTCAGAGACATCACGAAATTCCAACAGGATTTTTTTTTCTCCAGCCTTTTGCCCAAATGCAGGGAGTTGGAGGATCCCAAAAAATCTTCCTGGTCTCTGAAGAAGAACGTTTGAGAGCTCAGCAAAATAAAATCCTTCTCCAAAGCTTCCCTCCGAGCATCTCTGTCAGGTCTGTCAAGGCCACGGCTTCGATAATTAACAATAATATTTGTCAAAAGCGATTTTCTTCCCTAAAATCCCTCCCCGCCAGAGGCTCCTCAAACCCACCCGGATTAAAACCACACCAAACCCCCCGGGAGTTTTTCCATTTGATTTTTTTTTTTTTCCCTAAAAAAAAAATCCCTCTGCGTTCTGTGATCAGAGATTCTCGAAGTGAAAACCAGAGCGGGATCCCGGAGCCCTTAAATAAAAAATTCCTGGTGGGAAAGGTTGCTGATCCGAGGGCAGCGCGGAGCGTTGGAAAATCCTCGATAAATCTCATGGGTCCATCCTGCTTTTCTCTCTATCTGGATTTTCTCCTCCTTTTCTGCCCGGGGCACCGTTTCCGTGGCTTTGGAATCTCATTTCATGCCGCGTGGGGACGGGCAGCTCCAGCCGCATCCCGCAGCTCTGGATGCGCCCGGTGCCAGGGATCCCCTTTCCTTCCCAGGGCTCGATACTTCAAACCACCGAGTATTTTGGGAAGAATCCCGGTTAACGGCGGAGTCTGGGGCTGGAAGGAGCTGGGGTGGGTTGAAGGTCGGTCCCTGCAAATCCCGCTCGCCGCATCTGGGAGCGGCGTGCGAGGAGGGGCCGGCAGGAGCAGCCTCTGGGAAGGACTGGGAGAGCCGGGATGCCGCACGGAATGTGGCCAAAGGACAGAGCCGGGCTCCTTCCTCTCCCTCCCGCCATTCCCGGGAAAACCGGCACCCCTCTGCTGGAAATTCCTGCAGGGGCGCTGGGAGCCCGCGGGGCCTCTGGTGGCAGCGGGAGGTGCCGTGAGGCACGAACCGCTCCTTCCCGCATGGAGCCCCCCTGGAATCCTGGAATCGTGAAATCCTTGAGGCTGGAGAAGCCCCCCAAGACCACGGAGCCCAGGTGTCCCCCTCTCTCCCTCTCTCTCTCCCTGGGGAATGAATATTCCCTGGCTCCTCCAGTGCTCTGAAAGGGAAACAAAACTCCCTCCCAACATTTTCCTTCGGGTTGAGCTCCCGCTTAAGGAAGCCCTGGCTGGGTGTAAATCCAGGCGGGATCAGCTCCCGGCTCTGCAAACAAACCCCACACGTGCTGGGGCCGAGGGGCTGCTAAAGCCATTCCCGTTGTTTTCCTAGCGGGATGGATCCCCCCTCCCGGCCACCGCGAGGCCGCGGGCTTGGCAAGGAGCGGGATGTGGAGTTGTGCTCCTGAAAAAACACCTCGGGGAGGCTGGAATAGCACCGGATTGGCAAGGGGCATCCGCAGAGATGGGGAGAGCAGGGAATCTGCTCCCCTTGGAAAGAGTTGGGAGCAGATTCGATAGGATTTGATAATGCTCAAGTCAGGTTTTAGGGCACGGATGCATCCAGCAGCGTTTGGTGCAGGATCTTCTCGTCCTGAGAGGGTCTCGTAGGAAAGAGGGTGGGGTGTACGTGAGGGTGGCCTGAAAAGTGGGATAAATAATCCATGGATTTCCCGAGGGATGGCTCTGAACCTGCCGGGCTGCTCAGCCAGAAAAGGAGGAAGAAAAAACCCGAATTCCCCGTCGGTTTTCCTCAAAGCCCTTTGGCTTTGATGGTGGAGGCGGATTTTAAACAACATTTTATAGGGCTGGATATTAATTTAAGAGTGCCGAATGTGATATTCCTGAATATATAAACACTGTCCTGGATTTTCCAATCTCAGCTCTCCCCTGCTGGTGCCCGAGGGCACCAAGCCAGGGCTGTGCCCAGGGTGCCGTCCTGCCCATCCAGAGCGCCCTGGTGCGGCTCCAGAGGATCTCCCGAGGCTCTGGAGCCATTTGGAGGCAGGTAAACTCTTTTCAGGGCTCATTTCCCAGCAGAAACTCGTCTCGGTGTGAAAACGCAGGGCCAGGGCGAGGCGAGCAGCACAGAACATTACAGCCGTCGTAAAGGCCCCGGATCATCACAGCAAAGCTCTGTTTATTTCTCCCTGTGCGGGAATGGGGGATATAAAATGGGATTTAAAGCTGTGAAGAGCTGCCTTGTCCGCTCCGGCCGATTCCTTCATCCCAAAAGTCCCTCTCCCCCTGCTTCCCATTCCTGCCTGACAGCCCCTCCGTGCACATGGCCTTTAAAATTAAATATGGGGGAGGATAAAAAAGAACCTTTCCTCACTGCTCTGCCTCCCTGAATCTGCAGGAGACCATCCAAATAAACCAGAAAATAATTATTGACGGCCTTATAAATTGTTGTCACTGATTTCTCCAGGAGCAAACCCACCTTTTTGGAGCAAAATGGGATTTTTCAGTGTTTTTTTTTTTTTTTTTTGCAGGTGTGTGGGGTTGGGTAGATATATTTCGAGCTGGGAAAGATTTGGGGTTTCAGGACATGTTTGGTAAGAGAAAGTGGCTGGGAAAGTTTCATTTCATTTGAGAAAAGCCCAAATGAGGTTTTTGGCTCAAATGAGGTTTTTGGTAAGGTGAGTTGTGCTGCTCTCCTGGAAGAGCAGTGGTGGGATGGTGCCTTGGAACGGGAATATCCAGGATGGGGAGCATGGACTGGGAATACAGTGAAATTCCCCCCCTAAATCCAACACTGGGAAAGCACCCGGGATATTGGAGTTATTGTGCATTACCGGAAATGCTCCAAGCCAGAATTCTAAGCCAGTAATTGGGATAAAATGGGAATGAAATTTCCCATCTTGTCCTGGCAAGGGGGAAGTGGGAGCTCCCTTTGGAAAGGCTGCACACAAACAATGCTCCTGCCACTCATCCCGTGGCATCGCCAGCCCAGCGCTCTCCGGGCACTGGTTTCCATTTATTCCCCGGAATTCTGGGAGATGTCAGCAGAATTTAACACACATGATGTGGGCAGATGAATGAGCTGGATCCTTTTCTGGGAACGAGAGTTCCTGGGGCTCTGCAGTGTGGTTCTGCAGCTCCAGAGCTGGGGGGGATTTATTTTGGGAGATCTGGACTCCATTTCAGGCCGGGAAAATCCTGCTGAAGCCAAGGGAGAGCTTCCCACTCCCGTCAGCAGGTCCCAGGAATGCGCTTAAAACCCAGGCTTGGCTTTAAAGCCAGGCTTAAGTCTTGCTTGTGCTGAAAGGTGAGGGATTTAAAAGAGCATTTCTTGGCTTACCTGGCTCTGGGATTTTAAAAGGATCCTGCAGGACGCTGGAAGTTTTATGGATCTGGGTTGGTACCTTGTGTTTCCTGGGAGCTCTGATATCCCAGAATTATCCAGATAAACACCATGGATAAGCCCCAGCCAGCAGTTTTTGGAGAGCCTGCCCCATCCCTCCCCTCTCAGCTGTAATTTCCCCATGGGAGGGGAGGGATTTCCAGCCCAAATTCCTGCCCGTGCCCCTCTCCTCTTCACTCCATCAAGGCCTCAATTCCTGCTCCGAATCCTTCCTCCACAGCAGCCCAGGTAGCGAAGAAATTCCCCCAGGACACGGCCTGGATCAGGTCATTGTCCCCCAAAACACACTTGGGAGTGGCCCAGCGCTGGGGCCACAGGAGCCTGGTCCTTCCATGGGGAGCAGGATCCAGGGAAAGGGAGCATCAGCTCCAGGGAATAATGCTGGGAGCTCAAAGCCCAGCTCAGGCAGGGAGACGAAGGAACTCCCTGGGATGGAGGGACTGGGAGAGCACAGGGAACCCTCTGCCACCAGCTTCTTCTCCCTCTCCTTACCTGCCCCAAGACCCAGCACCTGCAGGGATTCGCTTCCTTGGGATGAAATTCCTGGGATTGAAACCAAGAGATAACAGCCACTGGGAGGGAACCATCCCCATCCATCCCCAGCCCGGCTCTGGCATTCCCCATTGGAAATAATTTATATCCTCTGGTCTGCTGGGCTTGTCCCACCAGCCCTAATGACTGGTTCTGTTTAATTTTCAGCTGCTTAATTGCAGCCGAACACTTCAACACCACTAAATTAAAACAAGCTCCCAGCGTTTCCTTGCCTGGGCTCCTGGCCCCGCTCCAAGGGGCGCTTAAAGCAACCTCAGATGGTTTATTCCTGCCACACAGGCTGCTCCCTTCCCAAAAAAAGCCTCTCTGTGCCTAAACACACCAAAGTGGGAGCATGGAAAACAACTTCCAGGCGGGACACGACCGGGATGAGGCCGCGTTCCCTCCCCCCGAGGGTACCCAGCCATTCCCGTGGCTTGGAAAAAGGGTCGGGGGGCCAGGAGCATCCTACAGGGGAGCAGAGCCCAGCCTGGAGACACTGCCCTGATGGAGAAGCTGCTGTTGGAGGGGTTTTTTCCAGGCAATTCTACGTCTTGGAGCAAATTTCCCGATGTGGAAGCACTGTGGGTATCAGGTACCCATTAAAAAGGAGCCAGAGGAAATGAAGCTCCTCCAGCAGTTCATATTCCAGGGTAATAACGGATGTTTAGGGTTGGGATGTGCCCTTTCCAGCACCATTCAGGGGGGATTGTTTGGGATTGGGATTGTTCGGGGATGGATGTGCTTGTGGGGGGCTGGGAATCCATCAGCAGCACCAGGGCTGGGACACGGAGCCGGGAGAGCAAAGGACAAACAGGATCTGGTTCTGGAGAGAGCAGGGAGAAAGGAGCTGAGGGCAAAGCTGGCCCCTCTCCAGCCACAGGAGCCTGATGGCTCTAAATCCTTCCATGGGGATCCCATTCCGTCCCATCCCATCCCATCCCAATCCCGCCAGGAGACAGGGAAAACCTCAACCCCCGAGGGAGGGAGGGAAAGCAACCCCCTTTAATTGGGGGGGAGTAAAAATAACCCAAACCTGCAAGAGCAGCCCATGGAAAACTCCTATAAAGTTGAAAGGCCCTGGAAGCCGGGCAGGCTCCTCGTGCCCATAAATAATTTCCTCGTGGATCAGCGGAAACAATGCAATTAGGGGCCGGCTGCTGCAGCACGGTGGGACTGCAGCCAGGCAGTCCCTGGGAATGCTCAGACATGGGCAGAACTCCTCCCAGCTGCCTGGAGCTTTTAGGGCTTCAACAGGGGTTTTCCTTGGGTTTTCTGTGGCTGAGGTGACCCCAAGGTATCAGGAAGTCTCTTTGTTCCCAGCCCCTGCGACCGCAGAAGAAGTTGAGATTTGTCAGTTCTGCTTTTCAAGGTTGTTTGTTTTTCCTTATCTATGACTATCTATTTCCTTATTTGTAACTATTTCCTTATCTATAACTATCTATTTCCTTATCTATTCCTATCTATTTTTCCTCTGACCTGCTGGGGTCTGTCCAGCAGGTCGGCTCGTGGCACACTGA